>CM070557.1:14561718-15977138 GCA_036346405.1 Phyllostachys edulis | reverse complement strand
GGCGGAAAAAGCGCTCTTGGTTTACCTAGGCGCCCCACGCCACGAGCGATCGGTAGCGATCTTGGTTGTAGAAGCGTGAAAATGTACAGCGACCGGTTTACTACGTAAGTGAAGTTTTACGGACCTAAGGCGTTACCCTCGGGTCCAAAAGCTTCATATGCCCTCCTCATGTCTTGAGAAGCTGCGGCATTATTTTGGTACACAAACTAGGCATCTTGTCGAGTTTCCCTTGGGAGCGATCCTCGAGAATAGGAAAGCAATGGGGCGCATGGCAAAATGGTCGGTCGAACTTGGGGAGTTCGACATCCATTCGTGTCGACGGCCGTTAAATCGGATCTTGGCGGACTTTGTGCGCGAATGGACAAATCTGAACACATTCGGGATCCCGATCTGATTCCCACGACCGATGGGACGATGTACTTTGACGGTCGCTTACTTTAAGTGGCTCGAAATTTGGAGGTGGTCTGGTATCTCCTCTAGGAGAGACCTTAAAGTATGCCATACAATTAAACTTTCGGGCCACTAATAATGTGGCGAGAATCTGAAGGTTTGCTAGGTGGTATCTGACGTGAAAGCGCTCTCGATTCGCCGACTACTCGTGAGAGAGACTCTCAACTAGTCGTGAATCAAGTCGGTAAAAAGTACCGGTGCTCTAACGACAATGTCTCGGTACTTATCGAATCGTAAGCTAGAAAAGCATTTTTTAGGTTTGAGGCACAATTCATCCCTCGAAAGGATAATTTCCTCGCGGACCCGACTTGCTCGAATAGCTTCTTCGGATCTGAAGTACCAAAGGAGTCTTCTTGGAACAACTCGAAGCCTTCTCAGTCGAAGAGCGAGACACCTCCTATTGAGGCGACCTCTCTAGAATACGAGGATACATGGATGGCGCCCATCTATGATTATCTTGAAGGGTTACATGCGAAGGCGATCTCGAGCGGATCGCTTATCGAAAAGCCAAAATGTATACTTTGGTGAAGGAGTTCTCTATAAGCGAGGTACTCAAGGGGTGCTCATGCGATGCATTCCATGAGAGCGAAGGATTAACACTCCTTCACGACATACATGGTGGCATTTGTGGAAATCATGCTTCTCTCTGAGCGTTGGTCGGCAAGGCTTTTCGACAAGGTTTTCTTGCCATGACCCTATCACGATGCTAAAGAGTTGGTTAAAAAGTGTGTCGATGCGGTTTCATAGCGAGCAAATACACCAACCAAATCGGGCATTACAAACAATACCTTTATCTTGGCCTTTTGCAACTTTGGGGTCTTGATATCACAGGACCGTTTCCTAAAGCTCCGGGAGGTTTGAGTTCCTTTGTGGCTATTGATATGTTCACAAAATGGATTGAAGCGAACTCGTGGCTCGGATAACAACGGAGCGACAAAGCGGTTTATGATGAGATCGTAATTACTCGATTTGGAGTACCAAGTCGAATAATTACGAGATAATGGTAAGCAATTTTCGGCGCAAAATTTCGGAATTTTCTGACGAGTTGAGTACCAAGTTATGTTATGTACATGGCCCATCCCGAGTAATGGGGCGGTCGAGCGTGCAAGCGGCCAAATAATGAGAGAATTAAAACTCGAGTCTTGAACCAGACTCATCAAGCGCTCGGGGCTTGGGTACAAGAATTACCCTACGTATTATGGGCGATTCGTACAACTACTAGTCAGACTCTGAGAGAAACACCTTTCTTTTTAGTCTTGGTCTTTGAAGCTATGCTTCCTCCGGAACTAAAGATCTGGTCAACACAGTCGAAACATTCACGGACTCAACCGAGGAACAAATTGAGCGAGATGATATTAATCTACTTGAAGAAAGGAGAAACCGAGGCCCTAATTAGTTCGGCAATCTACCAACAAGCCTGCGAAGATACTACGATCGTAAGGTTCAACCTCGCTGACCTTCTTTGTAGGTGACTTAGTATTGAGGCTTTGCCAATCAAGTCTAATCGGAACAAACTTTCTCCCAAGTGGGAAGGTCCTTACGAGTGGTGAAGTTACTCGTCCGAGTCGATGCGATTGGCAATGGAAGGCGGCGGAGTTCTCTCAATTCTTGGAACATTGACCCGATTCATAAGTTCTATGTGTAACCGACCATTAGGACAATAAAGAATCGAGTTTTTCTATCTCTATTGTCTTACTTTTGAGTAGTGCTTTCATTATTTTTCGACTATGTTTTAAACACCCAATTTTCTTTACCTTTGGTCGGAAAGCGATAACATCACCTAGTCGAAGCCTCTCCTCTCTGCATGTGGTCACCTTACACTAGAAGGAGTTTCCTAGTGTCGACTCGTTACTCGCTTTTATGGCCAACACAAAGAACTTCGGGTTTTATTTAGTCGAAATATTTTTGAAGGCCAACTCTTTTCACCTTAGTTTATTTCTTGATTAATTTGAAAAATACTCTAAGAAGCGCACTTTCTCGATTTGTTAACCATCTTGGGTGTACTCGTTTCATCTCAAGCGGTGGGAGGAAGAGACACATCTAGTCGAAGCCTCTCCTCTCTGCGTGGTCACCTTGCTGGAAGAGCTTCTAGCTTTGTTCGATTTCCTACTCTTGCTACGGGGACGGACTTATCGAGTCCAGGAGAAGGGCGAGTAAATATTTTAAAGTCCTCTAGGCGTTTGCTTAACTCAAGTTGCCGTTCTCGATTTGATTAAACTAGTCGGAGATGTTAACATTACCTAGTCGAAGCCTCTCCTCTCTGCGTGGTCACGCCCACTAGAAGAACTTCCTAGTGTCAACTTCGTTACCACCCTTTGGACCAATGCATGACAATTGAGACCCAAAAACTACAAGTTAAACAAACCTCTCTGTTTTGAAACCCTTTCTCTAGACTATTTACTTAGTTTGTCTAAACAAACTCGACAAATAGTCGAGAGCTAGAATAATTTGATTTCAATTCTTAGTCTTTATTTAGTTAATTATCTTTTGAGTTACTAACTACTCGACAAGATGATTTGCGAGAGACAAAACTATTTACTTAGTTTTCACAAACTAAGCAAATAGTTAGGGGCTAGGATAAAGTCATTACATTTGACTTCATTTCTTAGTCTTTAAATTAGTTAATTATCTTTTGAGTTACTAACTACTCGACAAGATGATTTGCGAGGAACAAGATGGATTACATCAACAAAAACTTTTTTTTCACAAGTTCATTCTGAGACTACTCACGAAGAGGAGAGCCCATGCATCTCCTCTGAAACTTTCAAACCAGCGATTGCATCTCCTCCATCAGGCGTCTTCATACGCTTGAGCGGTTGAAGTCGGCCAGTGGTTGCACATTAAGGTTGGGGTCATGAGCTTTAAGTTTTGCTAATGCATAACTTCTGCGATTTCGACCGCCTCCTTTATCGATTGACTTGGTTGGCCTTGAGTGGTCACGGATCTTGCAAAATCGACTTGATCCCCAATGGTACTTGTGTGAGCAGCTATTGTATCATCTTGAGAGTCTTTCCCTCACTATGTAGCTCACCAAGCACATTGTTGAGGCGTGATGTTTCCTTGAAGTTTAATCTTCATTGCTTCCATCTCTGTTGGGTACAAGTCGAAGCCTCGCGGAGCTTTTGTTTCGACCACTTGCTCGAAGAAATAAGATTGGTCAAACAAAAATAAACTCCTAGAGGAAAAAAAAACAAAAATAATCACGGGTAAAGAATTTCTTACCCACTAGTTGAGAATCAACTTCTTGACCTCTTCATTATAGGAAACAGCGGTCTCGGCATACTTTTCTCCCATGATACAATATCCTCTACATTCTTCTTTGCAATAAGGGCGAGTGCGGTTATAAATCACGGCTTTATCGCGATTTGATCTCAAGTTCTCTCAATTTAACGTCCATTGCTAGAAAGGAAGTGGAAGTGAGAAAGAAATAACTTCGTAAAGGACTGCGGGTAAAAATTACTTACTTGATATTAGAGTTCTCGGCGTCTCAAGGTTTTGATCTTTATTTTTGGACATATGAGTAAGCTCGTGAATAACTGAAGTTTTCTCTCTAACTTCATTACGGAGCTTTTTAGTCTCGTCTTCTTTTACGAAAAAGAAGCAAGAGTTAGAGTAAAGATCAAAGATATAAGCGATCTTAAGTTCAGCACTTCTTTGTTTAATTTTTCCTGCGACTTCATGGTTGCGAGTTAGCTTCTTTAAGCTTTTTAGGAGGTCTAATACCTCTTCCTAAACTTTTTCGACTCCTCTTTTTCATAATCGGCGAGTCGGCTAAAGATCTTAGCGTCCTTTGTTTAACACGCAAAGGATAACGGTGGACATGAGCATGGGTCAATCGATTGTAAGTTCTTCTACAACCATTGACCTGAGTCGTAAGATTCTTCTCGACAAAGCCCTTTGGTCATAAGTCTTTTCGACCATTACCTAGTCGTGAGTTTTTCCATGACAAATCCGTAAGCACTATATAAGTAGTCAAATCCAAGGTGACTATGAATAGCGATGACTTACCACCTCTCTGCTGTTTGCGAGTTCCTCTTTCTGTCGCGACTCTAGAAGTTGTCGATGATATTCACCGAAACAACGACAATTTGCTCTATGGCTTTACGCAAGATGAAAAACGCGTGAGAAACAAGAAGATTATACTGTATATATAAATGCGATTAAGTACTTACATTCATAGTTGATCGAGCAAACATCGAGTAAACCGACTCAGGATCTTGACTTGTCTACCCTCGTGACTTGGTCCCAAAACCTTCTCAAGGCGTTCATTATCAAAGGTATCCCTCTATTGGGAATATCGTTGGGATGGGGACTTCGATCGCGAATCTGAAAGCGAAGACCCTCGATGGAAGCGAGGCCCAAAGAAGTCGGTAGCGAAGTTGAAATACTCTTCTTCTTGATTACGTAACCGGTTTCTCTTTGGAGTGGGGAGGAGCGTGCTGCGATCTCCTTTCGGCACGGTGGGCGAAACGCCACCATCTTGACGGAGGAAGCCTGCGGTGCCTCTGTTCTATCCACGACCATCTCGGTGGTCGTGGCGGCCTCTCGATAGTCGCATTTGTTCTTTGGAGCTTTCACGACCATCTCGGTGGTCGCATTGCTTCTTGGAGTCTCCGACCATCTCTGTGGTCACCGCTGCTACTTGAGGTTGTAGCCGCTACCTTCTTGGGTACAGCAGTACCTCATTGGTTGTCGTAACCACTTGATACGACTTCCTCTACCACAGGCGAGATGATCCTCGACCACTTCCTTGTTGTCTCTCGGCAGTGGAGAGGTAGCAATAGGCTTCTCAGCGGAAGCATTCTCGAAATTTGAAGGAGTCGGGCTAAAAGCAGACAAAGGAAAGCAATTCGAGGTTGTGAAAAGGAAAAAGGTAAATTCTGTTCTTACACTTTAGTATATTTCACATACCTCTGCACCTTGGACCTAAGCAGAATTTGGGAGTCACTTTCCCAGCGGAAGATTTCTTCTTCTCTCGACCATACGGTGAAGTTCGAGTTGAAGAATGGGCTTAGCCACGACCACGTCAGTGGTGGATTTTGAGCGAGGACCATCTCTCGGTCTCGACTTTACGGATGGCGAGATCGGTCTCGACCACTCCAAGAAGCGACATTGTCATCGACCATAGGCTCTCTTTGGGCGGTATTATCCTTCACAAAGACATAAAATCCTTCGGTTCTCCTTTTCCAAGTGCTTAACAAAACCGGGAGTGGCGAGCTGCGAAAGATTTTTGTCATAATAGAAGGTACCTTGGCCTTCGAGAGTTTGCGCTTTAGAGGTTCGGCTACTTGACCTCCTCCACTTGACTATTTTAGCCTCGGCTTGATTCGGCTATATACGCCTAAGCTTTGCGAGAGGATGCAGGTGAAGGACTAGAACTCGAGCTCGCCCCTCCTTTGTCGTCACCCCTTAAAAGTCGGCGTCTCTTGGGCCGAAGGAGTGAGCCTTTGTCCTTTGTCAACCTGCACGATGGTTATCGATCTGACTTCTTCATCATCCAAGCGATTTTCCATGCCTACTTTACGTAAAGCAAAAGCAGAAAGAAAGAATTACTAGCGGTCGTAAGATTTTCTCGACCCGATATCAAAATCGTAAGTTTTTCTCGACCTTTCCTCGACCAGTAAGATTTCCTCACGGTCACGACTAAGTTGTAAGTTTTTTCTACAACATTTCTCTAGTCGTAAGTTCTTTCTCGACTATAAAGTCTTAAAGATAAAATCAACTCTTGATTACCTTTAGGCGAACCATCCTTTCCTCTGCGGATCGACCTTAAGGATTTTAAGGAACCGCCACACTAAGTGGCGGAGACTTCTCTAAGCAGTTTGACTCTAACGTCAATCTCATTGGTGAAAGATCTGTTCAAGCAGATAAAGGCATCTTTTAAACAACTGCGGAAAGACCAAAGCTGAGAGCTAAGTCGAAAATTCACTTACCCTCGTTGTAGTCCTGGTTGGAGTGCATTAGCCAGAGTATCTCCACATAGGGATGCTCGTTTCTTCAAGGACTAATTAGGCGTGTGATGAAATCTTTCACCACATGCCATCCGATCAACCCTTCCTTCTTCAAGTCCTTGATAAGCTTGAACATAAGGGCAATCTGGTGATATCTTGAGTCGAATCCCATGAAGATTGCTTTTGATGACCTTTCCCACGAAAGAGAGGTTGTCTTACGAGGTGACTTTCGGTAAAACCACCTCTTCCTCCATCCGACCCACGAGGCCGGGTGAAACTCTGAATATACTCCCTCGACTTCCCGTCGTGGGTTTTAGACCACAACTTCGGCAATCGACTTGAGACATTCCATAGAAATATTGGAAAAGCTCAAGGTCATGGAATTCCCGTCGCCTCGCACAAATATCTGGCAGCTTCGGCATGGTGATGGAGTTAGGACCAAGGTTCACTAACTCCACCCCAAAATGCTTTCGAGCACAAAAGGTGAAAGGGGTGGCGAGCGTTCGAAGGCCACACTCACAATAAGCACGGAAGGCAGGAATTTGCCCATTCTCCTGACGGCCAATCTTTGCCCAAATCTGGGAAGCCATTTCACAAGAGTCTTCTCTGGAATCTTCCGGCGACAACTAGGGCTTGAATCTTCGCGCATCCATCTCGACTCTTCCCAATCGAAACTTTCTGGCCATCTCTCTGGAAGCAGGAAATTTTGGAGTCGAAAAAGAGGCACAATTGGAGTGGCGGCGGAGAAAACAAACGACTTCGGCGGAGAAGGCAAGAGCTTGAGAACAGCGGGGAGCAATTTGGGGAAAAAGTAAGATCTTAGGTTTTACCCTCGGTGAGTATATATAACCGCGTACCTTGGTAGATCGTGACATTCAAGGGTATGCCGTCTCGGGAACGCTTCAGCGAACGAGGCTAGCGAGCGTCGTTTGAGATTCCCGAGTGTGTCGTTCGAAATTCAGGTTTGCGTTTACATCTCAAGCGAAATTACTTCCTTGGTTAGATCTTTTCAACCAAAAATGATAATCGGAAAGTTCCTTCTTCGATCACTATACTCGACCACCTTGTGATCGTAGAAATGCTTTTCGACCACTTGATGAGTAGTAAGCAATTTTCTTGACCAAGCACATTTACGGTCAAAGTAGTATACAATCGAAGAGTTTTTCCTTCGATTATTTTCTCTGATCCTCTCATGATCGTAAGACCATCTAGAACCCTTTACCAAGTAAGTTGCTTTCACTTGAAGGTGGGGGCTAGATGGCGAGATATAATAATCCTCATTTTACCTTTTATCTATAATTTTTATTATAGGTAAATATGGCGTCATGTGAACCTGAGTGTACCCTTAATGTTATGAAGGAAGAACCAAATGGATGGTCGTAAGTTCTTCTCGACCACCCCCATAGTAAAGTAAGTTATGCTCGACTATCCCATAATCGTAAGTCTTGCTCGACTACCTCATAATCGTAGATTCCTCTCGACTAGGTCATACGACCACCTTATAATCAAATGAACACTGCGAGACAAGTGGGTCTTATTGATTAAGGGATTCAACGATCATCATCGCTGTTATTCTCTGAGAATAATGGCGTAATACCCATTATCTACGGTATATAGCTTGTTGACGGCGTGGAGAATTAATACACGGTAATTACTACCAACATCGCTTGAATTACGAGGAGGTGATGGTAGCCGCTTTACGATAGCTGCTTGCTCCTTCACGTACTATAAAAGGCGGCAACTAGAAAGGAGAGGATGAAGGATCGAGCCATCGGGAATACAAGCACTATCTGTAATAGTCTTAGTTTTTCCTGATTGTTCGATATACACTCAATACCATACACACACGGGAGTAGGGTTGTTATTCTCTCCGGAGAAGGCCGAACACATATAAAAATTCCGTGTCAATCTCTGCATGATTCTATTCTAGGAGACCCCGAATCAAACAATCTTTCGTAAGTTAGGTTCTAAAACAAGCGGTTTCAAATACAAGTATTAAGTTCAAAAGCTTATAACAAATAATTAAAATTCATTTGCAAATTCTCATGCTACAATTGGATAACTTTCATCGGAAGGATGGTGAATGATACCCTCCTATCACAAGGCTCCCTGCCCAACCTAGGGATAGAAATCCCAAAACCGGTTTAACCAACCATTACGAAAACAAATCGGAGGTCTAACTTTGGCGACTTTGCTAGCATGTCCATAACCACGGACACGGCTATTGAATAGTTTTACACTCTGCAAAGGTTGTACACTTTATCCACATGACCACGACTTCTCTAGTTTGTTTGACAACCGTCGTTGCCACCTCTCACTTGCTTGATGGTAAGAGGTCTGAAACGCGTGACAAGGCCTTTACAATGCATCATTCCACCACAGTCCATCACTCACGAGGTTTACGCCCTTCCTAGGGCCCCTCTTGAGCAGTGGGTACAACAAAGTCATAAAAGGCAGGCTATGAAAGACCACCCACTATTCCGCGCTTGGTGATAACTTTACAAATTAGTTGGCGAGTCCGCCCATACAAGACATGTAGTTGCGGAGAGGCATAGCAAAATACACTTTCATGAGCCGGTCCTTAGCCCGGCCGGCGGCCACCACAACCACAGGGCATCGGATCACCGACCCCGTGCATGGACTTGCACCAACCAAGCAACCAATGCATGAAGTCCAAATCCATTTCTCATTTCTTTGCTTTTCAAACCTCCATAGCACACCAATGCCATGGCCATTTCTGAAACCCCATGACACACCAATGCCATGGCCATTTGCGAAAACCCATAGCACACCAATGCCATGGTCCACAAATGATATTTTTGGCCAAAACCTCCCAAATCCAGATTCTTTTCTCTAAGCATGGCTAAG
The DNA here is from genome assembly GCA_036346405.1 of Phyllostachys edulis. Classification (NCBI taxonomy): domain Eukaryota; kingdom Viridiplantae; phylum Streptophyta; class Magnoliopsida; order Poales; family Poaceae; genus Phyllostachys; species Phyllostachys edulis. Next base: position 15,967,869 of record CM070557.1, on the reverse strand, counting down.
CTCTAGTTTTCAAAGGTCCTGGTTCACAGTATTACGCAAACCAGGTTTTGCCTAGGGTGACAACATGTTCGGCTCAAGATCAGCAGTGGCCATACCAAGGAAATTAAGCATAACTATGAATTTAAAGACGGGCATTGAAATAACTTAGCAAAGTAAGCATGCATTAGCATTTGAAATGGAATGTACATAGGTTGAAATAATAGGTGCAATATGATCAAGAGTGTAACTTGCCTTGCTCAAGGGCTGGATGTCTTCTTCTTCTTGGGGAGCTCTTGCTCTTGATGTCTTCACAATCTACAGAAAGCCACAACAACTCAATACAAAGCTCAAATAGAACCCAAAGAAACTTCAATGAAACTCCAAAATAAAACCAGCAGAGAGGCTAGGTCGGTTGGAGGAGGTCCAAGGAGCTTCTTTGGAGAAGGTCCAAAGCTCAAGGGAGGAGGTCAAAGCTCAAGGAGGAGGTCCACAGTGCTTTCGGTTGCTTTGAAGAAAGGATATAGGGAAAAAGATGAGGATGAAGGGCTGCCCAAGCTTATATAGCTGGATCCATTGAGATTTCCCAAGGTACGGGTGTTCATGAGTTGGTGAAAAGGACAATGAAAGCAGTCAAGGGATGTGACAAAAGTATGGCACGGGTGCTGCAAAAAGTGGTAGCATTTAATGCGATACAACATGCATTAAATGTGGGGAGACTCCCTTGTGCAAATGACATAGTCAAAGGATAAAGAAAAATGAGTGTGACTGCCAAGTGGGACCAATCAAAGCTCAAGGGAAGGTCCATGGACGGAGGTCAATAGACACCACAATGGAGAGGTCTGACAGTCGGATTAAATCAAGGGAGATGCAGGCGGTTAGGATCTCAAAGGGAGGTCCTAGCAGTCGAGATCTAACAAAGGAGATGCGGATGGTTAGGATCTCCAAGGGAGGGTCCTAACGGTCCGATCTAAATAAGGGGAGATGCAGACGGTTAGGATCTCCAAAGGGAGGTCCTAGCAGTCGAGATCTAACAAAGAGGAGAATGCGGATGATTAGAATCTCAAAGGGAGGTCCTAGCAGTCGAGATCTAACAAAGGAGAATGCGGATGGTTAGGGTCTCCAAGGGAGGTCTAAAGGTCGAGATCTAACAAAGGGGAGAATGCAGGCGGTTAGGATCTCCAAAGGAAGGTGCTAGCAGTCGAGATCTAACAAAGGGAATGCAGACGGTTAGGATCTCCAAGGGAGGTCCTAGCAGTCGAGATCTAACAAAGGGAGAATGCAGGCGGTTAGGATCTCAAGGGAGGTCCTAGCAGTCGAGATCTAACAAAGGGAGAATGCAGACGGTTAGGATCTCCAAGGGAGGTCCTAACAGTCGAGATCTAAATAAGGAGAATGCAGGCCGGTTAGGATCTCCAAGGGAGGTCCTAACGGTCGAGATCTAACAAAGGGAGAATGCAGGCGGTTAGGATCTCCAAGGGAGGTCCTAGCAGTCGAGATCTAACAAAGGGAGATCTGGGCGGTTAGGATCTCCAAGGGAGGTCCTAACGGTGAGATCTAAATAAGGGGAGAATGCGGGCGGTTAGGATCTCCAAGGGAGGTTCTAGCGGTCGAGATCTAACAAAGGGAGATCTGGGCGGTTAGGGTCTCCAAGGGAGGTCCTAGCGGTCAAATCTAAATAAGGGGAGGTATGGGCAGTTAGGATCTCCAAGGGAGGTCCTAGCAGTCGAGATCTAACAAAGGGGAGATGCGGGCGGTTAGGATCTCCAAGGGAGGTCCTAGCAGTCGAGATCTAACAAAGGGAGAATGCAGACGGTTAGGATCTCCAAGGGAGGTCCTAGCAGTCGAGATCTAAATAAGGGAGAGAATGCAGGCGGTTAGGATCTCCAAAGGAGAGGTTCTAACAGATCGAGATCTAATAAAGGGAGAATGCATGCGGTTAGGATGCTGCAAGGGAGGTCCTAGCAGTCGAGATATAACAAAGGAAGATGCAGGCGGTTAGGATCTCCAAGGGAGGTCATAGCAGTCGAGATCTACATAAGGTAGATCTGGCGTCTAAGATCTCCAAGGAGAGGTCATAACGGTCAAGATCTAAACAAGGGAGGTCCTGCGGCTAAGATCTCCAAAGGGGAGGTCTTAACAGTCAAGATCTAAACAAGAGAGGTCCTGACGGCTAAGATCTCCAAAGGGGAGGTCTTAACGGTCAACATCTAAACAAGGGAGGTGGGCAATAGCGAGATAAGAAGCGGGAGCCATTGGATTTCCATCGAACGGGTCAAGGCAATTGGGCCGTTCGGACCGAGCGAACGCCCCAACAGATCGGGGCCGTCCAATACGGATCGGATGGTTCTAAAGGAATGGGACGTTAGGACCATCCGAGCGTCCCCAAGATCAAACCGTCCAACACAAATCGAGCGGTACATAGCGATAGAAGTGCGGATCAAGCGAAGCTCGAGCAGTGCGAGGAGGTCCAAATGAACAGAGAGGAGGTCCCAAAGGACATAGGAAGGTCTTGAAAGACAGGGGAGGTCCAAATAGACAAGGAGGAGGTCCTAGAGGACATGGGGTGGTCTGAAGGACACGAGGAGGTCCAAATAGACAAGGAGGAGGTCCTAGAGGACACGAGGAGGTCTGAAGGACAGGGAGGTCCAAATAGACAAGGAGGAGGTCTAGAGGACATGGGGAGGTCTGAAGGACGGAGAGGTCAACAGAATAGAGAGTGAGTTCAATTGGGCGGGAGGAGGAGGTTCGGACCGGGATGGGAGGTGCGGACAAGAGAAAACCCACCACTTGGGAGGTCGATTAAACGTCCGTTTCTCTTAAGTTTCTTGCAGGTTTTCAAAATAAAAGTAACCATTTGGCTTTATTGAGAATCCAAAGCAACTTTGCGTTTTGAAATCTAGAGAGTTCAATTGGAATTAATTAAACCTTAACTAAGTTCTTTGTTGGTGTTCCTTCTTTGTCACGAGCCTCTCTATGTGTCCACAGGTTTGTCTCTTCTCTCTTAACTTCCTTTGTTGGGTTGAACCTCTTTGAGATCGAGATCTCTCTCTTATCTCCCCTCTGTTGGACCTTCCCGTGCTTGGGTTTTCTGGTAAAGACCAGCTCGGTTTGTGTTTCAAAACCTCTTTGGTCCCTCCAAGCCACGCTTGGTTTTGTTTCTTTTGGACCTCCCATGGACCTCTCCACGCTCTCTCGGAACCCCTGAGTTCTCTTGGGCGCTCCAGAGTCTCTCTGGACCTCCCAGCACCCCTTTTGGGACCCTCCTAGACCTCCTCGTGGCTATTTGGACCTCCCTTGTGTCCAAATAGACCTCCCTCTGTCCCTGCGGACTTTTCTGTGTCCTTCGGACCTCCTCCGCGTCCTTTAAGACCTCCTCTTGTTAGGATCTGGCCATTAGGACCTCCTCTCGGGAGATCTTAGCCGTCCAGGTCCTCCTTAGTTGGATCAAGGTTCCGACCTCCTTAGGTCCAAGACCTCCTTAGCGCTTGGACCCATCTTTGACTCTCATGTTTGTATCGCTTGAGGCCTTGCCTTCTTAACCTTAGGACCATCCGATGTGGGTTGGATGGCCCGATCCTAAGAACACGTTAGCTTGGTCGAAACGTCCCTTTCCCTCTTGCCGTCCGATTTTAATTAGGCGGCCTAGTCTTATTGGTTTGTTAAGCTTGGTCGAGCGTTCCTTTCCTTTTGGACCTTGATTCAATCGAATGGTTCCGCTTTGATGCACGTTTGCCTTTGTTTCGGGACCTCCTCTGGTTGTTTTGCAAAGACCACCTCCCGGTCCTTCTTTGGTCTTTTATGAGACCACCCTCCTAAATCGGGATATTCTGTTGGTCGGGACCTCCCTGCACCCTTTGATCTGGGCCGTCAAGGTCCTCCCTTTGAGATCTTGGTAGTAGATCTCCCTTTTGGAGATCTACTCGTCGGGACCTCCCTACCCTTTGATCTCGGACCGTCGAGGTCCTCCCTTTGAGATCTTGGTAGTAGATCTCCCTTTTGGAGATCTACTCGTCGGGACCTCCCTGCACCCTTTGATCTGGACCGTTGAGGTCCTCCATGAAATCTTTACCCTTAGAGCCTCCCTTGTGCAGTGCAGAGCATCGAGACCTCTTTGTTTTGAGCTTTGAGGACCTCTTGTCCAGGACCTCCCCCTCTGAGTGTCTTGGACCTCTTGCCCAGGACCTCATAGTGGCCTTTGGCGGGGGTGACCCTTGCGGTGGGACCATACCCTTGACCAACTGTACACCCTTTTGGTGGCCCCACTTACCAGCCCTCTCCACCTTGCAATTATGCTCTTGCCTCGAACTCATGCGCATTTAATAGGTGTCGGGTCACATTAAATGCGATCACATCCGAGTACTATTCAATCCTTTTAGGGCAAGCCCTGCCCTAGTTGTCCCGTTGCCTACCGTCACTTTGGTTTTCCTTGTGGTGCACACTACCAACTCCGCTATATAAAGCACAGGCGGGCAAGCCTTTGTAACTTTGTTGCTCATTTCTTCCTTCCTGCCTCACTGCTTTCGGTCCTTCCTTGCATAAGACCTTCCCAGAGATCTTTGAGGCATGTTAAGCCTCTTGGTTTCCTTTTGGGTGAGTTGGTTTGAGTTCTTTACTGGTTCTTTTGAAGTTCCTTGGCTTAGTGTGGTTTTGCTTAATTGGTTTTCTTCTGAGCGTGTAGATCACGAGATTGAGGAGATCTTGGACCCGACTCTCTCTCTTGAAGGCTCTCATTTGCTTGACCAAGGCAAGCCCACAGACCCCTTTTGATCATCTTGAACCAAGTTTAAGTAAATGTATTTACTTTTTACTTTATCATGCATGGCTATGTTTATATGAAAATGGTTTGGGCTGTAGTTACTTGTCTACTTATTTGTTATACCTCCTTCATACCTTGTCTCCATCATGTTGTCATGTTCACCTTGTGAGCCTTAGGGTGGATACTTAGTTGGTGTTCTTTGTTATTTGCCAACATGGGGGACCGTGGGTCTTTATAGCCTTGCTTAGAATCGTGGTTCGAGCGTATCATGCTTCATCTCTAATAATCTTGACTAATAAATATGAAATGTGTGGTGGTGCCATTGTTGAGCGACTATGGCGGGGCGCCTAAAATTGTGTTGGCGTGGTGTGAGATCACTTGGTTAAAAGCTGTTGTGCCAAGGCTGGGTGGTCTTTTGGCATGGGTTAATACAAATGGTTTCTTTGAGGCAAGAAGGTAGGGAGTGAGTAGTGGGTGCTATGCACATTTGGGTTTGTGGAAGTCTTGCCTTAGCACGATTAAGGACTTCACTTTGTGTACATTGAATGGGCCAAGCAGTTGCAACCACAAGATCATTTTATGGGAATGGTGCAGGGTGAATAATTAGCAATGGGTTGGCTTGGGGCTGTTGTGGTTGAGCATGTGATTCGTTGGCGCAGAGGGCACCCATAACCTGCGGACTTCTAGACCACGGGGAGGGATTACGAAACCTTAGCGGGCAGCCCGAGTCAGTTCAAAGCTTTGTAAAGGCCTTGCCGCGCTCTCTAGGCGCTCACCTTAGGAAGTGAGCAAGGGTGACCGGAACCCGATCCGCTAGAGAGATCGTGGATTGTGGGTAAAGTTGTACACCTCTGCGAGTGTAAAGATCTATTCGAATAGCCAAGTCCTTGGTCATGGACATGCTTTCGATTGAAATGGTGCAAGGGGTAGCTGTTTCAAAAGCTTGTGCCATTTGGACACTTCCGCGAGATGCCTTGGCTTTGCCTCGAAGAGACCTTGGCCGGCTCGGAGGGGTCAAGGTTGGCTCGGTAGTGGTCGGGGGTTGGTTTGGACCTCTGGAGTGGGTGCTCTGGAGTGGGTTTTGGTAAGGACACAGTCACGGGTGTGGCCAGGAACTCCTTCATTTTGGTTGTGGGCTGTGAGTTGGTGCTCACCCCCTTTTAAACATCAAAAGTATTATGTACTATGGTTTTACCTTCTTTGCTTTTCAATCTATTACTATTTTTATTGTTCAAATCGGCTTTGCTAAACTAACCATCTGACTCTCCATTGGTAAGTCCTTGCATGAGTATTATTGCACCTTTGCTCTCTGTGACTTCTTGAGTACATTCCAAGTACTTATGGCTTAAGCCACTGTGTCAAAGCAGATTATGAAGATGACCAAATCTTGAGGCGGTCTGAGACCTCTTCGAGGAGGAGTTCTTCGACGACTAAGTCGCCTAGGGCGTCCTCCACCCGGACTGTGGTGCTTGTTGGATGGCTTTTCGTGTTTTGGTGTTTGAGCCCTAAAGCTCCTTGTTGCCGTTGTAAGTCCCGTTGGTGTTGTAAGCTCTCGGTGGCGGACCTCTTGTTAACAAGCTTGGCCATAAGGTCCTATTATATAAAGTTTAATTTATGCCTTCATCTCTGTTTAACCTCGTGGTTGTGGTATTGGCTTATGTTCTTGTCTTGGGCTAGCTCTGTTGTCTGGGACTAGCTCGGATGCAGGCGGGACCACAGGAGGTCCTTGGACTTAGCTTTGGGAGGTCTGCGGACCTCTCTTAGTGATGTGCTGGAGGTGCTCTGGGCGGGTGGCGGCCACGACCTCGGGAGGTCTTCAAGACCTCTGGGAGGTCGATGGCGAACCAAGACCTCCAGGAGGTCCATAAGACCTCTGGGAGGTCTGGCAGACCTCCTCGGTAAAGCTCCATACGGTGCTACCACATCTTTCCGTGGTGACTTAGCAGCGCAAAAAAAATGGTCTTCCCGGACCTCTTGCGGTACATCACGGGGTGGGTCGTCACATCCAGACCCAAGGAGAACAAAGCCAGCGCAGAAAAGAGAAGAACACCAAAACTCCACAAACCCAAATAACCTCATGCGAATTTTAGTTGAAGTTCGAATTAATCCATTAAAACCCATTCTGAAATTCTCAAGTTAAGCTTTGAATTCTCATCAAAACAAAATGGTTCTTTTTATTTTGAAGGTTCAAGAAGGCTCCAAAAATCAAGGTGTTACAAACTATCATCAATCTTCTGTGCTTTATGCTGCTTATTGATGATTTACTACTTGTTGGTATTATGCTTATTGTATAATTATTTCTGTTGTGATGAATGTCAAATCTTGCAATCCATTTTATTGCGTATGTAACTTATATAGATAGCAAGTAGCGAGATGGAAGAGGCACCGTCTTCGCCGCCGTCACCGATATCGTCAAATGCATTTGGATGTCCGACAATAGTGATACGTAAGCGAGATGGCAGAGGAAAATTGAAATTGCCTGCGAGCCGACTGATCATCACGGAGGTCAGTGACGTTGGGATCCCTCTGAATCCCTAGAGATCAGTGGCGAGATTCTGGACCATCTGCGGGATACTTGCAAGGGAACGGGTCTCCATCACCACACCAAGCTGAAAGTCTCGGCGGACGTCTGAGAGGCCAACTCGGGCGAGAGATTTCAAGCAAGTTCACTATCCCAGAAGCAGACATGGCACGCGTAGAACAGCAGGCGTTGCTCATGATGGGACACGCGTGGAGGACCTTCAAGAGTACATTTGTCATGAAATGCGTGAACACGGGTCGGACGCCCTTCGAAGTTTCCATTCTTGTCGCGGGATATATGGGGCGAGTTTGTGCGAGATGAAGATGGCGGCGAATTTTAGGAGCAAAGTCGCGGCGCACAAAGCTCTCGGGCATGAAACACTCACCCCCACGGACTCGGCACCATTGGTATGCGAGTAAATCCACGGAATGGGCGTGCGAGAGGATGAGAACGCATACCGGGCCATTGCTAAGATCCGCAGACGGCGTGCCCTAAAATTTGGTTAAGCGAGGGCAAAAGTCACGTCTTTGGGTAGCATCTCTTTCACAAACCAATGAGACCGAAGTGTTCCAACATCGGTAAATATGTCGAACTACCTAGTGTTAATAAGTCCATAACTTCATAGTGTCTATAATAACATGATGACCTCTTGCAGCATGAATTGACTGCCGAAACTTCCCAAGGGTCCTTCCAAGATGATAGGGAGAAGGATATACTATCTATGGCCCAGGAAACAAGGAGCACCGAATCGCACACGAGGCCTTGGGGTTTCACGTGCCTTGGAGTTATGGATTCGGCGACTCGACACGTATAGGAGTAGGAAGAGATCCAAGGCCGAGCACGAGGACCGGTTGGTACAGATGCTTACTGCAAAATTTCAAGGACAGATAACAAGATTGTAGGATCAAATGAATCAACTCCTGAACCAGTCACAAGCTGCCCCCATTATTTTGGGAGCCAGTCCTCCTTGACATCAAAGTAGCATCGCGTCCACGCATAATTCTGAACATGATGACGTCCAATTACATATTAACAACATCAAAGTAATGTACATCGCTGGAATACTCCAAACATAGACCTATAGGACGCCTTAGCTAATCTTGTATCGTTTTGTAGGAGCCGACGCCCTACAAGCTCCAAGTGAGGTTGGTTGGGTCTATTTCTGTTGAGGCTGGGCGGGGGATGGCGTATCCATGCCGGGAAGGGACAATGCAGCACGGTGCCAAGCTGGCGTAGGGTTACGCCAGGGTCCAGGTGGACATGGTACATGACAATTTCATGGCCATCCCGCTGGAGATTTGCCCCAACGAAGACATCAGAACACTAGGAGATGCCATGCACACTTTTATCCTGTGACCCAAGAAGGAGATCGCCCTGGACCCAGCAGTGCTGCGATCTCGACACGACCATTCCTCTCCAACGGGACCCTCGATGACTCCACCTCATCCTTCCTCTCAGAAGGCCACCTCATCGGTTCCCGTGGAGAAGACGCCGAAGGAACAAGAAAAGCATACCGCCGTATCGGTTCCCGAGTCGTCTCGTAGGAAGACGTGTAGCAGGCCAGTCGTTAAGGCCAAATCGAAATCGATGAACATTAAGGCGCCTCCCAAGTCCGGAAAGTACTCCATCAGAAAACCATGTGCTCCAACACAGAATTACTCCGCGCTGGAATATGTTGTTAGGCTTTGCATGCCTGGTACATGTGGAAGACCAAAGAGAAGGGGTGCTACTAGAATCACCGTCAGATACAAGGATGAGCATTTCTTCAACGGGTCAGGCCACTTCGTCGTGGGGTTCAACGACTTATACGACCTATTCAACCTCACTGCCCTCGACGCCTCGCTTCTATGATGTTGGACACTGTAAGTGTGTACAATCAAGTTCTACATTCACATAATACCGATAAATATCACAGCTCATTGCTTATATATAGATACATGATGAGAAAAGCCTGGGAATTTTCCAAACCGGTGGGTTTCCTTGACCCTACGTGGTCTCTATGCAAACCATCGAACAAGACATATCCTTAAATAGAGAAATACATAATGGCGGCATTGCTTCATCAAGACAACAAGGACTACATAGTGGCACCCTTCAACTAGGAGTAAGTGCTTCACTACTTGCTATATAAATTTCATTTGTACTTTATCTGTGACATAAACTTAGGTTTAATGACTATAGCGACATAAATGAGTAGGTTCCACTAGATCCTTTTAGTCATTGTACCAAAGAGGAACAAGGAAATATACCTTGATTCCCTAATCGGCAAAAAGCACGACTTCAGCATTTTGAAAGAAATACTCGGCAGGTATGCTCATTTCCTCCATACATAACTCTATTGTAGTCTTCCTTCGTTTGAAATGGCCGAGGATAACTTTTTGGAATCATGTAGGTCTTTTCATCACCTATGTTGCCATAGGAGGATTATACAAGGGATCAAACGCCACACTAACACGCAGGACATGATTTTCATGCGCACTACAACACAATAATCCTATATCATACTTACGTAATAATCGTCTCGAACCGACTATACCTATATATGTAATTACTGCGGTCCGCTTGACAAAAAATAGATCACCTATGTGCATTCTACGTTTGCCATCATATGGAGCAAATCATTTGTGCTAAGATGAAGGATCCCGAGGTTTGTCAATCTCGAAATAATTATTTCCTAATTATAAATTTAAATATGTATGTTTACCACTTTACTCTTGCTAGCGACAGGACTTGATCATAGATTTAGATGCACTCATTGCGAAAGAGGTCGCGAACATTCGAGGGACGCTCTGCGCCTTCATCAAGACACGGATCGTTAACGTGAACAGAGAGTTTCACTCCGTCGCCGACGCAGAGTTTCACCCAGTCGACACCTCTCAACCACCTGCAAACAATTGATTCAATTGTAATCCAATTGTAACTATAGCGACAATACTTGAACAAATTCTTTTGTAATTTATTTTGAGTAATGACCACTTTGAGTTGTCAACAATTGATTATCTGTGATGTATCTATTTTATGCATGCTAGTTTTCAGAGGGCATGGCTAGCAATTCCTAAGGCTAGCCAAAAATAAAAAAAAAGTAGTTAGGTATAATGAACTATCACAGACGGTTTCCATTAAAAACCATATGTGATACGTAGGATATCACAGACGGTTCTATTTCCTAGCCGCTGCTCAACGTTGCCAAGCCGCTCCGGTCATCCCCCAACACTATCAAGGACCTTGGTGAGCTTCTAGTAGTCCCCTAGAGCTTTTGCATGCGTTAGATCGAAGGATTAGCTAGTGTAGTGTACACATCATCATAGCCGGTGTCGGGACCCAAATATGCAAATCTGGACCCTCTGTGTATAATGCACTAGTTCAGGATCACGCTAGTGTACACAGTATCAATATAGATGAATATCATTCCACACAAGACGAATATAGGAATAAACGACTAGTTTGATTAATAATTAACGGTTGTGACCTTATGGTTGAGTTTACATTTATTAAGCCACGTGGGGCTGACACTAAATAAAAAACGACAGCAGCACGAAAGCAACTCCAGCGAAAACCCATCAACTTGCCACAGGCAACCGACTGGGTCTAAGACCTAACGATCACCATCCTCGTATAGCTCCTCCTCAAAAGCGGGCGAAGACTCCTCCCCTTCAGCTGAATGATTGCAGCAAAAATGAGTACTCCGAGTACTCAACAAGTTGTACCATAGAATGTAATTATAAATGATGGCTTATTCCAAAGTAAACGACTTCTGTGGTTATTTTTTAAAATACAGCATTTGCAATTGAATACAAATAATATATTGAAAGCATAATTCAAAACAAATAAACAATAATAAGTTAACAAGTGTTTCCACAAAGCTTCCATAACATAATCAGTTTCTTTCACACAGTTGTATAAGTTTCCCCACACAGGTGTCCCTTCCTAATTGTTTTATGAAAATCTACCCCCGTGTGAAATCCCCGAGCATGTCCATGACTGCGGATGCGGCTATTCGAATAGATTGACTAACACTCTGCCGAGGTATTACACTTTACCCACACGATATAACTAGTGTAGCTAGCACCAATCATAACAAAACCTTTCAGAAACTTCACCTTGCCAATTGACCATACCGATGTGTTTTACCATCGTACCAACCCTACCACAGCGCTTTGGTACGACGTACACCATTGGACCTGAAGACGGCAAACTGCTCATAAATATGACCCTGCCAAAGTGGTACACACATCCACCCTAGCACATAGTCTATCCTACATGCCTGGCTAGTCAATGCCAAGATTCCATAGCTTACTAAGTTAGGCCTGTCCCATTAGGCATGTGGTTGTATAGTTGTGGCTCAGTTCAATGGCGCACAAAGTTAAGTTCTTAATTGATCAATGCGAGACTGCCAATTTCTAACTACATACCAAGATTTTATATTTTTCCAGTCCATAGTTCCACCATATCACACAGTTTCATCCACTCGCCTCAGTCTAAATCTTTTCCCACCCTGTTGGTTAAGTGCAACACATGCCATCAACGAGTAATAGCATACTACACACAGTTTTACACAAGTTCCATAATTACTTAGTCAAGTTTATATTTGCAACTCAAATGATATCAATGACTCGTTGCATGGCTAAGCAAACTATTCGTATTTAACTAACCCACGTTGGTGCTATGAGAATACCAACTAGTAATAATCCAATTTAGGGTGACAAAATATCATGGTAATACAATGAGCAAAGTGGATATAGTATATAAGTAATCCCAAAACATTTAAAAAAAATACTTAAAGTAAAATGCAATAATTTGAATCAAGGTAATTTTTTGAAAACTGGGTTCAACATGATCAAAGATACAACTTGCTTTGGAACAAGTCTTGGTACTGGTCTTGAGCTTGATCAACTCCTCCTTCCGCAAAAGTTCCCGAAATATCAACGTCTACTCACAAACGAAAGCAAATAACCAAATAAATATAATAACAGATATATAAACAAACTCTAAAAATTAAATAAACATCTCAGGAAGGTAGACCTTGAATTTAGAAATTTGAATGGGTTCAATCAGAGTTCGTATGAGGAAGAACGGGTTTTTGGAAGATTTAAATTTAAGAAAAAAGAGAAAGAAATTACTATTTTGAATTTTCAGAATTTTCTTTCTAAAGGAAATTCTGAAATATTGCATTAGCATGACATCAGCAACAATTTCAGAATTAAAAGAAAATCTAGAAAATCAAAAACAGAGGCTGACATGTGGGACCCTAGGTCTATGGACCAAGTTCATGGATCCGGTCTACTGGTCAATGGCTCACGGGTCCATGGCACTGTAGTTCTAACAGGTGGGGTCCATATGGTAGTGGGTAGGCTCATGGTAGACTAGGTTTAGTTGGGTTTGGATTTGGGATTTGGGTACGGTTGGCATGCTGGTGGCTGACTCGGCGTTGACTTGGTTGACACATAAGTAAAGGTGCACAGGTGGCGATGACATGGTAGACACGTGGCATCCATGTCAGCTCAACGGCGGCAAAGGCTCGGGTTTCGATGGTCATTGGCGATTGCGACCTCAGCGGGGTGAACGGAAGGGTGCCTTGGGTAGCTGATGGGACGGGGATCACAATGGTGTGCTTACGAGGGCAAGGGGATGACGGAGCTAGCAGGCGGCTAGTTTGAAGCGATGGCGAAGATTCGGGCTCGACAGAATTGATGCTCGGGTGATGCTTTGGCGACGTGAAGGTGACTAGGATGTAGATCTAGGTCTTGCAAACTCAATGGTGGCGACAACGTATCTCCGAGTGCTCTAACAGCGGAGGAAGACCTCGTCAAAGCTTGCGACAATGGCTTCCTTCTCCAAGCAATTCCGGTGGCTATGGTTAGGCTCTTGGGCGGCGGCTGCGTGTTCTGAGGTGCAGAAGCCGAGAGCTACTTTCCCCTTTATACTCGGGCGGCCGGGAGAGTCCTAAACGTGCACGTCAAGGAAGACCTGCAGTGGAGTCCAAGCTTTCCACGACTCAGAGATGATAAATAGTACTCGGTGGGACCCACATGGCAGTGGTAGGGGCTCAGGTGAGTCTGAGTTGGAAACGGCTCTAGAGAGGCTGATAGGTGGGCCAGGCGTGGGCGCGGGCGGGAGAGAGAGAGAGAGAGAAGGGTTGCGGACTAGAAATCAGAATAGGGTTGGGTCAGGGTTAGGAAATTCAGCCCGTTGGATTTTCCTGAGATTTCAATAGGTTTTGTATTTTACAAATAACAGTAAATCCAATGGCAAATTAAAAATAGCAAATGAATTCAAAAAAATTCCAAAAAAACTCTGGAAAATATTTCCAAGCACAAAGAACTCAAATAAAATAGTTTTGGAATTAGTGGATGCTCAGATTAGTCACATTAAATTGTTTTGACATTTGAAAGTCCATTTAAGCTTTATTAATTCCAAGAGACTAAACTATTCAAAAGGATTTTGAAACTCAGAAAATTAGGACGTTAAAAACCTCTTCCTCCCACAGTAAAGGAATCTCGACCTCGAGATTCAGGCTAGCTAGAGAAAAAGCTAGGAAACTTAGCTTTCAGCTCTTCTTCACATTCCCACATTGCTTCACTTTCTAAGTGATTACTCTAGTGAACTTTGCAAAAACGAATGGTCTTACTCCTAGTCTAATGCTCTGCCACATCCAAAATCTTATCTGGTTGTTCCTTGTAAGTGAGATCCTCTTTTAATTCATTTGAATCCAGGGGTGTCTGTTATGTTGGCACACGAAGACACTTCTTCAACTGCGAGACATGAAAGGCATCATGCACTCTCGCTAACAATTGTGTCAGTTCAAGCTGGTAAGCAACCTCTCCTCAATGATTCACAATCCTGAAAGGGCCAACATACCTAGGGGCAAGCTTCCCTTTGGCATGAAACCTTCTGATACCTTTAAGAGGAGTAACCCGAAGATAAACAAAATCTTCTGGTTCAGAGCTTAGATCACAATGATGATTATCAGCATAACTCTTCTACCTAGACTGAGCTATCTTTAATCTTTCGCTAATCATAGACACTTGGTCTTCTGCCTCTTAAATAATATTTGGTCCGAATACTACACGCTCGTCTGTTTCTTTCCAATTCGGAGGGGTTCTCTGAGCACCACCATACCGCCTTCAAACGGTGACATTTCAGACTAGCTTGATAACTATGGTTATTCAAGAATTCTGCATAGGGTAAACTCTTATCCCAACTAGTAGCATGAGCTAGAGCACAAGCTCTCAACATGTCCTCCAATACTTGATTTATTCTTTCAGTCTACCCATCTGTTTGTGTAAATGAGTTCCTAACACTTCATGCAAACTTGGAAGAAGTCCATTCTACCCCCTCAAGTATCGACATGCGGACACCTAACCCCCTGAACTAAAAAATCAGCCCTATGACACCCCGAAGTTGCAAAACCAGATAACCTACCCCCTCCGGCTGTTTCGTATGGTGGTTTTGCACACATGGCATCCAGGTGGCCCGGTTTTGCCAGGTCATTTCCCCCTTTCCCTTTATCTCTTCTCTCTCCTACTTATCTCCTCACTGTCGAATGATCCAAGCCATTTGCTTTCTTCTTCCTTGCTTTACTTCTCTCAATCCCCACTTCTTTTTGTTCCTGTCGAAGCTCACCTGGCGCCATGGGCTCCCTCCTGCGTGCCATTGCCACCGACAGCTCGGCGCCCACGCGGCGTCTCTCCCCTAGGCCCGGTCCTCGCCCGTGGCTTGCTCCTCCCTTTGCGCCACCGGCCCGGCTCCTTCCCTCCAGGCGCCTCTCCCTCTGGCCCATGCTGCCAACCCAAGCTCTGCCGCCTGGCTACTGGTGCCACCGGCCCACTGACCGCCCTCGCTCCGGCTCTGGCACCTCGCTGCATTTCTTGCTCCCACCGCCGCTTCCTGGATAGGTCGTTGTTGGCGGCGGCAGAAGATGACGACGGTGACACATCAAGACCGACACTGCTGGAGTGGAAGCTAAGTAGTAGCGGGGAGGATGACGAGGAGGTGGCTGAGGCCGGGTCCTCGAGGCTGCCGAATCCAAGGCCGGCGACTCGGTCCCACGTGTCGGCTCGTGCACCAGAATCGAGGCCCAGCAGCCGACCATGGAGGTGGGCGGGGATGGAGAGCGAGCAAATGGAGGAGCGCCTGAATCCACCTTCGTGTCTTTGGTCTTTGGTCGAGGTCCGCTTGGCCGCAAGACCTCCCGATCCTCAACACGAGGCACTGACCAAGCCGGGAGCGGGGCGCAGCTTGAGCGGCACAGGACCACCGGAGGGAGGAGATGCTTGGGGAGAGAGAGAGGACCGGCAGGAGCCATAGGAGCATGCAAGGCCGATGCAGGGAGCCCAGGCGGCGGCGGTGATCAAGATCTGACGCGAAGCGAGAGGCGCCAAGAGGAGGTGGCGCAAGGGAGAGGGAAAGGCCGGAGGAAGGAGGAATCAAGAGCTTCATTTGGTGGGGCAAGAAGCAACAGGAGAAGCAAGAATGAAATGGGGAATGAAATAAAGAGAAGAATGAAGAAGAGGAGAGAAAGGCGAGGTAGTGTCGGTAGGTGAAATGGAGAGAGAGAGAGCCGAAGGTAGGAGGTGCGGGTGGATGTATGTGTTGAGGGAGTAGAGGAGGAGCGAGGGAGGTGGAGAGCCACCGGATGGAGATTGGGGAGGATGGAGATTGACGAAGAAGAATGGTAGTCCTCATTAAAAAAAACCTCACCAGACTAGGTGTCTTTGGTCGATGGTGGCGTGGCGAAACCAAGTTGTCTGGACGCCACATCAGCAATACCACCGCACAAAACAGCCGGAGGGGGTAGGTTGTCCAGTTTTGCAACTTTGGGGTGTCAAAAGTTCGGTTTTTTAGTTCAGGGGGTTAGGTGTCCACATGTCGAATACTTGAGGGGGTAAAATGGACTTCTTCCTGTAAACTTTGCCAAAAATGTGAGGTAAACTGGGATCCTCGATCTGACACTATCTTTTTAGGCACACCATGCAAACTGACAATTCTTGACATATCCAATTCTGCAAGGTGATCTCCTGAGTAAGTGGTTTTGACTAGCAAGAAATGGGCAACCTTCATCAAACGATCTACTGTTACACAAATGGAATCGTAACCCGATTGAGTCCTGGGTAAACCGGTGATAAAATCCATTCCGATCTCTTCCCATTTCCATTCTGGAATTTTCAAAGGCTATCACAGTCATGCTAGTCTCTGATGTTCTGCCTTTACTCTCTAGCGTACGTCACATAGGGCAACAAAGTCTGCGACTTCTCACTTTAGATTTGGCCACCAAAATTTATTATTAACATCCTTATAAATCTTAGTGCTTCTAGGGTGAATAGAATATTTCGAATCTTGAGCCTCCTTTAAAATTAGCTATCTCAAACCATCAACATCAGGCACACAGATACGTCCATTGATCCAAAGTGTATCCTGATCATCCTTAGTGAAATCCTTGAATTTTCCTTCTTCCATCTTGAGCTTAATATCTATAATTACAGGGTCATTTGGTTGGGCAGCACGAATATGATTTTCCAAAGTAGACTTTACTTACAAACTGGCCAGAAATCCTTCAGTTACAACTTCCAATTTTAACTTCTGAAATTCCTCATGAAGTTCTGGGCAATTCTGTTTTACTTCCAAAGTTTTACAGTAGCTCTTACGACTTAAAACATTTGCAGCAACATTGGCTTTGTCGGGATGGTAGTGGATTCTGAGATTATAATCATTTATTAACTCCAACCATCTTCTCTACCTTATATTCAGGTCAGACTGAGTGAATATGTACTTTAATATCTTATGATCTGTGTATATCTCACAACAATTACCAATAAGATAGTTACGCCAAATTTTCAAAGCATACTGTGGCGGTTTAATTCCAAATCATGAGTAGAGTAATTTTCATCACGAGGTCTTAGTTGTCTCGATGCATAGGCAATAACTCTTCCTTCTTGCATAAGGATGCAACCTAATCCTTGACGCAAAACATCACAATAGATATCGAAATCCTTCCTAATAGCTAGTAGAACTAGCACTGGGGCTGATGTCAAACGTTTCTTCAACTCCTGAAAACTTTCCTCGCAAGCTGGAGTCCAAGCGAACTTTTTCTATTTATTCAATAAATGCGTAAGAGGTTTAGAAATTATCGAAAATCCTTCAATGAAACTGCGATAATATCCTGTCATTCCCAAGAAACTGCAAATTTTAGTCACTATCTTGGGCGGCTCCCAATGTAACACTAGTTTAACCTAACTGGGGTAAACTGCTACTCCTTTAGCGTCATTACATGACCAAGGAAATCAACTTATTGTTTCCAAAAATCACACTTGTTGAACTTAGCATACAACTGATGCTCTCTAAGTTTCTCCAGTATTGTTCTCAAGTGTTCGACATGTTCTTCTTTTGCCTTGGAATAGACCAAAATATCATCGATAAACACTACCACAAACTATCCAAATATTCGATGAAAACCTTATTCATCATATTCATGAAAATATGCAGGGGCATTAGTCAGACCAAACGACATGATTAAGAACTCATAATGTTCGTACCGTGTAGAAAATGCAGTATTCGGTATATCCTTCGGACAAATTTTCAACTGATGATAACCTGATCGCAAATCGATCTTTGAGAATACTCCAGCTATCTAATAAAACAAATAATCTATTCAGGGGAGGGGATACTTATTCTTAATGGTAACCTCGTTAAGGGCACGATAATCAATACACATCCTCGTACTTCCATCTTTCTTTTTAACAAACAAGACTGGCGCTCCCCAAGGCAATAAACTAGGTCTCATGAAACCTTTCTCAAGAATTTCTCCAATCTGTTTCTTCATTTCCACTAACTCATCAGTTGGCATCGGATAGGGTCTCTTAGAAATCGGTGTTGTTCCCTGCACTAAATCAATAACGAACTCAATGTCACGATCTGGTGGCATTCCCAGCAAAACTTCTGGAAACACATCCGGATAATCTCTAACAACAAGTACATCCTCTAAAGATACTGTCTTCAAACTGTTGATTACTAGATGTCCATCACGCCTTTGTAGTAGCTAAAAACTCTACTTTCTTCCCATTGGTATCTTGATTGTTATGGCTCTTCGACCACAATCTAACATAGATTTGTCCTTTGACAACCAATTCATACCAAGTATTACATCTAGAGTATGGGTGTCTAAGACAATGAGGTTAGCTAGAAACTCAACTTTGAAAATAAGTAACCTAGCTCCTAAACATCCCAATTTAGAGCTTAACTCTGCCCTAGGCAATTGAACTAGCATGGTATGCGTAACACACATAACTTCCAAATTATTATTGTTTACAAAATCTCGAGAAACAAATGAACACAAAGCTCTAGGATTAAACAAAAGCGATCAGTCTTGAGTTAACGAAACTTACCCAATACGACATTGGGTGCTTCCTAAGCTCCTTTTAGGGTGGCGTGGTTGACACGACCTCTAACCACGGACTACGGTGCTCCTCCGGCTTGACCGGCAACTTGAGGTGCTCCTCGGTTGTTAATTGGCACTGGCGTCTTGGCTGGTGTAGCCCTAAGGTTGAAACAAACATGAGTCATTGTTCCCTTCTAAGGGCAGTTGTTAGTGAAATGTCCCAGCTCCCTGCAATTGTAGCAAACCCTCGGGGTGTTCTGTTGGTGACCTCCTGTATTAGGGTTGACTGAAGCAGAATTATGAAAATTCTGAGTAGCTGGACGAGGTGCTGAAACGGACACATGTGTTTTAAATGAGTTCTGCGATGGAAAACAAATAAACTGCTGAGGAACTATCCTCGCTCTCTGCTGAGACTGATGACTTACTTGGTGAGCCATTCTGCACTTGAGGTTGTCATCAAACTCTTTGCGTTTGTCTTCAAGTATCAAAGCCTTATTTACCAACTCTTGAAATTCTAGGAAAGTATGAGCAATCAAACTGACTTACAGTCTGGTATTCAATCCTTTCAGAAAACGACTCTATCGAGCCTTGTTAGTGGCGACATCTTCTGCAGCATGGCATGCAAGCTGAGAGATCATGTTGAGGTACTTAGACACTATCATACCTCGCTTAAGTGCATGGAACTCATCTTTTTCAAGTCTATGACTCCCTCTGGCACATGGTACTGATGAAAATCTATAAGAACTCTTCCTGTAATGTTCTCTGATTGTCTCATCGTAGCACAAAATTCTCCCACCATTCAACGGCAATTCCTTCCATCTAATGAGTAGCATACATAACCTTTTCGTGATCATTTACATTGAGTGATCAGTAACTTCCTCTGAATCACGCGAAGCCAATCATCAGCTTCCACTAGCGAAACACTTCCAGAAAAAGTCGATCAGCGAGCTCTGTCGGGACCCAAAAATGCAATTCTGGACCCTCTGTATATAATGCACTAGTCTAGGATCAAGCTAGTGCACACAGTGGCAACATCAATGAAATATCATTTCCATATACAAAGATGACTAATAGATAGGCAAATAACAATAATATCAAAGTAAAGACCTTAAGGTCAAAGCTTACAATTAACGCCTCAGAAGGAAAATAGCTCAATGAAGTTGTAGCGGAACGTAATGGAATAACTTCAGTGAAGCCCATCCGTATGCCCACAGGCAATCGGCTAGGGTAGCGCGACCTAGTTCTCCACGATCCTTGAAGTAGACCTTATTGATGATTAACGATTCCTTCACTTCTATTGATTTATTATAGCAAGCATGAGTACACAACTGTACTCGTAAGTCATACCACCGAATGCAATTTATAGATGCAAGCTTATTCCAAAGGAATGGCTTTTGTGGTTCTCTTGCAGAAATGCAACATTTGCAATTAAATATGAATAATAGATTCAAAGCATAAAGTAAAACAAATAACAATAATAGTTTAACAGTTTGATTTCACAAAGACACATAGCCTAAACAAGTTATTCACACAGCCATATGACTTAGATCACATAGCTGTCCCTTCCCAAGGTTTTATGAAAATCTACCCCTCGTGTGAAATCCCCGAGCATGTCCATGACCACGGACGCGGCTATTCGAATAGATTGATTTAACACTCTGCAGAGTTTGTACACTTTACTCACACAATACAACTAGTGTAGCTAGCACTAGTCATAACAAAACGTTTCAGAAACTTCATCTCAAGTATTGATACTCCCAGTGTGCTTACAAACCGTCATACCAAGCCATACACAGTGATAGGTACGACACACACCGTTGGACAGGGCCACGGCGAACCGCCCCATGATGTAACTACTTGGTAGCACACCTCCACCCAATCAACACAGTCTAACCTACAACCTGAGTAGCAATGTCAAGATTCCATAACTTACTAAGTTAGGCCCGTCCCATACCAGGCATGTGGTTGTACGAAAGGCTCAGTTCAATGGCGCACAAAGTTAAGTCCTTAATTGACCAAGGCAAGACTTCTAATTTACTACAAATCCCTATGCACACAGATTTTTAAGCCCATGCACACAGATCCATAATAACAATACACAGTACCACTTGCCTCCGTCTAAATCCTTTCCCACCCTGTTGGTTAAGTGCAACATACGCCATCAACGAGTAATAGCACATAGTACACATAGTTTTATCACATAGTTCAATAATCACTTAGTCAAGTTCATAACAGCAACTTACATGAAATGATGACTCGTGGCATGGCTAAGCAGACTAATCGTATCTAACCAACCCACGTTGGTGCTACGATAATACCAACTAAATAAACTAATCTAGGGTGACAAAAGATTATGACATAACAATAGACAAGGTGGACATAACAAATGAGATTAATAACTACAGCCAAAAGCATTTAAATAAATAATTAAAGTAAATGCAATAATTTGAATCAAAATAATTTTAGAAAACTGGGATTCAACATGATCAAAGGTATAACTTGCCTTGTTATAGCAATGATGATCTTATTTATCTTTAATCTTCTACTTCCTTGGTCTTCAGCTCCTTCTTGGTCAGAACTTCCCGAAGTATCAATGTCTACTCGTAAGCAAGCAAATACATAAAACAAATAAATAATAGAGAGCAAACAAACTCCAAAAATTAAATAATAATCTTAGATAAATAGATCTGGAATTTAGATGAATTTAGGAAGTTGAAAGGACTCAACCGGAGTTCGGATGCAAAAGATATGACTCTCGGAAGAATCACATGAAATGATGAATTTAAGAGAGAAAAGAATATTCAGAGAATATTCCTTCGGATTAAATAAAATAAAAAGAGTTGGATACTTACAAGTGGGGTCCACTGGTAAGTGAGAGAGAGAGAGAGGAAATCAATGGATGACATGTGGGACCAATTGGATAATGGAATTTCAAAAATTAAATGAATTTCCGAAAAGGAACAGTGGATGATAGGTGGGCCATTGGTCCATAGACCAAGTCCACAGGCTAGGGTTTGGGTTCATGGTAGATTAGGTCCATAGCTAGGGTTTGACTGGCATTGACTAACAAAGGGGGCCCACAGGTCATAGACTAGGTTCACAATGAACCACGTCTACACTGCTCTGGCTTTAGGATTTGGTTAGGTCTAGGCCACGCAGGTGATGACAGTGCATGCCACGTGTGCACAAACGCTGAGGTGGCGAGGATGGGATACCAACGTGGCATGCACATGGTCGGGTGATGTGGCAGCGGATGACACTGCCTTGACAAAAGTGCACAGGCTTGGTTCCAAATTGGATCTGGGACACCCGTCGTTATAGAGACAAAAAGGAGAGAGAGTCTTTGGTCCCACACGGAAGAGGCGACCAAGGAGGTGCGGTTGGGAGGATGCCAAGAATGGCGGCTATAGCAAATCCGGCGACGCGATCTGCGTGAGCTTCTGCGAGACCGACGGCGGCGGCGGCGCTAAACGCTTAACTCCGTGAGTCTCGAACGACGAGGCGAAAAGCTCGGTGGCGCATGGAGAAGCGAAGAGGCGACGCTCTGATTGAAGGACCTAAGATGATCGCGACGCCGCGACAATGGCGGCGGTGAAGAGATTTCGCCGCAGCAAGCCAAGAGATCGAGGTAAAAGAAGCCAGCGAGTAGGAGAAAGAAAGCCACTCGGTCTCATCGGTGATGACGTAACCGGGGGTGATCTCGGGCAGCTTCAAAGGCGGAGGCAAGGCGATGGTGATTGGTGCGAGCTACGATGAAGACAAGGGAGCTCCAACATGCGGTGACAATGGGGGAAGGATGGTGAAGAGGAGGCGCGACGGCCGGAGGGGAAGGCACCCGACGAAGATGGAGAGGCTCCAAATCGGCGGCAACGTCTACATGGCGGCGCTAGGGCTTCGGGGTGGCGCCGACCGAGGGCGATTCAAGGTGGCGGTGGCTGCGCGTTATCTTGCGACAGCAGCGCCTTCAAACAACGGCGGCCGAGGCGAGGCGAATGAGCGGAGGCGGCGCTATTTATAGCACCACAGGAAGGTGGGTTCGACCCGAACGCCAAGGCGGTGGCATGTAGGCGTGGGCGCCATAGATGGAGCAATGGGTCAGCGAAGAAGCGAGTGGCGAATGGGCCAAGGGAGGTAGCCGGTGGTCAAGGGAGAAGCTAGCGGCGGGGCCGGATCAAGGTGGGCCGAGCGAAAGAGTTGGCGGCCAAATTTGGAAGAGGAAGAGAGGAATGGGCGAAGCCAATTTGGCCCTGAAGGAGAAACTGAGATTTTAAATAGTTTTCTATTTTGAAAATAGCAGAAAATCCAAATAGCAAAAAAGGAACATAGCAAATGCACTCGGAAAAATTCTAGAAAAATCTAGAAAATATATCCAAGCACATAGAATCCAAATAAAATAGTTTTGATAATAGTTGATGTTGAGATTAATCATAATAAATTTTATTTTTATTTATGAAAGTCCCAATTAAGATTTATTAATTCAAATAAAGTTGGTGAAATTTTCCAGGGACCTAAACTACTCAAAAGATTTTTTTAAAAGCCAAATTTTGGGACGTTACACGCTCTCATGAACTCTGCTAACTTAGACTGTCCATGGTGACTATGAGCAGCGGGTGCTACAATGTTGTTGTTGGCTTGGTTGTTGTTCATGTTCTGCATCTGATTCATCATTGCATACATCATCTAAGTTTGGGTAGCCATGAATGCTCCAAATTAGTGCAAATTCTCGGCGGTGCTTGGGGTGGAACTGCTCCCACAGGGGCCTGTTCACTTCCTTCTGCTCCATTGGTTCCATTAGTTCCTGATCCACTGGCAGTGGTGTTGTGAATCTGAACCATCTGGTGGAAGGTCGAAAGGATTAGATAAGGTAGCAAGGATAAGGTAAGTTAAAAATTAAGCAAGGGTAGGTTAAACCCAGCAAACACAGCACAAAGAACTCAACGAAACACTTATTTATTCATAAGGGTCTTATCATGGCTGCAACAAATGCCTAAAGGCTTTTGCAGCTCATACTACACACAAGAAAACAAGAGTGACCCTATCACACAATCTACCGCCTAAAGGATGTACAAGCTCCTTAGGCTCTGCATAAGCTCCTCAGGCTCCAGAATGTACAAAGCTTTCTCTAGCTCTGCAATCCTCTTTTTTACAAGTTGCAACGTCTCGTAGGCTCTCTGTAGCTCTGTGGTAGTAGTCTCCATAGCTTCCTCTTGGGCGGCAACGAAGTGAGCAAGGTCAACCACGGTAGCATCTTCATCTCCATCGGTAGACGAGTAGCGGGCCAGAAGATCCACGGCGGCGGCACAGGGATGAAGGTGAAAAACTGAACCCTTCAACTTGCTGGCGTACATGTAGACGCCTGGATTCCTTCAACGAAGATTATCCTCCGAATGGGACAACTGGCGTTGGTATCCTTCCGGGCGTAGATGGTCAATCGACACAGCACACCACGATTCTGACCATTCAACATCCAGTTGGTGCCACGGTAGAGTGGTCTCTCAAATCCTCCAAGTGCTTGTAGAATCTTCCACGATTGAGCAGCGAAACCTCCGATACGCTCTCCATAGGTCTGAAGTCGTGCCATCTATCAAAGATAGACAAAAGGGGTAAGAACCAACTTAAAATCGGCGGAGAGAGGATTTTCAGCACTAGATGAGTCAAGAGAGAGATAAGAGAAGTTAAGCAATTCATTAATCTTACAAGTTAATTTTTGCTTTGGAAAATAGTTTTGAACTTCTTAAGGACGACTGATCTAACTAAAGTCAAGACTTACAATCCGTATGTCTCTGATACCACCTCTGTCGGGACCCAAATATGCAAATCTAGACCTTTTGTGTATAATGCACTAGTCCAAGATCACGTTAGCGCATACAGTTTCAACATAGATGAATGACATTCCACACAAGATGTAACAGCCTCAGCCCTAATAAACAGTAAATAGGTGCTGTTCATAGCATCACTGTTCATTTTGGCAAATTAGGCAACGAGTTACAACTTTTTTCCCAAATTTCTATTATAAATTCAACTTGATCAAAAATTTCAAAAGGAAATACCACCCTAATGTTGGTATTAAGACTGGGAGATAATTTATTTGAAAACCAGATGAAGTATTTTGGCCAAAAATAAATTTTTGTGGAATTTCTAGCAATTATTTTGATTTTTAGAAAAATATTTGTCTTTAAATAGACCCTATTCGGTCTAAATGAATTATTTATGTATTTCTAAAGAAGAAACAGTGGTTTAAAAATTTGTTTGGGGAATATATCATCCCAGTAGCAATTCTGTAAAATTTCTTAATTTTACAAATTTATTTGCTATTTTTAAAGTCCCAGTCAAAGTTTTTGAAATTTTGAATTGAGCTGGTCAACTCCCTCGGCCTAAACTTGTCCCAACACTGTAGCGACCCAACCCATTGCGCTAGGGCTGGCTCGGTCATGTCCGCGCGCGTCTCCAAACTCTTGGCGAAATCCCGCCGTCCATTTCCGCGCGAACGGGCCAGATCCAATGGGCTGTTCGGACCGCTCCAATCCATCCTCCATTATTGGCCGTTGGATCAGCAACGTGCGGTGCGCGATCCCCAAGCAAATCCATCCTAAAGGGCTGAAATTGAAAAGCATGTGGACCGTTGGATCCTCAACGTGCGAGCCAGATCTCATGGGTTGTTCGGACCATCCTAACGCCCATGCGATCTCCGCTGTTGGATCTTCATCCTACGGCATCGCATCCTCTCTCAATCTCTGAAACCCTCCTCACATTCGGCCACCGTTGGATCTTCTTTGAACCGCCCTGATCCTTTGTGCCGTTCGGACCGGCCGAAGGCGCCACTCAAGATCCACCGTTGAATCTAGATCTGACGAGCCACAGCAGTTGGGCTGTTTGGACCATCCGTACCTCTCAGCGATCCTAGCCGTTGGTTTTAGATCTAGCGGTGACTTCCCTATGGGCCGAAGCGCACCAGCGCGCTGAGATCTTGGGCCGTTGAAGCAAAATCGCACGGCTCTGGTGGATTGAGACGTTCGGACCACTCCGGAGTTTCCCTCGATCGTGGCCGTCTGCTGGAAATCGCACGGTCCATATTTCACGATCTGGCTTTGATGTGTTTTTGGCCTTGCATCACGGTACCGCATGTAGGATCGAGCGGTTTGTTGTTCTTTTAATGAGCACCGGTTTATTAAGCTCATAATACTTAGTCATCCAATTGACCTAGTATTATCAACCAAATAAACCAGTCTCGAGAGATGTATACTCCCGAATGCGGTATACATACCTCACAACAAAAAATGTATCAATTCCATACAACACATAGTACATAAGCAACAAACCGAAGTTAATATTAATAAGGATAGGTTATTACAAAGAGGGCCTTCGGCCAAATAACAACAAGTACTACTAAGATAACGGCGGAAGCAAAAGTGCCATAAAGATGGCTATAACACAAAGCCAATCGGTGTGCCTTAACCCTAGGCATCGTAGGACCGCCAAGCTAGTCGTCGAAGAAGCTGCAACACATAGCACAAAAGTGAGGCTCTTGGAGCTCACCTCCTTCCTCTGCAACAAAAGCCACAAAAATACCACAACTACGGGCAAATGAGTACATAAAGTACTCCGCAAGACTTACGTGTAAGATAACAGGCCTATAACATATGCTACATGCAAGCTTTATGTAAGTGGAGGTTGTATGTCTCATTTAGCATAAAGCAACATTTATTTGCAATAAGGTAATACCTTTAAAGGCAAGTTATCAAATCTGTTTTTAACATTCAAAAACCAAGTTTAACAACGATAATAACAATAAGTAGATGACAACAACAATCCTGGAAGTGACTAACCCAATAGTCACCACAACAATAGCATGAACATCCATTCATACCAACCCATCAAGTTTTAATTAAATGGTTGAGACTAGTTCTTGAACGACCTTACCAAGCATGTCCATAACCTAGGGCGAGGCTATTTGAATAGTTTTAACCTGCGGGGTGTACCAATGTACCCACACGTCGCATCCGCCTTTCCTTAAAGCACACTACCTTTGGTATGCCGCACGGCTAAGTCCTCTGAGACATTTCCAATGGGCGAGTGCTAATTTTGACCCACACAACCCACGGGATAAGGACCCAATGGACACCCTAACGGGCCGCCAACGCTCCATTCCCACACCACACACACACACATTTTATCTTTAAAACACACCAACCGAAAGCGACCCCAATTAGCACCGCCCAAAGTACTAAGTCAAGAGGTCCCATATCCCCTCGTGTGGTTAGCATAAAAAAGCGCTTAGCTTAGTGACCCAAGTAACTCGGTCCTTAGGGACCCGGGCATACCACCACATTCCAAAAACCGCACCATCCATCCAATATGTCCAAGTCTAAATCAATATTTTATTTTCAGTTTTGATTTTACAAATTAATCAAAGCACAAGTGCTGGACATATAGGAGTAATAATCAGTTTTGAGTGATCAAGACCATCGACTAAGTCGATGATGGCCCATTACTACCGATAACTAAGCATGGCTAAGCAATGTTAACGTAAACTACTAAGTGATAAGAGCTCATCCAACGAGCTCAAACCACAACAAATAACCTAGGCTCATGGGTAGTAGAGGATAAACAATTCCTCAGATTATGCAACTATAGGATTGCTAGCGATATTTTAACACAAAGTAGCATGCATACATATAAGTGAAACAAAATATTAAGCTTTAAAGTAATGGGACAATGATGGAAATGATCAAACTGCTTGCCTTGCTGTTGCTGGTCAAATTGTTGCTGAGGATCGCTCACGGGTTCAAAGTACTAAATCGACACCTAATCGGAAAAGCGAAAACAATCGATAAGAACGACGAAAACGACAAAGACAGCATAGCAAACGAACTCCAAACACTCTGAATTTTCTACAGCAGCAAGAGGGTGATTTTTAGGGAATTTAGCAATAAGAACCAATTGATTTGGATTCTCAATGCAAAAGTTATGAGCAAAACAATTCTGCTCAGCCCCTAAAAACACCAAACTGCACTATTCACTAATTTAATTATGAGGCAACATTTTCTAGAATGGTGGTGATACTGAGATTTTACTGTAAAACCAGCACCTCATGAGATGAATAACACAATTGAGTTCACCTCATTTGGAGCTATATTGCACTTTCTACCATTTTTCAAAAACAAGAACTTGAACAAAATTATAATGCATGATTATTCTTTCTGAAAACAGTAACATGATCAAAGCTAATTTTCACAGTAAGTTCGCTAATAGAGGAAGCCAACAAAGTTGGATTCACTCAAAACAATCTACAGAGCATTAGTTATGTATTTTACAAGTTAACCACTATTTTGAGTGCACATTTAAAGCTAGTTTTGAAACCTATTTGCAAAACCATGTTCGGAGCTGAACTGGGCTCATAACCATTTTTTGATTGGAGCCCAGGTCAAGCCAGAACCAACAAAATTTGAATGACCTCATTTGGATTTAAAAGCGAAAAAGATATGAAATTCTAAAGTTATACCTTATTTGACTCATAATAAGACTTCCAGAATTTCTAAAACCACAAGGACATGGGAGGACATAAGCGGCTCGAGATCACACGGGAGGTCCTCAGCGGTTGAGATCTTCCAAGGAAGATCTAAACTATCAAGATCTCCCGAGGAAGATCTACATCGTCGAGACCTCACGGGGAGGTCTGGGCGGTCCAGATGTTCCAAGGGAGGTCCTTGATGGTTCGGATCGTCGAGGAGGACCTTGACGGTCAAGATCTCCCGGGAGGTCATGAGCAGTGAGATGACCTCGGGGAGGTCCTAAGGGAAGTCCTAACGTCGCGAGACCTCCGGGGAGGTGCAGGCGGCCACGATAAGCGCAAGGGGAGGTCTTGGGCGCTCGGATCTCCTCGGAGGAGGTCATGGGCGTCCCAGAGCTCACAACCCGTGCTTGCTTGCGCACGCACGCGTGCTTGGACAAGAGATTAATCTTGCGCGGGACAACGAGGAGGTCAGCGGAAGGATTAAACGTGCGACACGGAGGATTAAATACATTTAAGATACGCCATTGATTACAATGATTTGAGCAATGATGAACGCATTAACTCGGCAAATCTTTGTCCTAAAAATGACAACGGTGCTGCCGTTTTTGTCCGACAAAGACCCGGGTTCAAAGACATGGTCATTGCCGGCGATGCAGACCTCGCCGACGACAACCAAAGACATCCCTGTGTGCGCAATAGTGTTGCGCACACCATAAACTCACTCTCGGCGACGACGGCCTTAAACGCCGGTGGCCGGAGAGGACAAAGATGACCAACCGCGGCCAAAATCCAAAATGCAAAAGGAAGCTCGCGCGACATTCAGCGTCGCTCAATGAAAGCTCATAACAAAGCATACATCGGGTGCCGACATCTAAGGGACTATCGGGAGGAGTACAGGAGGTCCCGAGTCTTGAGAAGTGGAGGAAGGTGAAGACCGGAGTTGGAGAAGATTGGGCTGCTCCACGGCCAAAGCTCCACTCAAGCTTCCCTTTGTCCTCCTCTGAAAAATGCCCAACAAAATAAGTTAGGGTTGACTTCCGGGAGGTTTTGGGAGCACAATTGGAGAAGAGGTTGAGCGAGAGAGCCCTTTGGAGTCTTTGTGCCACTGAGGGCTTCAAGCTTCTCAACAATGGCGGCCAAGAGTGGAGATCAGAGGAGAGAAAAGCTCAAATGACACGGTGCAAGCCTAAGCTTGGAAGTGTGCCAAAGAAGCTAAGGGAGGAACCCAAGGGGGGTTTTATACTTAGGGCACAGGAGGTCATGGACCCTGGGTTAAGCTCATGGTGAGCTTGGCCCATGGGCACGGTCTAGGGTTTGGACACGATGTAAAGTTGATGGGGGACAGACCTTGTGCATCGGAGGCGAAGGCGGCGACAATGTCTTGGTCGACAAGGGAGTGGTTGAAGGTACGATTCTGCGGCGTGCATTAACTCCTTTGCTCGAAGCACGCATGCGTGACCGAGGAAGGAGAAGAACAGGAGGTCCTTATGACCGTTGGTTAAGCCGGGAGGTCTGGCCCTCCGATGTGGTTTTTGAACCGTTACGCCTAAATGGTGGGAGGAGGTCCCAGCCACACGATCAAGGATGGGGAGGTCATGGCCTCACGATTTCCTTAATGCGTGCGCACATGGGAAAATGAGACAGAGGTCCAAAGCGTTGGATCTCCATCCAGCAGTCTTGGACCTCTGTGAGGTCTTAACCGCACATGAACTTAAGAACATGAGGGGAGGTCATGGCCTTTGGATTTAAATCCAAGGGCTCGACCTCACGTCTTGTGAAGGCCGGATCATACGAGGAAAGGAGGAGGTCGTGACCGTAGATTTTAATCTAACGGTGCACAACACGAGATGGGGAGGTTGTGGCGCTTAAAAGCCTTGGAGGTTGTGGGTCATTGGATGTAAATCAATGGCGCACAACAATTAAAGCGGGAGGTCTGAGTGCGATGATTTCTGCGGAGGTCGTGGCCTTTGGATCTGAATCCAACGCTCGACCTCAACCGCATCTAAAAGGGAGGTCTCGATAGTTAGGTTGAGAGGAGGAGGTCGCGACCATGGATTTTTGATCAATGGTGTGACCTCATGTAAATGGGATGTGGACTTTGAGGTTTGATAACAAGGGAGGTCGAGCCGTAGGATTTGATCCAAATGCCAAGACCTAATGAGGTGGGAGGTCTGGCGGTGTTAACATGAGGAGAATCGTGGCGGTTGGATGTTAATCCAGCGGTTGCGACTGACCAAGGTGGAGAGGAGGTCTGTGAAGTGCGAGACATGGTTGGGCTGGACCCGACTTTGCAAAGTGGCTAGCCAAGGAGCAAAGTAAGCTTTTAAGTTTAGTTTTCAACTGCTGAGACTTAGCAGAATTGTTTGGGATAGCAATCCAACTCCAAAATTCATGAAATTTTAACAGGAGCTTGTTGACAATGAGATTAACCTTACCTAAAATTTCCAGAGGTTATTATGCAATACATTTTTCTCAGGAAATTCATTAAGGCTGTTCAAGGATTTGTTTTACCTCCACAATTTATCAAACAAGTTTTATAACTCATGATGTTTTTCAGAGGGGTCCCACATCAACTTTAGGACCCAGGAAAAATATTTCCAAATGTTTGGCACAAGATTTAGACAATTGGAAAATGAGTTTGATTTTTGGTCAACAAGAGCTTTGTGTTTTTGGATTACACAACTCTTGGACAAGAATTACATGAGTGTTTAGGGGTTTTCAAGGTGTGAGAAAAAGTTTTAATTTCTACACCTTAATTATATTTGAACAAACCCTGTTTATACATTTGGGATGTTACATCTTTGGAGCTGGCTGCGTGCGATGCATGGTGTGACTGTCTCTGGGGCCCATGCGTTAGCGGCAGTTCTTTCCTCCCTCTCCTGTTCTACGCCGTTACTGATGTTCTCGTCAGAGTGGTGGTCAAGCACAGTGAAAATAAAGATCTTTTCCTTGATAATTATCTTTAGATGCCACCTCATCGTTTCTAGAGGTTTCCAGTTTGCTCTAGTGGTTTCAACACTATATAAACCCTAGTCTTGGAGCCTCTACCATTGTTGACCAGGAGGAGCTCTCTCACTTTGCCTTCATACCAGTGAAGCCTTCTTGTTCTTCCACCCTTATTCAACTCCAAGAAGGTCTAAAGCTCATACTAATATGATTTTGGGCATTTCTTGTAGGTTTGGACTTAGGACTTTTTGCTCTCTGTCAACTTGAGCCGTAGAACACCACCTTGGTGGAAACCTCATTCTGGGTGAGTTGAAGTCCCTCCTTTCTCTCAAGAATATGCCTAATGATCTTTAGATCTTAGTTCCATCATTTTGTTTTGGTCAGCCCAAAGAAAAGGACTTGGATCTTTTCTGTTGACCAAGAACTTGACTTTTTCTTCTCCAACCCTAGCTGGTAAGTTAGACCTTGATTCTTATCATCTAAAGTTCCTTGAGAACATCTTTAGCTCCCATAGGGCACTCACACGTTTAGGTGATACTCCAATCTTGTTTAACTGAAAAGTTGTTTTTATAACTTTTCGGTCTTTCTTATCGTTTTCAAAACTTTAGATTTCTCTTACCAGTGTATTAGTTTGTTAGGTCCTAGAGAAACCCTAGCAGCACCCGTGGTCTTTGTTCATAAGTCTTGTAGTCACCATTCTTTTATTATTACAAATCCCCCCTCCTGTTAGTTTTGTCGGTTAAAACCGACAAACAGTTAAGTTCCACTTCTTTCTTTTATCTGAGCAGCTAGGGTTAGTGTTGAGGGTTTATGGTATTAACCACCCTCCAGATAGCCTTAAATTCCATTTAGGGTCTTCGGTTAGTGTATTACTCCAAAATAGCCAAAATCTGGACAAAGTTCCTTTACTGTTTTGGTCTAGGCCGACAAAGACCTTTTTCTGTCTTTTTCTTCTTTAAACCGGGTGGTTAGGTTTAGCACTAGTGAATGATGACATTAATTACCTTTTGGTAGCCTTAACTTCACTTTAAAGCTCTAGTCTTCGTAGCTTTCCCAATCACCAAAATGGTAAAGGTCTCATTCTTTGTTTTTTTTTTTGGGTTGTTGTCCAAACCAACAACATAAGCGACAAGAGACCAAACTTTAACTTGCTATTAATAAGTAGTAAATGACCAGTTAGCTCACAACACTAGCTTTAATACACTTGGCTACATGCGATATTTCATTTTCATGGAGTAGAGCTAGCTAAATAATTTAATTATAGATCTGCTCGGTTCAAAAATCAGAATCGTAGCTATAAGCTAGATTTAAAATCTGGGTAGTAAGTGCCATTAGATGGTACCTATGGGTATTATCCTTAGTGAGTTAGATATGGCTTAAGCATATTGTTACCCATGCATTATCATATTGATCATACATTCTTTTTCATTATTTTGCTCTTTTGTCAGTTCTTGTGTTTATTGGGTTTTTCTGATTTTAGATACTGGTTCTTCTGAAATTGTTGAGTCTTTTGTTGAGCCACAAGAACCTGAGCAAGAGGTTATATACTACTATCAAGGCAAGCTACCTCTCTGCACCATATTGATCCTATTCTTTTGAACTGTAGATTTATAAATACAGTGATAACTGTTGCATGCAACTTTCTAAAAATTTACTTGTGCTCTGTTCTTAGTTAGTTATACCTGGAACTTGTGGCTTATCTTGAATTCAATCATACACTCAACCTAAGGTAGTCTGTGATGTTATAATACTTAGTTTTATTTTGGCTTAGCCATGCAGTCCATAGAGCGGTAGTGTTTGGCAAGCTTATTGTAACATCCCAAACACTTAAACAGGTGTTTGTTCAAATATAATTAAATGTGTAGAAATTAAAACTTTTTCTCACATCTTGAAAACCCCTAAAACTCTCATGAGATTCTTGTCCAAGAGTTGTGTAATCCAAAAACATAAGCTCTTGTTGACCAAAAGACAAACTCATTTCCCATTTGTCACAAATCTTGTCCCAAACATTTGGAAATATTTTTCCTTGGTCCTAGAAATGTTGTGGGACCCCTCTGAAAAATATCATGAGTTATGAAACTTGTTTGATAATTTTTGGAGGTAAAACAAATCCTTGAACAGCCTTCATGAATTTCCTGAGAAAAATGCATTGCATAATAACCTCTGGAAATTTTATGTAAGGTTAACCATGATGTCAGCAAGCTCCAGTTAAAATTTCATAAATTTTGGAGTTAAATTGCTATCCCAAACAATTCTGCAAAGTCTCAGCTGTTAAAATTGAGTTTATGAACTTACACTGTTCCTTGGGCTAGCCGCTTTGCAAAGCTGGTCCAACCCAACCTCGTTCGCAACCCATCAGACCTCCCTTCCCACCTTGATGAGGTCGTAGCCGTTGGATTTACATCCAACCGCCATGATCTCTTCCGCGGTCAACACCGCAAGGTCCTCTCCCCACCTCATCTGGTCATTGCCCTTGGATCAAAATCCGATGGCCATGACCTCCCCTTGTTATCAAACCTCAAAGTCCACCTGCCACCTTGGTGAGGTCATAGCCCTTGGATTAAGATCCAACACTCATGACCTCCCCGAGCCGTTAAACCACTAAGGCATCCCACCTACATGAGGTCACACCCTTGGATCAAAATCCATGGCCATGACCTCCCCGTGTTTTTAAACCTCAAAGACCTCCTTTGCACCTTGTTGAGGTCGTGGCCGTTGGATTCAATCCAAAGGCCACGACCTCCTCCTCAAACATTCACAAAGAGGTCCTCCACCCATCGAGGATTGTGCCGTTGGATCAAAGATCTATGGCCATGACCTCCCTTCGCTATCAAACCACTCCGACCTCCTCTCCACCTTGTTGAGGTCGTAGCCGTTGGATTTAAATCCAAAGGCCACGACCTCCGCTGCAAATCATCGCAGCCCGGGACCTCCCACTTCAATGGTTGTACACCGTTGGATCAAATCCAACGACCCACAACCTCCCAAATGATATCCAACGCACAAAACCTCCCCATCTCATGTTGTGCACCGTTGGATTAAGATCCACGGTCACGACCTCCTCCTCACCTTGTGCGATCAGACCTCCCAGCGCACATGAGGTCGTAGCCCTTAGATCTAAATCTAAAGGCCATGACCTCTCTTGTGCGTTGCAATGCGTCTAAGTCCTCCCTATCATTATGTGCCCTTAGATCTAAATCTAAAGGCCATGACCTCCACATCTTGGGCTGTAGCGTGCCCAAACGTTAAGTCCCCCAGGAGGTCCGCACCGTTGGATTTAGATCCAACGCCTTGGACCTCCTGTTCCCTTTTCCTTTGCGCATCCGCGTTAAGGAAATCGGAGGGCCACGACCTCCCCGTCCAAGATCGTGTGGCTGGGACCTCCTCCCAGTCACTTAAAACATAACGGTTCAAAAATCACATCCGATGGTTAGGACCTCCCCGAAGTCTTATCCAACGGTCAAAATGATCTCCCCTGTTCTTCTCCTTCCTCGGTCACGCATGCGTGCTCCTGGGCAGGGAGAAAAGGGCGTGCCTGTCACTTGTGTACCTTCAACGACTCTTTGCTGACCCGCATTAAATGCTGGTCAGCCTTCCGCCTCTCCAGTCTGCACAGACCTGTCCCCATGTCAGCTCCACGTCTTGTCCAAGCCCTGGACCGAGCCATGGACTAAGCTCACCATGAGCTTAACCCAGCTCATGTGCCCTGCTTATCCAAATTATAAAACCCCCATTGGGTTCCTCCCTTAGCTTCTTTGGCACACTTCCAAGCTTTAGCTTGCACTGTGTCTTTGAGCTTTCTCCTCCTTGACCTCCCTTTTGGCCGCCATTGTTGAAGCTTGGAGCCCTCGGTGGCACCATTGTTCTAGTGGCTCCCTCTTCAACTTCTTGCTCATTTTGTGCTCCCCTTGACTTCTGGTGTTGACCCTAACCTTGTTTAGGTTGACATTTTCAGAGGAGGCCTCACTGGGAGCTGGAGCTGGAGCATTGGCCGTGGAGCAACCCCATCTTCTCCAACTCCGGTCCTCCCCTCCACGACCTCCTCAGCATCCTCTGGACCCCCAGGTAATCCCCCTGGTAGTCCCTAGGCTTGGCACCCGCTTGAATGTCACTGCGGAGCTCAAATCTTGCTGCTTGTCTTTTGGCCCGTGCTTGTCACCTTGGCCATCTCCGGCTCGCTGGCGTTCAAAGCCGTCGCCGCCGTCGATAGTGGTCCCACTGTGTGCGCAACACTATTGCGCACACAATGGTGCCCTTGGATGTCGCCGGCAAGGTCTACATCACCGGCGAGGACCATTTCTTCGAGCTCGGGTTTTTGTCGGACGTAAACAGCAGCGCCGTGTCACCTTCGGACAAAGATCCTCCCCCTTAAATGCGCCAACCATTGCTTAACCTTGGTAATCATGGGTTTAGCTTTTAATGCCTTTAATCTTGTCCCTTGCGCGCATTTAAGACCTCGCGCATGACCTCCTCGTTGTCCGCGCATTAACTTCGCATGCAGCAAGTGCGTGAGGTGCGAGGTCGTGAGCCATCCATCTCGCAGATCAACGGTCACGACCTCCTCTCGATCGCAGCGCATGAGATCCAAGGCGGCCTTGGCCAAGCGAGATCTTGAGGTCATAGCCGTTGGATCCAAGATCAACGGCCACGACCTCTATCTCGCGGGGGCGTCTGCGCGTTTCAGCTGGGAGGACAAGGACCGTGGGATCCAAGATCCACGGCCCATGTCCTCTGGATCTCGCGAGCGCGCGTGTGCGCATCAGCGCCTGGGAGGTCTTGAGCCGTTAGATTCAAAATCTGTGGCTCATGTCCTCCCAGTTCGTTCTAGTCCTTAGGACCTCCTGTGAGGTCTTAATTATAAACTGAAAAAGGTATGAACTTTAAAAATTGCATAACTAAGTCAATTTGACTCCAAATAGGGTGATTCAAATTTTGTTAGCTCTGGTTTGACCTGGGCTCCAATCTAAAAATGGTTATGAGCCCAGTTCAGCTCCAGAACATGGTTTTGCAAATAGGTTTTAAAACTAACTTTAAATGTAGTGTTTAACTTGTAAAATACATAACTAATGCTCTGTAGATTATTTTTGAGTGAATCCAACTTTGTTGGGTTCCTCTATTAATGAACTTACTGTGAAAATTAGTTTTGAGCATGTTGCTGTTGTCAAAAAGAGTTCTTGTGCATTATAATTTTGTTCAAGTTCTTGTTTTTGAAAAATTATAGAAAATGCATAATAGCTCCAAATGAGATGAACTCAATTGTGTTATTCATCTCATGAGGTGCTGGTTTTACAGTAAAAATCTCAGTATCACCACCCTTCTAGAAAATGTTGCCTAATAATTAAATTAGTGAATAGTGGCAGTTTGGTATTTTTAGGGCTGAGCAGATTTGTTTTGCTCATAACTTTTGCATTGAGAATCCAAATCAATTGGTTCTTGTTGCAAAATTCCCTAAAAATCATCCTCTTGCTGCTGTAGAAATTTCAGAGTATTTGGAGTTCGTTTGCTGTGCTGTCTTTGTCGTTTTCGTCGTTCTTATCGATTGTTTTCGTCTTTTCGATTAGGTGTTGACGAATGTGTTGATCCCGTGAGCGATCCTCAGCAACAATTTGACCAGCAACAGCAAGGCAAGCAGTTTGATCATATCCCCTCTATCGTCCCATTACATTAAAGGTTAATATATTGTTTTACTTATATGTATGCATGCTACTTTGTGTTGAAGTATCGCTAGCAAGCCTATAGTTGCATAATCTGTAGGAATTGTTTATCCTCTACTACCATGAGCCTAGGTTATTTGCTGTGGTTTGAGCTCGTTGGATGAGCTCTTATCACTTAGTAGTTTTCGATTAAACTGCTTAGACATGCTTAGTTATCGGTAGTAATGGGCGATCATCGATTTAGTCGATGGTCTTGATCACACAAATCTAATTATTACTCCTTTATGTCCAGCACTTGTGCTTTGTTATTTTGTAAAGTCAAAATCTGAAAATAAAAGTTTGATTTGGACTTGGGCATATTGGATGGATGGTGTGGTTTTGGAATGTGGTAGTATGCCCGGTCATTAAGGACCGAGTTACTTGCGCCACTGCTCGAGCATTATTTATGTGCTAACCACACGAGGGGATATGGGACCCCTCTTGACTAAGTACTTTGGGGGTGTTAATTATGAGCTGGTCGGTTGGTATGTTTTACAAGAAAATGTGTGTGTGTGTGGTGTGGGAGGGGAGCATTAGCAGTCCGGTTAGGCGGTCTAATGTGTCCTTATCCCCGTGGGTTGCGGCTCGTAATTAGCATCATCCATTAGAAATGTCTCGTAGGACTTAGCCGTGCCGGCATACCAAAGGAAGTGTGCTAAATCATATGACGAAAAGGCGGTCTGACGTGTGGGTACATTGGTACACCCCTGCAGGGTTAAAACTATTCGAATAGCCTCGTCCTAGGTTATGGACACGCTCGGATACGCCCCGTGAGAACTAGACTACAACCTTTAATTAAAACTTGACATGGGTGGTATGAATGGGTAATTCATGCTATTGTTGTGGTGGCTATTGGGTTAGTCACTTCCAGGTTGTTCAGGTGTTGTTATTATGTTATTATCTCGTTGTTACTTCAACAATTAAAAATGCTTTGCCAAATTGCTTTCAATCTATTACATTATTGCAAATGAAAACTTGCTTTATGCTAAAAATGAGTCCAAAGCCTCATCCACTTAAATAAAGCTTGCATGTTGTTAAACTATAGTTACGTTATACTACACGTCGGTCTTGCAGTACATTTTGTACTCATTTGCTTTGCTTAATAACTTTGTTGCAGAGGAGGTAGAGCCCAAAGGGCTTTACTTTTTAATGAGTCTTGGTGGTTGGGAAAGCGACTAGCTTGGCGGTCCTGTCGATTGCTTTGTGGGTGAAGGCACCTTGGTTGGCTCTTGTTTTGGGCCATCTCTATGGCACTTTTGCTTCATTGTTATCTTAGTAGTCTTGTTGTTATTTGGCCGGTCGGCCTCTCTTTTGTAATAATTATCCTTTATGTATATTAACTTCTGGTTTGTTGCTTGTTCTGTTCTATGTGTTTGAATGGAATTGATGCAATCTTTTGTAATGAGTTGTGTGTACTGCACTCTTGGGAAGTACATATATCTCGAGGCACAGTTTATTTAGTTGATAATACTAGGGTCAATTGGATGACTAAGTATTATGAGCCTAATAAATCGGGGTCTCACAAAAGTTGGTATCAGAGCCATCCTGACCGTAGTAACCCAAGCTTGGTCGCCTTTAGGATATTTTAGAGAACTTATTTTTAAAGTATCAAAGAGTTTATGAAAGCTTAAGTAATTCTCATATTTTACTCCTTACCTATCTTAGCTTTCTATCTCATCTTGCTCTAGTTTGAGTTTTAAAGGATGTTTTCCTCTCCTTCCCTCCAAATTAGTTGTTATCGATTAAATTGGGTTTTGGGGAAACTTATGAGAGTTCTAAATTTGAAATCTTGGCTGTCTTTTGGTGAAGAATGGAAGTATTTGGAGATGGAATTCAAATCTGGAAATTAGG
This sequence comes from Phyllostachys edulis, assembly GCA_036346405.1. Lineage (NCBI taxonomy): Eukaryota > Viridiplantae > Streptophyta > Magnoliopsida > Poales > Poaceae > Phyllostachys > Phyllostachys edulis. The sequence goes on along the minus strand of CM070557.1, from coordinate 15,929,235 downwards.
ACAGTAAGCAAGCATTTTAGGGCAGCAAGCTCAAGTTAGTGATTAAGGTAGAAAATGAGAGGTTAATTCAACTAAAACTTGTGGGAATAAAAGGGTAAGATGTGATACTAGTTAGTTAAGTATCTAACACTTATCTCGCTGATTTAGCATTGCTCTTTAGTAGCATTAGATCTCACCTTACAATCTGATTTTTATCTTCTCGATCAATTACTCGTTCATTCAATACGGGTTAGTTGTGTTGAGAAGTTGAGCCTTGCTTTTGGTGATCCTTTGCTGTTTTTAGAGTCTTTTTAGAAGCTTTTTAAAGTTTAATTACTCTCTGTTTTTGGCTTTCGATTTGGGCGATATTCCATCCCTCTAGTCGCTAGCTTTTGCTTTCTTTAAAGCTTTGTTTTTCGGGTTTAGTTGCTAACCAAATTTCATTGTAACAGGATGGCCAGACGCACTCGTAGCGGCCAAGGCCAGGCAGCTGGTCCGGACGAGGAGCTTCCTCCTCCTCCGACCATGGCCGAGGTTCTTCTTCAGATAGAGCGCAACCGTGCGGATGACAGGAGAGTTCTACTGGATGTCATCGTGTGCAACACCACTGCCCTTACCGGAGCTTCAGGATCTGGGCAAGGGAATGCCCATCAGCCGCGTGGAGGACTCGCGGAGTTTCTTCGTACTCAGCCCCCTACCTTTTCCCGGTCTGAGGACCCATTGGATGCAGACGATTGGCTTCGTTTGGTGGAGCGGAAGCTTCGCATTGCGCAGTGCCAGGAGCACGAGAAGGCGCTGTTTGCATCGCACCAGCTTGAGGGTGCAGCTTTGTCATGGTGGGAGAGTTTTCTCGCCATGCAGCCCGCAGATCACACCGTCTCTTGGGAGGAGTTTCGTACTGCTTTCCGTCGATCTCATATCCCTGCCGGCTTGATAGAGATCAAGAAGCAGGAGTTTCTTCTTGCTCAAGCAAGGGTGAGCTCGATCATGGAGTATGTCTACGAGTTCAACCATCGGCTCGTTATGCTCCTGAGGATGTGGCCACTGATATGGCCAAGCAGGCCAAGTTCAGGCGTGGCTTGTCTGAGGAGCTTAAGGACAAGCTATCTATTGTCGACTTCCCTGATTTTTAGACCTTGGTCGACAAGGCCATCGTTCTTTGAGCATGCGGCTCGAGAGCTTATGGATTCCATAGCGCAAGTGGAGGCCCACAAGTCATCGAGGCGCCTCCTCCGTCCCCGCTTGGCGATCTCGGTACCGGGCTCGGTCTTGGCGCCCGAGGTCACTGCCCCTATCCTCGTTCATCGCAGTCGTCCCCTATCACGTGCACTGCGAGTCAGCAGAGCGGCCCCAAACAACCCGCCGCCGGTCACTTGCTTCTCTTGCAACGAAGGGGCATTATGCGAACCGATGCCCTAAGAAGACGAGCCTCATCCCTAATGGAGGACGCGGGCGGAGGTGGTTCTTCTCGGGACCGGAAGATCGTCCGGCTACCCAAGGCGTGGGTAGTGGTCGCGTCAACGCCATCACCGCAGAGGAGGCTCAGAGGCACCCGCGCCGTGCTAGGTGCGCTTTCGTTAACTTTCATCCTGCTCTCGTCTTGTTTGATTCAGAGCATCTCATTCCTTTGTTTACGAGTCTTTTGCCATTTGTTGGTGAGCTTCTTTTCTCTCCATTGTCGGTCCCGCTACTCATTCGCTCTCCTGGTTCAGAGTTGAGAGCTGAATCCGAGTGTAGGGATGTTCCTATCGAGATTGAAGGGGTAGGATTCTTAGCAAACCTTATCCTTCTCCGTTCAGCAAGTCTAGATGTAATTCTTGGCATGGATTGGTTGTCTCAGCACATGGGACAAATCGATTGCACCAGGAAGCTCATCTCTCAGATCTAGTCCCTCCGCGGCGGGTTAAGCTTTTCACCACCGGCTGCTAGGTCCGCATCTCTTCGCTTGAAGCGAAGCCGCTCTAGATATTAGCAAAGTCCCAACAGTTTGTGACTTCGTTGATGTCTTTCCTTGAGATCTTCCGGGATGCCACCCGTTCGAGACCTTGAGTTTGTCATTGAGTTGGCTCTCGGTACCGCCCCTATCTCAAAGAGGCCTTATCGGATGCCACCGAACGAGTTGGTAGAGTTGAAGAAGCAGTTAAGTGAGCTTCAAGAGAAGGGTTTCATCCGCCCTAGCTCATCTCATTGGGGTTGTCCAAATCTTCGTAAAGAAGAAGGGCGATACTTTACGCATGTCGTTGATTACCGCCCACTTAATGAAGTGGCGGTAAGAACAAGTATCCATTGCCCGCATTGGCGATCTCTTGATCAATTAACTTGGAGCTCGAGTTTTCTCCAAGATTGATTTGAGAGTGGGATATCATCGAGTTGGATTCGACCGAGGATATTCCAAAACGGCGTTCTCTACCCGCTTCGGCTTGTGAGTATACCGTCATGTCTTTCGGCTTAACCAATGCTCTGCCTTGTTCATGAACCTCATGAATTCGGTATTCATGGAGTATTTGGATAAGTTTGTCGTGGTCTTCATCGATGATATCCTTATCTACTCCAAGAACGATGAGGAACATCTTGAGCATCTGAAGCTGGTGTTAGGCAAGTCATGTGAGCACCAGTTGTCTGTGAGTTGACAAGTGTGCATTCGGTTGAAGGAAGTGGCTTTCTTAGGCCATGTTCTTTTAGCAGAGGCGTGCCGTTGATCCTAACAAGGTCAGTGATGTTCTTTCATGGAGTCAGCCCACTTCGGTCACCGAAGTGCGGAGTTTTCTTGGTTTAGCGGGATACTATCGTCGCTTTATCGAGAACTTCTCCAAGATCGCGAAGCCGAAGACGGAGTTGCTCAAGAAGGACAAGAAGTTCTTGTGGTCCGATGCTTGTGAGGAAAGTTTTCAAGTACTCAAGAAGCGTTTGACCACAGCTCCCGTTCTCGTTCTTCCCGATATCCATAGGAGCTTCGATATCTATTGTGATGCTTCTCGTCGAGGCCTCGGTTGTGTCCTTATGCAAGAAGGCAAGGTAGTGGCCTATGCATCAAGGCAATTGAGACCTCATGAACTCAACTACCCTACTCATGACTTGGAGTTAGCTGCTGTGATTCATGCACTTAAGATTTGGCGACATTACCTAATCGTGTCGTTGTGAAGTGTATTCGGATCACAAAAGCCTTAAGTATTTGTTCACCCAACCCGACTGAACCTCGGGCAAAGGAGATGGTTGGAGTTGATCAAGGATTATGATATGGGTATTCACTACCATCCGGGCAAGGCTAATGTCGTTCTTGATGCGCTTAGTCGCAAAGCGCATTGCAATGCCTTGTTGCTCAAGGAGCTTGACCCACTCTTCGGAAGAATTTCAGCGTCTCAACTTGAGTTTAGTTGAGCATGGTTCTCTCGTTGCCTTGGTTGTGCAACCAACCTTGGTGGATCGGATCAAGTCCGCTCAGCAGTCGGATGTTGGAGTGAGCCACATCAAGGAGAATGTCAAGAACGGAACAACCAAGTGCTTTTCTGAGGATGAGCATGGTGTTGTGAGGTTCGGGCAACGCCTTGTGGTTCCAAAGGACATGGAATTGCGGAATTTGATCCTCTGCGAAGCCCATGATTCGCCTTTATCCATTCATCCCGGGGCCACAAAGATGTATCAAGATCTCCGCCAGAGATTTTGGTGGACCCGAATGAAGAGGAGATTATGAAGTTCGTTCTTTGTCGACGATCAATCAAGTCGCCGATCTTCTGAAAATGAGCGAGGAAAATAACGTGGAATATCCCGGAATGGAATGGGGTCGCTCTTTATTGATATGAACTGGGTTTTACAAGATGTGGCTAAGTACTACCTGAATTACCTTGAATGGGGAATGTCTAATCGGTGTCGACTTAGAATATGAGTCCAAGTCGATTATCTCGCTTCTAATTCCACCGCTTAGGCTTGTATTCTTGTTGAACTGTCGTTGTTCTTATCTTTGTTGGTCTTGGTCTTCATTACATGCGTATGTTCGTACGTCGCCGTCTTCTGCTTCACCTTTAAATAACTTCGAAGAGGTGGCGATTACTCTGGAGAAAGACGTCCTTGGTGAAAGCGTTACGATGGTCGAGCGGTGGAAGCGATTAACAACGTGCTAACTTCCTTGCGGTTGCTGTGAAAAGCTTAACCGTAGGGTGGTTAATAGTCGATGTCTCGGGGTTGTACCATCGCATGGTTTGGAGCGATATACGTGGTCCATTTATCATACGATAAGAAATACCGATCCAATAATTTCTGGCGGTTATACGGTGGGGATTAGGCACAAAGCCTCATCAGGCCGGGTACCCATAAGTAACCTTCGAATACTAACGACCGGAGGTCGTTAGTCTTAGGGTCACGACCATGTAGGCGTATGGTCTTTTATTATGTATTAAAATAATACATAGAGGTTTTAATCCTCGTCGGCTAGCCCCGAACTTTAAATGAACTGTGGTGCATATACCTTTTTTCGATGAAATCATATCGGGCAGACCCCATTTAATGTCGTGGTATCTGAAGTGGTCTGTGTTCACTTTAAAGTTGAGAACTTGCCTTGGGAAGCGAAGAGTTCCTCTGTTCGTTTGAGCAAAAAGAGGCTTTTGTCGGTTTGGACTCTTGTGGGAACCCTTCGAAAGTATCGGAAGTTTATAAAATCTCATGTCGCTGGGATCTTAGAATTTTTATGCTTCCAAAATCCCCTTCGATTCCTTTAGCTTCTCGCCAAGAAATCCTCGAGTTTTTTCTGTTCTTCCGACCACGAAGTCTCCAACTTTCACTACTCATCCTTGAGGATTTTCGCCATGTCGGAGCAGATTACAAAGTGGTTGCCTTGAATTGGGCAAGAAAAAGCTTGAGGCTTTGGCGAAGATGGGAATGCTCCCGGATAGGAATCGATTAATTGGAGACCGCGATGGAGAACATTTTCCGAGCCGTGAAGATGAGGAAATCCTGTTTTCTTGCCTACATCGAATGTGAAATTTGAGATTACCGTACACAAATTCCTTCTCGCGTTCTTGAACATTACGGGTGGAATTAGTGAATTTGGCCCCAAATTCGATCGCAAATATCGATATTTTTCGCATATTTATGCGAGGCATATCTAGGAATACAACCAAACTTGAAGCTCTTTAGTTATTTCTACCGCATGGTGATGGGAAAATCTGCGGCAAAATCTGAAGCGACTCTGGGGAATGCACATTGCGTCTTCATGACGGGAAGGCCGATGAGTACATCCTCATGTCTGCTAAATCTTCGTGGTCGTCATGGAAAAAGTCTTGGTTTTACATGACGGTTCTGAAGACGATGGCCTCTACTTGGCGGAACTAGAGCAAGTGAAAACCCCAAGTGGAAGGAGACCGAAGAAGACGAGGGATAGTCAAAAGATGGGCGGATGCCATCTATGACTTCTTGAGTCGAGGGCCCGACTTCGTGGCATGTGGTGAGGATTTTACCTCTCGCCAGATTAGTCCATTGAAGCTCCGGACTCATTCCTGCTCTGGTGCCTTGATCGTGATGAAGTTGCTCGGAAGGTGGTAAGTCTTTGAGATACATTCGATCGGTATTTTGATTTGATTAATGTGTTACCTTAAAATTTGTCTATTCTTCCTTCTGTTAAAGTTCTTTCCTATGGGGAAATTAGAGAACGAGTCAGGCTAATCTGTGCGGGGGAGCCTGGAGAAAATGCTGAATGCCCTAAGATCTTAGCCACAACTCCTATTGAAGGGAGACTGGCAAGGCTTAAGGTAACTTAATTAAAAAATTCCTTTTACCACGTATATACATATATCCCGACCAGATTTCCAATCGTGCTCTATATTTGCAGTCGGTCGGTTTGCGAATCATACAATCTGGTGAGGATCAACATCCCACCTTGGTTCCGACCGAGTCGTGCCCTGAGGCACTTGAAGGAGATGAATCCTCGAGGTAATAGAACATTTGGAATCATATATGTACGAATTTTTTTAGATAAAGGATTTCTTCACCCAATCAAATTTGTTCTTTGATTTAGGTGGATAAGCCTGAAGGCCCGTAGAATATAACTGCGAAGGTCAGAGACTCGAGTGGTCGTGCCGCGACGTTACGGTTGTTAATGAAACAAGCGATCGGAGATTGATGAAACCACTCCCTCCAGGCCGGATAGTCGAGGAATGTGGACCTTGATGAACTGGTCGAGGACATAACTTCCGACATCTTGTTGGAGGATGTGAGGTTCAACAAACCTGCCGGTCCGAACCAAAAAATTGGAGGAGAAGAAAAGGAAGGCTAAGCGGCACAGATTTCTCTCTTGCGGCGTTTGAGTCAAATCCGGAGATTAACAAGGTATGTACAAATGAAAGTGGTCGTATAAGTATGTACCTTTAATAATTCCTTGATGATTTGATACTTTGAACTTCCCATCTTCGGTTTGCATAGGTCTTCGGTGTTCGGTCGTTTCCCACTGTGTTCTTCTGAGGACACGCACTGTGGAAGTTCTCGCAGAGCACTTCTCGGGACAAAGTTCTGAGGAAGTAGTGGTCGAAGAAGCCCCGGCGGTGACAAGAACAGCGGTTGAGTTGGATCCTTTGGTGATTGAAACCCCTTACGTGGAGGTAGATGCCTCTAAGAGGTCTCAACAGTTCGATCCTTTGTTGATAACCCTTCCCAACCTAACAAGTTCCCTTTTCGTCCCCGATTTATCGAGGATAAGGAGCTTGATGAGGTGTGGCAGAAAGTATCGGATACTCAACTCAAGATGCACCCTGATTTGATTTTTGCCGGTTATAATGACCAAGCAATTCGGGTAAGTATTCTCGACCAGTTCTTCTTTAAAAGTTTATAAGAAACTTAAGAAAGAGAATGCTATTTGTGTAGCATTTGATCGAGAACTTTCTTTGTGATCGGAGGATGACCCAATGAGTTAAGGACTTGGAGCAAAAGCACTCGAGTTGGAAAGTAAAGAACTTTTCCTTTTAAACTTTTGTTTCTTCTTCAATACTTTGCTCCTCTACAATTATTCTCCATTATCGTATTCGATAGATTTGGAGAAAATAAAAGAGGAGGTTGTAGCTGAGAAAGCCAAGACGACTCTTCTTGAAGAAGAAATAAAAGCTAAAGACCGATCATTTGCTAAAGCAAGTTGACCAAAAGACCTATTGATCGTTTGAAGCAACGACCAAATATGAAACACTTAGCAAAACAAATGAAGGTAATATGTCGCAAACTTGATTTTTCCTTCAATTATGCTTGTGTTCATTAAGCGATTTGTTTTTGCAGAGCAAGCGCAAATCTTGAAACAGTAAAAAAACTCAAATTTGAGCGAGGATAAGGAGGCGCTTTGCTCAAAATATTGATGAAAAGATTAGTGCTTTGAACAAGATGATCTTTGATATGGGATCGAGGATCAAGCTTGCCTTCCTTAGGAGATCCAATAGAAAATGAACTATTTGGGTCAACTTCTAGAGGACCTTAAAGTTACTGCTCAAAACTACTCGGACGAATTATGCCCTGGCCCTAAAAGCAGGCGTTGCAAGTGGAGTTAGTTTTGCTTTGGCAAACTGAAAGCTTCCGACCCTCCATAGATCTCCAAGCTGTTAAAGACTTCAATCGCCCACTGAGGAGGCGACCAAGTTCATGGAAGAACTCGGGCCACTCGGAGATATAGTTGTAGAGGAGATGGAGGTCGAATCTCCGACAAGCGATGAGTTAAGGCCGGGAATATTTCTTAGAGTAGGTTCTGCAAGTGTAAAAATATTTGAATATCTATGAAAACTTACCTTTTATGTCATTGACAAAGCTTTTGTTTATCTGTTTGACTTTTTAAAATTCTCGTATATTTCCTAGCCCCGATCGCTTTATAGTAGAAGAACGTTCTTGTACAAGCGGTGAGCCAAAAAGAGAATAAAAAGAGGTCATAACCATGTATGTGAGTTTTTGAAGGTATGTTTGGATATGTAAGACAAAAGCGATCGTTCGAGACTAGGAAATCAAATGTGGTCGAGGACTGTGAGTGCGATTCGACTAGTTATAGATCTTTGTTTGTCATAATGGAAATACCAATCAAAAACACTATATATGGTCGGGAAAAAGACTTTGTCAAACTTGACATAAGAAGAAATGCAAATATGTATGCAGCAGATTATAAGTGAACTTTGTTTATATCTATTGTCCCATAGTGCAGTGGAACTAATGCTAAGACACGAAGGCATCGACATACATTTTTGAAGCGTGTTCAAATTCTATATCCGATCGTAGCGAGGATCGTGAGAAAAGAACCGTCGCTAGGAAGCTCCTTCCAGGCGGGACCACGTCGAAAAAGGAGAGACTTCGACTAGGAGGCTTTCCGTGTCCCACCAAAGATGCTGACAAGAATAGACCGAATCTTGAAATAATGAAGCATAATCTTCAGAATCGTAAGCATATCATTCATGAGATAGTTAGTTGTGTGGCGCTCTGATTACTCATTTTTCTTTAAGAAAAGAGTATAGTTGTGTGTGGGAATCATTTGAGAAAAATGCTCACGACGAGGACCATAGAGTATCGAGAGATCCTTAAAAGGATATCGGAGAGAAAAATGTCTTCTCCCACCGGACTAACAATAATAAACAACCAGAATGTAGGTGTATATATATAAGCAAGGTTGCACTTCTTAATTAATCAATAAATTTAGTGAAATTGAAATTGAAAGAAATGAAAGAATGAAAATTAAACATAGAACTTACGCAATTGATCGATGTTCCAAGAATTTGACAAAATTTGCCCATCAGACATAGCTAGTCGTACGGAACCTAGTCGGGTGACTTCGACCACAGTGTAAGGACCTTCCCATTTAGGAGAAAGTTTATTGCGATTTGTTTGGCTCTGAATTTTTCGAGAACTAGATCACCTCTGACAAGATCGCTGCGGTCGCACCTTCGACTATGGTACCTTCGCATGGCTTGTTGGTAGGCTAGCGATCGTATAAGGGCTTGGTTTCGCTCGTTCTTCAAGGAAATCGGCGTCATCGAAGTCGTCGTTCAATCGATCATTTTCGTCAAAACGATCGGTTCGAAAGCCCAATTTTGAGTTACGGAGGAAGCATGGCTTCAAACCATAAACCAAAAAGAATGGAGTTTCACCGTCGCACGATCGTCGCGTGGTTCGAACGCCCATAACACGAGGGAAGTTCTTTAACCCAAGCTCTGACCGCTTGATTAATCGGTGAATACTCGGCGTTTGATCCCTGCATAAGGATACCATTAGCCGCTCAATCGCTCCGTTGCTCGTGGATGAGCAATGAAGCAAAATGAACTTTGACACCAAGTTCATCGCGAAATTCTGGAATTGACTCTTTGGAGAATCGGAACCATTATGCGTGATGATACGACTAGGTACACCAAATCGCATGATCACATTTTTCAGGAGAAATCTCTTAGCGGCCTCAGTTGTTATTTTAACGACTGGCTCGGCTTCAATCCATTTTGTAAAGATGTCAATCATGACGAAAAGGAATTCGAAGCCCCCGGGTGCTCTTGGGAAAGGTCCCAGAATGTCCAGTCCCAGTTGCAAAAGGCCAAGAAAGAGGAATTGTTTGTAAGGCTTGTCTTTGTTTGGTGTACTTGTCGGCTATGAAACCGACATTGTACACACTTCATCACAAGCTCTTTTGCATCATGAAGGCGGTTGGCGAGAATAGCCTTGCTTAAGGCTTTACCACCAGGGTTCTCAGAGGAATGGTGTGCTCCACGACGCCTTCATGGATTTCGGTTAGCAATCTAATGCCATCCGCTTGAGATATGCATCTCATCAACACTCCATGAGATCCTCGCTTATACAAGGTACTTTCGATTAGAGTGTATGATTTGGCTTTTAGTATATCTGATCGGCCTCTACATCATCTTCTGGAATTGTGTCATGTCAAGATAATTGTAGATCGATGTCATCCGATCTCTACCTTGATTGTGACAAATACCAACCGTCAACGACACATGGAGCATCCATGTTCCCTTGATTAGTTTGTTCAATTTGCAAAGAATCATGTATGTTCTCGGAAGGCTCAACTACCGAGGGTGAATTGAGTTGCTCGAGAAAAACTCAAGCGGACGGCCGACCTCGTGGAGGCCATCCGTGCCAACTGGTCTGCCAGAAAGTTTTCCTTTCTAGGAATATGTTGGATCTGAAAACCGAAGAAGTGCTTTTCGAGTTTTCGTACTTCCGCCAGATAAGATGACATCTTGGTACTCAAGCATTGATACTCTTTCCCCACTTGACTCGCTACTAGTTGAGAATCGCCTTTCACTAGTAATCTGCGAATCCCGAGCTTAACGAGCTGCCGAGTCCCGCCAAGAAACCTTCATATTCGCCACATTATTGGTGGCGGGAAAATTTAACTTGGATGGCGACTTGATGTGTTCGCGATGGGATATCAAGACCACTCCACCCGATCCTTGTAACATCAAGGAACCGCCGAATACAATGTCCACTGTCGTGGTGTTCGTACTTGGGTCCTTGGGTGGGTTCGGGGTTTGTCCATTCGCAATGAATTACGCTATTGCAGGACTTTATTGTCGTTCGTGAAATAAAATGGAGATCGAACGCCTCTAGCTCGACCGCCCATTTGGCTATTCGTCTGATGATTCCCTGTTTCCAAGGACTTGACCAAGAGGATATCCGGTAGGTACGACCACTTTGTGGGCCTGAAAGTAGTGCCTTAGCTTTCTTGAAGACATAAGGAGGCCATAGAGCAACTTTTGTAACTGTGGGTATCTTTCCTTTGGTCCATGTAAGACTTCGCCACGTAATAGACCGGTCGTTGGATATTATCCTTTCTACAACCAAGACACCGCTAATCATGCGTGGTGTTGCCGCCACGTAAATTAGCAATGTTTCTCCCGATCTCGGAGAAACTAAAACCGAAGTACTTGTAAGGTACTTTTAAGTTCCTCAAAGGCATCGCTTGCCTCTTTAGTCCACTCAAAACTCCCATGTTTCCAAGAAGTTTAAAGAAAGGTAATCCTTTTTCCCTAACCTTGCTATGAAACGACTTAACGCCGCCATACAACCGGTTAGTTTTGGACTTCCTTCTTCGTGGTCGGGGGCGATCCGTCGATGGCGCAATTTTTCTTTGGATTTGCTTCAATACCTCTAGCGAAACTAGGAAACCGAAGCGCTTTTCAAACAAACTCGAACACACACTTTTCCTGATTTAACTTGAGGTTATGTCTTCTCAAGTTATTAAAAGTTTCTTGTAAGTCGGGAATGTGGTCGCCAATGGTGGTCTTTACGACCAGATCGTCAACGTAAGCTTCTAGATTCCGACCGATTTGTGGACTAAAGGTTTTTGCATCAACCTTTGAAAAGTTGCACCAAATTTTTGAGACCAAATGGCATCTTAATATAACAAGAAGTGCCATATGGGGTGATGAAGGAAGTTTTCTCCTCATCTTCTTTACACATACTAATCTGGTGGTACCACGAATACGCATCTAAAAACTTAGTAACTCGCACCCGTAAGTAGAGTCTACCACTTGATCAATGCGAGGAAGGAAAGTCATCCTTCGGACAAGCCTTATTAAGATCTCAGAAGTCGATACACATTCGCCATTTTCCATTGTTTTTCTAACCATTACAGATTGGCAAGCCACCGTGGGTGGTCGACTTCACGAATAAATCCAAATTTGAGAAGCTTGTTAATCTCCGATCGATTGCTTCCTTCCGATCAAAAAGTAAACGTCAGAGTTTCGCTTGATCGGTTTTTTCGTCGCCGAGAGCAAGCCGTGCTCGATCACCTCGGGGACTCGGGCATATCGGACGCCTAGGCAAACACGCCCCGATTCGCTCGGAGGAAGGAGACGAGCGACTCTTCCTATTTATGGTCGAGTCTTGCCCGACCGTAATCTTCTTGGCGGTTGGAGTCGGATGTCTCGACCCATGTGACGACTTGACGCCGTCCGGAGAAGCGCTTTTGTCGAGTGGTACCTCCTTTGTCCGGTCGAATGGTTTGGGTGTCATCTTTGGCCTCGAGTGCTTGACTGCATGGGAGTCGGGTTAACCTCTCGGTCGGAAGTTCATCAACCAAAGGCAAAGGATTTCGATCGCATACATAAGCCATTTTATGATCTCCTCGAATAGTGATGACTCCTTCGCCCCGCATTTTCAAACTTTGATAACCGTAATGCGTGGCTATCAAGAATTTTGCTAATCTTTGGTCGGTCGATCGAGATTCCGCTGTATCTTGATTCAAGTTTACTACATCAAACGGAATCCTCTCTGCTCGAAGTTGTCGCTTTCCTAACGTGGCTAATAAGGAAACTTGTCCTATCGGTTTAGCGGTAGAACCCTGAACTATGCCATGAAAAGCATATTTCACAGGTTTCACCTTTGACATGGGGACCTGCATTTCTTCTAAAGCTCCCACAAATAATATATTCAAAGAACTACCCCCATCTACTAAGACCCGATTAACCCGACAATTATTAACGGTTGGTTCAACAACGATAGGGAACCTACCGGTCGAGTCGATGGGATGGGGCAGTCGTCTTTCTCTGAAGGAAATTGCGGTGTCCGACCACTTTGAGTGCTTGATTACAGTCGGAGATTCGACTAGGTTGACCTCTCGCTCCATGGCCTTCAGATGACGTCTGGACTCGTATGAAGAAGATCCTCCAAAAATCATGTTGATCGTGTGTTGGGGATCCCGGTACTCCATCTCTTCGCCGCCATCCTTGTCCTTTTGGAGCTCGTTTCTCCATGTTCTGTAGATTATGGAAATGGCCCTTTACCCGCATAATAATCCTCTAGTTTCTTTTGCCGACCACGACAGTCTTGATCATGCCCTCGTCTGCGGTGAAGTGGACACCACTTCTTGTTCGCTTGGAATCCTTGATCGGAGCTTTTGCCTTGCTTCGACCGGATAGTCCTTCTTGCCCTTCCCGAATTTTTACTCGAACGGCGAGGACTTCTTTGTCGTCGGTCTGCGGTTTTTTTCTTCTTGAGAGACTTCTTGTTCTTTTTCTCTGCTTTGTCCAGTGGTGGGGAATGTTGTCTTTCCGATCAATGGCTTCACACCACTCGATTGCTTCGCTAGCGGTGGCATACTTGTCCGCCATATCAAAAAGCTCAACGGTTGTTCTTGGAGGGTTCATTGCTATGTCCTCCGTAAACCGCCGATTCCTCGCACTGCTTTTAAAAGCTTTGAATAACGAGAGGATTCTGCGACTTCGGTATAGAGTTACGAACTGGTGAACCTCTTGATATATTGACGTAAAGTCTCATCGATCCTGCGGATTCGTGGAGATCGTCCTCCTTCCTGTAGGCGGTCGTCGCACTCGAAGTTGGCAATCAAGATCACGAGTTGTTCCTAAGTATATATTGATCCGACCGGTAAGTTTAACAACCACGGCCAAGGCGGACCCTTCGAGCACGGTGGGTAAATAGTTGGCCATTACATTCTCATCGCCACCAAATTTCGATGGCGGTGGTATATATTTGGAGAAATTCCAATGGGTTTTGAGTTCCATTGAATTTGTCCAAGTTGGTCGATCGGAACCGGTTAGGCCAACGCACGCCTTGGAGCCCCGCAGAGAGGCTCGACAACCTGTGATTGATTCATGGCGTCTTCTCGGGAAGGTGCGGATTATGTCGATGGGAGACCGATCCCTAGGATTGGGACGCTGAACTCCGGTGTACCGATCCGATCGTGGACACTTGATATGATGCCTCCGACCGCCCACTTGGTTCAAACGATGTCGGAGATCGTTAGGTCCTAGTGGTGGTTCCTCTCGACACTGATGGGGAGTAGCTTCTTGAATAACCTTCTCCCTCGTGACTCCTTGGTCGGAATCGCCGAGGAGGTCTCGGTATCGATCGCTCTCTGGTATGACCGTGTTGTCCCTCGCCGAGGGAGGAGCGTTGGAATGAAGTCATAGTCGACTTCAAACCCTCTGTTCCCGATCGCCTCCGCTCATTGCATGGTCTGCATTGGAGAATTTCGATACCGACCTACGAGTTGTACAAAATTAGGCGTTCGCTAGAGCAGATCGAATTATTTAACATGTTTTGAATACGCCGCAAGTTTTGTATGATTCATCAAGGTCTCGGGGGTTCATATCGGTCGAGGTGTATGCTGTCTGAACCTTCCCCGACCTTCGGATTTGTTCGGTCCCATCACTCTGGGTGGAGCAAAGCCACGAGTTAAGCGATTGACGCCGATTAGTTCCGTTGCCTCCGGAAGTTGGTGCTTGACGGCCCGATTATCTAGCTTCTAATTCCACCGCTTAGGCTTCGTGGTATTCTTGTTGAACTGCGTTGTTCTTGTCTTTGTTGGTCTTGGTCTTCGCTTCTATCGTATTCATCATCCTTCGCCGTCTTCTCATGGCTTCACCTTTAAATAACTTCCAAGAGGTGGCGCACTCTGGAGAAGACGCCCCTGGCGTAAACGCTACGATCGGTCGGAACGGTGGAGCGCTTAGCAACGTATAACTTCCTTGCGGTTGCTCGTGAAAAGCTTAACCGTAGGGTGGTTAATAGTCGATGTCTCGTGGTTGTACCATCGCATAGTTTGGAACGATAGCACGTGTTCCATTTATCATACGATAAGAAATACCACCCAAGAATTTTATGAGCGGTTATCCGGTCGGGATTAGGCACAAAGCCTCATCCGACTAGGGTACCCATTAAGTAACCTCGAATACTAACGACCGTGGAGGTCGTTAGTCTTAGGGTCACGCACCATGTAGACGATGGTCTTTTATTATGTATTAAAATAATACATAGAGGTTTTAATCCTCGCCGATTCTTTGAAAGCGACGTGTGTCGCCGTGTCAAGGCCGAAACATCGGCCCAGCAGATCGCTTCACCTTTTGCTGTGCTTGGGAATGGAAGTGGATTCCGCTTCGGCATGGACTTTATCACCGGCCCGCCTTAACACAAAAGGGAAAGATTCCATTTGGGTCGCTATTGATCGGTTGACTAAAGTAGCACATTTCTTGCCGGTCTGGGCTAAGATTTCTGTTGGTCAATTGGCGGACTCTATGCTTCCCGCATCGTGTGCTTGCATGGTGTGCCCAAGACGATTGTCTCGGATCGTGGTTCTCTTTTCACCTCTCGTTTTTGGCATAGTTTGCAAGAGGCCATGGGAACTGTCTTACCTTTTAGCATAAAGATATCATCCACAAACCGATGGTCGACCGAGAGGGTCAACCAAGTTTTGGAAGATATGCTTCGTGCTTGTGTCCTTTCCTATGGGAAGCATTGGGAGAAATGCTTGCCATTCGCCGAGTTTTCTTATAACAACATCTTTCAGGCCAGTCTCGGCATGGCACCTTTCGAGGCCTTATACGGGAGAAAGTGTAGAACCCCGTTGAACTGGTCAGAGACCGGTGAGAGACCTCTCTTTGGCCCGGACTCAATCAATGAGGCCGAGCGCCAAGTCCAGCTTATTCGTGAGCGTTTGCGCACAGCTCAATCCAGGCAAAAGAGCTATGCGGATCGCCGTCGTCGTGAGTTGCGTTTTGAGCCTAATGACTTTGTTTATCTCAAAGTCTCTCCTTTGAAGGGCCATCAACGTTTCGGCGTCAAGGGCAAGTTAGCTCCTCGATATGTCGGTCCCTACCGCGTTATCGAGAAGAAGGGAGCTATTGCCTATAAGTTGGAGTTGCCAGCTGCACTTGAGGGGGTACATGATGTGTTCCATGTGTCCCAGCTAAAGAAGTGCCTCCGTGTTCCAATCGAGGAAGCTCGTTGGAAACTCTCGATGTTCAACCCGATTTGACCTATCGCGAGCACCTGCTCGCATACTCGATGAGGTTTGAACGAAGAACTAGGAATCGCTCCATTAAGTTCCTTAAAGTTCATTGGTCGAACCATTCGAGGATGAGGCTACTTGGGAAAGAGAAGATCGCTTGCGTGCGGACTATCCATCTTTCTTTATCGAGTGAGCCAAATCTCGGACGAGATTGTAAGGGGGAGATTTTGTAAAATCCCAAATACCTAAACAGTGTTTGTTCAAATATAATTAAATATGTAGAAATTAAAACTTTTTCTCACATCTTGAAAACCCTAAAACTCTCATGAGATTCTTGTCCAAGAGTTGTGTAATCCAAAAACATAAGCTCTTGTTGACCAAAAGACAAACTCATTTCCCATTTGTCACAAATCTTGTCCCAAACATTTGGAAATATTTTTCCTTGGTCCTAGAAATGTTGTGGGACCCCTCTGAAAAATATCATGAGTTATGAAACTTGTTTGATAATTTTGGAGGTAAAACAAATCCTTGAACAGCCTTCATGAATTTCCTGAGAAAAATGCATTGCATAATAACCTCTGGAAATTTTACGTAAGGTTAACCATGATGTCAGCAAGCTCCAGTTAAAATTTCATAAATTTTGGAGTTACATTGCTATCCCAAACAATTCTGCAAAGTCTCAAATTGTTAAAATTGAGTTTATGAACTTACATTGTTCCTTGGCTAGCCGCTTTGCAAAGCCGGGTCCAACCCAACCTCGTTCGCAATCCATCGACCTCCTTCCCACCTTGATGAGGTCGCACCGCTGGATTTACATCCAACCGCCACGATCTCCTCCATGGTCAACACCGCAAGGTCCTCTCCCACCTCATCTGGTCATTGCCCTTGGATCAAAATCCGATGGCCATGACCTCCCTTGTTATCAAACCTCAAAGTCCACCTTCCACCTTAGTGAGGTCATAGCCCTTGGATTAAGATCCAACACTCATGACCTCCCAGAGCCGTTAAACCACTAAGGCATCCCACCTACATGAGGTCACGACCCTTGGATCAAAAATCCATGGCCATGACCTCCCTATGTTTTTAAACCTCAAAGACCTCCCTTTGCATTTGTTGAGGTCGTAGCCATTGATTCAATCCAAAGGCCACGACCTCCTCCTCAAACATTCACAAAGGAGGTCCTCCACCCATCGAGGATTGTGCCGTTGGATCAAAGATCTATGGCCATGACCTCCTTCGCTATCAAACCACTCCGACCTCCTCTCCACCTTGTTGAGGTCGAGTCATGGATTTAAATCCAAAGGCCACGACCTCCGCCGCAAATCATCGCAGCCTCAGACCTCCTCGCTTCAATGGTTGTTGTGCGCGTTGGATCAAATCCAACACCCACAACCTCCCAAATGATATCCAACAGACAAAACCTCCCCATCTCATGTTGTGCACCGTTGATTAAGATCCACGGCCACGACCTCCTCCTCGCCTTGTGCGATCAGACCTCCCAACGCACATGAGGTCGTGAGCCTTAGATCTAAATCTAAAGGCCATGACCTCTCTTGTGCGCTATGCAGCGTCCTAAGTCCTCCCTATTCATTATGTGCCCTTAGATCTAAATCTAAAGGCCATGACCTCCACATCTTGGGTCAGAGCGTGCCCAAACGTTAAGTCCCCAGAGGTCCGTGCTGCTGATTTAGATCCAACGCCTTGGACCTCCTGTTCCTTTTTCCTTTATGCATCCGCGTAAGGAAATCGGAGGGCCACGACCTCCCGTCCAAGATCGTGTGGTGGGACCTCCTCCCGACCACTTAAAACATAACGGTTCAAAAATCACATCCGATGGTTAGGACCTCCCGAAGTCTTATCCAACGGTCAAAATGATCTCCCTGTTCTTCTCCTTCCTCGGTCACGCATGCGTTCTCACAGGCAGGAGAAAAGGGCGGCTCGTCTCTTGTGTACCTTCAACGACTCTTTGTCGACCAAGATTAAATGCCGGGTCACCTTCCGCCTCTCCATCAGACAGACTGTCCCCATGTCGGCTCCACGCCTTGTCCAAGCCTGGACCGAGCCATGGGCTAAGCTCACCATGAGCTTAACCCAGCTCATGTGCCCCGCTTATCCAAATTATAAAACCCCATTGGGTTCCTCCTTAGCTTCTTTGGCACACTTCCAAGCTTTAGCTTGCACTGTGTCTTTGAGCTTTCTCCTCCATCGACCTCCCCTTTTGGCGCCATTGTTGAAGCTTGGAGCCCTCGGTGGCACCATTGTTCCAGTGGCTCCCTCTTCAACTTCTTGCTCATTTTGTGCTCCCTTGCCTTCTGGTGTTGACCCTAACCTTGTTTAGGTTGACATTTTCAGAGGAGGCCTCACCGAGCCGGAGCCGAGCATTGGCCGTGGAGCAACCCCATCTTCTCCAACTCCGGTCCTCCCTCCACGACCTCCTCAAGATCCTTTGGACCCCTGTAATCCCCTGGTAGTCCCTAGGCTTGGCACCCGCTTGAATGTCGCTGCGGAGCTCAAATCTTGCTGCTTGTCTTTTGGCCCGTGCTTGTCACCTTGGCCATCTCCGGCTCGCCGGCGTTCAAAGCCGCCGCCGCTGTCGAGAGTGGTCCCACTGTGTGCAACACTATTCCGCACACAATGGTGCCCTTGGATGTCGCCAAGAAGGTCTACATCGCCATGAGACCATTTCTTCGAGCTTGGGTTTTTGTCGGACGAACGGCAGCGCCGTGTCACCTTCGGACAAAGATCCTCCCCCTTAAATGCGCCAATCATTGCTTAACCTTGGTAATCATGGGTTTAGCTTTTAATGCCTTTAATCTTGTCCCTTGCGCGCATTTAAGACCTCGCGGACCTCCTCGTTGTCCCAAGACATTAACTTCGCAACAGCAGTGAGGTGCGAGGTCGTGGGCCGTCCATCTCGCAGATCAACGGTCACGACCTCCTCTCTGATTATGCATGAGATCCAAGAGCCTTGGCCTTGAGATCTTGAGGTCATAGCCGTTGGATCCAAGATCAACGGCCACGACCTCTATCTCGCAGGACGCGTCTTGCAAGATTCCATGGGAGGTCAAGGACCGTGGGATCGAAGATCCACGGCCCATGTCCTCTGGATCTCGCGAGTGCGCGTGTACGCATCAGCGCCTGGGAGGTCTTGAGCCGTTAGATTCAAAATCTGTGGCTTATGTCCTCCCAGTTCGTTCTAGTCCTTAGGACCTCCTGTGAGGTCTTAATTATAAACTGAAAAAGGTATGAACTTTAAAAATTGCATAACTAAGTCAATTTAAATCCAAATTGGGTGATTCAAATTTTGTTAGCTCTGGTTTGACCTGGGCTCCAATCTAAAAATGGTTATGAGCCCAGTTCAGCTCCAGAACATGGTTTTGCAAATAGGTTTTAAAACTAACTTTAAATGTAGTGTTTAACTTGTAAAATACATAACTAATGCTCTGTAGATTATTTTTGAGTGAATCCAACTTTGTTGGGTTCCTCTATTAATGAACTTACTGTGAAAATTAGTTTTGAGCATGTTGCTATTGTCAAAAAGAGTTCTTGTGCATTATAATTTTGTTCAAGTTCTTGTTTTTGAAAAATTATAGAAAATGCATAATAGCTCCAAATGAGATGAACTCAATTGTGTTATTCATCTCATGAGGTGCTGGTTTTACAGTAAAAATCTCAGTATCACCACCCTTCTAGAAAATGTTGCCTAATAATTAAATTAGTGAATAGTGGCAGTTTGGTATTTTTAGGGCTGAGCAGATTTGTTTTGCTCATAACTTTTGCATTGAGAATCCAAATCAATTAGTTCTTGTTGCTAAATTCCCTAATAATCATCCTCTTGCTGTTGTAGAAATTTCAGAGTATTTGGAGTTCGTTTGCTGTGCTGTCTTTGTCGTTTTCGTCGTTCTTATCGATTGTTTTCGTCTTTTCGATTAGGTGTTGACGAATGTGTTGATCCCGTGAGCGATCCTCAGCAACAATTTGACCAGCAACAGCAAGGCAAGCAGTTTGATCATATCCCCTCTATCGTCCCATTACTTTAAAGGTTAATATATTGTTTTACTTATATGTATGCATGCTACTTTGTGTTGAAGTATCGCTAGCAAGCCTATAGTTGCATAATCAGTAGGAATTGTTTATCCTCTACTACCATGAGCCTAGGTTATTTGCTGTGGTTTGAGCTCGTTGGATGAGCTCTTATCACTTAGTAGTTTTCGATTAAACTGCTTAGACATGCTTAGTTATCGGTAGTAATGGGCGATCATCGATTTAGTCGATGGTCTTGATCACACAAATCTAATTATTACTCCTTTATGTCCAGCACTTGTGCTTTGTTATTTTGTAAAGTCAAAATCTGAAAATAAAAGTTTGATTTGGACTTGGGCATATTGGATGGATGGTGTGGTTTTTGGAATGTGGTAGTATGCCCGGGTCATTAAGGACCGAGTTACTTACGCCACCGTTCGAGCATTATTTATGCTAACCACACGAGGGGATATGGGACCCTCTTGACTAAGTACTTTGGGGGTGTTAATTATGAGCTGGTCGGTTGGTATGTTTTACAAGAAAATGTGTGTGTGTGGTGTGGGAGGGGAGCATTAGCAGTCCGGTTAGGCGGTCTAATGTGTCCTTATCCCCGTGGGTTGCGGCTCGTAATTAGCATCATCCATTGGAAATGTCTCGTTGGACTTAGCCGTGCCGGCATACCAAAGGAAGTGTGCTAAATCATGTGGCGAAAAGGTGGTCTGACGTGTGGGTACATTGGTACACCCCTGCAAGGTTAAAACTATTCGAATAGCCTCGTCCTAGGTTATGGACACGCTCGGATACGCCCCGTGAGAACTAGACTACAACCTTTAATTAAAACTTGACATGGGTGGTATGAATGGGTATTTCATGCTATTGTTGTGGTGGCTATTGGGTTAGTCACTTCCAGGTTGTTCAGGTGTTGTTATTATGTTATTATCTCGTTGTTACTTCAACAATTAAAAATGCTTTGCCAAATTGCTTTCAATCTATTACATTATTGCAAATGAAAACTTGCTTTATGCTAAAAATGAGTCCAAAGCCTCATCCACTTAAATAAAGCTTGCATGTAGTTAAACTATAGTTCTCATTATACTACACGTCGGTCTTATGAGTACATTTTGTACTCATTTGCTTTGCTTAATAACTTTGTTGCAGAGGAGGTAGAGCCCAAAGGGCTTTACTTTTGTGAGTCAGTCTTGTGGTTGGGAAAGCGACTAGCTTGGCGGTCCGGTCAGTTGCCTTGTGGGTGAAGGCACACTGGTTGGCTCTTGTTTTGGGCCATCTCTATGGCACTTTTGGTTCTGCTGTTATCTTAGTAGTCTTGTTGTTATTTGGCCGGTCGGCCTCTCTTTTGTAATAATTATCCTTTATGTATATTAACTTCTGGTTTGTTGCTTGTTCTGTTCTATGTGTTTGAATGGAATTGATGCAACCTTTTGTAATGAGTTGTGTGTACTGCACTCTTGGGAAGTACATATATCTCGAGGCACGGTTTATTTAGTTGATAATACTAGGGTCAATTGGATGACTAAGTATTATGAGCCTAATAAATCGGGGTCTCACACTTATCTTGTCAAACTTGGGAACAACAAATAAATTTTATTTATTTTGATTCTTGTTCAGTTTATTTGAATCTGAAATGATCCTTGATCTTGTTGTTAAATTAATTCAAATCTGGACAAGTGGATGCTAGTGATGGTGCCTTTGTGCACGAGAATTGGGAAATGTGGATGTCTTGTCTGGGTTGATTAAGGACTGAACTCGGACTACCAATTCAAGCCCAACGTACTTCCACACGCGGTGTATGGGCACTGTTTGGTTAAGTAAAGGGTTAATACTATTGAGTTGGAAACAGGAGAGTAAGGACATGTGTATTGATTTCATATGGCATAGATGCTTAAGTCTTCGGGCCGTGTCTTATGCCATGTGGAGCTTATATTGGTATCGATGTTCTTAGCGGGGTAAGGGCGAGATGTGTTCCATCACATGTACGCATTCTTCAGGCCCCGATCATGGTCTAATATGTGTGGCTAACACGAGTTTGCATTTAATTGATTGGGTCGGCATTCCGGTACAACATGTGAGCCCGGTTGAATATATGCTATCGATTAGTTGTTTAAGCGGGATTAGTCTCACATGGGTCATCCAACTCAATAGTGTCAACTTGTTGAAAATACCAACTCTTAGTCTCCCGCCAAAGATACCAAAGGCAAGTGTGCTATTATTCCTGAGGCTTACGGGCTAACTAAGTCGTAGGTAAAGATGTACACCCTTGCAAGGTTTAAAACTATTCAATAGCCGTGTCCACTGATTCTGAGACGATACTTGAATTGATGTCACCTGTATAGATTTTGCTCTAAGTTTGGTATTGGGGATAATTTCGGCATGATGGTGTCATGCACGGTTGACATTGAATTGTGACTTAGTATTGTTACCATTCATGCTTATGTTTTCCATTACTTACTGTTTTGTCCAAAATTTGATTTATTAAAATTGCTTTGTTAACACTTGGTAATATAGGTTAAGGTGTATCGCTTTATGCAAACTTGAACCATTTAAGCCTTCTGTTGTTAACCTTATGCATATGAAACTTTCTATCCCTTTGTATAGGTTCTATCAAACACTTTCTTTTATTAGTTTGTGTAAGACTTGCTGAGTACCTTTCGTACTCAGGGTTTTATGACCTCTTGTTGCAGGTGAAGATGGTTACCTTTATGAGATGCCCGTTAGCGCCGATCTGGGTGACGCTAACGAGTGATGCTAGTTCTAATCTCCACGCAATAGCCTGCGGGATGGGGCCATTGGTGGTTTTATATTTATTTTTTTGCTTCCGCTGTGGTTCTTTTGTGATGACCAAAAGTCATCTGTTCCTGTAGCTATTTCGGTACTGTAGCAAACCTGATACTGTAGCAACCGAATTTGAGATGTAACTACTGATGTATAATTATGTGAATGTATGACTTGTATGTGATTGATGCAATGTTGTTTAAGGATATATGCGCAATAGTCACTAATCCTGGGAACTATTGCATGACATATATCCGGGAACCTGAATGTTGGAATTGTTACTTATTATGATTATGCTTCTAGTATGATTTTTAATAAGGGAATTGCACTGTTCCTTAATTAAGAATTATGCTACCAGTATAATTTCAATTCGGCACATTCCAATATTTGAGGGTCTTACAGAAGACGAATATAAGAATAAACGGCTAATTTGATTAATAAATAACGGTTGTGACCTTATGGTCGAGTTTACATTTATTAAGCCACGCGGGGCTGACAATAAATAATGAAACGGTAGTAGAACGAAAGCAACTCCAGCGGAAACCCATCAACTTGCCACAAGCAACCAACTGGGTTCAAGACGTAACGATCACCATCCTCATAGAGCTCCTCCTCAAAAGCAGGTGAAGACTTCTCCCCTTCAGTTGAATGATTGCAGCAAGAATGTGTACTCCGAGTACTCAACAAGTTGTACCACATAATGCAATTATATATGATGGCTTATTCCAAAGGAAATGGCTTTTGTGGTTATTTTGCAAAAATACAACATTTACAATTAAATACAAATAATAGATTGAAAGAATAATTGAAAACAAATAAACAATAATAAGTTAACAAGTGTTTTCACAAAGCTTCCATAACCTAATCAGTTTCTTTTACACAGCTGTATAAGTTTCCCCACATAGTTGTCCATTCCCAATTGTTTTATAAAAATCTACCCCTCGTGTGAAATCCTCAAGCATGTCCATGACCGCGGATGCGGTAATTCGAATAGATTGATTAACACTCTACAGAGGTAGTACACTTTACCCACACGATATAACCAGTGTAGCTAGCACCAATCATAACAAAACCTTTCAGAAACTTCATCTTGATGATTGACCCTCCCGATGTGTTTTACCATTTTACCAACCCTACCATAGCGCTTTGGGACGACGCAGACCGTTGGACGTAAAGACGGTGAACCACTCATAAATATGATCCTGCCATAGTGGTACACACCACCACCTTGGCACACAGTCTATCCTACATGCCTGAGTAGTTGATGCCAAGATTCCATAGCTTACTAAGTTAGGCCCGTCCCATCAGGCATGTGGTTGTATAGTTGTGGCTCAGTTCAATAGCGTATAAAGTTAAGTCCTTAATTGACCAAGGAGAGATTGCCAATTTCTAAATACATTACCAAGATTTTATATTTTTCAGTCCATAGTTCCACCATATCACACAGTTCCATCCACTCGCCTCAGTCTAAATATTTTTCACCCTATTGGTTAAGTGCAACACATGCCATCAACGAGAAATAGCATACTGCACATAGTTTTACACAAGTTCCATAATCTTTTAGTCAAGTTTATATTTGCAACTAAAATGATATCAATGACCCGTTGCATGGCTAAGCAGACTATTCGTATCTAACCAACCCACGTTGGTGCTATGAGAATACCAACTGGTAATTAACCAATTTAGGGTGACAAAAGATCATGGTAATACAATGAGCAAATTGGATATGATCAATTAGGTATATAACTAATCCCAAAACAGCTAAATAAATACTTCAAGTAAAATGCAGTAATTTGAATCAAGATATTTTTTGGAAAACTGGGTTCAACATGATCAAAGGTGCAACTTTCTTGGAACAAGTCTTGGTACTGATCTTGAGCTTGATCAACTCCTCCTTCCTCAAAAGTTCTAGAAATATCAACGTCTACTCGCAAACGAAAGCAAATAACCAAATAAATATAATAACAGAGATGTAAACAAACTCCAAAAAATAAATAAAAATCTAAGGAAGGTAGAGCTTGAATTTAGATATTTGAATGGGTTCAATCGGAGTTCGTATGAGGAAGAACGGGCTTTTGGAATATTTAAATTTAAGAAAAAAGAGAAAGAAATTACTATTTTGAATTTTCAGAATTTTCTATCTAAAGAAAATTCTGAAATATTGCATCAGCATGATGTTAGCAACGATTTCAGAATTAAAAGAAGATCCAAAAAATTAGAAACAGAGGCTGACATGTGTGACCCTAGGTCTATGGACCAAGTTCATGGATCTAGTCTACTAGTCTATGTCTCACGGGTCCTTGGCACTGCAGTTCTAACAGGTGGGGTCTATATGGTAGTGGGCAGGCTGACGATACACTAGGTTTAGTTGGGTTTGGATCTAGGATTTGGGTACGGGTGGCACGCTAGTTGCTGACTCGGTGTTGACTCGGCTGACATGTAAGAAAAGGTGCACAGGTGGCGATGACATTGCAGACACGTGGCATCCATGTCAGCTCGACGGTGGTAGAGGCTCGAGTCTCGATGGTCATCGGCGATTGCGGCCTCGGTGTGGCGAACGAAGGGGTTTCTCAGGTAGCTAATGCGACAGGGATCACGATGGTGTGCTTACAAGGGCAAGGGGATGATGAAGTTGGCCAGCGGCGAGGTTGAAGCGGTGGCGGAGATTCGGGCTCGATGGAATTGACCCTTTAGTGATGCTTTGGCGACATGAAGGTGACAGGGACATAGATCTGGGTCTTCCAAACTCAACGGTGGTGAAAATATAGCTCTGGATGCTCTAACGGCGGAGGAAGACCTCATCGAAGCTTGCGGCACTGGCTTCCTTCTCTGACCAATTTCGGTGACTAGGGTTAGGCTCTTGGGCGGTGGCTAGGGTTAGGCTCTTGGGCGGCGGCTGCTCGTTCCGAGGTGCGGAAGCCGAGGGCTACCTTCCCCTATATACTTGGGTGGCTGGGAAAGTCCCAAATGCACACATTGAGGAAGACCCACGGTGGAGGAGTCCAAGCTTTCCCCGACTTGGAGACAATAAACAGTACTCGGTGGGACCCATAGGGCAGTGGCAGGGGCTCAAGTGACTCTAAGTCGAAAATGGCTCCAGAGAGGCTGAAGGGTAGGCCAGGCGCGGGCGCGAGCGGGAAAGAGAGATACGGGTTGCGGGCTGGAAATCGGAATAGGGTTGGGCCAGGGTTAGAAAATTCAGCCCGTTGGATTTTCCTGAGATTTAAATAGGCTGTGTATTTTAGAAATAACAATAAATCCAAATGGCAAATTAAAAATAACAAATGAACTCGGAAAAATTCCATAAAACTCTAGAAAATATTCCCAAGCGCAAAGAACTCAAATAAAATAGATTTGGAATTAGTGGATATTCAGATTAGTCACATTTAATTGTTTTCGCATTTGAAAGTCCATCTAAGCTTTATTAATTATTCTAAATAAAATTTCATGAATTTTCCAAGAGACTAAACTACTCAAAAGGATTTTGAAACTCACAAAATTGGGAGGTTAGAGCCAGTCATGGTGTCGTCGCGGGAAGCATTGTCACCGCCACTCCGGTGACCATTGTTCCCTGAGCCGCTGCGTGTGGCATCGTGGTAACCTCCTAAAGCCAATGCGTACCTTCTTTTGCCACCAATTTGCCTGAATCACAAAAACTACTTTGGGCCTGAGGAGCTCCGCCACTCATCTCCAACATAGTGCCACCTCTGGCCATCTCTCCAGCCTCCACCACCACCCGGTGGCATCGCCGTCGAGAGAAGAACTAATTTTGGCCATCCCCGAGCCTTGCTCTCGCCCCGATCGCCGGCGATGAGCTCGCCATGGGCGCAACTCCGTCTCTCTTTCTACTGGTGGGCATGTGTGATTAAAAGGTTGGTTAACGCTAAGTAACAGAGGTTAAATCTAACAAGAGTATGACACGTGGGACCAGCCGAAAAGATTGAAGAAAATCTAATTTCAAACATTGTTAGTAAATGAGTCAATGACATGTGGGACCACACACTATTAGTAACAGAGGTTTACATTTCAAATCCGAGAGTCTGACAAGTGGACCCCAGCTGTCTCATCGCCGTCGTTCAGTCATAGCCGGCGAAGCACTACCGTGATCCTCCAGTCCACTCCTTAGCTCCGGTAGGTTCCCTGTGCCTTGTAGTTGCTTAAGCATGCGTTGCTTAGCTCGAAGCTTTGTCGGGTCCAAAGATGGCACATAGCCATAGGTCACAACCACCTCTCGCCATCACGCCACCGCTCCAGCCATGCTCTAGCCATGCACCGGCCACCCATAGCTTCGCAAGAGTCCAAGGATCCCATTTTGGGCCTTAGTTCACGCGGTCATGGACCACAATGCCAGCGAGACGATGGGCAAAGTCGAGCCGAGGAGCTCCTCTATTGTCCGAACGCAGGCAATTACTGTAGCCAATCATTAACACAAATCTTTGTCGGATTAAACCTAAGCAATTATTAGTCCCGGCTTTAATTAGTGTTATGTTTCACTAACGAGCAGGTCCCATGAATAGAAAACGAGGAAGGTAATAAATCTGGTTTTGCGTTGAGTCGCTAACACACGGGCCCCGAGCCTTAAGTGCACAGTGCGCATGGCAGTGGACCGCATACAGCGGCTGTGGACCATTGGTCCATGCTTTATGCCATGGACTGGGTCTATGATAGGTAGACCCCACCTGTCAGTAGGAGATTTTCCAGGAATTAATTGAAAAAGAAAAACACTATGCAATGGACCCTAGCTGTCAGTGACTGTGGCTAGGTGAGTTTGAGAATAAAAAGTATTTAATGCATTTAGAAATCCCGAAAGGAATTACTTTTGTACTAAAAATGGTTTAAACTTTAAAAATTCATAAGTATTTCATTTTAACTCCAAATTGAGTAAAATTAATTTTGTTAGTTCAAATTTTTACTATACTTTAATTTGGAATAGGTTTTAAACATGTTGCTATTATAGAAAATTTTGATACTTGAATTATTTGTACATTATTGACTTTAACCGTGAAAAATTCATAGAAAATGCATTTGAACTCCAATTAAACTAAAATTTTTACCTAAATTCATATAAAATCATAATCTTACCACTGTGTAACTCTCATGCATATTTGAGCATTTTGAATTTTCGCAGTTCTCTCGGTGTTTATTCGACAACGTGTTTTCTAGATCCTGAATTGCCCGAAGTGAGTGAATACCCATCCAAGGTTGAACAAGTGGACTTCCAGCAAGGCAAGCATCCTCTTGCATTATCTTGATCCCAGATTTTTTTTAATCTAGTATTTTGAATTGCAATGATAAATGCTTGCATGCTATTTTGATCTACGGATAATTTGTGAGTCTAGTTAGCTATGTCCTAACTCTTGCAGGTTATCCTTGATATTTCCATACAACTATGCTTAAGTTAGTTGTCATGTGATAGTATTTTTTTCTTACTTTTAATGCTTAGCTTTGCAAGTCAGTAGATTCGGTAGTTTTGGTTGATGAGGTTATCTCATCGATCGTGGGAAATACTGAACATATTATGCTTATATTTTTGATCCAGAGCTTTGAATGTGATGTTGAGTCTAAAATTTTTCTATTTCAAATTGTTTTGGATCTAGACAAGTGGCTAATAGTGTGGGTGCCTTCGTGCACGAGAATCGGGTACTGTGGTAACACTTGTCCGGATCGCTAAGGACCAAGCTTTAGGCAGTCACTCCAAGTAACATTCGTATTTCCACATGTGGGTTGGGATCCGCTTGGTCAAGGAAGGGGAGAGTTTTATTGAGTTGAGACACAGGTGGTGTGAGGACATCATATGTGTGATCATGTGTTCGTAGGGATCCGATTGCAATTTATAATGTGCAAGGGAGCACTATTTTTTATTTCTATTCATTGGATCGGCATTCCCAACACAACTTGCGAGCCTGCTTAGCAAGCTCTACCGATAGCTTGTACTGAGTTTGGGATAATCTCGTATGGGTGGTTCAACTCAATAGGATTTTCTTGTTGAAAAATATTGAGCCTCAATTTCCCCGGCCAACATACCTTAGGAAGTGTGTCATTATCCGGAGGCTTATGGGTTGATTGAGTCGTGTGGGTAAAGCTGTACTCCCTTGCAGGGTGTTTAAACTATTCAAATAGCCATGTCAACGGTTATGGACAACACTTGGTTTTGATTGACACCATTGTAGACTCTTAATTGGGCAACAACATGGTATCAGCATGACCAGTTTATCATGCATTTTAGTTTATCAAAGTTGGCTGCCACTTTGGTATTGTTTGTTCTATGTTTATAACATTGTCACTTAAATTCTTTGGTCAAAATTGTGCTTGATAAATGGCATATGCAACTTAGTATGTGTAGGGCTTAAAGTTGTCTTTTGTGCAAAACTTATACCAATAAAGCCTTCCTTTGGACAACCACTAACATGTATACTTCCATCTCCTTTGAATAGTCTCTAGCACACATAATTTGTTTTATTTTGTGTAAGACTTGAGAGTACCTTTTGTACTCAATCAGATTGTCCACTTGTTTTAGGTGAGGAAGATTACACTCTCGATCAATTTATTAGCGCCGATTTTTGGCGTCGCTAACTAATAGCGCTGTTTCTAACCCCCACTCGTTGCCTCTAGGAGTTGGGCACACCTTGCTGGAATTTTTTTTGTTACGACACTCGTTTTATTTCCGCTGCGTACTTCTGGTTGATGTTTAAATTTGGCCGGTCGGCCACTGATGTAAATTATGGACATAAGTCCTAGTTTGGATGTTGTTTATAATATAAATGTATGCCTTATGTATGAGTGTGATCAATGTTGATAGAAGATATGTGCGTGTTAGCCACTGATCTTAGGAGCTAACACGGGACACATATTTGAAGATTTGAAATGCTATTTGATTCATTTAAGTATGGACCCGAACTGCTGAAAATCGGCTTGGTGCATACGCCATCGAGTGGTATGTGGGTCGATTCTCTAGTTGTTGTCAATTGGGTTTTCATATTTACATGGATTAAATTGAATTTTAGATCTTGGAGACTCAGAGATATTTGCATATGATCTGGAAGGAATAGGTCCTATGAAAATAACCCGGGGTCCCCACATGTAGACAGTAGATGATGTCTAATTAGGGAATTTCGAGTGCGAGTATCGCATAATTACTTAGTCAAGCCATAGTCTATACTAAAATTTGCTAAAAATGATGACATAATGAACATGAATTTGGGAATTTTTGAAATGATGATCCATAGGGGTTTACCTCTGTTATTTTGTATAAAAATAAAAATGAAAAAAAAACTTAGTTTGCGACGCGGGCAAGCTATATTATATTCTGAGAAGTGTGAGAGGTGTATCTCAAAAAGTAGATAGGGGGATATCGTCGCCCAGGTCAATTAAGGACCGAACGTCGATGCTCCCAATCTAAAGCCTAATCATACAACCACATGTGCTGGTATGGGATATACTTAGCTAATTAAGTCCTTGAAAACTAGCCTTGCACGTTGGTAGGTCGTAGTAGTGCGAGCATGACCGGTGTATGCATGTTCGAAGGGGCTCCCTTCACCACAGTGTTAGGCACAAAGCTTGCCGACACAACAACGAATGCCTCACTTGATGGGGGTGTACCCGAGTGAAGTGAGGTTGTTCATTCACTGGGCTAGTGCAAGATTAAGACTAGGTGATGTAAAGGCATCGACATGTGCTCTAGACTACTTACCAAAGGTAGTAAGCGGTGGTATCGACGGATGCCAAACAAGCTAAAGAATTCATGTGTTGTGGGTAAAGTTGTACACCTCTACAGAGTGTAAATCTATTTAAATAGCTATGCTCATGGTCAGGAGTGTGCTCGGTGCGGTTCATTGGGTATAGTCTTGGTTTTTATAAAAACAGTTTCATTGGGAAATGGTTTGTTCGTTTATATTTGAGTTGAGTGCCATGTTTTTGGCTGAAAGTAAAATATTGCTCACAGCCGAGGAGGGTTCCGAATTGTTACTTATTCAATTACTTAGTGATTGTCCTCTGTCTATTTAACTGCTCTTAAAATTTCTGTTGCAAAATACTACATATCAATATAGCAAATAAAACTTGCTTGATGCTAAAAATAACTTATAGCATAGAGCCTCATTCCTTTGTTAGCCTTGCATGTATATAAAATTTGTGATACACTACAAGTCTTGCTGAGTATGTAATGTACTCAATCTTGCTTAATTTGTTGTTCAAACTTAGAGGATGAGCCTACGTCAGACGATGCTTTCTTCGCGCACGAAACCAGTGGGTTCGATGATGGGTCTTTCTAGGACTTATCTCTAGTCAGTTGCCTAAGGGTTCAGATGGGCATGTCGTTGAAATTTTGGACTTATTACACATTTTGCTTCTGCTGTTATTTTTTGCAAATTCTGGTACTTAAGCTTTTATTTGGCCGGTCGGCCCCTATGTTGTAAATAATGTAACCGCTTAAGTTTTGTACCATAATCTGTTTTATTTTGTATGTATGAATGTATGGATGTGAATATCAATGTTGTGTATCTGTGTACTAGCAACTGATAATGGGACTAGTATGGTACACACATGAGAGCTTCGAGTATTCAGAGCCCGGGGTCCGACAATTCCCCTGGTTTACACCTCCACTTAACCCGACATGTGGGCCCTTGGACCCACCTATCAGCCACACTCTCCCAACACACACTCTCTCTCTCTCTCTCTCTCTTCTCTCTCGTTCACTCTCACTGACAGTCGGTCCCACTCATCAGCCACTGTTGTCTTCGCGTCGTCGTCCTCCTCTCGCCATAGCTCCACTGCAGTAAGCTCACGCCTGTCTTCTCCCCAATGCGACAAGCTCTTCTTTTTCTGCCAGCAAGCACGCCTGACTTGCCTCTCCTCTTTCCTCCTTATTCCTCTTCTCTTTCCATCCTCTTTTCCCCGACCGCGCCATGTCGCC
Source organism: Phyllostachys edulis (assembly GCA_036346405.1). Lineage (NCBI taxonomy): Eukaryota > Viridiplantae > Streptophyta > Magnoliopsida > Poales > Poaceae > Phyllostachys > Phyllostachys edulis. The sequence goes on along the minus strand of CM070557.1, from coordinate 15,897,835 downwards.
ATGGCAGCTTTTCCCGAAGTGACATCTTGTTAGGGTTTTTTTACCGGAGGTGGCCGGTATGGCGAAAATCGAAAAATTTCGGCCAAAATTTTCAGATCAAATTTTAAAATTTTTAGATTTTAAATTAAAATAATCAAATTCAAGCAAATTCAATTGGGGGGGGGGCAATTCACCCTAACCGAATTTTTTGGGATCGGTTTGTGTTCCTACCAGCCCCCACCAGTAGCACCGAAATTTTTGATTGCCGACCAAAATTTGGAACCCTTTGTCTCCCATGCTCCCCTCGCCTCGACATGGATTCCTTTCCCTCCACCACAGCTCTCTGCCCCCCTCTTCAACTCTTTCTCACTTCTTTTCCCTGTTCGGTCTGCTCTGCCACAACCTACATTCCGCCATCGTGGCCGCCTGTATGCCTTTCCTCGATTGAGCTCACACCTTACCTCGCCGGCTCACCCTCTCCCGCATTGCTCTATGTCTGACCCCAGGCTTTGAATACCCGAAGTCCTCGTGTGTGTACCGTACTAGTCCCATAATCAGTGGCTAGTACACATCCACAACATCGATAATCACATCCATGCATTTATACATACAAAATGAAACAAGTATGGGATGTACTACAACATACTACGTCCCATATTGGTATTTGCACCTAAAACTATGTAATCCATTCAGCTAAAAAAACTACCTACAAGGTGGACGACCAGATGGGCAGCGCTTCGCTAGATCCTCTCCTCCCCTCTACTCCTCTCCCTTCCCTCCCCTCTTTCTCTTTTTTCTGAATAAAAGTGAATTGTGCCCGAATTTTAGGTTCTTTTATATGGGAGGTTGTGTCGCCATTTGGAATGGCAATTTGGACATGCGGTATCTCTGTCGCCATTTTGAATGGAGATTTACATAAATTTTAATATTAAAAAATTTTACCTACAACATAGCATGTCGGACCCTACCTCTACAAAAGCCCATCTAACCAACTAAATTGCAGCCCTTTCTCTTGCCATCTACTTACACTTGTCTCAGAACTCTACTTGGCACCATGTCTCAGTCGTCTATTTCAATGAGTAGAAGAATGGTCGCGCTAGCGAATGCAAGGCGCGTGAACTGCCCGAACAATGAGGTCCAAGCAAAAGTCATGTACTCTAACACCGAAGAGAACAAGGGGCGTGTGTTCTACAAGTGTCTGTATTCCTCGGTGAGTTTGATTTCCGCAAATGCTGGTATTTGCATTTTTTTTGTTTGTCACTTCTTTTTCACTATTTGGTCTAGTTTTTTCAAGCCAGAGGATGCTAGTACTTTCAGTGGATGGACTCTATTGGTGCCGAGGTGGAAAGAGTACACTACTACAAAAATGCTAATATTGGACGCCTAGTCACAAATGGTTAATTGAAACTGTCTGTATTAAACACAATCACAGACGATTTTTGTTTAGAGACCGTCTGTGTAACTGGATGCGCTAAAAATCGTTTGTGAAGAGGTAATATCACAGACGGTTTATATTGAAAACCATCTGTGAAGTATCACAAACGGTTCTAAACACGAACCGTCTGTGATAATTGTAGACTTCACAGATGGTTCATATTGAAAACCGTCTGTGAAATATCACAGATGGTTCTTTAGAACCGTTTGTGATAATTTTAGACTTCACAGATGGTTTTTAATTATAACCGTCTGAGATATTGTCGCTTCAGCTCCAGTGAGTTTCTTCATCGCCGATGTGTCTCTTCGTTGCATCAATGCCGCTTTGGCTCCCCGATGTGTCTCTTCGTCTCACGCGCTAAATTTATTCCTTGTTTTATAAAATGGATCATCCGCCATCAAAGATGATCATCCCCACATATAACTCTACTTCTAAAAAAGCAGAAATAGCTCCCTCTTCTGTTTCCTTATTGCCTCTTTTTGTGTTGAGCACGGTATTGAGCATCAGTTCTCTTCTCCACACGTCCCTCAACAAAATGGCGTTGTGAAAAGGAAGAACAGAACCTTAGTCGAGATGGCTAGGACGATGCTAGATGAGTATAGCACTCCGAGGAGGTTTTGGGCCAAAGCTATTGCTACAGCTTGTCATATTGCCAATCGTGTCTTCTTGAGACCTTCTTTGGGCAAGACATCTTATGAGCTTCGCTTTGGTAGAAAACCCTCTGTCTCTTATTTTTGAATTTTTGGATCCAAGTGTTTTATTCTCAAGACAGGAAACCTAGATAAATTTGAGTCAAGAACTTCTGATGGTTTATTTCTGGGTTATCCTGCACATTCGAGGGGTTTTCGAGTTTTTAATGTTGAGACTAACGTTGTCCAGGAGACAAGCAATGTCACTTTTGATGAGACTAGCCCTGGAGCTAGATTAGACATTTCAGGTGATACACAGTGTAACATCCCGTTTTTCCAGAGTTTTGAAAAGCTTTCAAAAATTATAACCATTTGGTTTTGACGAGAGTTCAAAGCTTAATTTGAAGATTTCAGAGATTTGGAGATTTAACTTGAACTAATCAAACTTCAATTAATCCCTTTCTGGTTGATCTGGAGTTATTGCTGTTCTTTGGCTTTTAGCCTCTTTTTCTCTGTTGGCCTTGTTTGTCCTCTAGGTTGGTCTCTCCCCCTCTAGGCCTCTCTCTTTCTTGGGTCTTTCCTCTCACTGGACATTTCTCCTGATGCCTAGATCCATATCAATTCTCTAGCCTTTCCTCCTTCTTTTCTTCTCCTCTCAGGACCTCTCTTGAGTTCCTCCTTTTGGATCTCTTACCTTGGATCTCCTCCTTTTGGGATACCTTCCCTTAGGTTTTCCCTTTCACCTGCACGCCCTTTTATTTGGACCTCTTTATAGGTTCAACCCCTTCTGTTTCTCTGGACCTCCCTTTGTAATCTTCTGTTTGGACTTTCCTTAGTCCAAACCTCCCCTTTGTTGGCTTGAATCTCTTTGTGTTTAGACCCCCCCCCATCTCGGCCTAAGCCTTTCTCTGTCTAGATCTCCTTCTATCTAGACCCATTTTCCCTGTTTTGGCCTCCCCCGTGGACCTCTCAACGTTCATTTGTAACCCCTGAGTTCATTTGGGCATCCTGAGTTCCTCTGACCTCCCAAAGGCCCTTTTGGAACCCTCCTTGAACTCCCTTTGTCCTTCTGGACCTCCTCTACGCCCTTAGGACCTCCCTTGCCTATTTGGATCTCCCTGTGTTCAAATAGACCTCTCGGTGTTCCCTTTTGACCTCCCTTGGTCTAAACACTCTTCCCTTGTCTAGGTCCCCTCTGATCCAGATCTCTCTCTGTCTTGGACCTCCCCCTTGATCAGATCTGGCCGTTAGGACCTCCTCTTTGGAGATCTTAACCGCTCAGACCTCCCTCTTGATCAGATCTGGCCGTTAGGACCTCCTCTCTGGAGATCTTAACCGCTCAGACCTCCCCCTTATTGAGATCTGGCCGTTAGGACCTCCTCTTTGGAGATCTTAACCGCTCAGACCTCCCCTTGATCGATCCGCCGTTAGGACCTCCTCTCTGGAGATCTTAACCGCCGACCTCCCCTTGTTGAGATCTGGTTGTTAGGACCTCCTCTCTGAGATCTTAACCGCCGGACCTCCCTTTGATCGATCTAACTGTTAGGACCTCCTCTGGAGATCTTAGCCGTTCTAGATCCTTCCTCTGTTGGATCTAAAGGTCCGGACCTCCTTAGGTCTAAGACCTCCCTAGCGCTTGGACCCACCGTTGGCTCCTGCGGTCGTACCGCTTGAGGCTTTGCCCTCATCACCTAAGGACCGTTCGATACTGTTTAGATGGCCCGATCCTGTTGACCCGTTCGCTTGGTCCAAACGTCCCTTACCTTCTCAGCTGTCCGATCTGAATCGAACGGCCTGGTTTCGTTGACCTGTTCGCTCGGTCCAGGCGGCCCCTTAGTTTTGCGCCATCCGATCTTGATCTAATGGCTCGGCCTTTCCTCACATCCTTGTCTCCGCGGACCTCCCTTGGCTTGAGATCTTGACCGTCGGATCTCCCCTTTGGAAATCTAACCGTCAAGACTTCCCTTTGTTTGAGATCTTGGCTATCGGACCTTCCCTTTGGAGATCCGAGTGTCAGGACCTCCTCGTTACCTTTAAATCTTGACCGATCAGGTCCTCCTCTTTTTTGAGATCTTGGCCATCGGATTTTCCCTTTTGGAGATTTTGACCGTCAGGACCTCTTAGCTCTTAGGGCCTCTTCAAGCGCCCTACCCCTTGTGCTTTGGACCTCTTTTGAGGTCTAGTTTTCTTGTGATCTAGACCTCCTTGGGGTCTAGATCTGTTTGTGGTTTGGATCTCCCTTTGAGGTCCAGATATCGTTAGTCTTTTGGACCTCTTGTCCATGGGACCTCTTTTGTGTTTAGACCTTTGTGGTCTAGACCTCCTCTTTTGTGGTTAGACCTTTGTGGTCTAGACCTCCTCTTTTGTGTTTAGACCTTTGTGGTCTAGACCTCCTGCTATGCTTTGGACCTCCTTTAGGTTCAGACCTCCCTGTGTTGTGTTTGGACCTCCTTTAGGTTCAGACCTCCCTATGTTGTGTTTGGACCTCCTTTAGGTTCAGACCTCTCTGTGTTGTGTTTGGACCTCTCTTAGGTTCAGACCTCCTCTTTTGTGTTTAGACCTTTGTGGTCTAGACCTCCTCTTTTGTGTTTAGACCTTTGTGGTCTAGACCTCCCTGTTGCATTTGGACCTCCTTTAGGTTTAGACCTCTCTGTGTTGTGTTTGGACCTCCCTTAGGTTCAGACCTCCTCTTTTGTGTTTAGACCTTTGTAGTTTAAACCTCCCGTGTCTCTTTTCACCTCCTGTCCTTAGACCTCCTTGTGGTCTTTAGGACCTTCTGTCCTCAAAGATCTCTGTGTTTGTCTTCAGGACCTCCTCTAGACTTCCTTGTCTTCACGATCTCCTCGCAAGACCTCCTCGTTGGACCTCCTCGTTGGACCTCCTCCGTGGATCTCCTCCTTTGATCTCCTCTTTGGACCGTGGACCATGCCCTTTGGCTAGTCTGTGCACCTTTTGACTGGCTCCTTTGGCAGTCTTAAGTGCATTTGATGTGGATTGAGTCACATTAAATGCTGCCACCTACCTTTGTACTCTTTTCTACTTTTTGTCACATCCCTTGTTTTTTTATCTCTTTTAGCACCTTGTGGCGGTGGTGCCTTTGTACCAATACATTGAATTTGGTCACCTTCAGTTTACAGTGCTTCTATTTCCATTTCCTTTAAATAGAGCCCTAGGGACACCCACTGCCTCCCTGTTCTTCATTTCGACCTCTGCTCCTAGCTCTTTCGGTTTTGAGGAGCTCTCCAAGCTCCTCTGGTTCGGACCTCCTTGAGTCCGAGCCCTTCACTGCTGGACCTCCCTCCGTGATTCCTTCCTCTCGACCTCCTCCTCCCTGTGGACCTCCTCTTCTCTTTTGGTTTCAAGTAAGTTCTGTTGGTTTTCTTAGAGTTTCTTTTGCTTACTTGGTTTCTTTTGCGAACGTGTAGATCTCGGTTGATCGTTGAGAAGCTCATGAATCAAACTCCATCAGCTGAAGCTTTTCCTTTCTCCAACAGAGGCAAGTCGTGGACCTTGATCATCTTGATCCCACTTTGCAAAGCTATTTTGATTTATTAAACTTGCATGGCTATCTTTATAGAACCGTTTTGGGCAGTAGCTATCCTCCTACTTGACATTATGCCTCCTTTGTATACTTGAACTGGACATGTTGACTTGAACTCTTTGGACACCTTAGGATGGATACTCTAGTTGGTATTTCTTGTTATTGCCAACATTGGGACCGTATTCTTAATGCTTAGCCTTGCTTTTAGAATCGTGGGTTGGTGAATCATGCCTCATCTTTAATAATCTTGACTAATGAATTATGGAATCTGTGGTCGGTGCCACTGTTAAGCAGCTATGGCAGGATGCCTAAGTTGTGTTGATTGTGGTGCGAGATCACCCTAATAATTTGTTGTGCCAAGACTGGGTGGTCTTTTGGCAGGGTTAATTACAAAATGTTTTGCTGAGGCAAGAAGGCAGGAAGTGAGTAGTGGATGCTTCATTTTGGGGATGAGGAAGTCTTGCCTTAGCACAATTACGGACTTAACTTTGTGTTCTGTTGATCTCGGCCAATCGCAACCACAAGATCATTTTATGGGGATGGTCTGGGCTGAATAATTAGCAATGAGATGGCTTGGGGCTGTTGTGGTTGAGCGTGTGATTCGTTGGCGCAAGAGGGGGCACCCCATAACCCTGTGGACTTCTAGACCAAAGGGGGGGAATTGTGAAACCTTAGCGGGCAGCTCCGAGCTAGTTCAAAGCTTTGTAAAGGCCTTGCTTGCGCTCTCTAGATCGCCACCTTCTAAGTGAGCAAGGGTAACCGGAACCCGTCCCGCTAGAGAGACCGTGGATTGTGGGTAAAGTTGTACACCTCTGCAGAGTGTAAAATCTATTCTAATAGCCAAGTCCTTGGTTATGGACATGCCCAGTGAAAATGGTGCAAGGGGTAGCTTTGTGAACTTGTGCTTCCTGGACAATTTTGTGAGAGGTCATGGCTTTACCTTGAAGAGAACTTGGCCGGCTCCAGAGGGGTCATGGCTGGGTCACTAGGTGGTCCAGGGGCTGGTTGTGGAGCTCTGGAGTGGGTGCTCCAGAGTGGCGTGGTTGAGGTCCTGGTCATGGGTGTGACCAGACCTCCCACGGTTGGCTTTGGTAGTCCTGGAGTGGGTGCTCCAGGGTGGCTTTGGATGTGAGTGGGTGCTCACAGCCTCTTTTGAAATCAAATGTATCTATGTACTAATGTTTTAACTTGAGCTTTTCAATCTACTTATTACTTATTGTCCAATACTGCTTTGTGCAACTAACCATACAGCTCTCTTTTGGCAAGCCTTGCATAATTATTTATTGCATACACTCCCCACGGCTTGCTGAGTACATTCAATGTACTCATGGCTTTTGCCCTCTGTTTTGATCAGCAGCTGCAGGAAGTTCCAGGGAGCTCAAAGCTCAGTGAAGTAGAGGTCTTTGGAGACCTTGCGACCTAGGGGACGTCCTCCACTCGATAGCCAATGGGCTGATCGGTTGGACCTACCTCTGACGTTTTGCCTTCCGCTGTTCTTGCTCTGTGGTTGTAGCCCTTGAGGCAAACTCTTGTAAGAAGCTTGGCCGGTTTGGTCTTTGTCGAACCCGGGAGCGAAGGATCCCAAATTCTCTGTGTTCATACACTAGTCCAGGATTTCTAGTGTACACAGTTAAACAAAAGTGATAATCAAAACATATCACACATTTTATTAATAATTATTCAAAGTTTATTACAAACGGGCCTGCGGCCAAATAAAGTAAAACACAGCGGAAATAAAATAGTAGTAGTAGACCCAACGATTCACCACAGGCAATCGTCTGGGGGAGCGTGGCCTAAGCATCGATGTCCTCACCGCCTTGATAGAAGTCTTCTCTGAATAAAGATTATTCAAGAAGAGTAAGCACTACCACTTGTGCTTGCAAGCTACACCCGTAAAGTAATGATTGAATGCATGCATAAAGTGAGCAAAGGGTAATGGCAGGGTTTATTTGCATAAGACAAGATTTTCAGCTTTAAATACTCTTAGTAATTTTTCCAAGGCCATTTTTAGAATAAGATCAAAATCATATTTCAATTTCTCAATGTCAAGTGTAGGATGAACCTCCATACACAAATGGTGAAGGACTACCCCCCTTACACCAGGCTTCCACCCAATCCCATTTTCATAAACCAGGTGACAAAGTCTTTTCAAACAAAACCAGAGACTAACTTTGAGTGGCTTCTGTTAAGCATGTCCATGACCGTGGACACGGCTATTTGAATAGATTAATACTCTGCAGAGTTGGTACAGCTTTGCCCACAAGAGATAGTTTGCTTATTATGTTGACCAATACACGCTTCCGTAGGCGTGCGACTAAGCAGCTATCACGAGGCCTTTACCCTACACTATTTCAACATAATTATGCCCGCTAAGGTTTCGTAATCGAAGGCTTCGCACCAACGACTACCCCCTCTTGCGCCATGTGGGTATCATCAATAAGTCTTCACGACTCCCACATCTTTCCGAGACATAAACATGGTGAGATAATATAGCTTATTTGGCCAAGTCTGTCCCATTCCAGACTTGTGGTGGTACAAGTTTGGCTTAACATCCGCGGCCCGCAGACCGGTCCTTACATGACTAGGTGACTTCCAAAACAAACCCTGGGTCTCAAACATTCGCTGTATTGAGCCCGTGCATGAACTTGCACCCACCAACAATCCAATTCACCCAAGTCTAAACCAATTTCATTTATTTTTCTTTTGTCAAGACATTTTCCAATCATCTATGGTAAAAACAATACCATAGATTCATTTTCAAAACAACTTTATATTTTGGCAAAATTCCCCAAATCATCTTTTGGTCTAAGCAATGACTAAGCATAATTATCTCAATTATTTTACTAAGGTGACAAGGGCATGGCATTCCAACATCAATATTGGCTATACGAAGGAATTGGCATAACTAAGAATTAAAACAGGAATTTAAAATAACTTGAATAAAAATATGCATGCAATAATAACTTTAAAAACAGAAATAATTAACTTTGAACTACTGGGATCAAGATGGTCAAGAATGTAACTTGCCTTCGTTGAAGTCTTGAGATTCTAAACCCTCTTAAAGATCTACCTCTCCTGAATCGTCAAACTCTATACGGCGAGAGTACGACAAATTCAAATGAAATTCAAATAAATCCAAAAAGACAAATCAAATTAACTCCAAATGAAATAATTTTATTTTATTTAGCTAGATAATAATTTTCTAAGATTTTAGCAATTTGAATCACTCAATTTGAAGTTGTGGTTCAAAAGATATGAATTTTACAAGTTTTAACCTAAATTTGGTATTTAAAAGAATTTCTAAAATTAAATACAGATTCAAAATAGCTTCAAATTAAATAATTTTGGTTTAGTTAGCTAGATAATGATTTTACATGAATTTAGAAATTTAAAACACCCAATTTGGAGATTGGATGCAAAAGTTATGATTTTTACAAATTTAAACCCTAAATCAGATTTTTATTTCATTTAAGGATTTATTTTCCCGAAGGAAATCCCGATTTATTGCGCAATCATGGCGTCAGCCTCGGGGCGTGTCTCTGACGGGTGGGCCCGTGGTCAATGGACCACGCCCACGGCCGGTCAACAGTCCATGGTGGACCTGGTGTACCAAACAGTACACGCGGGTGAAGGGGCTGGCTCAGTGGCGCCACGTAGGCTGCCACGTTGGATCTAAGGCGTACGTGGTGTACACCTGGCGCCGATGTGGCCATGCCACGCAGGCTTGGGCTGGCGAAGCTCCGGCGACCCTAGGGTTTTGGGCTCGCCGGCGCGTTGCGCCACGGCGAGCTGAATGGGTGGGCTCTAAAGAACGAGAAGACGACGCTGAGTAAGATGCTCACCGAGATTTCAAGAAAGCGCGGAGGAGCGCCGGCGACGAGGTTTAGCGGCGGCGAGCCGGTTGTCGACGAGTGGGTGGTCCCGAGGCCCTCCTCAACGTGGGTTGGCTCTCCGGCCATGATGTTGAGGCGGTGCCGATGGTGTAGACGAAGGGGCGGAGCGGGACGGTGGCGCCGAATTGAGAAGAACGAAGCTTCGGTCGCCGGTGAGAAACTCCAAAATTCGAGCGCTAGGAGCGAGGAGGAGGGCAATGGGTGGTGGTCTTTGGGTTGTTGTGAAGGAGGCGCACCCGAGCTCCCTTTATAGGGCGCGGTGTGGCCGGATCGACGAAGCGCAAGATGGTCGCCCGACATAGCGAGCTAAATCAGTGATTTTGGGCGAAGGATGGAAGGTGAGGGCCGTGTCGAGGCGAGACGATTAGGGAATTGAATGCGCGGTCAATCACGGGATGTGGCCGGATTTGAACGCGTAAGGAAGGTTTTCAAATAAGCGTTAATGGCGGACGCGCAAGCAGAAAGGAAGAAGGGGAAGAAAGGAAGGTAAGGGACGACCAGAGCGGCGGTCCCACATGGCGGTGACAAAGAAAGAAAGAAAGGGAAGGATGAGCGTTAGCCGTTAGATGGCAATCCAACCACCACGCACGATTTCCGCGAATAGGTAAGTGGCGGGTCTTGCGAGACCACACGATCGGATCCAAAGGCGAGAGAGGGCGCGGTTGAGAGTCACGCAGCACAGCTGCCTGAGGAAATGGGCCACCGAATTCGCCCTTTTACCTGAAGGATTTTCTTTTGCTTTCTTAATTGTTTTAATTCAGATAATTAAAAGAGGCTTTAGAAATTAGCAAATAAGTTCCAAAAATTCTAGAAAAATTCACAGAAATTCCTAGAAGGATTTTGGACTTAAATAAAATAATTTCAACTTAAACTTGCTAATAGTTTTTGTATTTAACTTTGTTTTAGCTTTAAGGTTAATAATAAGAGCTTTAGAAAATTTCAGAAAATCCACCAAAATAAATAAGTTTTGAAATTTTCTCGAATTTGAATTTTTGGCTGTTACAAACCTACCCCTTAAAGGAATCTCGACCCGAGATTCAGACTTGAATTAGCAAAAAGGTGGGGATACTCGCTTTCAAATCTTCTTCTCGCTCCCGGTGGCTTCTTCTTCCAATGATTGCTCCATCGAACCTTGCATGAGCGGATGACTTTGCTTCTAGTGACTCGCTCGCCACATCGAGAATCTTGATTGGTCGCTCTACGACGTGAGGTCTTCCTCAAGGTCAATGTCCACAAGGGTGTTTCTTCCGCTGGCACTCGGAGACACTTCTTGAGTTGAGAGACATGGAAGACGCCGTGGATCGCCGACAAGGAGCTTGGAAGTTCAAGCTTATATGCAACTTCACCTCTCTGGCCAAAATCTTGTAAGGTCCCACAAATCTAGGTGCAAGTTTTCCTTGGTCCGAACCTTTTACCCTCAAGTGGAGTAACCCCGAGATAAACAAAGTCTCCTATTTCAAAGGTTAATTCCTTCGACGGTTATCGCCAGAACTTTTCGCCGAGATTGAGCCACCTTCAAACGCTCCTTATCGCTTTAACCTTGCTTTCACTTCTTTTATCAATTCGTCCGAAGAATTGATGCTCTCTACTTCATCCCAAAGAAGCGGAGTCCTGATTTTCTACCATACAAAGCTTCAAATGGAGACATTTGTAGGTCGGCTTGGTAGCTATTGTTGTACGAGAATTCGTGATAGGGCGATTCTTGTCCCAAATTTTTTCCATATTCTAAGGCATGTGCTCAAGCATGTCTTCCGAACTTGGTTAACACGCTCACCGCCGTCTGTCTGCGGGTGATAGGCAAGATCGGTTGAGTCTTGTTCCCAAAGCTTCGTGCAAACTCGCTGAATCTTGATGTGAATCGAGAGCCTCTATCGGACACGATCTTCTTGGGTACTCCGTAGACAGACAATCTTGGCCATATACAATTCCGCTTAGCCGGGTCGCTTCAGAAGTGGTCTTGATCGAATAAAGTGAGCCACTTTAGTTAACCCACAATTATCACCCAGATGGAATCACATCCTGCTTGGGTCCTAGGAGTCCAAAGGATGAAATCCATACCAACTTCCTCCCACTTCCATTCGAATTGGTAATGGTTGTAATGCATCAATGGTCTTTGGTGTTTTGCCTTGACTCGCTGACAAACATCACAACGAAGCGATTTAACTCAATGATTTCGCCTTCATGTCGACTCCACCAATATTTCTCCTTCAGATCCCGGTACATCTTCGTGCTTCCGGATGGATGGAGTATGGCGATTCGTGAGCTTCCTTTAGAATCGATCGCTTTATCTCCCGATGGTTGGGCACACATATGCGATCTCCAAACCACATTGTTCCTTGTTCATCCTCGAAAAATCTCGGGCTTTGCCTTTTTTCATATTCTTCTTGATTTCCTTGATGTCGCCGCCTTCCAACCTGTTTTTCCTCGATCCGACTCAAGAGTGGGTTGAACTTCCAAAGCATTCACATGGCCTTGCTTGACAATCTCCAAGTTCAGTGCTTCAGCTTCTTTATATAATTCGCCGATTATTCGAACCAAAATGGTGTTGTAACACGCCTTTACGCTTTCGAGCATCTGCAACAACATTTGCTTTGCCCTGATGATAATGAATTCCAAGGTCGTAATCTTTATCAACTCTAACCATCTTCTCTGTCGGAGGTTGAGTTCGATCGGTAAAGATGTATTTCGACTCTTATGATCCGTGAAAATCTCACAACGGTTACCAATGAGGTAATGCCGCCAGATCTTCAAAGCATGCACAATTGTCGCTAACTCGAGATCATGAGTTGGGTAATTTCTTCGTGTGGCCTCAATCGACGGATGCATAAGCCACGACTTTGCCTTCTGCATCGAGACACATCCAAGACCTTGTCGAGATGCGTCGCAGAAGATTTCAAAGTCCTTATGAATATCGGGTAATACTAGCACAGTGCGTAAACTAAACTCTTCTTCACTCCCGAAACTCTTCTCGCAGCATCCGTCCATTCAAACTTCTTTTCCTTCTTCGGTTGTGTCATAGGCCTTGTTGCCTTGGAGAATCCTTCAATGAACTGCGGTAATAACCGCTAGTCCAAGGAAACTCCTTACTTGCGTGATGACTTTTGGTTGCTTCCAATCCATAACGGCTTCGACCTTGGCCGGGTCTACAAAGAACTCCTCCCCGCCGACACGATATGACCAAGGAAGGCCACTTGCTTTAGCCGCATTCGCTCTTGCTGAATTTGGCGAAAAGTCGGTGTTCTCTCGAGTTTCTCCAAAATCATCCTTAGGTGCTTCTCGTGTTCTTCTTTATCCTTTGAATAAATGAGAATGTCATCGATGAAAACAACCACAAACTTATCCAAGAATTCCATGAACACTTTGTTCATCATATTCATGAAGTAAGAGGCGTTTGTCAAACCGAAAGACATGATCAGAATTCATACAACCCATATCTGGGTCGTGAAGGCGCTCTTTGGGATATCTTCCGCCGGATCTTTAGTTGATGATAGCCGGATCGAGATCGATCTTTGAGAAGATGCTTGCTCCTTCAATTGATCGAATGATCATCAATCCCGGTAGCGGATACTTGTTTTTGATCGTCACCTCATTGAGCGATCTATAATCCACACACATTCGCATACTATTGTCCTTCTTCTTGACAAATAGTACGGTGCTCCCCAAGGTGATGAACTTGGTGGGATATAACCTTTGCTCCTTAGTTCTTCAATTTGTTTCTTCGCTTACGCTAGCTCATTGGCGGCATTCTCAGAGGGTCGCTTTGAGATTGGAGCGGTCCTCGACTAAGTCAATTAAGAACATTACGCCCCTATCCGTGGCATGCCGTAACTCATCGAGAAAAACATCCGGGTATTCTTGCACAACCGGTATGTCTTCAAGTTTTATTTCCTTCAAGCCGGTCAGATGGAACTTCCTCCCAGAGAAGACTTGGGTCCAATTCTACCGATTCTCCTTGTGCATTGGTGAGGGTGATAGATCTATTGGCACGATCTATCATCCCTCGATTCTTGGCTAGCTACCCATTCCAAGAATCACATCGAGACCTTGAGATTGCGAACTATCAAGTCCGCTAGAAAAGGTACTCGGATATTTCAAGGGTAAGGTTTGGGTATAGAGAACTCGGTTCTCATTTCGAGCCCGGGAGTGGACTATCATAGGGTTAACTAAAGAGGAGATAGGTAACCCATATTTTCCCACAAATTTATCTAAACAAAGGAATGCGATGTTCTAATCAAATAGGACGGATGCCGGTCTTCAATTAACAAGAACGTATCAAGAACGACATCCGGTCTTGCTTGAGCTTCCTCTGTCGTGACGTGGTTCACACGCCCTTCGTATCTTGATTTGTCTTCGTGGCGACGGAGGTTCTCGCCAAGAGCTTGACTCGGGTTTAGGGGCACCGGGAGTAACTTCTTAGGACACCTATTGGCGAAGTGTCCTTCTCCCGACAAAGGATAGCAAGTAATCTCCAAGAGTTCTTCTCGATTTGGGCCTCCTGCAGACGAGTTGTGGATTCCGAAGTGTTGGCGCGTTGACCGGTGTCAAGCTCGGTGTGGTAGATCAAATCTTCCACGCCAGGGGCCGAGGTTGAGCGAGGCGAGGTTTGGGTTGCCCTCCGAGTTGAACCTCTCGAGCGCCATCCTCCGCTATGTTCTCCATCTCTATATGTTTGCCTTCCCGGCGAATTACCTTGTCCACCAACTGTTGGAAGTCGGTGAAGTCTCGAGAAATCGCTGGACAGATATCTCATCATTCATCCTTCCATAAACTTTTCCTTCTGTCTTCATCTCTCGCTACGCCATGCGGGGCATAGCGAGCAAGTCGGTTGAACTTATGTAGGTACTCGCCACCGAAAGTGGTTGCCTTGGCGGCGCGCCAATTCCTTTTTTTCAATGCCATCACCGTGGGAATGTGAGCATGATGGAAGGCTCGCACAAACTCTTCCCAAGTGATAGCTTGAGCGCTGGCATGGGTGATGCAGAGGTTGTCCCACCACTCCGGCGGACCACCGAGTTGGTGAGCAGCGAAAAGTACCTCTCGCGATCCGAGCACCGAGTAATATCCAACTTCTTCCCTATGGCACGGCCAATCGTCGGCCCATAGGTTCAAGATCGCCGAGAACGCGTCGGAGGACGCATCCTCATGAACTTCGACATTGACAACTTTTGCGGAGGTGGGGGTGGAGATGGAGCGTGGGTTGCGGCTTGCGGCTTGCACGTTCTGAACGCTGTTGAGTGATTGAGCCAGCAAACTCATCATATGCGTCTGTGGGCTATTAATTGACGCCACTAGGCTCTTCGGTTGGTGGAGGTGGTGGCTGCTGGACGGGATTTTCCTGATAATCCGCGTTCTCGTTTCCACGGCCTTGAGCACTGCCACTGCCGGTACGGGTGGTCACCATCTGCTAGATGTTTCTAAGGATTTTAGACGAGCGAGATAGAATGAAAGCTCTAAAGGGGTAAATCTAATTAGCCCAAGAACACTCACAAGACAAAGAGCCAAAATTTTCTAAAATAATTCTTTTATTACTTTATTTTATTCCTTGGTTATGGCTATCACAATGGTAACGATAGCTCATAATTCGTGATCTAACTGTTACAATATGGGAAACAACTAAGGGGTGATTGGGGTATAATCCTCGCCACTAGAGCTACCTCGCCGCCTTGTAGCAAGCTAGTTCTTCTTCCACGGCCTTCACCTTTCCTCCACCTCTTGTAGGTCAGTCTTGAGCGGACGCAAGTCGTCTAGAGCGTTTCCATAGGCATAGTCCATCGCCTTGCACAAGTTCACCCGATGCGTAAGCTCAGAGAGTCCTCTTCTACCGGGCAAAAGGTGCTGCCCACTGGCCTGAACGCATTGGATGGTAGTGAAACTTCGAGCCATGGAATCGATTGTTGTAAGTGTAGCGAAGGCGCCTTGTGGCTTCTCCGGCTGCGTCTTGAATGCCTTCAAATAAGGTGCCACGCCTTATTGGAGCGCCGATGATGTGGAAATCCGTGTTTGGGTTATGGTTGGCGAGAGGATCACTTCAACTCTCCAAATGATATTGGCTTCCCACTTTATAATCGGGTACCCTTGATAGGTTGGTCTTCGCTTTAGTCCGTGTGTTGCATCATCTTCCAAAGAAGTGCAGCCCAATGTCCTCGCTGAAAATTCCGTGGGAGATCCGGTTGGTTTTTCTACCATCTACAATTTTAGAGAAGGAGATGAGTTAGTAATTGTTTTAAAGAGAAAGGTTGAGAAGACTCTTGGATAGACCCAAAATACTTTTAGTTTTTGAAAATAAGTCCTTAAGGCATTTTCTAAGGCCACGACCTACGATCGATATGGCTCGATACCACTTTTGTCGAACCCGGGAGCGAAAGATCCCGAATTCTCTATGTTCATACACTAGTCCAGATTTCTAGTGTACACAGCTTAAACAAAAGTGATAATCAAAACATATCACGATTTTATTAATAATTATTCGTAGTTTATTACAAACGGCTCAGGCCAAATAAAGTAAAACACAAATGAAATAAAATAGTAGTAGTAGACCCAACGATTCACCACAGCAATCGTCTGGGGAGCGTGGCCTAAGCATCGATGTCCTCACCGCCTTGATAGAAGTCTTCTCTAATAAAGATTATTCAAAGAAGAGTAAGCACTACCACTCGTGCTTGCAAGCTACACCAGTAAAATAATGATTGAATGCATGCATAAAGTGAGCAAAGGGTAATGGCAGGGTTTATTTGCATAAGACAGCATTTTCAGTTTAAATACTCTTAGTAATTTTTCCAAGGCCATTTTTAGAATAAGATCAAAATCATATTTCAATTTCTCAATGTCAAGTGTAGGATGAACCTCCATACACAAATGGTGAAGGACTACCCCCCTTACACCAGGCTTCTACCCAATCCCATTTTCATAAACCAGGTGACAAAGTCTTTTCAAACAAAACCAGAGACTAACTTTGAGTGGCTTCTGTTAAGCATGTCCATGACCATGGACACGGCTATTCGAATAGATTAATACTCTGCAGAGTTGGTACAGCTTTACCCACAAGAGATAGTTTGCTTATTATGTCGGCCAATACACGCTTAGAGGCGCATGCGACTAAGCAGCTATCACGAGGCCTTTACCCTACACTATTTCAACATAATTATGCCCGCTAAGGTTTCAGAATCGAAGGCTTCGACCAACGACTACCCCTCTTGCGCCATGTGGGTATCATCAATAAGTCTTCACGACTCCCACATCTTTCCAAGACATAAACATGGTGAGATAATATAGCTTATTTGGCCAAGTCTGTCCCATTCCGCACTTGTGGTGGTACGAGTTTGGCTTAACATCCATGCCCACAGACCGTCCTTACATGACTGGGTGACTTCCAAAATAAACCCTGGGTCTCAAACATTCGCTGTATTGAGCCCGTGCATGAACTTGCACCCACCAACAATCCAATTCACCCAAGTCTAAACCAATTTCATTTATTTTTCTTTTGTCAAGACATTTTCCAATCATCTATGGTAAAAACAATACCATAGATTCATTTTCAAAACAACTTTATATTTTGGCAAAATTCCCCAAATCATCTTTTGGTCTAAGCAATGACTAAGCATAATTATCTCAATTATTTTACTAAGGTGACAAGGGCATGGCATTCCAACATCAATATTGGCTATACGAAGGAATTGGCATAACTAAGAATTAAAACAGGAATTTAAAATAACTTGAATAAAAATATGCATGCAATAATAACTTTAAAAACAGAAATAATTAACTTTGAACTACTGGGATCAAGATGGTCAAGAATGTAACTTGCCTTCGTTGAAGTCTTGAGATTCTAAACCCTCTGAAAGATCTACCTCTCCGGAATCGTCAAACTCTATACGCGAGAGTACGACAAATTCAAATGAAATTCAAATAAATCCAAAAAGACAAATCAAATTAACTCCAAATGAAATAATTTTATTTTATTTAGCTAGATAATAATTTTCTAAGATTTTAGCAATTTGAATCACTCAATTTGAAGTTGTGGTTCAAAAGATATGAATTTTACAAGTTTTAACCTAAATTTGATATTTAAAAGAATTTCTAAAATTAAATACAGATTCAAAATAGCTTCAAATTAAATAATTTTGGTTTAGTTAGCTAGATAATGATTTTACATGAATTTAGAAATTTAAAACACCCAATTTGGAGATTGGATGCAAAAGTTATGATTTTTACAAATTTAAACCCTAAATCGATTTTTATTTCATTTAAGGATTTATTTTCCGAAGGAAATCCCGATTTATTATGCAATCATGGCGTCACCTCGGGCGATCTCGACGGGTGGGCCTGTGGTCATCGGACCACGCCCACGGCGGCCAACACCCATGGTGGACTGGTGTACCAAACAAAGACACGCGCAAGGTGAGTCGCTCGGTGGCGCCACGAGGCGTACCACGTTGGATCTAAGCGTGACGTAGGTGTACACTGGCGCCGATGTGGCCATGCCACGCAGTTTGGCTGGCGAGTTCGGCGACCCTAGGGTTTTGGGCTCGCCGGCGCGTTGCCACTGCGAATGAATGGGCGGCTCTAAAGAACGAGAAGACGACGCCGAGTAAGATGCTCACCGAGATTTCAAGAAAGCGCGGCGGAGGGAGCGTCGGCGACGAGGTTTAGCGGCGGCGAGCTTCGGTTGTCGACGGAGTGGGTGGTCCCGAGGCCCTCCCACAACGTGGGTTGGCTCTCCGGCCACGATGTTGAGGCGGTGCCGATGGTGTAGACGAAGGAGGCGGAGCGGGACGGTGGCGCCGAATTGAGAAGAACGAAGCCTCGGTCGCCGGTGAGAAACTCCAAAATTCGAGCGCTAGGAGCGAGGAGGAGGGCAATGGGTGGTGGTGCTGGGTTGCTGTGAAGGAGGCGCACCCGGAGCTCCCTTTTATAGGGCGCGGGTGTGGCTGGATCGACGAAGCACAAGATGGTCGCCCGGCACAGTGGAGCTAAATCAGGGATTTTGGGCGTAAGGATGGAAGGTGAGGGCCGTGTCGGAGGCGGAGACGATTAGGGAATTGAATGCGCGTGTCAATCACGGGGATGTGGCCGGATTTGAACGCGTAAGGAAGGTTTTCGAAATAGCGTTAATGGCGACGCAAGAGAAAGGAAGAGGCGCGGGGAAGAAAGGAAGGTAAGGGACGACCACAGAAGGGCGGTCCCACATGGCGGTGACAAAGAAAGAAAGAAAGGGAAGGATGAGCGTTAGCCGTTAGATGGCAATCCAACGACCACGACGATTTCCGCGAATAGGTAAGTGGCGGGTGCGCGAGGACCACACGATCGGGATCCAAAGGCAGAGAGAGGGCGCGGGTTGAGAGTCACGCGGCAGGCACATGCTGCAGGGAATGGGCGGCCTTAATTCGCCCTTTTATCGTTGAAGGATTTTCTTTTGCTTTCTTAATTGTTTTAATTCAGATAATTAAAAGAGGCTTTAGAAATTAGCAAATAAGTTCCAAAAATTCTAGAAAAATTCACAGAAATTCCTAGAAGGATTTTGGACTTAAATAAAATAATTTCAACTTAAACTTGTTAATAGTTTTTGTATTTAACTTTGTTTTAGCTTTAAGGTTAATAATAAGACCGTCCTAGCACACCTCGTCGCCCGGGCGCACTCCATATCGAAGAGGTAAGTTAAGTTAAATTTGCATCCTGATTATTGATTTGGTCTTACATTCTGCTATCCTAACATCATTCTATCGTCAATCCCGTCTCATGAAACATGGCTGACTTCGAGACTATCTGCCACTGTGGGTAGTCCTGAGAGAAGGGGAAGGGACCGATGGGCTGCAAAGACTAGTTAACTTCGTTCCAGTTCCTAAAAGGCGCACATATATCATAGGTGTTTTTCGGTTTGTTGATTTGTGCATACTGTTGTTTCTAATGCACGTAACAAAACCCTACGTGCCATGTAATTCACAATTACATTATGAAGTCTTTCTGTGGACATCATGAGGATATGCTCATGATCTTAAGTGATGTTACAATTGGCAACTAGAATTTTTGGTTAGCAACTAGACCCGAAAACAAAGCCTTAAAGAAAGCAAAAGCGATCGACTAGGGGAATGGAATATCACCCCAAACGAAAGCCAAACTCAGCGGTTATTTAAACTTTAAAAAGCTTCTAAAAGACCCTAAAAACAGCCAAGAAACACCAAAAGCAAGGCTCAACTTCTCAACTCAACTAACCCGTATTGAATGAACGAGTAATTGGTCGAGAAGATCAAAAATCAGATTGTAAGGTGAGAGCTAATGCTATTAGAGAGCAAGGTTAATGCAGCGAAATAAGTGTTAGATACTTAGCTAACTAGTATCACATCTTACCCTTTTATTCCCACAAGTTTTAGTTGATTAACCTCTCATTATCTATCCTAATTAGACACCTTCGAGACTGCTGTCCGGAAATTTGATGCTTGCTGTCCGTGTTTAGCATCCAAGCTCCTTGTCGAATCACCGACTCGAACTTCAAAACCTTGTAGTGGGCAGCTCACACTTCAATTTGCCAATCTCATTGGTTCTCCCAAAACCCAGTGTTAATCGACAACAACTATTTTGTAGAAGGAAGAGAGGAAAACAACTTTTAAAACTCAATTAGAGTGAGATGAGAAGAGAAAGCTAAGATAGATAAGGAGTAAAATCTGAGAATTTCCTTAAGCTTTCAAAACTCATTTGATGCTTTGAAAATAGGTTTTCAAAATATCCTAAAGGCGACCAAGCTTATGCATTACGGTCCGAATGGCTCGATACCAACTTTTAGTGAGACTCGACGCTTATTAGGCTCATAATACTTAGTCATCCGATTGACCCTAGTATTATCAACCAAATAAACCCGGTCTCGAGAGATGTATACTTCCCGAATGCATGCGTATACATACCTCACAACAAAAGAATGTATCAATTCCATACAACACATAGAACATAAGCACTAAACCGAAGTTAACATTAATATGGAATAGATATTACAAAAGAGAGGCCCTTAGGCCAAATAGCAATAATTACAAAAAGATAACAATGAAGCAAAAGTGCCATAAAGATGGCCCAAAATAAGAGCCAACCAAGGTGCCTTTAGCCCACAAGGCAATCGACCGACCGCCAAGCTAGTCGCTCTCCCAACCACCGCAAGACACTCAAAAAGTAAAGCCCTTTGGGCTCTACCTCCTCTGCAACAAAGTTGTTAAGCAAAGCAAATGAGTACAATAAATTGTTTATTGTACTCGCAAGACCGACGTAAGATAACAGTAACTATAATTTAGCTACATGCAAGCTTTATTTAAGTGGATGAGGCTTTGGACTCATTTTAGCATAAAGCAACATTTATTTGCAATAACATAATAGATTGAAGGCAATTTGACAAAGCATTTTTAAATGTTGAAGTAACAACGAGATAATAACATAGTAACAACAACAAGAACAATCACGAAGTGACTAACCCAAGTCACCACAACAATAGCATGAACTCCCGCTCATACCAACCATGTCAAGTTTTAATTAAAGGTTGTAGTCTAGTCTTGAACGACCTTACCAAGCATGTCCATAACCTAGGGCGAGGCTATTCAATAGTTTTATCCTGCAGGTGTACCACTGCATCCACACGCCGCATCGCCTTTCCTTTAGGCACACTACCTTAGGTGTGCCAAGACGGCTAAGTCCTACGAGACATTTCCAATGGACAATGCTAATTCGAGTCGCACAACCCACGGGAGAAGGAGACATCACACAACCTTCCCGGAAGCTAATGCTCCCCTCCCACATCACACACACATTTTATCTTTAAAAACACACCAACCGAGCGACCCCAATTAACACCGCCTAAAGTACTTAGTCAAGAGGGGTTCCATATGCCCTCGTGTGGTTAGTACGCTAAATCGCTGGCTTAGTGACCCAAGTACTCGGTCCTTAGGGACCGGGCATACCACCACATCCAAAAACCGCACCATCCATCCAATATGCCCAAGTCTAAATCAATCTTTTATTTTCAGTTTTTGATTTTACAATTAATCAAAGCACAAGTGCTGGACATATAGGAGTAATAATCAGTTTTGAGTGATCAAGACCATCGACTAAGTCGATGATCGCCCATTTCTACCGAAAACTAAGCATGTCTAAGCAATTTAAATCGAAACTACTAAGTGATAGGAGCTCATCCAACGAGCTCCCACCACAGCAAATAACCTAGGCTCATGGTAGTAGAGGATAAACAATTCCTACAGATTATGCAACTATAGGCTTGCTAGCTTACATTTAACACAAAGTAGCATGCATACATAGAAGTAAAACAAAGTATTAAGCTTTAAAGTAATGGGACATGGTGGGAAATGATCAAACTGCTTGCCTTGTTGCTGGTGGTCACTTTGTTGCGGAGGGTCACTCTCGGGATCACCACAAATGTCGGCTTCAACGGAAAAGCGAGAAAGAACCGATAAGAACGACGAAACACAACAAAGACAGCACAACAAACGAACTTCAAATTCTATGAATTTTCTACAGAAGCAAGAGGGTGATTTTTAGGGAATTTTGCAACAAGAACCAATTGATTTGGATTCTCAATGCAAAAGTTATGAGCAAAACAATTCTGCTCAGCCCCTAAAATACCAAACTGCACTATTCACTAATTTAATTATGAGGCAACATTTTCTAGGACAGCAGCGAAGCTGAAATTTTTACTGTAAAACCAGCACCTCATGAGATGAATAACACAATTGAGTTCATCTGATTTGGAGCTATATTGCACTCTCTACAAATTTTCAAAAACAAGAACTTGAACAAAATTATAATGCACAAGTCCTCATTTTCCTAGCAGCAACATGCTCAAAACTAATTTTCACAGTGAGTTCACTAAGAGAGGAAACCAACAAAGTTGGTCTCACCCAAAAATAATCTATAGAGCATTAGTTATGTATTTTACAAGTTAAGCATTGATTTAAGTGCACATTTTAAAGTTGGTTTTAAAATCTAATGGCAAATCAGTGCTCTGAGCTGAACTCAACTTACAATCATTTTTGGATTAAAGTCAAGTTCAAAACAGAGCTAACACAATTTGAATGACCTCAAAAGGATTCAAAACGAAGAAGATATGAAATTCTAAAGCTATATCTTATTTCAGTTCATAATTAAGAATGTACTGGAATTTCTAAAACCCACAAGGGTATGGGAGGACGTGAGCCACAGATCTCAGATCCAACGGCTCATGACCTCCCAGAGAACATCACACACGCCAAGACGTGAAGTCCAGAGGTCCCGGACCTCTTAGCAACTCACATGCGCGAGGTGAGGGGAGGTCGTGGCAGAGATGGGAGATCCAACGGACCACAACACAAGGGAGGTCCTGAACGGACCAGATCTAAAGGGAGGTCCTCAACGGTTGAGATCTTCCAAAGGAAGGTCCAAACTATCAAGATCTCCGGAGGAAAATCTACATCGCCGACCTCACGGGGAGGTCCCGGACGGTCCAGATGTTCCAAGGAGGTCCTCGATGGTTCAGATCGTCGAGGAGGACCTTGACGGTCAAGATCTACCCGGGGAGGTCATGAACGGCTGAGATGGCTACGGAGAGGTCCTAAGGGAGGTCTAAACGTTACAGACCTCCAGGGAGGTCTGGACGGCCATGATTACGCAAGGGGAGGTCTTGGACGCTCCAGATCTCCTCGGAGGAGGTCTGGACGTCCCAGACCCAACGCGCACGAGCTTTGGACATGAGATAAATGCGCGCGGGACCACGAGGAGGTCCGCGCGCGAGGGGTTTTAATGCGCGCAAAGGGGACAGGGTTAATGGCAGTTAAGACACCAATGATTGCGATGATTGGGCATTTAAAACGGTGAATTTATGTCCTAAAAGCGACAATGACACGCTCGGGACGTCCGACAAAATCCCGAGCGTGAAGAAGTGATCTCGCCGGCGATGTAGAGCTCGCCGGTGAGGTCCAATATACCACCGAGTGCACAATAACGCTGCGCGCCCAAGGACCTCCTCTCGACGGCGACGGCGGCTTTGAACGCCGGTGAGCCGGAGAGGGCAAAAGATGACCAGCACGGCCAAACACGAAAATGCAAAAAGCAGCTCCGCGCAACATTCAAGCTTGTGCCAAGAAAAGCTCCGCAAACTCATTCATGCGGGTGCCAGCATCTAAAGGACTACAGGAGGAGTACCTGGAGGTCCTAAGGTGCTGGGGAGGTCGTGGAGGTGATGACCGAGTTGGGGAAGACAAGTGAAGCTTCACCGCCCAAGACACCAGCTCGGCTCCACTTTGTCCTCCTCTCAAAAGTGCCCAAACAACTAAGTCGGGATAACTTCCAAGAGGTGTTGGGAGCAAAAGCGAACAAGGGTTTGAAAAGGAAGCCATTTGGATCTTCTTGTGCCACCGAGGAGCTCCAAGGACTCAACAATGGCGACCACCAAAGAGGAAGTGAGTGAGGAGGAGCTCACCACGCACAAGTGCAAGACCGAGATCAATTGGGTGTAAAGGAAGCCAAGGGAGGCTCCCAAAGGATACTTTATAGCCCGAGTGAAGGTTTGAACGGGCTAAGCTCCATGGTGAGCTTAGCCCACTGGTTGGTCCATGGGGTGGACAAGACATAAAGGTTGACAAGGGGGTGGTCTTGACTGATGAGATGGAAAGTCGACCAGCATTAAATGCGGTCAAGAAAGAGTCATTGAAAGGACACAATGGACAAGCCGACATTAACTCCACCGCTCGAGCACGCATGCGCGCAGAGGAAGGAGAAGAACAGGAGGTCATTATGACCGCTGGATAAGACCGGGAGGTCCTAACCATCGGATCTCATTTTGAACCGTTATGTTTTAAGGGGCCGAGGAGGTCCCACCACACGATCAAGGATGGGAGGTCGTGGCCCTCCGATTTCCTTAATCGCAAAAACGCACGTGAGGAAAAGGGACAGAGGTCCAAAGCGTTGATCTCCATCCAACGGTCAAGGACCTCCAGTGAGGACTTAACTGCACGCGATCAAAAAGACATGAGGGAGGTCATGGCCTTTGGATTTAAATCCAAGGGCACACAATGACCGGGAGGTCTGATATGATGCGCAATGTGCAAGGGAGGTCATGGCCTTTAGATTTAGATCTAAGGGCTACGATCTCACGTCTTGTTGGGAGGTCTCAGTGCGCATGAGACAAAGGAGGTCGTGACCGTAGATTTTAATCTAACGGTGCACAACAAAAGATGGGGAGGTTGTGAGTGCTTGATAACACGGGAGGTCGTGAGTCGTTGGATTTGATCCAACGGCTCGACCTAGGTTAGAGTGGGAGGTTTGTTTAGTTTAACAAAGTGAGGGAGGTCGTGGCCATGGATCTTGGATCCAAGGGCTATGACCTCACACAGTGGGAGGACTCGATCGAGTATGTTGAGGAGGAGGTCGTGGTCTTGGATTTGATCCAACGGCCACGACCTCAACAAATGGGATGACCTCATTGCGATGGTTTAACAAATGAGAAGGTCTTTGAGGTTTAACACACGGGGAGGTCATGACCGTGGATCACGGATCCAACGGCAATGACCTCATGAGGTGGGAGGTCCTTGCGGTGTTGATCATGAGGAGGTCGTGGCGGTTGGATGTAAATCCAACACCGCGACCGATCAAGGTGGAGATGGGGTCTGGCGAGGTGCAGATGGTTGGGCTGGACCAACTTTGAATATGGCTAGCCCAAGGAACAAGTGTAGGCTTTTAAATTTAGTTTTAACAAATTGAAACTTACAGAATTATTTGAGATAGCAAATGAACTCCAAATTTGATGAAATTTTAACTGGAGCTTGCTGACAATGAGATCAACCTTGCATAAAATTTCCAGAGGTTATTATGCAATGCATTTTTCTCAGGAAATTCATGAAGGTTGTTTAAAGGATTGTTTTGCCTCCAAAAATTATCAACAAGTGTTATAACTCATGATATTTTTCAGAGGGGTCCCATATCAGTTTTTGGGACCAAGGAAAATATATTCCAAATGTTTGGCACAAGATTTAAGATAATTGGAAAATGAGTTTGATTTTTGGTCAACAAGAGCTTTGTGTTTTTGGATTACACAACTCTTGGACAAGAATTACATAAGATTTTAGGGTTTTTCAAGATGTGAGAAAAAGTTTTAATTTCTACACATATAATTATACTTGATTAACCCTAATTATACATTTGGGATGTTACAAAATCTCTCCCCCTTACAGAAATCTCGTCCCGAGATTTGGCTCACTCGGTAAAGAAAGATGGATAGTCCGCACGCAGACGATCTTCTCTTTCCCAAGTAGCCTCATCCTCGGAATGGTTTGACCACTGAACTTTAAGGAACTTGATGGTCTTATTCCTTGTCCTTCGTTCAGACTCATCGAGTATGCGAACAGGGTGCTCGCGATAGGTCAAATCTTCCCGACATCGAGGGTTTCAACGAGCTTCCTCGGTTGGAACACGGAGGCACTTCTTAAGCCGGGACACATGGAAAACATCATGTACCCCTCAAGTGCAGTAGGCAACTCCAACTTATAGGCAATAGCTCCTTCTTCTCGATAACGCGGTAGGGACCGACATATCGAGGAGCCAACTTGCCTTTGACGTCAAACGTTGATGGCCCTTCAAAGGAGAGACTTTGAGATAAACAAAGTCATTAGGCTCAAAACGTAACTCACGCCGACGGCGATCCGCATAGCTCTTTTGCTCGATTGAGCTGCGGCGCAAACGCCACGAATAAGCCGGACTTGGCGCCGCCTCATTGATTGAGTCCGCCAAAGAGAGGTCTCTAACCGTCTCTCGACCAGTTCAACGGGTTCTACACTTTCTCCGTATAAGGCCTCAAATGGTGCCATGCCGAGACCGGCTCGAAAGTCGTTGTTATAAGAAAATCTTCGGCGAATGGCAAGCATTTCTCCCAATGCTTCCCATATGAAAGGACACAAGCACGAAGCATGTCCTTCAAAACTTGGTTGACCCTCTCGGTCTGACCATCTGTTTGAGGGTGAAGTGCCGTGCTAAAGGTAAGACGAGTGCCCATAGCCTCTTGCAAGCTATGCCAAAACGAGACGTGAAAAGGATCCACGATCCGACACAATCGTTTTGCACACCGTGCAAACTCACGATGCAAAGCGATATAGAGTTCCGCCAAAAGACCTACCGAAGTTCGGTCTTGACGGAAGGAAATGTGCCACCTTAGTCAATCGATCGATGACGACCCAAATGGCATCATTCTTCTTCGGGACGTGGGTAGACCGTGATAAAATCCATTCCGATCGAATCCCACTTCCACTCGAGAATTGGCAAAGGTCAAGCAATCTGCTGACGCCGATGTTCGCCTTGACACGACGACACACGCCGCACTCTCGAACGAACTTCGCAATCTCCTCTTCATTCGGGTCCACCAAAATCTCTGGCGGAGATCTTGATACATCTTTGTGGCCCCGGATGAATGGATAAAGGCGAATCATGGGCTTCATGGAGGATTAAATTCCGCAACTCCATGTCCTTTGGAACCACAAGGCGCTGTTCGAACCTCATGACGCCATGCTCATCCTCGAGAAGCACTTGGTCGCTCCGCCTTGACATTTGCCTTAATGTGGCTCACTCCAACATCCGATCGGGCCGGGCGGACTTGATCCGATCCACCAAGGTTGGTTGCACAACCAAGGCAAAGAAGAGAACCACGCTCAACTAAACCCAAGTTGAGACGCTGAAACTCTTCCGAAAGAGCGGTGAAGCTCCTCGACAACAAGGCATGGCAATGCGCTTTGCAACTCAAATAAGATCGGCAGCTACATTAGCCTTGCCCGATGGTAGTGTATACCCATGTCATAATCCTTGATCAACTCCAACCATCTCCTTTGCCCGAGGTTTAGGTCGTTGGGTGAACAAGTACTTGAGGCTCTTGTGATCCGAATACACTTCACAACGACACCGATTAGGTAATGTCGCCAAATCTTAAGTGCATGAATCACGAAGCCAACTCCAAATCATGAGTAGGGTAGTTGAGTTCATGAGGTCTCAATTGCCTTGATGCATAGGCCACTACCTTGCCTTCTTGCATAAGGACACAACCGAGGCCTCGACGAGAAGCATCGCAAAAGATATCGGCTTCGATGGATATCGGGAAGAACAAGAACGGAGCGGTGGTCAAACGCTTTTGAGTATTTGGAAACTTTCCTCACACCCAGCGGACCACACGAACTTCTTGTCCTTCTTGAGCAACTCACATCGGCCATGATCTTGGAGAAGTTCTCGATAAAGCGACGATAATATCCCGCTAAACCGAGAAAACTCCGCACATCGGTGACCAAGCGAGTTGACTCCATGAAAGAACATCGCTGACCTTGTTAGGATCAACGGCTACGCCTCCGCCGAAAGAATATGGCCTAAGAAGGCCACTTCCTTCAACTGCATCGCGCACTTGTCAACTTTGCGTCATGGTGGTGCTCACGTAGCTTGCCTAACACAAGCTTGAGATGCTCGGCATGTTCCTCATCGTTCTTGGAATAGATAAGGATATCATCGATGAAGACCACGACAAACTTATCCAAATACTCCATGAATACCGAATTCATGAGGTTCATGAACAAGGCAGAGCATTGGTTGTCGAATGACATGACGGTGTACTCGTACAAGCCGTGAAGCGAGTAGAGAACGCCGTTTTGGAATATCCTCGGGCGAATCCAACTCGATGATATCCCACTCTCAAATCAATCTTGGAGAAAACTCGAGCTCCAGTTAATTGATCAAGAGATCGTCGATGCGGGCAATGGATACTTGTTCTTACCGTCACTTCATTAAGTGGGCGGTAATCAACGCACATGCGAAAAGTGCCGCCCTTCTTCTTTTACGAAGATTGCCGGACAACCCCAAGGAGATGAGCTAGGGCGAATGAAACCCTTCTCTTGCAGCTCACTTAATTGCTTCTTCAATTCTACCAACTCGTTCGGTGGCATCCGATAAGGCCTCTTTGAGATAGGGGCGGTACCAGGAGCCAACTCAATAACAAACTCGAGGTCTCGAACGGGTGGCATTCCCGGAAGATCTGCGGGAAAGACATCAACAAAGTCACAAACTGTTGGGACTTCGCTAATATCTAGAGCGGGCTTCGCTTCAAGCGCGAAGAGATGCGGATCTAGCAACTTCCATAAAAGCGAAACCCGCCACGGAGGACTAGATAGAGAGATGAGCTTCTGGCGCAATCGATTTGCCCCATGTGCTTTGGGACAACCAATCCATGCCAAGAATCACATCAAGACTCGCTGAATGGAGAAGGATAAGGTTTGCTAAGAAGCCTACCCTTCGATCTCGATAGGACATCCCTACACTCGATTCGCTCTCAACTCCGAACCAGAGAGCGAATGAGTAAGCGGACCGACAATGGAGAGAAAAGAAGCTCTCCGACAAAGACAAAAGACTCGTAAACAAATGAATGAGATGCTCTGAATCAAACAAAACAATGAGCGGGATGAGAGTTAACGTAAAGTGTACCTAGCACGGCGCCGGGTGCCTCCCGAGCCTCCTCTGTGGTGATGGCGTTGACGCGACCACTACCCACGCCTTTGGGTAGCCGGACGATCTTCTCGTCCCGAGCCGCACCACCTCTCGCCCGCGTCCTCCATTAGGACGAGGGCCGCTCTCGCTTCTTAGGGCATTGGTTCGCATAATGCCCCTTCGTTGCATGAGAAACATGTGACCCGGCACCCGGGTTATGGGGCCGCTCTGGCGACTCGCAGTGCGTGGATCGAGACACGGCTGCGAAGGACGAGGAACAGGGCAGTGACCTCGGGGCGCCAAGAGTGAGAGTGGTACCCCGAGACCGCCTCGGGGGACGGAAGAATCGCCTGGATGACTTATGGGCCTCCCACTTGCGCTATGGAGTCCATAAGCTCTCGAGCCGCATGCTCACGACAATGGCCTTGTCGACCAAGGTCCGAAAATCGAGAAAGTCGACAATGGATAGCTTGTCCTTCACTCCTCGCATAAGCCACGCTGAACTTGGCTCCTTAGCCATATCGGTGGCCACATCCTCGGGAGCATAACGAGCTAGATGGTTGAACTCGTAGACATACTCCATGATCGAAGCTCGCCTTGCTTGAGCGCAAGAAACTCCCGCTTCTTGATCTCCATCAAGCCGGCAGGATGTGAGCCCGACGGAAGGCGAGACGAAACTCCTCCCAAGAGACGGTGTGATCCACGGGCCGCATGGCGAGAAAGCTCTCCCACCATGACAAAGCTGCACCTCCACCGGTGCGATGCGAATAGCGCTTCTCGTGCTCTGCATCACGCGATCGGAGCTTCGCTCCACCAGACGGCCAATCGTCCGCATCCAATGGGTCCTCGACCGGGAAAAGGTAGGGGCTGAGTACGAAGAAACTCCGCGAGTCCTCCACGCGTGATGGGCATTCCTCGCCCATCCTCGAAGCTCCGTAAGTGCGGTGGTGTTGCGCGATGACGCCCAAGAGAACTCTCTCACATCCGCGCGGTTGCGCCGATCAAGAAGAACCTCGGCCATGGTCGGAGGAGGAGGAAGCTCCTCGTCCGGACCAGATCGCCTTGGCCGCTACGAAAAGGCCCGCCATCCTGTTACAATGAATTTTGGTTAGCAACTAGACCCGAAAACAAAGCCTTAAAGAAAGCAAAAGCGATCGACTAGGGGAATGGAATATCACCCCAAACGAAAGCCAAACTCAGCGGTTATTTAAACTTTAAAAAGCTTCTAAAAGACCCTAAAAACAGCCAAGAAACACCAAAAGCAAGGCTCAACTTCTCAACTCAACTAACCCGTATTGAATGAACGAGTAATTGGTCGAGAAGATCAAAAATCAGATTGTAAGGTGAGAGCTAATGCTATTAGAGAGCAAGGTTAATGCAGCGAAATAAGTGTTAGATACTTAGCTAACTAGTATCACATCTTACCCTTTTATTCCCACAAGTTTTAGTTGATTAACCTCTCATTATCTATCCTAATTAGACACCTTGAGACTGCTGTCCGGAAATTTGATGCTTGCTGTCCGGTTTCAGATCCAAGCTCCTTGTCGAATCACCGACTCCGAACTTCAAAACCTTGTAGTGGGCAGCTCACACTTCAATTTGCCAATCTCATTGGTTCTCCCAAAAACCAGGTTAATCGATAACAACTATTTTGTAGAAGGAAGAGAGGAAAACAACTTTAAAACTCAATTAGAGTGAGATGAGAAGAGAAAGCTAAGATAGATAAGGAGTAAAATCTGAGAATTTCCTAAGCTTTCAAAACTCATTTGATGCTTTGAAAATAGGTTTTCAAAATATCCTAAAGGCGACCAAGCTTGCGTTACTACGGTCTAATGGCTCGATACCAACTTTTGTGAGACTCGACGCGTTTATTAGGCTCATAATACTTAGTCATCCGATTGACCCTAGTATTATCAACCAAATAAACCCGGTCTCGAGAGATGTATACTTCCTGAATGCGTATACATACCTCACAACAAAAGAATGTATCAATTCCATACAACACATAGAACATAAGCACTAAACCGAAGTTAACATTAATATGGAATAGATATTACAAAAGAGAGGCCCTTAGGCCAAATAGCAATAATTACAAAAAGATAACAATGAAGCAAAAGTGCCATAAAGATGGCCCAAAATAAGAGCCAACCAAGGTGCCTTTAGCCCACAAGGCAATCGACCGACCGCCAAGCTAGTCGCTCTCCCAACCACCAAGACAACTCACAAAAGTAAAGCCCTTTGGGCTCTACCTCCTCTGCAACAAAGTTGTTAAGCAAAGCAAATGAGTACAATAAATTGTTTATTGTACTGCAAGACCGACGTGTAAGATAACAGTAACTATAATTTAGCTACATCCAAGCTTTATTTAAGTGGATGAGGCTTTGGACTCATTTTAGCATAAAGCAACATTTATTTGCAATAACATAATAGATT
The DNA here is from genome assembly GCA_036346405.1 of Phyllostachys edulis. NCBI lineage: Eukaryota > Viridiplantae > Streptophyta > Magnoliopsida > Poales > Poaceae > Phyllostachys > Phyllostachys edulis. The sequence continues at coordinate 15,866,455 of CM070557.1, read as the reverse complement.
GAAGGCAATTTGACAAAGCATTTTTAAATGTTGAAGTAACAACGAGATAATAACATAGTAACAACAACAAGAACAATCACGAAGTGACTAACCCAAGTCACCACAACAATAGCATGAACTCCCGCTCATACCAACCATGTCAAGTTTTAATTAAAGGTTGTAGTCTAGTCTTGAACGACCTTACCAAGCATGTCCATAATCTAGGGCGAGGCTATTCAATAGTTTTATCCTGCGCAGGTGTACCACTTTGTACCCACACGCCGACCGCCTTTCCTTTAGGCACACTACCTTAGGTGTGCCGCACGGCTAAGTCCTACGAGACATTTCCAATGGACAATGCTAATTCGAGTCGCACAACCCACGGGAGAAGGAGACATCACACAACCTTCCCGAAGCTAATGCTCCCCCACATCACACACACATTTTATCTTTAAAAACACACCAACCGAGCGACCCCAATTAACACCGCCCAAAGTACTTAGTCAAGAGGGTTCCATATGCCCTCGTGTGGTTAGTACTGTGAAATCGCTGGCTTAGTGACCCAAGTACTCGGTCGTTAGGGACCCAGCATACCACCACATCCAAAACCGCACTATCCATCCAATATGCCCAAGTCTAAATCAATCTTTTATTTTCAGTTTTTGATTTTACAATTAATCAAAGCACAAGTGCTGGACATATAGGAGTAATAATCAGTTTTGAGTGATCAAGACCATCGACTAAGTCGATGATCGCCCATTTCTACCGAAAACTAAGCATGTCTAAGCAATTTAAATCGAAACTACTAAGTGATAGGAGCTCATCCAACGAGCTCCCACCACAGCAAATAACCTAGGCTCATGGTAGTAGAGGATAAACAATTCCTACAGATTATGCAACTATAGGCTTGCTAGCGACATTTAACACAAAGTAGCATGCATACATAGAAGTAAAACAAAGTATTAAGCTTTAAAGTAATGGGACATGGTGGGAAATGATCAAACTGCTTGCCTTGTTGCTGGTGGTCACTTTGTTGCGGAGGGTCACTCTCGGGATCACCACAAATGTCGGCCCTAACGGAAAAGCGAGAAAGAACCGATAAGAACGATTTAAACACAACAAAGACAGCACAACAAACGAACTTCAAATTCTATGAATTTTCTACAGAAGCAAGAGGGTGATTTTTAGGAATTTTGCAACAAGAACCAATTGATTTGGATTCTCAATGCAAAAGTTATGAGCAAAACAATTCTGCTCAAATTTCCTAAAATACCAAACTGCACTATTCACTAATTTAATTATGAGGCAACATTTTCTAGGACAGCAGCGAAGCTGAAATTTTTACTGTAAAACCAGCACCTCATGAGATGAATAACACAATTGAGTTCATCTGATTTGGAGCTATATTGCACTCTCTACAAATTTTCAAAAACAAGAACTTGAACAAAATTATAATGCACAAGTCCTCATTTTCCTAGCAGCAACATGCTCAAAACTAATTTTCACAGTGAGTTCACTAAGAGAGGAAACCAACAAAGTTGGTCTCACCCAAAAATAATCTATAGAGCATTAGTTATGTAATTTACAAGTTAAGCATTGATTTAAGTGCACATTTTAAAGTTGGTTTTAAAATCTAATGGCAAATCTGTGCTCGAGCTGAACTCAACTTACAATCATTTTTGGATTAAAGTCAAGTTCAAAACAGAGCTAACACAATTTGAATGACCTCAAAAGGATTCAAAACGAAGAAGATATGAAATTCTAAAGCTATATCTTATTTCAGTTCATAATTAAGAATGTCTTCGGAATTTCTAAAACCCACAAGGGTATGGGAGGACGTGAGCCACAGATCTCAGATCCAACGGCTCATGACCTCCCAGAGAACATCACACACGCCAAGACGTGAAGTCCAGAGATCTGGACCTCTTAGCAACTCACATGCGCGAGGTGAGGGAGGTCGTGGCCGTAGATGGGAGATCCAACGGACCACAACACAAAGGAGGTCCTGAACGGACCAGATCTAAAGGGAGGTCCTCAACGGTTGAGATCTTCCAAAGGAAGGTCCAAACTATCAAGATCTCCGGAGGAAAATCTACATCGTCAGGACCTCACAGGGGAGGTCCTGGACGGTCCAGATGTTCCAAGGGAGGTCCTCGATGGTTCAGATCGTCCGAGGAGGACCTTGACGGTCAAGATCTACCCGGGAGGTCATGAACGGCCGAGATGGCTACGGAGAGGTCCTAAGGGAGGTCTAACGCTGAGACCTCCGAGGAGGTCTGGGCGGCCATGATTACGCAAGGGAGGTCTTGGGCGCCCGGATCTCCTCGAAGGAGGTCCGGGCGCCCTGCACCCAACGCGCCGAAGCTTTGGACATGAGATAAATGCGCGCGGGACCACGAGGAGGTCCGCGCGAGGGTTTTAATGCGCGCAAAGGGGCAGGTTAATGGCGGTTAAGACACCAATGATTGCGATGATTGGGCATTTAAAGCGGTGAATTTATGTCCTAAAGCGACAATGACACGCCGGGGCGTCCGACAAAATCCCGGCGTGAAGAAGTGATCTCGCCGGCGATGTAGAGCTCGCCGGTGAGGTCCAATGATACCACCGAGTGCACAATAACGTTGCGCACCCAAGGACCTCTCTCGGCAGCGACGGCGGCTTTGAACGCCGGCGAGCCGAGAGAGGGCAAAAGATGACCAAAGACGCCAAACACGAAAATGCAAAAAGCGACTCACGCAACATTCAAGCTTGTGCCAAGAAAAGCTCCGCAAACTCATTCATGCGGGTGCGGCATCTAAAGGACTACGGGAGGAGTACACGGAGGTCCTAAGGTGCTTTGGGAGGTCGTGGAGGTGATGACCGGAGTTGGGGAAGACAGTGAAGCTTCACCGCCCAAGACACCGACTCGGCTCACTTTTGTCCTCCTCAAAAGTGCCCAAACAACTAAGTCGGGGATAACTTCCAAGAGGTGTTGGGAGCAAAAGCGAACAAGGGTTTGAAAAGGAAGCCATCGGATCTTCTTGTGCCACCGAGGAGCTCCAAGGACTCAACAATGGCGCCACCAAAGAGGAAGTGAGTGAGGAGGAGCTCGACCACGCACAAGTGCAAGACCGAGATCAATTGGGTGTAAAGGAAGCCAAGGAGGCTCCCAAAGGATACTTTATAGCTTTGAGTGAAGGTTTTGAACTAGGGCTAAGCTCCATGGTGAGCTTAGCCCACGGGTTGGTCCATGGGGTGGACAAGACATAAAGGTTGACAAGGGGCGGTGTCTTGACTGATAGATGGAAAAGTCGACCACGCATTAAATGCGGTCAAGAAAGAGTCATTGAAAGGACACAAATGGACAAGCCGGACATTAACTCCACCGCTTCGAAACACGCATGCGCGCCAGAGGAAGGAGAAGAACAGGGAGGTCATTATGACCGTTGGATAAGACACAGGGAGGTCCTAACCATCGGATCTCATTTTGAACCGTTATGTTTTAAGGGGAGGAGGTCCCACCACACGATCAAGGATGGGGAGGTCGTGGCCCTCCGATTTCATAATCGCAAAACGCACGTGAGGAAAAGGGACAGAGGTCCAAAGCGTTGGATCTCCATCCAACAGTCTTGGACCTCCAGTGAGGACTTAACTTGCGATCAAAAAGACATGAGGGAGGTCATGGCCTTTGGATTTAAATCAAGGGCACACAATGACCGGGAGGTCGATATGATGCGCAACAGGCAAGGGAGGTCATGGCCTTTAGATTTAGATCTAAGGGCTCACGATCTCACGTCTTGTTGCCGGGAGGTCTCAGTGCGCATGAGACAAAAAGAGGTCGTGACCGTAGATTTTAATCTAACGGTGCACAACAAAAGATGGGGAGGTTGTGAGTGCTTGATAACACGGGAGGTCGTGAGTCGTTGGATTTGATCCAACGGCTCGACCTAGGTTAGGTGGGAGGTTTGTTTAGTTTAACGGTGAGGGAGGTCGGGGCCATGGATCTTGGATCCAAGGGCTATGACCTCACACAGTGGGAGGACTGATGAGTATGTTGAGGAGGAGGTCGTGGTGTTGGATTTGATCCAACGGCCACGACCTCAACAAATGGGATGACCTCATTGCGATGGTTTAACAAACTCGAGAAGGTCTTTGAGGTTTAACACACAGGAGGTCATGACCGTGGATCACGGATCCAACGGCAATGACCTCATGAGGTGGGAGGTCCTTGCGGTGTTGATCATGAGGAGGTCGTGGCGGTTGGATGTAAATCCAACAGTGCGACCGATCAAATGGAGATGGGGTCTGTGAGGTGCGGACATGGTTGGGCTGGACCAACTTTGAATATGGCTAGCCCAAGGAACAAGTGTAGGCTTTTAAATTTAGTTTTTAACAAATTGAAACTTACAGAATTATTTGAGATAGCAAATGAACTCCAAATTTGATGAAATTTTAACTGGAGCTTGCTGACAATGAGATCAACCTTGCATAAAATTTCCAGAGGTTATTATGCAATGCATTTTTCTCAGGAAATTCATGAAGGTTGTTTAAAGGATTGTTTTGCCTCCAAAAATTATCAACAAGTGTTATAACTCATGATATTTTTTAGAGGGGTCCCATATCAGTTTTTGGGACCAAGGAAAATATATTCCAAATGTTTGGCACAAGATTTAAGATAATTAGAAAATGAGTTTGATTTTTGGTCAACAAGAGCTTTGTGTTTTTGGATTACACAACTCTTGGACAAGAATTACATAAGATTTTAGGGTTTTTCAAGATGTGAGAAAAAGTTTTAATTTCTACACATATAATTATACTTGATTAACCCTAATTATACATTTGGGATGTTACAGTCATATACATGTTTATCTTTGCATATATGTTGCATATTGCATGTTTTGAGCTAACGTGGGTCAAGTTGTGAGAACTTGTTCCCGGAGACGATTTCTTGGTTTATTGCTGTGCAGGTGGCTTGCAGGTCAACGACGGTCAACGGCGAGATGGATCGGGACTAAGCTTGGAGAGCTGAGGTCCAGAACGATCGTGGGTGCCGGGTGAGGTCAAGTGACTCAAAGCATGGCGCAGAATGGACGAGGATGATCGAACGGGCAGTTCGATACAGCTGGTTGGATCAAGCGGCGCGGGGGTCGGTGCGAGTGACTTGGAGGTTCCGGTGGGATCCGAATGGGAGAGACTTGCCGACATGATGAGAGCCGTTGATCAACCTACACGTGGCGAAGCAGGCGATTGCTTCGACAGGATTGGACTCGGTCCATGGAGAAGGATCGAGAAGGGGTATTTTGGTCATTTCACCGAATACCGCCTTGGTGACCTCTAGCTAAACCGCGGCGCGTGGGAGAGTGGTTTAGGTCATGAAGACGTGAAGACGGCACTTTGAGATGCGTGCGTGTGTTAACCCATTGTGTGTTAGGGTTTAATGGGTGCCCTAAGTGGAATATTCCTAGATGCTAGCCTTTCCACTATATAAGACTTGATGCTGTGTTCAGCAAGGGGCAGATAGTGCACGGGAGAAACCTGAGTTTGGTCTTAGGGTTTGGAGAGCTAGGGTTTTAGGTATTGATTGAGTGTGGCTCATGTATTGAGTTTTGTCCTCCAAGATGGAGTGGCTGTAAACCTCAAATCTTCAATCACCAATCAATCCATGCAAGTTCTTAAAGATGAGTCCTCTTCGTTCGTTTATCTGTTCTTGCATCTTATTTTGATGTTTTTGGTGTTTTTCATGATCCACTGCTTTTCTCTTAAATCCATCTGTTGATCTTGCTTGCTGTGACTTGTGAGAGACCATCTAAGGTCATCTAGATCATCCATAGCCCACGAGCAAGCCTAGGATCAGATTTGGGTATTTGATCTGTTTTTGAATCGTTCTTCATCAAATCTGAAAAAGGTCAAAACTTTGTCGTAGATCTGTTGAGTAGATGATTGGAATAGGTTTCTGATATCCTCTGTAGGATATGTTTCAAGTTTGATAGAGTTTGGTTGGATAAATCGCAAGTTGATCAATCTTTTGGTTGTGTATCTCTGCTGTCGGCAAGAACACCAGGTTAACCGGTCATACCGCACTATGAACAGTGGTAGTGCCGCAATGCGGTAGTACCGCGATCATAACAGCGGTAGTACCGATTTCAGTATCTCCTCAGCAGAGATTCTGTTTAAGTTGTTGCGCTTTGAAAGTTTGTAAAAATTGTTGGGGCTCCTATTCAACCCCCATTCTAGTCGCATTTTTGGTCCTACACTTTCAAAATTAATTCCCAAATATTTCGTCTATTTCAAATTCCGTACTCTTTTGCGAAAGGAATCTATTCTATAAACAATACAATCGGGACAACATCGCTCGTGGCAACGCTAAACCCAAATATTTTTGTCATTTCATCTGAAGGGGGCTATTTGTGTTATTGCACCGCTGAACTCGCATTCCAAATTGCCCCGCTGATCTCGTATTCTCTACTTCATATTTCGTTATCTTTTCCAAATTCGCATTCCAAACTATGAGGACACTTAAAGATATTACCCAAAAAAAATTTGAAGCTAAATTCTCTACATATAAATATAATTTTATAAATTTCCAGCTCATGTCGCCAATTGAACTGGCGATAGGCTCATGCCGTCATTTGAATTGACGATAGGAACTCGTCGCTAGTTCAATTGGTGAATTAAGCCTCTCCTGCCATTTCCAATGGTGGCAGCACTATTCTAATGGCGACAGGGTTACTGTCGCCATTTAGAATGGCGGCAGGGATATTTTGTCATTTCAAATGGCGGCAGCAGCCCATTGTTGTAAAAAGTCAACTATTTATTTTTGTAAATCTTTATTAAAATAATATTATTTAAAAAAATCAACAATTTTATGGTACGAACACAAGGTTAAAGTTCTTGGGTAGAAGTCTTACACAAGCTTCCGTTGGCTCAAATATGAGAACTACACAACGATTAGGTAATCTTTTATTCTCATATTTATTAAGCATAAAATCAGTAGGTAAGGGATTCACCTTAATACGAATGTTACTCAATATGAAATATCAGAAATAATTGAAATACGCTTGCTGGCTCTTTTCTGCTCTTTAAGTAATTTCGTGTTGTTCGAAAGTATTTGATGTGTTATAGATAATATGACCTTTTGGTATAGTTGCAGCCAACTGGCGAACTGCTCCACATCAAGTCGTAAATCGATGATAAATAGACTCCAAATGATGCTAGAACAACCTCTTACCATCAAGTTGATCCATAAGTTTGATTTTGAATTCGACAACACTTTATTCATCATTACATTTGTTACAATGATGAACATGCTTGTTTGTCTTCCTCGCCAGAGACTCTAGATCTAGTGATGATCATATGATTGCTGATGGTGACTGTGGATGTGTAGGATCTATGCATTGGTAGCAGTGTTATTTCATTAAAAAAAAATCTAAAGATTTATCTATCTCTACCCTGATCAACTAAGTGGTGATCTCCTAAGCGTCGCCATACCCACTCAATGCTAACAAGGAAGCCAGAGAAGATAGGAGAGGGGCGAGCTGCAGATAGGAAAGTGTCGGGACTTGAATTTCTGAATTTGAACCCTCGCTGTATTTCGAACTAGTTCCATGATCAGTAGCTAGTTCACATAGTGACAACATCGATGACAATCATATCCATACAACAAAATAACTAAGAAATAAGCAAATTATTATTAAATAGTAGCAGCAGACCTTATGGTCAAAATTTTCATACTTTGACACGTATGACTTAAAAGACAATTAGAACTCTTGCAGCGGAAATAAGATAAATTATGGTGACCATCCGATATGCCCACAGATAATCGAGTGGGGAGTGCACCCTAATTCGCATAGTCTTTCAAGTACTCCTTCTCGTAGAACTATGTATACCCTAGGTCTTCCAAGGTGACTGATCAACAAGGCATTAAGCCGTGAATACATAAAGTACTCAATAAGTCGTAGGAAAATGTATGCAAATAGTATTCATGCAAGACTTGAACAAAAGTAGCTTTATGACTATTTTGCATAAAGCAGTATTGACAGTAAATAGATTGAAAAGCATAATTTAAAAGAATAATAAATAAATAGACAATTGCTTTGAAACAACCAATGAACCACCCGTTCACTTCCCAACCAACAACCAGTGAACTATCTGTTCACTTCGCAACCATTCCACCATCCGAACATTTTAAGAAAAACTTTACCCTTCGTGTGAAATCACCAAGCATTGTTCATAATTGGGAACACGGCTGTTTGAATAGTTTTATACTCTACAAAGATTATACAACTTGATCCACAAGAGATAAATCAACTTAATATGTCGGCTAAGATATGCTTCCGAAGGTGCACGACTAAGTGCTTATCACAAAATTTTGTTTTAACTCAGTTTTACTCGGTAAGATTTCACCATCAATTGGTCCTCTTTTGCGCCTAACGTCAACCTAAACAGAATACACGTGTAACACATCCGACGCAATCAACCCACAAAAAAGCAGCTGCATCAAGCTTGCAACGGAGGCTATGGAGCTAACAGCTTCGGCCCAAGGCCCAACATTCCTCCTCTCAACAAAAACCCAAGACCTCACAACCCAAAATAATCCCCCTTGAAACCCTCCTTGTCCTCGTCTTCTTCCCCGAGCTCCTTACCCTGCCTGTCTTCTGCCAGCACCGCCATGCCTTTCCAATTCCAATTCCAATTCCCATGGCTCAGGAACCCCGCCCCCAGCTCCACCCAAAACCCTAACCCGAGCTTCCCCAACCCCTTCCTCCCCATCCAAGCCCACCTCACCTCCTTCCTCTCCTCCCTGCCCCTCCCACGGGCCCTCCCGCCGCCATGGGCCCGCATCCCCTCCCCCTCCCCGTCCGCGGCCGCCGCCACCGCAGCCCTCCCGGTCGCTGAGATCGAGGAGCGGCTCTCCGGGGTGCCCGTGTACGCGCTCGCTAACTCCGCGCAGGAGTTCGTGCTCGTGTCGTCCGCCTTCGGGGGAGAGGGGAGGGGAGGGGCCGCGAAGCAGCGGGCCGCGCTCGGGCTGCTCTGCTTCCGGAAGGAGGACGCCGACGCTCTCCTGGAGCAGATGGACGGCGATATGCGCGCCGGCTCGACCGTCGTGCCCGTCGCGCTCAACAAGGTAGGGTGTACTCTCGGTCCAACTTGTTGCATTTGGTGCGCTCTTAGGTGTTGCTCGATGGAATGCTTGAATGCGATGATCGTGGTACCTAATGCTGTTTTGTGGTAAGACCAAAAATCATTGTTGCACTCTTGGATGCTGTAACCATCCTGTATGTCTGGAATGCCAAGTGAATTTGAAACTGTGATTGTGTCTCATGGCAGTGGCTGTTGTTTTTGTTTGTTTACATAGGTTCATGCTGAGAGTGCAAATTTCATATAACTAAAATACAGATTAAGCTATCGTTTGTGCAGGCAGCACTTGTATTCGTGCACTTAGAGCTGTTTGATCATTTGATGGCTTGCTTGAATGGAAAAGCGTTTCATGGAAATCACTTGTGTCGTGTATATCCTGAGTGCCTTGAGGTTGGCATGGGTTTCTGTGCATGATTGGCTACTTGCTTGATTAAATGCTTAAACAGGTTTCACATCTATGGATTCTTTCTGCTCGAAGGTTTTTAATTAGGAGTTAATGACCTGACTCAAGTTGATTACTTGCTTTTAAATTGGGGTCACACTTCATGTGATGACCTACATTTGTGAGATTTATAATTTTTATTGTTTAGGTATTTCAAAGTGAATGGGTGGGCTGCACATACACCGAGTCTACTTGGGGTGATGCTGTCATCTTAGCATCGTTACACAGTTACAGTTCATTATAGAATAAACATCACGAATGCTGCTATGAAAGATATTACGTTTGTTTTTGTTTCAGAAGTGGAAGATGCTACTAGTTGCTAGAAAGCCCCTTCAGATGTGTTTAATATCCATTTATCTTTTGAAATTGCTGCATTGTGCCATCTGTGTGTTTCTTTTGGTGCATCTTATTTACGTATCATTTATTTTTGGTTTTCAGGTTATCCAACTAAAGTCTAATGGTGTGGCGTTTAGATTTGTTCCTGATTCTTCTCAAGTGGCTAATGCAATTAAGGTAATAATCTTTTGAAATAGAAGGCACTGCGTGTGATTTATGAACAAACATCATCTTTGTATGTATCTTCCCTAACTGTATATTTCCCTTGCGTAAGAACTAATAACAAAAAGTTGGTTGACTCAATATGATATTCTTAGTTGGACTGTACACTTTAGATAGGTCATTGGCTCAAGCATATTACCCTAGATATCAAGTCCATATCACAGTTAAAAAAATACAACTACATCACCACATGGAATAATATCTGGGTGAACAACGCATGTTCGTTCGTTTAAATATCTGTCCATATCACAGTTAAAAAAAAATACAACTACATCACCACATGGAATATCTGGGTGAACAAGGCATGTTCGTTCGTTCAAATTTCTGTACATATTGCATGATCCAGAAGCTTATCCGTGAGTAATGTTCTGCTCTGCTTTACTCGATGGCTGAAATTGGCCACTTTTGCAAGTTGAACAGAAACGAATTGGCAGTGAATTTCACAGCTTTCAAGACAAATATGTGACAGCGATAATGCGAGCGAGAACACATGTTCTACCATCCATTCCATCTTTCTGCTGCTCCAATCTTTTTACTTTTTTCGTATTTTGTGCAAGTGCTAGAAGACTTATGTGATAACTACCATGAAAAATAGATGTCTTATTGCTAATAAAAACGGTTAATCAGTTTGGGGCGAACCATTCTGAAATCAAGGATGTCCTATTTAAAGTTAATTGGTGCACTTCATTGATCTATTTTTCAGTTTCTCATTGGAGGCCTAATAAACTGGTGCACTAGTTCAAGACACATTAGTGCTAATACATCATGATTTGTTGTTTCATACTCATCTTTTGAAGATTTTCTGATGTGTTGATAATTACCTTCCATGCTATAAGTTAGCAACTTAGCATCTGTATCTTTGCAGTTGATGGAAGATGAAGGGCAGTTTGTGAATGAGGGATTTCCAGGTGTTCCAGTTTTTCAGGTTTGAATATCCTTGTGTAGTTATAATTTTGAATTGATGTACTGGGGAGGATGTTAGAGAAATAGTAGTAGTATCAAGATAGTAAGTACTCCCTCTGTTTCAAACTAGTTCTCTAACTACCTTATGCACACAGACAAAGGAGATACAAAATCTAAGTACTCCCTCTGTTAATTTTTTTAAGGCGCCCACGCAGTCGAGATTCATTTTATTTAATTTTTGACCAAAAATTAGTCCAACAACATATAGGTTTAGTGACACAAAAGTGGTGCCATTAGATTCGTATGTGAATGTACTTTCATATGGTTGTGATTTTGTGGTTATTAACAATATGTCGTAAAACAAATTAAGCCATTAGATTCGTATGTGAAAGTACTTTCATATGGTTGTGATTTTGTGGTTATTAACAATATGTCGTAAAACAAATTAACGGTTAAATTTAAATTTCCATTGTGTACAGTAGTCACAAATGCCTTGGTGCCCCCCACTGCTTACCTCCTCCGCCACCTCCTGCTTCATACCAATGAGCACCACTGCGGCCGGTGCCATCATGGACACCTCACTGTGCCATGTCACCACGTTCTCGCCCCCCACCACCTTGATGCTGTCCTCTTTCCACTAACCATCTACCTCCACACACATCTAGCACTGTCCACTGGGGAACGTGCCTCTGGGAATCTAAGGTTGGGTACCACGTTCGTTTTGGGTACAAATGTCACAGGGTACAGGTGAACCTGCTGCCCCTCATTGCTTAAAATTTTGCGGTAGCCATTGTTGCTGTCCTGTTGGAACCTAAAAAGGAGTGTAACCCATTTTGTAGCATGTCTTGTTCTTTTTGTATTGTTGATGATGATAGGAGATAAGAGAAAATTTACAATATGCCACTGAATAACTACATGATTCACAATATGTCAATCATTGTGAGGCTAACATGTGAGCTCAGGACTTATATGTCAGTGAAACATCAGTAGCATATTGTAAAGATCCGAAGTTATTCAGTGGCATATAGCGAATTGCCCCGAATGATAAAGAAGTTCATTAATGCTGAATAATGTCTTGCTTCGTATTTACTTTTTGGTAAGAAATCTGTCTTTATAACAATTGTCCAACCTGCTTTTCAGTCAAGGAGCCTTGTCCTAATGAGTGATAACAAGAGATATCGTCCAGTTTTCTTCAGGAAGGTCAGGGAGAATTTATCAATGTTTTTCCCCTCATGCACCTGAATTATCATTCGGTTCTTATTTTAAATTTCTTATGCGTCTCTAGGAAGACTTAGATAACTCACTGTACCGAGCCTCTCGTGACCATCAAAAGCCTAACCCTGCCATTAGGATCGGTGACACTCAGGTACCAGATTTGTTCATTCGTTTACTTTTGTGGAGTGAGAAACTTGGACTTACCATTTTATTTACTATTCCAGGTTTCTTCTTTGGAAGATATCATCAAATCTATGAAGGTACACAAATACTATAACAGCATTTTTTTGAGAGAGAAATATAACTGCATTTTGTTGAACTCTTTCAGTTAACTGTGTCCTTGTTCCAATGAAATGGCAGTAACGAATACTGTAGTTGGAGGCTTGGAGCCCTTAGGCTAGTTGTATCACAATGCTAACCCATTTCTCTATGTCTGTCATTACTGGGACCCATTCCTTTGGTATTCTTTGCCCCCTGCCCTGGTACATTCCATCTAATATCATAACACCTTTGCATGGATTTCATGATATCCTGGTTGATTCATGATGCGTTAGATGCCATATTGTGTTGACCTCTCTATAATCTTAACAAAATCAATGACATGCTTGCAGGATAGCTCCTCCTCGAAATGGGATGATGTCGTTTTTATTCCTCCCGGATTCGACCTCGCTACAGGCGCAAAGACACAACACCTCAACAAGTAGATATTTCTGTATATTTAGGCTGGTTGGCTGGTCTTGTCTTGAAAATACTTAAACATATGGTCACATTGAAAGAAATAGTGTATATGTTCATACGTTCGGCTCATGACCTGATTATGTGTTATCCAGTTGTCAGATTGTGATTCCCCACGTTAGCTGTATGTTGCGCAATATTAATTAGTGGAAACTGAAGCTAAAGGTGAACTTGAATCCTTACCACTAGTAAGCACCTTTATATGTGTGGACAAACAATGGTGCTGCGTAATTTCAAAATTGTAGAGGTATCGTACCCCAAGTGGCCAAGTCCTCCTCGATGCAGATGCCGGAATAGATTTTTTCTCTTCCACTATCTAAAAAAAATTGGCCAAGTCTTGGTGTCTGCAACTCTGCATAGGTATTGGAGTGCATATATTTCTTCATTTGACCCTTTATACATGTACTGCGAATGATATATAGATTTGGGCCAGGTAGCTAATACGTAGGGATCCTTTAAAGTTGGACAAACCTTTTCACTGTTGTCAATGGCATTGATTAAATTATTCTCATAAAAAAGCCAGTGATTTAATTATCATCAATTTCTCCAGGCAGAACAAATAATAATTGATTAAAATATTCTCATAAAAAAGCCAACAGATCATGGGATTAAAGATCCAATCCAATTTTCAAGTAAAAATTATTCCAATTATACACAACTATCCAGGAACACACAGAATTTCTCACTAAGAAAAGGGGATGCTCACACAGCCCTACGAAATTAGCACACATGACAGGAACACACAGAATTTCCCACTAGGGAATGGAGATGCTCACACAGCCCTAGTAATGTAGCACACATGACAGCTTCCCACATCACAGGCAACCCATTTAAACATCACTCTTCACTGAAGAACTGTAGTCATCTTGGTCATCGTAGTACTTGGACCAGAGCATGATCCCCCCATACTTCCCTGAGCTCTTGATCAATGGGAGCACATCTGACTTGAGATCATCGGCTGGGATGAACCCACTCCCGGCCGCCTGAGGCGACGCCGGGAGGCCGAGAAAGATCTGTTTCGCCGGAACCGACAGCCACTGCTTCCATGCATCAGCAAGATTGGAAGTGCTGCCTGAACTGTACTGGCAGGGAGGGTTGTTGTAGAACTGCACCCAGACATAGTCAAACAGGCCGGTGTTGAGGGCGCCACCCACCCAGGCATCAGGGAACGGACACTGCGGCGCGGCAGTCAGGTATACTCTCCCGCCGGAGTTGCTATACCCTTTCAGGTACCTGGCAAGATCATCCCAGTGCTGGTTGGTGCCGCCCTCGATGTCGAAATCGATGCCGTCAAGGACCGCGTCTCCCAGAGGGCGAGAAGATGACTGGCCTCCCAAGAAGTTGTTCCACAGGTACGTCGCGACATTCTTGGCGTCCTCGGATGATGAAAGGTAGTAGCTGCCTGCTCCACCGCCGATGGAGAGCATGACCTTCACACCGCGGCTCTGGCATGACTTGATGTCGGGGCTCTGGCTAGCGCAGCCGCCGTTGGTCGGGTCGCAGTGGCCAGCCAGGTTAAGGACCGGGGGCTGGCCGTTGCCAAAGGCGGCGAGGAAGGCTATGTTGACGAACTTGTAGTTGCCGGTGGCACAGGTGTCTGCCAGCGTGCCCTCGCCGCCGTTCTGGCCCCAGTAGATGGCAATGCCGCCGGCATGTGACCCGGCAAACTGCACAGCGGCTACTGCTGCAATGAGCAGCAGTTGCAGAAGAGATGATTTGTTAGCCATCTGTGTCAGTGTTGCTTGTAATTCTATTTTGGTTGTGTGCGCCAATGGTAGTAGTTGGTTTGTGTTGGTGTGTGTGATGAGATTGGGCTCGAAGGGTTGCTCTTATATAGAGGGGGGACGGGAAGTGTGAAACTGGCTGCTGGCGATTATTGCCCTTCGTTGTTTATGCTCCTGCGTGGCTTGTTCGGCAGATGAGCCCGTGTATAGTTTCTGTTGATGGAGATTGATGAACACATGAGTACGTTCAGCTTCAGTTTCGAATTAACGGCAACGTTGTTCGTGTTTTTGTTTTATTACAGCTCTGTAAGAGATTATTTGGTCATAATCGAACGGAAGAACGTGCAAGGTACAAGTATAGAAAAGAAATTTTTTTAAAAAAAAGTACTACGTCTCTCTAATGGAGACGGCATTGAGCTCACATCCCTTGTGTCTATTTTAGATTGTACGGAGTAGATCAGAGCGATGGAATATCAACATAAATCTGGCCGTTAAGTTAACAAGTACTAACATCAAAAAGTTGCTAAGCAGAATAAAGGCGAAGGGAGAAAAGAGAAGTGATAAAGAACGGTCGATTAATACTTGATGGGGATGGCTAGGCTGCATACAAATTTCAGTTTTAAAATTGAGTAAATTACAACTTGTAGCACTGTCCACCGGGGAACGTGCCTCTGGGAATCTAAGTTTTAAAAGGAGTGTAATCCGTTTTCTAGCATGTCTAATTCTTTTTATATTGTTGATGATGGTAAGAGATAAGAGAAAATTAACAATATGCCACTGAATTGTTAGCTATAATCTTGACTTATTGTTTATTTGCTTGTAATAGCATCATCATGGCTAGAAACAGCAGCACAAGTGAACACTAGAAACGGTAGCATTTGTAGCACTTCATTGCATTACTTAGGCACTAGAAATAGCAGCATTAGTAGCACTTCATTGCATTACTTGTAATGTAGAGTGTTTCTTAATGTATAAAATGAGAAGAAAAAAAAAATCAGAAAAGTGTGTGCAGTTTTGGGCAGCACCAAAATATTTGTGTCTTGCGTGTTCTTCTTCCTTTCTCTATGTTCCAGAGTGTTCGTCTGTGTGCGTCCAGGCGTTCTCTCCGGGAGCAGTTCCAACATTTGGTATTAAAGCGAGGTTCAATGTGAGGAGAGTGGTCACCCGGTGGCGCCGGTGGCGGGGACAACACTTCGCTTCGGCGAGCGCAGCAAAGACACGGTGCAAGGTCGCGGCGGCGGTGAAAGCGATCAAGACGATCACAGCCGCGAGGGCGGCATTTAATATCACGGTTGGCGCGGTGCATGCGGCGGCGCCACACTCTGGCGTGGGTGTCGTGAGCGCAGAGCGTGGCACAACAAATGAGCCAGCCTAGTCGTGCAAGAAAGCGCGGCAAGGCGTGCACGTGAGGCACGCGGCAAGCAGCGTATATGCTTGGTGTGCGCTAGCTAGGGTGTAACATCCCAAAATCCTAATCTTGGGATTAAGTAATATAAAATGCATTAGGAAAAATTCCATTGAACATTTGCATTTAAATTTTGTCCGTTGGAAAATCTTGTATTGGTTTTAAAACAAAAACTTTAACAACATTAGGTGCTAAAAAGGAAATACAAGAAGTAAAATTTCTATATGAAATTTTGTTTAGAGAAATCCTAAGTACGAGAATGGTTTCAGGTTTTTATCCTAGGAACCATTCTACCAAAATTTCTATATGAAATTTTGTTTAGAGAAATCCTTAAGACCTCTTAGGATCAGCACCTTATTTGAATTTTGTAGAAATTCACAAAAGGTGTTAGCCTCTGAAATTTTACTGTGGGAACTACTTGAGCCCAGTAGCCTACACAAAAATTTTCAGAATTTTTGGACTTTATTCGGGTGGTGAATTAAATCGGCAAAGAAATCAGCTGATAATTCAAAACCCTAAGGCTTGTACTGTTCATCGGGCTCAAAGTCAAAACCCTATGGTCGAACCCGACCCTTGTCACGTTCGAACTAGGTCCCAAAGAGCACAAGCGCTTTGGACCGTTGGATCTGAAGCCAACTGTTCAGATCAAACATGTCGTTCGGACCTTCCGAACCTCATAACCAATAGGAACCGTTGGATTTAAAACCAAGCGCCCAGATCAAGTGCTACAGGTCGCCCCGCTTAAAACATGCGCACACCGTTGGATCTGTTTTGAACGTGCCAGATGAATTGGGCTGTTCGGACCGTCCGAACAACACATTTCATCTGAGCCGTTGGTTGTGAAATGGACGCTTCAAATTAGTTGGGCCGTTCGGACTGTCCGAACAGCACAATCAATCGTAGCTGTCCGTTTCTAATCGGACCGTCACGTTTTAATTAAACGTGTAATGTTTCGCTGAGCCACTGGCTGGTGGGCCCCGTGCGCAGGACTCATCGTCCACCTCGCGCCCGGGAGCGCCAGCGCATGCCCGCGCGCGAGAGCTTCGCCGCCCACTGTTTTGGACCTCACCGCCCATGGTTTTGCTTCGCCAACCATCAACGTCACGTCGCCATTCATTTCGCGCCCATGCCTGCCCACGCCAACCCTTGCTGCCCGTACAACGTTGGATTGCTTCGCCTCTGTTGCCCATGGCTGCCCGAGCCTTTCTTGCCCTTCTCCGCCACTCAACCTATAAAAAGGCCACCTCGAGCTTCGCACTCTCTTTTCCAACACAATGCTCTCACTCACTTCCCATTTCATCCACTCAATCGAGCCCTAGAGCTTCAAGATCACAAACCCTAAAAAAACCATCGTGCCATCTTCTTCGTCTCCGGCGCTGTGAAGGGTTTTGTATCATTTCTTTTGCGCCATATTGCGTCCCTTAACATCTTGAGTATTTCCCCTCAAACGATTTAGCTTTTGATCCACAGGAGCTTTTGTTTAGGGCTTTCTTCCTCGTCTCCAGCCAAAACCATCGCGAAGGCCTCACCGGCGATTCAGTGCATCTTGAGTCAATTCACTGCACCTGGAGCATCACCAAGACTCACTGAAACTTATACGATCATTGGGACTCACTCTCCTTCACCCCGGGTTTCTTCTCCACACGCGATCAACCTTGCCACCGCACCTCGTCGTCGACAACGCAACTCCAGCCATCTCAACCTCTCCGCGTCATTCCGGTAGGCTCCTAATAGTCCCTAGATACTTATGCGCACATTAGTTTGCCACGGGCTATGCTAGTTTGCCTTGTCGCGTTTTGCCGTAGTTGTTCCTCCGCTCGTCCCCAGCGCGCCACTGCGTTAAGCCACCTCAGGCCACGCCGTTGGTACCGGCAGGTGTGCATTAATATGTAGAACCCATTCCAAGCACTCACTTGCGTCGCCGTGCCTCACATCGTCGGCAAGTAGTGCGGCCGTGGAGCACCACCGCACGGCACCACTGTAGCTTGTCATTGTCGAGCTTAATCCAGCCATTAGGGCTGAACCAGTCTTTAACTGTGTAGTTAGATTTAAAAAGTCACCTACATGTGGGACCAAGCCTTTAAGTTAACTCAACTGTTAACCTCGCTTGAGTCTATAACATGCGAGCCCCACAGTTTAAGTGCACAGTGAAGGGCCCAGTGGATCGCCTCACTGACATTGGGCCCCATCTGTCATTCTGAATCGGAGATCCAATGAAAAATACAAAATGCACTTTCAGTTATAACAGGAATACGCCTTCTCCGTTAGAAAACGTATTTACCATTTATTCTGAATTTATCAAACCGAGTGTAGTAAAAGCTTAATAACTTTTGCTACACAACTTCAAATTTAGTGAAATCAGTCTCTAAATTCGTATAAAATCATGATCTACCCAAATATGTAAAAATATTCTAATTTGGTTGCTATTGCTTCTGTTGGATGTTATTTTAATTCTTTTCTAGCTCTTTTTAGACATCGATTATTCGGGTTATTCTTGCGACGATCAATCCGTTATACCTCCAGAACAGCAAGAGCAAGGCAAGCACTCCCCTTTGATCATATTGATCCTAGTATTTTACTTATTGTACTTTGTTTTGCAAATTCTATTATGCATGCATGTATGTTTGTTTGAAAATGCTATTATCAGGAAAATGATAGTTGTACATCCTGCTTGTTGCATATGTCTCCTTGGATTATTGATCTCTTACTGTTGTAACCTTTAGGTTATGGGTTAGACAATATGTAATGTCAATTGGGAATTTTTCGAGTGCAGTCTCTACACAAATGCAAATAGAGCAATAAAATTTCTGAAAATTGATAAAAGGACAATATGTTAATTTGTGAGTTCGGAAATATTTTGCAAAATGTCCAGAGGAGTTACCTCTATTATTTTTATGAAAATGACATGAAAACTTTAGTCTTTAGACACGGGCAAGTTATGTTGTATTATGAAAAAGTGGGGATTGAAACTCACTAGTAGATAGGGTGGAGATCTTGCCTGTAGTATGTTAAGGACTGAAGCCAGCAAATTCGGGACTAAGACCTAATCGTACTGCCATATGTGCTAGTATGGGCTGGTCGTAGCTAACTAAGTTATCGAAATCCTGGCCTTGCATGATAGTAGGCAGAAATAGTGCGCACATTGCTAGGGTGTCGGTAATGCTGACACAACTGCAAATGCCTCACTTCAATGGGTGTTATCCGGGTGAAGTGGGGGACTTGCTCAACGGGGTCTGTCCGGCAAGTAAGGCTCCTCATCCGATGTGTCACCTTGTTACTATCAGTGTTGTTATTATTAATTTTTTTGACGGATGAGGATAATGATTCGCAGGGCTAGTGCAAGGTTAGAACTAGATAATGTAAAGGCTGCATCACGAACTCTAGGTTGCTTACCTTTGGCAGTGAGCAACGATATAGAGATATTTCAGGCAACTGGAATACCGCTTACTATGGGTAAAGTTGTACATCTCTCTAGAGTGATAAACTATTTGAATAGCCGCGCTCGCGGTCATGAGCATGCTTAGTGTAGCTGGTATGGCGGTAGCTTTTGTTTTCCAAACTGTTTTGCCACAAAATGTTGGGGTAATGACATGGGGTTTTACTTTGTTGAGTTAATTGCCATGTCTATGGTTTTGTTGCTATGTCTATAGCCGATTGTCATTCTATGACTGATTTGCTATTTCTATAGTAGTATTGCCATGTCTATGGTTGAACTGAATTTGTCAGTGCCATTTCTATGGTGAAACATTGATTATATTTTTGCTTACAACCGGGTATAGTTGTGAGTGTTTGTTGATACTTATTCAGTTAGCCCGTTTACTGTCCTGTACTTACTTTTTCATAAACTGCTCTTTCAAATTCCATTGCAAATTATCTCTACTACTATAATTTTGGGTTTACCCGCGCAAGCGGGGCGATCGTCCACCGAAAATATGAAAGCGAAGTTTACTCCGCTCGTCCCACCGATCACGCACGAAAGAAACAAAAAAACTGTCGCTTCTCGCTAAAAAAAACCGTCGCCCACGACTCACAGAACACCACGATCTCCTCCCTCCCCCCGACTCATGGAAACAAATCAAATCTCCCCACCCCCCGCCCCCCGCGCCCCTCAGCAACCCCCTCCTACCCGCAATCGTCGCCGTCCTCCCACCCGCGCCGCTCCCCGTCCTCCTTCACCGAGCCACCCTCATCCCTCCACGCCGCCTTGCCCTCGCCCGCCTCCATTGCTGCCTCCCTAGCCTCATCCGCCATCGCCTCTTAGCATCCCATGCCGCCGCCGCTCAAGCACCTGTCGCCCCGCCGCCGCCGCTCCATGCGCCTCCTTCTCGGATTCGTGTCAGACAAATTGAGATTCTCGAGTTCTTTGATCAGTTTCTTGATTCTTTTGTTTCCATTGGTTTTTCTACCGGTTCCATGAAAGATTCGGTTTTGTAACTCGATTATCTTTGCCAGCGATTTATTGATTCTTTTGGGGATTTACGCCCAATCTTGAGCGATTTCCTCTCAAACCTCTATTAAATCGGCAAAAATCCAGTTTTTGGGCGTGTTGATTGAGAGATTTGCCCATTCTCCTCCAATTTTGGGCTGTTTGGTGAGTCCAAATGGGGTTGCAGAATCAAGGAGGAGTGTTGTACCAAAGGTTGAATTATGGCAACGTGGGCGGATTCGACACTCCGGGCGTGGGCGCAGACCTTGAGGCAAGGATAAGAATTTCTCTTCTTGCATCTCTAAGCTTTGGAGTATAATTTTTTTATGGTACTGGATTTTTGTTGAGTTACTTTGTGTTGTTGGGGTGAATGCTACTTGCAGTGGATTGACAAGGAAGGGAAGATGCCCCTGATGGTCGTGAGCATGCGACCTGATCTGCTAAAGACGTCCTTGATGGTCACAGGCATCGCATGTCTATACAGATCTCCAAGATTTGCATAATGGCTTCGTGGGGGTATAATAGATCCAATCCATCCATAGATGAGCACAAGAGCTATCAGGGCCTACACATTGATCAGGATGTCCGGATAATTCCACTTGATGGGCCCGATTCGGTTTGGAAGAGCATCGAACATCTTATAGGAAATACCAAAGAGCCTCCGGAGATGTTTCTTCCGTGCTTAATTGTTCATGTGGTGCGGCAAAAAGGAGCCTATTTCCTCTTTAGAAATCTTTGGAACTTGCGAAACCGAACCACCATATAAAGCTATTTTGGCAAAAGAGAGAACTTGAGGGATATTGTCGTTACTCTATCTTCATTATCTTGATGTTCCAATGCTCTATGCTGTATTTAATTATAATATACATATATCTTTTGATAACAGATAGAGAATTTAGAGCGTTGAATCCAGCAAAAGAGAAGGCATATGTGAGCCCTGGAACAACAAATTATAGAAAGTGGTGAGGCATCAGTTCTAATGCTTCCATGGTTTATATGCAGTAGGTGATGTGTCCAGTATCCACATGTACCTCCTAATATTTTGTGTTTTTTTCTCTCTATTCACACTAACATGTTTTGTTTTGTGAAAACAGACTATCACGAAGCTGACAGCTCAATGCAGTGAGAAGGCTTTTGAGTTAGAGGTGATCTTTTTGAATAATTAGTGTGCTTTCCACAAAACTAAAATCTTGAAAAACCTTTTTAAAAATAATCCTAAGTGTTTTTTTTCATGGGACAGTAAACATCAATCGATAATCGCGTTCTTCAGGAGCAGCTACAACAGAAGGTATTTTCTTTTTCTTTGTTCCTTTTTGCCAGGTTAGTTTCAGTTGAGAATATTTGTAGAAGGCAAAAGTTTCATTTGGTTTTACGCAAAAATTGTGCTACTTGCAGAATGTGGAAATCAACGATTTACAAGAAAAAGTTTTACGCCTTGAGCAACAACACACAACAAAAATTGACACATCCCCTAAGCAATGCACACAACAGGAGATTCTTGATTTAAAATCTAAACTCCAGTCCATGGTTCTTTACCTAATCCTTGTGTGTGTTCAATTTAACTGAATTTCTTTCAAGCTTTCTGCAGTGGTCCTTTGTATAATTGTGTAGTTCTATTTAATTTTGTATATTTCATTACCTTGTGCAGTATTTTTAGTTGTACAATTTTATGGCATGCTGTTATACTATAGTAAACTCACGATTTATGAAGTGATTTGGACTGACCTTTATATTACTACTTGACCTTCTTTTGCCAAATTTCTTATTACATTCTTCCCATAAGTGTGGTGGATATGAAATAGTATACATGTTCATTTGATGGCTGCATGTAATAAATTTTCTGTTGCTTGTCTTCTCATCAATTAAGCCAACCAACTTTGCTAATATGCTTTGGCAGGAAGCTGAAAGTGAGAAGCTTAAATACTGAGCATATGAAAATCATTAAAGAAAATCGCAACTTGGTTAATCGAACCACAAATTAAGTGAGGAAGTTTCATATGCAAAAGAATTGGCATCTTCTGCTGTTGTCGAACTTAAGAATTTGGTCAAGAAGTTACAAAGCTATCTGTACAAAATACAAAGCGAGCAAAGGAGTTACTAATTGCTCAGAGATGGCACATTCCGGGTCCCCGGTAGAAAGGGCCACCCACCCGAAGAGGCGGGGATGAGGTTGGGACTTGGAGTCTTGATTTAGAGGATATGAAGATGGAGCTACAGAAAGAAAACAGAGGAAGTTGCTCTAGAAGTCGCTTTGGCGAGAAGGAGCTTCTTGAAGAGGAGTACAAGAAAAGTTTGATGAGGCAAATAAAAGGAAATATCTTTAGAAAACGATCTAGCAGTGTGGCTTCTCGTTGCTAAGTTGAAGAGAGGCGCTTTAGGCATATCTGAGTTGAATGTTGATGGTCGATCTATCAATCTAGCCGATATAACTAATGGTACAAAGGTGCGATACTCATGCAATGATCAATGAATGGTGGATGGATCCGGTTGGTGCTATATTGGTGAGTACAATGCGATCCTTTCACCTTGATCATATCCATTACAATCGGCCGAGGATGTCGAAACTTTGAATTGTGATTGCAGATTGCTCAGACACAATCACTACCGGGCAAGGACGGTCTGGAGAATGTAGGGACGCCGACCCGCAAAGTCCGCCTTCGAGTACCGACGGTGACATACGATATGGAACCACAACGAGCAGATCCGGTACATCGACACGGTCAGGGCCTACACCTTTGTGATGCACTACTTTGTGGAGGTGGACATTGTCCTGCCGGGCGACATGCAGCTGAGCTAGGCGCACGACATCGGGGAGTCTCTGCAGGAGAAGATGGAGCAACTCCCTGAAGTCGAGTGTGCCTTCGTTCATGTGGACTTCGAGTTCACGCACTGTCCGGAACACAAGGCCGAGGTGTGATCAAAGTCTGTACAATGAAATCAAGAAGAATGTGCATGCATGTTGCATCTGCTATGCTTTTTAGTTCTATTTTTTTTCTTGAACATGCATTCTAATCTTTCCATAAGTTTGTACTATGTTCCAAAGGAAATTATAAATCCACTTCTGAGCACAAAGTTACTCATTGATTCTTTTTTACTTTGGCAAGTGTTTGGTAGCAGCATACCTATTGGTCCTAAATGGTTACAAGAATGTGTTCCATCTGATGGAGGACTTTACACATGGTTCAAGTAAGGCCTACCAGCGGTTGAAGCAGAAGAATGAGCAAGGACTGGTTACTTCATGTTACAACATCATTGCTCATATACTGGAGTTGTGGTTAGTTGTAATGATGTGCTTCACCGATAAATGTGTGTTTTTTTGCTTCCTTTGAACAACCGTTTGAGATTTTGTTCAAACAAATTTTGAGCTATGGAATGCAATGCAGAATTGTTTTGCATTTCTGACTACTGAAAATTTTCAATGAGAGCTGATTCAGAAAGCTTTAGCTACTTCACATAATATGTAAATTATTTTGTTCAAATTATATGATTCCGTTGCAACGCACGGGAATCCTAGTAGTTACTTATGATTATTGCAAATAAACTTGGCTTTGAGCAAATGAACTTGTAGAGTAGAGCCATACACTTGTTAGCCTTGCATCTAATATAATTTTTGCGATACACTACAAGTCTTGCTGAGTACACAAGAACTCAATCTTGCTATTGTTGTTGCTTTAGAATTTGCAGATGATCCGACACCAGATGACGAGTTCTTTGCACCTGGCACCGAGGGGTTCGGTGACGGGTCTACTTAGGCCTTGTTTCCTTGTCGGTTGCCTGAGGGATCGGATGAGCATGCCGCTGGACTTTTGCTACTACTACTATATCTTCCGCTGCTATTTTATGTTCTCTGATGACTACTTTTATTTAGCCGGACTCTTGTAACAGCTTAAGTAGATTACACCCTTTTGCTTTACTTTAGTATGTGAATGTATGAATATGATGCCAAATATTGTGAATGTGTGTGCTAGCCTTTATTCCTGGGACTAGCACAGTATGCACATAAGATTCATGGGTATTCCATGCCTGGGGGTCTGACAGAGGGCAGTGGCGGTGCAATACAGGTGTGCCGACTTGGCCTACGAAACGGCAATGCGACCGGCGTACAGCGTGGAGCATGCGGTTCCGTGGTGATAAAGAAGTTCATTAATGCTGAATAATGTCTTGCTTCGTATTTACTTTTTGGTAAGAAATCTGTCTCTATAACAATTGTCCAACCAGCTTTTCAGTCAAGGAGCCTTGTCCTAATGAGTGATAACAAGAGATGTCGTCCAGTTTTCTTCTGGAAGGTCAGGGAGAATTTATCAATGTTTTCCCCTCATGCACCTGAATTATCATTCTGTTCTTATTTTAAATTTCTTATGCATCGCTAGGAAGACTTGGATAACTCACTGTACCGAGCCTCTCGTGACCATCAAAAGCCTAACCCTGCCATTAGGATCGGTGACACTCAGGTACCAGATTTGTTCGTTCGTTTACTTTTGTGGAGTGAGAAACTTGGACTTACCATTTTATTTACTATTCTAGGTTTCTTCTTTGGAAGATATCATCAAATCTATGAAGGTACACAAAAATACTATAACAGCATTTTTTTGAGAGAGAACTATAACAGCATTTTGGTAAACTCTTTCAGTTAACGGTGTCCTTTTTCGAATGAAATGGCAGTGACGAATACTGTAATTGGAGGCTTGGAGCCCTTAGGCTAGTTGTATCACATTGCTAACCCATTTCTCTGTGTCCGTCGTTACTGGCACCGATTCCTCTCCAGGGTCCTGCATATAGTAGTTTGGTATTCTTTGCCCCCTGACTTGGTACATTCCATCTAATATCTTAACACCTTTGCATGGATTTCATGCAGTGGTGAATCTAGGATGAAAAATAAGGGTGGGCTAACCACTGAAAGTTTCGAATGACTAAACTAATTTATAACAAACGTAGTTTTGTATTCTTGTGCAATCAAATTCATAATTTCATACATGAATAAAAGCAAAAAAAAAGAAGAGAAATACAATAAAGGTACCTCGCTAATGGAAAGTGCATCTCCTAAAACATGTAAATATGTTTCCAGTAGGTAACAACCTGTACATCAAAATTAGAAAAATTAATAATACAATAGCAAATTGTACTTAAATGATCATGAACATTTAAAATAAAAATATAAAAGAATCATACCGCTAGTTTGAATCATGACTTTCACGAGGCAAATTCATTCTACGATTTTTCATGCCTTGGAATGATCTTATAATTGCATCATCATCAATGGATCTAAATATATCTCGCTCGGTGTAGCACACCATCAAATCATTAAGCCACTCATCCGATACCTTGTTGCGCAAATCTGCTTTGATAATATTCATTGCCGAAAATATTCTCTCAACAGATGTTGTTGCCACTGGAAGGATCATTATCAGCTCGATGAGGCGATATACCAATGGAAAAGTTCTATCTTTTTTTGTTTCAACCATCAATTGAGCAAGTTTTGAAATATCATGACATCCATGAAATTCCCCACTTCTCCTAATGTTGATAATAAAGGTTTGAAGCTGATTTCTTAACAAGAATCGATCAGCCGCCGTGAAATCATCAGCATAAATCTCAGCAAGTCGAATAAGCTTATCAACATTAAACTTAGAGAATGAGTCGCTTAGATCAAGACAAGACATGCATACCAATAACTCCAAGGAAACTTCATTGAAGCGATGATTCATCTCATTCATAGTTGCATCAAGAGCAGCATTGAAAATGTCAACTTTGTAATAATGATGTTGAGTCACTGTATGCTTCCGACGTACAGATTTACCTATAACTCCAATAACATCATTCATATTTGGCACAAAAATCTCATGTGCCTCACAAAAGTTTTTGACTTGATCGAACAATGGCTCCCACCCATTGTCCCCCATATCTTGCAAGCGTTCTTTTACATCCTGTATCAAGCCCATAGCTTCAACGATGTCTTGATGCTTTCTTTGTAAAGCAAGTGATAGCTCATTTGTTATGCTCAACAATGTTATCAAAAAATGCATTATGAATACAAATTGAAAGGATTCCATATTTTTCATCAAACCTGCTGCTGCACCATGACTTGAGTTTTGACAAGCATCTTCACTTATAAGTTCTAGCACATCTACAACTGCCTCCCACATTTGGTATATAATGAAGCAAGGTTTTGAGATGTGTGCCCCAATCGAGTATCTCCGTGTCTAGCTAAGCTAGATTCACGATGCAGACCCTCTCCCAGCAGATATCAAACCATTCTCCAACTTGTCCAATAGGATATCATGATGCTTTTCAATCAACGCATCTTTTTTCTTGCAAGATGCACTAACAGCTGTAACTATCAGGGGAACATAGTTGAAGAAATCAGCAATAGCTCTACTACAACTTGCAACAGAGACAACCACCAATTGTAACTGGTGGGCAAAACAATGGATATAGAAAGCATTTGGATTCTCATCCCGAATAAGTTTTTGCAAGCTATTAAATTCTCCTCTCATATTTGAAGCTCCATCATAACCCTGCCCACGAAGTCTAGAAATAGGTAAACCATGATGATCAAGCAAACTAACCAAAGCATCCTTCAATGCCGTAGATGTACAACTTGTGATATGCTTGATAGCAAGAAATCTTTCCATGACCTTCCCTTGATTATTCACAAATCTACATGCCACAAATTTTGCAAAGTTAGAATAATAGTATAATACAACAATGTAAAAATTGTATGACTAAAAAAGAGATGTACAACAAACCTCACAATCACCGTCATTTGCTCCTTTACTGATACATCCCGAGACTCGTCAATAAGCACTGCGAAATTCCTATCTCCAATCTCACCTTTAATCACTTTCGTGACCTCTTGTGCACAAGCTTTGGAAAGCTCTTTTTGAATATCTGCACAAGTCATAACTGCATGTCCGGGAGCTGTATCAAATGCATACTTCACTTCCTCCTTCTTATCCTTGTACCAATCCAACAACTCTTTGAAATTACCTTTGTTGATGGAAGTGGAGGATTCATCATGTCCACGAAAAGCTTCACCTTGCGCTATGAGATACCTTGCACAATCTAAAGATACAGTCAAACGAATTTTGTATGCAATTTCGGCCTCCTTACTGTATGTGCTCATTTTACTAGATACACTTGACCGTTGATTCTTGAAGTCATCACACTCACTCCTTGTGATGTTGTGGAAACTATTTGGACCACCAACATGTTTATTGAAAGCATCTATAGCCGTCTTCCAATGAGAGAACCTAACTTTTGTAAATACATTATTACCAAATGTGTTGGGTTGTGACTGTTTCTTGAAAAGAAAACAATAGAAACAAAAAGCGGCATCCTTTTCCACACTATATTCTAACCAATAAAACTTACTAAACCATGATTCTTGAAAGGATCTCCACACTTTGCTATTGTTGTTGCTTTAGAATTTGCAGATGATCCGACACCAGATAACGAGTTCTTTGCACCTGGCACCGAGGGGTTCGGTGACGGGTCTACTTAGGCCTTGTTTCCTTGTCGGTTGCTTGAGGGATCGGATGAGCATGCCGCTGGACTTTTGCTACTACTACTATATCTTCCGCTGCTATTTTACGTTCTCTGATGACTACTTTTATTTAGCCGGACTCTTGTAACAGCTTAAGTAGATTACACCCTTTTGCTTTACTTTAGTATGTGAATGTATGAATGTGATGCCAAATGTTGTGAATGTGTGTGCTAGCCTTTATTCCTGGGACTAGCACAGTATGCACATAAGATTCATGGGTATTCCACGCTGGGGTCTCGACAGAGGGCCACCATGGTGCAGCCCACAGTGGGTGTTGACGACGTGACGACGACGGCGCGATCAAGGCGTCAGCGTGGAGCATGCGGCTCCATGGTGATAAAGAAGTTCATTAGTGCTGAATAATGTCTTGCTTCGTATTTACTTTTTGGTAAGAAATCTGTCTCTATAACAATTGTCCAACCAGCTTTTCAGTCAAGGAGCCTTGTCCTAATGGGTGATAACAAGAGATGTCGTCCAGTTTTCTTCTGGAAGGTCAGGGAGAATTTATCAATGTTTTTCCCCTCATGCACCTGAATTATCATTCTGTTCTTATTTTAAATTTCTTATGCATCTCTAGGAAGACTTGGATAACTCACTGTACCGAGCCTGTCGTGACCATCAAAAGCCTAACCCTGCCATTAGGATCGGTGACACTCAGGTACCAGATTTGTTCGTTCGTTTACTTTTGTGGAGTGAGAAACTTGGACTTACCATTTTATTTACTATTCTAGGTTTCTTCTTTGGAAGATATCATCAAATCTATGAAGGTACACAAAAATACTATAACAGCATTTTTTTGAGAGAGAACTATAACAGCATTTTGGTAAACTCTTTCAGTTAACCGTGTCCTTTGTCGAATGAAATGGCAGTGACGAATACTGTAATTGGAGGCTTGGAGCCCTTAGGCTAGTTGTATCACATTGCTAACCCATTTCTCTGTGTCTGTCGTTACTGGCACCGATTCCTCTCCAGGGTCTTGCATATAGTAGTTTGGTATTCTTTGCCCCCTGACTTGGTACATTCCATCTAATATCTTAACACCTTTGCATGGATTTCATGATATCCTGGTTGATTCATGATGCGGTAGATGCCATATTATGTTGACCTCCTCGAAATGGGATGATGTCGTTTTTATTCCTCCAGGATTCGACCTCGCTACAGGCGCAAAGACACGACACCTCAACAAGTAGATATTTCTGTATATTTAGGCCGGTTAGCTGGTCGTGTCTTGAAAATACTTAAACATGGTCATACGCTAGGCTCATGACCTGATTATGTGTTATCCAGTTGTCAGATTGTGATTCCCCACGTTAGCTGTATGTTGCGCAATATTAGTTAGTGGAAACTGAAGCTAAAGGTGAACTTTTGAATCCTTACCACTAGTCAAGCGATTGACGCACCTTTGTATGTTTGGACAAACAATGGTGCTGCGTAATTTCAAAATTGTAGAGATATTGTACCGCAAGTGGCCTAGTCTTGGTGTCTGCAACTCTGCATAGGTATTGTATGATTGTATCCCAGGTATTGGAGTCTGCATATATTTCTCCATTTGTCCCTTTATACATGTACTGCGAATGATTAAAATATTTGGGCCAGGTAGCTAATACGTAGGAACCTTTAAAGTTGGACAAACCTTTTCACTGTTGTTAATGGCATTGATTAAAATATTCTCATAAAAAAGCCAGTGATTTTATTATCATCAATTTCTCCATGCAGAACAAATCATCATTGATTAAAATATTCTCATAAAAAAGCCAGTAGGTCATTGGATTAAAGATCCAATCCAATTTTCAAGTAAAATTTATTCCAATTATACACAACTATCCAGGAACACAGAATCTCTCACACAGCCTTAGGAAAGTAGCACACATGACAGTTTCCCACATCACAGATTCACAGGCAACCCATTTAAACATCACTCTTCACTGAAGAACTGTAGTCATCTTGGTCATCGTAGTACTTGGACCAGAGCATGATCCCCCCATACTTCCCTGAGCTCTTGATCAATGGGAGCACATCTGACTTGAGATCATCGGCTGGGATGAACCCACTCCCGGCCGCCTGAGGCGACGCCGGGAGGCCGAGAAAGATCTGTTTCGCCGGAACCGACAGCCACTGCTTCCATGCATCAGCAAGATTGGAAGTGCTGCCTGAACTGTACTGGCAGGGAGGGTTGTTGTAGAACTGCACCCAGACATAGTCAAACAGGCCGGTGTTGAGGGCGCCACCCACCCAGGCATCAGGGAACGGACACTGCGGCGCGGCAGTCAGGTATACGCTCCCGCCGGAGTTGCTATACCCTTTCAGGTACCTGGCAAGATCATCCCAGTGCTGGTTGGTGCCGCCCTCGATGTCGAAATCGATGCCGTCAAGGACCGCGTCTCCCAGAGGGCGAGAAGATGACTGGCCTCCCAAGAAGTTGTTCCACAGGTACGTCGCGACATTCCTGGCGTCCTCGGATGATGAAAGGTAGTAGCTGCCTGCTCCACCGCCGATGGAGAGCATGACCTTCACACCGCGGCTCTGGCATGACTTGATGTCGGGGCTCTGGCTAGCGCAGCCGCCGTTGGTCGGGTCGCAGTGGCCAGCCAGGTTAATGACCGGGGGCTGGCCGTTGCCAAAGGCGGCGAGGAAGGCTATGTTGACGAACTTGTAATTGCCGGTGGCACAGGTGTCTGCCAGCGTGCCCTCGCCGCCGTTCTGGCCCCAGTAGATGGCAATGCCGCCGGCATGTGACCCGGCAAACTGCACAGCGGCTACTGCTGCAATGAGCAGCAGTTGCAGAAGAGATGATTTGTTAGCCATCTGTGTCAATGTTGCTTGTAATTCTATTTTGGTTGTGTGTGCAAATGGTAGTAGTTGGTTTGTGTTGGTGTGTGTGATGAGATTGGGCTCGAAGGGTTGCTCTTATATAGAGGGGGGACGGGAAGTGTGAAACTGGCTGCTGGCGATTATTTCCCTTCGTTGTTTATGCTCCTGCGTGGCTTGTTCGGCAGATGAGCCCGTGTGTAGTTTCTGTTGATGGAGATTGATGAACACATGAGTACGTTCAGCTTGCAGTTTCGAATTAACGGCAACGTTGTTCGTGTTTTTGTTTTATTACAGCTCTGTAAGAGATTATTTGGTCATAATCGAACGGAAGAACGTGCAAGGTACAAGTATAGAAAAGAAATTTTTTTTAAAAAAAGTACTACGTCTCTCTAATGGAGACGGCATTGAGCTCACATCCCTTGTGTCTATTTTAGATTGTACGGAGTAGATCAGAGCGATGGAATATCAACATAAATCTGGCCGTTAAGTTAACAAGTACTAACATCAAAAAGTTGCTAAGCAGAATAAAGGCGAAGGGAGAAAAGAGAAGTGATAAAGAACGGTGGATTAATACTTGATGGGGATGGCTAGGCTGCATACAAATTTCAGTTTTAAAATTGAGTAAATTACAACTTGTAGCACTGTCCACCGGGGAACGTGCCTCTGGGAATCTAAGTTTTAAAAGGAGTGTAATCCGTTTTCTAGCATGTCTAATTCTTTTTATATTGTTGATGATGATAAGAGATAAGAGAAAATTAACAATATGCCACTGAATTGTTAGCTATAATCTTGACTTATTGTTTATTTGCATGTAATAGCATCATCATGGCTAGAAACAGCAGCACTAGTGAACACTAGAAATGGTAGCATTTGTAGCACTTCATTGCATTACTTAGGCACCAGAAATAGCAGCATTAGTAGCACTTCATTGCATTACTTGTAATGTAGAGTGTTTCTTAATGTATAAAATGAGAAGAAAAAAAATCAGAAAAGTGTGTGCAGTTTTGGGCAGCGCCAAAATATTTGTGTCTTGCGTGTTCTTCTTCCTTTCTCTATGTTCCAGAGTGTTCGTCTGCGTGCGTCTAGGCGTTCTCTCCGGGAGCAGTTCCAACATTTGGTATTAAAGTGAGGTTCAATGTGAGGAGAGTGGTCACCCGGTGGCGCCGGTGGCCGGGGATGGCACGACGTCGGTGAGCGCGGCAAGGACACTGTGCAAGGTGCGGCGGCCAGCGGGGCGCATCGCACGACCGCAGCCGCGAGGGCGACGAATATCACGGCTGGGCGCGGGTGCATGCGAGTGGGCGCCAATACAAAGTGACTACTCTGCGCTGCTGGTGCGCGAGCACGAAGGCAGCACAACAATGCCACCTAGTCGTGCGCAAGGCGCGGGCGTGCACGTGAGGCACGCGGGCAAGCAGGCGTATGCGGGTGTGCGCTAGCTAGGGTGTAACATCCCAAAATCCTAATCTTGGGATTAAGTAATATAAAATGCATTAGGAAAAATTCCATTGAACATTTGCATTTAAATTTTGTCCGTTGGAAAATCTTGTATTGGTTTTAAAACAAAAACTTTAACAACATTAGGTGCTAAAAAGGAAATACAAGAAGTAAAATAAAACTTCCTAAGTACGAGAATGGTTTCAGGTTTTTATCCTAGGAACCATTCTACCAAAATTTCTATATGAAATTTTGTTTAGAGAAATCCTTAAGACCTCTTAGGATCAGCACCTTATTTGAATTTTGTAGAAATTCACGAAAGGTTTTAGCCTATGAAAATTTTACTGTGGGAACTACTTGAGCCCAGTAGCCTACACAAAAATTTTCAGAATTTTTGGACTTTATTCGAATGGTGAATTAAATCGGCAAAAAATCAGCTGATAATTCAAAACCCTAAGGCTTGTACTGTTCATCGGGCTCAAGTCAAAACCCTATGGTCGAACCCGACCCTTGTCACGTTCGAACCAGGTCCCAAAGAGCGCAAGCGCTTTGGACCGTTGGATCTGAAGCCAACCGTTCAGATCAAACATGTTGTTCGGACCTTCCGAACCTCATAACCAATAGGAACCGTTGGATTTAAAACCAAGCGCCCAGATCAAGTGCTACAGGTCACCCCGCTTAAAACACGCGCACACCGTTGGATCTGTTTTGAACGTGCCAGATGAATTGGGCTATTCGGACCGTCCGAACAACACATTTCATCTGAGCCGTTGGTTGTGAAATGGACGCTTCAGATTAGTTGGGCCGTTTGGACTGTCCGAACAGCTCAATCAATCGTAGCTGTCCGTTTCTAATCAGACCATCACGTTTTAATCAAATGTGTAACGTTTATTGAGCCATCGGGTGGTGGGCCCGTCGGCGCAGACTCATCGTCCACCTCGCGCCGGGGCGCCAACAAGATGCTCAAGCGAGAGCTTCGCCGCCCACTGTTTTGGACCTCGCCGCCCATGGTTTTGCTTGGCCAACCATCAGCGTCACGTCGCCATTCATTTCGCGTCCATGCCTGCCCACGCCAACCCTTGCTGCCCGTACAACGTTGGATTGCTTCGCCTCTGTTGCCCATGGCTG
Organism: Phyllostachys edulis; assembly: GCA_036346405.1. NCBI lineage: Eukaryota > Viridiplantae > Streptophyta > Magnoliopsida > Poales > Poaceae > Phyllostachys > Phyllostachys edulis. Next base: position 15,833,032 of record CM070557.1, on the reverse strand, counting down.
CCCGAGCCTTTCTTGCCCTTCTCCGCCGCTCAATCTATAAAAAGGCCACCTCGAGCTTCGCACTCTCTTTTCCAACACAATGCTCTCACTCACTTCCCATTTCATCCACTCAATCGAGCCCTAGAGCTTCAAGATCACAAACCCTAAAAAAACCATCGTGCCATCTTCTTCGTCTCCGGCGCTGTGAAGGGTTTTGTATCATTTCTTTTGCACCATATTGCGTCCCTTAACATCTTGAGTATTTCCCCTCAAACGATTTAGCTTTTGATCCACAGGAGCTTTTGTTTAGGGCTTTCTTCCTCGTCTCCGGCCAAAACCATCGCGAAGGCCTCACCGGCGATTCAGTGCATCTTGAGTCAATTCACTGCACCTGGAGCATCACCAAGACTCACTGAAGCTTATACGATCATTGGGACTCACTCTCCTTCACCCGGGTTTCTTCTCCACACGCGATCAACCTTGCCACCGCACCTCGTCGTCGATAACGCAACTCCAGCCACCTCAACCTCTCCGCGTCATTCCGGTAGACTCCTAATAGTCCCTAGATACTTATGCGCACATTAGTTTGCCACGGGCTATGCTATTTTGCCTTGTCGCGTTTTGCCGTAGTTGTTCCTCCGCTCGTCGCCAGCGCGCCACCGCGTTAAGCCACCTCAGGCCACGCCATTGGTACCGGCAGGTGTGCATTAATATGTAGAACCCATTCCAAGCACTCACTTGCGTCGCCGTGCCTCACATCGTCGGCAAGTAGTGCGCCCATGGAGCACCACCGCACGGCACCACTGTAGCTTGTCATTGTCGAGCTTAATCCAGCCATTAGGGCTGAACCAGTCTTTAACTGTGTAGTTAGATTTAAAAAGTCACCTACATGTGTGACCAAGCCTTTAAGTTAACTCAATCGTTAACCTCGCTTGAGTCTATAACATGCGAGCCCCACAGTTTAAGTGCACAGTGAAGGGCCCAGTGGATCGCCTCACTGACATTGGGCCCCATCTGTCATTCTGAATCAGAGATCCAATGAAAAATACAAAATACACTTTCAGTTATAACAGGAATACGCCTTCTCCGTTAGAAAACGTATTTACCATTTATTCTGAATTTATCCAACCGAGTGTAGTAAAAGCTTAATAACTTTTGCTACACAACTTCAAATTTAGTGAAATCAGTCTCTAAATTCGTATAAAATCATGATCTACCCAAATATGTAAAAATATTCTAATTTGGTTGCTATTGCTTCTGTTGGATGTTATTTTAATTCTTTTCTGGCTCTTTTTAGACATCGATTATTCGGGTTATTCTTGCGACGATCAATCCGTTATACCTCCATAACAGCAAGAGCAAGGCAAGCACCCCCTTTGATCATATTGATCCTAGTATTTTACTTATTGTACTTTGTTTTGCAAATTCTATTATGCATGCGTGTATGTTTATTTGAAAATGCTATTATCGGGAAAATGGTAGTTGTACATCCTGCTTGTTGCATATGTCTCCTTGGATTATTGATCTCTTACTGTTGTAACCTTTAGGTTATGGGTTAGACAATATGTAATGTCAATTGGGAATTTTTCGAGTGCAGTCTCTACACAAATGCAAATAGAGCAATAAAATTTCTGAAAAATTGATAAAAGGACAATATGTTAATTTGTGAGTTCGGAAATATTTTGCAAAATGTCCAGAGGAGTTACCTCTATTATTTTTATGAAAATGACATGAAAACTTTAGTCTTTAGACACGGGCAAGTTATGTTGTATTCTGAAAAAGTGGGGATTGAAACTCACTAGTAGATAGGGTGGAGATCTTGCCTGTAGTAGGTTAAGGACTGAAGCCAGCAAATTCGGGAGTAAGACCTAATCGTACTACCATATGTGCTAGTATGGGCTGGTCGTAGCTAACTAAGTTATCGAAATCCTGGCCTTGCATGATAGTAGGCAGAAATAGTGCGCACATTGCTAGGGTATCGGTAATGCTGACACAACTGCAAATGCCTCACTTCGATGGGTGTTATCCGGGTGAAGTGGGGGACTTGCTCAACGGGGTCTGTCCGGCGAGTAAGGCTCCTCATCCGATGTGTCACCTTGTTACTATCAGTGTTGTTATTATTAATTTTTTTGACGGATGAGGATAATGATTCGCAGGGCTAGTGCAAGGTTAGAATTAGATAATGTAAAGGCTGCGTCACGAACTCTAGGTTGCTTACCTTCGGCAGTGAGCAACGATATAGAGATATTTCAGGCAACTGGAATACCGCTTACTATGGGTAAAGTTGTACATCTCTCCAGAGTGATAAACTATTCGAATAGCCGCGCTCGCGGTCATGAGCATGCTTAGTGCAGCTGGTATGGCGGTAGCTTTTGTTTTCCAAACTGTTTTGCCACAAAATATTGGGGTAATGACATGGGGTTTTACTTTGTTGAGTTAACTGCCATGTCTATGGTTTTGTTCCTATGTCTATAGCCGATTGTCATTCTATGACTGATTTGCTATTTCTATAGTAGTATTGCCATGTCTATGGTTGAACCGAATCTGTCAGTGCCATTTCTATGGCGAAACATTGATTATATTTTTGCTTACAACCGGGTATAGTTGTGAGTGTTTGTTGATACTTATTCAGTTAGCCTATTTACTGTCCTGTACTTACTTTTTCATAAATTGCTCTTTCAAATTCCATTGCAAATTATCTCTACTACTATAATTTTGGGTTTACCCCGCGCAAGCGAGGCGATCGTCCACCGAAAATCTAAAAGCGAAGTTTACTCCGCTCGTCCCACCGATCACGCATGAAAGAAACAAAAAAACTGTCGCTTCTCGCTAAAAAAACCGTCGCCCACGACTCACAGAACACCACGATCTCCTCCCTCCCCCCGACTCATGGAAACAAATCAAATCTCCCCACCCCCGCCCGCGCCCTCAAGAACCCTCCTACCCGCAATCGCCGCCCTCCCACCCGCCGCCTCCCCTCCTCCACCGAGCCACCTCATCCTCCACGCCGCTTGCCCCTCGCCGCCTCCATCGCCGCCTCCCTAGCCTCAGGCCGCCATCACCCTCTTAGCATCCCATGCCGCCGCTTCCAAGCACCACTTGCGCCCCGCCGCCGCCATGCGCGACCTTCTCGGATTCTAGGCCGCAGAAGTTGAGATTCCCGAGTTCTTTGATCAGTTTCTTGATTCTTTTGTTTCCATTGGTTTTTCTACCGGTTCCCATGAAAGATTCGGTTTTGTAACTCGCTTATGCCGAGCGATTTATTGATTCTTTGGGGATTTCGCCCAATCTTGAGCGATTTCCTCTCAAACCTCTATTAAATCGGCAAAAATCCAGTTTTTGGGCGTGTTGATTGAGATATTTGCCTATTCTCCTCCAATTTTGGGCTATTTGGTGAGTCCAAATGGGGTCAGAGACTATCCATGGAGGAGTCATGTACCAGCAGCTTGAATTATGGCAACGTGGGCGGGATTCAGACACTCCGGCGCAGGCGCAGACCTTGAGGCAAGGATAAGAATTTCTCTTCTTGCATCTCTAAGCTTTGGAGTATAATTTTTTTTATGGTAGTGGATTTTTGTTGAGTTACTTTGTGTTGTTGGGGTGAATGCTACTTGCAGTGGATTGACAAGGAAGGGAAGATGCCCCTGATGGTCGTGAGCATGCGACCTGATCTGCTAAAGACGCCCTTGATGGTCACAGGCATCGCATGTCTACACAGATCTCCAAGATTTGCATAATGGCTTCGTGGGGTATAATAGATCCAATCCATCCATAGATGAGCACAAGAGCTATTAGGGCCTACACATTGATCAGGATGTCCGGATAATTCCACTTGATGGGCCTGATTCCGGTTTGGAAGAGCATCGAACATCTTATAGGGAAATACCAGTGGAGCCTCAGGAGATGTTTCTTCCAGGCTTAATTGTTCATGTGGTGCGGCAAAAAAGGAGCCTATTTCCTCTTTGGAAATGCTGGAACTTGCAGGAAACTGAACCACCATATAAAGCTATTTTGGCAAAAAGAGAGAACTTCAGGGATATTGCCGTTACTCTATCTTCATTATCTTGATGTTCCAATGCTCTATGCTGTATTTAATTATAATATACATATATCTTTTGATAACAGATAGAGAATTTAGAGCGTTGAATCCAGCAAAAGAGAAGGCATATGTGAGCCCTGGAACAACAAATTATAGAAAGTGGTGAGGCATCAGTTCTAATGCTTCCATGGTTGATATGCAGCAGGTGATGTGTCCAGTATCCAGATGTGCCTCCTAATATTTTGTGTTTTTTTCTCTCTATTCACACTAACATGTTTGGTTTTGCGAAAACAGACTATTACGGTCGACAACTCAATGCAAAGGAGAAGGCTTTTGAGTTAGAGGTGATCTTTTTGAATAATTAGTGTGCTTTCCACAAAACTCAAATCTTGAAAAACCTTTTTAAAAATAATCCTAAGTGTTTTTTTTCATGGGATTGTTAACATCAGCCGATAATCGCGTTCTTCAGGAGCAGCTACAACAGAAGGTATTTTCTTTTTCTTTGTTCCTTTTTGCCAGGTTAGTTTCAGTTGAGAATATTTGTAGAAGGCAAAAGTTTCATTTGGTTTTACGCAAAAATTGTGCTACTTGCAGAATGTGGAAATCAACGATTTACAAGAAAAAGTTTTACGCCTTGAGCAACAACACACAACAAAAATTGACACATCCCCTAAGCAATGCACACAACAGGAGATTCTTGATTTAAAATCTAAACTTCAGTCCATGGTTCTTTACCTAATCCTTGTGTGTGTTCAATTTAATCAATTTCTTTCAAGCTTTCTGCGGGGTCCTTTGTATAATTGTGTAGTTCTATTTAATTTTGTATATTTCATTACCTTGTGCAGTATTTTTAGTTGTACAATTTTATGGCATGCTGTTATACTATAGTAAACTCACGATTTATGAAGTGATTTGGACTGACCTTTATATTACTACTTGACCTTCTTTTGCCAAATTTCTTATTACATTCTTCCCATAAGTGTGGTGGATATGAAATAGTATACATGTTCATTTGATGGCTGCATGTAATAAATTTTCTGTTGTTTGTCTTCTCATCAATTAAGCCAACCAACTTTACTAATATGCTTTGGCAGGAAGCTGAAAGTGAGAAGCTTAAATACGAGCATATGAAAATCATTAAAGAAAATCGCAACTTGGTTAATCACAACCACAAATTAAGTGAGGAAGTTTCATATGCAAAAGAATTGGCATCTTCTGCTGCTGTCGAACTTAAGAATTTGGCTGAAGAAGTTACAAAGCTATCTGTACAAAATACAAAGCAGGCAAAGGAGTTACTAATTGCTCAGAGATGGCACATTCCAGGTCCCCGGTAGAAAGGGCCACCCACCAACAAAAGGTGGATGAGGTTGGGACTTGGAGTCTTGATTTAGAGGATATGAAGATGGAGCTACAGGAAAGAAAACAGAGGGAAGCTGCTCTAGAAGCTGCTTTGGCAGAGAAGGAGCTTCTTGAAGAGGAGTACAAGGAAAAGTTTGATGAGGCAAATAAAAAGGAAATATCTTTAGAAAACGATCTAGCAGGCGTGTGGGTTCTCGTTGCTAAGTTGAAGAGAGGCGCTTTAGGCATATCTGAGTTGAATGTTGATGGTCGATCTATCAATCTAGCTGATATAACTAACAGTACAAAGGAGCGATACTCGCAGTCAGGTACGAATGGTGGATGGATCCAGTTGGTGCTATATTGGTGAGTACAATGCAGTCACTGCCTGCCTTGATCATATCCATTACAATCAGCCGAGGATGTCAGAAACTTTGAATTGTGATTGCAGATTGCTCTGTACACAATCACTACCTGGGCAAGGACGGTCCTGGAGAATGTGGGGACGCTGACCAGCAAGTCTGCCCCGATCGAGTACCTGACGAAGCTGACATACCTGATATGGAACCACAACGAGCAGATCCGGTACATCGACACAGTCAGGGCCTACACCTTTGTGATGCACTACTTTGTGGAGGTGGACATTGTCCTGCCGGGCGACATGTAGCTGAGCTAGGCGCATGACATCGGGGAGTCTCTGCAGGAGAAGATGGAGCAACTCCCTGAAGTCGAGTGTGCCTTCGTTCATGTGGAATTCGAGTTCACGCACCGTCCAGAACACAAGGCCGAGGTGTGATCAAAGTCTGTACAATGAAATCAAGAAGAATGTGCATGCATGTTGCATCTGCTATGCTTTTTAGTTCTATTTTTTTTCTTGAACATGCATTCTGATCTTTCCATAAGTTTGTACTATGTTCCAAAGGAAATTATAAATCCACTTCGAGCACAAAGTTACTCATTGATTCTTTTTACTTTGGCAAGTGTTTGGTAGCAAAGATACCTATTGGTCCTAAATGGTTACAAGAATGTGTTCTATCTCGATGGAGGACTTTACACATGGTTCAAGTAAGGCCTACCAAATGAAGCGAAGCGTAAGAATGAGCAAGGATCGGTTACTTCATGTTACGACATCATTGTTCATATACTGGAGTTGTGGTTAGTTGTAATGATGTGCTTCACTGATAAATGTGTGTTTTTTTGCTTCCTTTGAACAACCGTTTGAGATTTTGTTCAAACAAATTTTGAGCTATGGAATGCAATGCAGAATTGTTTTGCATTTCTGACTACTGAAAATTTTCAATGAGAGCTGATTCAGAAAGCTTTAGCTACTTCACATAATATGTAAATTATTTTGTTCAAATTATATGATTCCGTTGCAACGCACGGGCATCCTAGTAGTTACTTATGATTATTGCAAATAAACTTGGCTTTGAGCAAATGAACTTGTAGAGTAGAGCCATACACTTGTTAGCCTTGCATCCAATATAATTTTTGCGATACACTACAAGTCTTGCTGAGTACACAAGTACCCAATCTTGCTATTGTTGTTGCTTTAGAATTTGCAGATGGTCCGACACCAGATGACGAGTTCTTTGCACCTGGCACCGAGGGGTTCGGTGACGGGTCTACTTAGGCCTTGTTTCCTTGTCGGTTGCCTGAGGGATCGGATGAGCATGCCGCTGGACTTTTGCTACTACTACTATATCTTTCGCTGCTATTTTACGTTCTTTGATGACTACTTTTATTTAGCCGGACTCTTGTAACAGCTTAATTAGATTACACATTTTTACTTTACTTTAGTATGTGAATGTATGAATGTGATGCCAAATGTTGTGAATGTGTGTGCTAGCCTTTATTCCTGGGACTAGCACAGTATGCACATAAGATTCACGGGTATTCTACGCCCGGGGGTCTGATAGAGGGCCAGCTGGCGGTGCAGCGCCACGCAGGGGTGCTGACGCACGTAGACGACGGCGCGACCGGCGTACAGCGTGGAGCATGCGGCTCCATGGTGATAAAGAAGTTCATTAGTGCTGAATAATGTCTTGCTTCGTATTTACTTTTTGGTAAGAAATCTGTCTCTATAACAATTGTCCAACCAGCTTTTCAGTCAAGGAGCCTTGTCCTAATGGGTGATAACAAGAGATGTCGTCCAGTTTTCTTCTGGAAGGTCAGGGAGAATTTATCAATGTTTTTCCCCTCATGCACCTGAATTATCATTCTGTTCTTATTTTAAATTTCTTATGCATCTCTAGGAAGACTTGGATAACTCACTGTACCGAGCCTGTCGTGACCATCAAAAGCCTAACCCTGCCATTAGGATCGGTGACACTCAGGTACCAGATTTGTTCGTTCGTTTACTTTTGTGGAGTGAGAAACTTGGACTTACCATTTTATTTACTATTCTAGGTTTCTTCTTTGGAAGATATCATCAAATCTATGAAGGTACACAAAAATACTATAACAGCATTTTTTTGAGAGAGAACTATAACAGCATTTTGGTAAACTCTTTCAGTTAACCGTGTCCTTTGTCGAATGAAATGGCAGTGACGAATACTGTAATTGGAGGCTTGGAGCCCTTAGGCTAGTTGTATCACATTGCTAACCCATTTCTCTGTGTCTGTCGTTACTGGCACCGATTCCTCTCCAGGGTCTTGCATATAGTAGTTTGGTATTCTTTGCCCCCTGACTTGGTACATTCCATCTAATATCTTAACACCTTTGCATGGATTTCATGATATCCTGGTTGATTCATGATGCGGTAGATGCCATATTATGTTGACCTCCTCGAAATGGGATGATGTCGTTTTTATTCCTCCAGGATTCGACCTCGCTACAGGCGCAAAGACACGACACCTCAACAAGTAGATATTTCTGTATATTTAGGCCGGTTAGCTGGTCGTGTCTTGAAAATATTTAAACATGGTCATACGCTAGGCTCATGACCTGATTATGTGTTATCCAGTTGTCAGATTGTGATTCCCCACGTTAGCTGTATGTTGCGCAATATTAGTTAGTGGAAACTGAAGCTAAAGGTGAACTTTTGAATCCTTACCACTAGTCAAGCGATTGACGCACCTTTGTATGTTTGGACAAACAATGGTGCTGCGTAATTTCAAAATTGTAGAGATATTGTACCGCAAGTGGCCTAGTCTTGGTGTCTGCAACTCTGCATAGGTATTGTATGATTGTATCCCAGGTATTGGAGTCTGCATATATTTCTCCATTTGTCCCTTTATACATGTACTGCGAATGATTAAAATATTTGGGCCAGGTAGCTAATACGTAGGGAACCTTTAAAGTTGGACAAACCTTTTCACTGTTGTTAATGGCATTGATTAAAATATTCTCATAAAAAAGCCAGTGATTTTATTATCATCAATTTCTCCATGCAGAACAAATCATCATTGATTAAAATATTCTCATAAAAAAGCCAGTAGGTCATTGGATTAAAGATCCAATCCAATTTTCAAGTAAAATTTATTCCAATTATACACAACTATCCAGGAACACAGAATCTCTCACACAGCCTTAGGAAAGTAGCACACATGACAGTTTCCCACATCACAGATTCACAGGCAACCCATTTAAACATCACTCTTCACTGAAGAACTGTAGTCATCTTGGTCATCGTAGTACTTGGACCAGAGCATGATCCCCATACTTCCCTGAGCTCTTGATCAATGGGAGCACATCTGACTTGAGATCATCGGCTGGGATGAACCCACTCCCGGCCGCCTGAGGCGACGCCGGGAGGCCGAGAAAGATCTGTTTCGCCGGAACCGACAGCCACTGCTTCCATGCATCAGCAAGATTGGAAGTGCTGCCTGAACTGTACTGGCAGGGAGGGTTGTTGTAGAACTGCACCCAGACATAGTCAAACAGGCCGGTGTTGAGGGCGCCACCCACCCAGGCATCAGGGAACGGACACTGCGGCGCGGCAGTCAGGTATACGCTCCCGCCGGAGTTGCTATACCCTTTCAGGTACCTGGCAAGATCATCCCAGTGCTGGTTGGTGCCGCCCTCGATGTCGAAATCGATGCCGTCAAGGACCGCGTCTCCCAGAGGGCGAGAAGATGACTGGCCTCCCAAGAAGTTGTTCCACAGGTACGTCGCGACATTCCTGGCGTCCTCGGATGATGAAAGGTAGTAGCTGCCTGCTCCACCGCCGATGGAGAGCATGACCTTCACACCGCGGCTCTGGCATGACTTGATGTCGGGGCTCTGGCTAGCGCAGCCGCCGTTGGTCGGGTCGCAGTGGCCAGCCAGGTTAATGACCGGGGGCTGGCCGTTGCCAAAGGCGGCGAGGAAGGCTATGTTGACGAACTTGTAATTGCCGGTGGCACAGGTGTCTGCCAGCGTGCCCTCGCCGCCGTTCTGGCCCCAGTAGATGGCAATGCCGCCGGCATGTGACCCGGCAACTGCATAGCGGCTACTGCTGCAATGAGCAGCAGTTGCAGAAGAGATGATTTGTTAGCCATCTGTGTCAATGTTGCTTGTAATTCTATTTTGGTTGTGTGTGCAAATGGTAGTAGTTGGTTTGTGTTGGTGTGTGTGATGAGATTGGGCTCGAAGGGTTGCTCTTATATAGAGGGGGGACTGGAAGTGTGAAACTGGCTGCTGGCGATTATTTCCCTTCGTTGTTTATGCTCCTGCGTGGCTTGTTCGGCAGATGAGCCCGTGTATAGCTTCTGTTGATGGAGATTGATGAACACATGAGTACGTTCAGCTTGCAGTTTCGAATTAACGGCAACGTTGTTCGTGTTTTTGTTTTATTACAGCTCTGTAAGAGATTATTTGGTCATAATCGAACGGAAGAACGTGCAAGGTACAAGTATAGAAAAGAAATTTTTTTTAAAAAAAGTACTACGTCTCTCTAATGGAGACGGCATTGAGCTCACATCCCTTGTGTCTATATTACTCTCTTTAAGGCCGGAAGAATCACCGGCCTCCCAACGTGTCCACGTCATCTCGCTCGTCAAGCCGCCTGATGGAGCTTTGCTCCATCGATTGCACGTGCTGGCCGCTTCCACGTCCCTTCCTTCGACGCTTTCCATCCGTGTCTGTCCGATCGAGGTGTGTGCGGCTCGCAGCGCTCCGTTCGATCGCACCAGGCCATTGTGCCTGTGTGCACCTCTCCTCCCTTCTATTCGGTTCTCGCCCTGTCTAGAAACGTCCCGAGTCTCCACTGCTCTTCCCCTGCCCCGTCGCTCTCCTCCCCTTCGCCCATGGCGCCCCCAACGGCAGCCTGCTCCACTGATGGTTGCGCCGACACCTCCCATCTCTTCTTCCATGCTGTCCCCGCACCACCTCCTCCACCGCCGTCTCCTACCTTCGCCCCCTTCTCCGACGCCTCCCCGCCTTTAGATCCGCCACCATTCTTCCACGCTGCCCCCGCACCACCTCCTCCACTGCCGCCTCCCACCTTTGCCCCATACCCTCGGGTTCCCCCCCCCAACCCAGATCCCCGGCCACCGTCTCTCTCTTGCCGCCCCTCGCCCTACCCACGCTCGAACCCCCCCCCCCCCCAATCCCCTGGCACAGCCCGTCGTCGCTGTTGCCGCCTCTGCTTGCTCACGTGATGCCTTTTGCGCCGTGGTGCACCACCGCGTCTGTCCTCCTCTCCTTATCCATAGGTACAAACCAACCGTTCAACCCACAGTCACTATGAATTTCTTATACATGTGGGCTTCTGTATTTCAGTTATGATCCGGTTGTACTCGGCTCCCCCGAAATCCTCTGGTATTGTTACGCCTTCTGCGCCGTGGCACACCACCAGTTCCATCCTCCTCTCCGTATCAATAGGTACAAACCGGTAGTCAGTACGAATTTGTTATATCTGTGTGCTTATGTGCTTGAGTTGTGATCCGGTTGTTATCCACCATTTGGTAGTTCCTTTCATGGTTCCTACACATTGGTGCTAAGTGCATTATCTGTAAACATCTTTTGTGACTTCAAATTTATTCAGATAGTCCAGTTGTTCAATGACTAACATTGTCCTCTTTATGGAAAGTTGTTGCATCTATAAATTGATGCTACAAACATTGAGAACCATGTTCTATAGAACATAAAAACTGGATGAAAATTGTTGGTGAATGGTTTTGCTTTTGTTTACTAATACCTGTACTCAAAACATTTGTTCTTGCTTAAACCTAGCTGGACTAAAGAGTTTAATTAATGTTGGTTCTGGGTTGAGGTAAAATGTCATGCAAAAAACAAAATATGCTCTTTCATCAACTATGGTTAATTAAGTACATCCTTTTGGTAAATATGCTCTTTCAATGTGGGGAATATATTTCTATATGGGCTAGGCTCCATCATATTCCCTTTGTATACATTCCCTGATGTAGTTATGGAGATATACAATGGAAAATATGCTCTTTCAATGTGGGGAATATATTTCAATATGGGCTAGGCTCCATCATATTCCCTTTGCATACATTCCCTGATGTAGTTATGGAGATATACAATGGATTTTGCTTTACTGAGGTGCCTGTCAGATCTTCTCTTATGGATGAGCAAGCTTAAGCTTTTTGTTTTCTACTAATTTGACAACCGTTGGCAATTGTGCTTGTCGGACCCGGATTTCAAGAATCCAAATCCTCTGTGAAATCATCGTATATTCCTCGGATCAAGAGTTAGCACTTCACAAAGACACATTGTCAATCATTCATACAAGCGTGAACTGAAATATTAAATATTACAACCAACCGAGTAACATAGACCACGCTGGTCGAAGTTTTACAAAAGGGCGAAAGCAGCCAAATTGATTACATCACATAAAAGCAACGTAAACTACAGCGAAGCAAAAGGTGAGGTAGGGCTCATCTCACACGAACAAGCGATCGGGTAACTCAGGTACCACGGATATTAACCAAGCGTTGGATAATATCAGTTGTACGCGAGTACCAACGAGTCTACTTAGGCTGGGCGAGACCTAGACTACAAAACTATACTACTCCTCATCATAGCCTTGTCCATCATCTCCTGGGCCGTCGTAGAAAGCGTAGTCTCCTTCGTCTTCATTATCTGAAGGGTTGGGGGGAGAGCGAGAATGAGCACTACTACCGTGCTCGCGAGCCAACACACAATGCAAATATATACATGCAAGGCTTAACAAGGATGGCTCGGGTTCTTTTATTTGTGAAAGCAACTTTTCAAATAACATACTTACAAAGTCCAATCACTTAGCATTTTAACAAATTGCAGTTTAGCAAAGAGAGCATGTGCAATAATTAATAACAGTAGAAGTTCCATGCGTCGGAACTGTGCCAATGCATCATTTTAATTGGAGCTGCCTCCAATGATCACAACCACTGAGCACGACGGCCTAGGAAAAATCTAACACAGGGCTAGGTGAGCCCTTCCACCATTTTTTATACCACCAACAAAGCTTTGAAACAGAACTAACTCAAGTTATGATTCCCATGTCCGCCTTTGACCGTAGGCACGGCTGTTTAAACAGTTTTAGACTCTGCAGAGGTTGCACACTTTACCCACAAGAGATGGTCATACCCGTTACCCCACATGATTCCGTAGTCATGTAGTTGAGCGACCGTCACAGTAACCTTTCTAGATATCGCGCCCCTTCCGCCATTCCACCCATACGGGGTTACGCCCATATGTTGTGCGGGATGTTTACCACAACGACTAGCGCAGTTGGTAACTTCACCATTTTGGCGTCCCTTCCAAGCCGGAGTATCACCGTACTTGTACGTTCTTCAGTCCCCTCCAGTGAGATGACTTTCAGGGTTCAATAACTTTACTAAGCCAAGTTGCACTTTGCAGACTTGTGGTTGTACTTGTTTAACATGGGAGGTCGTGACAAGATTAAGTCCTTAGGGTTATCTGGGCGGTTCATTCCACAAACCAACCAACCATGTGCTCCCCGAGCACCCACCACCTCACCATCCGCCCAGATAGAACTAGCAATTGGGGTTTTGAGGAGTAAACCAAATTATTTCCACACCTTATAGCCAATGGACCACCAATGACTACCCAAATCATTTTATGTTTGAGGAAATGATGATTGGGGTATTTATACCCCTGCATTTAAGCAAGACTAGCATATCGCTATACAACCTATAACTAGTATTACCATATAGTTACTAGGGTGACAAGGTTTAATGGATTCAATTTATCAAGGATGGCATATTAGATTAATTAATCAACAAGTGGGTATTTAACTACCTTATGCTTTAACATACATTTGATACAGAAATAAAGCATGCAATTTTGCTAATTTAAACGAATATAAATTTGCATAAAATGTAGGATCAATATGGTCAAAGTATTGACTCGCCTTGGTTAAAGGCAAGGGGGTCTTGGTACTCTTGGTCTTGATCAACTTGAGGATCTCCGGTGTCTTCAAATCCTAATCGGGCAACAATACCGGAAAAAGACACAACGGCAAAGAGAGCAAATAAGTACACAAGAAAACTCAAATGAACTCCAAATTAATCAAGTCCTATGCCATTAGCAAGATCTTGATTTAACGAATTTTAGAAATTTATTTCATAATTTTTGGAGTTATAACGAAGAGATATGAATTCTCAAGATTAAACTGAACTAAATTGGAAAAAGAGAGAGGGTGCATGGTCAGCAGCAGCATGGACCCTTTACATGCACAAGGCGCCGGTTCACAAAGACAGGAAAAAGGGGGCCCACATGGCGTTGAATGAGAGGAGGGCTTAAGCATATGACAAGTGGGGCCCTCAAATCCAATTTGATTCCCCATTTGATTTTTTTTCTTTGCTCTCATTGTTTCCCAGAGAAAGAACAGAGGGAGGGGGCAGAGTAAGCGCCGAGCGGCACGGGCGGAGGCGGCGCCATGAGGGAGGTGCGGAGGCCGGCGGGATGGCGGAGCGGGTCTCCGGAAGGTGGTGACCTCGTGGGCGACGGCGGGGCGAAGGGGCAGGCCTTGCAATGAGCAGGTGCGGACAACGGGCGGCGCCACGGAGCCGCACGAGGCGCCGACGGTGGAGCGGCGCCAGGGCGAAGAGGGCGCGAGCACAAGTTGCTTGGTGGCGTGGGAAGCCGGACGGGTGGTCGGGCGGCTCGGGATGGCTGATTGATTGGCGACGCGGCCGTGAGCGAGAGAGGAGAGTGCCATGGCAGCTCATCCCGTGATTCGGGAAGACGAAGGGAGGAGGGGGTTGGCTTCCTAGGGCCTTGAGGCTCGCGGTGACGCGGTTGTCGTAGGCGGGGGCTCACCGGAGCGGCGAGGGAGCGCGGAGGCGGCGTGGCCAAGAAGGGAGCGGCGGCTTCGGCCGAAATGGGGCGGATTTGCTTGAGGGCTTACCGGAGCTCAGGGTGACGTGAGGAGCTCAAGCAGGGTGGAGGGGGCTTTATAGGGAGGCCAAGGCGCAAGAGCAAGGGCCATGGAAGGGGGGGTCCGGTCCTTGGAGCGGCTTGGTCCCGAGGCGCGACGTGGGCGGCCAGCACGAGGGGAACCAGGCGTGGGAGCGGGGGAGGCGTTGCGAGGACGTGCGGCTCGGCGTCCTCACTCTGCAGGTGCGTCGCGGCGGGCGCGGCCTTCGGCAAGCACGCAAGACAAGTGGATGGCGACGAGACGGGGCGGCGACAAGACGGGCACGCGGGAGACACGGCTTTGAGCTGGCATGGCGCTGGTCGTGGTAGCGGCAATGACTATCGTGGTGACGTTGAAATTCAGCCGCGACGCAAAGGGAGCAGCCAATGACGCGAAGCGGTGGCGCTGCTCACGGAAAAAGGAAAGAAAGAAGAAGATGACCCCGGCGTGGCGCACAGAAAAAGGAGGGACCGGTTGGGGCCGGGCCAAAAGAAAAGAAAGGGGAAGGAAAGAGGCTGGGCTAAAAACAGGCTTGGCCCAAGGAGAAGAAATGGGCTGAGCCCGAGGAAAGAGTGGGCTGAGCCCGAAAGAAAAGGGGGCCCGAGAAATTTGAAAAAGGAGAGAAACTCCATTTTGCGGAAATGAATTTCAAAAGTTGAAGATATTACATTTGAAACACACACCGAGAAATAGAGGAAATTTTCAAAATTAGCTTAGGAGTTTGAATTACGGCGAAGAACGAATTTAGAATGGCAATACTATTTATCGTCCGAAAACGGACGTTACAAATCCTACCCACCTTAAACGGAATCTCGACCCCGAGATTCGAGCTGCTCCGAGAACAGGGACGAGTTGTCCTGCTTCAGTTGATCTTCGCGTTCCCAGGTGGCTTCCTTGGCTGAGTGGTGACTCCACTGGACCTTGCAAAGGCGGATGACTTAGCGCCTTGTTCGCTTGTCGATGACGTCGAGGATCTTGATCGGATGCTCTGGATAGGTCAAATCTTGCTGAAGGGCGATGGCTTCAACGGGCATCTGCTTCTTGGTACTCAAGACACTTCTTGAGTTGGGAGACGTGAAACACGCCAGAACTTCCGACAAATGTTACGGTAGCTCTAGTCGATAGGCTACTTCCCCACGCTTACGTAATCGAAACGGTCCTATATATCGTGGGGCGAGCTTGCCCTTTACTTTGAATCTTCGAGTTCCACGAAGTGGGGATACCTTAAGGTATACCGCATCTCCAACTTCAAAAGTTAATTTCCTTCGACGGTTGTCGGCATAACTCTTTTGTCTTGATTGAGCAGCTTGAAGGCGATCTCTGATTAGTCGAACTTTCTCTTTAGCTTGCTTGAGGGTATCCGGTCCAAATATGTATCCTTCACCTGATTCTGACCAATGCAGCGGGGTTCTGCATTTTCTCCCATAAAGTGCTTCAAACGGGGATATTTTCAAACTTGACTGATAACTGTTGTTATACGCAAACTCGGTATACGGTAGACACTTCTCCCAGTCTACGGTAAATTCCAAAGCACAAGCTCGAAGCATGTCTTCTAGAATCTGATTTGTCCTTTCCGTCGACCATCGGTCTCATGGATGATATGTCAGGTCAAATCAAGGTGTGTCCCAGGGGCATCATGTAAACTTGCCCAGAAATGTGAGGTGAATTGAGATCCTCGATCTGAGACGATCCTTTTGGGTACTCCGTGTAAACACACAATACGAGCCATGTACAGCTCGGCTAACTTGTCTCCCTTATAGGTTGTCTTTACTGGGATAAAATGGGCTACTTTGGTTAGTCTATCAACTATAACCCATACTGAGTCACATCCGGACTTGGTTCGGGGTAGACCGGTAATGAAATCCATTCCAATTTCTTCCCATTTCCACTAGGGAATTTGCAGGGGTTGAAGCAATCCTACTGGCTTCTGATGTTCGGCTTTGATTCGTTGACATACATCACAACAGGCTACATACTCGGTGATATCTCTTTTCATGCGTGGCCACCAGTACAAAATCTTCATGTCCTGATACATCTTGGTGCTGCCTGGGTGTAGAGTATACACTGAGCTATGGGCTTCCTTCAGAATCAAATCCTTGAGTTCCTTCTGGTGGGGAACAAAAAGACGGGTCCCATACCATAGAATTCCTTGCTGATCTTCGATCGTCTTGGGGGCTTTTCCTTTAGCCTTGAAACGCTTGAATCTTTGGACTCCAGGGTGTCCGTTTTGAGCGGTCTTGATCTGTTCTTCTAAAGTAGGATGTGCTTCCATGGCATCTGTGTCACCTTACTCTATCAAACAAAGGTTGAGGGCTTCGAATTCCTTATAGAGCTCAGGTTGGTACTCTTGAATCATAACATTATTGCAGTATGACTTGCGACTTAATGCATCGGCAACTACATTAGCCTTTTCGGGATGATAGTGAACATCCAAGTTGTAATCCTTTATTAACTCTAACCATCTTCTTTGCCGGAGGTTGAGATCAGATTGGGTGAAGATGTACTTGAGACTCTTGTGGTCCGTGTAGATATTACAATGATTTCCAATCAAATAATGCCACCAAATTTTGAGGGCGTGCACTACTGCTGCTAACTCCAAATCATGAGTTGGATAGTTATCTTCATGAGGGCGAAGTTGTTTGGATGCATAAGCTACAACTTTTCCTCCTTGCATAAGCACGCATCCAAGGCCTTGGCGCGATGCATCACAATAGACTTCAAAGTCTTGATGAATGTCTGGCAAGGTCAATACTGGTGCAGAAGTCAATTTATTCTTCAATTCCTGGAAACTTTTCTCACAAGCCTCGGTCCATTCATACTTCTTTTCCTTTTTAAGCAGGTGGGTCATTGGCTTGGAGAGCTTTGAGAATCCTTCGATGAAGCATCTGTAGTATCTGGCTAAACCGAGAAAGCTACGAACTTCTGTTACTGATGTAGGCTGTTTCCAATCCATCACGGCTTCTACCTTGGCCGGATCAACCGCTATTCCTCCTGCGGATACAATATGTCCGAGGAAACTGATTTCCTAAAGTCAAAATTCACATTTGCTGTACTTGGCATAGAGCTCATGCTCTTTAAGCTTTTCCAGGACCAATTGTAGGTGTTCAGCATGCTCTTCCTTGGTCTTGGAATAGATCAAGATGTCGTCTATGAACACGACTACAAACTTGTCTAGGTATTCCATAAATACCTTGTTCATCAGATTCATGAAGTAGGCTAGTGCATTGGTCAAGCCAAACGACATGACTGTGAACTCAAACAAGCCATACCGGGTGGTAAAGGCTGTCTTAGGAATTCCTCATTCCTGATCTTGAGCTGGTGGTATCCTGACCGTAGGTCTATCTTGGAGAAAACTGAAGCTCCTGTCAACCGATCGAACAGTCATCAATGCGGGCAAGGGATACTTGTTCTTGATGGTCACTTCGCTGAGGGCTCAGAATCCACACACAATCTGGCGGAACCATCTTTCTTCTTCACAAAGAGAACTAGCGAACCCCAGAGAGAAGAACTAGGTCTAATGAATCCTTTTTCTTGTAAATCTTCAAGTTGTGTCTTCAACTCTTCAAGTTCGTCAGCGGCCATTCTGTACGGTCTCTTAGCAATTGGGGTCGTCCCTGGCTTCAAATTGATCACAAACTCGATATCTCTGTCAGGGGGCTTGCCTGGCAATTCTTCTAGGAAGACATCGGGGTAAGCTTGGACTACAGGCGTTGTCTCTAGGGACATCTCTCCCAGGTGGTGGATTGTTCGTTTCAAAGGAGAGGAATGATCCACACTAATCCTTATTGTGGTTTCAGGGTCTTTGGCAAGTACTACTTTCCTGTTGGTGCAATCTATTAGTCCATGATACGCGGCCAACCAATCCATCCCTAGGATGATATCCAGTGTTTGAGACTCTAGCACAAGAAGGGAGGCTAGGAATCCAGAGTTTTCCAAGGCAATTTATACTCTGGGGCTAACTGAAGTAGCAGATAGGGGTCCCCCGGGTGAACTAAGTACCACGGGTTTCTTTAACTTATAGGTTGGCAACTTAAGCCTTTCAACAAACTTTCTTGAAACAAAAGAGTGCGAAGCTCCAGAATCAAACAAAACTTGTGCGGGTACTGAATTAACAGAGAACGTACCCATTAGCACTCCTGCGGCATCTTGTGCCTCCTCTGCGGTGACATGATTCACACGGCCACGGCTTTGCGTCGAGGTAGACCTTGAAGCTTGAGACGTCTGGTGGCTCTTACTTGGAGCTGAGGTCCGACCTTGAATTGCAGTGGCTCCGGGGTTGTTCTTTGGGGCAGGGTTGCTGCGATGAGAGCACTGATTGGCAAAGTGTCCTTTTTCTCCGCAAGCAAAGCAGTGGAGATTAGCTGCTGGGTTGACTGTGGCAGGGTGTCCAGCGGGGCGAAGAGTGCGGAAACCACTTCCTTGTGGTCTTGGAGTTGAACTTTTCTGAGGTGTGGCGGCAGAAGATCTAAAGGAAGAACTGCCCTGGAAGGTTGACTTCTGGGAAAAGTTGCCTTGCGGCTTCTGGGAAGACATCTTCCGTTTGCGACTGGCCTCTGTTGTCTTTTTCTCATTCTCCAGCACTAAGGCTTTATTGACCAATTGATGGAAGCTAGGAAAGTCATGGAGAATTAGCTGAACTCGCATGTCCTCACGCATGCCTTCCACAAAACGATCTATCTTTTCCTCTTCATCGGCTACGTCATTGGGGGCGTAGCGGGCAAGTTGGTTAAACTTGGTCAAATACTCATTGACTAACATATGACCTTGCTTAAGAGCTCTGAACTCATTCTTCTTCAATCTCATAGTACCTGCTGGTACAAAATTGGTTCTGAAGGCAGTTTTGAATTCCGCCCAAGGAATTGGCTGCCAAGCTGGTTCACCTTCACCATGGTGTGTTTCAGCAACTTCTTCTTCAACATCCTCGGCGGCGGGGGCTTCTGGTTCTCCATTCGTAGATGCCACTACTTCTGGTTCTGCTGCTTCTTCTTCTTCAACATCTTGTCTTTTATTACCTCTAGTAGCAAGGTAATTCTCCCACCATGCACCGGCGGCACCTTTCAGCTGGTGGGTAGCAAAGTCCACCTTATCTTCATTGGAGCAACGGGCGAGTCGAAGCTTCTTTTCGGTGTCCCTGAGCCAATCTTCGGCTTCAAGAGGTTCATTAGCTGCATCAAATGTGAGAGGTCTTGTTCTTAGGAAGTCAGCAAGTTTGGAGTTGCGGTCGGCAGGTCCTGTCTGTTGGCTTCTGAGTAAAGCTTGGAGAATCTGAGTTTAGTGAAGCATCACTTCTGCCATTGTCGGGTAAACTAGCGGTGGGGGAGGTAGTTCTTGTCCTTGTCCACGACCACGGCCACGACCACGGCCTCGGCCAGTTGCATAAGCTCCGCGGGCTGGGGCGGCGGCTCTTCTTGGTAGCATCCTGAAGAAAAGCTGAGGCTTAGAACTAGAGAGAACCAGGGAGGGGTATATGAGGGTTCACTAGCCCTCTAAGGCACACACAGAAGAACATAAACCAAGCGAGAAGATCAAATAATTACAATACAAAGTCTAGAATGGCTGCAATATATTAAGGGGGTTTAGGTGTTACATGACTCTCAAACAAAGCTTATATGCTAAGCTAAGTCATGACACAAGATACACACTTCGTCTACAAAAGAAAGAGCAAAAGTGCTTGCAACCCAAAATACTGCCTAGCAAGCACTACCAGCTAACCTAGACCATCCTAACTACTCCATCGGGGAGCAGGAGCGGGAGCGGCTCTGGCTGAAGCTCGACGAACGGGAGCGACTCTGACTGATGTGCGGCAAACGGTGAGGCTGCGGCCCATGCTCGACACCGAAGATCGTCGAAGGGCGGTGGATCAGGCGCCACACGCTTGCATGCAATATCTCGTGCGGGCTCCTCGGGGCGAAGAGGTTTGGCGCGCGGCCGTCGCTAGAGGGAAGGCCGAGGAGGAACTGGAGCCGAGCCGAGTCAAGTAGCGCTTGCAAGGGCAGCGGTGAGATGTGCCACCGCAAGTGCGTCTGGCGTCTCTCTCTGCGATGATGTGTCTCTCTTTGCAATGGATGTTGTCTCTCCCATATGGCAAGATAGAGGCTTCATCACTCCTACTCGGGTTGGAGCGAGGGTGTCGGTGGGCGCCGCCGCCGGTGAGAAGCGCTCGTCGGGCGGATCTCGCTTGGTGCGAGGAGTGGATGCTGAGGATCATTGCCTGGGTCAGCTGCACCTGGTGGGTCAGGCGAGGTTCGTTGTCTATGGCATCAAAGGCCTCCAGGAAGTGCTCTCTGTCGGGGAGGTACGGAAAGAAGCAGAATGGTGACCCGCGTAGAAGGTTCTCGTGCATCCAACACAGGCGGGTGATGGCGACACGGGCTGCGTCCTGGATGGCGTCGAGGCTGCTGCGGCGAGGGGCTTCGGCATGGAAGGTATGAGCCACGAACTCGCCAGTCCTAGAATAGAGGAAAACCTCCATGTCCCAGGACTCGTGAGCCATAACCTTCGTCATCCGGCCTCTGTAGAGTGGAGGGTGGGTGAAACCAAGATATAGCATCAGCTGGCGCAGGAGTTCGGCGAAACCGCTGTCATGCTCCCCATGTGAGCAATGGTCCCATGGGCCTATAGCTGGAGAAGAAGCCATCTACAAGTTTTGAAACAGGAGAAGAGGTTAGTAACACTTAATGAGAATAGAGATGAGTAAGGAACTATGAATGATGAGTAGAAGCAATAAATACTCTATATTTTGATAAAAATTTTCTTAGGTTTTAGAAATAAGATCCAAGTCCTTAAGGCAATCGACCAATCTAACTAGGGGGCCTACAGTCGTATGCTCTGATACCAGCTCTGTCGGACCCAGATTTCAAGAATCCAAATCCTCTGGAAATCATCGTATATTCCTCGATCAAGAGCTAGCACTTCACAAGACACATTGTCAATCATCCATACAAGCGTGAACTGAAATATTAAATATTACAACCAACTGAGTAACATAGACCACGTCGGGTCGAGTTTTACAAAAGGGGCCGAGCAGGCCAAATTGATTACATCACATAAAAGCAACGTAAACTACAGCGGAAGCAAAAGGCGAGGTAGGGCTCATCTCACATAGGCAAGCGACTGGGGTAACCTGTGTACGACGGATATTAACCAAGTGTTGGATAATATCAGTTGTACGCGAGTACCAACGAGTCTACTTAGGCTGGGCGAGACCTAGACTACATAACTATACTACTCCTCATCATAGCCTTGTCCATCATCTCCTGGGCCGTCGTAGAAAGCGTAGTCTCCTTCGTCTTCATTATCTGAAGGGTTGGGGGGAGAGCGAGAATGAGCACTACTACCGTGCTCGCGAGCCAACACACAATGCAAATATATACATGCAAGGCTTAACAAGGATGGCTCAGGTTCTTTTATTTGCGAAAGCAACTTTTCAAATAACATAATTACAAAGTCCTATCACTTAGCATTTTAACAAATTGCAGTTTAGCAAAGAGAGCATGTGCAATAATTAATAACAGTAGAAGTTCCATTCGTCGGAACTCTACCAATGCATCCTTTCAATTGGAGCTGCCTCCAATGACCACAACCACTGAGCTCGATGGCTCAGGAAAAATCTAACACAGGGCTAGGTGAGCCCTTCCACCATTTTTTATACCACCCACAAAGCTTTAAAACAGAACTAACTCAAGTTATGATTCCCATGTCCGCCTTTGACCGTAGGCACGGCTGTTTAAACAGTTTTAGACTCTACAGAGGTTGCACACTTTACCCACAAGAGATGGTCATACCCGTTACCCCACATGATTCCGTAGTCATGTAGTTGGGCGACCGTCACAGTAACCTTTCTAGATATCGCGCCCCTTCCGCCATTCCACCCATACGGGGTTACGCCCATATGTTGTGCGGGATGTTTACCACAACGACTAGCGCAGCTGGCCTCGACCACAACGACTAGCGCAGTTGGTAACTTCACCATTTTGGTGTCCCTTCCAAGCCGGAGTATCGCCGTACTTGTACGTTCTTCAGTCCCCTCCAGTGAGATGACTTTCAGGGTTCAATAACTTTACTAAGCCAAGTTGCACTTTGCAGACTTGTGGTTGTACTTGTTTAACATGGGAGGTCGTGACAAGATTAAGTCCTTAGGGTTATCTGGGCGGTTCATTCCACAAACCAACCAACCATGTGCTCCCCGAGCACCCACCACCTCACCATCCGCCCAGATAGAACTAGCAATTGGGGTTTTGAGGAGTAAACCAAATTATTTCCACACCTTATAGCCAATGGACCACCAATGACTACCCAAATCATTTTATGTTTGAGGAAATGATGATTGGGGTATTTAATACCCCCGGTACTTAAGCAAGACTAGCATATCGCTTAAGTACAACCTATAACTAGTATTACCATATAGTTACTAGGGTGACAAGGTTTAATGGATTCAATTTATCAAGGATGGCATATTAGATTAATTAATCAACAAGTGGGTATTTAACTACCTTATGCTTTAACATACATTTGATACAGAAATAAAGCATGCAATTTTGCTAATTTAAACGAATATAAATTTGCATAAAATGTAGGATCAATATGGTCAAAGTATTGACTCGCCTTGGTTAAAGGCAAGGGGGTCTTGGTACTCTTGGTCTTGATCAACTTGAGGATCTCCGGTGTCTTCAAATCCTAATCGGGCAACAATACCGGAAAAAGACACAACGGCAAAGAGAGCAAATAAGTACACAAGAAAACTCAAATGAACTCCAAATTAATCAAGTCCTATGCCATTAGCAAGATCTTGATTTAACGAATTTTTAGAAATTTATTTCATAATTTTTGGAGTTATAACGGAAGAGATATGAATTTCCGAAGATTAAACTGGAACTAAATTGGAAAAAGAGAGAGGGGTGCATGGCTGCAGTGCATGGACCCGATTTACATGCACAAGGTGCCGGTTCACAGCACAGGGAAAAAGGGGGGCCCACATGGCAGTGAATGAGAGGGAGGGGCTTAAGCATATGACAAGTGGCGCCCTCAAATCCAATTTGATTCCCCATTTGATTTTTTTTCTTTGCTCTCATTGTTTCCCAGAGAAAGAACAAAGGGGGGCAGAGGAGGCGCTCAAGCGGCACGGGCGGAGGCGGCGCCATGTAGGGAGGTGCGGGGAGGCCGGCGGGATGGCGAGCGGGATTCCGGAAGGTGGCGACCTGGTGGGTGACGGGGCAGGGAGGGGCAAGAGGCGGGCGGCCAAGTGACAATGGGCAGCGCGCCACCAGCCGCATTTAGGCACCGGCGGTGGAGTGGTGCCACGGCGAAGAGGGCGCGAGCACGAGTTGCGCGGTGCGTGGGGAAGCCAGACGGGTGGTCGGGGCGGCTCGGGGATGGCCGGATTGGCCCGGCAACGGCGGCTCATCCCGGTGACGGAGAAGACGAAGGGAAGAGGGGGTTGGCTTCCTAGGGCCTTAAGGCTCGCGGTGACGCGGTTGTCGTAGGCAGAGGCTCACCGGAGCGGCGAGGGAGCGCGGAGGCGGCGTGGCCAATAAGGGAGCGGCGGCTTCGGCCGAAATGGGGCGGATTTGCTTGAGGGCTTACCGGAGCTCGGGGCGACGTGGGGAGCTCAAGCAGGGTGGAGGGGGCTTTATAGGGAGGCCAAGGCGCAGGAGCAAGGGCCATGGAAGGGGGGGTCCGGTCCTTGGAGCGGCTTGGTCCCGAGGCGTGACGTGGGCGGCCAGCACGAGGGGAACTAGGCGCGGGAGCGGGGGAGGCGCTGCGAGGACGTGCGGCTTGGCGTCCTCACGGTCGCAGTATCGCAGCGTCTGCGAAGCGCGCAGCAAGCCATATGTAAGCGAGATGGCGACGAGACGGGCGGCGACAAGATTCGCACGCTGGAGACACGGCTTTGAGCTGCTGGCTGCCAGGTCCAGGTCAGCGCAAGCCTGCGACTACTATGGCGACGCTGGGTCAGCCGCGACGTCAGGTGGGAGCAATGCCGCAAGCAAGCGATGGCGCTGCTCATGGGAAAAAGGAAAGAAAGAAGAAGATGACCCCGGCGTGGCGCACAGAAAAAGGAGGGGCCGGTTGGGGCCGGGCCAAAAGAAAAGAAAGGGGAAGGAAAGAGGCCAGGCTAAAAACGGGCTTGGCCCAAGGAGAAGAAATGGGCTGAGCCCGAGGAAAGAGTGGGCTGAGCCCGAAAGAAAAAGGGGCCTGAGAAATTTAAAAAAGGAGAGAAACTCCATTTTGTGGAAATGAATTTCAAATGTTGAAGATATTACATTTGAAACACACACTGAGAAATAGAGGAAATTTTCAAAATTAGCTTAGGAGTTTGAATTACGGCGAAGAACAAATTTAGAACGGCAATACTATTTATCGTCCGAAAACGGACGTTACAGTGCTTCAGGTCCTTAATGATGCTGATTTATCCAGTTGCAGGTAACATTCATTCTGAACTTGTATCGTTCCATTGGCAATTGTGCTTCAGGTCATTAATGATGCCGATTTATCTAGTTGCAGGTAACCTTCATTCTGAACTTATAGGATTTTGCCTGGATTCCTTCTGTGCAAGGAAATTTCACAGTATTATGTGCAAGGAAATTTCATAGTGAAGCGTAACAAAAGAATATAACACCATTTTATAAATTGCCCTATATGCATATATCAAACTACTGATTGTTTGGTGTTATAATCTGAGTAAAAATCTTTTCCTAAATTTATGACTAGAGCTATGAGTGTGCCATGATCCACACGTAAAAAAAATGATGTGGTTAACTTCTTGCTTGAGATACCGATTCTATTAATAGGGTGGGTTAGTAGCAAAAGCTACACATTTGTGTTTGCTAGGCTAGGTTGCCCACATTGTGTTCTACTGCATTACCATAGATTTTGTTAGGCAAGGGAGTGGTATATTCTAGCATTCTTCCGTTAGCACACCTTCGATTCGTTGGCATAAAAAAGAGATTTAATTCATTTCTTTGCTTTCTATTAATTAGGTGGTTGCTACTGCTCTTCTTGACCTTTTGTCAATGAATTGCAGCAAACAATACTGCCATATATATTTTGCCACATCTAAGCAAGTTTTTTTTTTACTGAATTGCCCTTTATATGTTAACAAAACTAACCTCTTAGATTGTAGCAATTGCCGATGGTGCTAGTTGGAATAACCATGAAATTTTCCTTTTTCTCCTTTCAACAGCTTTTGCTCTTTCTTTTGGTTATAACTTTGCCACTACTCCAATCAGTTGGCATTATTTGTTAACATCTAAGAGGTTAATTTTTATGGTTCTTGTTCATGCAGATGGAAAGAGACTTGACAAAGGAGGATACTCATCAATATCCTTGTTTAATAGTCAGCAAATTGTGGTAGAAAAAGATCCAAACAGGCCTTTCGCAAGTGGTCAAAATGAAATTCCTCTGCTGAAATGCAGGATCCAAGGAATGAATGAGTCATCTTTACCCCTATCAGCTACATAATCACTTTATCCTCTTCAGGTATCAAATAATTTGGACTTCTATTAACTCACTTTTGCTTTGTGTGATCAATTGTTGGCCATCAGTATCTGGAAATGAAACCTACGTCAACATTGAATATGAGGCTTCTCAGATGTTTGACCTGCATAATGTTGTCATATCTATACCTCTTCCTGCACTTCAGGAAGCTCCAAGTGTTAGACAGATAGATAGAGAGTGCAACACTGGTATTTCAGCTGTTAAGGGTTGGAATTTTGTGTAGATAAAGCTTAACTTTTATTTTATAGATGGCAATGCACTAGATAATACTGAAACAGTTGTGGTGTCCTTATGTTATTCTCATTTCCTTGTGTCAAAATTACACCATTATAAATTGCACATCTCTCCCTTTTGTAGCCTTGAGCTGCATATATTTACTCTTTCTCGTGCATTTTTTTGTTTAGTGTTTCCTTGTGAATACATGTATGCCTCAAGAAACTCTCTGTTGGAATGCCCTATTTTTCTTATTGCTCAGTCCAACCACAGGTGCATGAAATATTTGAATTCTTAGAATCATTTTTCAATTTTGTAGCAACCATGTTGCTTACTCTTGTTTTGTCTTCTTTGCACTGGGTCCATGGAATTTGTTCACCCTGGCTGACCCATCAATATTTTCCCCCATATCCGTTGGATTTTCTACATCAAATACTTCTAGTGATTTGAAGGTTTGTTTCCCATATTGGTTGATGGACTCTGCTTTGTATGTGTGTTGATCTTCCAATTCATTTCTTTATTTGTTAATTTGGATTATTGGAAATTTCTCATATCACTGGAATAAGAAACCCACCAAACTATTGAGATGGTTCATTTGGTCACCACTAATTATTAGATAGTTTTACACCCCCAGTAAGGGCTGATTGTTCTCAATTTAGTGTTACATGTTTGTGGTATATGATATTCTTTCTTTTCGATGAACCGATAAGAAGTCATGGCAAGGAAGGATCATTTTGGACCAACTTTTTTTGCTAGGTTGTACTGCTATCTTGGAAATAATCGCATGGATTCTCCTTTCACGATGGTTGGCTATTGTTTTTAATATCTTTTTTTTGCGAGAGATGTTTCGTTTCGTATAGGAACTAGCCATGACCGTTACCAAAGCACATACCACGGAAGGTTGCTTCTATTGCTTGCCCCACTCAGGTACCACCTAATGTATTTTTGCACTAGGCTAGCTTAGTCTTTTCGTTACACTACCCTTACACATACACCGTACTATACGCATAGCACACTAAACATTTCTTTAAATGCTACATTTCCTTTTTTTTGGAAATCATGGTAGACACATCCTAGCCTGGAAAGCGTTGAACAGTTGTCTGCAACTATAAACAGCATAGACTAACGAATGTTTTCAATGCGCCTTCAAACTGCATTTGCTAGCATGATTTAAGACACTTGTCCAAATGGCTCTTGAATTCAATTCAACCTATCAATTCTTTTCAACATGCTCTTCTGTATAATAGCTGCTGCTTACGCGCTGTTTACCTAACCACAACTGTTCTTCTCATACATGCGCACGTCAATTTTTTTACTCATATTATCATTCACTGCACATCTATATTACTGTGTTTATTACTGAGCATATAACATATTTTAACCCAACCTATGCACTACCTAATCACAGTCATGAAAAAAAAAAGCTTAACAACCTTACAATCCATTTGGTTGAATTCAAAAAAAAGAAAATTTCCATATCAATAGAGAATCAATGGCGCATCAACATGCGCATTGTCATCCTAGTTTTAGATTATAGATCAGAGCGATGGAATATCAACATAAATCTCGTCGTTAAGTTAACAAGTACTAACATCAAAAAGTTGCTAAGCAGAATAAAGGTGAAGGGAGAAAAGTGTAACGCCCCCAAATTCTAGACCGTTAAACTCTTCACAACCACCCAGGATATGCAGTTGCGAAGTAAGCAGCGTCTCAAGCAAGCTTTCGATTACAACAAAATCCACACTTTTATTACATAAGATTAAGGCTTAACACTCAGTTTTAACGGCGACACGGGCATCCAAGCCCAAATTTAATATAATACAAGACAAAAGAACTTCAAACCATAGGCACGCTTGAGTGCGGTCGAGACCTAATAACAATAGTCGCTTCCATCCGTGGGTCCACCAAAATCCTGCTCAACAAGATCCTCTGCATTTTCCCAAGTTTCCTCTGTAGATGATTTTGTAAATTATGCAAGAATGAGTACAACTTCCGTACTCAACAAGCCACATGGAAAAGCTAAATAATTACATGCAAGGAGTTCAATGGATGGTTAGGGTTTACCTTAACAGGCATATGTAGATGCACTTTGCAGTTAAAGTAATTTATATTTATAACAGTAAAACAATAATAAATAATAACATCAGGGGTTTCTCAACAATCTCAAATACCAACTTAACATCTCAAAATCTCTACTTATGCCTTTGTATTGGAATCACCCATTAACACAGCCTCATTAAACGGAAACACGACGTATTCGAATGCCTTCTTGTTATACACTCTGCAGAACTGCCCAACTTTACCCACAAGATATCTCAAACTCACACTGTTAGTACATAGACATACAACACGTTAGCGTGCGACTGAGCTGAGATAACAAAGCTTTTTCACTGCTCAACCTTTCTAGCCTCTACCTGGTAGGTCTTACTCCGCACAGCCCTTGGGAGACCACCGGCCAATGGTGGAACTTGTGTCCTGATGCTGACTAGTCCATACCGTTGTGTAAACCTGCGAGTGTCCCAGCAGGCCCACCCCTGTCCCACCCCTGTTCCGCGCTGCTCCTATCACATAAGAGCACATGCCTGTCCTATGGGTATTCAATCGGATGAGCAGTGTACTAAGCTAGAGAGTAATGACCACACCTGTGGTTAAGCGGTTTTCTGTGTCTGTTACTTTGGCACAAGGTTCTTGTCCTTACTTGTCTCTAGTGAGGAAATGGACCAACACCAACTCGTGGTTGTCCATCAGCTTGATCTCACTGATGACTCACTTTTAACACCAATCTATTGGGTTGTCCAACTTCCTGGATACAACCCTCAGCTCTCCACCAAAAATCATTGGCGAATCGCCAATACCGTTTTTCAGGATTTAAACACATTTGTGTGACAAAGTTATTAATATAGCTAATATTTTATGTGGACTTGTCAAGGTGAACATGGCTTACAAAGGATTTTAACCTTGTCAATGTGAATATGGCCTACAAGTGCTAGATGGGTTTGTCTGTGGGGTACTAGGAATTATCTAATTATCATAGCATTCAAAAGTATTATTTCAATAATTAAAGTAATTGGCACAAATATAATAATGAAAGTAAAAATATAAATATATGAATTATAGGCTCAAAATGATCAAGGAATGCGACTTGCCACCTTGCACAAATTCTTCTATATACTGATCTTGTCTGGCGTCTTCTGGAGTCTGGTCGTTGAAGTCGTGACCTAGCGTGAAAAGAAATAAAATAAACCAAATAAAATCCGGCTCAATAAGGAATGAGCTGGGAACAACATGCAAGTAAATAAAACGGGAAAAGAAACATAAGGGAATGTGGTGTGAGAGGGTAGGTATTTATTTGGTGTTTAATTGGTTTGAACGGAGCTCAGAAATGAATCCAAGTACAACAAAAATATAGTAAAGAGATAATGAATCATATAAAAAGGTAAAAAGATTCATTGGGAGTTTGATATGGCTGAACGGAGTCAACAATGGGCTTTTTGTGTTCAAGACGGTCAGAATGGGTATGATATGTCAAATTAGGGTTTTGGTGAATAGTGTCATTTTACTGTTCATACATGAATTAGGTCATGAACAGTAATTAAACACTAATTTTGGTTAAGGAACAGTAATCAATCTTGTTGTTTTCTGGTGATGAACAGTATTTTTTGAATGAACAGTGCTGCACAGTGATTGGGCCGAAACTAGAATGAACATTGTCGGGCTGTGAATAGTGCGTCTATAGTATTGGGCCGAGCCCGTTCGGCTTAACGACCCGAAAGCCCATTACGCCCGGGCCTTAAAGGCCAATGGGCGCCGACCGAAAAACTAGAGCGCCCTTGCGCCGCCGAGCTGAGCCGAGGAGGAAGGCGGCGAACAGCGACGCTCGGGCGGTGGCGGCCGGCATGAAGGCGCTGAGGCAACATGTGAGGCTCCACCGAGGTTAGTGCCTCTCCCTTTGGGGGGTTTTTTTTGTGCGGGCTAAGGGCTTGGGTGGGGGTTGAGGTGGCGGCAGTGAAGAGAAGGGCGGCGCCGGTGAAGCTCCGGCGGAGCTGAGGCCGTAGGGGTGGGGAAAGGGGGTCCAGGAGGAGAGGTGATGTTGCTGGGACTAGAAATAGGAAGGGGAAAAGGGAGGCAGTGGTTTTGCCTCTTGGTTTCGACGGGGAAGAGGAGGAGACGGCGGCGAATCCTCCGGTTTGGTTGAGCTTGAAGACGAAGGGGGGTAGGGGTGGGTGCCTGGTGCGAGGAAGGAGGAGCGAGCGGGGTGGCTTTCTAGCCGATAGAAGGCGGTGGGAGCAGTGGAGGCGCTGGTGGGTGCGCGACGAGGTGGACAGTGGAGCGGGAATGGTGCCGAGGAGGGGTGAGGTGGAGGCGTGGGGCGGCGTCGCAGTGGCTTAGCTCTCCTCACTGGAGTAGGCCATGAGATGGCGCAGTAGGGTCATCGATTGCGGCGCAACATGGCGACGGGATGGGAGCGGCGTGGGAGCAACACATCGCTGGCGGCTCGGGGCGCACGTCGCATTGAAGGCGGAGGGGAGATGGCGCGGCGAGGTGGCGGCTGATGACATCGACATTGAGGGGGGTGGCGTCAGGGAGGTGACGAATGGGTGGCTCCTAAGAGGAAGCTGTTTTCAGCTGGGGAAAACGGGATCGCCGAAAGGAGAAAGCGGAAATTCCGAAGAAACTTCCGAATTGGGCAAGTTTTCATATTCAAACCAAAAAGCTTTCAAAATTTTGAAATCTGGAATTTTTTGGGTTGTTTCAAAAAGAGAAGTGATAAAGAATGGTCGATTAATACTTGACGGGGATGGCTAGGTTGCATACAAATTTCAGTTTTAAAATTGAGTAAATTACAACTTGTAGCACTGTCCACCGGGGAACGTGCCTATGTGAATCTAAGGTTGGGTACCGCGTTTGTTGGGTACAGGGGAAACCGCTGGCCCTCATCGCTTAAAATTTTGCGGTAGCCGTTGTTGCTGTCCTGTTGGATCCTAAAAAGGAGTGCAAAACTATGGACAAAGGAACTAAGACATTTTGCCTGATTAACATTGATGCACAAAACTTTGGGCAACGGAAGATATGAGCTCAACAAAACAATGGCGGTCCAATGCCCCGTCGTGAGAGTTTGGTCATTGCAGAAGTTTGACATCTTCAGTTTCAGCTTCGGAAGGAAAGAACCTGAGTTTGTAACATCTGGTTGTCTTCCAGCAACCGGTCATATTCCAGCAAGAGCTCCTCGGACTGCATCTGTAGGGCACTGACATGGGCTTCAGCCTCTGATCTACGCCTTTCGTGCTCTTCAGATTCCGATTTTACCTTCTTCATCTTTTCAGAAATGTTGGCTAATTCCCCACGAAGCTTCTTGATTTCCTTGGATGATTTCTCGTCCTTCCCTTGGAGCTCAATTTGTAGTTTCTCAACCTCCTCTCTGGATGTGTTGGCGGTTTTCTTGAGCATAATCAGCTTCCGATGGTAGTGGTGTAACCGATCAATGACAAATGCAAGGAAAAGTATGTACCCTGGAACAACCAGTAAACCATCAAACAAACAGAATTTCATGCCAAGTCTAGCAACATCAAATGATCTATAAATGTGTCCAGTACCCTCAATGAACAACAATATCAACCTTGGCCTCACATATGTTCTACATTCCAATTCAAGTATGAAAGTAACCTTTTTTAAAAGTTTGGCAGGATTGATACAGTAAAGGTATTCAATATTATTTCGAAGAATTCTAGAATATACAAATTTTGAGACATCAAAGCCACATTCCCCAAATAAACAGCAAAGAAAAGCAGCTCTAGCAATTCGTATTTTGTTCTCAAAACTGAAGCAAGCCAGTTAGCCACAGAGCAGAAAACTCACAGGAACCAGCTGGTTCCCAAATTTCCCAGCAAAGAACAGGATTTGGCTTAAGATGAGCTGATGTATCGTCGAGTTAGACTGGGCTACTCGAAATCATAGTCAAGTCTCAACTAGCCTGGATGATTTTGAGTAAAGTACTTCAACAGGACACATTTCGCAATTCTACTTTAAATAATGAAATGAAAATTTAAAGGCAGCATTTTGAATGGTTTACAAAGACCGGATGAATTTAAATTAACTTTCAGCTAGTTACTCAGTTCCAACAAAGTTCAACCTAGATGTGTAGACAACTGTTGGTGACGCACCAGGTAAACAGGCGTTAAATGAGTTAAGCCCTTAGTGCAGCAATCATACAAGTTACTCCATCTGTTACAAATTAAGTGTAGTTTTTTTTTTTTTACATTTCATGTCTTGAAGATGCAACTTTGACCATTAATTTATGGATAATATGTCAGTAAAAATTGTAAAAGATTTAAGATTAGCGAAGTGCTTCGGATGAAAATTCTATTAATATTATTTTCAAGTGGTCAATCTAAACTCTTCTACATACAGTATTGGTAGTGCTTGACTGCACATTTCTGATAACTTTGCTCAGGAGATAAACATGGAATGGTTCCACAAAGAAATTGTTTACAGGAATGGAGGTACTTTTCAGTTTCATTGAACGGCGCAATTGTCTAGCATAGAGCAAAATAAAGATACGGAAGGTCGACAAAACTTTGTTACCTCACAGTTCCCAACATGATTGGTGAATGTTCCATGCAGATAAGTGACATGTCTACCAGATGTACCAATGTAATAAATTTTCATTTGAAGCCAAATGGACAATCTAGCAAAGCCCAAAAACTACGTTACTGAATAAGAGAACCAAGTTTGATTATGTACTGCTTTACTGACTATCTTCCCTTTTCTATTCTTCTTTCAAGATCACTTCAGTGAATACCATTTACAAACTACAACTAGAAAGTTGTACCTTTATCCATTGTAAAAGAACACAGCGTATACAGATACAATCAAAGATGTCTGAAATTCTGGATCAAGTCTCTGTTACAGACACTTTCTTTGGCTAGACGTATCAACGTCAGACTAAGCCTACACTGGCTGTGCAGCCGTGAGGAATACGGCAAGACAGCAAGAGTAGAAGCCAAGGAGTCCTTGCTCCTTGCACATGGCAGGGAGGCAGAGATAGGTTGAATCACTTCCGGTATTAGATATTTAAGTAATATCCCTTATGGATACGGGAGATTGTAAGCTATCCCTTCAGGATGCGTTTAGTTGGTTAGTCCTCCATATAAAGGACACAAGGCACGGAACTCCATGGCGAGCTGCGATTCCATAAGTTGGAATTTCCAACGTATGATGGAGACAAAGACCCCTTGCCATGGATAAAACCATATGAGTATTTTTTTTCGAGGCCAGCGTACTATGGAAGAGGAAAAAGTATGGCTTGCTACCTACCACCTCACTAGCAACGCTCTCTATGGTACTGTCAGCTCGAGCAGGACGAGGGCATTCTATCTTGGCATGGCTTCGTCGACTTTGTGAATATGTGTTTCGGGCTGCCTTTGCGAAGCAATCCGCTGGGCTCACCTCCGGCGCACTGGGACTGTACAGGAGTACCAACAACAATTCCTTGCGTTGTTATACCGTACTGAACATCTCTCGGCAAAGCAACAAATACAACTTTTCACGGCAAGACTCTGTAACCCGCTGAAGACCGACGTGGAAATCCAAAATCCATCCAATTTGCAAACGGCGATGAGTCTCACCTGTGCATATGAGCATCGCGGAGAGGACGACTCGGCAGAAGCCCTAGCAACGTTGCGAGGAACATCAACACCACGTTTTTCTGCACCAGTTCCAACAAAGCCAGTCAAGCCTCAACCAGTTGGCCCTGCGCCGTCCCTGCGAGTCGCCAATATGGCTAGCCCTATGATGACAAGCACGCTACGCCGTGCATTGCTTCTGAGGCCACCAAACTCCCGATTTCGACGCCTCACACCGGATGAGATGAACGAGCGCCGCCACCTCAAGGGCTTGTGCTATAATTGCCCAGCGAAGTTCACCCACGATCATGCAGGTTCATTCAAGGGCATCTATCTTCTCGAGCTAGATGACGACTCTAGAGATGAAATAGCCGACACCGACGTATAGATTTCCTTGCACGCCATCACGGGTGAATAGGACCATGAAGCTCCGGGTGTCCATTCAGGGCATCCTCCTCACGGCATTAGTGGACTCCGGCTCGACGCATAATAATTTTTTGGCAGGTGTGGCCGACCGCATTGGGGTGAGCCTCACACTGCTTCCAGGGATGAAGGTCACGGTGGCTAATTGCGATCGAGTCGCAAGCTTGGGGGTGCACCGTGGCCTGCGCATAAACATCAACGAGTCTTTTGACGTCGACTGCTACGCTTTACAGCTAGAGGGTTTTGACGTGGTTTTGGACATTCATTGGGTGCGCACCCTACGACCCATTGTGTGGGACTTCGACCTCCTCACGACGTCTTTCTGGTGGCATGATCACCAGGTGACATGGCAGAGCTTGACCACTGACTGAGGCGTTCCAAGAGTACATGCATGCACTCAGGAGGACATGATGGTCGATTTGTTGAATGAGTTCGCAAACATTAGCTTTTGAAAAATGAGATCGAGCGGATGATGTGGCCAACCCCACTATTTTTGTTTATGAAATTAATTCTTGTATGGAATTTGTTTCGCTTGAGTCAATTATAGGAATCGCAGAGAAGAAAGATGGAGACACGTATGAAGCTAAGCGTGCATGTGCAGCACATGAATGTATGCATGGTGCGCGTGAGAAGGAACTACACGTGCGTGGACCAGCACACATACGAGACACAGATATTACATGGGAACCCGGAGGGGCAATGGAAAAACAATTGCATGTGCATGTGTGTACTTGGTGTTCTCTCTGTCATGTTCATCAACGTTTCTACACGAATTCTGAGGTTTCCAATTAACACAAAGTTTATATTTAGAAAACTTATCAAGTCTAATTTCCAACGGATGAAACGGATCTTGATTTGGAGCTTTCTATAAAAAGTTATGGCAATTTCATTGGATGCTGCATATTCTGTCCAAAACATTGCGCGAGAGTTGACAATCTTAGGGAGTCCGTGACTTGTACGACTTCTTTGGGTGATATCCGGATATTTCATAACTTTCCAATGGTCTAGGAAACTTTCTTTTTCCTGTTTTCCACGGATCCAAGTCGGCCCGAACAAGGAAATTGAAGATATGAAGGTTTGAAGTCAATTCGGCTTGAACTCGTCACCACCAGCACAATCCGGTTTAAAAACGCTATAACTTTTGTATACGAACTCCGATTTAAGTGTTCTTGGACTCATTGGAAAGCTAACTTCGAGGCCCTCCCAAAGAATCAAGTGTCACCTTAAGATTCCATCTGGGTTCACCGCAACATCCAAAAGAAGCTGACGGCAGACATTTCAGTGTTTCTATTTTTGTGTGCAAGTTATCTTTAGAGTCAGTTTCTTGTTTTTGGTGTCTTAGGATGGCTATATAAGCCATTGTAAACGTCCTTTGTAGGGGTGAACAAGTTATGATTTAGATGAATAGTTGTGTTCTTGTGTTCTTGAGTTTGGGAGAAGGGAGATTGAGAGAGAGTTGGCCGAGAGAGATTGAGAAGATCAATCTGGTGTGTTAGTTTTGGTGCAAGGCAAGATTCCTCCTTTCTTGCATTGAGTTGAAAGCATCTACTACTTCTTGCAATTCGATCATACTCGATTGGTTTGCAACTTCCATATTTATCTACCGGAGTTTGTTTCGGATTGTTCACGCGGGTACTGTTCACCAAAGAAAGAATATTTGTTGTTCTTCTGGTGCCATCAAGAGAAGCTACTGATCTACTACTACTAAAGCTAAAAGACGACGGCATGCTATTGATCTTCGAGTTGTACCGTGAAAGATTAGGTCAAATATCGGGATCCTTCTAATCAGCTAGTTGGATCATTATCAGCGGCGGTGTGATGGTATGCTCCAATAGGGTATTATTCAAGAAAATACATCGACGTTCTCTGGTATTATTCGAGAAAGTACATCGGTGTTCTCTTCACCAATGCTCTTGGTCAAAAAGCAAGATGCTACTTGGCGTTTTTGCATGGACTATCACACCTTGAATGACAAGACAGTGAAGGATAAATTTCCAATGCCGGTCGTCGATGAGCTCAAAGGCATGTGTTTCTTCACCAAGTTGGACCTCCGCAGCGGCTACCACCAAGTTCGGATGCATCCACCTGACATTGAGAAGACGGCTTTCCGCATGCATCAAGGCTACTCTGAGTTCCTAGTCATGTCCGTTGAACCCACCAACACACCAGCAACTTTTCAGACTCTTATGAATGATGTTCTTAAGCCTTTTCTTCATCGTTTTGTCATGATGCTTTTTGACAATATTTTGATTTACAGCTCGTCCTAATCAAAACACATTTTGCAGGTGTGCGCAGTGCTACAGCTATTGTCCGAAAACAAATTGTTCCTCAAACGCTCCAAGTGCTCCTTTGGTACAAATTTGGTCGCATACCTAGGTCACATCATCTCCGGACAGGGTGTGGCCATGGATCCAAACAAGGTGTCAACAGTGGCGGATTGGCCAGTTCCCTGTTCAGTGTGGGCTTTGCGGGGGTTTCTTGGCCTCACTGGCTATTACCGCAAGTTTATCAAAGATTACGACATTATTGCAACACCCCTCACCAAGCTGACGAAAAAGGAGGCGTTTGTGTGGGGCGACAAAGTCGCTCATGCTTTCGCCGCCCTCAAGACTAGAGATGGCAACGGGGCCATTCCCCGGCGGGGAGTGGTGGAACATCCCCGTCCCCGACATAAGGAAAAATCCCCGTTCCCCGTCCGTGTCCTAGGGCGATATTCTCCCCCGTTCCCCATCCCTATCGGGTTATCGGGTTCCCATGTGTACCCAGACCCGTATGATACACAAAATCATGGCAAGCAAACAGAATCATGGATGGCTGAGCACAAAATGACAGAATCATGGATGATTTAAATAAGCAAGTCCAGAAGCTAGAAGGCGCTAAATGGGATTTGGGGGCGGCGGCGGGAGCAATGAAGATCTAATTCAAGGCATGCCCCAAGATGTCGCCAGTTTTTCCAAGAAAACTACATACCACCGAATAAACAAAGTAACATTTCCTATTCCAATTGCGCTCCTCCGAAACTTTCTCCAATAATTTGACCCATCTTGTCTGGCAAAGAACTTTCCATTCCAACATGAAGCAAAGAACAGTTCAATAGCTCATATGGGAGTAACCTTTAGGTAGATGTCGAGGCTGCGGAGCTCGCAGCACTTCTTGGCGAGCAGATCGACGCCGATGTCGGAGATCTCGCAGCACCACTTGACGCTAAGCTTCTCCACCTTGGGGCACCCCACGGCTACCTTGGCAAGCCCCATGTCCATGACGCCGAGGCACTTGTCCAGCCTCAGCTCCCTCAGTTCGAAAGCTAGAAGGCGTCGAATGGGATTTGGGGATTTGGGGGCGGCAGTGGGAGCAAGGAAGCGCCAAATAGGATGCTAGGGTTACTGCCTGGGAAGTGGGAAGCGTCGAATGGGTGGGACTATGGGCTGTGGACTATGGGTTGTGGCTGTGCGGACGTGCGGTAGGCGGGCCAGTTACGCCGGTAGCAATAGTGGGCTAGTGGCCCATATGGCCATGTCATTGGGTTATCGAGGGCATGTGGGTAACGGGGATGAGGAGTAGGGGAATGGCTCCGACCCTGTTTTACCTGATGGGGAATTGTTTTTTCACATTAGCATCCCCGTGGGAGAAGAAATAGTCCCAACCCCGGCCCCTAATGGGTAAATTCCCCGTCAGGGAACGGGGCCTCATTGCCATCCCTACTCAAGACGGCTCTCACCTCCGCACCAATATTACAAGTACCAAACTTCAATTTACAGTTCATTGTGGATTGTGATACGTCTGGCACATGGTTTGGTGCAGTACTACACCAAAGGGACCGACCTTTGGCGTTCTTCAACCGAGCGGTGGCGCCTCAACATGCTAAGCTAGCGACCTACAAACGCGAACTTATTGGCTTGGTAAAAGCTATTCGACATTGGCGTCCGTATTTATGGGGGCATTCCTTTCGCGTTCGTCCACTATAGCCTGAAATTTTTGGTTGACTAGCGGTTGTCCACTGTCCCGCAACAGCATTGGGTGAGCAAACTTTTCAGCTATACGTTCACGGTGGAATACCGGCTGGGTCGGCAAAACGCCGCGGCCGATGCCCTTTCCCAGTGGACAGAGGATCAGCCGACTCTACATGCGATGTCCGCTCTACGCTTTGATGTCTTCGACAGCCTTCTTCAAGAAATTAACTCAAGGCCAAACTTGGTCCAGCAGCGTGCCGACGTGTTGGCTAGTAGTGCCACGTCGGGCTGGTCCGTCGTGGACAACCTATCTTTCACGATACGTAACTAGACAGCAACAAGAACTCCTGGTCTCTCTTCTCTTCCTTCTCTCAACCGAAACAAGTAACAGTAGCAACAAATAGATGGATTTAGTTGGCCACGTTGGTGTAGATGCCAACCAAACCCTTGATCAACTCCCTACTTGTGGACACAGCAAAACACAAATAAGAGAATATGGACCTTGCGATCCAATAAACAAGCTCCAACACCACAGCTAGAACCGGCAAACCAAGATGAATCTCTTGATTGAACAAAGAGAAATCAAACACTCGATATGGCCGCCTCCATGGCGATTTTCTAGTTTTTATTTAAAACTCAAATAGCGATGCTCTACCTTACAAGGCCGTAGGCCTAGTCTTATATAGGCATCACATATGGACGCGCACACACACCGACTCCAACTCTGAATCGAACAACTCATGCGTTTGTGTCATGCACGTTACATCTCAAACCCCACTTCTCAAATTAAACTGAACTGGTTTTCTAGAGAAGCCTCACATGACTTGATTTCCATTTTTTTTATAAAAAAAAAAGAACTAACTCTCACTCGAACTTGTAGAAAGGAAAAGACCTCCCTTGTGTTATCTCTTGACTACACACGCAACCTCCTTGTGCATTAATTCCTTGTGCCCACGACGGCACATGTGTGCATGCATGGCTCGACACTTCATGCCTATGCACGTGCACCGCCTTGGGTAGCCCACCCTGCCTTGGCACAAAGCAGGTACTATGTACCTCTGTTTGCTAACTGCATAGCCAACTAGATTATTTGTATGGTGCCTTGCATGCCTTCCTTTTATTGCTTCACATACCAGCTCTTTCCTTTCCTCTCTCTCCGTACTAATAAGTATTTCTCCAACTAGAAAAGAATTAACACTAGTTGAAGCATTTATGGTTTTTAGGCCCGTATCATCCCCTCCCCCTTTAAGCAAATCCGTCCTCGACTTTGGGGTAGACTTCAAAAAGCTTATTTGCTGAAATTCTCCACCTTGATAGCACTATCTGCCATTGGTTTCAGCACGTGTCGCTTCCCGTCATGCACAAAAGAATGTGTTGGACCGGCCCTCATGTGTAGCATTATGATTAAATTGCCACGGCCTACCCAATAGCAAACCACATACAACCATCAACACGACGTCACAATCCACTTTGCCAACATAATCACCAATGACGAACAGAACACGCACCTTGTGAGTTATTTTCAACCTCCCAGAGTTATATAACCACTCCACGCAGTGCAGTTGCGGATGCCTCCACGTGGACAGCCCCAAAGCGTACACCAAATCCTTGCTAATTACATTGATAAAGCTTCCACCGTCAATGATCAGCTTGCATGCTCTCCTTGATCTTGCATTCTGTTTGGAAAACACTCTACCGTTGCCCTTTAGCTTCAATTTCAGCACCTTGCACTTTTTGAACTAGCATGTTCACACCACTTTTAGGAGAAAGATCCAATTGATCAAAAGTTGGTCCTGGCATAAAAGGAGTTTCCTCGTGTTTCGTTTCTTCTGATTTCTCACTTTCAAAATCCGCACTAGCACTTTTCGAAGCAAAACCATAACTTGTGAGCAATACCTTTCGTTGATTTGGGCAATCACGCATCATATGCCCTCTTCCCTTGCATTTGAAGCATTCAATTTCCCTAGTACGAGCGTTCAATTTCCCTAGTACGAGCAGTAGATAACGCACTAGATTCAGCTTTAGATGCTTCTTTACCTCCATTGCTAGTAGCTTTTGACACCTCCTTAGGAACAACCCCGTTTGATTATTACCTTAGAATTTGTGCCAACATCATCTCCTTGATGTTGTGGACGCCTACATGCGCTGGATTGAGGTGGGGCGGCCACTCCTTTCTTGCTTTCGCTTCACTTGTTGTTCGGCATGTTCAGCTTGATGAACTAAGTCTTGGATGTTGTAGTAATGAACCATCTCCACTCTATCTTGCACCTTCTCATTAAGCTCATTAAAGAATCATGCCATAGTAGACTCCTCATGTTCATCCGTTCCTGTACAGATCATCAACATCTCCATCTCTTTGTGGTACTCATCAACACTAGAATTACCTTGTCGTAGTTGTTGCAGCCAATTATACAAGGTCCTAGTGTAGTGTTCAGGAACAATACATCGCCTCAGCATATTCTTCATCTGCACCCATGTATTTAGACACACTCCCACACAGCATAATTGGTTCCACCAGACTAGGGCATACCAGGTGAACTCAATTGTCGCCAAATGAATCTCTCAATTGGACACTCACAGAAATCAAACACTCGATATGGACGCCTCCATGGCAATTTTCTAGTTTTCATTTAAAACTTAAAA
The DNA here is from genome assembly GCA_036346405.1 of Phyllostachys edulis. NCBI lineage: Eukaryota > Viridiplantae > Streptophyta > Magnoliopsida > Poales > Poaceae > Phyllostachys > Phyllostachys edulis. The sequence continues at coordinate 15,792,019 of CM070557.1, read as the reverse complement.
ATAACGATGCTCTCCCTTACAAGGCCGTAGGCCTAGGCTTACACACCGACTCCAACTCTGAATCGAACAACTCGTGCATTTGTGCCAGGCACGTTACATCTCAAACCCTACTTCTCAAATTAAACCGAACTGGTTTTCTAGAGAAGCCTCACATGACTCGGTTTCAAAAAAAAAACCGACTCTGACGCGAACTGGTGGAAAGGAAAAGACCTCCCTTGCGTTATCTCTTGATTACACATGCAACCTCCTTGTGCATTAATTCCTTGTGCACATGCCTGCACGTGTGCATGCATAGCTCAACACTTCATGCCTATGCACGTGCACTGCTTTGGGTAGCCCACACTGCCTTGGCGCAAAGCAGGTACTAGTACCTCTATTTGCTAACCGCACAGCCAGCTAGATTATTTCTACAGTGCCTTACATGCCTTCCTTTTATTGCTTCACATACCAGCTCTTTCCTTTCCTCTCTTAGTACCAACAAGTACTACTCCAACTAGAAAAGAATTAACACCAGTTAAAGCGTTTATGGTTTTTAGGCCTGTATCACCAACGCAACAAGTCCTAGCATTTACATCCGCCCAGCCTACTTCAACCATTGCCAGTTCCGCACAAGGTTTAGGACGATATTTCTATGGACTTCGTGGAAAATTTTCCCAAGGTACATGGCAAGTATGTGGTTCTTACCATTGTTGACAAATTCTCCAAATATGCCCACTTTCTGGCTTTGGGTCATCCGTATACAGCTAGCTCGGTTGCTCGTGTCTTCTTTGACAATATTGTCTGGCTTTACGGCATTCCATCTTCCATTGTGAGTGACCGTGATCCTATCTCCACAAGCTCATTTTGGTCTTAATTATTTCGTCTTGCTGGCTCTAAGTTGCACCTCAATTCCGCTTTTCATCCGCAGTCCGATGGCCAAACTGAAGTCGTCAACTGCATCATTGGCATGTATCTTCGTTGTCTTTCTGGGGATTGGCCGAAGGAGTGGCTTCGTTGGCTACCTTAGGCGGAATTTTGTTACAATTCCTCCTTCCAAACAGCACTCCGAGCCACTCCCTTCAAAGTCGTTTATGGGTGAGACCCTCCGGCTTTGGTTGCTTAGGAGCCGAGTGTTGCTTGTATTGCAGCAGTGGATCATCAACTTTTGGAACGTGACGAGTTTATTGCTGAAATTCGGGAAAGATTGCTTCAAGCTCAGGCTTTTCTGAAGGAACATTATGATAAAATTCATAGGACAATCGAGTTTGATGTGTGACAATGGATTTGGCTCCAACTTCATCACCGAGCAGCGACATCCTTAGGAAGACCAGCCCTAGGCAAACTTTATCCTCGTTTTGTCGGGGCCTACAAGATTGTGCAACGTATCGGCACAGTAGCTTACCGTTTGTAGCTGCCCGTTCGTGCTCGCCTACATGACGTTTTTCGTGTTGCTTTGTTGAAACCGTTCCATGGGGAGCAGCCAGACCAGATAGTACCAGTGTCCAACATTCATCATGGTCGTGTTGTTCCCAAGCCTGCTCAGGTACTTATGGACAGCTTTACACCAGAAGGTTGGTAGGTTTTGGTTCGTTAGGAGGATCGCCCAGCCACTGAAAACATCATAGATTTCAACTTCAGTGTTTCGCTAGTGTTATCCTCGTGCAGCTCGAGGACGAGCTGTTTCTCCAAGGTGGCGGAAATGTTACGAACTCTTTCTTTGGCAAGACGTATCAACGTCGGACTAAGCCTGCGTCGGTTGTGCAGCCGTGAGGAATACGGCAAAACAACAAGCATAGAAGCCAAGGACTCCTTGCTCCTTGCGCACAGCAGGAAGGTAGAGATAGCTTGAATCACTTTCGGTATTAGATATTTTGGTAATATCCTTTATGATACTGGAGATTGTAAGCTATCCCTTCAGGATGCGTTTAGTTGGTTAGTCCTCCATGTAAAAGACACACAATTGTACTCAATAGATCAAGCAATAATCAATCAAGCCTTCCCTACCTCTGATCGATTCAGAGCCTCGCGGCGCTAGCCAGAAACAAGTCTCATCTTGCGCACAAGGGCGAACTCAATCGCTCTCCCTACCCCTTATGTTCCAATCCCAACTCTCGTTTCAATTTTCTTCCACCTCTAGCCCAACGCCTAAAGGACTCCCTTCGACATGATGAATAAGTCTCTGTACTGTGGTCTTTGTGGGGTGGGCACATGGTTCTTGTGACCCTGATGTATGGTGGTTGTACAGCATCTTAGACTAGCATCTTAGACTAGCTTTTGACTAGCATCTAGGACAGCATCTTAGACTAGCTTTTGACAGCATCTTAGACTAGCTTTTGACTAGCATCTAGGACAGCATCTTAGACTAGCTTTTGACAGTATCTTAGACTAGTATCTTAGCATATGCTTGGCTGGTTGGCAGCCTATAAATTTGTATCCCCAACCCCTCAGGTTGGTATGGCATTGTGTGAGAAATAAAGAAAAATTGCCCCATCTCCAAGTGTCATCCTCCCGATGAGAGTAAGGATCTTGTTATCACCAAGTGCAAGAGTCCAGCGACTAACAAGTGGTATCAGAGCCGTACTATCCTGCAACCTGAGCATCTCCTGCTCAATCCCTTCTCGACCTCGCCTCCGGCCCATGGCCGGCCCAACCAACCAAAAGCGGCTCTCTCTCCACGCAGCAGCTTCCCGGTGTACGCCATGTCCACAGATAGATCTCGGCCTTCGATCGCCTCGAGCACCTGGCGGCGAAGAAGCCGAATTCGGTGGGCGAGGAACGCGAGATGAAGCGGCGACAAAGCATTCTTGTGTGAAAAAAGCGTCGGCAAGCAGAGCCGGCAAAGCAACAGAGCGGCAAGCGGAGGTGGAAGCAATGGCGGCGGCAGATCGTACAGCGTCTTGGCAGCAATGAGGTCGAGGTTCTGCTGGCGAATAAAGAAAGACTCCATCTCTGCGATGACAATGGCGACGCGGACCTCGAGCCACTGGAGAAGGAGGCGTAGCGAGGCGAGTGGCGCGATGGGCAACAAGCCGCCCACGAGCGCGGCGGCGGCCAGACAGGCGGACGGAGCCGTGCGCTCTGGAGAGGCGTGCCGGCGGCGGCATACTGGTCGACGGAGCCGCGGCCTTCACAGCGACGCTCTCTCTCCCGGTTGATGCATCGTGGTCACCACGAGTACCAGTTTGTCGTCGAGGGCGTCGGCCCGGCGGCGGGTGGCCTACCCTCGCCCAAGACCAACTTCGTCGAGTGGGCAACGCGGTGATGAGGTAAAGCTCAGTCGCGGCATATGTGGGATCTTGATCCGATGCGGAGGCGTCGACTCGACCCGGGATCGACGGCGCCGGATGCTCTCATCGCCGCAGATCCTTGAGATCACGATTCTCTACCAACAAGCGGATCGCCAAAGAGGTTTGGGCGCCATCGCTGCGGCCGCGCGGCACGGCATCGCGCCGCAAGTCTACATTGCGAGCACTACGCAGGAGTGGGAGAACACAGCCTTCAAGCGGTGAGGACGTTGATGACTTTGCTCTCCGTCTCAACACTCTGTTGCGAAGTTGGTGCGATTCGGCGGCGACACCTCGGCGCGAGAGAGAGTGCGGAGAAGCTCTTCGTGCGTCCAGAGAAGTACAAGCGGATGGCTCGCTCGATCGAGTCTCTGCTGGACCTCTCCACGATGACGATCGAGGCGTTGGGTCGCCTCAAGGTCGTTGGATACGATGAACCACGGCGTCCCTCGGGACCCGTCACCATTGGCGGAAGCTCCTCCTCGCTCGGGAGCGATGGGCTGCGGCCAAGGTGACGAGAAGAAGGAGCCTTCTTCCACGACAATGACATAAGCGTGGCAAGCAAAAGCCGACGAGAGGCGACTCTTGCCACAATCTGCGGCAAGCACGGTCATTGGGCCAAGTTGTCGGCGACCACGAGTGATGACCGTGGAGGTGCCAGTATGCGGCTTTGGCAAGCAAAAGCCAAGACGAGGCGACTCTTGCCACAAGCTGCGGCAAGCTTGGTCATTGGGCCAAGGATTGTCGGCGACCACGACGCGGCCAGCCCACGTCAGCGCGAAGAGGAGGAAGCGGTAGCTCTGTTCATTGCTCATCACGAGCATCGAACTACCTCCACCGCACCGCCGTGGCACGCCTTCCTCCACCTTGACGAGCCAAAAGCACATGCCTCCTCGGCGGCGATTAAAAACGACAAGACCGACGGGTGGTGCCTCGACACCGGCGCCACCCACCACATGACCGGGCGGCGGGAGTTCTTCTCCGAGCTCGACTCGACGTTCGAGCTCCGTCAAGTTTGGGGCGCCTCGGCGTGAAAATCAAGGGCATCGGCTCGCCATCTTCTTCGCCGTGTCTGGCGAAAGCACAGTTGCCACCGGCGTCTACTACATCCCGATCGAAGAACTCCATCATCGACTTGGGACAATTTGGATGAAACGGCTCGCGTGTCGAGATCGAGCACGAGTCTTCGCGGTTTTGGGATCTTCGCCGCCTTCTTGCCAAGGTAACCAGAGGCGCAAATAGACTCTACATCCTTCACGTGCGGTGGCACAACCCTCTGTCTCGCCGCTCGTCGGACGACGAGGCGTGGCAATAACGCATCGAGCGCTTTGGGCACCTTTCCCGAGGCCTGGCGGCTCGATGCCGCGAGATGGTGCGAGGCTGCCGTCCCTTGACCATGTGGAAGCGATTCTGCGGCGTCTGCGTGTTGACGGCAGCGGCGACTCCGCTCCCAAAGCGAGTTTAGAGCCAAGGAGAGGCTCGAGCTTCGTGCGGGGACTTGTGGGCGGTGACACCGGCCACACCGGAGAACGACGCTACTTCCTGCCGCTCGTCGGCGACCTCTCCCGCTACATGTGGGTGATGGTCCTCGGCGGCAAGGAGAGAGGTGCGGGCGCCATCAAGCGCCGCAGTCAGTCGCGAGGCAGAGCGCGGCAGAGTCTGCAGCGTCTTCGCGCCTGAACAACGGCGGCGATTCACGGCGGTGGTTCGCGTCGTCTTGTCTTGATAAAGGCATTCAGCGCCACTACTCGCTACCGTCTGACCGCCAGCAGAAACAGCGTCGTCGGCAGCGCAACCGAGCGGTTGTGGGGATGGCTCGGGCCTCCTCAGCGAGGGATCTGCCATCTTCTGGGAAAGCGGTGGTGACGGCCGTCTACATCCTCAACCGCTTCGCCTACCAAAGGCGCTCGGCAGCGGGGCGCCGTCGAGGTTTAGCATGGGCATAGCCGGCGGTTTCCAGCTTGCGGGTCTTGGCTCCCGCGTTCGCCAAGAGCTTAGCCACATCGGCAAGCTCGGCAGCGAGAGCACTCGGGAGTGTTCGCCGGCTCGCGGAGGCTCGAAGGCCTCGCATCCTCGACCACGACACCGCAGGCGTCGCATCTCGCGTGGCGTTGTGTTCGACGGCGCGGTGGACATGGGACAAGCGGTGGGCGGCGATTCGACCGACTCTCGGGGACTTCGTTGTCGATTCGTCCATTTCGAGAGAGCGGAGAGCTAGCGGCTTCGTCTTCACCGAGCTCGTCCACCTCGACATCTCGCTTCGCCGCGGCTCCGGCGAGTGCTCCACCACCTTCGGCACCGCTTCGCCCGCTCTTCACCACCGGCCACCCTCGCGGCCACGCACTCTCTCGCGGCAGCCACACCACCGGATCGGCCCAGGCACCGGTCCACGCGAAACAACGCGGTGGAGTTCGCTACTCCGTCCCCACGACGAGACGCGTCGACGCTTACCACGACGGCGAAGCCTCTGCTACTGCGTACCATGGACAACATCCTTGGCGGCCGCCGTCCTCGGGTCGGCGTAGCACGACTTCGGCGGAGCTGCGATCTGCGTCGACGACGGCGAAGCCCCGCCCTTTGCCGAGGCGGGGAGACGCGGCGTGGCGTGTCGCGATAAACAAGAGATGGACGCCGTCGGCGGAACCGGGCGTGGGGCCGGCGGATCTTCTGTCGGTCTGCGATCACCCTTAAGTGGGTGTTCAAAATTGAAGCGGGATAAAGCCGGCACCATCGTCAAGCACAAGGCTCGTTTGGTGGCACGAGGCTTCATGCGGCGAGAGGATCGACCGACGACGCTTCGCGCCGTCGCGCGCATGGAGTCCGTTCGTCTTCTCCTCGCGCTTGCGGCCAGAGGGTTGGCACGTCCATCACATGGACGTCAAGTCCGCCTTCCTCAACGGCGACTTGAAGGAGGAGGTCTCGTCCGTCGTACGCCGGATTCGTCATCCTCGGCAAGGAGGCAAGGTCCTCACTTTGCGCGAAACCCTCTACGGCTTCGGCGCGAACCACGAGCTGAAACGCTAAGCCGGACTCCACCCTTATGCAAATGGGGTTCGGCGAGCGCACACGAGGTCTGCGGTCTCACCGGCGGGCAGCAAGCGGCAACGCCTGGCGGTGGCGTCTCGTCGGCGACTTGGTGATCACCGCTCCAGGAGGCCGAGGTCGAAGCGTTCAAAGCGGAGATGAAGACCGCCTTCGGATGGCGACTTGGGGCTCTCTCCTTCTACAGGGGATCGAGGTCCGCGGGGACGACTCGAGATCTCCTTCGCCAGGACCGCCTCGCATGGCGCATCGTCGAGTGGGCGGGCTCGCCGATCGCAACCCAAATTTCCACGCTCCTATGGAGGAGAGGTGGTCGAGCCGCGACAACCTGGCGGAGGTGGACCGACGCAAAGATCGGCGCATCGTGGGCGACCTTCGCTACCTCGTCCCACAGCGTCCGGTTGGCGTTCGCCGTCGGCTCGTCGGTCGGTTCATCTGCAATGATCGAGCGACGAGACATCAAGCAAGTCCGTGAAGAGGATCCTCCGCTTCGTTGCGGGCACCTCCGACTTCGGCTTGCACTACCCGAGGTGTCGTGGCGCCACAAGCTTCTTCGAATGCATGCGACAATGACCACGCACGACATCGACACCAAAGAAAGCACAAGCGGGATTCTCTTCTTCTCGGCAAGTGCCTCGTTAGGTGGCGATCGATCAAGCGGCGGTGGTGGCCTGTCGGTTGAGGCCGAGTACATAGCGGCCTCCACCGCTTCGACTTCGGCGCTACTGGCTCGTTCGATTGCTTGGTGATCTCCTCGGCGAGACACTCGAAGCGGTGGCGCTCGGGGTGGGCAACAAGTCGCTCTGCTCGCAAAGAACCCGTTTTCCATGAGCGGAGCAAGCACATCCGGGTGAAATACCACTTCATCCGAAATTTGTTGGATGAAGGCGACATCAAGGCGAGCTACATCAACACCACGGATCGACTTGCGGACACCTTTCGCCAAGCCTCTTGGGAGGTCAAATTCTCGAGCTCTGCTCCGGGATCGGGATGGTTCAACTCTCCCACAAGGCGGCGCACAAGACTTAGGGGAGAATGATGAATAAGTCTCTGTCTTGTGGTCTTTGTGGGGTGGGCACATGGTTCTTGTGACCCTGATGTATGGTGGTTGTACAGCATCTTAGACTAGCTTTTGACTAGCATCTAGGATAGCATCTTAGACTAGCTTTTGACTAGCATCTAGGATAGCATCTTAGACTAGCTTTTGACTAGCATCTAGGACAGCATCTTAGACTAGCTTTTGACAGCATCTTAGACTAGCTTTTGACTAGCATCTAGGACAGCATCTTAGACTAGCTTTTGACAGCATCTTAGACTAGCATCTTAGCATATGCTTGGCTGGTTGGCAGCCTATAAATTTGTATCCCCAACCCTCGGTTGGTATGGCATTAATGTGAGAAATAAAGAAAAATTGCCCCATCTCCAAGTGTCATCCTCCCGATGAGAGTAAGGATCTTGTTATCACCAAGTGCAAGAGTCCAGCGACTAACACGACATACTCTAAATTTTGCAATTTAGCCACTGATGAATATAAAACTAGATATTATCTTGAATTGGTTTAACAATTCGAACATCAATATAATGGAGGATGTGTTGAATGTAAATTGTACCACCACAACCTTAGCTCACCAATTCCAGTATTACTGTTTAAATATGAAATTCAATGATCCAATCATGTATGTTTTGAGTAAAATAGCACCTAGCTTAATTTTACATATCAATTGATGTTCGTTTTTTCTAACACAAGCGCTAAGTTAACTCTTAAGAGAAGTTAGCTTCTTATCTAAAATTCCTTATTTGCAAATTTTAAGATCATCAGACACATGTCAGCGTATGCCATACAAAAGGAGTCGCGAGCTTAAGTCTTGTACAACCACCGAGAGACGACTATTGCTAACTGAAATACTCACTGCCTCACCACTATTATGCAAAACGGAGCATTAAAGACATACTTAGGGAATCAATTTGTCCAATTGCATTTTGTTTGCTTGAAATCATCTTTTGATGAAGCTGTAAGAACTTTGATTTGGCACTAGTTGCTTCTCATCAAAGGGAAAACAAAGATTTGACGACGTATACCATCAGTTCCAATTACTGCGCATAACTTAATTTGGGACTTTGAAGACTTTTGAAAAGCCAGAAAACAGATGATATGTTCTAAGATTCCCTAAGGTAGAAAGCAAGTTCAATCAACATAAGTTTTATTCTAAAGTGAACTGTTAGTTTTGTACAGCATATAAAACCTACATATAAAACCCTGCAAAAGACAGAAATTATGTCTCTGGTATGCATCTTAATATTTATAAGGGACTAAACTTCAGGATGTTCAGTCCTCAATAGATAAATGTATATGAAGGTACCTCAAGAATTTGTCATTTGGTTTATTACCTACCAGAGTTTAGAATTGACCAGTCTACCTTCTAATGTAAACTCACATATCTTCGGACTTATGTTCCTTCCTGTTGTGGACTCGTATTGGGGGAATCAGTATCAGAGAAGGCAGAGAGGGCAGCTGCAGCAACTATAGACGCAGGAGGAGGAAGCTGCTGCCACCTGAAGAATTGGACTTGGAGTCAGGCACGTCAATAGGAGTTGGAGTCGGCTAGGAGTCTGAATTGTGTCCAAGTAGAGTCCAGAGTTGTATTCAAGTATTAGTGGCTGTTCCTATATAACTACTGGATTTTTCAGCGCCCTTTATGGTTGATTGCGATGCATCTAGTTCTGGTTTTGGGGCTGTCCTCCATCATGGCGATCAACCTCTTGCCTTCTTTAGTAGACCGATCGCTCCTCACTATGCACAGTTGGCAGCTTATGAGCGTGAACTCATTGGATTGGTCAAGACAGTACAACACTGGTGTCCTTATGGGGCCGAGCATTTGTCATTCGCAAAGACCACTACAGTCTGAAATTCCTTTTGAATCAACGATTCTGCAACATCAATGGATCAGCAAGTTATTGAGGTTCGATTTCTTAGTCGAGTACAAGCCAGGACATTAGGATCGGGAAGCCGATGCTCTCTCGTCGAGATGAATCGGCTGCTGCAGTCCTCGCTCTTTCCGGACCTCATCCTCAGCTTATGGATGACATCTGCACCAAGATTACGACTAATGTCGAGTTACTGTCTAAACGGGCGCTGATTGACTCTAGCGAGTTGGGAGCGCCATGGGCTGTCACGGATGGGATCATCACACATGCCGGTCAGATTTTTCTGCCTTCAGAATCTGCACTAGTGCCCGCCATTATCGCTGCTATGCATGTTATGGGACATGAAGGAATACAGAAAACTCTTGTTAGGGTGCGGGCAGATTTTTGTTTTCTTCGGGACAAACACTTGGTTGTGGATTGGGTGAGGAATTGTGCTACTTGTCAACGGAATAAAACAGAGCATTTGCATCCGGCCAGGTTGTTGCAGCCTTTGGGGGTTCCGAGTCAAGTTTGGACTGACATCTCATTGGATTTTGTGGAAGGCATACCCAAGGGCAATGGGAAATCGGTACTCCTTTAGGTAGTTGACAGTTTCTCTAAATACACTCACTTTATTGCTTTATCTCATCCTTATAAAGCAAGTTCCCTAGCTCGCGTACCGCTTCTCGCCTGCGTTGCCATGTGCCCGCATCAGCATCGAGATGAGAGAGAGAGAGAGAGAGAGAGAGAGAGAGAGAGAGAGATGTGAGTGGTGATAGCCGGTTAGGGTTAGCTCTACTCACTTGGTTGCTCGGTTGGGGCCTTGGATGAATGAATTGATTTGAGCTGAGGCCTGAAGGAGGAGGTCTGGTGGGCTGAGACGGGGTGGGCTGAGATAGAGGGGTGGGTTGGTCGGTTGGATTGGGCTGACAAACGATTAATTTTGGGGTACAAATATGTAGTGTTTTCCCAACTAAGAGTATAAATATGTAATATACATATCGTATACAAGATTTTTTGCAAAAAATAATAATGGGTGTTCATTCAGATTTTTAGCACAGTTTTGCTCAAAAGTCGTAATATGATAAATTAAAAAACAGAGAAATAACAAACCAGTGGTGTATTGGCTTAGATCTATTTTCTGAAAGGAAATGGATAACAAAATATTAAGTCATCATTCGAAGAATTGATCAGAATCTTGAAGGTAGACATGACGAGCTCAAAGATGAATAAAAAATATGTCCAGTTGTTGATCACAATGAACTAGTGGTCAAATAATACATCACAATGTCTTGTTTTATTTTAGATACAATTAACAAACCAAAAGATCCATTACCCATGAAAAAAAAAGATGCATAAGCTGTAGAGCAGAACATAGGTAGCAATTTTTTGCTGTTTGGATATCCATCTATGAACAAAGGTAGCAAATGTGACATGCATTTGGAAACAAGTAGAATTTCTATGGAAGTGCCAAGGCACCTTAATCTTACTTTCTGTTGACAGAACTGGCATGGCCCTCTACTGTTTTTATACTCTCGTATACATGATATACGAACCACAAAGTTGCATGAGCTGGTCAAATTAATTTTTCTACAAAGTGTAGAAATCCTTCAATTAATAGATTCTTTAGAGTTGAGACTAATGTCCCCATAAAATCAGACAACTTTATAACCAAATATAGAGTCCCAGCCCCACCAAAGCAATCATAACCATTGATCACCTCTCAAGAAACAAATAACATCCTATAAAAATATTGTGTGCCCTATTAATCACTATGTTAACCTTTCTGTATGCTCGAACAAATTTCTCTCCATTTCCCCAGCCACCTTCCAGCCAAACAAGACATGAGTAATGTAGTGTTGAGTTTGTGTGATATACGAATTGAGTTTGAGTGTGATATGAATTTCATTTCCTACTCCAACTCATAGTTCTACTCTTACACGGAGTCTTTCATATACCACTATAAATATATCCCTGCAGTCTATAGGAAGAGCAAGAGTTTCATTGTAAACATCTCCTCATACAGTGATATTGCCTTCGTGCGTCCGTGGTTTTTCCCAAAAGAGTTTTCCACCCAATTACCCAGACAGTGGTACAAGAGATTTGACTCCTTTATGATCTCTTGGGATTTCAAAAGATCCAATTATGATAGTTGCGTTTATTTGAAGACTGTTAATAGCTCAATTATTTATTTACTCCTATATGTTCACGATATGCTGATTACTGCAAAAGACAGGACAAAAATTTCAATGTTGAAGGCACAATTGAGCAGTGGATTTGAGATAAAGGATCTAAGTCCAGCAAAGAATATTTTTGGTATCAAAATTACCAGAGATTGACGGTTTGGAAAATTATACCTATGTCAGAAAGGGTATAGTGATAAAGTTCGTCGTCGTTTCAACATGAATAAAGCCAAATTGGTGAATACTCTATTAGCTGCACATTGCAAACTTTCTTCAGTGTCATGTCTACAGTCAGATAATGAAGTGAGTACATGTCTAGAGTTCCATATGTTAGTGCAGTTGGTTCACTTATATATATCATGGTATGTTCTCGCTCCGATTTATCTCAATCATGGAGTATTGTTAGTAGATACATGGCTAATCCTGGCAAAGAGTATTGGAAAACAATTCAATGGATTTTTATATACCTATGGGACGCATTTGATGCTTGTTTACAGTTTGGGAAGGCTAAAGATGGAATTGTTGGTTACGTGGACTCAGATTTAAGTGAATATTTGGATAAGAGAAGATCTCTTACTAGTTACGTGTTCTTTTTAGTGGCACCCTTTTCCCAGCTATGCACCGAGGAACAGTAACTAGTACTGGTTCAAGACATCACAACATCACATAGCCAATCACATCAAAACCCAAGACTACTATCTATTCTTCACCTGGTGACCACCAGATGTGGAACAACATTTAGTCAAAAGAACAATGCTACTAGAAACAACAAATCATATCAAAAGCCCAACCCACATTATATATTCTTGACATGTTGACCCCAAGATCCAGATGCATAACAATGTAGTTTAACGAAGAAGGCTGGCTATTAACAAACAAAGATACCCAACAACATTCTTTCAGAACAACAGTTTGATTCACCTCTTAGAATCTCAGTTGCCAACAAATAATAATTGACAGTTAAATGCATGGCTTAAACCCCCCAAAACCTCAATGCCTAGTGCCAACAACATATTTACCACGAAGTAACCAATGGTATGCTATTAGAAAGCAGAGTTGACGAAGGAGAGTGACGCGTACCGATGAGCGATGCCTCGAGAAGGTGCGTCCGCCAGAGGACCTGGTCCATGGGGCTGACGGTGCCGAGCTTGAGTCCGCGGTTCTGGATCTTCAGGATGCTCGCAACGCTGGACATGAAGATGACCAGGAGCGTGCACGCCAGCGTCTTCACTGCCGCCGGGCCCTTGCCCTCCTTCGCCTGGTCGACGGCGCGCATGGCCAGCTCCCGCAGCGGCCCGATCTTCACCATCAGCAGCAGCGCTACCGCGCCCGCCGCGAACAGCACCAGGAACAGCAGCTGAATCATCTCTCTGACCACACCCACCTATCGAACCAACTCCACTAGCGTACCAGGATGCTAGATTTCTGTTGGGGGGAAGGAAACTATCTTTGATCTTTAGCTTCGAATGTGCAGGAAAGGGGGTTTCTTTTGCAAGAATCTTGCATCAAATGGTTCTTGCAACAAGGAACTATCTCGCGTGTAATTAATCGGGTATTCGAGATGCTATCTACCACAAGCCAGCAGCTTTGTTGTCCTGTGGAAGAATGATTCAAGCAGGAATTAGAAAATTTGGAGGAAAGATAGACAAAAAGAAGCAAATCTTTTGTAGAGAAAAATATTGGGGGCGAATGAGGAGGAAAAGAGGGTGGTCAAGAACGCACCCTACCTTTTGCCCCTCCCGAGATGATGAGGTGCCAAGAACACAAATCGCGCGAATTTGTGTGGGTGGGTGGGGGGGCGAAGGGGAAAAAGGCTAAAGAAAATGGAGAAAGGTGGGAGTCTGGGGAAAGAAACGGCCGGTCGGGCGAGGGAGGAAGGCGGCTGGTAGTCATGGCGAGACCGTGACTAATCGGCGCTACAGTGCTGGCTCGTTAAAAGTTAAAACCACGCCGCGACCGTGGGCCAGTGAAGCGAAGCGTCGCTTCACCAGGTTGCTCCGCTGCTGCGCTCGCGCCCGGGCGAGGCCGCCGCCGCCCTCCCACACCCGGCGCCCGGCTCCCTCCGTGCTCGAGCCCGACTAGCCGGGGCTAGCCGGCCCCCTCCTCCCCGGGTCGCATTGTCCTCACGTGGCCTGCAGTTGCTGGCTGCTGCCTCCACTGTGTCGGCCCGTCGTGTCATGTCTGGCTCCGACCGTGTCTAGCACGGTACGGTACTGTGTGTGCTATGTTAGGTAGGGCTATCATGTTAGGGTGCGGACTCAGACACGGTTTAGACTTTCGTGCCGTGCAGATCTAGCCCATAAACATTGCAGTTCGTGCCGTGCCTAGATCAGACCAACAATATCATGTTTTGGACTGATCCGGCTAGCACAGTCTATCTGGCCATGTCTAACGGTCGGCACTTCCAGTTCCCGAAGCTAGGGATGGAAACGCGGTGGGTTGGCCCACTGACCTGTTGGCCCGCCCCAAATTTTTTTACACCAATGGGACATGGACCGATTCAAAACAATTGAGGGCCAATTGGGGCTAGATCCGCGCTTACTCGTTGGGTCACACAGGCAAATCCAAAGCTCAGGCATAGGTACAGGTTTTGGGTATGTTTGGATTGAGTTCTGAAGAAACCAAGCCTGGCCAGGAGAGCTCCGGATGATTGCTTGGAGGTTGCTTGGAAGAAGGCCTGGAGACCAGGCAAAGAATTTGAGCGCCTGGTAAAGCAAGCCTGGCAGGCAGATTTGTTGTTTATCTCTTTAGTTCTTTCTCTCTCTTTTCTATCTCCAGACACGTATTATCAACCAAACATCATATCTCCAAGTTTGTCTGACCAGGCAAAAATCATCTACTTCTCAGGCTACTCTCAGGCACCACTTTTTCTCAAGCACGGCTCTTAGGTCTCGAACCAAACATGCCCTTTATTCATGACAGAGGGAGTACCTTGCATCCCAATGTCGGTAAAGAAAAATACAAAATTAGCTACAGACATTACAATTTCGTGTTATTGGATGTTGGATATCCAAATTTTATGTTTTTACCCAAAAAAAAACACTATAATTTTGTGGCTCTTTACAGTAGAACAATGAGGCTACTATTATATCATTTTATGGCCGAATGAGGAGAGAGAAGGTTGATGAATTGTCAGGTTTGCCCTCTAGGTCACTTGGCCCAGTCGGTAGGCCCACATGTCATACTCCTCTTCTTCCTTCTCTCCTTCGTCCCAACCTTGTCTTCTCCCACAGCTGCGGCCACCGACGCCTCCGCTTCCTCAACTCAAGTCGAGCCGCCAAGCCTCAACGCTCGTCACGGCCACCAGACCAGGTCTCAGCTCACCGCCCCACAGACCGAGTCTGCTGAGCCCTCATCGAGTTGCCTCGGTCATCTACTGGCACGAGGCGCGCCGCCGCCATCCTTGATCTCACAGTGAGCTGGTCTGGCACCTGTGCCACTACCATTGCCGCCGTCCTTGACATCACCACGAGCTAGTCTCACCACCACCGCTGTCGCTTCCTCTAGTCATGTCGTCGTTGCTACAATCATCTACCCTTCTTCTCCATCGATCTCTCCACCATCCTTTGTTCCCTCCTTCTCCGTCGGCGTCACGCGTAGCTTCGCCATCGAGCATGGCCTCGAGGTGCACACTGTCGTGGTCTGTGTCGCCAATGCAGCCAAGGCCGGTGGAGAAGAAGATTCGCAGTCGCCGCCGTCGCGTCCTCTACTCATGCCGCCGCCACTACAGTTGCCTATGAGCAAGATCCTCTACTTGTGTCGCTCGTCCTCCTCTCTCTCTTCCTTCCCATCTCTTTCGTTATCCATGTCCTCTGTTGTCTACCTCTTTGCACCTTCTTCTTCCCTCGGCCGCTGCCCTTGCCCACCTGTTCTTGTCACCGTCGTCCACCCGTCACCTCACGCCACAAAAAATGGGTTTCCTATGTCTAGGAAGGCGCCATGTTTCCATCTGCATCGTCGTTCCTCCACTGGAGTACTACCTTCATTGCGTCCTATCTCTGCTAGGCTAGATTGCAAGGAAGAAGGACGAGGAGAAGAAGGGCGAAGAAGTCTTTTTCCATAATTCCTCTCTACTAATCAACCAAATACATTATTTTTATGGGTAGAGTGTCCCACAACAAAATGCTACAAGATTATAGTGCATTTTGGCAAAGACACGAACTTTGGGTGTCCAACAGCCAATAACACAAAATTGTAATGTCTTGTAGCTAATTTTGCCAAAGAACAAAGTCATTAGCAATGACATGTGGAGCCCCATGACGAGTTTGCGACAAACGACGTTGAGCAAGCACCTCTGCTATACAAAAGCATAAAAGAAACCTAGCTAGTTATATTATAGGGTGGGGCCCTCTCCTACTTGCCACTAGGGAGGTTATATAGGAGGAACCCGATCTAAGGAATAAGAAGTGTATTGTACAAGAGAGGGAGGGAAGCAGAGAAGTCAGTGGGTACAACCTCTGGTTCGAACTAGTTTTCATTTTTAGCTTTATCCACACAAAAATGAGTTAATAATATATTTGTTTTACATAGTTTCCCCTATATATTTTACATCTTTTAAGACCACCACTAATAAGCAATCAATAGGAGCACTTGATGACAAAAATCACATAAAAATATATGTATATGCAAACCAAGATCAACATGATAAAAACATCATCTATTTTGAACTGTGGTCTGTGGGCTCCAAATTATCCCGTCATGGATCGAGAAATAAGCTTATCCAACGACCCCACGTGATGGGTTAGTGACACCAACAAGCGCATGTGTTAGTGTGTAGTATTCTGTCAAAATGACTAAGCGTTTTCACGAGGAACGTGGGACCCTAATTTTTTTATTCTAGGTATTCTAAATTAATTCAACTATTAGAAAATTGCAGTGGTTCTTCAGTCAATGTTAAAAGATAGCGTCTAAAGCTTCTGGAAATAAATATAGGGAACAGTATGGATTAATTCTAAACAATTAATTTCTACATGTTATGCTATTGTTCTTATACAGGCACAACCAAAAGTATTCTCTCTTTGCATCCACTTATAGGAGGACGGAGAAGCTATTGTGATGAGGCCCTAGGTGCATCTACTACGGTGGTAAATATACTGAAGTCGTAAGTTTGTGCTAAATCTCAAGTTGAGCTTATTTTACATCAAAAGGAAAACAAACAAGAAATAGGTTCGACCAAGAGAGAGGAAAGGGAGGTAGACTGAAGGGGAAGCTTGAGCATGCATGGAAAGCTTGTGGTGTATGAGCCAAGCACTAGTCATGGTGAAAGACATGTGGTGCATGAGGGAAGCCCTAGTCCAAAAGAAGCTAGTCGAGGAGGAGAAAAACCCTAGGCAAGCGCATGTACATAAAAAGCATATGGCACATGGAAAGACACAAGCACCGAGGGCTTTGCATGTTGGAAAGTTTGGAAGAGAATTCGGCCAAGAAAAGACAAAGGAGTCAAATTCAAACTCAATTCCGAAATCAATGTATTTTCAGTCTAAGAATCCGAAATAGATTTGGATTGGAGCAATTCCAATTCGGATCTTTCTTTAAAAGAGAAATTAATTTGGAAATCACTTGTAATAGGATAGTTTAATTTATTTTCAGCAATTAGAGTAGTTTAAATTTTGAATTAAAGTACGAGTCTGCAATAGGAGCTGAGTTCGAATTACTGTTTCGCGCAGTACTATCCACCGACTCGGATTACTGTTCATGTGGTACCCGCATGTACTGTTCACCAAACCTATATATTCAGAGGTAGACCCCATTGTAAGCAAATTTGAGTTAAAGAAAATACAGAAAAGTCACATGTTTATATGGCGCATAATTAGTACATGTGTTTCAGAAATTCCTATATAGGGTTTTGTAATTGCATGAGTATTGGAGGATGGCTTTTCTTTCAAGATCCATGATTCCTTGTGGATCATCTCACCAATTTGTGACACCCTCAATTGCTCACGGTTTAGTGTTGTTCTTTGGGTTTGATTTTGTTTCTCTTTTTAGATTGATTCAACATCAACCAAATACCATTATTTCCTTTAGAGATACAATTGTTCTTTCTTTTTGCCGAACCAAGAAGGAGGAAATCTAGGGTTTTATTTTGATCAAGATTGAATTTCAAGTACCGTGAAAAATTGAGCCATATTACACATCAACCACACGTTCATATGTATCATATTGTCTACCGTACATGTCCAAGCCTATGGAATACACAAGGGAAAAAGGTTTGTACCAGAGCAATGCCTTAGCATGGTTGCATTGTGATCCTTATATGAATGCTTCCCAAGTAGAGGTGGGAGTCGGGCTGGGCCATTCTGTGCCCGCCCGAGGCCCGACCGACTCGGCACAGCCCAAGCACAGCCCAAGCACGGCACGTGGAGGGCCGGGCTAGGCCTAGAAAGAAAGCACGACGGGCGACACGGCATGGCACGTCAAGCACACCAGGCATGACCAGCACGCAGGCGCCAATGACCGCCTCACTGCTCCGTTGCACCTCCTCGCCTCCTACCGTGCTTCGTGCGGATCTGGGTGCGGCGGTGGTTAGACATGGAGAAGGCCTCGCCGGAGTCGAAGAAGCCATTGTGCATGTGGTCGCCCCAGATGCTCTCCCACAGCCTGGATGACTCATCATAGAGCCCCACGATGCCCTCCTTCAGCCCAGGGAGCGCCTACGCCGCAGTTGATGATGCCATCGGCGAGCAATGACGCGGCGATGGAGGCGGCGGCAGGCTGCCCAACGTAAGAGAAAAGAGAGAGGAAAGTTAGATAGAGGGAGTGACCGGTGTATGTGTACATCAGTACATGCATGGTTCGGGAGGTGCAAACAACGGTCATTAGCAACGTTCGGGAGGTGCAAACAACAGTCATTAGCAACGTTCGGGAGCAACGACCTTCTTCCTGATGGATGGCTATAAAATCAACTCATCTGCTCTCATTTCTTCACCATCTATCCACTCTCATTTATTCACCATCCATCCACTTTCGGCTCTCCTCATTTCTTTACCATCCATCCACTCTCCTTATTTCTTCAATATCCATCTACTCTCTCCATTTATTCACCATCCATCCATCCATTATGCTACCAAGGAGTCGGAGCACCAAGGAGCTCCCGAGCGGTATGCTACCGAGGAGTTGTAGCACGAAAAGGGCAGTAGGGCGACTTAGTGTAAGCTCCCGCCGCCGCTCCCCTAGTCCTCCTCTAGCTCCGACTCCCATTGATGCACATCAGATCTCACCAAGCATAGGAGACTACGACATGGATGACCGTCATATGGATGGTATGAAAGGCTATGAGGAGTACCAGGACGGTCCAGAGCCAATGGAGACACTAGAGTTCTCTCCCCCATCCATGGACGGCACTGTTGGCGGGTCGGGACGAAGGGCAAATTGTTGGAAGCACATGACCTGGAGCCAGGAAATCCAAGATGGCCAAAGAGTAGATATCGCAACTTGTAATTATTGCAAAGCTAAATTAACTACTCGTACAACTGTAGGAACATGGCACTTGAACAAACACTACAAAGCATGCTTGCGCATGATCGAGGCGCAGAGCTGAGGGGGAGAAGTACAAACACAGTTAAACTTCAAGACCGATGGCTCTGTAAGTACTTGGATATACAACCCGCTTTCTGCCCGTGAGGAAATTGCTAGATATATTGTTGCAAAAGATCAACCGATTAGGATGGGTGAAAGTCGCGCGTTCGAAAGAATGTTCCAACGCGGCTTTTGCCCACAGTACCGACATGTTAGTAGGAGAACCACTACATCTGATATTTTACGAATGTATCATAAAGAACTAGCAGAGCTAGCTAAAAGAACTATTCCTACAAGTTCAGTTCTCTTTTTCTATAACTTCAGACATTTGGACATCATCACACCAGAGAAGTGCCTACCTTAGTGTTGTAGCCCATTATTTATACGACAATTACAAGTTAAACAAGTCAGTCATCGGGTTTAAGGTAATTAATGAATCACACACGGGGCAGACAATTGCCGAGCGTATACTACACGTACTTGATGATTTTAAGATAGACAATAAGATTGCTTCTATAACTCTTGATAACGGATTAGCGAACACGACTGCTATGAACATCCTCACCCCAAGATTGCAGACATATATTGGTGGTTATTTTCTCCACTAGAGATGTGTATGCCATATTTTGAACCTTATTGTTCAAGACAATATGCAAGTGATTGGCGGATATTTGAACAGTGTTTGTGATGCCATTCTCTACCTCACAAATCCCCCACAAGTGGCAGCCAGGTTCGCGGAGTACTGCGCAGCCAATAGGAAGGAGCCAAGAAAATTCGGTCTTGACATGAAAGTGAGGTGGAACTCGACATACATCATGTTAAAGAAGTTACAAGGGTACGAACATGTCATATCCGTTTTATCAATGCCAACTCTTAAAACAATGAATTGGTAGTTACTAATTCAGATTGGCAGATTGTTAGTCATTTTCGAGAGTTTTTAAGATATTTTTTAAAGCAACAAAGGTTCTATCAGGTGTTTATTACCTTACCTCTTGCTTAGTTATAGAATTTATTTGGTTAATTGCAGACAAGACTGCCAAATCTAGGTAGGATCCCCTTTTAGGTCATGTTGTCGCACTAATGGAGGAACAATTTATTAAATATTTCGGTTCTATTTCACACATGTATTGCTTTGCTATTATTTTCGATCCTACGAAAAAGTTGCCAGGTTTGCAGATCGGTATGGAGGGAATAGGTGAATGCCTCGATCTTTTTTATTCGGAAGCTTTCGCACATGTCAAAGAGGAGTTTTTTTCATGTTTTCCACATGTATCATGACAAATTCGGCAACAGCGCTAGATTGGAGGCTTCATAGCAGACGCAACAAGGAAAGACAAGCTTGACATCCCACTTGTGGAAGAAGCTAAAGGGCAAATCTAGTTCTTCGTCCTCTCAGTCTCAGGCAGCCACCAAGTGGAATTCTGTCTCAAAGCTAAACCACTACCTGGAGCATGATTTTGCAAAATCAATCTTGATCTTTTCGGTGGAGGCAAGATAGACTTGCTCGAGTGGTGGAAGAACAACAAGTGGATATTTTCTGTGCTGTCACATTTCACATGGGATGTTCTGCTGGTGCCGGTATCCACTGTCTCTTCAGAAGCAACGTTCAGCATGGTAGGAAGAATAATTGAAGAAAGAAGATCACCCCTCATGCCTAGGATGGTGGAGGCAATTACATGCTCTAAGGACTGGAAATTGGCTAAAGAGCGGTAACAACATTAACTAGAGGATCTTGAGATCGTGTAGGCGTACACTGACCTCGAACGCATGAACGATCTCGACATTGATGAGTAGTTAGTATGTATGCATATTGTTACTGTACTCTTTCCTTGCTCGGGGAACCCAACTCTAGGGCGTAAGGTTTTTAACGAGGGAGTAACATTGTATCTGTAAAATATCAAGAAAATTCCACTTTTCCCCTGAAATATTTATGTACTCATGTTTTTACGCAATTAATTCAATTTTAACTAGATTTTTAACAAGGCGGGCACGAGAGAAATGAAGATGACGGTCGTCGTCACCATCTTCGCTGCCGCCTCCGCCGTCTATAGTTACTTAGGGTTGGACTTAGGCCAGTACGGCACGGCCCTCGTATAGCAGGCTTTGGGCTGTGCCGGGCCTTGTAACATCCCCAAATGTATTATCAGGGTTTGTTTCAAATGTAATTAAATGTGTAGAAATTAAAACTTTTTCTCACATCTTGAAACCCCTGAACTCACATGTAATTCTTGTCCAAGAGTTGTGTAATCCAAAAACACAAAGCTCTTGTTGGCCAAAAGTCAAACTCATATTCCACTTGTCTCAAATCTTGTGCCAAACCTTTGGAAATATTTTTCCTTGGTCCTAGAGATATTGTGGGACCTCTTTGAAAAATATCATAAGTTATAAAACTTGTTTGATAATTTTTGGAGGTTAATCAAACCCTAGGACAGCCTTAATGAATTTCCTGAGAAAAATGCAATGCATGAAAACCTCTGGAAATTTTATGTAAGGTTAATCATAATGTCAGCAAGCTCCAGATAAAATTTCATAATTTTTGGAGTTGATTTGCTATCTCAAACAAATCCCCAAAGTCTCAGCTTTTAAATTTAAACTCATTTGGTTCTGCACTGTTCCTTGGGCTGAGCCATTTTCCCATCTGGGTTGAACCCAACCCACTCCTCAGCTCACTAGACCTCCTGTTAACCTACTTGAGGTCGTAGCCGTTGGATTCATATCTAACCGCCACGACCTCCTCCCAAACCAGCTCTGTCCTGACCTCCCACCTCATTGAGGTCATAGCCGCTGGATCGAATCCAAGGGCCATGACCTCCCCTTGTCCTCAAACACTCCAGACCTCCCACCTTGTTGAGGTCGTAGCCGTTGGATCAGATCCAACAGCCCACGACCTCCCCGCGTTTTCAAGCGCACCAGACCTCCCCCATAGTGTGTTGTGCGCCATTGGATTTAAAATCCACGGTCACAACCTCCCTTTTTCATCACGCGCATAAGACCTCCCACCCGCGTGAGGTCGTAGCCGTTAGATGGAGATCTAGCGCCCACGACCTCCCTTGTCCTCTCCTTGCCTTTGGACCTCGTTTCAACGTGTGAGATCTGTGGGCCATTCGGACCATCCTGTTTAAGCCGTTAGATTTAGATCACGCGGTCTCTATTGAGTGGGCCGTTCGGACCACTCCTATGAGCCCTTAGATCTAAATCTAAAGGCCATGACCTCCTTTGCGCTACGCGCAAGGCTCAGGACCTCCCTCACTTGATCAGCACCATTGGATTAAAATCCAACGGTCCTGACCTCCTTTGCGCTTTGCGCAGCGCCTAGGACCTCCCCTTTGGTTGTGTGCCCTTGGATCTAAATCCAAAGGCCATGACCTCCCCCTCACTTCTCTAAGTCGCGCGCATCTGTTGGGTCCTCCCCATTAGGTCTGAGCCCTTGGATTTAGATCCAACGCCTTGGACCTCCTATCCCCTTTTCCTTTGCGCATCTGTGCAATGAAAATCTCAGGGTCATGACCTCCCCATCCTCTTTATCCAACGGTGGAGGCCTTGCCCTGTTCTTCTCCTAGCTTGGGCACGCATGCAAAAGCCATGGCAGTGGAGAAGGTCAGAGCCGGGTCTTGTCCCAACGGCTCTGTCCTGCGCGCATTAAATGCGTGGTAGAGCTTTCCGCCCCCTAGGCCATGCCCTAACCTACCCCTCTGTCACCTCCATTGTCCTGTCCAAGCCATGGACCGCGCATGGGCTAAGCTCACCATGAGCTTAACCCGTGGCTCATGACCTCTTTGCCCTAGGTATAAAACCTCCCCACTGTTTCCTTGGCTTCCTTTGCACACCATTGAGTTTTGCCTTGCCTCTGTGCTTGGCCGAGCTTCTCCTCCACTAACCTCCTCCAAATCGCCATTGAAGACCTTGGAGCTCCTCGGTGGCACAAGAGTTCCAGTGGCTCTCCTCTCCATCGCCTTACTTCAATTCATGCCATTTCTCTCTGTAACCTAGGTCCTAACTTGTTTAGTTTGGGCATTTGCAGAGGTGGTTTAAGTTGGAGCTTGGAGCTTGGAGTTGGAGCTTTGGCCGTGGAGCTTCTCATCTTCTCCGGCACCGGTCCTCCTCTCCCTCGACCTCCTCAGCACCCTCTGGACCTCCAGGTAACCTCCTGATAGTCCTTAGGCTGGGCACCATGCTTGTATATCGCTGCGGAGCTCAAATATAGCTGTTGTCATGTTGGCCGTAGAGGTCAAATCGTGCTCCTCTTCGGCTCGCCGGCGTTCAAGGCCACCGCCGCCATCGAGAGGAGGTCCATCGTGTGCGCAACACTATTGCGCACTCAATGGTACCCTTGGTTGTCGCCACGAGGTCCGTGATCACGGCATTAACCATGTCTTGGCGGTGAAGTTCTTGTCGGATCGTGTCGGCCAGCGTCTTAGTTAAGACAGAGATTTAGGCGATAAATGCTCCATCATTGGGAGCATTTATCGCCGTCTTAACGCGCTCGACCTCCTCGTTGTCCCGCGCTTTAACTCCTTCTGCGTCTTGTATGGCGCGAGCGCCAGGGCTCGATTCGGGGCGTTCAAGACCTCCCCTCTCGTGAGATCTTGAACGTTCAGGACCTCCTCCGCTGAATCTTAGCCGTCCAGACCTCCCCTAGAGGTCTGAGCCGTTAAGACCTTCGCGTAGGACCTCCCCGAGGTCATCTCAGCCGTTTAGGACCTCCTTCGCTAAATCTGGGCCGTTCCGGTCCTCCCTCTTTCGTTGTGGTCCGTTGGATGCAGCATCAACGGCCACGACCTCCCCTCTCGCTCGCACGTGCGCGTTGCTGGGAGGACATGGACCGTTGGATCCAAGATCAATGGCCTATGTCCTCTGGACCTTCGCAAGCGCACGTGTGCGTTATCACCTGGGAGGTCTTGAGCCGTCAGATCCAGGATCTGTGGCTCATGTCCTCCCCCTGTCTTTTTGGGTTTTTAGGAAATCCAGTGAGCTCTTTATTTGTGAACTGAAAAAGGTGATAACTTCAAAAATGCATAACTATTTCATTTTAAATCCAAATGTAGTGATTCAAATTGTGTTAGCTCTGGTTTGACCTGGGCTCTAATCTAAAATTGGTTATGAGCTCAGTTCAGCTCCAGAGCATGGATTGCAAATAGGTTTCAAAACTAACTTTAAATGTTACACTAAAAACTCATTTAACTTGTAAAATGCATAAGTAATTCTCTGTAGATTATTTTGGAGTGAATCTAACTTTGTTGGCTTCCTCTATTAATGCACTAAATGTTAGAATAGGACTTAGGCATGTCACTATTTTCAAAACCTTTGTGGGTGCATTTTAGATGTGCTCACTTTCACATCTTTGAAAAATCATAAAACTTGCATAATAGCTCCAAATGAGGTGAACTCAGTTGTGTTATTCATCTCATGAGGTGCTTGTTTTACTGTAAAAATTTCAGTAGCACCACCTTTCTAGAAAATGTTGCCAAATAATTAAATTAGTGAATAGTAGCAGTTTGGTATTTTTAGGACTGAGCAGAATTGTTTTGCTCATATCTTTTGCATTGAGAATCCAAATCAATTGGTTCTTATTTCTAAATTCCCTAAAAATCATCCTCTTGCTTCTGTAGAAATTTCAGAGCATTTGGAATTTGTTTGCTGTGCTGTCTTTGTGGGTTTCGTCGTTCTTATCGATTCTTTTCGCCTTTTCGATTAGGTGTTGACGAGTGTGTTGATCCCGTGAGCGAATCTCTGCAGCATAGTGACCAACCACAGCAAGGCAAGTAGTTTGATCATATCCCATTGATGTCCCATTACTTTAAAGTTTAATACTTTGTTTCACTTATATGTATGCATTGCTACTTTGTGTTAAAATATCGATTAGTTGAGCCTATAGATGCATATTCTGTAGGTAAATGTTCATTCTCTACTACTAAGCCTAGGATTATCTTGCTGTGATTTAGAGTTCGTTGGATGGACTCTTATCACTTAGTAGTTTACGTTGATAATGCTTAGAAATGCTTAGATAACGGTAGAAATGGGCGGTTATCGACATTATGTCGATGACCTTGATCACACTAAAATTATTATTCTATTATGTCCATCTTGTGCTTTGTTACTTTGTAAACAAATAAAATGAAAATGAAAATAAAACTGTTATTGACTTGGGCACAATGGATGTTGGGTGTGAATGGACTGGTGCCTAGGTCCCCAAGGACCGAGTTACTTGTGTCACTAAGCCAAGCACTTATGCGTGCTAACCACACGAGGGTATTGGAAACCCCTCTTGGCTAAGTACTTTGGGAGGTTTTAATTGGGGGTCGCAGGTGAGTAAAATTGTTTTATAAGGGAAAGAGCACTGCGAGCTTGTCGCTACCGGGCTTGTCTCCTACCTTCGGGTTGTCGCGACTCTTAATTAGCATCGCCATTGGAAATGTCTCGTGAGACTTAGCCATGCCAAGATACCAAAGGAAGTGTGCTAAATAGCTTGGCGAAAAGGCGGTCCGACGTGTGGGTACATTGGTACACCCTGCAGGTTAAAACTATTCAATAGCCTCGTCCTAGGTTATGGACATGCTTG
This sequence comes from Phyllostachys edulis, assembly GCA_036346405.1. Lineage (NCBI taxonomy): Eukaryota > Viridiplantae > Streptophyta > Magnoliopsida > Poales > Poaceae > Phyllostachys > Phyllostachys edulis. The sequence continues at coordinate 15,766,553 of CM070557.1, read as the reverse complement.
GTAAGGTCGTGCAAGAACTAGACTACAACATTTAATTAAAACTTGATGGGTTGGTATGAATGGATGTTCATACTATTGTGGTGGCTATTAGGTTAGTCACTTCCAGGATTGTTGTTGCCATCTATCTATTTGTTATATTGTTACTTGTCTTGTTGTTACTTGCAAATTAAAAATAAATTGCAAAACTGCTTTGGAATCTATTTATATATTGCAAATGAAAACTTGCTTTATGCTAAAATAAGTCCAAAGCCTCATCCACTTAAATAAGCTTGCATGTAGTTAAACTATAGTTCTGTTATACTACACGTCAGTCTTGCGAGTACATTTTTGTACTCATTTGCTTTGCTTAATAACTTTGTTGCAGAGGAGGTAGGGCCCAAAGGGCTTTACTTTTGTGAGATGTGCTGCGGTTGGGAATCGAGCTAGGCGTCTTGGTTGGTTGCCTTGTGGGCTAAAGGAAAACCTTGTGGCTCTCTTTTGTTTATCACCATCTTATGGCTTTTGCTTTCGCTGTGTTATCTTTATTGTTGTATTTGGCCGGTCGGCCCCTTTTGTAATAACTCTATATATTGTATGTCTTTTATTCTTGTCATGCTTTGGTTATATGTCTTGAATGGAATTGATGCATGATTTTGTAAAGGGGTGTGTATACTGCATTCTGGGAAGTATACATATCTCGAAGACACGGATTATTATGTTTGTGATGCTAGGGTCAATGGATGACTAAGTATTACAAGGCTAATAAACCGGGGTCCTCACAGGCCTCGTCGAAGACGAGGTAGGCCGGCACGGCATAGCCCAATGCCCAGCTCTATTACCAAGTGGACGCGCGGGCCTATCAGCACCTATTGATACCTACATGGTTATATTCAACCTGTGATTTTTTTGGGGGCCGTTCGGCGCCATAGTGTTGAGGCCACCGGATAAACAAACACAAGGATAAAAAGCAATTCAAAAGAGTCAGACGTTCAGTAAAAAAAATCCCCACATGACTACCAACTACTAGGTCACCTACCTGCCCTTAACCCTTGATAGATTACTCAAATCACCGAATTGATCCAACAAGAGAGTAAAATATGAGAAAATTTGATGAACAACCTTCTCAAATTATTAGTAATTATAATGTTTACAAAAGTCGATCAAACACCCAAATCAAAATGGAGATGACTTGAAGATGAATGGCTACAAGTGAAGGGTGGAAATTGGTCTCCTTCACCCCGGCCAATGGGTTCCTCTTGGCTTTTGCAACAACAAAAGAAAATAAATGGAGAAAGAGAAACCTGAGAAGACAACTTTTACTAATACTAGGATTAACCAACTATAATCAAGATTAAGTTAAAAATGGGTCCCTTAATTAGTGGGGACCCTGTGTGCAGTTGATCATGCTGCAACCCTTGCCGTATGGGCCTGATGAGGGGCCAAACTGGCGTAAGGAATTACAACTTTTGCAGGCTGAATGTGATACTGAATGGATTGATTTTTTAGATAATGGAAGAGTAAAACTCCCCCGGCTTCTGCATCAAAAATGCACGCAACCTATTTTATTACAAGAAAGGTAGTTCCCAAAAAATACAAAGAGTTTAAACGTGGCATTAAGCTTTACAACCAAAAGATGACTGTCACATACAGAGAGTAGTAAGGTAGTCAAGGTTGTTTAATCTAAATATGATAGGGTTGGGCCAGCTAGGCCTTGTAATACAACTGGGCTGAATTCCCAAACGAAGCCAATAGCTTATTGTTGGTTGCGCTACAGGTCAGCCGATTGGCATGTAAAGGAGAACAGAGGGAACCGGTGAAAGGCATCGAATAGAATGCAGGAAAATTCCCCAATCTCTTCCCCTCTTGTTCTTCCAGTTCTCTCTTAATTCCGTCTTTTCTCTTGGAATATCGTCTCGATCCTCCTGAGCAACGCCAGGACCGTGACATATGGTATCAGAGCCCTGATTCTGAGCAATCATGGCGAAAAAGAAAGGGACTCAACTGACGCTGACAGTAAGGATGGAAGCAGCGGAGACGAGGGTCTCTTCCTTGGATGATAATGTCAAAACAATCCTTGTTATGGTGATGGGAATTGATGACAAGATGAGGCTTGCAGAAGCATGGAGGCCTACTGTGGATCACACTCTCACAGGATTGAGGCAAGTAGCAGAAGACCTCAAACTGCGCGTATCCAGTCTAGAGGAAATGCAGCAAGGTCCACCCTATGCAACGACACCTCAAGCTGAAGGATACCGTGATGAAAGATGCTATCAAGGAGGTTTCGTTACTCCAGGGCAAGCACCAGCGAAGGAGTATCACCAACCCCAGATGGCTTACGAGTTTGGAGGAAATGTTAACAAGGGAATGGGTGGAACTTCTGGAAATTATCACTATCAACCGAAAGAGTTTCATATGCCCAAAGCTGAGTTTCCCAAGTTTGATGGAGAACATCCTAGAGTGTGGAAGGATAAGTGTGAAAAGTATTTTCATATGTTTCAAGTGCCTACTCAATTCTGGGCACCATTGGCCACATTGCACTTCCAAAGTAATGCAGCATTATGGTTACAGACTTATGAGGCACAACATACAGTTAATGATTGGGTGGAGTTGTGTGTTGCTATAGAGGCAAAATTTGGAAAGGATCTGTATCATAATTATATGAAGGTGTTATTGACCATCAAACAAGTAGGAGGAGTGCAAGAGTACTATGAGTTGTTTTAAAATGCAGTTCACAAGGTCTTGTCCCATAAACAGAAATTATGACGATGTGTTCTTCGTCAGCAAATTTGTGGAAGGATTGAAAGGAGAAATTAGGACGACAATTGTGCTGCATAGACCCCGAACCGTGGATGCAGCGTTTTCATTAGCTCTATTACAAGAGGAAGAACTGGGGTTATCTGCAAGAAGGTACCCTAGTCGTCAAAAGCATAGAGAATACAACAGATTTAATTCCAAACTACCACCTTCCAGTGGTAAAGGGATTTTGGGAGCTGCACGCAACGAGCCAAAATATGAAACCAAAGTCAAAATGGAGGAGAAATATGAGAATTTGAGGTCTCTTCGTAGAGCCCAGGGACTATGTATGAAGTGTGGAGAAAAGTGGGGAGCAGGACATAGGTGCCCCAAAAGTGTGCCATTAAATATTTTGGAAGAACTTCTGGAGGTTATGCAACTTCAAGGGGAAACCACAGAGGCCAGCGAGGTAGATAGTAAGAGCAACGAGGAAGAAATTCTGATGAGTATTTCTCATGATGTTGCAATGGGACTACAAGGCCGTAGAACCATCAGGTTGTAAGGATCAATTGCTAATCAAGAAGTGCTTGTGTTGATTGATTCGGGTAGCTCGGGCAATTTCATCAGTGAGACCTTAGTGAAAATACTGCAATATCCAACACAATAGGCAGATATGGTACATGTTGCACTGGCTGATGGGGGCAAGATATGCAGTGAACATCAAATCAAAGGGCTCACATGGTGGACTCAAGGGCACACATTTGTAACCGATGTGAGACTACTGAAGTTGGGGTGTTATGATATGATTGTGGGCATGGAATGGTTAGAGGAGCAAGGTCCCATGTGGATCCATTGGTGCAAGAAAGAACTGTCCTTTGTCCATAAGGACAGGCAAATCAAACGTCATGGTGTGAGAGACATCACTACTACTTGCCATAAGATTTCGGCCAAAAAGCTCCAAGGTTTGGTTAAAACAGGAGGCCTAGCTCAATTAGTGCAATTGATGACCATTGAAAGTGAACAAAAGCCAGAAGTGGTACCAACATAGGTGCAAAACCTGCTGCAAGAGTATGCTATCCTCTTTCAAGAACCAAAAGAATTGCCACCTCACAGACCTTTTGATCATTCGATCACATTGCTGCCAGGAGCAAATCCCATCAACATTAGGCCTTATAGGTATGCTCCCAAACAAAAGGACGAGATTGAAAAGCAAGTCAAATAGATGTTGCATCAAGGAGTCATAAAATACAGCTCAAGCCCATTTGCCTCTCCGGTAATTTTGGTAAAGAAAAAGGATGGAACTTGGCGTTTTTGTGTTGACTACCGATAGTTAAATGCTGCAACAGTCAGAAACAAGTATCTATTACCAGTAACTGATGAACTCCTAGATGAATTACATGGAGCAAGTTGGTTTACTAAACTAGATATGAGAGCCGGGTATCATCAAATAAGATTGATTGAAGAAGATGAATTCAAAACAGCATTCAAGACACACCACGGGCATTGGGAGTTTAAGGTCATGCCTTTTGGTCTCACAAACGCACCGGCTACATTTCAAGCTGCAATGAATGCAATATTCTCTCAGGTAATCAGGAAAATTTTCTTGATTTTTGTGGATGACATACTTGTTTACAACAATTCCTTGGAAGATCATTTACAACATTTGCAACAAGTGTTCAAGATGCTATGTACAAAGCAGTTGTTCATTAAGCAGTCTAAATGCTCATTTGCCCAACCTCAACTTGAATATTTGGGTCATATCATTAGTGCTCAAGGTGTGGCAACCGATCCTTCCAAGATACAAGCTATACAGAATTGGCCTCCTCCACAGAATGTCAAGCAACTGAGAGGATTCCTTGGCCTGTCAGGATATTACAGGAAATTCATTCGCAACTATGGAATTGTTAGCAAGACATTGTTCGAATTGCTAAAGAAAAACATTGTTTATCTGTGGACGGTAAAAGAGCATGAAGCTTTCGAAGCTATAAAGCAAGCATTGATACAAGCTCCAATTTTGGCATTACCTGATTTCACTAAGGAATTTGTGCTAGAAACTGATGCAAGTGATGTGGGGATAGGAGCTGTACTCATGCAAAGAGGTCATCCTATTGCATATCTCAGCAAAGCTCTAGGTCCAAAAGCTAAAGGACTGTCCACTTATGGAAAAGAGTGTTTAGCCATCCTTATGGCAGTTGAAAAGTGGAAATCCTATTTGCAACATGGTGAATTCACCATTGCCACTGATCATAAGAGTTTGCTGCATTTGGGAGAGCAAAGACTGACACAAGACATGCAACACAAGGCATTCCTGAAACTTCTGGGTTTGCAATACAAGATTGTGTTTAAGAAAGGGTTAGATAATAAAGCAGTAGATGCATTATCTAGAAAAGAAGTGCCAGAACTTACTGCAATGTCCAGTAGCAGACCACGGTGGCTTGAAAGTGTGATCGAAGGTTACTAGAAAGACAATACTACCAAATTGCTATTAGCTGAATTGGCATTAACTGGGTCCAATGCAGACGGATTTGTACTGCCGGATGGTGTCATCAAGTACAAGGGCCGAATCTATTTGGGCAATCACACTGAAACTCACCAAGCAGTTCTACTTGCCTTACATGACAGTGGGTTGGGAGGTCACAGTGGAGTCACTACCACTTACCATAAGATCAAAGCATTATTTTCATGGCCGGGCATGAAGAAAGATATTAAGCAATTTGTATCAACTTGCACAATTTGTCAACAGGCTAAAACAGAACATACCAAGATACCAGGATTACTGAATCCTTTGCCAGTTCCAACCCAAGCATGGAATATGATCAGTTTGGATTTTATTGAAGGATTACCTAAATCCAAGAAATTTGACACTATTCTGGTAGTAATTGACAAATTTTCCAAATATGGTCATTTTCTGCCTCTTGCCCATCCATTCACAGCATGGACAGTCGCACAAATTTTCATCTCCAACATATATAAACTACATGGGTTACCACAAGTCATCATATCCGACAGAGATAAAATATTCACTAGTGCATTATGGCAAGAATTGTTCAAACTCACCGACACAAAGTTGAATATGAGCTCATCTTATCACCCACAAACGAACGGCCAGACTGAGCACTTAAATCAATGTTTAGAAACCTATTTGCGATGTATAGTGCAAGCTTGTCCTACCAAATGGGCTCAATGGTTGCCACAAGCTGAATTTTGGTATAACACTACTTATCACTCAGCCTTGGGCAAAACACCTTTTGAAGTACTCTATGGTCATCCGCTTAGACACTTTGGAATACTCAATGGTGATAGTAGTTCTGCTCCAGAACTCGAGCAATGGCTGCACGATCGGGATACTATGACAAAATTAATTCAGCAACACCTTCTTCGTGCTTAGCAGAAAATGAAGAATCAAGCTGACAAAAAGAGGTCTGACCGCTCCTTTCAAGTCGGTGATTTGGTCTATCTCAAACTTCAACCTTATGTCCAATTGTCAGTAGCACGTCGATCATCTCACAAGCTATGTTTCAAGTACTTTGGACCGTATAGAGTGCTTCACAAGGTTGGACAAATGGCTTACAAACTGAAATTACCGGCAGGCAGCCTCATTCATCTAGTGGTTCATGTCTCCCAATTAAAAAAGGCCATACGATCATCCACAGTGGTCGGTCCTGATGCTTCCTTAAATCTCATTTATTCTGATGACTTGATATACCCTGTGATGATAACTGAGACAAGGCTGTGTCGAGTGGGAGGTAAAATTGTTCCGCAAGGATTGGTCCAATGGTCACATCTACCACCGCAATGGTCAACTTGGGAGAATGTACAGAATAGGCGCCACAGATTTTCCTCGACACCAGCTTGGGGACAAGCTGGAAGTTAAGAGGGAGGGAATGTCACATACAGAGAGTAGTAAGGTAGTCAAGGTTGTTTAATCTAAATATGATAGGGTTGGGCCAGCTGGGCCTTGTAATACAACTGGGCTGAATTCCCAAACGAAGCCAATAGCTTATTGTCAGTTGCGCTACAGGTCAGTCGATTAGCGTGTAAAGGAGAACAGAGGGAACCGGAGAAAGGCATCGAATAGAATGCAGGAAAATTCCCCAATCTCTTACCCTCTTGTTCTTCTAGTTCTCTCTTAATTCCATCTTTTCTCTTGGAATATCATCTCGATCCTCCTGAGCAACGCCAGGATCGTGACAATGACTGAAAATTAAGCTAAATCATTGCAAATACTATGACTAAACCGCCACCCATGCATGGTTAAAAGTTGCTTTGCCACTAACTCCAACTTGGCGCTTTCAGCTAACATAACCTCCTTTTGGGCCAATTTCTGTAAAATTGCCCAAGCACTGAGCCAGTACCTACTCAAAAAGAAAACCTGCAAGGGATTAGTGATGATCTTTTTATCAAAAAACACATCATTCCGATATAACCAAATAGACCAACATAAAGCACTAGCTCCTACTAGGAGTTGTGACTTTAATTTTTTTTGGAATACCAGTTAACCAATTCCCAAACATATGAGCAATACTTGCAGGAGGAGATAGATTAAACGCACAGTAAACAACCCACCATGCAATTCGAGAAAAGGGACAGTCAATAAACAGATGATGAATTGTTTCTTCTTTAATACAAAAATAATATTTTTTACTTACCCTCCAATTTCTTTTTAAAAAAATTATCTTTAGTTAGGACTACCCCTTGTTTGAGGTACCAAAGAAATATTTTTACTTTTAATGGTATTTTAATGTACCAAGAAAAGTCCCGACTTGGGGCTCCATTAGTTCCACCTAGGGCCACATAGAAAGACAGAACCGTAAACAGTCCAGATTTATTCAAATTCCATTTAAAAACATCTTTTTGAGAGCTCAATTATAAATTAGCAATTCTTTGAATTAACTCATTCCAATCACGTAACTTAGACCCAATAGTAGGTCTTCGAAAGGAAATATGTAAAGGATCTGATCTCAGAATATTTGCCACCGTATCATCCTTTCTCCGCACCACATTGTAAAGTAGTGGATATTGACCTTTCAATGGAGAGTCTCCTAACCAGATATCTTTCCAAAACCTAGTTTGCATTCCATTTTTAACCTAGAATAAACCAAAACGAAAAAAATCATCTTTAATTTTCATTAAACCCGACCAAAAATGAGAAGTCTCAGGTTTATTAACCGCTTATGAAAGGCTCTTCTCCCTTAAATATTTTCTTGTTAGCAAATATTGCCATACCCCTTCTTTATTAAGCAACCTAAACAACCATTTTTCTAGTACACTTTTGTTTTTTCTATCTAAGTTTTGAATGCCTAAACCACCCTGCTCTTCGGATCTACACACTAAACTCCATTTAGCAAGCCTATATTTTCGTTTATGACTGTCACCCTGCCAATAAAACCTAGACCGATAAAAATCAAGTCTTTTGAGAACCTCTTTAGAAACCTCAAAAAAAGATAACATAAACATTGGCAGACTGCTTAGCACCGAGTTAATTAGTACTAATCATCCAGCAACAGACAATTTTTTTTCCTTTCCAACTGCTAAGTTTCTTTTCAGCTCTATCCTCAACCCCTTTCCAACCGCAATTCCTTAATTTCCTGAAATGAATTGGAATATCTAAATATCTGGAAGGAAGGGCGCCACTTCACAACCAAATAATTGAGTATATTGTGATTCAACCAAATAATTGAGTATATTGTGATTCAACTTCTTTTGCATTACCAAAACAAAAAAAATCCCACTCTTATGAAAATTAATCTTTAAACCTGATAATTGTTCAAAGACACATATAATAAGTTTGAGATTTTTTGCTTGTTTTAAATCATTATTTAAAAAGAGAATAGTGTCATCCGCATATTGTAAAATTGACAATCCATCATCAATCAAGTGAGGAACAACCCCCGATGAAAGACCTTTTTCTTTTGCTCTTGAAATAAAGATAGCAAGCATGTCCACAACCAGATTAAAAAGAATTGGGGACATAGGATCACCTTGCCTAAGACCCTTTTTAGTTTGAAAGAAAGATCCAATATCATCATTGAATTTTATTCCTACACTCCCACCCTTAACGAAACTTTCTACCCAAGAACACCACTTAAATGAAAAGCCTTTCATCTTCAAAATGTGGAGTAAGAATGGCCATTGTACTTTGTCATAGACTTTCTCAAAATCGACCTGAAAAATGATTCCATCCAATTTTTTTATTATGAAGCTCATGGATTGTTTCATGGAGAATAACCACTCCATCGAGAATAAATCTCCCATGTATAAACGCCGACTACGACAATCCAACAACCTTTTGACCTACACCAATAATTCTATTAGTAGCAACTTTTGTAAACACTTTAAAACTAGTATTTAGAAGACAAATAGGCCTATATTGTTGTATTTGTTTAGCATCCATCTTTTTGGGAAGCAAAGTAATGATCCCAAAATTCAAGCTAAAAAGAGGCAGAGAGCAACTATGAAAATCACGAAACATGGCCATCAAGTCATTCTTAATGACTTCCCAAAACACTTGATAGAACTCAGCTGGGAAACCATCCGACCCAGGAGATTTATTATGTTCCAATTGAAAGATTGACTCTTTCACCTCTTTCTCAGTGAAAGGCTCCGTAAGGAAATTATTTTCAGTATCTGAAACTTGTGGAATATCATTCCTATAATCATCCATCATGGATAAATGATTGGCTTCTGATGGTCCAAACAACCTTTATAATAATTGGTGATATACCTTTTTAATTGTACATCACCCCGAATTATCCCTTCTTCTTGTTCGAGTTGAAAAATTCTTTGTTTTCGATGTTTACCATTAGCAATCAAGTGATAAAAGCGAGTATTTCTAAGAGAGTATTTCTATCTCCCTCAAAAAGGAATTTCGCTTTAGACCTTTGGTACCACTTAACTTCTTCTTCTCTTAAAAGCTGAGCCAAACGCTCATTTGCAAAAATTTTAAGAGTAAGATCTTCATCAGATAACCTCCCATACTCTGCTTTTTTATCTAGCTCATCAATTAACACTTTGGGTTCTATCTTTTCTTTTTTATATGTCCCACTGATATTTTTAGCCCAACTGCCAAGATATTATCGAAGAGTTCTAACCTTACATTGCCAAATTTGTTAGGCAGAATTACCTCTATTTTCCTTTTTCCACACATCAGCCACCATTTCCTTAAACCCATCCCTATAGAACCAGCCTAGTTCAAATTTAAATAAAGGTTGATTCCCTCGATAAGAAGTCACTCTCATATTTAAAAGCAAAGGTGTGTGGTCTGACAATGATCTTTCAAGAGCATTGACAGTGACAAGGGAAATTTATGTTCCCAATTTATATTCATTAAGACCCTATCCAGCTTTTCAAAAGTTGGATTATCTAATGCATTGGCCCAAGTATACTGTCTACCAGATAATTCAATTTTCCTTAAATCCAAAGTATTAATCACTGCATTGAACAAAAAAGGCCATCTATATTCTACATTATCATTATTTTTTTCACCCGAATGTCTAATAATATTAAAATCACCCCCAATTAAAATAGGAAGTGATTCTTTCCTGCAGGCATGTACAAGTTCATTAAGGTACTTCTCCTTGAACTGAGTTTGAGATGCACTGTAAACAGCCACAAGAACCCATTGGAAATCATCATGAACCGTAGGTTGGCTACGCTAGCATAAATTCAAAAATTTATCGTGTAAACAAGGAACCTCCGCTAGTAATAGATCACAGGATTACCACTAGACGCGTAGACTCGTAGCGGAAGTAGAGTCGATGTAGCATGTTGGTGCAATGGTAGTCGTACTAGCCGCACGTCACCTCCTACAGCTACTTGTGATCGTCACAAGTTGCAGATCATCCTAGTGCTGATGCTTCGCATCAACATCTCCAAGGTATCCACACGTACAGGGCAGGGACACCACATGCTGGAGTGCTAGCGCTGGCTACGTGGTATTGGTTGAGGAAGTTGTGGCCACTAGGGTTTCAAGAATTCTAAAATCACTGTAACCCTATGTCACCACCCCCTCTATATATAGGCATCCATGATGGGTCTTGAACTTTGAGGCCTATTAGGAACTCATAGACCACAAGAATTCAGATCACCATCCAAAATAAATCATAGCCCTTTAAGCATGCGACCCTATAGGTTCACGTACACTTGGACATGGCTCGAGTACTCCTACTCGTCCACTAATCGGTAGCTGCCCCTAGCAAGACATTCCAACTTAATTCGGATACAATTCAGAGTGGTTTTTCAGATATCCATTTTTCCCCCAATTCGGATTTTTTTGCCAGATACAGATTCGGATTCAGGAAGAAGTTGTCCGGTTGATTCGGAGCTATCCGAAAAAAAGGGAACTATCTGGGAAACTAACTGAGCTCTATCCGAACTCCTGGCTAACACAGGCACAGCCTGAGCTCGAGTCGCCCGACACCCCGACTTCCACTCTGCTAGAACCACAGTGAACGACACCACGGGGCTGTTTGGTTTGGACCCCAAGTTGCCAAACCAAAATTTTGGTAATACCAAAGGAATTTGGCTAGCGTTTGGATTGCTACCAATTTTTTGGCATGCCACCGAAAATTTGGCAAAGCCAATTCCTCACAGTTGATTTCGCATGCCAATCCTGGGCGAGCGTTTCACCCGAATTTTGGCTAACCTCCTGCCAAGCTTGTGATGAGGAGGCAGCAGCCTATTGGTTGCATTTAATACAAACTATTTTGATTAATCAATTTCAAATGATCATATTTCCTAAACCGACTATCTGATTTGTGATCTGTTTGAACCGTTGTGTTCTTTGTCATTTAATCAGCAAAACAAAACCCATGTTGGCATATTTTGGTACAAAAAAATATATATATGTCATGCGGGACCCACAAGAATACTCACAATTTTGGTAAATTTTGGCATGGCTGCAATCCAAACAAATCAATTTTGGCATTGCCAGTGAATTGCTATGGTTACGATCCAAACACTATTTTTTGCCTAGGTTTTGGCATTGCCTGGGTTTTCGTATTGCCAAAATTTTGGTACGGCTACCTGGGATCGTAAACTAAACATGCCCCCACATCTCCCAAATCCCCTAAGCATAACCCTTGCTGCCACCGCCGCCACGGGCGCCTTCCTCCTCTCTTGCCACCGGTGTCACCTCCCTTCACCTCCTGCGGTCCCTCCTCAATCGTCATCTACTCATCTACACCTTCCCCTACCCGCGGTCTCCACCTCTGCCTCCCTCCTCCGCTCTTTGCGCTGCGCTCGCCGTCGCCCAAGCTTCTAGAACCCTCGACTCACCGCCGCCATGGCGCGCAAGAAGATCCAAGAGGACGACTCCAAGCGCCTCCTCAAGGAGCACCTCAAGCGCCTCGCCGGCATCGACCTCCAGATCCTCTCCGCCTAGGTCAATACTTCGTGATCTAAAACTTTTCGGGTGATCCCTGAATGGATCTTTATATTTTTGCTGTGTGCGCTCCATGTAGACTAGTCTGATTTGACCTGAAAGAGTGTAAAGATGCGATTTTTATGAGCGGCTTGCTGATGATGCGCGGAAATTTGTAAATTTTAGGACCAAAATAGTTCTTTGTTTAGGATTGTTTTGGGAGAAAATATAATTATCTTCCGTTGGTATTAGAAGGGGGATCTGGTTCGAGATCATGTGGAAGACGCAATTTATCGAGTGATAGGCATTGGGATTGATAGGTTTATGACTGGAAGTGTTGTTGGTTCGACAGTTTAGGGGTAACTTGTAAAGGTGCGATTTTTAATTGAACTATGAGCAATGGCTTCTGCGGTTTGATACTTGCAGTTGTATTAGGTACGAATCTTGCAAAACTATTGCTTTCTTAGTTAGATCTGGAGTTTTGTTTCGTTGTGTGATTTGTTTGTTCAGGTATGTGTAAATCATTTAGTTATTTTATCACCTGGATCCGTAGGGCGATGAAAGTGACACAAAACTTATTGTTTCTTGGGGATTGGAGTAAGTAACTGTAGAACAGAATCGTGTCCCGATGCAATGTGTGTTCATCTGAAATAAATAGAGTTAATTCCTTATTTGTCATTGGAAGTTGGCGAACTCCCTAAAATACCATCGAAAAATTGATCATCCCTTGTATGCCACTCGTTCTCAACTTTAATTCCTTCTTTGCCACTCCAGTCAGTTGACCGTGGATTTGACCGTTGACTTGGGCGCAAAAAGACGATTTTGCCCTAAGTATGCTGAGATCTTTAGGGAATTGTTTGACATAGTAATATAGTTCCAAAATTATGAAATTTTTAGGGAAGTTTGCATAGGTTTTATTTGCAACATGTTGTTTTCTAAAAATCTTTCAATTTACAACCGAAAATTTAAAGATTTTTAGAGAAAAATATGTTACAAATAAAACCCTATAAAAATTACAGAATAATCTACACTATGTCAGGAACTTTCCATAAAAATTTAATAATTTTTGGAACTATATTACTATGTCAAACAATTCTCTAAAGATGTGAACCCTAAATAATGCACTTAGGGGCAAAATCGTCTTTTCGCGTCTAAGTCAACAGTCAACTGACCGGAGTGACAAAGAAGGGATTAAAGTTGAGAACGAGTGGCATACAAGGGATAAGCAATTTTTCGATGGCATTTTAAAAAGCTCGCCAACTTCCAATAGCAAATAAGGAATTAACTCAAATAAATAATAGTACTTGGGCTAGGAACAAACAAATCATTCTTTTGTTACTTTTGGGATCATCAAGATTCAAGAGTAGGCAGAACTCAAATTGACCGGTTTGAATGAGATAAATTGTACTATGGGTGATTTAAGTCTTACTAATAGTTCTGATTTGACGTAGCATCTTGTTGTTGGCAATATTAGTTTGACTAATTTTGTAATTTGCTGATTGAAAGGTTACGCAATGAACGAACTTCACGGAGCTTATGAACCAGCAGCCATGGCTGTCAACCACAAAATTGGTTGTCAAGCCCGACATGTTGTTTGGGAAGCGTGGGAAGAGTGGCCTTGTGGCCCTTAACCTTGATATTGCTCAAGTCAAGGAGTTTGTGAAGGAGGGGTTGTGAGTCAAGGTAATTTAGTTGTGGAATTTAACACCAGGTTGCACTGATCCTTTATGTGTTTGGTGAATTGAGTTGTTTATGATCTATTGGGGCTATTCAGGTCGAGATGGGCGGCTGCAAGACACCAATTACAACCTTCATAGTTGAGCCATTTGTGCCCCATGATCAAGAGTACTACCTTTCAATTGTGTCAGAGAGGCTAGGCAGCACCATTAGCTTCTCGGAGTGTGGAGGGGTTGAGATCGAGGAGAACTGGGACAAGGTTAAAACAATCTTTCTTCCCACTGAGAAGCCATTTATGCCCTATAATCAAGAGTACTACTACTTGCTTAACTAGTTAACTGCCCTCTGTTATCGTATGATGTATTTAAATTCGCTTGTTAAATTGCTAATCTAGTTGTATTTTGGACATGTAGTATGGTTGATTGATCTTTATTTGTGCGACATATATGGTTTTACATTTTTGCGCAATATCCTAATAAGTATTCAATGAATCGTGATAATCCGTATTGGGTTCGGCATTTATTCGGTCCGTATTCGTGACCGAGACTATTCGTATTCGTATCCGGCACTGTCCGTATCCGATTCTGAATCTGAGAAAAAAAAATATGGAAAAGAATACGAGATGAACGATATCCGACCGTATCTGCTCCGCTTGCTCCCCTATCCTAGAGGGATTGATAGATCAACCCGTCTAGGTGAAAGCTACAATAGACATCTGTGTGGTTCTAGACAAGCTAAGCGTAACATATTCACGTAGGGTGGAGTTTCAGCTGAAAATGTTCATCTTTCTAGAAATCTGAAAGTCCCGTTTTGGACCGTTGGATTGTGTACCTACGGCTACATGACACCCCCTCCCACCTCTGATCGTTTTGCAAAAAATCCCTCCGGTTCATCTCACACGTCCTCCTCAATCCTCATCCATCACCTTCTTCATTTTTCTCTCCCCCCATCTCCCCAACCGGCGAGGAACATGATGAGCTCGTGCAGGAGATGGACGTGTGGTGAGGTGGAAGGCAGCGGCGTGGCAACGAAATTGCATGAACCGTGGCGGCTTGAGTGTGGTTTTTTGGATTTCATGTTCAAGATTTTGCAAGGAAAAAATTACATGAAATTGCCCGAACCAATAAAATTTTCTTCAAGATTTTCAGCATATTGCACGAGCCAATAATTTTTCGGATTCGTCTTCGGACCCATACACAGAGCAAGCAGGTATAGAAACACAAATACACAATCCTACTCGTCGATACTAATCGGACTGGAACACAAAATCAGGAGATATTGCTGTTCAAATTGGGGGGAACTTAGAAATTGTAATAAAAAATGGAGAAATAAAAGGCATAAGTTGAATCGGGCCGCAGATGCGCCATCGGCGTTGAGGATGACGTCCTCCATGCCGCTCGGGATGAGGCAAATCCAAAGGCGCGCCGCGAACTTTTCTAGGTGGAGAGAGAGAAGGGGTAGGGACGGTGGCGAGGTGGATGACGACGGGCAGATCCAACCATCCGGCGACGACAGGTTCGGGGGTGAGTGGACCTACGTCTGTGGGCTTAGGGGCGAGTGGATCTGGGGCGACGGGCTCGGGGGCATGTGGATCTGGCGCGGCGGGCAACACCACAATGAGGGAGAGGGAGAGAGAAAGAGAGGGGGTGAGAGGGTAAGCGGGAGAGGTTGCAGGGACTTTTGTAAAATGTGCTTGAAGTGGCGTTGGTGGGATGAGGTGAGAAATCTGGCTGTTGGTGCACAATTCCACGGTTGAGATTAGAAATTTTCATATTTTCAACTTCTGTTCCATTTTCACATGATATGCCCTAATGTAGTCACGTTTATTATTTCCTACTCGAACATTAGAGTGCCTGGAATCCTAGAGAGCAGAGCCCTCAACGATAAACTCAACTCCTTACTGGAAGCACAAGTTGGACATTTGACTCAACGATAAACTCAATTCCTTACTGGAAGCACAAGTTGACTCAACGATAAACTCAATTCCTTACTGGAAGCACAAGTTGGACATTTGTTTCCTAGTTTGCACTTGGGGTCCTTGGGGATGAGAGGCGCTCGAGCGCAAATGATCAGGTGGGGAGTGGAGCAGGGGGGTGGGCCAGTCAGACTGTGTGGCATGAAGAATATGGCGGAGAGCGTTTCGTTAGCGAGAGATGGTGATATGTTAATGTGTGTGTCTTGGGGGAATTTGGCTAAGTGAAAGTTTTCAGTTTTTGTTTGAATTTTTCGGGTTTTAAATAAAAAATCAAATTCAGACAAAATTCATCAACTGAGCTAGTTAGCAAGATGTTCATATAGACTACTGATTCGAATGGGCTTGTATTACTACACTAATTCATCAACTGAATAAAAATCAATCAAATTCGATTTTTTTGGACAAAATTCATCAAACCGAACAGAGTGCAGGGGGGGTCGTGAGAATCGAGAGAGTCAAAATCACCAAATAAAAACTACTACCTACCACTGCCAACGAGGCCAAGCATCAAAGAGGAGCAGCGCGAGACAATGTCGTATATGGGTTGAAGTTGTATAATTGTCCGTAGCAGAATATTTGTGTGCCCAAAAGAAATTATTCAATTGAAAATATTCAATGTAATTTGGAATTAAATTAGCTATTATAGTTCCAAACCATCAATCCATCCTTCCTGGTTGAAATAACCCGAAATTTGAAAATTTCAAAAAAAAATTGGCATTTTTGGTTTGATTTCGAAATCTTTGTCAATTCGGAAATTCCCCTCTCTTTTCTGCTTTCCCTTCTCGGCTATCTGCTTCCCTCAGCCAAAGGCACCTTTTCTCTTGGGCGCCACCCCCTTCGTCCTCCCGTGTGTCACGCACGCCATGCCACCGCCTCCTTCCTCGCCACCATCAGCCTGCCACCTTAGCCACCCCGTCACTGGCTTCTATCGCCTTCGACACGCCACCTTACCCTGCCACCTCGTTGCCGGTCTTCCCCTTTCCCGGCGCAATCACCGTGCCCAGCCACTACTCCCACCGCCTCTCCCTGGGCTATAAAAGCCCACCCCGGCTCACATTCTCCCTTACCTCCAACCACACCACCTCCCTTCTGCCCATTCATCACCGGAGCTGGCCAATTTCAAATTATCCCCGCCGCCATCCCCTTCTTCCCCGACAAGCCAAGGTGAAATTCGCCGCCCTCCTCTCTCCCCTTCCCTTCCCACTCCGGCTTTAGCACCCTCTCGCCACCCCGCTTCTTTCCCCTAACCTCTCCACTGCCTTCCTCACCGGAGCTCGCCGGCACCGAGCTTTCTTACCGCACCACTCATGGCCACCGACGCCGAGCCACCATAGACCATCTCGAGCTCCATTGCCACCACCAATGGACTCCCCTTGTCCCACTAATGCTCCCCGGCCGACCAATTTGGCTGTAGTGTCGCTGCACGTCCCTTGCCGAACCTCCTCCCTTCTGGTGAAACCCCAAAATGGAATCCCCGCGCCACCCTAAACCCCCCCTAGCACCACTCATCGTCACCGGTGATCGCTGGAGCTGCTGCAATCTTCATCGGCACCGCTGCCGCCGGCTCGGGCGAACCGAGCGCGCTCTGGCCCAAGGCCGAGCGTAGCTCAAGGCTGCCTGGAGCTGGGCCGTTAGGCCTGGCCCATCTTGGGCTTTGGCCCATTTAGGTATTGGGCTTGCCCAATACTATTTACACCCAGCCCAAATACTATTCATCACTGTTCAAGTCATCACTGGTCACATCCAAAACAGCAAATCCCAAGTTACTATTCACTAACCAGTTTTCGTATATAAACAGTAAAAATAGTATTGTTCACCGTCCGACACTATTCACCCCTGAAACCCTATTTTGACATTTTATACTCTTTTCGACTGTTTCGAGCCCGTGAATCCATTTCTCAACTCCGTTTTGTTGATCTAAGCACCAAATAAATTCTATCTACCACACCACCTTCCTCTTTTAAATTCTTTTCCGAATTGTATTTACTTGCATGTTGTTCCCAGCTCATTCCTTGTCGAGCCAGATTTTATTTGTTTATTTTATTCTTTTCTGCGTTAGGTCACGACTTCGATGACCAAGCTCCAGAAAATGCCGGACAAGATGAATTACTAGAAGACTTTTTGCATGGAGGCAAGTCACATTCTTTTGATCATTTTGAGCTTATATTTCATGTATTTATATTATTACTTTCATTATCGTATTTGTGCCAATTACTTTAAATATTGAAATAATACTTTTGAATGCCATGTTAAATCAATAAATCCTAAATGCCCCACATGCCAACCCACCTATTGTTGTAGGCCATATTCACCTTGACAAGTTTACATAAAATGATAGCTATAATTAGCATTGTCACACAATGTGTTTATAAAATCATCAAAAGAGTATTGGCGGTTCACTAGTGGTTTTTGGTGGAGAGTTGAGGGTTGAGACCAGAAAGTTGAACAACCGAATAGACTTGATAAAAGTGAGTCGAAGGTGAGATCAAACAGGTGGACAACCACGAGTTGGCGTTGGTCCATTTCCTCACTGGAGACAAGTAAGGACAAGAACATTGTGCCAAAGTAACAGACACAGAAAACCGCTCAACCACGAGTGTTTTCATTCCTCCTTGGCTTAGTACACTGCTCTTCCGATTGAATACCTATAGGAATTGGGGTGGGACAGGAGTGGGCTTATAGGGGCACTCGTTGGTCTACACAACGATAGGCACCGTCAGCATCAGGCTGTGAGATCCACTGTTGGCCAGTGGTTTCTCGAGGGCTGTATGGTGAGCAGTGAAAAGGCTTTGTTATCTCAGCTCAGTCGTACGTTAACATGTTGCATGTATATGTTCTAATAGTACGAGCTTGAGGTATCTTGTGGGTAAAGTTGAGCAACTCTGTAGAGTATAATTAAAGGTATTCAAATATGACGTGCTTTCGGTTAATGAAACTATGTTCATGGGTGATTCCAGTACATGAGGCATAAGTAGAGATTTTGAGATGTTAAGTTGGTAATTGCAATTGTTGAGAAACCCCTGATGTTATATTTATTATAGTTTTACTGTTTTATAAACTGTTTTTATCTCAAATAATGCATCCACATATGCCTGATATGGTAAAACCGTGCCAATTCATTGAAATCTGAGCATGTAATTAATTAGCTTTTCCATATGGCTTGTTGAGTACGGTTGTGTACTCATTCTTGCAATATCAACTACAGAGGAAACCTGGGAAAATACAGAGGATCTTTATGAGCAGGATTTTGGTGGACCTCCAGATGGCAACGATTACTGTTATTAGGCCTCAACCACGCTCAAGCGTGCCCGTGGTTTGAAGTTCTTTTTGTTATGTAATATATTAACTTTGGGCTTGGATGCCCGTGTTAGGTTAAAAACGATTGTTAAGCCTTAATCTTGTAAAATAAAAGTCTGGTTTTTGTTGTAATCGGAAGCTTGCTTGAAATGTTGCTTACTTCACAACTGCACATCCTAGGGGGTCGTGAAGGGTTTAACGGTCCCAGAATTCGAGGTCATTACACTAGTATACCTAAATAAGAATGTAATTTTTTTTGTGTTAATTAGTTTCTTCCTAAAAAAATCACACGTTAGTTCGATTGCTACACAGATGTATGAGGGCAATTGAGTGGAAAAAAGAGACCAATCTTATGTATTCATTCTAGGCAGTGCTACTGTCTCATAGAGGTCTTGCAAATAGACCATACTGATAAGGTCAACCATGGAGGCAGAATTCACAGTATTAGACATAGCCACTGTTAGGGATGGCAATCTTGCTCGATTACCCGTGTACCCGCGGGCAAAAACCCTAATAGAGGTGGGTATGTTCTTCATTTATTGCCCACGGGTATGTTCATGGGGAGTAAACTCTGCCCGATGGGTAAATGGGCATGGGTACGGGGGAGCTCCACCCGTGCCCGTTCCACCCGATTACCCGCCATCTCCTACTAACAAGTGTGCAGTTTATGTTTTGTGCCTTCCCAAACATACTTTGAAGCTAACTACATTTCTTGATATATGATACTGTTACTGCTATGCAACAGAAGTAAATCTAGTGCATTGAGGTTTTTTCATAAACAATTTGTGTATAGTTTAGATGATATATCAGATTATCAGTTATCACTTTACCAGGAATGAATTCCATATGCTAGGAAATGTTATAATGCATTTATGTTGGTTGATGCACAGGTTGCGCTCCTATTTCATGAGTGGTGGCACTTATGTGATCATCCGAGTGCTGATGATGCGGGCCTATTAGTCGTTTTGTTATGCAGTTGCAACAGATTGGCCTTCCGAAGGGAGATGAAATCACTGAGCGCTTCTTCCGAATTCTCACGGTGATTATCCTACCTTTGTAGTTTCTACTAAATTTGAAGTCAACTTTTTTAATACTTGAACGCTAATTTTGAATCAATCAGGAACTTGCTGTTACACACTCTTTGTTCTCTGAGCAAATTGTTGCTCCTGGTGGTTTGTCTCAGCAGTCATCACAGCAACCGCAAATTTCTTATTTCCCAATTCATTCATATTCAAAACTCGTGGCTATGGTGCTCAAGGTATCTATAAACAATTCTTTGCATATGTGTTCTTGTTGCTTTGGAATGAAGATCTCCGACATGTCCAGAAGTCAAAGTTGTAAAAAAAAACCAATGAATTTTTTTGATTTCCGAGTGCTTTGTAACTGTAGCATTCTTGTTTTCTTTTTTCGGACCTTTCAGCAATGGCCTGTGCTACGGGAATATGTTTAACTGGGTGATTCCTTTTGTGAATATGTGATGCATTATTCGCGGGTAAACGGGCATACCCGCGGGCGACGGGCATGGGTGAGGTTCTTCGCCCATGGTCCTTGGCGGGCATGCCCGTGGGGGAAAATAGGGATCGTGGGTATGGGTATGGGCGAGCACTACCTGTGCCCGCCGTGCCCGATTGCCATCCCTAGCCACTGTTGAGGGAGAATGGCAGCGAGAACTCTTGATGGATTTACTGGTGGTTGAAAAACAAATTCCAGCCATCCTTATGTACTGTGATAACCAAACAGTTATCATAAAGGTGACAAGTGCAAAAGATAATATGAAATCCTCAAGACATGTGAAAAGGTGGTTGAAGTTTGTCAGAAAATTGAGAAACTCCGGAGTGGTAGCTGTGGATTATATCCAAATGGCTAAAAATATGACAGATCCCTTTACAAAGGGACTATCACAGAATGTGATTGAAATTATATCGAAGGAGATGGTAATGAGACCCATGTGAGTTACACACAGTTGTAACCCAAATCTGTGTGATCAAAGATCCAGTGAGATAGGCTTTGGGAAAAACAAACTGTTTGGGTAAAAGTAGAGTACATTTTTTTCCTTTATATCTCACTCCGTTAGAGATGCGGTACTCTAATTACTGTAAGGCGACTTTATCTTAATGTGTTTCGAGGTGTAACAACAAAATACCATCCTACAGGGTATTCGTGTAAGAACACACCTATATGAGCCCAACTATTGGTCGTAGTCCATGAGATGTCGGCGATCTCTAAGAAGCTCATGAAGTGACACAGGAGTTTGACCTATAAGCTCCAACCAAGGAGTAGTCAATCGGCTGCCAAGTATCAGCAAAGGCCTTAGGTGAATCTTATTCGCGCAAAACTACTTAGTCCATTGTGTAGTTGTGGGCGAGTGTAGCTTGAGGTTCTAGGTGGATGTTCAACCTTAACCGGTCTCTATTGAAAAAACTGGTATATTAACAACACTTTGAAATTATGGACAAATTCGTGGTGCTTTAGGGATCTGGTGGAGGATTGTTGGAGTTTTGGGCTTGGCCCATTCAATATTCCAATTAAATCCTAGAAAACTCCCAAAGGCCCACTCATGCATGGCACAAGGTGGGAAGTTTAGTACCATATTGCTAGCCTAGGTGGGAGGAGACTAATATATACAGTGGAGTTGGTCTTACCTAGTTGAAGCAAGCAAAAGAAGAACACACGCGTGTGCTTGCTCGCTCGCTCACCTCGCCACGCCATCGCTCGCCCGCGGCGTGCGTGTGAATGGTCTGGCGTTTTCATTTCCGGTTGGCTGTGGAGCTGCATCTTCTTTTTGCACCTCAAAACCATGCATACGAATTAGAAACTAAAAACTGAATACACTGTTTCAATTAGCTTTTATGGCACACATTAACCGCATTTAAAACAGTGTAATGATAGTAATAGTGGCGGTTTCTAATGACAATAATGACGGCATTTTCTTCTGCTGTGGCTGACTCTATATAAACGAGACATCTCCTCTTAGAAATCAGATTATTGATAGAGCGAGAAACCACCCAGAATAGAGAGCCCAGTTCCTCTGTGATGTGCAATGTCGTCCACTCCATGGCTTCATCGGCGTGCACAAACGTGGGGAGAGCAATGTCTTCAAAGCTGGCATCCCTCACAATCCTGCACAAGTTGGGGCGAATCAGGTTTTTGGGAAGCGTTCGCGCGACTGCTTATGGCTTCCTCCTTCTCCATCATCCTCTGCGTGTTGTCTTCTTTGGATCAGACTCTACCGTGACCTTCGTCAGAGCGATTCTCTGTAAGTCACGGTGATATCATTTGATATGGCTAGGCCTTGCTTCATAGATCTTTATCAAGTGATGATGTTAATGCCTACTTATGTTAGTAGCATTCTTGTTCTAGACTTTGCCTTGTTAGTGCATATATATGATATAGATATATTTCAGGTGATGATCATATTACTGTTCATAGTCCCAAATATGCTTAGTATATATGCTGATGTCGATTCAATTACTCTTTTAGGAATTCTAATAATCACAAAAGTGTGCATATACCTAACAATCCAAAAAACCTGATAGTCACTTTGTGATGGCTAGTTTTGCCGAGGCAATGAAACTGGAGAAATTGACTGGTGTTAATTTCAAGAGATGGCAGACAATGGCCCAATTGTGGCTCTTGTTATGAATGTATTTTGGCTCGTGTTACCAGGTCCTACAGGACCTCGTACTGCTGCACAACAAACAGAGTACAACACAACTACGATAATATTTGTCAGGTGCATTATAAGCGTGTTGTCTGACCTACTTTGTGATGTGTATATACACATGAAGAACGTTGCGGATCTGTGACATGCACTCGAACACAAGTTTGTTGCCTCAGATGCTGGACATGAATTATATGTCATGGAGCAATATCATGATTAAAAAATGGTTGGTAATCGTTCTATAGTCAAGCAGGCTCATGAACTACAATTTGTTGTGAGGGAATTCGCCCACCTTGGTTGTCAATTGCCTGACAAATTTGTGGTTGTGGGCATTATTGCCAAATTTCCTCCAACCTGGAGGAATTTCGCCACATCTCTGAAACACAAGAGGCAAAACATTTCCGTTGATGATCTGGTTGCTAGTCTTGATGTTGAAGAGAAGACTCGGGCAAAGGATGTGACACCAATGGTGCAAGAGGGACAGTCTAGTGTGAACATCATGCATCATATTGAGAAAAGGGAAAGGCAAGATTGTTTCGACCACCAACTTCAAAAGGACCAACAACAGCAAGAAGAAAGTGAACATGAAAGATATTACTTGCTTTGTTTGTGGTGAGATTGGTCATTGGGCCAAGAAATGCCATAAACGGATGGGCAAGAAAAATCATCAAGTGCAGAAGAAGTCTGCTAATGTGATTATTGTCAAGGCCAATGCATCTGGGTATGGTAATTTACCTAGTGTCTTTTCGGCATGTCAATCTACAGATTGGTGGATTGACACCGGGGCTAATATTCATGTATGCGCTTATGGATCTATGTTTTCTTCTTACCAGGTCGCATAGGTTTCTTCCATCCTAATAGGGAATGGGTCACACGCTTCTGTTCTTGGTGTTTGGCACGGTAGATCTGAAGTTCACTTCGGAAAAGATCGTGCACTTGAAGAGCGTGCAACATGCCCCTACAATAAATAAGAATCTCATCAACTGTTCCCTTCTATGTCGAGATGGGTTCAAGTTGGTCTTTGAGTAAAATAAAGTAGTCGTGTCAAAACTTGGACTCTTTTTTGGAAAAGGCTATAAATGCAGAGGCTTGTTCCATTTTTCCCTTTCAGTTTTTTGTAATAAGGTTGTGAACCATATTTATGACTCTACGAATGGTGGTGAGGCCAATGTGTGGCACTCACGTTTATGTCATATAAATTTTGGTTGTGTGTCTCGGCTTTTCAATTTAAATTTAATTCCAAACTTTTTCATAGTCAAAGGTTCCAAATGCCAAATTTGTGTACAAGTGAACTGTGGATATCATGGGGATATGCCTGAGATCTTAGGATGATGTTACAATTGGCAATGTCGTTTACGTTTTGTCGAAACACGCGTTTTCATCAAAGGTTGTAATCTTTGTCGGTCGGTCGCGATCGGACGTTAGGCGCCTGATCGAACAGGCGGTGATCGGCCGAAGCCATTTTAGCGATCGACCGACCACCTCGAGTGGATTTTTGGCTAAGTCCCTAGGGCGGTCGACCGCCAAAGTGGCGATCGATGGTTTTCACTTGTTTCATCAGCCAACTGGTGGCGATGATTGTTGGGTTAGGTCAAGTTCATGGGTTTCAAGGTATACGTGTTGCATGATGCATGTTTTGACTAACGTAGGTCAAGTTGTGAAGAACTTGTTCTCAGAATCGATTTCTTTGTCTATTGTTGTGCAGGTTACTTTGAGGTCAATGACGGTCAACGACGAGGATGATCGGGACTAAGGTTGGTGAGTTAAGGTCCAGAACGATCGGGGATGCTGGGTGAAGTCAATGGAGTCAAGCATGGCGCATAAGGGACAAAGGTGACCGAACGGGCAGTTCGGTGCGACGGGTTGGATCAAGCGGTGCGGGAGTTTACCATGGCTAGGAACAAGGACTTAGAGTCACAAGTAGATAATTTGATATTAGAACTTACAAATGCTAAGACTCTTGAATCTGATGAATGTTCCTCTTGTCATGCTTTACATTCTGAATTTGCTAAACTGCAATCTGCTCATGATATTGCTTTGCATCAACTTGAAAATGCTAGGACTGAGCTAATTGATGTTAAGTCTGCTCCCTGTGAAAAATGATTAGAGTCTAGCAAGTTGGATGCTTCTGGTAATGTTAAATCTAGCTTTTGCTCTTTCTGCATAGAACGTGAACATGAAATTAAGGATATTTTAGAAGCAGTTAGAGCTAAATATGCCAAGCTTAAGGACACAAATGAGTCTACACCTTGTGCCTCTTGTGCAACCTATAAGCTTGAAGTTGCTCATCTTAAGGAGAAACATGCTAGAGCCATTAAGGTCAAGACTTGTGAATCATGTGTTAACTTTGGAAAAGAAAATGCTTACCTTAAGGACGCACTAGAAATTTTTTCTAAAGGTAAGAAACAGTTAAACATGATTCTAGACACGTCTAAAACTCTTTATAAGAAGCAAGGTTTAGGATGCAACTCTGCTCAGGACACATCCAAGCCTAATATTATTCAGGTCTTGGAAAATGGCTTAGTTGAATTCAAAACTCAACCTGCAAAAACTGTTTTTAAATCTGCAGGGTTTGTCCAACCTTGTTTTGAGGCAAAAGGTGCTTCTCCCAGTGGTACCAAATACCATTGCACCTATTGCAAGAAGAGTGGACATTTGGTAGAGTTCTGTTGGCGTAGGTTGAAAAATGCTAGGAGAAATATTGCTAGAATTTCATCTCATCAACCTAAAGCTTTTATGAGACATGGTTACTTAGAAAATAAGAAACCTGGACTAGGATTTGTTTCACATGCTCATCATGTTCCTAGACAGGATGCTTCTCATGTTAAAGTAACCATTGTTCATAATAGAACTCCTAATAAAATCGAGGATAGCACTACGCTTTGCATACTACTTTCATGAGGCGTGTGTCTCGATTACTAGGTTCCCAAGTCGCTTTTAACTAACTTGATGTTGAGACACATCGTTATTTTGTGCCTTGATTTTTTAGGATCGCCACGGAAGGAGGAAGAACACGTGGCTCGTTGACTCCGGCTGTTCACACCACATGACCGGAGACTCAAGATGGTTTACTTCCTTCACGCGGTCGACAGGTGATGACTTCATCACCTTTGGAGATGATACACAAGGGCGGATCGAAGGAACTGGATCGATCAGGGTGAACGACAAGTTCATTCTCAAGGACGTCGCTCTTGTGGACAAGGTAAGGTACAACTTGCTTTCTGTTTCGCAGCTTCTTGATGATGGCTACGAAACTCGTTTTAAGAAAAATGCCTGTCGTGTGCTTGATTCTGCCGGTGAGCTTGTTTTTGGGATTTCTAGAGTGGGTAGAATCTTTGGAGCTGATTTTTCTGAATCTCTTGCTGGATTTCTCAAATGTTTAATTGCATCTTCTTTTGATATCTGACTTTGGCACCGACGTTTTGGGCACATTGATTTTGATCATCTGACGCGAGTTAGCGGCCTTGATCTCATGAGAGGTTTGCCTAAACTCAAAGCTGTTAAGGATGCTGTATGTGCACCCTGTAGGCATGGCATGCAAGTTGTCGCCTCACACCCGTCATTGACTATGGTCATGACTGACGGACCAGGACAGTTGCTTCATATGGATACTATTGGTCCTGCTAAGGTTCGGTCAGTCGGTGGCAAATGGTATATCCTTGTCATAGTTGATGATTTTTCGAGATATTCTTGGGTGTTCTTTCTTGCTTCGAAGGATGAGGCTTTTGATCATTATTATGACCTTGTTCTTCGTTTGGCTTCTGAACTTCCTAGTGCCTTGAGAGCGATCCGCAGTGACAATGGCACGGAGTTCAAGAATGCTTCTTTTGCCTCTTTTTGTGCTGAGTGCGGTATTGAGCATCAGTTCTCTTCTCCACACGTCCCTCAACAAAATGGCGTTGTGGAAAGGAAGAACAGAACCTTAGTAGAGATGGCTAGGACGATGTTAGATGAGTATAGCACACCGAGGAGGTTTTGAGCCGAAGCTATTGCTACAGCTTGCCACATTTCAAACTGTGTCTTCTTGAGACCGTCTTTGGGCAAGACTTCTTATGAGCTTCGATTTGGAAGAAAACCCTCTGTTTCGCATTTTCGAGTCTTTGGTTCGAAGTGTTTTATTTTAAAAACAGGAAACTTAGATAAATTTGAATCAAGGACTTGTGATGGTTTATTTCTGGGTTATCCTGCTCATTCGATGGGTTTTCGGGTTTTTAATGTTGAAACTAACATTGTCCAGAAGACATGCAATGTCACTTTTGATGTGACTAGCCCTAGAGCTAGATCCGATGTTTCAGGTGACTTACAAGTGATAGAGAGCATTTTGTTGAAGAATATGAGGATGAACTTGATACTGCTCCTCCACCAATTGCTGATGTTCCTGTGCAAGCTGCCCAAGCTCCAGAACCTGCTACGACTGCTTTACCTCCAATTGAGGCTTCTGCTGCGACTTCTTCATCAGCAATACCCGCAGAGGTCAAGGAGACGCTATCTCCTCCAGGCGCTCCTTTGCACATTCAGAAGCAACACCCTCCGGATCAGATGATTAGTAATCTCCATGAGCGAGTCACTCGCTCCAGGTATCATGATCCGAGCGTTTTCTCTCACTCTGCATTTGTAGCTTCTTTCAAACCCAAAGATATATCACATGCTTTCTCTAATGCTAGTTGGGCAATGCCATGCATGAGGAGTTAGAGAATTTTGAAAGAAATAAAGTTTGGAACCTTGTAGAACCTCCTAGTGGTCATAATGTTATAAGAACCTGTTGGGTGTTCAAAAATAAACAAAATGAGGATGGTTCTGTAGTTAGAAACAAGGCTAGATTGGTAGCTTAAGGCTTTAGCCAGGTTGAGGGGTTAGATTTTGATGAGACCTTCGCTCCTGTTGCTAGATTAGAAGCCGTTCGCATTCTGCTTGCATTCGCTGCTTCTAAGGGCTTTCGATTATTTCAAATGGATGCCAAGAGTGCCTTTTTGAATGGTTTTATAGAGGAGGAAGTATATGTTAAGCAATCCCCTGGCTTTGAGAATCCCAAGCACCCAGATCGTGTTTTTAAGCTATCCAAAGCCTTGTATGGTCTTAAGCAAGCCCCTAGAGCTTGGTATGATAGGCTTAAGACTTTCTTGCTTAAGAATGATTTTGAAATGGGAAAGGTAGATAAGACTCTTTTCATTCTTAGGCATGGCAATAACTTCCTGCTTATTCAGATTTATGTTGATGATATTATCTTTGGTGGTTCCTCTAATGCTCTTATTTCTAGTTTTTCTGAGACCATGTCCAGGGAATTTGAGATGAGCATGATGGGAGAACTCAATTATTTTCTAGAGCTACAAATCAAGCAGTGCAAGGAAGGGATCTTCATCCATCAAATGAAGTACACCAAGGATTTGCTCAAGCGTTTTGAGATGGGTGACTGCAAGTCGATCGCAACTCCCATGGCGACTTCGACTGCTTTGGATCCAGATGAGGAAGAAGAAGCCGTGGATCAACACAAGTACCGCAGCATGATCGGCTCCCTCCTATACTTGACGGCCTCAAGACCGGACATCCACTTCGCGGTCTGTCTCTACGCGAGGTTTCAGGCGTCACCGAGGACTTCACATCGCCAAGCCGTTAAGCGCATCTTCAGGTATTTACACTCTACCCTCCAGTATGGCATTTGGTATTCCTGTTCTTCTTCTCTATCCATTCGGGGGTTTTCTGACTCTAATTTTGCGGGTTATCGGCTAGATAGGAAGAGTACCTCTGGAACTTGTCATTTCTTAGGCACTTCTCTTGTCTCTTGGTCATCTAGGAAGCAGTCTTCTGTTACACAATCCACTGCTGAAGCTGAATATGTAGCTATTGTTAGTTGCTGTAGTCAGATTTTGTGGATGGTCTCCACTCTTAAGGATTTTGGGTTAAAATTTGCTAGTGTTCATCTTTTCTGTGATAACACTTTTGCTATTAACATTGCTAAGAACCCAATGCAACACTCTAGGACCAAGCACATAGACATTCGCTATCACTTCCTTAGAGACCATGTTGAGAATGGTGATATTGTGCTGCATTTTGTGGAGTCCGAGGCTCAGTTAGCTGATATCCTCACCAAGCCTTTAGACCCAACAAGGTTTGCCACCTTGAGGAGCGAGTTAGGGGTAATTTATCCCTATGGGTTGGTTTGAGGGGGAGTTGGATCTTTTCTGATATTTTTCTTGTTCTTTTGATCTTTTATTGATCTTCTTTTGAACTTGTTGAACTTTTTTATCTTTTTAGGCTTTTTAGGCTTCTCGAGCTTTTCTTGCATCCCATTATATCATATTGCATTCATATGAAAAATCAAAAAAAGATGCATTGTAATATAAGCTTTTTTCTTATTTTTTAAAATTGATGAAGCTTTGCTTATTACCCTTTGGAGCCTTAGTATTTCAATTCATGCTCAATGTCATGTCTAGTTCTTTGACTTGCTAGAATTATCGTGCTTTCACATGTGTAGCTAAGTCTTTGCTATATGAGCTAGAACCTTAAGACAACTCAAACTAAAAACTGCAATTTGTGGATGTTTTAGTTAGTTGCGCAATAGTGCTCCTTTTGTGACATTGGCACTGTTAAAATTGTTGTGTTAGCTCTTGAATCTAAAGTTGATCATTACTTGAACTTTTTGTGTTCTTAAGAATCTAAAACTACTCATGTGCAAAATGAAAAATAAAAAATCAATTTCAAGATTGTCTTATGCTTAAATTGTGCCAAACTATTCTTACGAGACTGCATGTCATAGACATGAACTTGGAGATAGTTTGATGATCCAGACGATCTCATGGGGACTGCTTGTCAAAACTGACATGAACCTCAAGATTTGTCGCTCTGGTAGAAGCTTAGAAAGAGTTTGTGGATGGCTCCTAGTCCAAGATCTTCTTCACTAAGATATACCTTTAATCAACTTCTGGTCAAAGCTTAGAAAGAGTTTGTGAACGGCTCCTAGTCTAGGATCTTCTTCTCTAAGTTAGACCATTAGTCAACTTCAATATTCATTGCAAATGAAAAATTGTTGAAAAATGGGCTTTTGAGCAAAATTGAGCAAAATGATTCAATTCAGAACCTGTTTGTCTCTTAATATGGTCATTGTTAGCATTTTGATCTCACATTGATATTTTGACATGGCCAGTATCATTTTAGAATCCCTGTTGATGAACTTGCTAAATTAGAAGCTTTGATTAAATTGATTGCTTTACATTGAGCCTTCGAGCTTAACTCTGATATATATGTCTTAACATGATCTGCCTAGCGCTTTTAGGCTTGATAGGCCTTGTGTAATGTTAGAAATACTAGCTATGTGAGGACTCGGAAAATTCGGCTTGTAATGCTTAACCATCCACTCGGTCCAAGCATCACAAACAAAATATTCCGTGCCTCGAGATACATGTACTTCCCAAGAACTTGCAGTACACATACCCCTCTACAAAAATTATGCATCAATTTCATTCAACACATAAAACCGAAGCACAACAAGCAATTCAAAAGACACACAATATAGAGTTATTACAAAAGGGGCCGACCGGCCAAATAACAACTAAAGAGATAAATAAACAGCGGAAGCAAAAGCCTTAAGATGGCAATAAACAAGAGCCAATTAGTGTGCCTTTAACCCACAAGGCAACCAACCAGGCCACCAACCTAGTCATCAAACCCACCGCATAGCTCACAAAAGTGGATCCCTTGGGGATCAACTTCCTCCTCTGCAACAATTAGTTAAGCAAAGCAAATGAGTACAAAAATGTACTCGCAAGACTTACGTGTAGTGTAACAGGCCTATACATATGCTACATGCAAGCTTATTTAAGTGGAGGAGGCTCTAGACTCATTTTCAGCATAAAGCAAGTTTTCATTTGCAATAATGTAATAGATTTAAAGCAGTTTTACAATCTATTTTTATTTGACAAAAACAACGAGATACAAGTAACAATAATAACAAGACATCCTAGAAGTGACTAACCCAATAGCCACCACAATAATAGCATGAATTCCCCATTCATACCACCCACATCAAGTTTTAATTAAAGGTTATAGTTTAGTTCTTGCACGACCTTACCAAGCATGTCCATAACCTAGGACGAGGCTATTCAAATAGTTTGAACCTTGCAGGGTGTACCAATGTACCCACACGTCAGACCGCCTTTTTGCCACTAGATCAAGCACACTTCCTTTGGTATGCCGGTACGGCTAAGTCCTAGAGACATTTTCAATATTGTGTATTAACTACGAGTCGCCCGTATGGATAGAAACCCATACGTTGAGACAGAGTCATTGTAAAGCCAAAAGTCAACGACCACTGTAGGGTAAAGCTCCCGGACAACTACAATGCCCTTCGGTGTGGAGAACCTAAACCGGATTCCACTCCTGCTCGCCCAACACATAACCACAAGTTTCTTTTTCAACACAATACACACACAACCTCCTACGACTCGGAGCTAACACACGCCAAAGTACTAAGTCAAAAGAGGTCCCATATCCCCCTTGTGTGGTTAGCACGCAATAATCGCTTGGCTTAGTGACACAAGTAACTCGGTCCTTGTTGACCCGGGCACCATTCCAGTCACACCATAAGATCACACCATCAACCATTGTGCCCAAGTCTCAAACATTCCATTTTCAGTTTCAGTTTTTGACTTTACAAAGTAACAAAGCACAAAGTGCTGAGCATAATGGTAATAATAATTTTGTGTGATCAAAGTTATCGACTAAGTCGATAACCGTCCAATTCTACCGGTAGCTAAGCATTTCTAAGCATGACACCGTAAAGACAATAAAAGCATAATTCAACCACCGGGCTCTAATTCACCGGCGAGATTAATAACTTGTGTTTTGTGGTAGGGGATAAAAAATATAAGGCCAACCATGCAATAGGATTAGCTACCTCTAATCGGAGAAATTACTTTGACACAAAAGCATGCATACATACAGTTTGTAAACAAAGTATTAGACTTTGAAAGCAATGGGGATATTATGATCAAACTGCTTGCCTTACTGAAGTTGCTCAATATGCTGCAGAGGATCACTTCTGTCACCAATGGACTCGTTGGCACCGAACGAAAAGAACCGATAAGAACGAAGAACACCGAAAAGACTCAAAAACCAACTTCAGTGAAAAGCTTTGAAATTTTTACAGCAGGTAGAGCATCATTTTTAAGGAATTTAACAATAAAAATCAATTGATTTGGATTCTCAATGCAAAAGTTATGGCCAAGACAAATTCAGCCGACTAGAAATTGCTGAAAAATTACAATCGGGTACTGTTCATCCGAATTTAAATTTTTAGCACAATTTTCCAAAGAAGTGTTGCACCTGGGATTTTTATGGTAAATACAACACCTCATGAGATGAACAACACAATTTGATTCACCTCATTTGGAGCTAGGATGCATTTTCTATGATTTTTCAAAGACGTGCAAAAGAGCACAAAACAAAATGCACCCACAAAGATTTTAAAAATAGTGGCATGCCTAAAACCTATTTTACAATTAAGCACACTAACAAAGGAAGCCAAAAAACTTAGTTTCACTCAAAAAGGATCTACAGAGAAGTACTTATGCAATTTTCAAGTTAAATACAATTTTTAGAGCAACAATTAAAGCTTATTTCTAAACAAATTTACCAAACCATTTTCTGGAGCCGAACCAAGCTTCCAACCATTTTTAGATTAAATCTTAGTTCAAACCAGAGCTAACAAAATTTGAATCAACTAAAATGGAGCTAAGACGAATTAGTTACAAAATTTTGAAGTTTAATACCTTTTTCAGTTTACAAATAAAGCTCTCGGGAATTCTCCTTAAACCAATCGACGTGGAAATTTGTGGACCGTCGATTCTGCATCGCACGGCCCAACGCGCTGGACTCACACGCGCGTGCCCGCGTGAAACCACGCGAACGTGGACCGTCGATGTTGCATCCAACGGCCCAGATTGAATCGCACGCAGCCGTGTTTGAATCGTGCGCGCGAACGCTCGCGCGAACGTGTACCGTAGATCGCGAGATGGACGGCTCACAACAAACATGACACAGTGCGAGCGCACAGCCCACGCGAAATCTCAGCCACAGATCAAGAAATGGACGGCCCGCAATGGCGCGACGCTGCGCACGCGCATAGTGCGCGTTTAAGCGCGTGGGACCCACGAGTCAGCGACTCACAAGCTCGCTTAGGACAGCCATTAAACGCTAAGCAATCATTAGAGGAGTTTATGACCGATCATTGTCCTAAATGACGCCAGTCTGATCCGTCTTGGTCCGACACGCACCGAAGCGGAGATTTGGTCACCGCGGTGACTTGACCACGGCACGCAAACCAAACATGCCGGTCGGCAATACCCTTGCGCTGCACGCCGACCACTCACTGCATTGAACTGCCTAGAACGGCGGTGACATGCACGACCAAAAGACAAATAGCAATGGAGCTTGGCAGCGGTTCAACTAAGCGGTGCCCGAGCTACTAGGGACTAATGTGAAGCTACCTGAGGGCAGGAAAGGCAAGGAGGAGGCCGGAGCTGCTCCGGCGATGAAGACCAGAACTGGCGCTGAGGAAGACGAAGTGGAGATGGCGGCCTGAGCAAAATGACCAAGACCGGGTCATCAGGTTAGCTCCAACAAAGCTCAAGGAAGGTCCATGAGCAAAGAATTGAAGAGAGGAGGAGCTTACCGGAGGTGAGGAAGAAAGGGGGCAAATCGGCCGAGGGAGATCCAAAACCCAATTCAAGCCATTCCTGTGAATGCAAACCCAAATTAAGTTAGGGCATTTGATTAAGGTGGAGAGGGGCACGAAGTGACGCGATTGGATTTGCAAATGAACCACTGAAGTGCCGGGACGACGAAGCTTGCTCCACGGACGACAATGGCGATTGGGGGTTTTGGTGAATTGAGCTCACTCGAGTAGAGAGGGAGCTAGGTGAAGCAAGGTGAGTGACTAAAAGAGGCAGAGGAGGAAGTCTTGGGCTTCTTATAGCCGGAGAGCATAGGAGGGAGCTAGGGCAAAGCTCACGGGTGAACTCGGTCCAGCGCTGCCATGGACGCACAGAGGAGATGGGAGCAGGTGACGACCACGACTTCGGGGGCGGTAGCACGATGCGCATTTAATGCTTGCAGCAAAAGAGTCGTTGCAAGGACTAGGGGAGGGGACAGGGCTTGCTCACCCACGCCATGGCGCGCTGGCTCTGGCCTGGCCTTCGCCTGGCGAGAGAGAGGAAGGGCGACAGCCCAGCGTTGGATTAAGATCGGCGGCTCGCCTTGATCGAGACGAACAACCAGCGTAGCGTGGGCGCGGATAGAGATCCAACGGTTGGACACAAGTGTGCCAACGCGACCGAGCCGGTGCAGTTAGGCGGTTGGGTTCGGACCCAAGGAACAGTGCACTGCTTTAGGGTTTATATTGAAGCTGAGTTTGGAAGAATTTTTAGAGATAGCAAATTAACTCCAAAAATTCTGAAATTTTGACTGGAGGTTCCTCACTCTAGGATTAACCTTACATAAAATTTTCAGAGATTTTCATCCACTGCATTTGTCTCAAGAAATTCCTCAAGTTTGGTTCTAGGGTTTGACCAAGTGTCAAACTAATTTGACTTACCTCCAAAAATTATCAAATAATTTCTAAAAATTATGAAATTTTTCAGAGGGGTCACACAGCAGCCCTAGAACCAAGGAAAAATATTTCCGGGGATAGAACACAAGATTCTTAACAAGGGTTGAAAAGAGGGTTCATGACTTTAGTCAATTGGAGGTTTAGGTTTTTGAATCCCACAATTCCTTTACAAGAATTACAGAAAAGTTCAAAAACTACAAGATGCAAGAAAAGTTTTAATTTCTACTCATTTTATTACATTTGAAACACACACCCAGATTTGGGATGTTGCAAAACCTCCCCCCCCCCTTACAAAAATCTCGTCTCGAGATTTGGCTCACTCAGAAAAGAAAGAAGGGTAGTCCGCACGCAGACGATCTTCCCGTTCCCAAGCAGGTTCATCCTCGGAATGATTTGACCACTGAACTTTAAGGAATTTGATGGCACGATTCCTTGTTCTTCGTTCAGCCTCTTCAAGGATGCGAACAGGGTGCTTGCGATAGGTCAAATCTTCTTGGACATCAAGATTTCCAACAGAGCTTCCTCGGTTGTAAGACGGAGGCACTTCTTCAACTGGGACACATGAAACACATCATGTACCCCCTCAAGTGCAGCAGACAACTCCAACTTATAGGCAACAGCTCCTTTCTTCTCGATGATGCGGTAAGGACCAACATATCGAGGAGCTAACTTGCCCTTGACGCCGAAACGTTGATGGCCCTTCAAAGGAGAGACTTTGAGATAAACAAAGTCATTAGGCTCAAAACTCAACTCACGATGACGGCGATCCGCATAGCTCTTTTGCCTTGACTGAGCCGTGCGCAAACGATCCCGAATAAGCTGGACTTGACTCTCGGCCTCATTGATCGAGTCCGGGCCAAAGAAAGGTCTTTCGCCAGTCTCAGACCAATTCAACAGGGATCTGCGCTTTCTCCCGTATAACGCCTCAAAAGGTGCCATGCCGAGACTGGCTTGAAAGCTTTTGTTGTAAGAAAACTCAGCGAATGGCAAACATTTCTCCCAATGCTTCCCATAAGAAGGAACACAAGCACGGAGCATGTCTTCCAAAACTTGATTGACCCTTTCAGTCTGGCCATCAGTTTGAGAATGATATGCAGAGCTGAAAGAAAGGTGAGTTCCCATAGCCTCTTGCAAGCTATGCCAAAACCGAGAAGTGAATAGAGAACCACGATCTGACACAATCGTCTTCGGCACACCATGCAAACTCACGATGCAGGCTATGTAGAGGTCCGCCAAAAGACCTACCCAAAGGTCAGTCTTGACAAGAAGGAAATGAGCCACTTTAGTCAATCGATCGATGACAACCCAAATGGCATCATTTTTCTTTGGAGATCGAGGTAAACCGGTGAAAAAATCCATCCCGATCAAATCCCACTTCCACTCAGGCACTGGCAAAGGCTAAAGTAGGCCTGCTAGACGTTGATGCTCGGCCTTCACACGACGGCATACGTCGCACTC
Organism: Phyllostachys edulis; assembly: GCA_036346405.1. Classification (NCBI taxonomy): domain Eukaryota; kingdom Viridiplantae; phylum Streptophyta; class Magnoliopsida; order Poales; family Poaceae; genus Phyllostachys; species Phyllostachys edulis. The sequence goes on along the minus strand of CM070557.1, from coordinate 15,730,810 downwards.
GGTAACAAACTTCGCAATGTCCCTCTTCATTCGGGTCCACCAAAATCTCTGCCGGAGATCTTGATACATCTTTGTGGCCCCGGGATGAATGGACATAGGAGAATCATGGGCTTCGCGGAGGATCAAATTCCGCAATTCCATGTCCTTTGGAATCACAAGGCACTGTCTGAACCTCACAACACCAAGATCATCTTCTGAGAAGCACTTGGCTGTTCCGTTCTTGACATTCTCCTTGATTCGGTTCACTCCAACGTCCGATTGCTGAGCGGACGTGATTTGATCCACCAAGGATGGTTGCACCAGGGCAGCGAGGGACCCATGCTCAACCAATCCCAAGTTGAGATGCTGGAATTCTTCAAGAAGGGAGGGCTGCTGCTCCTTGATCAACAAGGCATTGCAATACACTTTACGACTAAGTGCATCGACAACGACATTAGCCTTGCCCGGATGATAGTGAATACCCATGTCATAGCCTTTGATCAATTCCAACCATCTTCTTTGCCTAAGGTTCAGATCTAGTTGGGTGAACAAATACTTCAACCTTTTGTGATCCGAATACACTTCACAACGATTACCGATTAGGTAATGTCGCCAAATATTAAGTGCATGAATCACAACAGCTAGCTCCAAGTCATGGGTAGGATAGTTGAGTTCATGAGGTCTCAATTGCCTTAATGCATAGGCCACTACCTTGCCTTCTTGCATAAGGACACAACCGAGTCCTCGACGAGAAGCATCGCAAAAGATGTCAAAGCTTTGATGAACATCAGGAAGAACGAGAACAGGAGCTATGGTCAAACGCTTCTTGAGTTCTTGAAAACTTTCCTCGCAAGCAGCGGACCACAAGAACTTCTTGTCCTTCTTGAGCAACTCAGTCATCGGCTTCGCGATCTTGGAGAAGTTCTCGATAAAGCGACGATAATATCCCGCTAAACCAAGAAAACTCAGAACTTCGGTTACCGAACTGGGCTGACTCCAGGAGAGCACATCGTTGATCTTGCTGGGATCAATGGCTACACCTCCCGCTGAAAGAACATGGCCCAAGAAGGCCACTTCCTTCAACCAGAATGCGCACTTGCTGAACTTTGCATACAGCTAGTGCTCATGAAGCTTTCCCAACACCAGCTTCAGATGCTCAGAGTGTTCTTCATTATTCTTGGAGTAGATAAGAATATCATCGATGAAGACCACCACAAACTTATCCAAATACTCCATGAACACTGAATTCATGAGATTCATGAACAGGGCAGGAGCATTCGTCAAGCCGAAAGACATGACGGTATACTCGTACAAACCATAACGAGTAGAGAAAGCCGTCTTGGGAATATCCTCAGGTCGAATCCGAACTTGATGATATCCCACTCTCAAATCAATCTTGGAGAAAACTTGAGCTCCAGACAATTGATCGAAGAGGTCGTTGATGCGGGGCAACGGATACTTGTTCTTCTTGTTACTTCATTAAGCGGACGATGTCGGCGATATCGCAAAAATATGTCCTTCTTTTTTACAAAGATTGCTGGACAACCCCACGGAGATGAGCTAGGGTGGATGAAACCCTTCTCTTGAAGCTCACCAAGTTGTTTTTTCAACTCCACCAACTCATTCGGTGGCATCCGGTAGGGCCTCTTTGAAATCAGGGCGGTACCGGGCGCCAACTCGATGAAGAACTCGAGGTCTCGAACTGGTAGCATCCCAGGAAGATCTTCGGAAAAGTCATCAGCGAAGTCACAAACCGTTGGAACTTCACGAATACCCAGAGCTAGCTTCGCTTCGAGCGCGAAGAGATGCAGTCCTTGCAACTTCGGCGAAAAGCAAACCTGCTCACCGGACGGACTTGTGAGGTAGACGAACTTCTTGGCACAATCGATTTGTCCCGAATGTTGGGACAGCCAATCCATACCAAGAATCACATCCAAACTCACCGAATTGAGGAGGATAAGATTTGCCAATAATCCTACTCCCTCAATCTCAACAGAAACATTCCGACACTCAGTTTCAGCTCTTAACTCCGATCCGGGAGAGCTAATGAGCAACGGGACCAACAGAGGAGCAAAAAGAAGCTCACTATCAGTAGTAAAATACTTAGATACAAAAGAATGAGAAGCTCCTGAATCGAACAAAACAGTAGCAGGATGAGAGTTAACAAGAAGCATACCCAACACGACGCTAGGTGCCTCTTGTGCTCCCTCAGCGGAGATGTGGTTGACGCGGCCGCTTCCCACACCTTGGATAGCAAGGACAACCTTCTGATCCTGAGAATGTCCACTTCCTTGCCCGTGTCCTCCATTAGGACGAGGGGCCGCTCCAGTCTTCTTAGGGCAATTATTCGCATAATGACCCTTGACGCTGCAAGAGAAACAAGTGACCTCGGCACTGGATTACGCGAGCCACTGGTGACTCGCAGTGCGTGGTGGCACGGCTGAGAAGGATGGGGTGCAGGTGCTGAAGCCTGAGGATGGGGCACTTGGGCTTGCCCGAAACGGGGACGGGAGTTGGCCTTCAACGACTTCCGGGACTCCCACTTGCGCTTGTGGGACTCACCCAGCGCTCTCCCCTTGTGCTCCGCGACAATGGCCTTGTCGACCAAGGTCTGAAAGTCGGGGAGGTCAACGATAGATAGCTTGTCCTACAGCTCCTCGGACAAACCATCCATGAACTTCTCCTGCTTGGCCTCATTAGTGGCCACTTCTTCTGGAGCATAACGAGTCAAATGGTTAAACTCGTACAAATACTCTGCTACTGACCTGTGCCCTTGCTTGAGCGAGAGAAACTCCTTCTTCTTGAGCTTCATCAAGCCGGTGGGGATGTGAGCCCGACAGAAAGCGATCTGGAACTCCTCCCAAGAGGCAGCGTGGCCCTCGGGCTGCATCGCCAAAAACTCTCCCACCACGAAAGGCACACCTTCCGGTGATGGGAGGCAAAGAGTGCCTTCTCCAGATCCTAACACTGAGCAACGTTGAGCTTCGCTCAACGGGCGTAACCCGATCGTCTCGTCCATGGGTCCTCGGACACGGAGAAAGTGGGCGGCTGAGTGCGAAGGAACTCCGAGAGTCCCCCTCGCGGTTGATGTCCACCTCCTCCCCCTGATTCGGAGGCAACAAAAAGAGCGGAGGTATTGCGTGCAATAGCCTCCAAGATCCTTGTCTGATCCATTCGGTTTCGCTCAATCTGAGCGAGAACCTCAGCCATGGTCGGAGGAGGTGGGAGCTCCTCATCCGGACCAGCTGATTGGCCTTGACCGCTTTGAGTCCTTCCAGCCATCCTGTTCCGAAGAGATGGGTTAGCAACAAAACCCGAAAACTAGAAGCTAACGAAAGCAAAGGAAAAGCCAATGACTAGGGGAATGGAACATCACCCTAATCGAAAGCCAACAAGACAGCCAAGAAAAGAACTCTAAAAGCTTGCAAAAAGGCTCAAGAAACAACAAGAAACCACAAGACTAAAGCTCAACTTCCCGACACAACTAACCCGTATTGAATGAACGAGTAATCAGTTGAGAAGGCAAAATTTCAGAATACTACTCTAGCTCTAACACTCCTACAAAGCAAGGTAAAACCAGCAAAAAAGGTGTTAGATACTTAGCTAACAAGTATCACATCTTACCCTTTTATTCCCACAAGTTTTAGTTGATTTATCCTCTCATTATCTACCTTAATTACTAGCTAACAGCTTGCTGTCCAAAAATGCTTGCTTGCTGTCCAGATTTTGAATCCAGCTCCAGCACTTCTATTCTTCACCAAAGGGCAGCCAAAACTTCAATATTTCAACTCTCATTGGTTCCCCCAAAAACCGAAATGAAGCAAAGACAACTATCTTTTGAAAGAAGGAGAGGAAAACAACTTTTAAAACTCAATTGAGAGCAAGGTGAGATAAGCAATCTAAGATAGGTAAGGAGCAAAATCTGAGAACTTACTTAAGCTTTCATAACCCATTTGATATTTTGAAACTAAGTTTTTCAAAACATCCTAAAGACGACCAAGCTAGGGTTTCTACGGTTAGTATGGCTCTGATACCAACTCTGTGAGGACCCAGAAAATTCGTCTTGTAATGCTTAACCATCCACTCGGTCCAAGCATCACAAACAAAATATTCCGTGCGTCGAGATACATGTACTTCCCAAGAACTTGCAGTACACATACCCCTTTACAAAATTATGCATCAATTCCATTCAACACATAGAACCGAAGCACAACAAGCAATTCAAAAGACATATAATATAGAGTTATTACAAAAGGGGCCGACCAGCCAAATAACAACTAAAGAGATAAATAAACAGCGGAAGCAAAATCCATAAGATGGCAATAAACAAGAGCCAATTAGTGTGCCTTTAACCCACAAGGCAACCAACCGGGCCACCAACCTAGTCGTCAAACCCACCGCACAGCTCACAAAAGTGGATCCCTTGGGGATCAGCTTCCTCCTCTACAACAATTAGTTAAGCAAAGCAAATGAGTACAAAAATGTACTCGCAAGACTTACGTGTAGTGTAATAGGCCTATACATATGCTACATGCAATCTTATTTAAGTGGAGGAGGCTTTAGACTCATTTTCAGCATAAAGCAAGTTTTCATTTGCAATAATGTAATAGATTTAAAGCAGTTTTACAATCTATTTTTATTTGAAAAAAACAGCGAGATACAAGTAACAATAATAACAAGACATCCTGGAAGTGACTAACCCAATAGCCACCACAACAATAGCATGAATTCTCCATTCATACCACCCACATCAAGTTTTAATTAATAGTTATAGTCTAGTTCTTGCACGACCTTACCAAGCATGTCCATAACCTAGGATGAGGCTATTCGAATAGTTTGAACCCTGCAAGGGTGTACCAATGTACCCACACGTCAAACCACCTTTTTGCCACTAGATCAAGCACACTTCCTTTGGTATGCCGGCACGGCTAAGTCCTAGAGACATTTCCAATATTGTGTATTAACTACGAGTCGCCTGTATGGATAGAAACCCATACGTTGAGACAGAGACATTGTAAAGCCGAAAGTCAACTACCACTGTAGGGTAAAGCTCCCGGACAACTACAATGCCCTTCGGTGTGGAGAACCTAAATCAGATTCCACTCCCGCTCACCCAACACACAACCACAAGTTTCTTTTTCAACACAACACACACACACAACCTCCTGCGACTCGGAGCTAACACACGCCAAAGTACTAAGTCAAGAGAGGTCCCATATCCCCTCGTGTGGTTATACACGCAATAATCGCTGGCTTAGTGACACAAGTAACTCGGTCCTTGTTGACCCGGGCACCATTCCAGTCACACCGTCAGATCACACTATCAACCATTGTGCCCAAGTCTCAAATATTCCATTTTCAGTTCCAGTTTTTGACTTTACAAAGTAACAAAGCACAAAGTGCTGAGCATAATGGTAATAATAATTTTGTGTGATCAAAGTTATCGACTAAGTCGATAACTGCCCAATTCTACCGGTAGCTAAGCATTTCTATGCATGACACCGTAAAGACAATAAAAGCATAATTTAACCACCGGGCTCTAATTCACCGGCGAGATTAATAACTTGTGTTTTGTGGTAGGGGATAAACAATTTAAGCGCAACCATGCAATAGGATTAGCTACCTCTAATCGGAGAAATTACTTTGACACAAAAGCATCCGTACATATAGTTTGTAAACAAAGTATTAGACTTTGAGAGTAATGGGGATATTATGATCAAACTGCTTGCCTTGCTGAAGTTTCTCAATATGCTGTAGAGTATCACTTCCATTATCAACGGACTCGTCGGCACCTAACGAAAAGAACGAAAAGAATCGATAAGAACGAAGAACACCGAAAAGACTCAAAAACCAACTTAAAAGCTTTGAAATTTTTACAGCAGGTAGAGCATGATTTTTAAGGAATTTAGCAATAAGAATCAATTGATTTGGATTCTCAATGCAAAAGTTATGGCCAAAACAAATTTAGTTGGCTGGAAATTGCTGAAAAATTACAATCGGATACTGTTCATCCGAATTTAATTCTTTAGCACAATTTTCCAAAGAGGTGTTGCACCTGGGATTTTTATGGTAAATACATCAGCTCATGAGATGAACAACACAATTTGATTCACCTCATTTGGAGCTAGGATGCATTTTCTATAATTTCTAGCCACAAAGATTTTAAAAATAGTGGCATGCCTAAAACCTATTTTACAATTAAGCACACTAACAGAGGAAGCCAACAAACTTGGTTTCACTCAAAAAGGATCTACAGAGAAGTACTTATGCAATTTTCAAGTTAAATACAATTTTTAGAGAAACAATTAAAGCTTATTTCTAAACAAATTTACCAAACCATTTTCTATAGCCGAACTAAGCTTCCAACCATTTTTAGATTAAAGCTTAGTTCAAACCAGAGCTAACAAAATTTGAATCAACTAAAATGGAGCTAAGACGAATTAGTTACACAATTTTGAAGTTTAATACCTTTTTCAGTTTACAAATAAAGCTCTCGGGAATTCTCCTTAAACCAATCGACGTGGAAATTTGTGGACCGTCGATACTGCATCGCATGGCCCAACATGCTAGACTCACGCGGGCTCGCCCGCGTGAAACCACGCGAACGTGGACCATCGATGTTGCATCCAACGACCTAGATTGAATCGCACGCGACCGCGTTTGAATGTGGGCGCGCGAACGCTCGCACGAACGTGGGCCGTAGATCGCGAGATGGACGGCTCACAATGAACGCGACACAGTGCGAGTGCACAGCCCATGCGAAATCTTAGCCACAGATCAAGAAATGGATGGCTCGCAGTGGCGCCATGCTGCGCACGCGCACAGTGCGCGTTTAAGCGCGTCGGACCCACGAGTCAGCGACTCACGAGCCCGCTTAGGACAACCATTAAACGCTAAGCAATCATTAGAGGTGTTAATGACCAATCTTTGTCCTAAATGACACCGCTACAGTACCATGCCGGTCCGACATGCACCCGAGCGCGGAGATTTGGTCACCGTCGGCGACTCTGGCGACGGCGGAGCAAACCAAGAGCATGCCCAGGTCGGCAATAGCCTTGCACACACGCTGGGACCACTCACTGCGGCTGAGCCGGCCTAGAACGGCGGCGAGCCGGTGAGGAACGGCGGTGACATGCGCGGCCAAAAGACAAACAGCAATGGAGCTCCGCAGCAGTTCAACTAAGCGGTGCCCGAGCTACTAGGGACTAATCTTGGCTACCCGAGGCGAGGAAGGCAAGGAGGAGGCGGAGCTGCTCGACAACGACGAAGACCGTGAACCCACCGAGGAAGACGAAGTGGAGATGGCGGCCTGAGCAAAATGAGCAAGACCGAGTCATCAGGTTAGCTCCAACAGGGCTCAAGGAAGGTCCATGAGCAAAGAATTGAAGAGAGGAGGAGCTTACCGGAGGTGAGGAAGAAAGGGGGAAAATCGGCAGAGGGAGATCCAATACTCAATTCAAGCCATTCCTGTGAATGCAAACCCAAATTAAGTTAGGGTATTTGATTAAGGTGGAGAGGGACGCGAAGTGACGCGATTGGATTTGCAAATGAACCACTGAAGCGCCGGGACGACGAAGCTTGCTCCACGGCCGACAATGGCGATTGGGGGTTTTGGTGAATTGAGCTCACTCGAGCAGAGAGGGAGCTAGGTGAAGCAAGGTGAGTGACTAAAAGAGGCGGAGGAGGAACTGTGGGGCTTCTTATAGCCGGAGAGCACAGAAGGGAGCTAGGGCAAAGCTCGCGGGTGAACTTGGTCCAGCGCTGCCATGGACGCACAGAGGAGATGGGAGCAGGTGACAACCACGACTTCGGGGGCGGTAGCACGACTCGCATTTATTGCTTGCAGCAAAAGAGTCGTTGCAAGGACTAGGGGAGGGGACAGGGCATGCTCACCCACGCCATGGCCTGGCTCTCTGGCGGCCTTCATGTGGCGAGAGAAAGGGACAGCAGGCCCGCATTGGATTAAGATCCGACGGCTCGCACGCGATCGAGGACGAACTACTTCGCGTAAACATGGGCCGCCCGATAGAGATCCAACGGTTGGAAACAAGCGCGCCAATGCGACCGAGCCAGTGCAGTTAGGTGGTTGGGTTCGACCGAGACGGGGTTGGGCTTGGACCCAAGGAACAGTGCACTGCTTTAGGGTTTGAGTTGAAGCTGAGTTTGGAAGAATTTTTAGAGGTAGCAAATTAACTCTAAAAATTCTAAACTTTTGACTGGAGGTTCCTCACTCCAAGATTAACCTTACGTAAAATTTCCAGAGATTTTCATGCACTGCATTTACGTCAAGAAATTCCTCAAGGTTGGTTCTAGGGTTTGACCAAGTGTCAAGCTGATTTGACTTACCTCCAAAAATTATCAAATAATTTCTAAAAACTATGAAATTTTTCAGAGGGGTCACACAGTAGCCCTAGAACTAAGGAAAAATATTTTTGGAGATAGAACACAAGATTCTTGACAAGGGTTGAAAAGAGGGTTCATGACTTTAGTCAATTGGAGGTTTATGTTTTTGAATCCCACAATTCCTTTACAAGAATTACAGAAAAGTTCAAAAACTACAAGATGCAAGAAAAGTTTTAATTTCTACTCATTTTCTTACATTTGAAACACACACCCAGATTTGGGATGTTACAAGCTTGTTCTTTTGGGTAATCTCCAAAGCTTCTTGTACTAAAAAATTGAAAAATACAAAAAAAAATGAAGCCACTCCATTGCATTTCATGCATGCTCCTTCTTATGCTTTTTCCTCAATTCTGCATTTGTTATCTCTGGACAAGAGGAAGATGTGATTCGTTGATGACTCCATTATCAAAGGGGGAGAAGATATATCAAATGGTATAAAGGAGAGAAAATATAAAAATGTTAAAAGGGGAGCCTTTTGGAGAAATTTGGAGAATTTGAAATTTTCTGAAATCTGAGGATCATAGTGAGGGGGAGTTTCTTATTTGCATTCTTTTGGTTTTATTGCTACTTCAAAACTTGAATTGCAATTCTTGATCCTCACAATGATCGAAGGTCATATTGAACAATTATTCTTTCAAACCTCAAAATTTGCATTTGTGGGAAATTGCCAATGTGTTCATCAAGGGGGAGATTGTGGATATTATGGGGATATGTCTAAGATCTTAGGATGATGTTACAATTGGCAATGTCGTTTACGTTTTGTCGAAACACGCGTTTTCATGAAAGGTTGTAATCTTTGTCGGTCGGTGTGGTCGTGCCGGCGTTGAGTCTTGTGGTCGAGGCCAGGCCAGTGATCCGACCGCCATTTTATGGTCGACCGCCCCGCCTTGAGTGGATTTTAGCTAAGTCGAGGCGGTCGGGCCAAGCCAAAGTGGCGGTCTGACCGGTTTTCACTTGTTTCATCGGCCAACTGGTGGTAATGATTGTTGGGTTAGGTCAAGTTCATGGGTTTTATGGCATATGTGTTGCATGATGCATGTTTTGGCTAACGTGGGTCAAGTTGTGAAGAACTTGTTCCCAGAATCGATTTCTTTGTCTATTGTTGTGTAGGTTGCTTTGAGGTCAATGACGGTCAACAGCTAGGATGATCGGGACTAAGCTTGGAGAGTTGAGGTCCAGAACGATCGAGGATAGCGGGTGAAGTCAATGGAGTCAAGCATGGCGCATAAGGGACAAAGGTGACCGAACGGGCAGTTCGGTGCGACGGGTTGGATCAAGCGGCGTGGGGGTCAGTGCAAGTGCCATGGTGGTTTCGGTGGGAGCCAGATGGGAGAGACTTGTTGACATGATGAGAGCCGCTGGATCAACCTACACGTGGCGAAGCATGGGAGGTGCTTCACGCAGTTGGGACTCGGTCTTTGCAAAAAGATCGAGAAGGGGTATTTTGGTAATTTTACCAAATACTGTCTTGGTGACCTTTTGCCAACCCGCGGCGCAAGACGGTGCATGATGAAGCGGATTAGGTTAAGAGAAGATGAAGACGACGCTTTAAAATACGTGCGTATGTGACCCATTTGTGTTGGGCTTTAACGGGAGCCTATTAGGGTTAATGCTTCTAGAAGGTCTAAGCCTCTACTATAAATAGAGGAGGGAGGTGGCTGCACCCCTTTAACCCTTTCATTATTGAAAACCCTAGTTTTGCTTTTGTGCTTAGGGAGAAGATAGTTGGAGGTTAGGGTTCTAGAGAGTTAGATTTGATTTCATGCTCATGTATTGAGTCTCTGTCCACCATTGATGGAGTGGCTGTAAACCAATACCATATCAAATCAATCCAAAGAAAGTTCTCTCAAAGATGAGTCTATTTGCTTTCTTTCTCTCTATTTGGTGATTCGTGGTATTTCTTTGATCCGCGAGTTTTTGTTTGATTTCTTGCCTTGATCTAACTCGCTGTGACATGTGGGAACCTATCTAGGATCATCTTGATCATCATTCACCCACAAGCAAGTCTCTAGATCATATTTCATATTTGACTCGTTTTTGAACCACCTTCGTTCAAACTGAAAAGATAGGAACTTTGGCATGGATCTATGCGATCCTTAATTGGAATAGGTTCCAAATATCTTTTAGAAGGTGTGGTTCAAGTTTCGTGGAGTTTGGTCTCACGGATCAAAAGTTAGACCGATTTGAGTTTTGAGTTTTGAAATTTGTTCTTACATTTTGGATGAAATCGGTTAGACCGCCAAATAAGCCTTGGCTCGACGACCTCCGGTCTGACCGCCCATCTGCCGCCGGTCTGACCACCCATTAGGGTTTGATCTCTGTTTGGTCTTTTGCTTTGGGGGTTTTGGTTTAGATTCAATACATGTCTTCCGCTGTACTTGTAGATTGATCTTCGTAGCTTCCATAGCTACTGAAGTGAAATTGGTGTTGAATCTGACCTTTGTGAAAAAAAAGTGAGCGTGCTCCTATTCACCCCCTCTCTAGTCGCCTTTTCGGTCCAACATGAACCAACCTCGAAAGCCTCACAAGGCTGTGGAGGAAAGAAATTCAGCAAAATTAGAACTCATACATTCAGACTTGTGTGAGATGAATGGTATATTGACAAAAGGAGGGAAAAGATATTTCGCGACTTTAATTGATGATGCCACTAGATACTGCTATGTGTATTTATTGAAAACAAAGGATGGGGTGTTAGACTAGTTTAAAACTTAAAAAGCAGAGGTTGAGAATCAATTAGACAGAAATATTAAAAGAATTAGGTCTGATCATGGTGGAGAGTATTTTCTAATGAGTTCAATCAGTTTTGTGCAGAACATGGTATTATCCATGAAAAGACACATCCCTATTTGCCCCAATCCAATGTGGTTGCCAAAAGAAAGAACCATACATTAACTGACTTGGTGAATGCCATGTTAGACATTGCGGGTATGTCTAAGGCATGGTGGGGGGAGGCTGTGTTGATTGCGTGTCAGTCCTGAATAGAGTCCCCACTGAAAATAGTGAGATAACTCCGTACGAAGGTTGAAAAGAGAGAAAACCATCACTCTCGTATTTGCGTACTCGGGTGTGCTTGGCGAAAGTCAATATTCCAATAACTAAAAAGTGCAAATTTGGACCTAAAACAGTGGATTGTGTCTGTCTAAGATATACTCATCATAGTACAAGCTATAGGTTTCTAGTAGTTCAATCCGGGATATCTGACATGCTAATCAATACGATAATGGAATCCTGAGATGCTATTTTCTTTGAAAATATATTTCGTATGAATAATTCACATAGCTCTATTAGTCAAGTAGATGATTTAACTCATGAACCTACCGCTCCAATTGTGTATATTGAACACACACATGAATACGTTCATGAGAAGGATGACAATGTTGTAGCTCCTCGAAGGAGCAAGAGACAAAGGATTGCAAAAATCTTTTGGTGATGACTTCATTGTGTACCTTGTGGATGATGTTCCCAAATCTATTTCAGAGGCATATGTATATCCTGATGCAGAGTACTAGAAGGATGTGGTTCGTAGTGAAATGGATTCCATTATCGCTAACGGAACTTGGGAAGTTACCGATCGTCCATTTGGTTGTAAGCCAGTTGGATGCAAGTGGGTGTTCAAGAAGAAGCTTAGGCCTGATGGTACAATTAAAAAGTACAAGGCTCGGCTTGTGGCTAAAGGTTATACTAAAAAGATTGTGAGGATTTCTTTGATACATACTCACCTGTTGCCAGATTAACGACTATTCGAGTACTAGTATCTTTGGCTGCCTCACATGGTCTTATTGTCCATCAAATGGACATAAAGACAACTTTCTTCAATGGAGAGTTAGATGAGGAAATTTACATAGATCAGCCTGATGGATTTGTAGTACCTGGACAAGAGGGCAAGGTCTGTAAGTTATTGAAATCTTTATACGGCCTCAAACAGGCACTTAAGCAATGGCATGAGAAGTTTGATTGAACTTTGACATATGTGGGGTTTGCGGTAAATGAAGCCGATAAATGTGCATACTGCCGCTATGGTAGGGGTAAAGGAGTAATATTATGTTTGTATGTTGATGACATACTTATCTTTGGGATAAACATTAATGTGATTAACGAGGTTAAGTTATTTTTATTCCAAAGTTTTGATATGAAAGATCTGTGAGAGGCTAATGTTATTTTAAACATCAAGTTGATCAAGGATGAGAATGGGATTACCCTTTTGCAATCTCATTATGTGGAAAAGGTCTTGAGCCGTTTTGGCTATATGGAAAGCAAGCCTTCTCCAACACCCTATGATCCTAGTCTAATACTTCAAAAGAATCAAAGATTAGGAAATGATCAATTGACGTACTCTCATATTATTGGCTCACTCATGTACTTGGCTAGTGCTACTCGTCTTGACATCTCTTTTGCTGTAAGCAAATTGAGCCGGTTTACCGCTAATCCGGGAGATGATCATTGGCACGCACTTGAGCGAGTTATGTGTTATTTGAAAGGTACAATGAGTTACAAAATTCACTATATTGGATATCCTGGTGTACTTGAGGGATATAGTGATTCCAATTGGATTTCTGATACTGATGAGATAAATACTATGAGTGGATATGTATTCACTATAGGCGGTGTTGCTATCTCATAGAGATCTTGCAAACATACCATACTAACAAGGTTAACCATGGAGGTAGAACTCACAGCATTAGACATAGCCAGTGTTGAGGGAGAATGGCCGCGAGAACTCTTGATGGATTTCCCAATGGTTGAAAAAACAATTCCATCTGTGATAACCAAACAGTTATCATAAAGGTGACAAGCGCAAAGGATAATATAAAATCCTCAAGATATGTGAAAAGGTGGTTGAAGTCTGTCAGAAAATTGAAAAACTCCGGAGTGATAACTGTGGATTATATCCAAACGGCTAAAAATATGGCGGATCCCTTTACAAAGGGAATATCATGGAATGTGATTGAAATTGCATCGAAGGAGATGGGAATGAGACGCATGTGAGTTACACACAGTGGTAACCCAAACCTATGTGATCGGAGATCCCGTGTTTGGGTAACAATAGAGTACATTTTTTACTTTATATCTCACTCCAGTGGAGATACAGTACTCTAATTACTGTAAGGCATGATGACTTTCTCTTAATGTATTCCGAGGCTTAACAGCAAAATACCGTCCTACAGGGTATTCGTGTAAAAACACACATATATGAGCCCGACTGTTGGTCACAGTCCATGAGATGTGGGTGATCTCTAAGAAGCTCATGAAGAGACACATGAGTATGACCTATATGCTCCACCTGAGGAGTAGCCAATTGGCTGCCAAGTATCAGTAAAGGCCTTAGGTGAAACTTGTTCGCACAAAACCGCCAATTCAAGGCTTAGTCCATTGTATAGTTGTGGGCGAGTGTAGCTTGAGGTTCTAGGTGAATGTTCAACCTTAACTAGTCTCCACTGAAAAAACTGGTATATCAACAACACTTTCGAATTATGGGAAAATTCATGCTGCTTTTGGGATCTGGTGGAGGATTATTGGAGTTTTGGGCTTGGCCCACTCAATATTCCAATTAAATCCTAGAAAAATCCCAAATTCCTACTCATGCATGGTAGAAGGTGAGAAGTTTAGTACCATATTGCTAGCCTAGGTGGGAAGAGACCAATATATAAGGTAGAGTTGGTCTTACCTAGTTGAAACAAGCAAAATAAGAACACACGTGCGTGTGCACTCGCTCGCCACGCCACGCCATCGTCCGCTCGCGACATGCGCATGAATGGTTCGGCGTTTTCATGTTCGGTTGGCTGTGGAGTTAATATAGTGTAATGATAGTAATGATGACAATTTCTAATGACAATAATGACGGCATTTTCTTCTGCTGAGGCTGACTCTATATAAAGGAGACCTCTCCTCTTAGAAATCAGATTTTTGATAGAGTGAGAAACCACCCAGAATAGAGAGCCCTATTCCTTTGTGATGTGCAACCTCGACTACTCTATCCCTTCCTCGGTGTGCACCGATATGGGGAGGGCAGTGTCTTCGAAGCCAGTGTCCCTCATGATCTTGCATGGGTTGGGGAAAATCAGGTTTTTGGGAAGCGTTCGCGTGACTGCTCACGGCTCCTCCTTCTCCATCATCATCTGCGTGTCGTCTTCTTCGGATTAGACTCTACCGCGACCTTCATCGAAGTGATTCTCTGTAAGTCGTGGTGATATCATTTGATATGGCTAGGGCTTGCTTCTTAGATATTTGTCAAGTGATGATGTTAATGCCTACTTCTGTTAGTAGCATTCTTGTTCTAGGCTTTGCCTTGTTAGTGCATATATATGATATAGATATATTTGAGGTGACGATCATGTTATTATTTATAGTCCCAAATATACCTAGTATATATGCTACCGTCGATTCAATTATTGTTTTAGGAATTCTAATAATCACAAAAGTGCACATATACCTAACATGTAGGGTTGGACATAATGTAAAAATACCAAGAGGAGATTGTGCGTCCTTATTAATTAACTTATAGAATAAACGCTTCCAAACAAGCAATCCAATATATATGCTCTCTAGGACCACTTCTCCATCTGCTCTCTAGACCAGAGTTCTAGGCTTCTAGCTATATCTCCTAGATTTGTGATTGTGGCTTCTCTCTGGCCTCCCTTCCCTTCGGCGACCTCATCGGCGGTGAGTAGGAGTGGGACCCACCCTAGTGCAACTCCATAAGAAGGGGTTGTGACCGGGTTAGGAAAGATGATATCTGATCCTTCCAACAAGTTATAGCGCTCCACCAATGCTTTGATACGTGCATCCATGGCAGTAATATTCTTACTACATACAGCAGCAAAACCATCCTTGACTTGCTTGGTTAGTATATGGCTGCTGCCAAGTCGCTGTTGACGTTGTTCTTTGTATCTGCATCGGAAGCTACGATGGTTGGCTCTCATACCTTGTGTTCACAACGGATTGGTAATGTAATTCCTCGGTCCGTTAGTGTAGTGGCCCACGTGGAGTGTTGTAATGGAATTAGTTTCATATTGCTTGTCTTAAGTGAGTTGTGGTAAGATATGTTGGAGTTTATGGACTTGGCCCAAATAATATTCTTCATAAATGCTAGGAAAATCCCAAAGACCCACTCAAGTATAGTGTAATGTGAGAAGTTTAGTACCATATTGCTAGTTTAGGTGGGAGGAGACCAGCTTGTAAGGTGGAGTTGGTTTTACCTAGTTGAAGCAAAAGAATAACACGTGTGTGCTCGCTTGCTCACGCCTCGCCACGCCACCGCCTACCCGCATGAATGGTCCGACGATTTCGTGTCCAGTTGGGTGTGGGGCTGCTGCTTCTTTTTGCATCTCAAAACTATGTAATACACGTATACAAATTGGAAAATGAATATTTCAATTACACTTATTCAATGGAGCTTTTATGGCACGTATTAACTGTGTTTAATACGATTTCCAAAATATTTTCATGATGTAATTGCGACAAATTCCTTTCTTGCTACTGATTCCATATGAGGGAGAGACGTCTCCACTTAGACTTGGAATAGAGAGATCAATACCTGGTTTTTGCTCGGTTCCTTCGTTCTGTGAAACCTCGGGTACTCCATCCCTTCCTCAGTGTGCACCGACATGGGGAGAGCAGTGTCTCCGAAGCTGACGTCCCTCGTGATCCTGCACGGGTTGGGGCGAATCAGGTTTTTGGGAAGCATTTGTGTGACTGCTCACGGCTTCCTCCATCATCTTCTTCTCATCGTCTTCTTTGCATCGATCTCTACCGCGACCTTCGCTGAAGCGATTCTTGGTAAGTCGCGGTGATATCACTTGATGTGGCTAGGTCTTCCTAGAAATTAGTCATGTGATGATGATTCTAGGCTTTGCCTTGTTAGCGCATATATATGAGATAGATGTATTTGAGTTCATGACCATGCTATTGTTCATAGTTTGAAATATGCCTAGTATATATGCTACTGTTGCGTCGATTATTATTTTAGGTATTAAAATAATCACTAAAGTGTGCATATTCCTAACAACATGTAATGCTTATTGGGTCCAAACTTAGCACCCCAGGTTAACCGTTTTACACAAAGTGTGGATAAAAGTGTAAGTGGTGTGCTATGCGTGCGTGAGCTTGCCCCACGGTGGGCTATACTTTGAGCGGATTTTGAATCAAGGTGTTACAGGTAAACATTCGTCGGAGAGAGGTCGGACGATGATAACTTGAAGTAGAACGACACTAGATGAAAGAGTGCATGAATTGTGGGACGAACAGATCTAGAATTGCCAGTCAAGGAAAGATCACAACAAGACAACAGAGATTATGCACTTTATTTATTCATTGCTTGATTCAACCGAAATATAAGGGGCTATCCTTATAATTATTCAATCTATAAAACTCGTATCCTAGCTAAATCAACCTGATCTACGAAACCAACTAAACTAATAGCCCTAATGTAACAACCCAATTCTCATAGCCTTTTTGAAGTTTTAAAAATAAAATGAATCATTTGCATTTTATTGAATTAATTTAAAGCTTAATTTGAAATTTCAGAAAATGAAAAACATTTTAAATGATTAAAATAAACTTCAATTAAATTCAAATTTATTTTATTTGCTCTTTTTAGGTTCCAAGGATTTTTGTGGAATTTTCTTAATTTTTATGAATTGTTTTTGGATTTTTTCCAGATTTTATTTTATTTTTTCCTTCTTTTCTTTCTCTTTCTTCTACCTCTGGCCGTTTCCTTTGCTCTCTGTTTCTTTCTTTCCTTTGTGCCTGTGTGCTGCCTCCAACCACCTAGCTTCCGCCGAACGCCCTCCACCGCCCGCCTAGCCACTGCTTGCCATCACCACCGCCTCCCTTGCCCTGCGCCTACCCCTTGCCATCGAGCATTCGCTTGAGCCAATGCCGCCATGACCGCCACCACCTCTATCTTCGTTTTCCTCACACATGTTGCACCATTTTCATTCCCGTTTGAGCCATTATGAGCCCCTCATCATCACCCATGACATGCAGCAATCAATTGCATGTTTCATCCCACGATTGCATTCAATTTTACTGTTTCCCGTCGTTCTTCATTTTCAACCTGAAACTGTCCCATTTTTCCCGCGGCGTTCCCCGTCGATTCGAGCACCACCTTCACATTATAAAGTGAGCACCGTATGCTCCCATCTCCCCTTTTCGATTTTCCCCAAGTCCCATGGCCTAATTCCTCACTGTTTGCCCAGAATGCGTGACACAATCCGTTGTCTTCCCTAAGTCCGGTGACGTCACCTTTGCGTTGTTCTTCATCTCTGTTGATCCTCCGACCGAATCGACTGCATCACGTTGTGTTCCCGGCCAGGTTCTCTCTATCCCCCACCTCAATTTTGAGTTTTCCCTCACTGGAACATGTCGGTGCCATCACTCCACTTTTGCCGCTGTCGGTCACCGTTGTCGCGACTCCACAGACCATCTCTGGCCACCTCGACCCCAGCAACACCTTCCCCTCACCATCGCGCACCTCGTGCTCCCGCCGCCTTGGCTCGGTCGCCGCCGAAGCATCGCCGCCCCACACCACCTGCCGCCGTCGTGCGCCTTCCCTGACCGCGCCGCCACCTCCTACAGCCTCACCTCGAGGCCAGCGGCCCATTTTGGCCACTGGCCCAACCTTCTGGGCCTCTCCTCGCCGTCGCCGCCGCCAGACTCGAGCCCTGTGCATCCTCTGTCTTCCTCCTCTGTTTCTTCTTCACAAAGCTCTTGAGTCCCTTCCATGTGGGGCCATTTGTAAGCCTCCTTTTAATCCTTTAAATCCTAAAAAAGAAGATTCCAGGGAATATTCCCCACCCTTTCAATTTCATAGAATTTCTTTGTTCAATAAACTTCTGGACATTCGTTCTCCTTCATACGAACTCTGATTTTATCGATTCTTGTTCCTAAATTTATATAAATTCATAATATTTCTTTCAGTGCTGATTTTATAAATTTTGGATTTTATTTGAATTTCTCTTATTTATTTGTCTCGTTTCACACGTGTAGAGTCCGATGTCGCCGACACCAGTTTGGACCAACCAGACACATCAACCTCAACCTACGACGAAGGCGAATCTCTTTTGAATATTTAGTACTTATGATTTTTAAATATTTTTTCAGTTTTAAAGTATTAAGCATTGTTATTTCACATAAAATGATGAGTTTACATTGTAGGATGATAATTAAACGTAAAATTGTTAATACCTTCCTTTGATGATTGTTATCCTATACCTTTGTAACCCTAGCATAGCAATTCCGTAATATTGATTACAACTGTGTGGAATAGTTATAAATGGTAGAATTGCTTAGACATGCTCTACGGTCTTGTTCAACCGTTGAGGGAAATCATTATTACCTGTTATGCTATAGTTTGGAAAATGTATGACATTAGGTAATGTTAGTATTTGGAAAATAAAATAAAATGGCAAAAATTTGTTTAGACTTAGGCGGATGGTAAGCTCAGGCGGGTGCAGCTAGAGCACTAGAACTTGTATTGTGTTAAGTTTCGTCCAAGTCATATTAAGGACCGATACTTGTGGCTATCCAAACTAAGCAATACTGTACAACCACATGTCCTTAATAGGAAGGACCTGGCTAAATAATTTACTATATTCTAGTATTATGCCCACATGCTGTAGATGGTAGGAGTTACCTGGGTAGTGCACACGATGGCAATTGACGTCTATGTCTGTCGGGGTTTGTGCCAGTCGATGGTAATTGACATCCACGTTCGGGCAGGTTATCCCCCATAATGGTGAGCTTCGGGTCGATGGTAAATGACATCTATGACTCGGGGTTAAGCTTGTCGAGCGGACTAATGTTATGATAAAGTATTGTAAAAGCCCTGTGATAATCGCTTGGTCGCACGCTTAAGGAAGCATGTCATGGCCGACATTATAAGTCGATTATCTCATGTGGGTCAAGTTGTACAACCTCTGTAGACTGTAAAACTATTTGAATAGCCGTGCTCACGGTCAAGGGTGAGTAAGGTGCGTTTTCACATAGTAAATTTTGGTTTTGATTTCAAAAGAGTGAATTTTGGGAACCCGAGAGAAGTTGGGATTCTCAGGTAGTTTTTCTGGCAGTTAGAACCAGTTGGGCAGCTGTGAGGAACTCCCTCGGAGACTTACTGCCCGGATTTTTTTTTTGCAACCGGTACTACCGTGACAAGGGAAACGGTAGTACCTCACCGCAACCGGTACTACTGCACGAAGGAGTGGTAGTACCGCTAATGAAAGCAGGCAAGCACCACCAGAGCTCGGGGTGGTCCTAAGGACCGCCGGAGCATCGATGAGTGCATGATCCGGAAGGACCGCTTGATGAAGAGTCCGAGAAGAGGTCCGCCAGGACCTCCCAAGAGATCCCAAGACCTCCTGGAGGTCTTGGCCCTGTGCACACTGAGCCAGTCCCAGGATCAGATTAGCTAGTTCGCACAGATCCAACATTAGTATAATCAAATCCATACAACACGCACAAAGGGAAGCAGACCAAAATATCACATATATTAACAAGGGACATTAAGGTCAAGGTTAGTAAAAGGGTGCCCCTCAAGGCTAACAACAAAAGAGAACACAGCACGATGGAAACAAAACAACAGCAAGGTCCATTCGGCCAGCCCACAGGCTACCAAGTGGAGGACGTCCTAGCGCACAAGGTCTTCAAAAGAGCTCCCCTCCTGAGAGCACCAGGTCACCTGGATCTCCAACCTCTGGCGATCAAAACAATGAGGACACAAGCCAATGAGTACTTTGAATGTACTCAAAGAAGCCGTGGGTAAAGTATGCAAGTAGTATTATGCACGGCTTGACAATGAGAGTCAGATGGTTAGTTTGCGAAAGCCAAGTTTGACAAAATAACATAATAGATTGTAAGGCAACAAGTTAAAACAATAATACATAATTACTTTTGATTTTGCAAAGGAGACAGTGAGCACTTACTCACTCCCAAGGCACCCACCAAACCTCTCTGGAGCACCCACTCCAGAGCACCACAAGACCAGCCCCTGGACCACTTTGTGAGCCAGCCATGACCCCTCTGGAGCCGGCCAAGGTCTCTTCGAGGCACAAGCCATGACCTCTCACCAAAGCGCCCAAGAGGAACACAATTCACAAAAGGAATTCTACCCCTCATTCGAAATCTCCGAGCATGTCCATAACCGAGGACGCGGCTATTCGAATAGATTTACTCTGCAGAGGTATACAACTTTACCCACAAGAGGTAGTCGCGTGATATTACACACGTTACCTTAGACATGTGAATCAAGTAGAGACCACCACCAGGTTTTTACAAAGGTCTGTCCCAACTCAGTTCTGCTCGCTAAGGTTTCGCTTCCGGTGGGGTTGCAAGTACCACCAGATTCGTGCCCCCTCTTGCGCCATTTCCATCAAAAACAGAACCGAGTCAGGACCTCCCTAATTATTGCACCCGGTCCACCCCATAATGGACATGTGGTTGCACGGCATTGGCCCAGATCAATGGCTCCCAAGGTTCAGTCCTTAATTGGTTGCTCAAGCAAGGCTATCCTCAACCCAATGTGACCCCAAGCCACAACTCTAGGGCACCCAGGTGACTCCATCGCTCCAACGAATGGAGCCCCTAAGTGACTCCATATCAACAACTCATGGAGCGCCCACTACTCGCACCTTGCCAACTTGCCCGAGCATAAAACAATTTTGGGTTTCACCTGGCCAAAGACCACCCTGGTCTTAGCACTACATATTTTAGAGTGGCCTCGCACCGCAAACAACACAGCTATGGCTTCAACCCTAGCTGCTCATCCGTGGCACCAACCAAGGTTCCATAATTCAATTAGTCAAGTTTATTAACAACATCGATTCATGAGGAGAACAGCGTCTACTAGAGCATGGCTAAGCAAACACGATACCCATGTTGGTAAGCAAGAATGTCCAACTAACAATACTCAAGCTAAGGTTATCAAAGGTAGCATATCAACATGTGAATTGCCAAATAAACAAGGAGGCATAAAACCAATAGGTATCTAACTAGAACCCAAACCAGTTTCTATAAAGGTAGTTGTGCAAGTTTAACAAAATCAAAATACTTTTGCAAATGGGATCAAGATGGTCAAAGGTCCCACGACTTGCCTTGATGGCGATTTCTTGAGCCGACAGGGTCTTGGACCTTGAGCTTCTCGGCCAACGGAATCTACACGTTGCAAGAAAACAAAATAAATAAAACAACTCAAAAAGAAACCGAAAAGGAACTAGAGAGAGTGAAAAGGAGAAGAGGTCCACTGGGAGGAGGAGGTCCAAGAGGGAGGTCCCAAGAGAGGGAGGTTCAACAAGGAGGAGGTCCAAAACCGAAGAAGTCCCAGAGGAGCAAGGAGAGCTTCTCCAGAACCGAGAGAAGGGGAGGAGAAGGACGAGGAGGAGGAGGAGGAGGAGGAGTTGAAATGAAGAACAAGGAGGCAGTGGTCACTCTGTGTTGCTCTATTTAAAGGGAAAAAGAGAATAGAACCACCACAAAAAAAAGTGACCAGGTCCAAGGCATTAGTACAAAAGGTACACTGCTAGCAAGTACCAAAAAGGACAGCAACAGGGCTAAGGAGGTGACAAAAAGGTAGAAATAAGTACAAAGGTAGGTGACAGCATTTAATGGGACTCCACCCACATCAAATGTACTTAAGACTGTCAAGGAGCCAGTCAAAAGGGTGGACGGATTGGTCAAAGGGAATGGTCCAAGGAGGAGGTCCTGCGAGGAGATCCTGAAAGGAGGTCCTGCGGGAAGGTCTGAGGACAAAAAGTCCTAAGACAACCAAGGAGGTCTTGAGGACAAAGGGTCCTGAAGACAACAAGGTGGTCTTGACCACAAAGGTCCAAACACAAGAAGGAGGTCTAGACCTTAAAGATCTAAACACAAAAGAGGAGGTTTGGACCGCAAAGGTCCAAACACACACAAGAGGGAGGTCTGAACCTAAAAGAGGTCCAAACCCACACAAAGAGGGAGGTCCGGGAGGCTCAAGGGACAGGAAGGTCCTAGACGATTAGATCAACAAGGGGGAGGTCCTCAAACGATGAAGACCAAGCTCGAGCGGTAGGTCCGACCGAGCAAGCGGTAGGTCCGACTTGGGGGGGGGGTCCTAAGGACATGGGGAGGTCCAAAGGTACGCAACAAAAGGGAGGTCCTAGGGACAGGGGGGGTCCAAAAGACTCTGCACGGGAGGTCCTATGGATGGGAGGTCCAAAAGACACACAACAGGGAGGTCCTATGGACAGGAGGTCCAAAAGACACACAACGAGGAGGTCCTATGGACGGGAGGTCCAAAAGACACACAACGGGGAGGTCCTATGGACGGGAGGTCCAAAAGACACACAACGGGGAGGTCCTGAGGACAAGACCCACAAGGCAGGTCCAGACGGTCGGATCCTCAAACGAGATCCCAACAGTCAAGATCTAGAGCAAGGGGAGGTCCGCGGAAACAAGGATACGCGGGAGGAACAGGGGCCGTCAGATGTTGATCGGATGAAGCAAGGCAAATGGACCGTTCGGACCAAGCGAACGAGCCAACGAGGCCAAGCCATCCGATGCAGATCAGACAGTCCTAAGGCAAGAAAGGTAAAACTCAAGCGGTACGACTGCAAGAGCCAACGGTGAGTCCAAAACGTTAGGGAGGTCTGGATCGTTAGATCAAACACTGGAGAGGTCTGGGCCCTTGGATCAAACAGAGGAAGGATCTGGGTGGTTAAGACCTCAAAAGGAGAGGTCCTTATGGCCAGATCTGAACAAGGGGAGGCCTGTGCGATTAAGATCTCCAAAGGGGAGGTCCTAACGGCCAGATCCGAATAAGGGGAGGTCTGAGCGGCTAAGATCTCCAGAGAGGAGGTCCTAACGGCCAGATCTCAACAAGGGGGAGGTCTGAGCGGCTAAGATCTCCAGAGAGGAGGTCCTAACGGCCAGATCTCAACAAGGGGAGGTCTGAGCGGTTAAGATCTCCAGACAGGAGGTCCTAACGGCCAGATCTCAACAAGGGGGAGGTCTGAGCGGTTAAGATCTCCAGAGAGGAGGTCCTAACGGCCAGATCTCAATAAGAGGAGGTCTGAGCACACAGAGAAGCGGTACAACCGCAAGAGTGGAGCGGTACGACCACGCTAGAGGACGGAACAAGCGGGAAGTCTGCAAAAGCAAGGAGAGAGCCAAGGGAACTAAAGGGAGGTCCAACAGGGAGGTTCGAGAGGACACGAGGGGATCAAAAGAGCACCTTATGAACACAGGGAGATCCAAAGGATTCCAAGGATGCCCAAAGGAGGTCTTCAAGGAGTCAAGGGAGGTCCTTTGGACTTGGAGAAGATTCGACGGGCAAGGGAGGTCCAAAGGCTAAAAAAAGGGGGGGGGTTTAACAAAGGCGGTAGTTCCGAAGGAACAAGCGCAGTACCGCCAAAGCAAACGGTAGCACCGTACAAGCGCGAGGGAGGTCCAAAAAGAGCTCAAGGAGATCCAGTTGAACCCAAGGGGTTCGAATAGATTGGAGGAGGTCCAACTGAACACCAGGGAGGTCAAAAAGGATTTCAGAGACGCCTAGATGAACTCAGGGAGTTCGAATGAATGCGGAGAGGTACACGGGGAGGTCCAAAACAGAGAGGGTGGTCTAGATCCAAGGAGATCTAGACAGAGAAGAGGATTTAGCCCAAAGGGAGGTCTTAACAGAAAGAGATTCAAGCCAACAAAGGGAAGGTCCGGACTAAGGGAAGTCCAAACAAAAGATACAAGGAAAGGTCCATAGATCAAAGAGGTTTGAAACACACACCCGAGCTGGTCTAAACTCAAAGGAGAGGACTTAGACCAACAAAGGGGTCCGAGCAAGAAAATGTCTGGAGGAGGACAAAACAGATCCCAACAGAAAACACTAGAGGAGGTCCAAGAGGCAAGGGAGGACCAGAGAGGAAAGAAAAGCACTGGGCCGAGGCCAAGCACAAGGCAAACAAAGACAAGGGAAGAACTCCAACACAACTCAAAAGGACAAAAGCTGATTTTAGTTAAATTTTGGTTTTAGTCAATTAAAACTTTTTTGAAAACTCAAGTTAAGCTTTGAACTCTCAACAAATCCAAATGGTTATTTTTATTTTGAAAACTACAGGAACTCAGGATAAACGGGACGTTACAGCAGCTAGAGCCCTACTCATAAAAACCTTGGCGGCTAGAGCCTTGATTCTAGTAGATGGTAGCTAGAACCTCCACTAGTGAGTTAATTATTTTAATTATTTAATCTTCATTTTTCAAATATGCTTTATGAAAGATGTTTAAATGTAAAATATTGCTTTGTGCAAAAGAACCATATAAGCTCTGGGTTAAAGCTATGTATATGCATTTTTTCCAAGACTCGTGGAGTACTTTATGTACTCACATGCTACACTCAAAACAAATCTCGAAGCCTTCAATGATGCCGAGGACGACTACGACTACTTCGTCTGTGGCTTTGATGAAGGGCATCTGGAGTACTAGGTTACGCTCCCCAGTCAAATGCTGATGGGCAATTTGATGGATCACTACTCGGAGTTTATCATATGTTATTTTCACTGCTGTAAGACTCAAGGTCTTTTGACCTCTTTTGTAATATGTGGTCATAAGACCGATACTCAGTTGTTTATTAATGTTATTTCGTGATTCAAACTTGTTATTAATCATATTTTCACTATATACACTAGCTACTGATCTTAAATTAATACATAAATACACATAATATTCAAATTTAGAAATCCGGTCACGACACCCAACCCACCACCCACCACGAACTCATATTTCCTGTTACTCTTTTGTACGCTATTGATACTTGTCAATCCATGGCCCATACGGCCGGCCGTGGCATTTGCTGCTGCTGCTCACGTGTCCTGGCTGGCCACGTCCACAACATCAGTTCTGTGAGCAGCCGACGAATGCTATGCTCAGAGCTGGCCTAGTCCCTTCAGCAAGTTGGTTTATTTCCTAGACTTTGTCCGACGTATCCATGCACAGGATAAACCATTTTATATTAGCTTAAGGATACCACATCTATTTCTAACAAAAATAACACATTAACACATACAAGTTATATGCCCAAACAAGTAACATAATAATAATAATTTTGAGCCCTAGTTGGCCTTACGCACCCATCTTGAGGGCTTCTAAATTATAAGAGAAAATAGCTACGCCGTGATTTTGAAGTAAAATATGTAATGTGGATCTAGACGAAAGCTGAAAGACCAGAAAATTGATGTAGCGTACTATTTTAAATGCAGACAAAAGCTGAAAGATAAGGTAGACCATAATTGACATGAGACTGAAACATCGCAGACAAGTTACTCTGTTCACGAGCCGCTAACTATCCACAAGCGCCGCAATCATTCACCTTCAGAGGGCATGAATAGCTCTCCTCTTTATATATACAACTAGTGTACTCTAATATTGTTAGACCAAAAAGACGATTAAAAGGGTGTGAATAGGAGCAATGTCTCTTTTTTATTTTGATCGGATTCAACAAGATTTTCACTCTAATAGCTACGAGAGCAATGAAGATCAATATACAAACATAGCGGAAGACTTGTATTGAATCCAATCAAAATCCCAAAGAAAATAGACCAAAATCACCAAAAACTCACAACCACATGAGTTGGGCGGTCAGACCTCTCAAATGGGCGGTATGACCTTTGGCCGAGCGGTCAGACCTCTCACCAGGGGTAGTATGACCTCTAGCACGATGAACAGTGAAATCAGCCCAAGCTCAAAATCACAAATTGGTCTAACTTTTGATTCACAACTATAAACTTCACGAAACTTAAAACATACATTCTCTAAGATGTCAGAAACCTATTCCATTCAATGATCATGAAGATCATTGCCAAAGTTCTGACATTTTTCCTTTTGAGTGAAGGTTGCTTCAAAACCGAGTCAAAAACAAAATATAATCCAAAAACTTGCTCGTGGATAAAAGATGATTAAGATGATTCTAGATACATTCCCATATGTCAGATTCAGGCCAGAAACCAAAGGAAGACCAACGGATCAAAGAAAACCCCAAAATCACAAAATAGAGAGTAAGAACAAGAAGAGACTCATCTTGAGGAATCTTACTTGGATTGATTTGATATTGATGTTGGTTTACAGCCACTCCATTCTGGAGGATAAAATCTCAGCACTTGAGTACGCAATCAATCCAACTCTCTAGAACCATAATATCTCCACTTTTCTCTCCCTAAATACAAACTAGGGTTTCTTCAAATACAAGGGTTGGGGGGTACACAACCAGTACCCTCCCTTATTTATAGTAGAGGCTAGCTTCTAGAAGGATATCCCTAATGGGCATCCGTTAAACCTGCACACAAACGGGTTTCACTTACGCACGTATTTCAAAACGCCGTCTTCATCTTCTCTTGACCTAAACCACTTTTAGTTGCGCTGTCTTGCGCCGCGGTTTAGCCAAAAGTCATCAAGGTGGTATTTTGGTGAAGTTACCAAAATACCCTTTCTCGATCATTCTCCAAAGACCAAGTTCAATCTTCATGAAGCAATCTCATGCTTCGCCACGTGTAGGTTGATAACGGCTCTCTTCATATCGGCAAGTCTCTCCTATCCTTCTTCCACTGAAACCATCATGGCACTTGCACCGACCCCTCCATCGCTTGATGGAACCCGTCGCACCGAATTTCCCATTCAATCATCCTTATCCATTTTGCGCCATGCTTGAGTCCATTGACTTCACCCGGCATATTCGATCATTCTGAACCTCATCTCTCTAAGCCTAGTCCCGATCATCCTTGCAGTTGACCGCCGTTGACCTCCAAGTGTCCCGCATAATAAAAGACCAAGAAATTGATTCTAGGAACAAGTTGTTCGTAACTTGACCCACGTTAGTCAAAACATGCATCATGCAATACATATGCACTGAAACCCATGAACTTGATGTAACTTACAAATATCGCCGCCAAGTGGGCCGTGAAGAAAGTCAAACACGGATCGATCGCTACCCATGGTCGGTCTCGACCGCCTAATCGGTCTCGATCACACTGGCCGGCCGACCGCCAAAAAGGGAGTTAGCCAAATTTCCTCCTTGGAAATCAGAAACCTCTTTAGAAATTTCAAACAAATAGAGCTTTTAACTCAAAACTCCAAAAATTATGAGACCAAGTGTAGAAGAATCCCCTTTCTTTCCTACACTCTCTATTTTTGGCCCGGCTCGAAACTCGAAAAACCCTTTATGGCCGATTAGACCGCCGCCCATTAGCCGGTCTAACCATCAGCCACTTTGCCTGAACCTTGGTCCACGACCAAATCTACGACCAGTCCCACGACCAGGTGAAGAATCTAGCCCGCCATTATATGTTAATGGACTGTTTTGGTGATTAATGACAAATGCATTTGTGAGACTAACATGTTTATTGATACACTTATTATTTAGTCTTAATTGGATATAAAGGTGATAATCATGAAGGCATGTATGTTTTTTTATGACAAATCAAATTCATTGGATAAACAAAAAGGAAAATCCAAACAGGTATGCATTTATAATAATAAATCTATTTGTGAGACTAACTCTCTTATTGTTATATCTCATGATTAGTCTCGTTTGGATATAAAGAACAAAAGAGGTATGCATTCTACTTTGTATTCTTATACCCTGTTGCATTCCTTGGATCCAAAATATAGGTTGAACTTCACCAAAAGAATTAACCTAAATATGTGCATATGTTCTTACTACATATTCATGTATGCACACATATAGGGGGAGTTCATTCTATATTTTGAGGTTTCATTAGTATTGATCCATATTCCTATTTCCACATATTTGGGATCTTTACTTTGAAACATATCATGTGAATATGTTTAACTTGCATAGTTAATATATTCATATGAGTATATAAGACTTGTGTAGTCTAAGTATACTTATATGTGAGTATAACATAACTTGTGTCGTTCATGTGCACTCACATATCCTTGAATATATCTAACTTGTGTAGTTAATATATTCATGTGTGTATATGACACTTGTGTGCTCATATATCCTATGAGTATATACAACTTGTGTAGTGCCTATATACTCATACCAATCTACATTCAATTACTTGCAATTGAAGTGATTATCATCAATTACCAAAGAGGGAAAGATTGTGACATCTTGTCCCACCATTATGAGTTAATGGTATGGCGTGGTAATTAATGATAATCATATTATAGAACTAACACTTTCCATGAGTTGGATGAATAGGTTGAGTTCTATAGTTGAAGACTTTAGAAGATCATCATGTATTGATGATATTGAAGTCAAGAGCTTGGAGTAAAAGATGCATCATATGTTGATGTGGATCAAATTCAAGAAGAGAAGATGAACATAAGTTGATCATCAAGTCAAATAAAGACCCATCATGTGTTGATGGAAGTCAAGTGAAGGATGCATCATGAGTTGATGCATATCAAGTCAAGAACCCGGAGTTGAAGCAAGGACGTGCGTCATCAAGCTTCAAGTGGTTGCGCAAGGCAAAGGTATGACTAGCTAGGGTTAAGGATGTGTTCCTAGTCTTTTACCGGTCTTGGTGTTTGGTTGGAAGACCGGATTGCTAGTATAGGTTGCCGTACTATTAAGAGGGGTCCTTGACTAGTAGCTTGAGTTAGTTATGTGTTGATAGCTCATTGTGTTTGCTCTAGCTCATCTTAACATGTTGCCAATATTTGCGAATGTGTTTTCCGAATAGTTGTGGCTCATGGATAACCCTTGTAGCATGTGACTTGAGTTTGCGAATGTGTTTTACAAATGGTGTAAGTCCATGTACCTTATTCCTTGTAGTGTGATTCTATAAGTTGGCAAATATATTTTGCAACTTGTTGAGAATCTCACTTGAATCCTTGTTTGCATCGCGCATCAATTTGGCAAATGTGTTTTGCAAATTGAGTTGAAGCGGAATGCAATTTGAGGCATTGATTCTAAAAGTTGGCAAATGTGTTTTGCAACTTGTTGAGAGTCTTGTCTTTAACCTTGTGTGCATCTTGCATCAAATTAGCCAAATGTGTTTTTGCAAATTTGAGTTATGAAAAGTCAAAATGCACTTGTTGGCTGCTGGCGGTCTGACCGCTAGTATCAGCGGTCTAACCGCTTGTGGAGCGGTCTGACCGGCGTTGTTGGTGCGGTCTGACCGGACCTCTGGGTCAGGAGACCCGGTCAGCTTTTTCCAGAGAGGTGCTTTTCTGGTCCTTAGTCACTTTCTGTGGAGTGGTCTGACCAGTGTTTATGTGGCGGTTTGACCGGTGGGCAGTCTGACCGGCCATTTCATGGCGGTCAGACCGGCCGTAAGCTCAACGGCTAGTTTTATAGCCGTTGGAGCTAAAGGCGGTCAGATCGGCCATTACATGGCGGTCAGACCGATTTTGTCCAGATTCTCTGGAATCTTTCCCCAACAGCTAGTTTTTGTGTGTGGGCTATATAAAGCCACCTTGGCCGGTTGGGAGAGGTTGCTGATTGTATGCTGGTGCCCCTAGACATTCCTTTGAGCAAAGAGCAAGCCTCTCATTGTCTCTTGTGCATGTGTTGCACTTAGTGAGGTTAGAGAGCAAACCCTAAGTGCATGTGTTGTCTTAGGTAGTGGATTTCGTATCCATTTGAGCTTAGACACTTGATTGGTTCAAGTGAGCGTTGGAGACTTGTTACTCTTGGTGTTTGCCGATACCTAGACGGCGTGGTGGCGTCGTTGCGCCGGTGAGCTTCTTAAATAAGATTGTGAGAAGACCTAGGCGGTTTGTGAGTGGTGTGGTGCTCGCCATCTCCGGAGTAGAGGAAAGAGCAACCCTAGTGGAGCGAGGTGTTGGTTCGGTTTGGAACCGGTCCAAGTGGTTGGACTTACCTCGGAGGCTGGTGCTCAATTTGTGGAGCCGGTCCAATTAGTTTGGGCTTGCCTCAACGTAGATTAGGGGAGACCGGCAAGTCTCCGATCACCATGGGAAAACATCGCCGTGTCATTGTGGTTTGATTGCTTGTGCTTTACATTGTGCAATTTACATTACTTGTATTTAAATTGCTTAATTGTATGTGTATGATTGCTATCATTTATATAGTCTCATATTGTTGGTGCACTTAGTTGAATCAAGTTGATTTAGGTTTAATTGTGCAAAACCGTATTTGTTTAGCTTCCGCATTAGAAATCGGTTTTAGCCAAAGAAGTTTTTAAAACGCCTATTCACCCCCCTCTAGTCGGCCACCTCGATCTTACACCAGGTCTACGACTGGCCCTACGACCACGTCTACGATCGGTCCTACGACCACGTCGACGACCAAGTACTGTAACCTCCGACCATCGACCAAGTCGACGAAGGCCGGTCTGACCGCCACCTCCTAGCCGGTCTGACCGCCTATAGCCTGACGAAGACTGAACTTTGCCGAAAACACAAAACCTTAATACTATTGCCAATTGTAACATCATTCTAATATCATGAGAATATCCCCATGATATCCACAATCTCTCCCTTAATAAACACATTGGCATTTCTCAAAAATGTAAGTTTGAGGTTTGAAAAATGAAAATACTCACGTTTTCACGCAAATGCACAACTTGGTCTAAAAGCATGAGAACACAATGGAGATGACCAAGTTGGCTTCAGATTAGCATAGACAAGTGAGATCGGGCAAAAGAAGACAAGAAAGCTTCAATTTCTAGAGAAGAGTGAAAACTCTCACTTAAGGTCCATATGAAAGAACAATTGTTCAATTTGACCTTTGATCGTTGTGAGGTTCCCATAATTGCAATTAAAGTTCAGAAATAGAAATAAGATCATAAGAATGCAAAATGCACCCCCTCACTATGATCATCATTTTTCAGAAAATTTTATTTTCTCCCTTTTTCTCCAAATAGCTCCCCCTTTTTAACATTTTTTTTGCAATATCTTCTCCCCCTTTGACAATGGAGTCATCAAGGAATTACGCTTTCCTCTCATCTAGAGATGACAAATAAGAAATGAGGAAAAAACATAAGAAAAGAGCATGCATGAAATGCAATAGAGTGGTTTCATTTTTGTATTTTTCAATTTTTAGTACAAGCTTAGGAGATTACTGAAAAGAACAAGTTAGCATTTCTGCTATTACTCAATACACATCAGGCCTGAAAACACTAGCAAGATCATGTTAAGACATATATATCAAAGCTAAGCTAAAAAGGCTCAAGATAAAACAATGAATTGTAACAATTTAAGCAAAGATTAAAAATTAGCAAGTTCATCAATAGGGATCCTAAAGTGATAATGGCCATGTCAGAATGTCAATGTAAGATGAAGAAGCTAACAATGACCATCCTAGAGACAAAAAAGTCCTAAATCGAATCATTTTGCTCAAAGAACCTTAATCACCCAATTTTTACAACAGTTTTCATTTGCAATGAATATTGATTTTATTAAAGGTCTATCTTAGTGAAAAAGATCCTGGACTAGGAGCCATCCATAAACTCTTCCTAAGTTTCAACCAAGGCGACAAATCTTGAGATTCATGTCAATTTTGACAAGCAGTCCCCATAAGATCGTCTAGATCATCAAACTATCTCGAAGTTCACATGAGAATTTTGAAATTTGATTTTTCATTTTGCACAAGAGCAATTTTAGATTCACAAAGGAACAAGAAGCTCAGGAAATGGTCAATCCTAGATTCAAGAGTTAACAAAATAATTTTGACAGGGCCAATGTCACAAAAAGATCACTAATTGTGCAACTAGCTAAGAGATCCACAAATTACATTTTTTAGTTTATGTTGTCTTAAAGTTCTAGCTCATTTAGAAAAGACTTAGCTACACATGTGAAAACATGATAATTCTAGCAAGTCAAAGAACTAGACATGGAACTGAGCATAAATTGAAACACTAAAGCTCAAAAGGGTAATAAGCAAAGCTTCATCATTTTAAAAGAAAGCAGTAAAGCTTATATTACAATGCATCTTTTTATGATTTTCATATGAATGCAATATGATACAATGAGATGCATAAAAAAATAAAAATCCTAAAAAGATCAAAAGATCAGCAAGTTTAGAAAAATATCAAGCAAAGATCAGATGAACAAGGAAAGCTCAGAAGAGAAACAACTCCCCCTCAAACCAACCCATAGGGGTAAATTACCCCTAACTCACTCCTTAAGGTGGAAAACCTAGTTGAGTCTAAAGGCTTGGTGAGGATATCAGCTAACTGTGCCTCAGACTCCACAAATTCTAGTACAATATCACCCCTGTCTACATGGTCTTTAAGGAAGTGATAACGAATGTCAATGTGTTTGGTCCTAGAATGTTGCACATGGTTCTTAGCAATATTAATAGCAGAAGTGTTATCACGGAGAAGAGGAACACTATCAAAAGCTAACCCATAGTCCTTAAGGGTGGACACCATCAATAGAATCTGACTACAACAACTAGTGACAACTACATATTCAATTTCTGCAGTGGATTGAGCAGCAGAGGGCTGCTTCCTAGAAGACCAAGAGACGAGAGAAGTCCCTAAGAAGTGACAAGTGCCTGAGGTACTCTTCCTATCTAGTTGACAGCCTACAAAATCAGAATCAGAAAACTCCCGAATAGACAAGGAAGAAGAGCAGGAATACCAAATACCATACTAAAGGGTAGAGTGAAGGTACCTGAAAATGCGCTTGACGTCTTGGCGATGGGAAATCCTTGGAGATGCATGAAACCTCGCATAGAGGCAGACCGTGAAGTAGATGTCCGGTCTTCAGGCCGTTAGGTACAAGAGGGAGCCGATCATGCTGCAGTACTCGCTTTGATCCACGGCTTCTCCTTTCTCATCTGGATTCAAAGCAGTCAAAGTCGCCATGGGAGTAGCGATTGGCTTGCAGTCACCCATCTCAAAGCGCTTGAGCAAATCCTTTGTGTACTTCGTTTGATGGATGAAGATCCATTCATTACATTGCTTGATTTGAAGCCTTCAAATTCCCTAGATATGGTCTCAGAAAAACTAAAAACAAGAGCATGAGAAGAACCACCAAAGATAATATCATCTACATAAATCTGAACAAGTAGGAAGTCATTGCCATGCCTAAGAATGAATATGGTCTTATCTACCTTACCCATCACAAAGTTATTCTTAAGTAAGAAGGTCTTAAGTCTATCATACCAGACTCTAGGGGCTTGCTTAAGACCATACAAGGCTTTGGATAGCTTGAAGACATGATGTAGATGCTTGGGATTCTCAAAGCTTGGGGTTTGCCTAACATATACTTTCTCCTCTATGTAACTATTCAGAAATACACTCTTGACATCCATCTGATGCAGCCTAAAGCCCTTAGACGTAGAAAATGCAAGTAGAATGTGAATGGCTTCTAATCTAGCAACAGGAGCAAAGGTCTCATCAAAGTCCAACCCCTCAACTTGGCTAAAACCCTAAGCTACTAATTTAGCCTTGTTTCTAACCACAGAACCATCCTCACTTTGTTTGTTTTTGAAGAGAGACGGCCCTGTGACATGCTATGAGTGTGGAGAGCTATACCATATCCGGGCGAACTGTCCCAAGCTAAAAGGGAAGGGCAACTATAATGAGGAGAAAACAGCTTGGAGGAAGCGTCAAGGGAACAAGTCCAAGAGTTTGATGCTGCTAAGCTCATGAAGGCCGCTCACCGGGTCCTTGCCGCATTTGGAGAGCAATCCATGAGCGATGTGGACTCTAGGAGTGAGAAGGACAAGGAGGAGTAGCTCCCTCAAGACAAGAAGAAAGGGAAGGCAAAAGACTTCACCGGCATATGTTTCATGGCTAACTTCGTCAACGTTGATGACATCGATAAGGTACCTCCATCCTATGAAGTTCTCTTTGCTAGATGTGATACCATCTTTGAGCAACTGCTTAGCTAGAATAAGTCGTTAGAGTTCACCATAGCTAGGAATAAGGACTTAGAGTCATAAATTGATAATCTCACATTAGAACCTGTGAATGCTAATAATCTTGATGCTGATGAATGTTCATCTTGCTATGCTTTACACTCTGCACTTGCTAAGCTCTCATGTTGTTGCCTTACACCAACTAGAAAATACTAGGACTGAGTTAATTGAAGTTAAATCTGCCCCATGTGAAAAATGCTTAGAATATAGCAAGTTGGTCACTTCTGATAAGGCTGACTCTAGCACTTGTTCTTTCTGCTTAGAACATGAACATGAAGTAAAAGATATATTGGAAGCAGTTAGAGCTAAGTATGCCAAGTTTAAGGATAAAATTAATTCTACTCCTTGTGCTTCATGTGAAGCTCTTAAGCTTAAAGTTGCTATTCATAAGGAGAAGCATGCTAGAGCCATTAAGGCCAAAACTTGTGAATCATGTTTTAACCTTGAAAAAGAGAATACTTATCTTAATGATACATTAGAAAAATTCTCTAAGGGTAAGAAACAATTAAACATGATTCTTGACAAGTCCAAAACTCCTTATAAGAAGTAAGGGTTAGGATATAATTTTGCCCAAGACAAGTCCAAACCAAATGTCATTCAAGTCTTAGAAAATGACTTAGTTGAGTTCAAAACCCAACCTGCAAAAACCATTTTCAAATCTGCAGGTTTTGCCCAATCATCTGTTGAGTCAAAATGTGCTTTTTCTAGTGGTATCAAGTACCATTGCACCTATTGCAAGAAGGATGAGTATTTGCTTGAGTTCTGTTAGTGTAGATTGAAAAATACTAGAAAAAATCTTGCTATAATTTCATCTCATCAATCTAAAGCCGTCATGAGACATGGTCATCTAGAAAAGAAGAAACCTGGACTAGGATTTGTTGCACATACTCATTATCATCATGTTCCTAGACATGATGCTTCTCATGTTCGTGCAACCATTGCTCATGATAGAACCTCAAGTAGAATCAAGGCTAGCAATTCTATTGTTTACACTACTAGCAGATGTGTGTCTCAGTACTGGGTTCCTAAGTTATGTTTAACTAACCCCAGTATTGAGACACATCAATCTTCAGTGCCTTGATTTTTAGGATCGCCGCAGGAGGGGAAAGAACACGTGGTTCGTCGACTCCGGCTGTTCACGCCACATGACCGGAGACTCAAGATGGTTCACCTCCTTCACGCGGTCGACGGGTGATGACTTCATCACTTTTGGAGATGACACACAAGAGAAGATTGAAGGAACGGGATCGATTAGGGTGAACGAGAAGTTCATCCTCAAGGACGTCGCCCTTGTGGATAAGCTAAGGAGACATGCAACGTCATCTTTAATAAGACTAGCCCTGGAGCTAGATCAGATGTTTTAGGTGACACATAGGCGACGGAGAGCATCTTTGTAG
Source organism: Phyllostachys edulis (assembly GCA_036346405.1). Classification (NCBI taxonomy): domain Eukaryota; kingdom Viridiplantae; phylum Streptophyta; class Magnoliopsida; order Poales; family Poaceae; genus Phyllostachys; species Phyllostachys edulis. The sequence goes on along the minus strand of CM070557.1, from coordinate 15,695,218 downwards.
AGGAAGATGATGATGGAGTCGATGATGCTCTTCCACTTGCTATTGACGCTCCTATTCTAGCTCAAGAGCCTGCTTCGACTACTTCACCTCCAGTTGAGGCTCCTCCTGCATCTTCATCTTCAGCAGTACCCGCAGAGGTCGAAGAGATACTATTTCCCCCGGGCTCACCACTTCACATGCGGGGGCATCACCCTCTGGATCAAATGATTGGTCATTTTCATGAGCGAGTCACTCGCTCCAGGTAATAGGGCGGTCTGACCTCTAGCACGATGAACAGTGAAATCAGCCCAAACTCAAAATAACAAATTTGTCTCACTTTTGATTCACAACTCCAAACTTCATGAAACTTGAAACATACCTTCTCTAGGATATCAGAAACCTATTCTATTCAAGGATCGTGAAGATCATTACCAAAGTTCTAACCTTTTTCCTTTTAAGTGAAGGTTGCTTCAAAACCAAATCAAAATCAAAATATGATCCAAAAACTTGCTCGTGGGTAAAATATGATCATAGATATATTCCCACATGTCACAGCAAGCAAGATCCAAGCCAGAAACCAAAGGAAGACCAACAGATCAAAGAAAGCCTCAAAATCACAAAAGAGAGAGCAAGAACAAGAAGAAACTCATCTTGAGGAATCTTGTTTGGATTTATGTTAGTTTACAGTCACACCATTCTAGAGGACAAAAGCTCAACACTTAAGCACACAATCAATCCAACTCTCTAGAAGCCTAACATCTCCACTTTTCTCTCTCTAAACACAAACTAGGGTTTCTTCAAATACAAGTGTTGGGGGGTGCACAACCAGCATCCTCCCCTATTTATAGTGGAGGCTAGCTTCTAGAAGGACATCCTTAATAGGCACCCGTTAAGCCCACACACAAACGGGTTTACTTACGCACGTATTTCAAAACACCGTCTTCATCTTCTCTTGACCTAAACCATTTCTCCTTGCGCCGTCTTGCACCACAGTTCAGCCAAAAGCCATCAAGGCAGTATTTTGGTGAAGTTACCAAAATACCCCTTCGCGATCCATCTCCAAAGACCGAGTCCAATCTTCATGAAGCAATCCCATGCTTCGCCATGTGTAGGTTGATCAACGGCTCTCTTCATGTCGGCAAGTCTCTCCCATCCGGCTCCCACCGAAACCATTATGGCACTTGCACCGACCCCCGCGCAGCTTGATGTAACCCATCGCATCGAACTTCCCAGTCGGTTTTCCTTGTCCATTTTGCGCCATGCTTGAGTCCACTGATTTCACCCGTATACTCAATCGTTCTGAACCTCAGCTCTCCAGGCCTAGTCCCGATCACCCTCGTCATGGACCGTCGTTGACCTCCAAGCATCCTGCACAACAATAGATCAAAAAATCGATTCCGGGAACAAGTTGTTCGCAACTTGATCCATGTTAGTTAAAACATGCATCATGCAACATATATGCACTAAAACTCATGAACTTGACCTAACTTATAAACATCGCCGTTAAGCTGTCCGGCGAAGAAGTCAAAACCGGTCAGACCGCCACCCATGACCGGTTTGACTGCCCCCTGGCCGGTCTGACCACAACCTGGGCGGTCTAATTGCCCAGCAAAGGGACTAAGCCAAATTTCCTCCCTGAAAATCCGAAACCTCTCTGAAAATTTCAAATAAATAGAACTTTTAACTCGAAGCTCTAAAAATTATGAGACCAAGTGTAGAAGAATCCCCTTTCTTTCCTACACCCTCTATTTTTGGCCCGACTTCAAACTCGAAAAATCCTTTATGGCCAGTCAGACCGCCGCCTATTGGACGGTTTGACCGCCAGCCACTTTGCCTGAGCCTTGGTCCACGACCAGATCTACGACCAGTCCTACGATCAGGTCTATGACCAGTCCTACGACCACGTCGACGACCAGGTAGTCTAGCTTTCGACCATTGACCAGATCCACGAAGGCTGGTCTGACCGCCACCTCCTAGCTGATCTGACCGCCTATAGCCTGACAGAGACTAAACTTTACCAAAAACACAAACCCACAATACCATTGCCGATTATAACATTATTCTAAGATCATGAGCATATCCCATGATATCCACGAATATTTTCCCAAACAAGTTACATAATAATAATTTTGAACCCTAGTTGGCCTTACGCACCCATCTTGAGGGCTTCTAAATTATAAGAGAAAATAGCTACGCCGTGATTTTGAAGTAAAATATGTAATGTGGATCTAGACGAAAGCTGAAAGACCAGAAAATTGATGTAGCGAACTATTTTAAATGCAGACAAAAGCATTGACATGAGACTGAAAAATCGCAGACAAGTTACTCTGTTCAGCAGCTGTCATCACGAGCCGCTAACTATCCACAAGCGCCGCAATCGTTCACCTTCAGAAGGCAAGAATAGCTCTCCTCTATATATATACGCCCAGTGTACTCCAATATTTTCTCAAAAACCAAACAAAAATGGCGCCTCTTAACCCCTCTTTTGAACTCAAGCATGCCCTCTTGTGGTCAGTTCTACTCGTAGCTCCTATAATCTTGTACCTGCAAATTCTTAGAAAGAAGAAGGGAGAAGAGAACAAGATTCGTTTGCCTCCAAGCCCCCTGAGGCTGCCCATCATAGGGCATCTCCACCTGATGGTGAAGGAGCCCCACCGGTCACTGCAGAGACTGGCCCACAGGATGGGCCCGGTCATCTACCTCCAGCTGGGCGGCGTCCCGGCCGTCGTGGTTTCTTCGCCGGAGGCGGCCAAGGAGGTGCTCAAGACGCATGATGTCCACTGCTGCAGCCGGCCGTCGTCACCAGGCAAGTTAATTCTTTCCCGGCTTGTGCGCGCGTTCGTTCGGTTACTATTTTGACATAGCAGAAAGGAAAATTGCTAGTTGTTGATTACTAAAAGTGGAGTTTGTGTAAAAGAGTGGCTAGAAAGGAATTACATTTACAGACAGGAGCATGTATAATACAGGTGCTTAGAGAGATGTTTAGCAAAGAAGAACCGGCTTTTCTTACTACATAGAATAGATAATGTGTTTATTAGGTAGCATCGATGCTTAATTAGACATCGGTGCTTTTGTATATAACTATATATAATTAATAGATAATATAATCATCTACGCACATATAAAAGATATGCTTGTATCGGAGAAAATAACTTCTACATATGTGCTTGATCACGTGACTATATTATCTTTATTTAAGCATTCGCATATAAGTATCTTGCATTGTACATGCCCTAAGAATACTAATTGACCGCCTTCACAGCCACAATCCTCTGCTTTGCCTTGCAATCCACGTTGATAATCCTGTGAGGTGGGAGGTCGAATTTGCGAAGAAAAATGCCTTGTGCCTCAAAATGCCTTGTGCCTCACATGCTCCAACACACACAACCAGAAACAAACCCTCCATGCTTTTGCTGAGATATGTAGCGTTGCCTGGAACTGAAGTATTTTTTATATTTTTTCTTATTTGTGTTGAATCGCATCACTCCTCTGTTTCCTATTTTCTGAAAAGTCAAGTTCTGCATTCCAGGCGCAAAATTGATTACCTACAACTGACAGGACATCGCGTTCTCGCCATACAACGAAGGCTGGCGCGTGAGGCGCAAGCTGTTCATTTCAGAGCTTGTAGGCGGCAAGCGTGTCCAGTCCTCTGCACACGGATTGGAAGCTCAAGTTGACAAACTAATCCAATCACTCTCACAGTCGCCATCGACGGAGCCCGTCAACCTCAACGAGAAGATCTTTGCGCTCATCGACGGCTACATCGGCACGGTGGCGTTCGGCAGTATGAGCGGTGCAAAGCTCCTCAAATACAGCAAGTTCCAGCAGGTGTTCAGCGAGGCCATGGTTGCCCTCTCCGCCTTCTCCGCCCAGGACTTCTTCCCGGCGTCGCCGATCAGCCCGTGGGTCGACAAGCTAGTCGGGCTGGAGGCGCGGTACCGGAGAATATTCCGAGAACTAGATGCATACTTTGAGACGGTGCTCAGCCAACATATGGACCCAGGAAGGGTGAAGCCTGAGAAGGATGGCCTTGTGGATGTGTTGATCAGTCTTTGGAAGGGGCAAGGGAAGGGGCCATCACTCACAAGAGATCACCTCAAGGCTATTATTGTGGTAAGTTTATCCGAAACAAGCCTATACTACTGAAGGAATCTTAACGTGGTTAGGCTTTCAGGATGCATTTATTGGCGGCACAACAACAAGCTCGGTCACATTGTTGTGGGCAATGTCTGAGCTAATCAAGAACCCGAGGGTGATGAAGAAGGTCCAGTCTGAGATAAGGAGTGTCCTTGGTGACAAACCAAGAGTACAGGTCGACGACATTCCTAAGTTCAAGTACCTGAAGATGGTTCTCAAGGAGACACTACGATTACACCCACCGGCACCGCTGCTCGTCCCCAGGGAGACCATGAATCATGTGAAGATCCTCGGGTACGATATACCCCCTAAGACAAGGATCTTCGTGAACGTGTGGGCTATAGGGAGAGACCCTGCCTACTGGGAGAACCCTGACGAGTTCTACCCTGAAAGGTTTGACGACATTGACATTGATTTTCAAGGATCAAACTTTGAGCTCCTTCCGTTTGGTGCGGGGCGGCGGGCTTGCCCTGCCATCCCCATGGGTGTCACCAACGTGGAGTTCACGCTTGCTAGCTTGCTGCATTATTTTGATTGGGAATTACCTGACGGCATGAGAAGCGAAGATGTGAGCATGGAAGGGGTTGGTAGACAAATATTCTGCAGGAAGACTCCTCTGTACCTTGTTCCATCTTTGTATAAGTGAAATAGTACCGGGCGTGAAGTTAGGCTACTTGCAGTCCTGGGATTTAGTAGTCTAAATAAAGATGTTGGCCAACATCATCTATTGGACATTTGAACAGAGAACGGTGAACTTCTTCTTCCTTGTCACCCACATAGGATTTCTTGTTAGTTTGCTACCCTTTTCCACTAAGGATATCCCATTGTTGTAAAAAAAATAGATTACGCTCATCGGACTGTAGGGTTCCACCAAGTGGCTAATCATTCTGCGGTGGCTAGTCGTTATGCGGTCTGTTAATCAAAATTTAACGAAGGTTATTCATAGTAATATATTCATCTACATTTAAAATTAGCTGAAAATAATTTATTTATCAATATTATAATAAGTTATCACTACATAAACATGATTCGTCATAACTTACATCACGTGGTTTGCTCTTCATTTATACTGCGTAACTGTGCATGCCATATTGCCATCGCATAGTATTCTAAACAAATGAATTATAATTAACAAGTAAAGACAAACTAGTTTGGTTTGGATGTTACAATATTCGAAAACTACGGTATTCGAATACCACAATAAGTATAAATCACGATATAACAAGGAGAGCAACTAGGACACACTATACCATTGGGAGCCATTCTCAACGGTATAGCATCCAGCCATCTAGTTTCATACAGTCTCATGGAGTTTCAACAAGTATCATTGTTTCTCTATATTGTATAGAGCAAGTTTTATCAAGTCTCATGGAGTATCATCGTGTTTCATAAAGTCTAATAGAGTTTCATCATGTTTCATCAAGTTTCATATACTTTGATCCCAAAGTACCATTATTTCATCCCAAGTCACATGGAGTTTCATCGTGTTTCATCCTAAGTCTCATGGAGTAACATCGTGTTTCATCAAGTTGCATAGAGTATCATCGTGTTTTTATCCAGTTTCACTCAGATTCATGCTAATGTTTGAAGTGTTTCATGAAGTTCCATCCTAAGTCTCATATAATTTCACCAAATCTAATGGAGTATCATCGTGTTTCATCAAGTTTCGTATCGTTTCAACCCAAAGTGGTGTTTCATCCAAAAGTACCATTGTTTTATCCCAAGTCTTATGGAGTTTCATCGTGTTTCATCAAGTCTCATGGACTATCATTGTGTTTTAACCCAAGTCTCATGGAGTTTCATCATGTTTCATCAAGTCTCATGGAGTTTCATCGTGTTTCATCAAGTCTCATGGAGTTTTATCGTGTTTCAACCCAAGTCTCATGGAGTTTCATCGTGTTTCATCAAGTCTCATGCAGTATCGTCGTGTTTCATCCAGTTTCACTCGGATTCATGCTACGTGTTTCATGAAGTTCCATCCCAAGTCTCATGGAGTATTATCGTGTTTCATCAAGTTTCATATAGTTTTATCCCAAAGTACCATTATTTCATCCCAAAGTACCATTGTTTCATCCTAAGTCTCATGGAGTTTCATCGTGTTTCATCAAGTCTCATGGAGTATCATCATGTTTCATAAAGTCTCATGCAGTTTCATCAAGTTTCATATAGTTTGACCCCAAAGTACCATTATTTCATCCCAAGTCTTATGGAGTTTCATCGTGTTTCATCCCAAGTCACATGGAGTTTAATTGTGTTTCATCCCAAGTCACATGGAGTTTCATCGTGTTTCATCAAGTCTCATGGAGTATCATTAGGTCTCATGGAGTATCATCGTGTTTCATTCAATTTCATATAGTTTCATCCCAAAGTACCATTGTTTCATCCCAAGTCTCATGGAGTTTTATCGTGTTTCATCAAGTCTCACGAAATATCATTGTGTTTAATAAAGTCTTATGGAGTTTCATCATGTTTCATCAAGTTTCATATAGTTTGACCCCAAAGTACCATTGTTTCATCCCAAGTCTCATGGAGTTTCATCGTGTTTCATTCCAAGTCACATGGAGTTTCATCGTGTTTCATCAAGTCTCATGGAGTATCATCGTGTTTCATCCAGTTTCATATAGTTTCATGCAGTTTCATTATGTTCTATGAAGTTTCGTCCTAAGTCTCATGAAGTTTCATAAAGTTTCATCTTTTTTGTCTAGGACAAGTGTTCAATAGTGACATCATGTTTCATCAAGTTTCATATAGTTTCATGAGACATATGTGTTTCATGACATTTCATTCTAATTCTCGTGGAGTTTCATCTTTTTTTTGTATAAGATAAGTTTTCAATAGCGACAGCATGTTTCATCAAGTTTCAGCAGGAGGATCTCTCTCGTATAAGATGAGGGTTCGAGCCCTCATCCAAAGGAGGATCTTTGTCGTGAGCATTGCCCCGCTAAATTTTCTTTGAATTGTGTAAAAGGAACCGACCAAGATTTGGCCCCAACAAACTGACCTTCAGAAACATTATCTTCTTTGCTGAGGGTTCGAGCCCTCATCAAAATGCATTATCTTTTAATCTGTAAAAATAGGTCTGGTTCTTCTAGTCTTTGCAAAGACATGCTTGATCGAACCCCGATTTCCACATCACTCGTCATATTACTCGGAAAACCTACTCTTGACGTTTTATACCATCTCTGCTGCCATTGCCCATTAATGTATTTGAATAGTGAGATTTACGTAGTCTTAAGTTTCAACTTTGTTGTTTCTACCATTCAAATCGGATCGGGAAAAACAAGTCGATCTACGGGACAAGCCACGGTGAAGATCGTGACTTGAGCCGCCAGACTAGCATGTACGTGGAAGGCGGCTTGTCACGTGTACTCTCTCAACTTCAGATTGACACAATCTTGCATCGCTTTGTAACGATGTGGTTTCAATTTTATGTCCAAACTGGCCGAAGCGTTGGCTCAAACCTCCGCTTTTGAATATGTTTGTTTCAACAGTGAAGCCGCTTTGTTCTTAAATCTGCACGGCGAGGTGACACGGTGACCGACCGGAGGTGAGCCTTGCATTTGTCTGGCGTGCAACCAGCACCGACAAGACCATCAAGCTCTCTGGGGATGTGGCATACCTCACCGCCGGAGCCCGACGAGAACATGGAGGCCATCTTCTCCGACATCGTCGTCTGGCTCAACGAGCGCAACCGCAGCTGGACTCTGGAAGACCGCCTGATGAAGATGATGACAACGCCTGACAAGTTCATCATCGACGGCGAGAAAGGTGCCGACAACCATGCAACGCTGGTACACGAGCACCCTCGGCGGCAGTGTGGGGGCTTCCTCTACGGCCTCACCGGCCGGACACATCACCACACTGAAATGTAGCATGTAATGTAAAGATCATAGAAGTACCCGCCCTGATCAGATGTGCACCAAGAACAATGGCGAATAAGGAAGTGGTGATGTGTGTGTAATATAGAGGCACTTAAGACACATGTCAGCTGATGTATGACAAATCATTTGGGAGAAATGTATTTCGGGAGGAGGAGGGGGAGAGGAGGAGACATAAGGGGAATGAGATCTTGGTATGCAGTTATGCACACAGGGGAACATAATCTGACCGTTGGTTGCAAAGGATTAGACGGTTAGGAGCTATCCGTTGATGATGGTTTAGACGGTATACTATCCATTAGTTTTTCTCTATAACAAGGCCCTTCCTTCACTAGGGTTTTTATCTGGCTGCCATGCATTTTTAATCTTGGGTGCAAGCTGGAATTGGGCCACTACTCTGAATAAGTAGGTGATTAAAGGCCTTGGATATGTTTGGCTTGTTGCTTTGACTGTAAAATAGTGTTCAACAATTTGTGCACCCTCTGTTTTTACTATATGTATTTGTTAGTTGATGTTCCAACTAACATGGCTTTAAATTTAAATGAGATATGCATATGTGGTATTATGTGAAAGCTACTGCTACTCAGGGTTGAGCGTGTTGTTCAACCCATTTTGAACTGCCCTAATTAAAGCGAAGTGTATATATTGTGCATGGATAATGATAGGGGCCTTACGTCCGATGGGACCTTACGTCTTGGACGGTCATCCACCACTGCACACTAATCCAACATCCCTAATGCCCTCGTAGCACCGGATGCTTCCTAATCCTTTGCCACATTACTCCCATCTCCAAAACTCCTCTCATGCTGCTCCCCCAAATACATCAGAGCGTGAGGTGTCCATGGCTCCACGCCACCGACAGAAGCTACAGTTCCTCCGCCTCTTCCCACACATTTCGACCTCCGCGTCCTGCTCCCACTCTCCCTCTCGCTCATAGCGCCCGGCGCCTCCTTGCTTGTCGTCGCCTCCTCAGTCGCCGCTGCGCAAAACCTCCACCGCTTCCTCGCGATGTTCGTGTCTCGCTCCCTCCCACTCTGCATCGTCTTTCGCGTCTGGCACGAGCTCGCCCTCCCTGATGACTTCGAGGACTCCATCGTCTCATATCAACCCCACCTCTGCTGCCTCATCCCCAACACCGCCGAGCCCAACACCCACATTCTATACCTCATCGCGGATTCGGCGACCGAGGAGTTCACTTCGGCAGTGGAGAAGACCCGGTCAGACAAGTAAAGGTGATGATTGAAATACAAAAAGATTGGATTTTTATAGCAATGCAGGATGTTAATTTTTGGTGGACTTGTTGAATCATGATATATGGGTAAACTTTGTGGAATTAATTGGATGATTTGGTTATGTTGGATTTATGGGATATGATGGCATAGTGAATTTGGATTTAGATGTATTATTAGTGATTGTTGGAAATCTAATATTGGCGATCTCATCAGGTGTAGGTAATGAATAAGAAATGGAGTTGGATTATTATAGTAAACTGTGATTGGAATTCAGGTGCATGGGTTGAATTATAGAGAATTAACGAATTAGCGGAGTTAATTGAATAATAGTGATTGGTTAATCTACAGTTGTTGGTGAACTAATGGAAACAATGAGGTAGTGAATCAACGGGCATAATAGATTGATTTGGAGAGTATTATTTTAATATGGACGCTTGACTCACTGATCTTAGAAATGACAACAAGATTGAAATTGGGGAGCTCAACCAAAGGTTCAATTATGATTTAAAACGAGGCTATGATATTGATTTTACCATAGAAATTTTAGCAAATGATTTAACATAGAAGATAACTGGAAGTTGGTTTAGACTTGGGCAAAATGAATATGTGGATGGTGCAAGTTGATGCATAGGATCAATTTATTGCTATGATCGAGATCAGGTTTTATTGAAAATCGCCCAAGTCAATTAGGGATCGGTCTTTGAGCTGCATCCTGCTTTTGGGATTTAGTATACTGTTCAAAATCAGGGTACAATGGTACACCATGTGAAGATATCTCAAGATCGAAGAACAACTCTTAAATTATATGCAGCTATACAATCAATCGAGTGTAGTTAGGTGACCTCCTTATAAGTCAAGTAACTTACCTCCAGGTTACTCTTATACGGTTATACATCAATTTGCAGTTGTACAAATACCACAACACGTATCGAAAAGTCCGACGAGACACGACTAAAATATATCGAAATCAAAACCACACCAGAACAATCTAATCCTACCTTGGCCAGCCTGCAAACAAAGGAGATAAATGACATACTAGTAGTGAGAGCTTTCTTAGAAGTACTCCCTAAGGAATTACCCGGTATGCCCATAAATCGGGAGATAGAATTAGTTATTAGCTTAATTCTGGGAACAACTACCATTCTAGTACTCATATGACACCATCCGAAGCTCTCTACGGAAGGAAGTGCAGATCGCCCATCCATTGGTATGGAAGTCGGAGAAAGACCGTTATTGGGCCCTGAACCTATATGACGAGAAAATCCAGTTAAGTCAAGAACGGCTTAAGACTGCTCAAAGTAGGCAAAAAAGAGCTACGCAAATAAACACCGACGGGACCTACAGTTCAAAGTCAGGGATTATATATATTTAAAGGTACCACCCATGCGTGGGGTGCGCCGATTCGGATTACAAGGAAAACGAAGTCCACAGGCATGTGGGAACCCTTTCGGATTTTTGAGCGTAAAAGCACCTTAGTGTATCGACTGGAATTACCGAGCCAAATATCGAGAACTCACAACGTATTTTATGTTTCATATCTCAAAAAAGGCTTAAGGGAACCCTCTTAGCACTTAACAAAGTTTGACATACCCCTTCAAGACGACTTAGCGTACAAAGAGCAGCCATCAAAAATCCCAAAAGAACGACATCGGAGAAACCGGACCATACATTCCTGCAAGATGCAATGGAAGAATCACCCCATCAACAAAGCGACATGGAAGAAAGGACTACGCGAAGCCACCCCAATCAGTACAAGTGAGAATCTGCTTTCGGGGATGAAAGGTTCCAAGGGGGGATGTCAGAACCCGAACAATTAGGGTAAACTAACTAGCAATAGTCGGTAATTAGTGGTAATTAAAATTCGTTAGTCCGGAGCAAAGTGTAATATCAATTTGGACATCAAACGCTTAATCCACACAATTAACAATTTGAACAGTGCAATAACATTCCAACAATATTTTCACTTAAGATTCTTATACAAAAAGAAATCCATTACAAGCTGAAGTAGAATACCAACTCAAACTCCAGATTAATTACTTAAGTCAATACATCATTTCAATGCATCTCAAAATACACCCAAGTTACAACCTTGAAAGCATTACAACCATTCAGTTGCAAAATAAAAGTAATAGATATTACAAACTCAACTTCTATTACAAAATTTATTTACAACAAATCACACGGTAGATTACAAGAGTTAACTAAATTACAACTCAAAGTCTTGCATTCATGTCATCGAAGCCCTCCTTGCCATTTCATCCAATCATCTTCTACCCTTCCCGATCCACACCTTCATAGACGGCCAAAAGCACAGAAAGCGATTAGTACAACCGAGAGCAGTTTATGTATGTAAGTATTAGAATATAGAAAGTGGCCGCCAGAATTCCCCGAAGCTCCGTAGGGTTCCCAGATCAACTTAAGCTAGTCGTCTCCTTGATCATCAAGATACCCAGACCAACTAGAGCTAATCGGCACCCTCGCACTTCTGTGGTTTTCATCATCCGGCATTATCAGAACCCAACACCCACTTTTCCCAAATTACCACAACCATAATAACATCCCATGACACATCTCTCCATAAGCCATACCCTTAGTTAAAACATCACAGGGTATCCCAAAAGCCAGCACCATCAGCACATTTGCTGCACAGTCAGCACAACCCTGCAAGTATCCAGAGACATTTCCCCCACAGTGCGCATGAGGACACAGCCAGTTGATAAGGCCAAGAATGCAGATTCCAGGGTAGCACAGCCCCAGCACAACCGAGCCAAAGCAACACAGCCGAGCCAACCCCCTGCACAATGCTGCATCCCCCTCTATTCCTCAATGCCACATCACGGTTAGCACAGCCCGGCCATATCCAGAGACTTCCCTCACCCAAATTCATTCCCCCCTGCACATCCATTCCATCGCATACACAAAGCCATTCCCCCTCCCCCTTCTTCTTAGCCGAAAGGCGAAGACCACAGCAGCAAGGGAGCAAGAAGGAGGAAGGGAGCCAGGGAGAAGGAAGAAGCTGAAGGGCAAGGGCAGCAGCGACGACGGCGTTGAACCATCAACGGCCACTAGGACCGCGTCGACCAACAGGGACAAGAACCAGGAGAACCACAAGCGCTGGGGAGTACCACTACCGCCAACCATCATCACCGACCCACCGCTGCCACCATCCAAACCCAAACCAACTGGTAAACCACTATTTCTTTCACACTTCCATTTTGCCATTCATACTCTAGGATGAACTACACATGCATATGGTGTTGGAAATATGCCCTAGAGGCAATCATAGAGATGATTATATTTCATTATGTTCATGACATTGGATAATGTGTTATCTTGTTCCTAGAATAATATTGTTAATATTGATTATCAAGTATGTGACTTGATTGTGAAACTCTATATTTCTGCGATAATTATTCTTATACGATCCCTGGTCGGAAACATATGAGGACATATATGAATAGACTAGCATATGTATTGGTTGATGACTATGTTTCACGAGTCATAGATATGGAGATATCAAACCAATAATATGGACACATATTAGAGAACATGATGTTGGATAAGACCCACCTTGAGACACTATTGAGATTGTTATGATTCTATGTGTCGTTAGTTGGTCTCAAGCAATGATGATGTATAATCCTTAGACCTGAGATCAGCATGGTTTCCTACATGTGTAATAGCACTCTTAGGGGTTGCCAAACGCTACACCGTAACTGGGTAGCTATAAAGGTAGCTTTCGGGTATGCTGTGAAACATGGAGAGGAATGCGACTGGTCGGATATGGGATTTGCCCCTCCTAACATAACAGGAGAGATATCTCTAGGCCCCTCGTTGTGATCGGATAAAGAAAGTGCATGGCCATGCCACTAGTAGTCGAAGTGTTCGACCACGTAAAGTTATCTGACACTCGATCGAGAAAGAATTGAACAGTCCATGGATGACACAACATCTCACCTGGAGTTCGACCAGACATCGTGAGGCAAAGGGAGTATACACGAGTAGGCCGCTTAAGTTCGAATAGTTACGAACTGGTTGTATACAGATACGAGCTGGTCGTAGATTGGTCATATACAGATACGAGCTGGTCGTAGACTGGTCGACGTAGTCACAGAGTGGTCGTAACCTGGTCGTAAGCGATTACGAACTGGTCGTGACCAAATACGAACTGGTCGTATAAAGATAGGACCTGGTCGTAAGTGATGAGGACCTGGTCGTAGATCATATTGCATTAAGGTTCGTCCGATATATTTTGTGTGTATTCGGGAATCGATATGCTCTGCTAGGAGCCGCTACGACTCGTGATCGGAAACGGTTTCCGAGTCACAACCGAACTATACATGAACCTACAGGGTCACACACTTAACGGGTTGGAACAAACCAGTACGAATACGATTCGTAAACGTGTCCGGATAGGATCCGTCACGAGCACTATATAAGGAGATGCATGAGGCTGTTTGGAATAGGCGTGAAACACCATCGAAACCCTAGCCGCCATCTTCCTGAGAGCTCCGCCGTGCGACTTGGTGCTAGCACACCGGCGTTCGGTTGTTCCTTCCCTGGACGTGTGGATACCGTAGAGGCGCTACTACGATTGTTGCGCTTGAGGACGATCTGCGATCTTCACAAGGAATCTGAGAGGTTCTTTGGAGGAGACGATCGACTCGACCCTTTGCATCGACTTCTTTGGGCGTTGGACGATCGACTACGACCACTACATCGACGTGCTCTTCGTTGGACCAGGCTACTCCAACCCTTTTTCCGCTGCTCTGCGCGTCTGGTGGTAACGATCTATGATCATCTACTTGCTTGGCATCCTGTTTTGCGTGGTAGAAATTTTTGTTTGTAGCTATCGTAGCCTACCCGCGACCCAACATATGGAGCAATTCACATTAGCATCCAACAATAGCTCTCAGCTTCTCCATCGCAGAGCAGAGGGAAGGGATTGGAGAAAGGGACAGAGGGGTAGTGGAGAGTGTACCACAGTAGCAAACCATCTCCACCTCCATTGATTCACCAAGAACATGCATCATGAAAATCAATTAGTGTCAGAACAAAAATCATCAACTATATGTCAGTAGCAGAACTCAAGCACTAGCAAAAATCCAAAAAATTAGTAGAAAAGGGGGGATCTGGGCCGAGTTGTGGTGGCCAGTGGCCAGAGGCTGAGTCGACCGGGCCGGAGCACACCAGGCGGGGGATCGAGCCGAGGCGGCGCGACGTTGTGGGGGAGACCAGAGAGAGAGAGAGAGAGAGAGAGAGAGAGGGGGAGGGAGCGGCACAGGAGCGTGGCGGCGCCATGGAGGTCGAGACGCCACAGTGCCTAGAGCCGGCGGCAAAGATGGCCACAAAGCCGAGGCGAGAGAGAGAGAGAGAGAGAGAGAAAGAGAGAGAGAGAAACACGACGGCGCTGGGCACCGGGCCGAGCCGGAGGAGGCGGCGGACCGACGGTGCCGGCGGCACTCGAGGGTGGAGGAGGAGCCGGGCCGAGAGCCATGGGGAGGCGGCGATGCTAGGAGAGAGTGGAGAGGAAGAGTGACTTTGGGGGAGAAGGCAATTGAGAAGGGGAGGTGCTGCAGGTGTTGGCCGGTTTAGGGAAAAGGGTGAGAGGTAATTAGGGTTTAGTAAGAGGGGGATTAGGGGGAGTAGAATTAGGGTTAGGAAGTTAAGTAGAAGAAAATTTTAGGAAACATGTATAAATTCTAACAAGTTGTGTTGAGTGATGTTTGTAACAATTGAAATTAGCAATAAAATTAATAAGTGTTAGCGTTGTATATATATATTGAACCAAACGGATGTAGTTAGGTCGCATAGAGCTAAGCAATAATAAATCTGTCAGGTGCTTAATAAAATAAAATAGATGAAATGTCGTAGAATTTGTTAATAAAAAGTGAAAATGCGTGCGTACCAAACCTGTACATCGCAGGCAAATAGTCGGGCAGGTTGAAATATTTTAATAATGTTAATTTAATTAAATTGAAGCGATCCTGAGTTTTTGTAGAGAATTAAATAGACATGTGTGGACCTAAGTAAAATCATTTAGGCGTTTTTGCTTGACTAAAATTTAATAGATTTAATGAAATGTGAGTGCGAGTAGTATTTTATTTTTCGTTCATTAAAACGCGAACTTCAGCATTTTCGACCTTAGAGCAAATAGATAGTAGAACAACTGTAGTGGGGGAGTGCTAACCTAGCGGGGAACCTGAAAAATGTTATTAAATTAAATCATGCTAACAAAATAGAATCCACCAACTTATGTATGCGTAATATCACCCAAAATCAACTACATATTTATTTGTATATTATTCGTGCTGCCGCATTGCTACGGAGGACGAACCAACGTCGATAGGAGTAACTGATCAGGAAGTATTCGACGCTGACCTTTCCTACAATTCCGAAGGCAAGCTATCCTCTTGAACATATATATAGTTATATTAAATGTAAACCGTATATTATTGTATTATATGTATTGCATCAAAAATTATTTCTCTAAAACTTAAATCAAATGATTGAGATGAATATGAAAGAAATGAGAAAGATGAAAGAGATAAGAATTATATTGCTGGTAAAGGGGGCCCGTGGCAGGTAAGAAATGAGGCAGGAGGTGGGACCCTTTACATATAGTTAAAATATAAGGGCCAACAAAACTCTTACTCGGTCAGAGGCTGTAAATTCAGTACCAACCATCTTCCTGTTTTGGAGGGCAGAAAATGCTACCTTGTTACGTGATTATGCTCTCCACATTGGGTAAGTAATATGTGTGAGTGTAATGGAGGAACCCAGGACCAGTAGGAGAAGTCTGGAAGTGGGGAATCCAAGGCGCTATAGCGCTAAGGTGGAGTGTTGAGCGCAGGATAGAAGCTACCTCAACCAACATTACCAAAACTCGGTGGGTGACGAGGCCAGCACCAACCGGAAGTATTGGGTGGAGAAATTAATTCACGTAACCTGGAAAACGTTCTATATTCTGATCTCGAACCCACATCAAAGGAAATGCGGTGGACCCAGTTCACAGAGAGTTCGGAATAGCTATGGGTAAAGTGGTACAAAGCCTGTGTAGCACTAAACAAAATCATGAATTCATGCCAGTCTCCTGGATTGGAGTCTACGTGAACCACTGGGGGTCTATCTTCTCTCCGAGTGACAAGTAGTGTTTTCAGTATTAAAATTTGCCACCTAATGTTTTAATGAGTTATTTTCAGAAAACAGATGGCATAGAAAATGTGATAACGAACAGAGATAAGTCATATAGTGCATCTTTTGCTATTAATGCTTGCTGACTACTTTTGTACTCAACCTTATTAGTATTCTCCTTTGTAGATCCTAGTCCGGCCGAGAATTATCCCAAGTGGGACGAAGGACATGTAGGTACCGAAGAGGCCGCAAGAGGCAAGGACGTTGACTACGAGGACCAGGGTGAGATGGGCGACTATTTCAATGAATGGGACGAGTAGAAGATTGATGGAGCAAGGAAGGTGAGAGAAGGGACTTAGTCCCATTTTGCAGTTGTAAATTACTTTGTAAGAACCATAGCCTTGCGTGGCTAACTAGAATAAAAGTACAGTTTCTATCTTATTGTTCTGCTGCATTAACTCTGCTAAAGGCTTACTATCCGTTGGAGCAGTGTTCTACTGAGCAAACAAATAGTAATCCGTATGCCTAAGTGTGATTACCCCTGGGGTAATGACATGGGGTGTCACAGGTGGTATCCGAGCAATAGGTTAGGGCCACACTAATAAAATAGATACTGTAGCAAGAACTTAGGTGTGCTTTTCTCACTTGCTATATTGCACTAATTACCGTATTAATTCTCACCTCCATATCGATTTCTATTCCTGTCCCGTTTCAAAAGTACTAAGTTAAAATGCTCATCTTCCTTAAATTGGCAACCATCCTAACATAGCACCATTCCGTTTTGCAGAACGACTAGGTTTTGTATTCAATCCGAGATAGTACGACCTAGAATAGGTTGTAGTAAGTTTCACGTTACTACCACCCGTTGGTAAGTCGGTCAAGTTTACTACTCAACCTAGGATAGATGATTTGAAAATATAAGCGTGGGTGTCTCATCATATGATATAGATTTAGTGCCTGGACTAGAGGCATAGAGTAGAACTCTAGCATGGACCTGCTTTTCCAATTTCGGGATAAGTATGGACCATACCCGTTAGCTTCCTTACCTTTTCATCTATATAACCAGAATGATCCGTCAGCATCCCAAAGCAATCTGTAATTACTTAAAGAAAGTAAAGAATTGACTGACGGTGTAAAAAGATGCCTTATCTCACTTCTGCGCATCTGTTTTCCCGAATGAGTGGTCTGTGGAACTCCGAGCGTGTAGCTCTAGCGTACCCAGGAGTGAAGTCCTAGACGTACTCAGAAATGAACCCTGAGCGTTTCCCAACACGTAGTTGGGCGGTCTCGAGAACGAGATCTCGAGCGTACCTAGGCGCGTGGATCCAGGGTAGTGTAGGTCGCACTCAGAGGCAAGCTCTAAGCGGTCCCAAACATGTGGTTTGGGCAGTCTTGAGAATGGGATTTCAAGCGTGATTGAGCACGAGAGACTCATGTAGTATAGGATTAGGATCTTTTTGCATCTCTATGTTTCTTGGTATTATTTGATTATCTGTGTATGGCATAACACAACTCACCAGCGGGTTAACCTCTGCCAGATTAATATGATACTATCTTACCTACCACAAAGTACCGCTGAAGTAATAAGGAATGAGTGAAACCAATGAAAGACCCTCAACTTAAAATGCTATAAGTTCAACCATTAATGCAACCAAATTATTAACACCCCCTCTAGGTTTCTGTGAAAGACCAAGAACAGACATATTCGCTTCAAGGACTTGCCCATTGTCAGAATACTCAGAGTCGTCAAGTTGCAACAAAGTTGCTTCTTATAAGGTCTTCAAGAATGATAAAGAGACTCCATAGACCCTAAAAACCTCTTCCTCAGCACCGCTAACAAACCGATGGTTCCCAATACCAAAAGGAATGACCCGCCATTAATATCATGAATTTGCGGACAAGCGATGTCGCGCTAACAAATCACATCTCCTAGGTTAACTTGACTTATCCAAGAAGCAGATATGTGTGTGGTCTACATACCTAACATTGATTCATAAAAGGATTAGCAAGTAGTATGAGAAAATGACAACCAACCAGACATGTAAGTTCTATTACTTAGATCAAAACCGACATAAGTACAAGAACCTTTCTGGTCATGGTCAACTGATATCAAATAATCGCCACATCTTGACCATGTCAAGTCAGATACAGGTGCAAAATGACTAGATGGGATTATCCAAATCTGCCAATTTTTTGAATCCACTCCAACATGTCTACACCTATGCAAAGATCCACCATAGCCATGTGCAAGAATGAATTTACCATCAGGCTCCCAGTGGCCACCATAAAATCCATGGGCTAAGTGACTTAATTCACTAACGGACACTCAATCTATCCAAAGTCCCATATTTTTCTCCGGCTTCCATATCATCCTCATGTCGTCCATGGATATAGATAATATGCACATTGGCTGACGAGCGTCATCATTAGGTAATAGTTTGAGAAGTTGCAACTCTACAGAATATACCTAATCCTCATGCCCAACAAGAGGACTTGTCAACATAAAAGGCTACAAATACCCCCACTAATGCATACCAATTCCTTAACACCTTCCCCACAGGACGCCAGGTCATTTGTCAATGGTTGATATTATAAAATGGGCAGACCTCAAGGAAAGCCTTCTAGCATGCCTGTGGTTACAGCGGACAGGATATGTTGGACAGTACCCATCCTTGCCAAGCACTATAAGCCGCAATCGAAAACAGTCTGTGAACATAGTTCCACCAACAAAGCTTGACCAGTAGCTATCTTCTGCGCAAGATTCTATTGCTATTGAGGACCACAGTCCCTCAACTGTTGACAACAAGCAGACATATGATAATGATTGGTCTCCATTGGATGAGCCACCATTAGGAAATAAATCATCCCTCCCCGAGACTCTGGTGACCCATCGTTATATGAGGCACCACCACAGTCATCTACGTAGTTTGCTGATGTGGCTAACTCACATGAAAATTCTCATTCAAATGAAAACAACTCAACTATAATTAGATCAGTAAATGCTCCTGAGGGACACCTGGAGCATCATGAAGGTAATTTTGAATATAAAGATGGATTATTGCAAAACTCGAGTACCTATCTGCCTCAGAAGCATTCTCACACAAAGGGCAAAGTTGTGGAGTCCAATGATGAGGTATCATCACTAGTAGCAAACTTCTAGGGTCTAAGCATACATAACGACGAGTTAATTGCCACCAAGTTAGCTGATGATAACCCTGCAGATCCAATTCCTGATCATTTGCAAGTTTCCAACGCTCAATAAACCAAATTAAGCCTTGGCAGTTTTAAACCCGGTGCATTCTCTAGGCTTCTCCCACTGAAGAGCACCGATAATAGTGTGGAGTTGTCTGTTGTTGAAGAATCTGTACCTTTTGATCAAATAACTACAAGAGGACACGATTCCTATAACAGTAGTGTGGTGGATTTGTTAGTAAATGAGAACTATCAGACCATTATGGAAACAAATGTGGAGAGTCTTGATGTACCTCCTATTTCACATCCTGATATCCTGAGATAGGAAGTAGTCGATGATCATTTTGGTCTTAAATATAACTTGCCATCTGTCTCGAGTCATGCATATTCCAACCCAATCTAGCTAAGTACAATGGAGGCCCCACAGGCAAACCCCCACACACTTTCCTATCGGTCAAGCTTGCTACAAGCAATTTCGTTACACAACAACCACCTACCCATGGACTTTGTCCAAACATGCCACAACAACCACTACCCCAAGATGGACCACTTGGGCCCAGAACCTTTAGCCATTCCTTCTAGAAACCCATAGCTCAGTAGCAACCTGTTGCCATAGCCATAAATGTGCAAAGTGTATAGGATGCCACCTGACGAAAGATAGCATGATTGTTGATTATAGGATTAAAGGATTACACAATTGTTGGGTATTGGATTACTAGAAACACATTGTTGGGAGATATTAGATTATAGAGTTAAATTATTATTGGATACGGGAATAATGAATTGTTGGATGCGGGATCATAGGAATAGATAATTGTTGGATACTGGAGGTCGGATCATAACCATATATTATTATTGGATTATTGGATATTAGACGAATGGATGTCGGATTATAGAAATAGATTGTGGTTGATATTGGATTGATGAGTGTTGGATTATTAATGCATGATTAGTGAGTATTGGATTATTGTTGGATATAGAAATGAATGTTGACTACTTAATTATAGGAATATATTTGTTGGATTGTTAGAATCAGGGATATTTGAATAGGGAGATAGATTATTGTTGAAGATTGGATTCTGGGATTATATAATTGTTGGAATTGGATTATTAGATTTCATCATTATTGGATCATAGGATTACATCATGATCGGATTATTAGAAATATATTATTATGGGATTATAGAAATACCTTTATTGGATATTAGAATATGTTAATGCTTTGGATTATAGAAGTATATCCTTATTAGAGTATAGAAAATAAATCTTGATTGGATTACAAAGATACATATTGACAGATTCGAATCGATTTTAGTAATTGTTGGAGAATTAGTATTGAGAAATTGATCTAGTAAAGGTGATGATTGAAATACGAAAAGATTGGATTTTCATACCAATGTAGGATGTTAATTTTTGGTGGACTTGTTGAATCATGATATATGGGTAAACTTTGTGGAATTAATTGGATGAGTTGGTTATGTTGGATTTATGAGATATGATGGCATAGTGAATTTGGATTTTGATGTATTATTAGTGATTGCTGGAAATCTAATATTGACGATCTAATCAGGTGTAGGTAATGAATAAGAAATGGAGTTGGATTATTATAGTAAGTTGTGATTGGAATTCAGGTGCATGGGTTGAATTATAGAGAATTAACGAATTAGCGGAGTTAATTGAATAATAGTGATTGGTTAATCTACAGTTGTTGGTGGACTAATGGAAATAATGAGGTAGTGAATCAACGAGCATAATAGATTGATTTGGAGAGTATTATTTTAATATGGACGCTTGACTCACTGATCTTAGAAATGACAACAAGATTGAAATTGGGGAGCTCAACCAAAGGTTCAATTATGATTTAAAACGAGGCAATGTGTCGACGATCAAGTCGCCGATCTTACGAAATAAAACAGAGGAAAATAGCACAGATCTCTTGGGAGAGAATAGGGCTGCTTTTTATTGATATGAACTGGCTATTAGAGGGGGTGTCTACGACCCAGTGGTGTAATACCCCAAATCTATTTAAGAGGGAAGAAAGAATTTAGGGAAGAGAGCCAATTAGAAAATATAATTAATAGCAGTTTAGAGGCTAATTTTTGCAAGGATTCGACAACTTGGGCTGTGGGCTTCCGGCCCATAGCATTTTCGACCCATGGTGGAGGGAGGGGGCAGCCGACCAAAAGGAGGGGGCAAACCCTAGGGCGCCCCTCCCCCCCATTGGCCGCCACCCCTCCCCACTCCCTTGGCCGCCACCTCCTCTGGTCCTTGCGCCTCCTCCCCTGGTGGCACCCCCTGCTACCAGCCAAGAACTCGCCTTCCGCTGTCGGCCAAGTTGGAGGAAGAAGGAGATCGCTTTGTGGTGGCTGGCCAAGAAGAAGGAAGGGGGAGAAGGGAGAAGGGGAGGGAGAGGGATCATGTGGTGGTTCTTGTGTTCTTCAGTGGTTTCTCCAAGGGTAACCCCCCCCCCCCAATCCCATTCGATCAGTTGTGTAGTCTTGCGTTTTGTCAATGTCGGT
Source organism: Phyllostachys edulis (assembly GCA_036346405.1). NCBI lineage: Eukaryota > Viridiplantae > Streptophyta > Magnoliopsida > Poales > Poaceae > Phyllostachys > Phyllostachys edulis. The sequence goes on along the minus strand of CM070557.1, from coordinate 15,673,147 downwards.
ATTAGATCAGTTTCTGGCAGTCTGTAGTGTTTGGCTGATTTAGGATTGTTAACTGCGAATTCAGGTTTGGCCATCTGCTAGAGATTTGTGAGTAACGTCATTAGCTTTCCGTAGGATCTTGGATCCGGTCAATTGGATGAACGGATCATAAGTTATGATTTTTTTAGCGTCGTTTTTCAGTAACTCTATCAGAATTCTGGCAGCCAGTATTAAATGGTCATTAGCAATTAGTTAATGAATTATTTAGAGGATCTTACCAACACAAAAGTTGTAGGGTTTTTAATAAGGTTTATAGAAAGCTAGAGAATGTATTTTTTGGATGTCTGTACTGAAAGATATGTAAGTTTTAGTCTCGCTATCCAGAACCTCTGACGGGATTTAGTAGTCTTAGTAATCTTGTTAGTAGGGATAGAGGATGTCAGAATATGAAAATCTCACCAACTAGTTTTATGTGGGTAGTTTAATAAGATTTCTAGATAATCAAATAACACCACTTTTGGATATCTAGACGAAAAGTTATGATTTTTATAAGAAGTCTGTTCTGTTTTGGGACAGATCGCTGTTCTTTGGAGTTGGTATTTTGGGTTGCGCTAGGGAACATAGTTAGTCATATATTTTGTTTCTAGCAATGTCTTGTCCAGAAATGTTATCTTAGAGTGTTTGTTTAAATTATTCAGGTGGGGGTTTGATTCCGGGGGCATCGCCCTCTTCGCGTCATCAATCTTTGCACAGTTGAGGCAAGTACAATTAGTGGTAGAATAATTAAGAGTGATTGTTCATGAATGCTAGTATTATGTGTATGTTCTCTACTCATGAATGCTAGTATTATGTGTATGTTCTTTACTCATGTATGTCGCTGCTGGTTATTACATGTTTATGTTGGATAAAAGGATTGACTCATATGCATCATGTTATCATCTTTGAAACTTGGTCACATGGTGACCAAGTATTGATTTTGAGGTCCCCGTCATGTATTAGATGGGCTTGAGGTCTCCACACTCGTGGAGTATGGGCTTATGGTCCCTATGCTAGAAGGCACATGCATGGGTATGCATCGACGGATGCATACTCCGCATTACCGGTATATGCAAAGAGAAAAGAAAAGGTACATTTGTGCATTTGCATTGCATGAACATATGATCTGGTTTATTATAAAGAATTGTGGTTGGATGATGGTGACAGAGTTGTGTATTAAATTGTACTTTGCTGAGTCATGAACTCACACTTACTGTTTGTTTGTATTTTTAGGTATCCCTTACACAAACGTCATGCATGGGAGGGGATAGTCATAAGATCTATTGCACACAACCACGAATCACCCATGAATGATTAATTTTGGATTATGAATTAATAACTGAGCAAACTACCAAGATGTTTTATGTTGGTTATGTCTCATGCATTAGTTGGTTTGTAATAGAGTTGGTTAATGCTCCATGGAAGTTTTATGATTATGATTTAAATTGGTTGCTTGAATTAAGTGATTTATGTTATTAATATTTGTTAGAACCTTCTGTATGGTTAACTATACAAAGGAGGTTCTGCTAAAATTTGGTATAATGCCTTAGTTTCAAATTGTTCCTTTGTTATTTTAGTAGCATTCTAGGCTCATGTTGGGCTAGGGTGTTACAGGTGGTGGACTAATCCTAATTATACTGAGTATGATGCTTGCTATTCTATTCAATCAGACTTAAAGCATGAATCTAATGCTGATTGTGCTGCTCCAATCTGATGCAAGACCCTCTCTCTCCTTTCGTCTGCGCTCCATCCTTAAATAACTTCCAAGAGGTGGCAGTTACTCCTAGAGAAGATGTCCCTTGTGAAGCGTCGCGACTGGTCGGAGCGAGGCGATGGTTGATAAAGTATCAACCGCTTTGTGGTTGAGCATCTGTGAGACACTCAACCATACAATGGTTGTTTGTTAGTGTCTTAGGATCATGTAACGTCGCGTGGTATGGAATAAACAACATGTATTCCATTCATCACACGGTAAAGAATATACTTGGAATTAGATCCATATACCAGTTCATAACTCATGCGAGCAGCTACCTGGCCAGAGACTAGGTACAGGACCTTGTCCGACCAGGGTACCCATTATGTAACCTCTGGAATCCTCAGGACTAGTGAGGTCGTTAGCCTTAGGGGTTTCGACCATGAAGACGTATGGTCTTTTATTATGTATTAAATTAATACATAGAGGTTTTAATCCTCGTCATCTAGCCCCTGAACTTTAAATGAATAGGTCGTGTGAACACCTTCTTCTGACAAAGTCGTATCGGGCAGACCTTCATTTAATGTCGTGACATTCGAAGTGGTATGTATTCACTTTAAAGTTGAGAACCTGCCTTGGGAACCAAAGAGTTTTTCCGTCCTTTGGACAAAGAAGGTTTTATCCGTTGGACTTTAGATAACTCCCGATTGCAGTTAAAGATCTGAAGCTATAAAATCCCCATTGCTGGGTTTTAGAGCTTTCACGCTTCCAAATCTTCCCCCAATTCTCCTCAGTTTCTTGCCAAGAATCCTTTTCGACCACCGTTTTCTTTTCCACCCAAAGTTTCCTCCGACCTCTATTCACCTTCTCGCAAGATCTTACCATGTCGGACTCGACAACCAAGTGGGTGGCTTCGGATCTGAGCGACAGGAAGCTCGAGGCGCTAGAAGGAATCGGAATGATCTCGGACAAGAACTTGGTCAAATGGAGGTCAGTGGTCGGAGAACACTTTCCGAGCCGTGAGGAAGAGGAAATCCCTATTTTCCTCGCCTACATCGAGTGCGGGCTAAGGCTACCGGCGCACAAATTCCTCCCCCGGGTTCTAGAGTACTACAAGATAGAGTAGGTGAATTTGGCTCCGAATTCCATTTCTAACATCAATATTTTCGCCTATCTATGCAAGGCGTACCTGGGAATGCGACCAAATCTGAAGCTCTTTAGGTATTTTTACCGGATGGCAATGTCAGGAAGATCCACGGCGAGTCCTTGAGAATACACGCTACGCCTTCACGACGGGAAGGCTGATGAGTACATCCCAATGTACTCGAAATCCTCGTGGTCGTCATGGAAAAGGAACTGGTTTTACATGACGGTCATGAAAGACAACGGCCTCTACTTCGCCCGAAAGAGGGCGAGCGAGAATCCAAAGTGGAGGGGAATCGTGGACAAGACAGGGATGGTTGGAAGATGTGTGGAGGCTATTCAAGACCTTAGGACAAAGGGCTTGACTTCCTAGCATGTGGTGAGGGATTTCACTATACGTCGAATTAGTTCTCTGAAGCTCTGAGACCATTCCCTACTCTGGTACATTGGTAAGGATAAAGCAATCAAGGACTCAAGGGATGGTAAGTCTTTGATAAAGCTCCGACCAGTATAATTTATCAGTTGATTATCATATAACCTTGAAATCTCTTTTGTCTCTTTTTGATGTCCTTTCCTCTAACGAGGTCAGAGAGCGGATCAAAATGATCTACGCCGGGGAGCCTGATGAGAAGGCTATATTTCTCGATATCTTGGCGGCAGCCTCGAAGAAAAGGGAGGAGGAGACTTAAAGTAGATAACCAATTTTCCTTCACCTTATATATATATATATATATATATATATATATATATATATATATAATAAGGTGAAGGAATGCCTGTGCATTGCAACGGAAACACAAACTGCGTGGGGGTAAACTCCTTTTATTAGTAGTGAAAAGACCATTGCACCTGACTCCAAAACAGTCCAAAAAATATCAGATAAGGCTGAAGAATGGTGCTATATAATTGAAATAGATTGAACTCTGTAATAATCAAGTGTTTGTTTTAAAAAAATCACTTGCAAATGCCAGTATCTTGGCATTATTGAACCATCATTAATCTCTATCTTTCAGCAAACGTGAGGCTGCGATAGAACACATGAAATTTAATTACAGTAAAGTGCAAATAGTTCAGGGGTACAGATCTGGATCAGGTTTCTAACATGGATAAAAAAATGCATTCCATTGGCAGTGAACTGCAAAAACCTGAACCAAAGCATGCAAAGTGAAATACAGAAGGGTGGCAACTCCTTAATTATGAGTAGCTAGCGCCTAGCATACAAAAATAGAGCATGCATAGTGAATAGCTATCTCTAATTCATAGAGAACTGTAGAGTGTAGAAACAAACTCGATCTAATTGGATACTGAAGTTACTACCCTCGACACTTCAATGGAGACATGCAGAATGCTAAATTTCACTCCTACTCGTAGGCACATTAGAACAACGTTAGCAATTTGTTTCCGATTAAGTATGTTCCAACATGTGTGGAAGAAACAATGGTCAAATGATAAAAGGATTATGTACTGATGCATTAGTGCAGAGAATTATGTTCGCACAATTAGCAGGCTGTAAGCAAATAGAGGGCTGTTTTACTTCAGTAACTTGCATTGTAGTAATTCTTAATGTAGTACAAATTTCGGTAGCAAGTGCAAGTTATATTGTCGATTGAGATGTTTTACCATCGATGATATATCAAGCACTCCTTGTCTTTGTATTGGTCAATGGGACTATCACGACTCATGGTCGTCGATTTTTTCCATGGTTACATTAGTGCTGGTACACCGCTATCATTAAAGATGCATAAGTAAAGAAGAACATAGTGTTAATAAAGAAATGACTTATCAACAATAAATAATGGTCGTCTGCGAAAAAGATGTTTTACTTCAGAAAATATAATATTGTTTTAACTTCAGTAACTTGCTTTGTGTACTAAGAAAGCTAAAAATAATTCAATGTAGTGGAACTGTAATTCCAGTTCCTAGGTTTCTATCCAAAACAATGCAATAATAGCTGCTCTATTTGGCTTGATCTACCTATAAAGTCACGTAACCATTTTTTAGAATGCTATGCAGCAATGTTCCTCACACCAATAAAGGAATATATACTTGCTAACTATGTTAATAATGATTATTGAAGTCTGAAGAGACAATCTGTTTATGCTAAAGAATGGTGCTATACTATGTTGTCGAATTTGCAAAAGAAAGGATCTGGATATCAGAAAAATTCACCAACAGCTGCTGCTGTGTCCTGTGTAGATCTCTTCCTAGGACCAACCAGTGCAATACTCTTGCACACATAGTAGGGTGCCCGTGCGTTACAACGGAATTCCAAATCTTACAAAAATAATATTTATCTTTAACACATGAAGTGCGTTTGGCAGGAATGACAATTTCCAAAAGTGGCTCAATTACTCAAAAGTCAACTTCTCTCTGTTAGACATCACTGCCAGGGGTGTATCATTTCCCATGGATCCAAGAGCTTCCACTCCATCTTTAGCCATTGGCAGCATCAACATTTCTAGGGCTTCTACTGTGTATCTGGAGTTAATCAGTTGGATAGTTAGACAGCAGAAATCAAAATATCAGATATTATAATAAAGAAAGTCGAACCCTTGGTTACCCAAAGGCCTTTACTGGTGTCGATTCCATTAATACCTCCACGCTCCTTGCTCTCATTCTTTTACTGCACCAAATTGTATAAGAACTTAAAACCCCTATGTTAACTATGGTCGACTCAAGTTCTCATCAATAACCAAGTCGAAATTGTAGCCCAAGGAAACATATAATGTTGAAGCATGATAGAGGACTTACTCGAAGTGAACCACAAATGCTTGGAGCAACTGTGGTTTCTGGCACGGATTCTACAATGTCCTTGAGGCGTATCTTTTGTCTCGAGCCATTCCCCATATGGGTGAGCTTTAGAGTACTGTGCCTTCAGTGCTTCATCATCCACTATAGTATGGTTCTCAAAATCAACCAATAGCATAATTCCAGGGTTTAGTCACAAAAGATTATGCACACTGCAACGGAACAACTCACAAAAGATTATAAAAATTATCATTTGCCAAGTGTAAATGCACACTGCATGTTGCACTGTGTTAGACATTGAGGCATTGAGCTCTTACCTGAATCTGAAGAGGTAGCATCCACAATTGGTAGAATTTTTTAAAATTCATCCTTTGATAGGCCAAGCTTCTCACACTATAATACTACCACTCAAATTTATAACTCCCTGCTTCAAACATTACTGTAAAGATGTAACCAATGTTGTTAACCACCAATAACCTCCATGCTCCACATTAGGAATAAAAATGAGATGATAATGCAAGACTCTCCCATTTGGATGTGAAACAAGGTTTGATGAAATCAAACAAGTATACTAATCAACCATGACAAATAACTATTATATTCTTGAGTTAGTTTGTAAATTGAGTTAGTATGTTTATTGATCTAGGGAAATTGAAATCAAAGTTCGATTGTGTGTTTTTTTGTTGAATTCAATATAAGGATTTTAAATTATCTAAATCTAACTCTCTATAAAATACATGTGATAATCCAAATGCATGTGATAAACCAAATGGAGATCTTCTATAAGTTGAAAAAACATTTTAACCTTGGTACGATCTGCAGTAAAAGAATCATCAATAAACTGAGTAATCATACCGCATTCTTTCTAATTGGAAATTATACTATCAAGAGTTAATACAAGACACCATCAACCAGACTTTTCATTAGAAGGATGTTGCTGCTGCACAGAGAGAGCCAGACGGAGAGTTTGCTGAAGCAAACCTGAAAAGGTCTAGTGCCCCTCGTCACGCAACATGCTTCCAGCAGCAAGGCACAATGGTAGCATGGTCGCAATCATGGTGCCATCTGGATGCAGACATAAAAACATGCACTTAAAAAGAAGTATATGACAAGTAATCATTAATTGCAATGCAAACCACTGAGCCAGAGAAGTCTACCAAAGCCTTACAGGCTGCATACTTCCATTTCTAAAATATCAAAGACGTATTCTTGCTTGATAAAAGCAGTATAATTGGTGTACAGTATGCATATGTTAGCATTCAATCAAACTACAATCCTAAATTAGAGGACTAAAAGTTGTACATTGTGCAATATACCCTCTTCTCTACCTATGTATATACACATTTCCTAAAGAAAAAACTATTACTGAAATCACATACAGAATCAAGGGTGGTTCTTTGTCAGTATACCCTTTTTTCCAACAGCAGATGCCCTTTTCCCATATGGAAATACCCAAAAGAATATTAAAGCAGTAATTGATTCTAGTAAAACTTCAATGATGGTTGGATCGTCCAGTAACTCAGTATATTAAAGTAGTTGAAGCAAATAGAGTAATTGTTGTGTCTGAATTGAAGGAGGCATTGCAGAACAGTCGAGGATAAATTTTTTGACCGGTAATAGTAATGCATTTTCAGATTTTTTAGTTCTGCATGCAATTGAATTGCTATTTTATTCGTATCATTCAACTTTGTTTTTGGATAATGGATATGTGGAATCTTACTTGTAAAGTTATTCAGAATCTGAAATGGAGAAGGTTCGCACTCAATTACTGGTATTGTTGTCCAAACAGCCCAAACCATGGAAAGGTTAATAATATAGCATATCTCTAAGATGTAAACATCTGTCATTCTTATGTTTTAATTGATAGTTGGCCAAGCAATGGTAGAAGCGGCAGCCAATATGCAACAGAGACTCAAGAACGAGCTACCATTCCATTGTCGAGCCGGATCATTAGTAGAGCTAGGAAAACCACTCTCTAATGGGCAAGTAAAGGACCAAGAGAAGATAGTCTGCTATCCTCGCAGACAAGATTGCAACATCATCAAACTCTCGTGAGATACTCGATGCACTTTCCAAGTTTGCCGCAGAGAAGCCAATAATTCATCCAAACACGTCCGGATAAAAGGCTAAAAGTGGAACAATCCTCACAGGTCCCAAGCGTTGCGAATGCTGCTTTTGTTCCAATGCCAACAATGGCTGCCATCCAAAAATGAGACCAATTCACCATAACAAAACCACTTTATTTTAAGCTAAATGAAAATTCAACACAAAAAACTTTCGCAGCTTTATTGAAAACCTTTGTGATATAACACCATATGGAGCTATAGACCCTCAAAGTTACAATATGAGTTAAAAAAAAAAGGAGTCAATTTGAGTTCTCCACACACACAAAAAAATGCACTGTATATTTCATGGCCTAAAAGTTAATGGTCTGGCCAAGTCAAATGTAAAGCTTGAAATGGCAAGGCATTTTATCTTACAAAGCTCTATATGGAACTGCTAATATATGCTTAACAGTTAACCTTGAGCAATCACGGAAATTTTATACAAAGATCACTCAGTAAAATAACAAGATTTATCACCTTGCATTTTAGAGGTCACATTGTTAATGTAGTACTATTTAACTTTGAGGACACGTTCAAAGAGCCTGAAAAAAATTGGGAATCAATTAGTAACTTCATCGAGTGTGTAATGAATTTATTTATTTATATTGAAAAACAGATATTAGTGGATAGTTTAACATGTATAGGAGTATCAATATTTGGTAGTTTGCCAAGTTCCATTCTTCTTTTTTTATAGGTAACATAAATATATTATATATGGTTCAACTTCTAAAGTTGTGTCTATGTTATATTTCCAAAGCATAGATGGTTATTTATTATTAGGAACTGGCATGGAGCCTTACATTATGGAGATTATGCCATTGATTTCAACAAAACAAGATAAAGCTAAATGCACTGTCTTTTTTAACAACCTTGGCTCCTCTAATAATCTAGTAATGACAAGCTTCTCAAATGCAACTATTGCCCAGTTCACAGTTTCTTAGAGGCTATTCCCTACATGGAGGCACAAACTTCAAGGTTACCAGAAGCCAAACCATATACTCAGCTTGAGCAACCAGGAAATACTCCTTAGTCCTTACCAATCCATTCCTAATATTTTGAATTTTCAGGAAGGAGGGTGCTGCTAGGTGGAATCTTTTTGATGCAAAGGCAATTGTGCGGGAATAGGATTTTCATCTATATCCTCAATAACAAGCAGTTGAAGATACACACCAGAGTGATAACCATCAGAGTGATTAACATGTAAGAGGCTATCTTTGAGATCAACTGGCAAAAGGGGGTCCATAAAAACAAGACAACATATGTAGTGAGTAACACCACAAATTGTGGAAGCACACCTGAATCATTCCAGGATGATCACGAACGTTGTTTCTAGGCCAGGGAGTTCCATCCTGCATTGTCCACCCTTCCTCAGGAACTTTCTGGGCTTTAGCAACCAACGCATTGATTCTAACCTTGAATTCCTCATACTCTCTGAAAAATTCAAGCTTGGCCTAATTAGCATGACTATCAAATAAAGGACCATAACAAAGCATTATAGGAGAGACCAAATAATGCACCTTCATTGCTCTCCTCTGCCTAACAAAGTTTGGTGCCACCTTATCTTTAAGGTAGTCTATCTTCTATTGGAAGTACCACCCTTGAGCACGTGGTTCAATGCAATACTTTTGCAGAAAGAAACCCATTTCTTTGCAAATTCAGATGTTTCAGACAATGCTTCAAATGTCAGCATTGCAGCACCATCGTCAGGAACATAGCAAGAAACCTTATCAAGTGGATAATCCACCGTGAGAATAGATAGAACAGTATTGCAATTTATGGGAGACCAAGAATGGATGGAGAGAGACGGGAGGAGGGCACGTACTGACACGGTCGACCTCCTCGTCACGGGTGAAGTATAGGTCATCGAGGAGAAGAAAGGGAGGAAGAGAAACCTGAGCTGCTCGGGTAGAAGCCCACCAGCACGGGGGTGCCCGAAGAGGCTGTTCAGCATGGCCGTCTTGCTGGCGCCCTACACGAACAGATCAGAACGAAGCACAAGCGGCGGATTGCGAGGGGGGTTTTGGTGGCGGCGGCCGATACTTAAAACATTTCCCAGGGCGACGGCGTTGAGGAAGGTGGAGGGGCGCCGCGGCGAGGCGTCGTCGGAGGGGTCAGCGGCGGCGAGGAGCATGGCCACCTGGCAAGATCCGGTGGCATCACCTCAACCCTAGCCTCCACTGCACAGATCTGATGCCCTGCGCCTCCCGTGCTTCTCCTCTAGCCATGGATCTCGCCTTGCCATGTGTGGGTTGGCCGCAGAGAATCGGCCAGACGAGGCAGCGTCCGTGCATCGGGGAGGGGAGACGACGGTTCGGGAGGAAGGAGACGGAGAGCGTGGTGGGGTACCGTGGAGGAAGGTGGTGATAGTACAAGGAGGCCTATCACGGTGTCTGCGCTTGGAGAGGTAGCGAAGGAGGAAGCGGCGGCCGGAGAGGAGCACCTCATGACGAGGTGGGAAGCGAGGCGAAGCGGCGGTCCCGACGAGGCGGCATCAGCGGCTCCATGGGACCTTCAGGAGGAGATCACGGTGGACGAGGAGGAGGATGAGCTCGTCCATGGTCATCTTCTTCTTGAAGGAGCCGGTCGGGAGAGACCCTTGGGCGGCGGCGGGAGGGAGGAGCGCGATCGGGCGGGTTGGAGTGGTAGGCAGAAGGAGCCGTTAGGGAGGTTCAGGAGGTGAGCCAGGCAGGTGGGTCGGAGAGCGCATGCAGTAGAGACTCTGACAGTGGCAGGGAGGATAGCCGGGAAGAGGAAGGTCTTGGGGCCAAGAGGATAGGGAAGGGGAAAAGAAAACGGGGTGGGTGAGGTGGTTACCAAATTTTTGAGCGAGGTGGAGCAGTTCACGTGCGGGCATGAGCGAAGGTGTGGGACGATTGGTGGACGATCGTCCGCTTGCGCGGACTAAACTCGAAATTATAGTAGTTAAGATATATATCCTCCGATCTGTTTATTGATTTTGCTCTAATGTGTAGGTGGTCAGACTGAAGGTTATACGATCCGGCGAGGATCGTAATCCCACCGTGGTTCCGACCGATTCCTGCCCAGAGGCAGTGGAAGAAGATGATCTTCTCGAGGTAAAAGAGCATTTGAAAGAAAGATATATAATTAGACGGAAAATTTTATCACCTAATCAAATTTGATTTTTGATTTAGGTGGGAAAGATGGAAGGCCCGTAGAGCAAAGCTACGGAAGTTGTAAACCCCAGGGTGGTCGTTCGCGACCTGACAGTTGTTAATGAGACAACTGCTCTAGAGGTCGACGAAACCACACCTTCTGACCCGATGGTCAGGAATATTATCCTCGACCAACTGGTCGAGAATATCGCTTCCAACCTCATGTTAGAGGATGTGAGTGGTCCAACCAGCCCTACCGGTTTAGAACCAGTGAAATTGGTTGAGAAGAAAAGAAAAGCAAGCGTTACGGAATTTAATCCAGCGCGTTTCAAGGTCAAGACCAAAAAATCAACTAGGTATGGACAAACGAAATAGTCATATGAGTGCATTCCTTTAAAAGTCTTTGACAATTGAATTTTTGAGCTTCCTTTCTTCTTTTTGTACAGATCTTCTGGTGTCCCGGTCATCTTCGGCCAGAACATTCCTGAGGATCAAGCAATCGAGGAAGTCCTCGTCCAAAACACTTCTCAGACTAAAGTTTCTGAAGACAAAGTGGTCGAGGAAGCCCCCGAGCAGGCGTCGGTGCCAGCACATGTTCAGGATCCAGTAGTGATTCTAACTCCATTTGCGGAGGTAGACGTCTCTGAAGATTCTCAACAGGTTCCAACCCTTGTTGGTAATTCCTCTAAATCTAACAAGTTCTCTTTTTGCCCTCGATTTATCGAGGATAAGGAGCTTGATGAGTTTTGGGGAAAGGTATCGAACCGTCAAGCCAAGACAGGTCCTAATACAATTTTTGCCGAATATAATGATGTGGCAATTCGGGTAAGTATCTACGACCATTTTCATAGTTTTTCCTTTCAAAGTTTATAAGAAACTTTAAAGAAGAATGCTATTTGTGTAGCACATGGTCGAGAATTATGCTGTGGTCGGAGGACTGACCCAGCGAATAAAGCTCCTAGAGCAGAAATACTCCGAATTACAAAGTAAAGACTTTCTTCTTCACTTTTCTTCTTCTTCAATACTTTTTCTTCTTCTGTTAATCAATTATTCTACCTTATCATATTTGATAGATTTGGAGAAAATAATAGAAGAGGTCGTGACTAAAGAAGCCAGAATAACCAAGCTTGAAGAAGAATGCCAAGCTAAGGATCGGTCGATCGCATATGTGACGATCAGGCACAAGGAAGTCATTGTGACTTTTTGAAAAGAATATTGAAGGTAATCGGTCGTAAACTTAACCAGTGTATCATCTCTTCTAATCATACTTACTCACCACTTGTTTTACTCGTGCAGAGCAAACTCAAGCGCAAAATAGATTTAAAAAAGCTCTAGAGTTTGAGCAAGACAAGGAGGCATCTCTTGTGCAAAACCTTGATGAAAAAGTCGCTGCACTTAACAAAATGATCTTCGATATGGGATTAGGATCGAGTCTGCCTACCTTAAGAGATCCAACAGAGAAGATGAACTATCTTGGCCAACTTCTAGAAGATCTCAAGGGTCTGCTCAAAACTACTTGGAAAAATTATGCCCAGACGATGAAAGAAGTTGTGGCCAGCGGAGTTGGCTTTGCTTTGGAAAAACTGAAGGCTTCCGACCTCTCCATCAATCTCCAAGCCATTGAAGAAGATTTCAACTGCTTGCCTAAAGATGTGACCAAGTTTCTCGAGGAAGTAAAGCCTCTCTGAGACAAGGTTGCAGAGGAAATGGAGGTCGGATCTCTGTCAACCAGCAATTAGTCTAGAGATCTCTAGGAGAAGAAAATTGTATCATAAGAATTATGAAATATATAAAACTTACCTTTCTGTCATCAATAAGTCTTTTGTTTATACTGTTGACTTTTGAAGTACTCATATATTCTCTAGCCCCCAACTGCTTTATAGCAAAAGGACTTTACTAAATAAGCAGTAAGCCAAGAAGGAGTACTAAAGTCTCGACCATTGTTTGAAGGCATATATTGATTATATGAGAAAACTGATCGTAGTACTACTATGAAATCAATTTGGTCGGAATCAGTGTCTGATTTCGACTAGTTATAGATCTGTTTGTCATAATCGAAATACCAAACAAAGCATTATATGGTCGAAATAAAAAAGACTTGCTTTGATGAGAAAAGAAAACATGCAAGAATGTATGCAATAAACGATAAGTGATTTTATTTATATGCAGTATCCAAAACTGGTCGGAAGAACTGCTAAGAACTGAAGACATGAAAAACACTTTGCGAAACGTGCCCAAGCTCAACCGGTTCATTCTGATCGTTTTCGTTGAAACAATCGGTACGAGCAGAGCCGAGTTTTAGTTCTGAAGGAAGCATGGCTTCAGCACCATAAACCAAGAAGAATGGTGTTTCACCAGTTGTACGATTGGTCGTGGTTCGAATGGCCCATAATACAGAAGGAAGTTCTTGAACCCAAGCCCCTGACTGTTTTATTAACTGGTCGAATACTCGGCGTTTGACCCCCTGCATTATTATACCATTGGCTCTCTCAACTGCTCCATTGCTCTGCGGATGAGCGACAGAAGTGAAATGTATCTTGATACTAAAGTCTACATAGAATTGTTGGAATTTACCGCTTAAGAACTGGGTACCATTGTCTATGATTATATGACTGGGTACACCAAATTGTGTGATCACATTTTTTATGAGAAACCTCTTAGCGGCCTCAATTGTTGTTTTAACGACATGCTCGGCTTCAATCCATTTTGTGAACATGTCAATCATGACGAAGAGGAATTCGAAGCCCCCATGTGCTCTTGGGAAATGTCCCAGAATGTCCAGTCCCCAGGTTGCAAAAGGCTAAGAAAGAGGAATGGTTTGCAAAGCTTGTGCCAGCTGATGTACTTGTCGGCTATGAAACTGACATTGTACGCACTTCGTTGCAAGCTCTTTTGTATCATGAAGGGTAGTTGGCCAATAGTATCCTTGCCTGAAGGCTTTACCGACCAGCGTTCTGTAGGAATGATGTGCTCCACAGACTCCTTCATGAATTTCATGATTAGTTTGTACGACCTATAGGGAAACATTTATGTCATCGGAAAGCTCGACCACCGAGAGTGAATCGAGTTGCTCGAGAAAAACTCCAGGCGGGATGGTCGACCTAGTGGAGGCCATCCGTGCCACTGGTCTACCAGAAAGTTTTCCTTTCTAGAAATATGTTAGATCTGGAACCGAAGAAGTGCTTTTCGAGTTTCCGTACTTCCGCCAAATAAGATGATATCTTGGTACTTGTGCATTGATACTCTTTCTCTACTTGATTCGCTACTAGTTGACAATCGCCTTTCACTAGTAATCTGCAAATCCCGAGCGAACGAGCTGCTCGGAGTCCTGCTAGTAAACCTTCATATTCTGCCACATTGTTTGTAGTAGGAAAATGTAACTGGGTGGCGTACTTGATGTGTTCGCCAGTAGGGGATATCAAGCCAACTCCAGCCCCTGAGCCTCTAAGCATCAAGGAGCCGTCGAAGTACATTGTCCACTCATCGTGGTGTTCATACTCGGGCCCTTGGGTGGGTTCAGGGTTTGTCCATTCGGCAATGAATTCTGCTATTGCCTGGGACTTGATTACTGTTCGTGAGATGAAATGGAGGTCAAACGCCCCTAGTTTAACCGCCCATGTTGCTATTCGTCCTGATAATTCCTTGTTTCCAAGGACTTGACCAAGGGGATACCCAGTTGGTACGACTACTTTGTGGGCCTGAAAGTAATGCCTTAATTTCCTTGAAGCCATAAGGAGACCATAGAGCAGCTTTTGTTCCTATGGGTAGCTTTTCTTTGGTCTATGTAAGACTTCGCTTACGTAAAATACTGGTCGTTGGACGTTGTCACGTTCTACGACCAGTACACCGCTGACTGTTTGTGGTGTTGCAGCCACGTAAATCAGCAATGTTTCTCCCAATCTTAGAGAAACTAAGACTGGGGTACTCGTAAGTTACATCTTAAGTTTTTCAAAGGCATCATTTGCCTCCTTAGTTCACTCGAAACTTCCATGTTTCCGGAGAAGCTTAAAGAAAGGTAATCCTTTTTCACCTAACTGTGCTATGAAACAACTTAGCGCTGCCATACAACCGGTTAGTTTTTAGACTTCTTTCTTCGTGGTTGGATGGCGCATCTAGTCGATGGCTGATATTTTTACGGGATTCGCTTCGTTACCTCTAGCCGAAACTAGGAAACCGAGAAGTTTTCTAGCAGAAACTCCAAACACACATTTTTCCGGATTTAACTTGAGGTTATGCCTTCTCAAGTTATTGAAGGTCTCTTATAGGTTGGGAATGTGATCGCCGGCGTTGATGCTCTTCACAACCAAATCATCAACATAGGCTTCTAGATTTCGACCTATCTGTGGATTAAAGGTTTTCTGCATCAACCTTTGAAAAGTTGCACCAATATTTTTGAGACCAAACGACATCTTAACATAGCAATAAGTGCCGTATGGGGTGATGAAGGAAGTTTTCTCTTCATCTTCTTTCCACATATTAATTTGGTGGTACCCTGAATACGCATCTAAAAAACTTAATAACTCGCACCCAGAAGTAGAGTCTACAAGTTGGTCAATGCGTGGAAGGGGAAAGTCATCCTTCGGATAAGCTTTATTAAGATCTGTGAAGTCAATACATATTCGCCACTTTCCATTATTTTTCCTATCTATTACAGGACTGGCAAGGCACTCAGGGTGGTCAACTTCACGAATAAATCCAGCCTTGAGGAGCTTGTCAATTTCCGACTAGATTGCCTCCTTCCGATCAAGTGTAAAATGCCTTAGCTTCTGCTTGATCGGTTTCTTGTCAGGTTGGAAAGCTAGCCAGTGCTTGATCACCCTCCTGGGGACTCCGGGCATGTCAGACACCTGCCAGGCGAATACGTCTTGATTTGCTTGGAGGAAGGAGACGAGCAGCTCTTCTTATTTGTGGTCAAGTCTTGCCCTGACCAGTACTTTTTGGGTAGATGTGTCAGTGTTTCCTAACCCAGGTGGCAACTTGGCACTTTCTAGAGAAGCGCCGTTGTCGAGTGGTAACTCCTTTGTCTGGTCGAAAGGCTTTGGTGTCGTCTTTGGCCTTGAGTGCTTGACCTGCACGGTAGATGGATTAGATTCTCTGGTCGGAAGTTCATCGACCAGCTCCAATGATTTCCGATCGCATGTGTAAGCCATTTTTTTATCTCCTTGAACCGTGATGACTCCCTTTGGTCCTGGCATTTTCAAACTCTGATAACCGTAGTACGTGGCTATCAAGAATTTTGCTAAAGCCGAACGACCAAGGATTCCATTGTATACGGATTCGAAATCCACCACATCAAATGGAATCTTTTCTGTTCGGAAGTAATAGGGTTTTCCGAACGTAACCGGTAGGGAAAGTTGTCTTATCGGTTTGGCGGTAGAACCAGGAACTATACCGTGGAAGATATATTTCACAGGTTTCACCTTTGACTTGGGAACTTGCATCTCTTCCAATGCTCCTGCAAATAGAATATTAAGAGAACTACCTCCATCTATTAGGATTCAATTAATCTTACAGTTATTATAGTAGGTTCAACGACAATAGGGAACCTACCTGGCCGAGTCGAATGGATGGGGCAGTCTTCTTTGCTGAAGGAGATTACAGTTTCCGACCACCTGGATGGCTTCACGGTGATCGGAGGCTCGATAAGGTTGACCTCCCGCTCTACGGCCTTCAGATGACGTCTTGATTCATACGAAGAAGACCCAACAAAGATCATATTGACCGTATGTTGGGGCTCCTGGTACTCCATTTCTTCGTCGCCATCTTTGTCCTTCTTGGAGCTCGTTTCTCCGAGTTTCTGTATTAAGGGGAGTGAACCTCTACCTGCATAGTAATCTTTCAGCTTCTTTTGCCAGACTCGGCAGGTACACAAGTCATGCCCTGCCTACTGGTGAAGTGGACACCACTTCTTGTTCTTCTTGTATCCTTCGGTCGGAGCTTTTGCTTTGCGTCGACCGGTATAATCTGTTACTCTTAGTAAACTTCTCAAGGACCGCAAGGACTTCCTTATTGTCGGGTCTGTAGTTTTTCTTTTTCTTGAGAGCCTTCTTATGCTCCTTCTCTGGTTTATCCAAGCCAGGTTGGGGGATTTTATCCTTTCGATCAATGACCTCACACCATTCAACTGCTTCGCTAACAGCTGCATATTTGTCAGCCATGTCGAAAAGTTCGACGGCCATTTGTGGAGGGTTCATTGCGATGTCCTCCATAAACCGTCGATTCCTTAGACCTGCTTCGAAAGCTTAGATGATAGAAGATTCTGCGACCTCCCGGATGGCTCTACCTGATTCCTTACCCGCATGGGGGTAGGAACAGGTGAATTAACTGATGTACGTCCATCTGTTCGGTTGCGTCTGGTAACTGGTGCTTGAGCGCTCGTACCATTTCCACCAGCAAGTGGTGGCGCGTCAACCCGTGGAGGACTGTGCATGGCATCCGGATTGGTATCTCTGATTGTGTTGACCTCATAGCGCCAACAGTGATCTTCCAAGGAACTCCCATTGTAACTAAAGGAGAACCCTCTAGCGTTTCCGCAAGGAGCTTCCACAATGGAGAGCGGTCAGAGATTACTGCCTCTGGTGGGCTTTGTGGTGGACATATCCTGGTTCGACGTACTGCCGATCGTATGCAGAGTTTCACTATGCCAACTTGGCCAGCGATCAGTGATAATTTGATCGATACCCTTACCATGTGCCGGTTGGCCCCCGGAATATGTAGGAGCCGTTGGTGAATACTGGTCACCCAGGACAATATCGAGAGTATGTGGACTCTCTGGTCGCCGCGTTGGGCTCCCATTGTCGCTTTTGCTAGTCAGACTAATCCTAATTACAGTGAGTGTGATGCTTGCTATTCTATTGAATCAGACTTGAAGCATGAATCTAATGCTGATTGCGCTGCTCCAATCTGATGCAAGGCCCTCTCTCTCTCTCCTTTCATCTGCGCTCCATCCTTAAATAACTTCCAAAGAGGTGTTAGTTACTACTGGAGAAGATGTCCCGTGTGAAGCGTCACAACTGGTCGGAGCGAGGCGATGGTTGATAAAGTATCAACCGCTCTGCGGTTGAGCATCTGTGAGACACTCAACCATACGATGGCTGTTTGCCAGTATCTTAGGATAATGTAACGTCGCGTGGTATGGAATAAACAACATGTGTTCCATTCATCACACGGTAAAGAATATACCTGGAATTAGATCCAGATACCAGTTCATAACTCATGCGAGCAGCTACTTGGTTGGAGACTACGTACAGAATCTTGTCCGATCAGGGTACCCATTATGTAACCTCTAGAATCCTCATGACCAGTGAGGTCATTAGCCTTAGTGGTTACGACCATGAAGGCATATGGTCCTTTATTATGTATTTAAGTAATACATAGAGGTTTTAATCCTCGTAACTATGATATTGATTTTACCATAGAAATTTTAGCAAATGATTTAACTTAGAAGATAAAAGGAAGTTGGTTTAGACTTGGGCAAAATGAATATGTAGATGGTGCAAGTTGATGCACATGATCAATTTATTGCTGTGATCAAGATCAGGTTTTATTGAAAATCGCCCCAGTCAATTAGAGATCGGTCTTTGAGCTGCATCCTACCTTTGGGATTTAGTATACTGTTCAAAATCGGGGTACAATGGTACACCATGTGAAGATATCTCAAGATCGGAGAACAACTCTTAAATTATATGCAGCTATACAATCAATCAAGTGTAGTTAGGTGACCTCCTTATAAGTAAAGTAACTTACCTCCAGGTTACTCTTATATGGCTATACATCAATTTGCCGTTGTACCAATACCACAACACGTATTGAAAAGTCCAACGAGACACGACTACAATATATTGGAATCAGAACCAAACCAGAACAATCTAATCCTACCTTGGCTAGCCTGCAAACAAAGGAGATAAAGGACAAACCACTAGTGAGAGCATTCTCAGAAGTACTCCCTAAGGAATTACCCGGTATGCCCATAAATCGAGAGATAGAATTAGTTATCAGCTTAATTTTGGGAACAATTGCCATTCTAGTACTCATATGACACCATCCGAAGCCCTCTACGGAAGGAAGTGCAGATCGCCCATCCATTGGTATGAAGTTGGAGAAAGACCGTTATTGGGACCTGAACCTATACAGGAGAACAACGAGAAAATCCAGTTAAGTCAAGAACGGCTCAAGACTGCTCAAAGTAGGCAAAAAGAGCTACGCGGATAAACATCGACAGGACCTATAGTTCAAAGTCAAGGATTATATATATTAAAGGTACCACCCATGTGCAGAGTGCGCCGATTCGGATTACAAGGAAAACGAAGTCCATAGGCATGTGGGACCCTTTCGGATTTTTGAGCGTAAAAGCACCTTAGCGCATCGACTGGAATTACCGAGCAAAATATCGAGAACTCACAATGTTTTTCATGTTTCATATCTTAGAAAAGGCTTAAGGGAATCCTCTTAGCACTTAACAAAGTTTGACATACCCCTTCAAGACGACTTAGCGTACAAAGAGCAGCCATTGAAAATCCCAAAAGACCGACAGTGGAGAAACCGGACCATACATTCCTACAAGATGCAATGGAAGAATCACCCCGTCAACGAAGCGACGTGGAAGAAAGGACAACGTGAAGCCACCCCAATCAGTACAAGTGAGAATCCACTTTCGGGGATGAAAGGTTCCTAAGCGGGGAGGATGTGAGAACCCGAACAATTAAGCTAAACTAACTAGCAATAGTCGGTAATTAGTGGTAATTAAAATTCTTTAGTCCAGAACAAAGTGTAATCTCAATTTGGACATCAAACGCTTAATCCACACAATTAACAATTTGAACAGTGTAACAACATCCAACAACATTATCACTTAAGATTCTTATACAAAAAGAAATCCATTACAAGCTGAAGTAGAATACCAACTCAAACTCCAGATTAATTACTTGAGTCAATACATCATTTCAATGCATCTCAGAATACACCCAAGTTATAACCTTGAAAGCATTACAACCATTCAGTTTCAAAACAAAGTAACATATATTACAAACTCGACTGATATTACAAAATTTATTTACAACAAATCACACGGTAGATTACAAGAGTTAACTAAATTACAACTCAAAGTCTTGTATTCATGTCATCGAAGCCCTCCTTGCCATTTCATCTAATCATCTTCCACCCTTCCCAATCCACACCTCCATAGACGGCCAAAAGCACAGAAAGCGATTAGTACAACTGAGAGCAGTTTATGTATGTAAGTGTTAGAATATAGAAAGTGACCGTCAGAATTCCCCGAAGCTCCATAGGGTTCCCAGATCAACTTAAGCGAGTCGGCTCCTTGATCGTCAAGATACCTTGACCAACTAGAGCTAATTGGCGCCCTCGCACTTCTATGGTTTTCATCATCCGGCATTATCAGAACCCAACACCCACTTTTCCCAAATTACCACAACCATAATAACATCCCATGACACATATCTCCATAAGCCATACCCTCAGTTAAAACATCATAAGGTATCCCATAAGCCAGCACCATCAGCACATTTGCTGCACAGTCAGCACAACCCTGCAAGTATCCAGAGACATTTCCCCCACAGTGCACAAGAGGACACAGCCAGTTGATAAGGCCAAGAATGCAGATTACAGGGTAGCATAGCCCCAGCACAACCGAGCCAAAGCAACACAGTCGAGCCAACCCCCCTGCACAATGCTGCATCCCCTTCTATTCCTCAATGCCACATCATGGTTAGCATAGCCCGGCCATATCCAGAGACTTCCCTCACCCAAATTCTTTCCCCCTGCACATCCATTCCATCGCATACACAAAACCATTCCCCCCCCCTTCTTCTTAGCCGAAAGGCGAAGACCACAGCAACAACGGAGCAAGAAGGAGGAAGGGAGCCAGGGAGAAGGAAGAAGCCAAAGGGCAAGGGCCACAGCGGCGACAGCATTGAACCATCGACGGCCACCAGGACCGCGCCGACCAATAGGGACAAGAACCAGGAGAACCAAAAGCGCCGGGGAGTACCACTACCGCTAGCCATCATCACCGACCAACTACAGCCACCATCCAAACCCAAACCAACCGGTAAACCACCATTTCTTCCACACTACTGTTTTGCCATTCATACTCTAGGATGAACTACACATGCATATGGAGCATCTCACAGTAGCATCCAATAATAGCTCTCAGCTTCTTCATCGCAGAGCAGAGGGAAGGGATTGGAGAAAGGGACATAGGGGTACCAGAGAGTGTACCTCAGTAGCAAACCATCTCCAATAGCCATCTCCACCTCCATTGTTTCACCAAGAACATGCATCATGAAAATCAACTAGAGTTGGAACAAAAATCATCAACTATATCTCAGTAGCAGAACTCAAGCACTAGCAAAAATCCAAAAATTAGTAGAAAAGGGGGGATCTAGGCCGAGTTGTGGCGGCCGGCGACTGGAGGCCAAGTCGGTCGGGCCGGAGCGCACCAGGCCGGGGATCGATCCGAGGCGGTGCAACACTGTGGGGGAGACCAGAGAGGGAGCGGCACAGGAGCACGGCGGTGCCATAGAGGCCGAGATGCGGCGCAGGAAGCCAGAGCCGGTGAGCAACACAGGCGTAGGCCGAGGTGTAGAGAGAGAGGGAGAGAAACGCGGCGGCACTGGGCGCCGGGCCGAGCCGGAGGAGGCGACAGACCAGCGGTGCCGACAGCACCCGAGGAAGGAGGAGGAACCGGGCCAGGAGCCATGGGGAGGCGACGGCGCCAGGAGAGAGTGGAGAGGAAGAGTGACTTTGGGGGAGAAGGCAATTGAGAAGGGGAGGTGCTGTGGGTGTCGGTCGGTTTAGAGAAAAGGGTGAGAGGTAATTAGGGTTTAGTAAGAGGGGGATTAGGGGGAGTAGAATTAGGGTTAGGAAGTTAACACTACTACAAAAAGGCTAATACTGGACGCCTCATCACAAACGGTTGACCAAAACCGTCTGTATTACATTCAACCACAGACGGTTTTGGTTTAGAGACCGTCTGTGTTACTAGCTGAGCTAAAAACCATCTGTGAAGAGGTAATATCACAGACAGTTCATGTTGAAAACCGTCTATGATACTTCACGGACGGTTCTTGTTAATAACCGTCTGTGATAATACTACATATCACAGACGGTTTTCAACAAGAAACGTCAGGAAACATCACAGATGGTTCTTAACAATAATCATCTGTGATATTACCACATATCACAGACGGTTGTTTGTTATAACCGTGCGTGATAATAACGCTCTGACTCCACGGTGAGTTTCTTATTCGCCGCCGCGTCTGTTAAATCGCCATCGCTTGGCTCCCGATCGTCTCTTCGTCGCATCGATCCGCCCGGCTCCCGATCGTCTCTTAAATCTCACGCTCCAAATTTATTCCTTGTTTTATAAAAAGGATCATCCGCCATCAAGATGATCATCCCCACATACTTATAAAAAAAAATGGCTGCCTCTTCCTTGTCGCCGCATTGATAGCCTTCACAGCGCCTTGTCTGAGTACCTCTCTCGGTGTCGTTGAACCGTCTTTGCGAAAAAACACTATTTGATCATGATGTCTTCACTCCTCTGCCGGCGGAGAATTTGTCGGAGCGGTGGCAACCACCTTCCACCGTCTTGACATCCTCCTCCGCCGTGTCTTCTAGGTGATCTCCACTTCGGCGAGTTTACGCGTCATCGGCGTAGTCCTCCAAAATGACGCGTTGCATGTCTCTAGGAGGCTTGCCGTTACTTGGATCACAGTGTCGAGGCGGCACGGCCGAGTCGACCGGTAGCCGAGACCCTCAAGCAAGGGAAGAGAGCCTATGGGCTCAATTCTTCTTAGTTCAACGATCAGGGTCTTGAGACACTTGAGCAGCGTCGATGGGTGGGCGATTTCAAGCTTCATTTGCTTGATGATCGAGGAACCGTCCGATGCCGCCGCCGTCCGCCTATGACGTATTGAAGACGGAGATAGCACCTACCACCGCCACTAGAAAAACTTTGTTTTATTTATAGGTTTCTACTATTTTTAATCTTTTTATGTTTAACGCCACTTTTGTTTGGCCATATATATGAAAATTCCAAAATGAAAAAAAAAAGTTTGGGGTGAAGTTACTATATTAATTATATGTTGAATTATTGCTATATATATATATATATATCGAGACGGTTTAGTGGAACAAATTAATTAATTAATTATATAAACATGTATTTTCTTCATGTCATGTAAGTGTATATACAAGATAAATATACTTGAGAAAAAACCATATCACCGACGGTTCCATAATGGAACCGTCCGTGATAATTATCACTGACGGTTCCATAATAGAACCGTCTGTGATAAGTCTCTTTATTACTAGGGCCCGGCCGCTAGGGTTTGCACTCGCCCTAACTCTTGTCACTCCCCAAGCTCCGCTAGGGTTTGCGCCCGCCCTAACTCGTCACTTCCCAGCGAATTTACTCGTCTTATGCTGAAATTGAAATGATAATTAGTTCGTATTAATAGTCCCCTTGCTCTGTGATGTAATGATGTTAATAGTCTTATGCTGAAATTGAATTGATAATTAGTTCATATTAATAGTCCCCTTGCTCTGTGATGTCAATTGAGGGCTATTGGTGTATGTGCATTCTATGCATCTTGCTTAGTTCATCTTTGTGGGTTGGATGGGGCTTGATATGTTATGACTTATTGGGTTGTTGATATGTATGAAATTTGTTGATATGTTATATTGTTATGAGTTATGACTTATTGAAGTGTCAAGTGTTGTCTACTATTGATAGTGGAAACTTGCTTGGTGAACCATGGGTCATTGATATGTATGATTGATGATTTGCAAAAATAGATGTATAAAATGTGTGATATGTATGTTATGACTTATTTGTCAATTTGTCATTTTGTCAAGATGTCATCTGTTGCTTCTCGCCATTCATTTCACATTTATGCGTATGCTTGTGTTCATGCAGTCAAGTTCTCCTACCTTAAGCGTCGAGGTACGTCGTCGTCGACCATTCAATATTCTAATCTCTTCTCTATAAAGTCTCCAGCGGTGGTGCTTGTGTCTTTAAAACGGCATTATATATATATTATATATGTATTATTAAATGATCCATCGGCCACTTTAGGAATTGCATCCACTTATGACATGAGGAGGAAGAGGCGGCAACCACGAGCAACCTCATTGAGCCTGCAAATTTAAAATGCATTTGCTTGGAAGCGTCGGGACATCAATTACTTGGTTGCTAATACATGATGTCACTTCCTAGTCGGATACCTACGTTCTGAAAGTGATGTGGGCCTTGAGTACTCGTGAGAAGTGGCATCATGTATTAACAACCAAGTAATTGAATGTCCTGACGCTTTCCAAGCAGCCGTATTTCTTAAATTTGCAGGGGCTCAATGAGGTTGCCCCTGGTTGCTGTCTCTTCCTCCTCATGCTGCGTGGACGACCCCCTGAAAGTGGCTGAGGGATTAGGAACAATAGAAATATAATATATATATATGATGCCGGTTTTAAAGGCACAAGCAGTCACTGCTTGGTGGCTTTATAGAGAAAAGTCATCACAGATGGTTTCAGCCACAAACCGTCTGTGATATATAGTCATCACAGACGGTTTGTGGCTGAAACCGTCTGTGATATATAGTCATCACAGACGGTTTGTGGCTGAAACCGTCTATGATATATAGTCATCACAGACGGTTTGTGGCTGAAACCGTCTGTGATAGTATGCATCACAGACGGTTTGAAAACCGTCTGTGATGACGTTTTTGAACCGTCTGTAAAGGTCTTTTCTGTAGTAGTGTGGGACCCTTTACATATGGTTAAAATATAAGGGCCAACAAAACGTGATTATAAATTCAGAGGCTATAAATTTAGTACCATCTTCCCGTTTTGGCGTGCAGAAAATGCTACCTTGTTACGTGATTATGCTCTCCACATTGAGTAAATAATATGTGTGAGTGTGATGGAGGAACTCAGGACCGGTAGGAGAACTCCGGAAGTGAGGGATCCAAGGCGCTATAGCGCTAAGGTAGAGTGTTGAGTGCAGGATAGAAGCTGTCTCAACCAATATTACCAGAACTCGGTGGGTGACGAGGTCAGCACCGACGGAAAGTAATGAGCGGAGGAATTAATTCACGTAACCTGGAAAACGTTCTATATTCTGATCTCGAACCCGGATCAAAGGAAATGCGGTGGACCCAGTTCACATAGTGTTCAGAATAGCTTTCGGTAAAGTGGTACAAATCCTGTACAGCTCTAAACAAAATCATGAATTCATGCCAGTCTCCTGAATAGGAGTCTACGGGAAGCACTAGGGTTCTATCTTCTCTCCGGGTGACAAGTAGTATTTTCAGTATTAAAATTTCCACCTAATGTTTTAATAAGTTATTTTCAAAAAACAGATGGCATAGAAAATGTGATAACGAACAAAGATAAGTCATACAGTGCATCTTTTGCTATTAATGCTTGCTGAGTACTTTTGTATTCAACTTTGTTAATATTCTCCTTTGTATATCCTAGTCCGACCGAAAATTATCCAAGTTGTTCACCATCTCCCAAGTTGTTGCCCTATCACAGGAAATAGCTGCACTTCTGTGCTTACATATTATCTTCAATATCAAAAGAATCACCGTTTTGTACGAAAAGAATCACCGTTTTGCATAAAGAGGCTGAGTAGTGGGCCATACAAATTATCACAACCCATACCTCGTTGATTCGTTCAGCACTTGTGCGTGCATACACTCATGCACACTAGAGGCTGGATGTACCAATAATCTAAATATCTACGCCAAGGTATTTCCTTCGCTTTAGAGGTCTAGAAAATACAACAATAATCATCCTTAAATCGGGAAAAAATAAAATTCATAGAAATTTCCTTATTAATCAAGAGAAAAAGTATATTATACCACTTGTTTTGGGGGTGGGGGGGGGCGCAGATTATAACAATACATATTAAACATATATAGATATTACAACTGCTCACTTTAGAGATCTAGAAAATCCCACAATATTCCTTAAAAAAGAAAAGACAAAATTCATATAAATTCTCTCATTAATAGATACAAAAAAGAGAAGATCTACACTGGTTATTTTGGTGGTGGCCAGATTATAACGATACGGATTAATCATATATAAATATTACAATTTTACTGTTGTATAGCAAATACAACTGTATTTTTCAATTGTATTACAGTTATATAACAAATATAATATGTTGTGATATCTAACCACCCAATTATACGGACAATTCGCTAGTTAATACAATTCCGGAGCGCGTGGTGCTGGTTGTTGCGCGCAAGGATCCCGCTTTTTCCTTGCCTCTCCTATAGCTATTGTTGTACTTGCATATGTTTATCCTGTGTGATTAGAATAGCAAATGTACAAAATCTCCGCGAACAAATTTGTCGGAGTTATTTTGCCAGTGAGCATCCAAATATAGGTAACCTAGTTTACCACAAGATTGATGTAGTTTGTTGTAAAGTGACTTAACTGCAAATACTCCTTTAGCACTTCCCATCTCCATTCCAGTCTGTCCTCAGACTTAGTCGACGGGACAACAACACAACAGGGATTGCGATCCTCATATATCTACGTGGCATTATGAGCGATCTTAAAAAATCAAAAAAAAAACATGAAAAGAATTACCGTTTTGTACGAAAAGAAATACCGTTTTGCATAACGAGGCTAAGCAGTGGGCCATACAAATTATCACAACCCATACCTTGTTATTCATTGTGCACTTGTGCGTGCATACACTCATGCCCACTAGCGGCTGGATATACTAATAATTTAAATATCTACGGACAACCGGTAATATCCAAGGTATTTCTTTCGCTTTAGAGGTCTAAAAAATATCACAATAATCATCCTTAAATCAGGGGAAAAAAATTAAAATTCATGGAAATTTCCTTATTAATCGAGAGAAAAACAGAATATTATACAACTTATTTTGGCGGGGGCCAAAATATAACAATGCATATTAATCATATATAGATATTACAACTGTTCACTTTAGAGATCTAGAAAATCCCGTAGTAATCCTTAAATAATTAAAAAAAACAAAATTCATCGAAATTCTCTGAGTAATTGGCGAAAAAAAGAGAAGACCTACACTAGTTATTTTGGTGGGGGCTAGATTATAACGATGTTGATTAATTATATATATAGATATTACAATTGTTACTGTTGTATAACAAATATAATTGTATTTTTCAAACGTATTAGAGTTATATAACAAATACAATATGTCGCGATACCTAACCACACAATTGTGCGGGCAATTCGCTAGTTAATACAATTCCTGAGCACGTGGTACTAGTTGGTGCGTGCAGGGATCATGCTTTTTTCCTTGCCTCTCCTATAGCTATTGCTGTACTTGCATATGTTTATCCCATGTGATTAGAATAGCATATGTACAAAATCTCTGCGAACAAATTGTTGGAGTTATTTTGCCAGTGAGCGTCCAAATATAGGTAACCTAGTTTACCACAAGTGTGATGTAGTTTGTTGTAAAGTGACTTAACTGCAAATACTCCTTTAGCATTCCATCTCCATTCCATTCGGTCCTCAGACTTAGTCAATGGGACAACAACACAACAGGGATTGAGATCCTCGTAGGATCTACATGTATTAGGTGATCTCTACCGTCCAAACAAAAAAAAGAAGAAGCCAGGATCGATATTAATAGCTACCGTGTTTTGGTACAGTAAAACCGTTTTAGTAGATATTGTTCTTGTATTACCATTATATTATATTTGTGGCTCATACTATACATTAGCTGCAGGATCTAGGAAGTAACCATTCCTTTGTCCCACACAGCTCCACGAGGCTTATGGTCACTTGGTCAGTGAACCCCATCTATCACTGAACATGATAAGACGAGATGAGGGGTGGCTGCTATGGATTGAATAGACGACTTGATAACAAAGCGGTAGTACTAGTAGACTGTTTTCTTTACCCTGTCTTGCTTCGTCCGGGGTTGCTGTTAATGGGCCGACCCCGCCTGTGGCCTGCTTGCCTGTTAATCGTTCGGCTCAATTGGCCTATTTGCCTGTTAACCGATTGGCTCACACAGACTGCTTGGCTGTTAACCGATCGGATCAAAAGGCCACAAGAGGGTTGCAATGGATGCGTAGGGTGTTTCAGCACACCTGAAAAAGAAACCGACCAAGCCCTAAAAATCAGTATCCCGGCGGCGGTAATACGGTGGAGGACTTGGCCGGTTCACCCTCATTCCCTTTGGTGGCTGTAGAGGACAGCTCCCAGGGACAGTCTTCCGTGGTTTTGGGCGCTGCTCCATTGGCCGAAGGTGGTCATGTGCATTCGGTGGTTGCAATGGATGGGGAGTTGCCTGGCGATGCCTTCATGGATGATGGAGGTGGCGTCTTGAATGCAGTAGGCGTATTGGGATGTGTTACCAATACGGGTGCAGCTCTTATGACCACGACGGATCATGTTGGTAAGACCTCTGTGGGCTCGGCTGCAACGGAGGATGTTTTGATCAGGAAACAGGCTGATCAGGCTAGAGTTCGTAATCTCGAATTTGATCTAAGTAAATCTACTAATAAAATTTCTTTTTTGTCTTTCTCTAACAAGCAAATTATTAGAAAAGTTGCTAGCATTGGTATTTCTTTAGGGGATGATAACTCTGAGGTTGCTCGTTCTATTAAAAACATTAAGGATATTGAATTAGGACGATTAAAAAATAAAGGATTGGTAGAGGTTGATGAGTTGGTGGATGAGAATATGGATTACAGTGATATCTCAGCCCTTAATCTTTTTTGTCATGATTTAGATAATGATTTGACAGAGGATGACCACTTTGATTTTACTTTGGTAGTAAATAAAAAAAGGTCCAAAGAAAAATATTCGCATAATAGACCAATCAAGGTAAAGCTAAAATGAAAAGCCTTTTTTTGGAATAGCAGAGGTCTGAGAGACTTAGCTAAACATCACTACATCTGTGAAGTAGTCAAGGAGCAGCATTTAGATTTTGTGGCCATCCTTGAAACTGGTAAAAAAGATTTTTCTGTCTCTAATCTTAATCAACTTTGTAGTGCTCGTGATTTTTTGTGGCATTGTTCTCCGCCTCAAAGTCGGTCCAAGGGCATCCTTTTAGGAGTAGATCTGTGGGTTTTTGATATTAGTTCTATTGATGCTGGGGATTTTTATGTAAAGTTCCATCTAAAAAATAGAGAGGATGACTTCCAATGGATTCTTGTGGCTATTTACAGTGCAGCTCAAACTCATTTTAAGGAGAAATTCCTCACTGAACTTGTTCATGCCTGTAGGAAAGATTCTCTTCCTATTTTAGTTGGGGGGGGGGGGGTTTAATATTATCAGGCATGCAAATGAGAAAAACAATGATAACTTTGATTATAGATGGCCTTTTTTGTTTAATGCTGTGATTAATAATTTGGATTTAAGACAAATTGATTTATCTGGGAGACATTTTACTTAGGCCAATTCGTTAGATAATCCAACCTTTGAAAAGCTAGATAGAGTTTTAATGAGTTCAGACTGGGAGTTTAAATTTTCTTTGGTCACAGTTAATGCTTTTGAAATATCTTTGTCTGATCACACACCATTGCTTTTAAATACAAGAGAGGCCTCTTTTAGAGGGAGTCAATCTTTATTTAAATTTGAATTAGGCTGGTTGTGTAGGGATGGATTTAGGGAGATGGTGGCTGATGTGTGGAAAAAGAAAACTAGAGGTCAGTCTGCCTTACAAATTTGGCTGTGTAAGGTTCGAACTCTTAGACAATTTCTTCGCGGTTGGGCTAAAAATTGCAGTGGTACTTATAAAAAGGAAAAGCTTGAACTCAACTTGATTATTGATAAGCTAGATAAAAAAAGCTGAGCTTATGCGTTTGTCTCATGAAGATCTTACTCTTAAAAAGTTGGCTAATGAGATATTGGCACATCTATTAAGAGAAGAAGAAATTAAATGGTACCAAAGGTCCAAATCGAAATTTCTTTTGGAGGGAGATAGAAATACACTTTATTACCATTTGATTACGAATGGTAAGCATAGAAGACAAAGAATTTTTCAACTTGAACAAGAGGAGGGGATAATTCGGGGTGATGTACAATTAAAAAAGTATATCACCGATTATTATAAAGAACTTTTTGGACCATCTGCAGTTAATCATTTCTCCATGATTGATACACTTAGGAATGATATTCCTCAAGTGTCAGATGTTGAAAACAATCTACTTACAGAACCTTTTACGGAGAAGGAGGTGAGAGAAGCTATCTTTCAAATGGAACATAACAAAGCACTTGGGCCAGATGGCTTCCCAGCTGAGTTCTATCAGGTGTTTTGGGAAGTCATTAAAAATGACATGATGGCCATGTTTCATGAGTTTCATACTTGCTCAATGCCTCTTTTTAGCTTAAATTTTGGGATCATTACACTGATTCCCAAAAAAACTGATGCTAAGGAAATACAGCAGTATAGACCGATTTGTCTTCTAAATGTTAGCTTTAAAGTTTTTTCTAAAGTGGCTACTAATAGAATTATTGGTGTAGCTCAAAAAGTGGTTAGCTCATCCCAGTCGGCTTTTATGCAGGGGAGATTTATTCTTGATGGTGTTATCATCCTTCATGAAACCATCCATGAGTTACATAAACAAAAATTGGATGGAATAGTTTTTAAGATCGATTTTAAGAAAGCTTATGATAAAATAAAATAGCCTTTTTTACTTCAAACCTTGAGAATGAAAGGTTTTTCACCTAAATGGTGCTCTTGGGTAGAAAGTTTCGTTAAGGGTGGGAGTGTGGCCATAAAAGTTAATGATGATCTTGGGTCTTTTTTTCAAACTCGAAAAGGTTTTAGGCAAGGTGATCCGATGTCCCCAATTCTTTTTAATCTTGCTGCGGAAATGCTTGCCATTTTTATTTCATGAGCTAAAAATGAAGGTCTATTATCGGGAGTAGTCCCTCACTTGATTGATGATGGGTTGTCTATATTACAATATGCTGATGACACTATCCTCTTCTTGAATAATGATTTAGAACAGGCAAAAAATCTCAAACTTTTTTTATGTGTTTTTGAACAATTATCGGGTTTAAAGATTAATTTCCATAAGAGTGAGATTTTACTGCTTTGGTAGCATAAAGAAGTTGAATCACAATATACTAAGTTATTTGGTTGTGAAGTGGGTACCTTTCCTTTCAGATACCTAAGTATTCCAATTCATTTCAGGAAATTAAGAAATTGTGATTGGAAAGGGGTTGAGGATAGAGTTGATAAAAAACTTAGTGGGTGGAACGGAAAAAATCAGTCTGTTGGTGGACGACTAGTACTTATTAACTCGGTACTCAGCAGTCTGCCAATGTTTATGCTATCTTTTTTTGAAGTTCCCCGAGAGGCTCTTAAAAGACTTGATTTCTTTCGATCTAGATTTTACTAGCAAAGTGACAACCATAAACGTAAATATAGGCTTGCTAAATGGAGTTTAATGTGTACTCCCAAAGAGCAAGGCAGGTTAGGCATTCAGAACTTAAACATAAAAAACAAAAGTTTATTAGGGAAATGGTTGTTTAAGTTGCTTAATGAAGAAGGGGTATGGCAATCTTTGCTAACAAGGAAATATTTGGGTAGCAAAAGTCTCTCGCAGGTGGTTAATAAACCTGGGACTTCCCAATTTTGGTCTAGTCTTATGAAAATTAAAAACCAATTTCTTCGATTTGGTTCATTCCAGGTTAAAAATGGAATGCAAATCAGGTTTTGGGAAGATATTTGGTTAGGAGACTCTCCCCTGAAAATTCAATATCCAATACTCTATAATGTGGTGAGACGAAAGGATGATACAGTGGCAAATGTACTGAGATCGGATCCTCTACATATTTCCTTTCGAAGCCCTATTATTGGACCTAAGTTACATGCTTAGAATGAGTTAATTTTGAGAATTGCTAATTTAACATTAAGCTCTCAAAAAGATGTTTTCAGGTGGAATCTGAATAAATCTAGTCTTTTCTCAGTACCATCTTTCTATGGGGCACTAATTGGCACCAATCAAACTCCCAGTAGAGATTTTTTGTTGGATCATTAAAATTCCGTTAAAAGTGAAAATATTCTTATGGTATCTCAAAAGAGAGGTGATATTAACTAAAGATAACATGTTTAAAAGAAATTGGAGGGGGAGCAAAAAGTGTTGTCTTTGTATTAACGAGGAAACAATTCAACATCTTTTTATTAATTGCCCTTTTGTATGTCTTGTATGGTGGGCTGCTCAATGTGCGTTTAATTTATCCCCTCCTGTGAGTATAGAGCACATGTTTGGAAATTGGCTAGCCGATATTCCAAAAGTTTTAAAGTCACAACTCCTAGTGGGAGCTAGTGCCTTATGTTGGTCTATTTGGTTATGCCGGAACGATGTTGTTTTTGACAAAAAGATTATCACTAATCCCTTACAGGTTATCATTTTGAGTGGACATTGGCTGAGTGCTTGGGCAAATTTACAGAACACGCCTCAGAAGGAGGCAATGATAGCTGGAAGCGCCAGATTAGAGATTGTGGCGAAGAAATCTTAAGTCTTCATGGGTGGCGGTTTAGTCACAGGATTTGTAATGATTAAGTTTCATTTCTAATCACCTTTTGGTTGTAAGGCTTCCAGTCACTTTTTAACCATCTTTGGTCATTGTGTTACTTTACTTCTTAATAAAATGGGCTGCGTGCATCCTAGATGCAGAGGTCGGGAGAGATTTTTCTCTTCCATTATCTAAAAAAGTAATTCATGATATTTGTAATCGTTTGCATCTCCACCTAATGGTCAAGGAACAGCATGGGATCCACCTCCAGCTGGGCGGTAGACTTTTTTCATGATTGAGATTGAGGATGGTTGCCCAGCAAGCAGAATCAAAGATCTTGTGTTTGATTGTAAAAAGGATTTCCCTCTAAGATACTTCTCTGCTCAATTTTAACTCCTCCTTGTATAAAGATTACCATAATTCTTGTATCATGTTTTTTTGGAGACATTGTTCTTGTATTATCAATACTTAATATTATGATTCATGGTTCAGTGTGTCAATGAACAGGCTAGCCAGGCTGCAAAATGGGCCCGCATCATTGACATTCATCTGGGGGCATTCTAGTCATGGTGTCTGAATCTCTAAGATAGATGATGTTGCACTGCATTTCTCAAGCGGTTTAATTGCAAATATTGTAACTTCTCTTGAGAATTCGATTACAAAGATTATTGTTCCCATAGGACGAACTGAGGGATTGTTATTATACATTTGAATCACTACCATACAAGATATACGCGCATTTAACACAAGCATACAAGTGCAACACTGTAGCATCTAGATCAGGACCAGCCATGCTTAATAGGCACAAGACAAAGAGGCACCTTTTTGTGAAATGCAAGTTGCCCTGTTTCCTCCATATCAATGTCCTCCTCCTTCATTCCCTTTGGAAGTTGCCAGTCAAAGCAATGTAGCATTGGCTATCACACCTCCACATTGGCCACGGCCATGGCAATGGCGAGGCAAGACCTCCGTCTGACCCAAGCGGAAGGAGCTCGAAGTCGAGCCTCTGAAATCAATATCGTGTCCTCGAACCGCTCGGGATAGAACTCCTCGGGTTGTCCCATATGCTAGGTCTCTCCCATAGCCCAAATATTTACATGTATCCTTGTGCCCTCTTGGCACATTGTAGCCACCAATCACGCAGTTTTGCATGGCTACTCTTGGAAGCGATAAGGTCCACGGTGGATGCAACTGAAATTTTCTTTCATTATCATTTTGAGGTATTTGAGGTTTTGGACATCTTCTTCATCCACCCTTGGTTTGTTTCTCACCAAGTTATGCACCTCGACTTGCGCTTTACGCATTACTCTTGGGTTCCTCATGAGCTCGGACATCATCAATTTGTAGTCATAGCCACAGTGTCAAGGCCACCCGCAAATGTATCCTTAAGTGAAAGTTAAAATTGTAATTATGGGTAGTACCTATCGTCCTTGTTTTCTTGAAAAGAGATGTTAGTTACATGTTCCATAAACATATGTGAGTTAATGTGGAGTTACAAAATAAATATTTACTTAAACACTCTTAGTCATGTTGGGTAATACTTCTAATCAAATTTGGATTATAATCAAACCACACGTACCATTAGGAGTCCTTTGATATGATCACGCGTAAATCCTAGAGCCCCATCCTGCTCCCTCCAAATCTTCACCAGCGCATCGACCATGTCCTCCTGCACACCGGTCTGCAACCTCTCAGGCTCGAGGTGCTTGTCAATAACCAAATCGAAGAAGCGGTCAATCTTTTGGAATATCCTCCGTCGTCGCCCTGCCACCCCGGTTAGGATGTCCGCCCACCGGGCAAGAGCTGACGATGCGAAGAAGTCCTCAAACGTGAAGCTGCCGAGCATACGCAGCGTCTCGTCCACCACCTGCTGGAAGTTGCTCTCCTCGAACGACTGCGTCGACCCGTACATATTCCCAAAGGCCACCGTGCCAATGATGC
Organism: Phyllostachys edulis; assembly: GCA_036346405.1. Lineage (NCBI taxonomy): Eukaryota > Viridiplantae > Streptophyta > Magnoliopsida > Poales > Poaceae > Phyllostachys > Phyllostachys edulis. The sequence goes on along the minus strand of CM070557.1, from coordinate 15,638,879 downwards.
CATCGAAGAGCGTGAGCAGCTTCTCGCTGAGGTCGATCGGGGTGCCCGGAGGAGTGGCCGTGAGGGAGTCAAGGAGGCGATCGACCTCGGCGGTTCTAGCGTAGGCGAAGGACTGGACGCGCCTCATGCTCACAAGCTCCACGATGAAGAGCTTCCGCATCTCGCGCCAGTAGTCACTGTAGGGGCCGAAGCCCACGCCCAGGAAGTTGTAGCTCAGCATCCTTGGGCCTGATGAATGACAGATGCACGCATGCTTTGTGATTTTTGTAGTCGTGTTGCAAAAAAAAAATCTTGTGTTATCTTACATTAACTAATCTTATATCTTATTCTTATCTTATATCTTGTAATCTTATAACATAAGGGGTTTATCTTGTAATCTTATGACATAAGGGGTTTATCACCGTGCAACGAGAGGAATCGTCACACCTTTACTTTCATCACGTGCGACAAATGGCCCCAACCAATTGCTTCTCTGGCTCACGACGTGTTGAATAAATTCTAGTCCTAAAACTGTATGTCTGGCCACGATCTCCCACCTCCTCATCTCCCAAGTACCAACCACAACCTACAGTCTGCTCACCTGCCTCCTCAAATCCCCTCCCTCCTACATGTCCTGCACAAATGCACCACCGACGATCCCAATCCTGTTGTGGATGCTGACGCCTTGCTTGATACTGCTATCCTCACTGGTCGTCACAAAGATTTGGCGCTACTGTCCTCGTCGACCGTTGTGTAGATCTAATGCCTCCGGCCTCTATGCTCGGGTCCCCACAATGCCTGTCGGCGACGCCCAGGGGAGGACGACAGAATGAGTGGAGGTGAGCGGAGATGGGGGGGAGGTGGGTGGAGCGGCAGCAGTGCTTGACCATGGCGACGGTGGGTGAAGAGGAGTGGGATGTTGCACGCAATCTCCTGCTCGGCCCGCTCCGGCCGGGCATTCCTCTACGCGTTAGTCCCGAGTGGATCCACGGGTTCAAGAGTACGTGCCTCCTCCTCCCCCCCCCTCTCTTCCTATTGGCTAATTCTACAAGAGAATTGCTCATCTCCCTAAATTGCGCAATTGATTTGGGTTAATTTTGATTGATGCTGAAAGTGCATGCGTACATCAAAATGTTCTAGTTTAATTCTTCATACCATGCGACCTGTGAGCTTTCAATTCGATTCAATTGTGGTGTTCCCAATTGTTGGGATTACTGAAACTAATCAGGAAGTTGATTTGACCATGCAAACACCATACTGCAAGAGGCGAGCAACCACCAGACCCTGTTCGAGCAGCTTGTCAGGGATGATAGCTCCAACCTAACTATGGTCCCATGGGCGCCCTCCCAATCCCAGACAGCCTCCACGGCCTTGGCAACGGTGACAGAGATGATGGATGGCGACGCCGAGGACAGCGAAAGCATGTCCATGGAGGTCGAGCAGGACAAGTGTGATCAGCTTGCGATCACCGATGCCCCATAGGGTGAGGCGCTCCACTAGTGGTTGCAGCACTGCATGATATAACAGCCACTCAAGGCAGTGAGCTACCAGCCGAACCTGGTGATGTGGTCATTGTGAACTGCACGGCACGACAATTGCAGCACGTAGTACCACAAGAGCTCCAGTGGTAGTGGTAGGAGAAATACAGATGTTGGTAGTAATGTACCTCCATTGTGGCCTTGATTCGCTTCTTGCTCGTGCTGGCCATTTCTTGTTTTGGCAGCACGGCCTTGAGCAGGAGAGGGGTTGAGGTAAGATGTTGTTTGTTTTAGTAGGCTACCGTGGAGTTCTTGTGCATGGGCTTCCTAGGATCTGAACGCTGGGAGCCTTGTTAGATCATGTTGTTTTCTCCTATATTGGTTGGATCAAAGGAGGTTTCGTCAACATTTTGATCTCAAGCATGTTGTGTTCTGGCATCGATCAATGGAAAGGACATGATGGTAGGAGTACTAGATTTCTTCTTCTTCTTTTCACTACTAATATGGAAAGGACATGATGGAAGGAGTACTAGATTTCTTCTTCTTCTTTTCACTACTAATAAAAAAAGAGGTTTACCTCCGCGTAGCGGAAAATTGTCCCACCCCTTCCTCCCCTCGTGACTCGTGAGCATGTCCACGCCGGTGACAGGAAGAGGTAGCAGGGAGGGAAGGCGGCGGCGCGGTAAGGCAGCGTCGGGAGAAGGCACCGGGAGGGAAGGGAGGAGAGAAGATGACGCTAGGGAGGGGGGCAGCGACGACACACGAGGAAGAGGTAGGGACTAAGGCGTCCTTCCCTTGCCGCGCTGCCGTCTGGAGTTCACCGTACGATGTTCTCTTCATCTTAATCCTCCTCTATGTCACCGCTGCCTCTTGCTTTGCGCCGGCCGAGCAAGCATCATTGCCTCCTCGCTTACCACCGCGACGCTGCCACCGCCTCCTCCCCCAACCTCCCACCTCCTAGCCGCGATGTGCCTAGCGAGGGCTGTAGAGGCCAATGGCCATGAGAATGAAGTCGTGGCTTGGGTTCAGAGTGGAAGAATGTGGTAGTTAATGTGTAGCACTCTACTTGCCGAGCGATGGATGGAAATGGGTAGCCCGTCGGGGAGGAAAGTCGACATCAATTTTAATTTCCAAAGGTAAACAATCTATCAGCTTAAAATTTTAATTTCCAGATAGTACTAGTAGCAGGTGATGCAATAGGTGGAGTTAATGTTTCTATTTATATGTGTGAAAGAAAAATTGATATTTCTTATGCGGTTTATGATCCCGTCTGCTGATATGTATCACTCTCTTTTGAGATTTTGTTGCAATGTACGAACACCCTAATAGTAAATAGATAGTGACCGAGCAGTCCAGCGGAGCTTGTGTTAAGTGACCCAAAAAAAATCTAACAAAACTACTGAGGGCCTATTTGGAAAGAAGGATTTGGATCCAAAACCTTTGGAGAGCAATCCAAAACCTAAATGTCATTGATATGAAAAAGACTAAGCAGATCTGCACATCTTTCATTTCTCCGTGGTTTTGGAATTTTGAAAGTGTATATCAAAAGATAATATTTTGAGCAAGCAAAAGTACTCGAAGAAATATTGCTCACTTTTTTACTTTGTTTTATTTAATATTTAATAACATTCAGTGATGCGCTTATACCCAAACATAACTCGCAGATCAGTTTAGGCTGCTTATATATATATTAGAACTTAGCTTTCCAACGATTTGTCTTGAAGTGCAAAACTATAGCCTATTGCCATCAGTAATCTGCCAAATATTGCCTGCATGGAACGCATATTTAAGGTCCCTTCACAATACAAGAATTTCAAATAAAATAGTTCAATTCCTGTAGGAATTGAGAAAACTTTCTGTGTTCCAAACTGGACCTTAATTGAGTTGTGTGCATCAATTTGTATGGATTTCCAGTGGAATAATTATTCATTCTAGGAACAGGCTATAGTGACATAAATATAATTAGAAAATGGCATGTAGAAGTTCAATTGGTCTCTAGTCCAACTGATGTACTAGCACACCTGTCTGGTTTGAGTCCAACAAAGTACACATTTGGTTAGTTTGTTTATAGACCTTCGGAGGTTTGATGTCATGACTTCTCATTTGCTAGACCTTACAGATAAATCTTGATGCTTTCCTATTAATAAAGTGGGCAAAAATAAATATACTGTCCCAACGTATATTATTACTACATGTTTGATTATGTGATTTCCTAAAACAAAATCTGGATACATTATTTCGTTAAATTGTAAAAAAAAAATGCCTCCATTTCATATTGAGTAAGTACTGTTGACTTCTCTCAGATTCAGAAATGAAAACTTTTCCAATGCTCTTGTTTATCCTTTTTTGGGCACAATTTAGACAGCTACGTAGCACTATTGGTTGTAGTATAAAGTTTGATGATACTCATTAATCTGATAGTGACAAGCCGTAATCTTCACGTATCGTCGACGATTATCATTTCGGATTTACTAATTAAGGGTGACTTTGTGGTGAGAAACTCACGAACTGAGAAAAAGTGGGGGAAATGAAAAAAAATAGGAACTTTTAACTAAAAAAAATCAAATTTCAACTCGAAAATTCAAACTTTTAAGTCGGAATTTCAACTTTCTAAATTAAGCTTTCAACTCGAACCTTGAAACATTCAACATGGAAATCAAAACTTTCAACTGGAAGATTCAACTTTCAACTAGGAGATTCGACTTTCTACTCCGAAAGTGAAACATTCAACTCAGAAAGCTGAAACTTTCTCAAGTCAGAGAATCAACTTTTAACTTGGAATTAAAATTTTCAACTCGAATCAATTCAAGCTTCGAACACAAAAATCCACATTTTATCTTGAGATTCCTAACTTTTAGGCAGGGATTCTAAACTTTCGACTTGAAATATAATTCTAATCTCGCTTCAAAGGATAAACCATTTAAGTTTTCCTTATTTGGAAAGGGAATTTGAAACAATGAAAATATGCACAAAAGATTATGTTGGAAAAAGAACTAGCAGCCAAAAGCATGAAAAACGGAAATAAAATCCAGAGGCAAAAGATAAAAAGGAAGGAAAAAAAACTTCACATAAATCAGTCCCATGTGGTCCATGATGGCCCCACTACAGTTGTCATATGTTGCAAAAAGGTAATCTTCGGAAGCATTTTCGCACAAAAACAAGAAAAAATAATAATAATCCAAATATGGATTCGTTCTTTGAATATAGGGCCTGATCGGTTGCCGCCCCAAATGGCAAAGCCAAATTTTAGCAGAATAAGCGTTGTTTGAATCATGATCGAGCCAAATTTACATGGAGCCAAAACTTTGGTAAGTGATTTTCTCACTTTCAGATTGCTCGTGTATGTTAAATTTCGTTGGTATTACTTCATCTTTTTGGGCGTCATTAAATATTGGCAGCAAACCTAACACCGAGAATTTTTCTAGCATTACTAATATTTTGTTTGGTCCGTGACCGTTACTAACCTCATCACTCCAATATCATTACAACTAGTTTGATACCTATGTTTTGCTACGGGTTAAAAAAAATCATAGTTCCATTATGCCAGATCGTTAATCGTGCTCAGCGACGAGATATGGATTGTCAATGTACCGCTCACCGATCCAACGGACGCCAGAAAAGATAGAGACGATGGACAACCACTAACTTATTTTTAAATAGTAGAGATTAAGAGCATAACGAGGGAAAGTTAAAAAATATACACTTGCCTGGTGAGTCGGGCCGGCTGCAACACAGTAGGTCGTTCGTCCGGAGAACCTCCTTGGCCGCCTCCGGCGACGTGACCACCAAAGTGCGCACACGGCCGAGCTGCACCTGCACCACAGGGCCGTACCTCCGCGCGACCGCCTGAAAGTACCGGTGCGGCCGGCTGCCGAGCTGGAGGAGGTTGCCCAGAACGGGGAGCTGCTTCGGGGGCCCCGGGGGATAGGGAACATTTCTGGCTCCTTGTGTTCCGCTCTTACCACCCTTGCTGCTCCTGAAGAACAGATAGAGTAGAGGAAGGAGACAGAGTGCTACTACCAGTGGGAGAAGAGTCCATGGTGACTGATAGGAGAGAGGATGGGTAGCCATGGTGGTTTCTACTTCCTGGTTGGACTTGGATGATGTGCGACCTCCTCCATGCTTAAATAGGACAAGATGAGGGATGGCTAGCTACCTGCTGTGGCTTAACATGGACTAGTAATAGGTTGTATCTTGTGTTGTTCGACTTGATAATACAATAATTCAGAATACTTACAATTTTATCTGCAACCTAGTCAATATTCGTACAGATCACCCAAGCAAGTTGATACTTTTTCCTACAGTCACAAAAGGGTGACATTTTGAACATCGACTTTTTCCTACAGTCACAAAATGGTGATATTTTGAACATCGACACGGTCCCTAAAATAAAACTATGAAAACTCATTTCTATTATAATATATTTGTAAAACTTCATAAAATTGTAATATTGAGAAGGCCCGTTTTGAGACAAATTGAAGCATATTATTTTAATATTTCCAATGTAAATATTCGTAAAGATATTGGTAGCCAAATCTTAGAATAATCTTTTATACGAGAAAATGCTTATAATGTTTGATTGCATTTATTCTCAAATGGCACGCTCTCGTATCAGCGGAGGGAGTTCCAAACTAAACCCTTTCAGTGGACAAAAAGTCAAAAAAAAAAAAAGGGTGATACTAGCAGTCGTACGTACGATGCTACGTACGCTTTGCGATTCGTGCGGACGATCCGGTGGGGGTTGGGGGAGCCAGCCGGTACGGGTCTCGATGGCCTCGGCCGGCCATAGGTTTACGAGGCCTAAATGCTGAGCTTCCCACCGTACGCCCTCTCTTAATCAAATTATTTTATCAAGGCGGGGAAAGCTTTCTTCTCCGAGTCTCCGTCGAATGACACATGCATACACGCAGGCACTACTGACAAGGTAAACAAACCTAGCTGCAGGCTAGAAAGAGCCGGCTGCAGCAGCTAGCTAGTATTCAAGTGCATGCAATTAAAACAAGCTAGCTAGCTGGCCAAAGCCGATCATCTATATAGAAGTTGAGTGCATAACTGCATCTGCATCATCTATATCAGAAAAAATGTTGTATATGAGGGGAAAAATTGTTGCACAGGGAGAAAAAATGTTACATACAAAATTTTGAAATGTTGTATATTTTTTATATGTTTGGGGTCTCCAGATGTGTTTGTGTGACTGATTGTCTGATAATAATTGTGTTGTTTTGATTCTGAGATGTTGCAAGAGAGCCGGAGGGAAAAATGTTGCAACAGTGGAAAATAATTGTTGCACATGAGGGGAAAATTTATTGCATACGACGGAAAAAAAATATTGCATTAAAAAATATGAGATATTGCATTTTTTTTATATGTTTGGCGTCTCCAGATGTGTTTGTGTGCCTGATTGTATGATAATAGTTGTGTTTTTTTTATTCTGAGAATTTTTGTTGCTTGATCCTGAGATTTTGATGTCATATTGCATATGAGTGTTTGATATGTTGCAACAAAAGAAAGAATATGTTGCATACCAATATTTGATTTGTTGTATCATCTGACTGAACCGTACGGTGGGAAGGCTCTCCCATCGTACGTCCGAGCCGAAGCAACGCCCATTGAAATAACTTACTGCTGCTAGTACATTATTTTGTTGTTGCATGAGATCAGTGCTGCACTTAATTTAATCAATCTTTTTAGTGAATAAAAAGAGAAGTCCTACAAAAAGTAATAGTATAATCTTTTTTCTAAAAGTCTCCGCGAGGGCCCCTCCATTTGTTAGAAGTTAGAACGTCATATACACGTCAAGGTGCTACATAGTTTTATGAGTTAGTGCGACCTTATTGATTTGATTAGACGAAGTAAAAAAAAAAGGCTATGGTGATAAATAAATAAATAAATAAGACTTTGGACCAAGTCCGTAACAATTTATCAATCGATCGATGTATCGTTCCCAACAGCTAGTTCAGTTCAGTAACCTATAGAAAGTAGGTAAAACGTACTGTGCAGCACCTAATGCTTAGCTAGCTTTGCGCTTTAACTATATAGCATCGGTACGTATCTCGTCTGGTTTTTTGGTTTCGCGTCCGGACGCATCGGATGCACGGTCCATAACATTTTCCAAAAAAAAAAAGGAGGGATGAGAGTATGAGACGGGCCATCACGCCAACGATAAATCGAAAACATAAAAGTAAAGCCACATAACAATTAAAAACTCTAGTCCATGGAGGTTTCTGCTTCCTGGTTGGATTTGGATGATGTGTGACCTCATCAATGCTTATCTAAGACAAGATAAGATAAGGGCTAGCTAGCTGCCTGGTGTGGCTTAACTCCGACTTGAGAGTACAATGATGTCTGCGATATACTATAATAAGTAATCATGTAGGTAATTGTATCACATCTATATTTATGAGTTATAAAATAAATATTATTTTGCTCTTTGAATTAATTATTATTTATAAAAATTAGTAAATATATGACTTGTTTGGATTGGCAACTTTATGCCCACTCAACAATGAGAGAGAATACATCCTGAATCGCGCGCGCTCTATCCTCTGCCATGCAGTTCCAACGGCAAGTGCATACATGTAATAACCGATCAGATCAGATGGAATGCACACGCATATATATACCACTCGAGCGGACATGGCAGACTGGTAGACCAGACCTAGTGAACTCGTGGTGTATCTACTATAGCCTTTTGTGCAGTTGTTGCTAAGACTTTTCTCCGGTGGGCTCCTGACTATGACAACTGTGGTACACTACATCTGATACAAATAGCTGGAGCTGTTGTTAGCCCTGGCCAAGTGTACTGATTTTTTAAAAAAATATTCTATTTTTAATTAGAAATTACAAAAATATTCCTACGATATTTTTTTTACCGAAATATACGTCTATCGTCCAATGGTTGGGCGATGGATCGATTGCTCAGCGGTTGGCGTTATCTTTAAGCGCCGAACCGTTGGGCAGCATTATTGCAGTCGCCCAACCGTTGTCTTGATAGGATCGATCGTCAACCGTCAATGATTGCATGTTCGATCGTAACCGTTCGGCGGTGGATTGGCTATATAAAGACCCGCACGGTCCCCCCGGCCGACCACGTTTGGAGAGAGGAAACAGAAGTTGCGTGTGAGAAGGAGAAGAAAGAGAGGGATAGGAGAGGAAAAAAGAGAGGGATAGGGAGAGGGAGAGGAAAGGAAAAAAGAGAGGGATAGGGAGAGGGAGAGGGAGAAGAGGAGGAGATATTCGACTGTGAGGTAAGTTTGTTTTATTTTGTAGTGTATTTTTTTAGTAGGTAAATAGTTTATTTAGTTAAAATAGTAGTATAAGTAGCACTCGTAGAAAATTATAGTTAGAGAAAAAAAGTTGTCTGTGAGGGAGTATTAGTGCTGTTTGTGAGAAGTATTGTAGCTGTGTTGGTGTATACGTGGCCGACTATTATTGGGTGAATAATACGTGACCGAGCGCATAAGGAGGATGAATTATTTGTATGAACTAATTAGTAGAAGTAAATTAGTATGAACTAACTAACTTAGGTAATTGGTAGAAGGCTGGAATGCCACTTGTAGCATTTCGGATTGCAAGTTAGCGTCCGAATCGGATAATGCCTACTATGGAATAGCTCGGTTTTTAGGTTGAATCTGAATATCGTAATGCACGTTCATTGAGGCCTCTACCTTAGGGAATGAATGACGTCTTGATCATGCTGTCGTGTAGTTGACAACGATAGGCGAAGGGCCTTTCAAATGTAAATTACAATGTAGCAGTACTTGCATGTCGTGCGTTGCGATCTGACTAATTGCAATATTGGAAATATTTGCGATCATCTGATAAGTCATGCTGTACCCACTACATTAAAAGTGCATTACGGTGTTGGCACCGTTCGTGAAGGTCCGTCACAAGATGTTGACTTGAGCGGTTTTGGTAAGCCAACCGTGGTACACGGACGGCGAGAATGCACGAATCGAAGATGTGAAGCATTGGCTCACCCGCAGCTTCTCTTTGAACCCTGAGGTGTGCAGCGTCAACATACAAGGGCTTTGGAGCCGGTCTCCCACGAACATCAGATGGGAGTTGAGAAGACTAACGCGCACGGCAGTGTGGAAGGGCTTTATAGAAGGATGTCGACGCGACCGTGGATATGAGTGTGTGATACTTATGCAACCATGCCCAAAAAAAGCTGTGCAGGCCCCCCCCCACCCGTCGGATATCATCCGAGTGGTGCGAGCAGTTCGGGTGCCCAGCATGTTGGTGAAGAAGAGGACCCGAAGGGCTGTGTTACGAAGAGTTCAGAGAATGTTACTTGTGATGAGCCCAGCGGTGAATCTGAGAGAGGAAGATCGATCACGCATGGTGAGCCTACTGAGACGGTGATGAAGGAGAGCATAGGGATTACATATTGCATCAAATGGAAAGCGATGACCGGATGGCCTTGGCTAAAGAAGAAGCTTTACAAGAAGACGACGATGACAGTTTCGATGAGGACGGATCTCCCATCCCCCGAGAATGGAATAGATTGGACGCTGAGGGTCTATGTATGCATGACGAGCACAAATCGCCGTGGGAGTACCATGCCACGGAGGTTCGGTTGAACTCAATGTTTGTTGATAAGACATCCTTGCAGGATGCCATTAAGCTGTGGGCTATGTCTATGTAGCGAACATTTCGGGTCGTTAAATCTAGCCAAGAGTAGTACACCGTGAAATGCGAGCAGACCGGTTGTCCTTGACGAGTGCACGCACATAGACCGAAGTATGAGACTCACTGGATTGTCTCGAAGGTGGAGCCGCACTCCTGCATGCTCAGCAGTGTTTTGTGCAGACATCGTAACCTAACGTCGACCTTCATAGCAAATTTGATGTATGGAGAGATAGTGGAGAAGAAGGATGTGGAGGCAAAGCACATTATGGTGAAGAAATTCAAGTACAAGATCAGCTACGCGAAGGCGTGGCGTGCGAAGCAGAAGGATTTGGAAAGACGGTTTGGATCTTTTGAGGCGGCGTACGACAACCTTCCTCGTATGCTTGAGGTGCTGCAGGAGAGAAACCCATGCACGTACACTGCTGTAAAGGACATGCCATCTAAAAATCCGCGAGGTTTTTCGATATTGCATAGGGCCTTCGTAGCCTTCGGTCCCTGCATCGAGGCTTTTAGGCATATGCTGCCCATGATCTCAGTGGACGGGACCTTTTTGACCGGGAAATACAAGGGGCAGATCCTTACCGCCATAGGCGTTGATGGGAACAATCAAATTCTGCCATTGGCCATCGCATTTGTCGAAGGTGAGAATTTCGACAGCTGGTTGTGGTTCCTTCGACATCTGAGGATGGGAGTTGTTTGAGCTTGTCCTGGTGTGTGCGTGATCCATGATCGTCACGCCGAGATGCTGAAGGCCATAAGAACACTTCAGGAAGACCCGGAGGAGCCGTTTCCTTAGCTGGATATGAGTAGATGGTGTATTCGCCACTTGGGGGCCAACTTCTTCAAGAAGTTCCCGAAGCAACCCTTGGTGAAGCTATTCAAGAGGCTAGCTATGCAGAACCAACAACGCAAATTTGACACCTTATGGTATTTCTTTGGATGAACACAGAGAAAACACGTGGGCCTTGAGGAACCAAGGAGCGAGTCTGAACTCGCTGGTCAGGGTGGAGGACCTCGAGGAACATCGAGTGCTTCTCCCACTGGATCGAGGCCGAGCCATTGGACAAGTGGTCTCTGCTGCACGACGACAGGACGGGGCAAGGTGCGGCATAATGACCACTAACCTTGCAGAGGTGTACAAGCTGGGTTCTTAGGGGCCTTCATTCTCGGCCCTCGTCGCCATCGTGGAAGGTGTTACGCACACTGTCGGGTATTTCAGGAGAGGCATGCAAATGCCGCACTTCATGCCACCAACCCTCAAACACCGTCTTGCTTTCGAAGATTACGGCATACATGCGGCGAAGACGAGAGAAGGGCGATCGCACAGACACGGTACGCGATGGGCAATATGGAGCATCGTTTGACGTGCTCCTCAGGATAGAGCGGATTTGGGACAGCTCGTTCTCTTATCACCCACGAGGTATGCCTTGGAGATCATGTGAATGAACCTAGGCATGCGTGCAACAAACCGAAGCTCTTACACAAGCCATGCTCTCATGTGCTCGCAGATCTTGGGGTATCTTATGGACCCTTTGAACTTTGTGTCAAGTACTTCTTGAAGGAGAGGTTGGTGCGGTATGGACCGCAAGCTTAGGGGCTTTAGGGTTGTGGGTAACCATACCTTGGATATTGCAAATAGGATCTAGATTCGGATATTGATATCTTTGAAGGGTGGCAAGGGTCGTCAGCAGTCGTCGTATTACCAATGATATGGAATGAAGCACAAGTCGGGCGTTTGGTAGAGGCAGCTGCGAACCTTTGCAGACGGGAGACCCACTGACCCGAAGATGCAAGGCACTAGGCGAGGAGTAAACCTTTGCCATGGTTTGCGTTAGCACTTCTTGTAGTGTGCAAAGTGGGACCAAAATTACAAATCAGTGTAGATTGTCATCTGTACTTTGTATTTTTCATGTAACTGTTCTAGTACTACCCAATTTTTATTTTATGTATGTAATGCCGTAACACATGTATCGTATGTTGCACGTAATGTTTATGTAAGTGCTGTAGTACTATCCCTTTTTCATTACTTTTGAAAAACTGTCGTGCTAGCTAGTACTTTTCGATTTGTTTGTTTGCAAGTTAAATGTACTATTCTTTACATTCGATTTTTTATTTCCGCGTATTTGCTAACTTCAAGTTGTGTTGCAGGTATGGCTCACGGATCCGACCGAGTTTCGCCTCTGGAGGCGCATCGGCCGGCTTCATCGCGTCGCGTCGTGTCCGCATCTGCGGCGGCGCCGACGCGATGCGTGTTTGGGGTGATCGCCGCGACACCTCGGGTGGCTGGAGGCCGGACCTGTTGGGACAAGGAGGTTAGTATATGTCGACACTATCTTATCGCCATACGTACCTTCGTACTAACCTTTTGTTGCTTCAGAGGCTCGGTAGCCGGTCTACTACCTATCGCCGGATGGTGCAAGCCACGGATGAGGACGAGCCGGCGGCACCGCGATCGCGGCAGCGGAGGCGTCCATGCCGGGCAAGCGGTCGGGGCGCTTCTGTTCGATCGCTCCCTCATCGCAACGCTTGTGGACCGTGGCGGCCGGAGACTCACACTTTCCATCTCCCATTCGGGAGATGGCCCCTACCCGCAGGCGTCTCCTCGCTTCTTGGCCTCCTATCGCGGGAGGTGCCGCCTTCCGCAGAGTCTCCGGACAATCGGGCGCGAGGGCCTTCGCCGAGTTTCGAGGAGTCCTTCCGCTGCGATCGCGGCCGGTACTACGTCTTCCGGAGGCCAGAGAGCACGCCCGCCCTTGTGGTGGTTGTCGCGATTACGATGCGTGTTCCGCGCCATTCGCATTGGAAGTGCGGCGCTCTCTTTCCGTACTACGGTCTTACTAGCTTTTTCCTTATGCACGGTCGGCGGATGGACCTGCCGCGGACGACCGGCAGTGTCACGCCACCTCGAGGTGTACTTGTTGTGGTTTGTTTGGTTGGGTCTTTGTTCACAGCGACCCACGGCGACACCGTCGGCGAGGCTCATCGCGTCGCTAGAACCGCCATGAGCGGCGCGATCGTGTGATCGCGCGATTCGCCTCGGCAAGAGTTTTGATACCGATTAAGCGTCCGATGCGGCGACAACAGGCACGCGTGAGTAATCGGCATACATGCGTTGTTTGTCTTTGTTGTCTCTTCGCACGACTTCTAACTACATGTTACGTCTTGCTACTTGATGAGGAAGGAGTCCGTCGCGCACCTGGCTGGCGAGTAGGATGGACTCGTGGGTAGAGGCGATGGAAGGCGCGCTTCTGAGATCGTGTGCGAGAGGACACCCCTACGACCGCGGGACCTCGGCGAGTACATTCGCTGCGCTCCTCGACACGCGTACCGGGCTCATGCTTCTGCAAACGAGCCCGCACCACGTCTCCCGACACCGACCGACACGTACCCTGTGCATTTAGCGCAGGACATGCACCACGCGGTACGTTACATCCGACTTCGAAAACTTTGCTTCGGCATCGCCATTACGATTTTCACCGTGTTTTGTTTTCGATGTGGCGAGCATGGATCTTTGAGATTGCGACGCATTGCCGCTCGGCGAGAGGTTCACGGATGGTGTGGAGGGCACCGCGAGGAGACGGCCCAGTTATCCGTCGTGTGGCACAGCAAGCCACACGTATTTTCGGCCTATTGTCATGCACTAGGCTCCCGGAGGTTGGGACGCTCGAGCCTGGTCCACATTCCGTACGTCCGTCGGCGCCGCCCGTCCGTGCAACCGACAAAGGCGGGAGGGTCAGCAGACCACGTCCGACACCGACGCAGCATACAGCGAGGCGGATGCTCGACTAGACCACGTCCGACCTCGCTGAGGCGAGAGGAGGCGGAGGTCCGCTGGGCACAACCGTCTGCATGGCGGCGTCGCACTATGTCGGTCCTCCACACCCCTTCGCCTTCCACACACAGCACACGCAAGGCGCGTACGACGTGCCACAGTTCGTTGTGGACTCGCCAGCGCGTGCCATGGCGCTAGCCGAGGGTACGTCACGTCTCTGTTTGTCGTACGCGCGCGCGTCTTTTATTAACTAACAATATTTTGTTGTGCAGGTACATTGCCCTATGACGGAGGGGCCTCCTTAGGTGACGTGGGCCTTGAGGAGTTCTTCTTTGGGCGACGACCCGGCACCTCGGCCCACCGTGAGGTTTTATGCAGGTCACAACTCCTCGGTGCGCCAGTACCCACTCAGCACCTAGTGCTGTCCACCCCTTCGCCTCTCGGTCCTCGTCAAATCAGGGCTCCTGACCGTCTTTCCCTCTCGGGGCCGAGGCCCCGACACCCAGCGCAGAGGAGGGGGCCCAACCGAGCTCGTAGGGGAGGACACGGAGGTGGAGTGGGCGGTGGGGACGCGGGAGGGGATGCTGGGGGTGCGGTTGGGGGGCTAGTAGGGGCATCTGTTGCACTAGCTGTACATTTTGCACTTAATATATGATGCCTGTAATACTTTTGCGTTCTTGTGTGTACTCATTTATATAATGCATGCTTGTTCAATGCATATCGACGCCTCTAGCTTAATGCACACGACACATCGATGCAACAGTCAACTCGATAAATGACAACTGCAATGACGCATCCACCATTTACTTACATGCATTACGAGATTGAACATAATTGCGTACAGAAGGGGAGACTACCTTGCAGACGCGAATTTCCTTCAACGCTGCCACACGATTCGTCCTCGGGCCCGGTACCCCGCGGAAGCGAATTTTTGTCAACGCTGCCACACGATTCCTCCTTGGGCCCGGTAGCTCGCGGATGCGAATTTCCTTCAACTCAATTGCAATTCAGCTGCATGCTATATATGGATGATTTGGCTGCCACTCACCTCACTCTTCATTTCCTCTTCTCCTTTCTTCCAGTCTTAGACAGGATGTCTTCGGCATCATCTAACTTTCGAGTGAGCAGATAATTACAATCACTGCGGCAGCAGCTGGTTTGCCCTCGCTGCAGTGATCCGGTGAATGTGTTTACCTCACATACGCCAACGAATCCATCTCGAGTATTCATGAGGTGTTCAAATCTTACAGTAACTTGCGCCTAATCACCTGAATGAATTTCATTCGAAACAACATGTTGTTTTTATTTCACTTGAAGCTGCAATTCTTTTTGAGCACAACATGTCGGTTTTGGCGGTGGGTGGTGAAAGTGTCCCAGTGGTTCAAGATATTACAATGCAAATTGCTGCCTTGCAAGATGACTCTTGTGGTATTGCTGCATTTCGCCCAGTGGCTCGACCCTCTGAGCCACCAACGCAGAACAAAGATAATAGACTTAAAAGACTGGATGAAAGGATGGAAAGAGTTGAGAACATGCTTCAGAAATTAGTTAAGCTAGTTAGTTTTGTGGTCTTTCTTCTATTATTCCTTGTTGTTGCCAAGTAGAAGTTCAGTTGTAATGAGATGTAATGTCCACTCTTTACTTATGCATCGTAGTCCGTCATGAATGAGTATAAACCAGTAATATTACCTACCCATGAATGAGTTTGTTCGATGCATATAACTTAAAGCACACAACACATTGATGCAACATGTCAACTCGATAAAAGGCAACCGCAATAACGCGTCCACCATTTAGTTACATGCTTTAGGAGATTGAACATAAGTGCGTACATAAGGGTAGACTACCGACGTACAAGCTTCTTCACCCGTGCCTAATTGTAGAAGGTGCCTCTCGCTACCCACATAGAGTGTTCTCTAGTTGGACGCCTCGGACGTGGCTGGCCGTCGTTGTAGTGGCACGCACATATGCAGCTAGGGTTGACACAGCAGCATGTGGGATCATAAGAACTTCCTATGTTCACGACCTCCTCATTGCCCCTCTCACACTGCATCTGTTGGCGGAGGTCATCATTTTGCTCCTTGAGATCGTCCATTTGCGCCTCCAAATCAAAGTTTCGGTTCCACAATACATCCACGTACCTCACAACATGTCGTTTATGGGGAGGATCGATCCAGCGGGTGAAGTTGCAGTTCGCCATCTGCTACAAGGGACGGTTAGTACAGAAGATGTATTAGCAGTAACATGAACAAAACTATTTACCCCAGAGTATGGGCATCAGAAGAAACGCCGTCCACCATCGAAAGGGCCGTCTATGACCTGCACGATAGCGTCCTCCCGTGTCGCATTTCGCCATACCGGTTGAGCACGCTTCTTCGGCATCAATCGGTAGTTAGGGCGAAGTCCTCCTCCTTCGGCGAGAAGGTGCGGCCCGGCGACCACGGTTAGATCGGTCGCTGGGCATACGCCATCGTATGTTACTATAAGGCGGAGAAGGTTCTTCTTCTTACGGCTTCAAGGGTCGAGTGGTCCTAATTTCGAAGCATGGGGCGTGCATTTTATAGCCCCGCGGGGGGAGGCTAACAAAGCATTTTATAGACAAGACCAAACAGGGCAGGTTTGTGCAGTGACAAGACAAAATGGGGGCAGCCTTGCGCAGTGACAAGACCAGACGAGGCTGGCAGCTTTGCGCAGTGACAAGACCACACGGGGCAACTTTGCGTAGTGATAAGACTAAACGAGACAGCTTTGCACAGTTTAGGGTTTAGGTTTAGGGTTAGGCTTTTCAGATCGACTTGACAACCCTGACCGCCTCGCCAGCTTTTAAGACCGAAAAGACAAGACTCTGCAAACAAAGACGTGACAACACTCTGCCTCGCCAGCTTTTTAGACCGATAAGACAGCACTCTGCAAAGCAAGACATGACTTCTCACTGCAAAGTAAGATGTGACAACACTATGCCTTGCCAGCTTTTCAGATCGACATGACAACACTCTACATCCTCAGCTTTTCAGAATTAAAAGACAGGACTCTCTACTCTGCATGAAATTAACCACACCATGCCAACCATGGGGCTTATAAAAGGGGGTTGAACCAAACCCAACTCTACACAACACTACACAACAGATATCCAACTATGGACTCTTCGAGAAACTTCTACGCGAGGATGTTGCAGAAGCAAAAGTGGCTTAAGCAGAAGAGGAAACAACTACAATACCCAGATAAATCAATGAAAGATGCTCCAGTACCACCACGTTTTTCAATCCCGCAGTGTGTGTGTGGCGAACCGGCAGAGATCATTCAGTCCACACACCCAGACACCGCGGCCTGGGCGTACTACACATGCGGGCACTATCTCGTAAGCGTTTCTTTCGCGCGTATCGATTTTCCTCTCCCAACGTTGAATTCTTCAAATTTTAACTTCATCCCCGTAATGGCGGCCGAGATCTGCCGCCATTTCTTCGATGGATTGACGGCCGGAGATGTCTGACGGGGCATTCATCAGCAGTACATCTTGAACTACTCGGTGCGGGCCGAGAACTTCGTGCGGTGGAAACCTTACGTACCGGACCCTGTTGAGGAGGCACCGAAGGAGCCCAGTACTCACCCGGGCGTAATCCATATCGACGACGTGAGTTATGAAGAATTTACATCCTTATTACGTAAGATTTTCCTGTATGGTGTACTTACATCATACAATCGCAGGACATGGATGACTTCGAATACCAGCCCGACGTGGACAGTCTCGCGACAAAGGCAAGGGAAAGGCTCATGTGGTTGAGCCCGGCCGCCACAGCGTATTCGGTCGCCCGGGCGTAATCCGTATGGACGACGTGAGTTATCAAGAATTTACATTCTTCTTACGATTTTCACTATACGGTGCCCTTACATCATGAAATCGCAGGACATGGACGACTTCAACATACCAGCCCGACGTGGACAGTCCCACGACAAGGGCAAGGAAAAGGCTCATGCGGTTGAGCCCGGCCGCCACAGTATATCCAGTCGCCCGGGCGTAATCCGTATCCACGACGTGAGTTATGAAGAATTTACATCCTTCTTACGATTCTCACTATACGGTGCACTTACATCATGGAATCGCAGGACATAGACGACTTCGACATACCAGCCCGACGTGGTTAGTCCCGTAACAAGGGGAAGGCCGGCGAGGAGTTCAACGCCGAGCTAGCAAAGAAGGGAAAATGGCCCCGGTCCACGTAGTAGGTCAGGTCATTACGTAGTAGTTCCCCGTCCTACCCCCAATATTTTTTACTCTCCCCTAAAGGCATGTAGGCTTACATGGTCCGGATGCTTGTGTCGTAGTGTACCCTAGTAGTAGTGAGCATGACTAAAGTAATTAGCCGAACCATCATGCCATGTGACTATGTGTAACGTGCGCTAAGCCATCAAAGCAAGCCTATATTGCAAGTATGCCTCTTCTAGTGGAATCCCAGAAAGAACCATTCGCACCGACATCGAATCCTCCATATTTTAGGGCATCTTCATAATCACAATGAGCGTTCTCAGCCCCTTCAATCATATTCTGTATAAGCTTCATAAAGCACGATATCGACTACCTGCCTATATACGCGTATACGTTCAGACGACTTCATCGAGCAGAGACTCCCTGGCACATCATAATATCACTTACCTTTCTACTCACAACTCATCACTATCTCAATCGTCCTCCCAAAATTCTACAGAAATTTTGCGCACTACAACAATATACGATGATCACAAAATGTTATTGCGAGTCTGACAAATTTCGTACCCTTGATATTCTACGAAAACAGACCAACCAACATCGTCACAACACTATTATTTTCAAAATAAATAACATCATACAATCAGATTTGCTAAATGTAATTAACCCACAAAATGTAATATTCATTACAACGCAATTAAACAATAATTAAATAATACAAAAGCAGGGGGGTCACAATAAACTACGGTTGGACGACGAGAACACATCGCCAAAACTGTCGAGCGGCTCAAGTGCTACTACCCAATGGTTGCGCGATAGCACTTGATCATGCGGTTAAGCGACAATTCGATCGCCTAAGCGTAAAGCGGCGCATCTAATCGCCTAACCATTGGGCGACAGACGTATATTTCGGTAAAAAAAATATCGCAGGAATATTTTTGTAATTTCTAATAAAAAATAGATTATTTAAAAAAAAATTCTCATCTTTTGGCCCCATTTCCTGAGTACTCTCCACCTGCGACTCAGAGAACCAGCAAGCAAATTAATAAAAGGAATAGGCTCATTAATTTCGTGCACAACAGGGATTATCAGGACATACAATAGTATGCCTTTTATATTGTCTCCAATATCTTTATCTTAGCTAAATACCCACTAGAGATAACTCCTCCATTACATTGTTTAGAACATACTCCACAATATTATCTTTTAATTATTTTGCAATCAATTTTTTTAATACCCCCTCTCCCCACCAACACCCTCTCTTCCTCAGCGCCTCTCCCCAACCGGCGCCCCACCACCGCCCTCTCCTCCACCGGCGCCCTCTCCCCATGGGCGCCCTACCTGCGCCCCATCGTCGCCCTCTCCCCCACCGGAGCTGACGCCCCAAACGGTCTCCACCACCAGACTCCGAGGCCGCCGCCGCATCTGGATCCGCGAGATCCAAGGTGCGGTTTAGCCCGTCATTGTTTTGGCGGCGGATCTGCCTCATTGCGGTCGGTAGCGCAGAGATCGACGTCATCGCGGTTGATTTCGTTGCCGGGTGTGGAGGTCGTCATCCTCCCGTTCTCAGTTAGCGCGTTTTCGTTTTTGCCAGATGCTTTGTCTTGGTTTGCGTTTTCGCCGGCATCTAGAGTGATGAGGACATCAACTCTAAGGATGCAACCACTACTTCGAACTGTTGCACTGCATCCTCTACTTCAACCGCATCTTCTCCGATATGACTTTTGGCTACCGCAATGCCATATTACCCAATTGGACCGAGCTACTTCTACTCCTACGAGCCAGGCTATGTCTACATGCCATGGTGCTATGTCTACATGCTATGGTGCTGCGTCTACATGCTATGGTGCTATTCCACGTACCAATCAAGAGTTCAAGCTGGACACGTTCTGGAATCCAATTCGGCCTCTAGAGATAGTATCGACTTCAAATGTGCATAACCTTCACATAGAGAGTCTGTTTGAGGTCTACGAGTACTTGTTGGAAAGCTTATCTCGTCCTCTTTCCAACGGATCTGGCCTCACCTCCAAATTCCTTCTGTGCGCACTACAATCATCAAAAGAAGGTACTGTGTCACTTGTTTGGGCCAAATTGGGCCTTGTAATGCTTGTGCTCAAGGGAAGGCGTCACCCTAGGCGGCCCATGCTGTTTATGAGGCACTATTCGTGCATGAACAGTGCCCCCCGACGCAATGGTCTCCACCACCAGACTTCGAGGCCGCCGCCGCCAAAGCATCTAGATCCAGCTAGATCTAGTCCGTCAGCACCGTTTTGGTGGCCGGATTTGCCTCGCTGCGGTCGGCGCGCCGGGAGATCGATTTCATCACGGTTGATGTCGTCGCCGGGTGTGGAGGTCGTCGTCCTCCCGTTCTCAGTCAGTGCATTTTCGTTTTTGCTAGATGCTTTGTCTTGGTTTGCATTTTCGTCGGCATCTGGAGTCGCGTCCTGAGACGACGACTTTCCTTCTCTTTCATGCTTCTCTCTCTTCTACGTAGAACTTTGTCGATATGGAAGGGCTACCTGACGACTAATATGATACTATTTAGGATACCCTTAGCCTCCTTTGGAAAAAGGATTGCCCTAGGAAATATAGAGGAATCATTGCTCTGTTCCCTATAAAGTTACATGAAATTTCTGCACTCCAAAAGTGCCTTAGGTTAACCGAGAAAAACAGGAAATCTAGAGGGATTATGACTCTGTTTCCTATAAAATTTGTGAAATTTCTGTACTCCAAAAGGGTTACTTGGGTTTAAACTCTAAACATCAACACGAATTACTGCGCCTCTAAATTTATTCAGGACTAAGGTCTACTATGTTATTTGTGGATTAAACATGGTGCAGTGCCGTAGGGACAATGGAGCAGTACTCCAGTCACAAGGGTGCAATTCAAACGACGACGCCGGCAATGGTACCGTGAGTGCACACTTGGTCTAGTCACAAAATCACCGCGAGTGTTTATTTCTATATGATAACATGCAAGGTATTGAACTTAGGGCCTCCTACTTTGTACCGATAGCTGCTACACGTACGAAATTTATCTCGCAAAATCCATATGAAATCAGGTTCGTTGGATTGTAGTGGCTGTCACAAGCAGCCGAGCAGATGAGTCAGCTGGACGGTAGAGTCTAGATGCATCACTCTTTTAACATTTTTTTAAGCTATGATTGTGAACTTCATCAAAGGAAAAAAAACTAGATAGATCTTGTTCCATCTAATCGTCGGGGGGGCTCAAAGAGACACGTCACGTCATTCTTTTTTGAGCCGTTGGATTTTCGTTCATCTGTTTGTCGTCCGTCGGATTAAATTTTGGTTTTGCGTGCCACACGATAGACCTAGCGGCTGGCATCGCTCCACGCGCGGGCCCCATCCACGTGCCTCTGGCACGCAAAAACGTCGCTCTCCATGGGCTGCCCAAGGGCGCGTCGCTTGATGAGCTCGGGCCCCACCGGTCGGCCTTGTTTCTCGGCACGAGGAACGCGCGCGCAGGCCAACTAGTTGGATAAAAGTAGGAAGAATCTTTGTGTGCTTGGCGCCCATCCTAGATGCGTATGTGCCTCCATGAACTCTTCCTAAGAGCGTCTCCAGCGTTTGTTCCGATACCAAGACAAGTCTCTTCTCTTAGTACCGGTACCACATATTAAAACAAAAAATTGACACCGCTCTCAAACCTTGTATCGATACCAAACCCAAAAAATGTGACCGCCGTCTTGCTCACACCGGGAGAGGAGGCCTCGCCCATCGCTTAGCATCACCATGTCCGCTGCCGTCTCCAGATCCAGCAACATCCGCTCCATGGCCGCCGCATCAACCACGTGTCACCGGATTGAGCTTGAGCAAGCCACACCTATCGCCACGAGTCGAGCTTGAGGAAGCCATGCCATCACCACAAACAAATCGAACTCGAGGAAGCAGCAGAGGCGGGGGTGGGTGTCGATGATCTGAACATGAAGTTCCCTATCGAGCTTATTTGGAAAAATGATATGATGATACTATCGAAACGAAGGCCATTTATTGTTGTGGACACACTTAGTGTTTGTATAAGAATACAATGGAAATGTTACAAAATCGATGAACTTGAATCTGAATAATGAATTACGCTATTGACTTATTTCATATGATGATTGTGGTTGAATGAATCCTGTTACAGAGTACATAGGCTATGCCCTTTATAGTTATTGAAGGGATGACATTTAATGCCACTAAAAACGTCTCTAATCTTCACACATATGCTTTAGTAGTCTTAAACTGTCATGTCTTTTAGCCAACTATCGTAAGTTGTCAGATACGTCAATAATTGTTTTCTCGTTAGTCACGTAGGAAATTGTCATGTCTTCTGACCAATTTGCTAGTCAGAGACTGCACAGAACAATATAACTGGTCGGACGGTGTCCATTACTGGTCGTCTGACTCAAACTAGTCGTCGATCAGTTTGGCTGTAGTAAAGGGTATTGGATTTCCTTTAAATATTGGTCGTATGTTCATAACCGTTATAGAGTTAGCCTCTGATATGTGAGCCTACTTTGACAGAGACTCTAACTTTAACCGAAAAGATTGACCTGGTCAAGAATATCATTAGTGGGGCCTTGATTGGTTAGAGGGTAACCTGCATGCACCTTTGATCTAACATATCCTCTTAAAATTTCTCTTTCCCCGGTCGGCCTGTTATCATTTCCGTTTTCTTGGCTCTGAGCATCGCCAAATCCCGTCAAATCAAATTTGTTTGGTCCAAGTTTCCGCAGAGTGATCATGTTTATCTACAACCTGTTTATGTTCAAGTGGCCACCAGCTTGATGAAGCCATCGACATACTGTTACTATCACACCACTGTTGTCAGAATTGAATGGACGGCGCTTGCTAGTTGCTACTGCTAGCTTACAGCGCCATTTAAATATGAATCATAAAACTTTAACCTATTGTTAAAAACACTGCGGAGTGTAGGTATTGCACTATAATGCACGGGAACGTGAACTCGTGTGACTGACGATGTTTAGACCCCATTTGGAACACACGGCTTGGTCACGCAATTGTCCGGTGTACCACTTGGTCGGAGGGTAGGGACACACATGTTTCGACACGCCGGGGAAATCAACAGCTACTGGATGATGCGCTGTTGAGTTCTCTTTGGTCTCAGTGATTACTTTCGTCAACCATGTCTTAGTTTATGTCATGCCAGAAAAAAACTGTAGTTTTGTAATCTTTAAAAACTGTAGTTTTGCAATCTTTAAGCCCTGTTTATCACGCATGAATTTCACATGACTTGTACAAGAATTTCATAGAAAATAATTCAATTCCCATAAGAATCGGAAAGAATCACGTGTTCCAAACAGGGACTTACTCTCTTAAATCTTGTTGAATGTAGTATATCGTATGCTCAACAAGCAAAAGAAGGAAGGAAGAAAGAAAGAAGGCAGATGAAGATTTTATTCCTTAGTAAGGAGCAACACGAGCTTTGAGTTAAACTAGATGGGCACGCGAGCGTTGCTGTGCCCGTTCGATAGATATAGGATATTCGGTTCAGCACCGCAGGCAAAACAAATACAAGTAAAGTGCAATTACTAACCTGTAGTAGAATGTGTACAATAGCAGAGTAAGTATAATTGGCAAAACAAATATAATTGCTCTGTTGTGAGGTATATAACCAGCCAGCAGGAGCAAGAGTGTCTGTTGTAAGGGCAGTAATATGCAGTGGGAACATGACATGCTATTATATGTTGTAAGGATAGCAACATGTACTGTTGAGATAATATGTTAGCATTCATTGTAGGATAGCACAACTGTAAGAGCGAAAGAGGTGTAGAAGCGAGGTAATGCACATTACAAGATGTGTATATTTTTTAGGTAGTACATAGTGTTTGCAGTTTGTAGTTGACATCTAATAACATATCTAGCATTGAGGGAACTAGTATGGTTATAACATAGTAGGCACTATGCATAACGGATGTAGTGTCTGAAGTTGTGGGATGGGTGCTGCCGGTATGTACATAAGGTATTGTAACATGCTATATTTGCAAAAGGTTGTCAATGTTGTTGCTGCAGTGCTATACTTGTTTGAAAGAAATCTGGCTTCGTGATGTGAGAGTTGCTGGATGCTGCCTTTGTTTTATGGGTCATCCCTACAATATGCATAGAACATGTGATCATTTTTTATTAGGCAGTCTGTAAAGGGAAACTATATGCATATTTTGTGATGCGTAGACTGTTGAATATGATAGAACTAAAACGGTATGAAGCTTGAGTATGATATAGAAATGAGACAATGAATACATGGATAAGTAGATGCGTGGCATAGAAATAAAATGATATATAGCGTAGCAAATACACTGTGTCTTATTGACATGCTTTTTTTTTGGCAAGCAGTGGCAATTTACACTGATTATTTTGGAAGGCTAATTGGATAGGTGGTTTATACATATATAGCATTTCCTATTTCTTTCATGTCTATCAATGAGCAAGGTAGAAAATAAAAGACAGCTATTCAAATATTGCAATGTTGATATTTGTTTGTTTGGACTATTGGGGTGAATTTAGAGAAGAAAATTTGAATTCCATAGGTGAGTTTGAAGAGCTCACCCAACGAACAAGATCGGATGGAAGAGGAGTTTTAGACAGATTTTGTTTGTGTCGGGGGATATGTGATGTTGCATTGGATTCCTTTTCGCTAGTTTTCAGAGGAATGGAAAAACACATTGAGATCGGACAGCTCTTAGTTGATCGGTAACGTGCAGGCTATGACGCTAACGTATGGATCGTATAATCCGCTAGTGGCGTTCATTGCGCATTTCTTGTATCTTTCCGTGTGTGTCTTCTGTTTGGAGATGGGGGCCGCTCTTTTATAGGCAGTCGTTGGGCAACGGGCCGTGGGACGGTGGGAGTGTGGGCATCGCTCACCAGAGGCCGCTCTCTGCCAAGCTATTCTCCATCTCCCAAGTTGTTGCCCTATCACGGGAAACAGCTGCACTTTCGCTTTGTACGAAAAGAATTACCGTTTTGCATAAAGAGGCTGAGTAGTGGGCCATACAAATTATCACAACCCATACCACGTTGATTCGTTGTGCACATAAGCGTGCATACACTCATGCACACTAGAGGTTGGATGTACCAATAATCTAAATATCTACGCCAAGTATTTCCTTCGCTTTAGAGGTCTAAAAAAAATACCATAATAATCATCCTTAAATTGGGAAAATAAAATAAAATTCATAGAAATTTCCTTATTCATCGAGAGAAACAAAGAATATTATACCACTTATTTTGGTAGGAGCCATATTATAACAATGCATATTAATCATATATAGATATTATAACTGCTCACTTTATAGATCTAGAAAATCCTATAATATTCCTTAAATAAGAAAAAAACAAGATTCATATAAATTCTCTCATTAATAGAGAAAAAAAGAGAAGATCTACACTAGTTATTTTGGTAATGGCAGTATTATAACGATGCAGATTAATCATTCATATATATATATATATATATATATATATATATATATATATATATATTACAATTATTCTTGTTGTATAACAAACACAACTTTATTTTTCAAATGTATTACGCTTATATAACAAATACAATATATCGTGATATCTAACCATCCAATTGTGCGCACAATTTGCTAGTTAATACAATTCCTGAGTGTGTGGTACTGTTTGTTGCGTGCAGGGATCCCGCTTTTTCCTTGCCTCTCCTATAGCTATTGCTGTACTTGCATATGTTTATCCCGTGGGATTAGAATAGCAAATGTACAAAATCTCTACAACAAATTTGTCGGAGTTATTTTGCCAGTGAGCATCCAAATATAGGTAACCTAGTTTACCACAAGTTTGATGTAGTTTGTTGTAAAGTGACTTAATTGCAAATACTCCTTTAGCATTTCCCATCTCCATTCCAATCTGTCCTCAGACTTAGTCGACGGGACAACAACACAACAGGGATTGGGATCCTCATATATCTACGTGGAATTACGAGCAATCTTAAAAAATAAAATTAAAATATGAAAAGAATTACCGTTTTGCGTAACGAGGCTGAGTAGTGGGCCATACAAATTATCACAACCCATACCTTGTTGATTCGCGGTGCACTTGTGCGTGCATACACTCATGCACACTAGCGGCTGGATATACCAATAATTTTAATATCTACGAACAACCGGTAATATCCAAGGTATTTCTTTCGCTTTAGAGGTCTAGAAAATATCACAATAATCATCCTTAAATCAGGGAAAAAAATTAAAATTCATGGAAATTTCCTTATTAATCGAGAGAAAAACAGAATATTATATAACTTATTTTGGCAGGGGCCAAAATATAACAATGCATATTAATCACATATAGATATTACAACTGATCACCTTAGAGATCTAGAAAATCCTGTAGTAATCCTTAAATAATAAAAAAAAGCAAAATTCATAGAAATTGTCTGAGTAATTGGGGAAAAAAGAGAAGATCTACACCAGTTATTTTGGTGGGGGCCAGATTATAACGATGTAGATTAATTATATATATAGAAATTACAATTATTCTTGTTGTATAACAAATATAATTGTATTTTTCAAACGTATTAGAGTCATATAACAAGCATAATATGTTGCGATATCTAACCACCCAATTGTGCGGGCAATTTGCTAGTTAATACAATTCCTGAGCACGTGGTACTAGTTGGTGCGTGCAGGGATCCTGCTTTTTCCTTGCCTCTCCTATAGCTATTGCTGTACTTGCATATGTTTATCCCATGTGATTAGAATAGCATATGTACAAAATCTCTGCGAACAAATTGTTGGAGTTATTTTGCCAGTGAGCATCCAAATATAGGTAACCTAGTTTACCACAAGTGTGATGTAGTTTGTTGTAAAGTGACTTAACTGCAAATACTCTAGCATTCCATCTCCATTCCATTCGGTCCTCAGACTTAGTCAATGGGACAACAACACAACAGGGATTGAGATCCTCGTAGGATCTACATGGTATTAGGTGATCTCTACCGTCCAAACAAAAAAAAAAAGAAGAAGCAAGGATCAATATTAATAGCTACAGTGTTATGGTACAGTAAAACCGTTTTAGTAAATATTTCTCTGTTGCTACAGTGCCAATACAGAGCGTTATTAACACACTCGCAAAAACATTGTTTCGCTGTGGACTTTACAGTAATGCAGAGGATTCAGATCCAAACAGCCTATTATCTCTGTAGCATATCAAAATCAACTAGTTGCTGTACAGTAAGATGTCTTCTGAAAGACAGTTCCATGTCATCGGATATGAAGTATATATAAATCAGGAAATATCTGGCCAGGAGGTTCTCCACGCAGCCTTCTCTCCTCTCAGAATTTCCATAATTCTTGTACTATCTATTTCTAGAGATATTGTTCTTGTATTACCATTATATTAAATTTGTGGCTCACACTATACATTAGCTGCAGGATCTAGGAAGTAACTATTCCTTTGTCCCACACAGCTCCACGAGGCTTATGGTCACTTGACCAGTGAACCCCATCTATCACTGAACATGACAAGACGAGATGAGGGGTCGCTGCTATGGATTGTATAAAGATTACGATAATTCTTGTATCATGTTTTTTGGAGACATTGTTCTTGTATTATCAATACTTAATATCATGATTCGTGGTTCAGTGTGTCAATGAACAGGCTACCCAGACTGCAAAATGGGCCCGCATCATTAACATTCATTTGGGGGCATTCTAGTCATGGTGTCTGAGTCTCTAAGATAGATGATGTTGCACTGCATTTCTCAAGCGGTTTAATTGCAACTATTGTAACTTCTCTTGAGAATTCGATTACAAAGATTATTGTTCCCATAGGACCAACTGAGGTATTGTTATTATACATTTGAATCACTACCATACAAGATATACGAGCATTTAACACAAGCATACAAGTGCAACACTGCAGCACCTAGGTCAAGACCAGCCATGCTTAATAGGCACAAGACAAAGAGGCACCTTCTTGCGAAAAGCAAGTTGCCCTGTTTCCTCCATATCAATGTCCTCCTCCTTCATTCCCTTTGGAAGTTCCCAGTCAAAGCAATGTAGCAGACTGGCTATCACAGCCTCCACATTGGCCACGGCCATGGCAATGGCAGGGCAAGACCTCCGTCCTGACCCAAACGGAAGGAGCTCGAAGTGCAAGCCTCTGAAATCGATATGCGTGTCCTCGAACCGCTCGAGATAGAACTCCTCCGGGTTGTCCCATATGGTAGGGTCTCTCCCCATAGCCCAAACATTTACATGTATCCTTGTGCCTATTGGCACATTGTAGCCACCAATCACGCAGTTTTGCATGGCTACTCTTGGAACCAGTAAGGTCACTGGTGGATGCAGCCTGAAATTTTCTTTCATTATCATTTTGAGGTAGTTGAGGTTTTGGACATCTTCTTCATCCACCCTTGGTTTGTTTCTCACCAAGTTGCGCACCTCAGCTTGCGATTTCTGCATTACTCTTGGGTTCCTCATGAGCTCAGACATCATCCAATTTGCAGTGACAGCCACAGTGTCAACGCCACCCGCAGAAGTATCCTTAAGTGAAAGTTAAAATAGTAATTATGGGTAGTACCTATCGTCCTTGTTTTCTTGAAAAGAGATGCTAGTTACATACATGTTCCATAATTTCCATCCTTGAGTAATACTTCTAATCAAATTTGGATTATAATCAAACAACACGTACCATTACGAGTCCTTTGATATGATCACGCGTCAATCCTAGAGCACCATCCTGCTCCCTCCACATGTTCACCAGCGCAACGACAATGTCCACCTGCACACCCGTCTGCAACCTCTCAGGCTCGAGGTGCTTGTCAATAACCAAATCGAAGAAGCGGTCAATCTTCTGGAATATCCTCCGCCGTCGCCCCGCCGCCCCGGTTAGGACGTCTGCCCACTGAGCAAGAACCAACGACGGGAAGAAGTCCTCGAATGTGAAGCTGCCGAGCACACGCAGCGCCTCGTCCACCACCTGTTGGAAGTTGCTCTTCTCGAACGACTGTGCCGACCCGTACATATTCCCAAAGGCCACCGTGCTAATGATGCTGTCGGAGAGCGCGAACAGCTTCTCGCTGAGGTCGATCGGGGTGCTCGGAGGAGTGGCCACGAGGGAGTCAAGGAGGCGGTCGACCTCGGCGGTTCTAGCGTAGGCAAAGGACTAGACACGCCTCATGCTCACAAGCTCCACGATGAAGAGCTTCCGCATCTCGCGCCAGTAGTTGCTGTAGGGGCCGAAGGCCACGTCTAGGAAGTTGTAGCTCAGCATCCTTGGGCCTGATGAATGACAGATGCATGCATGCATGCTTTGTGATTTTTGCAGTCGTGTCTTATCTTATATTAACTGATTTTATATCTTATTCTTATCTTATAATCTTATAAAAGAAGGGGTTTACCCCACGCAGCGGGAGGAATCGTCCAACTTTACTTTCATCGCATGCCGACAGATGGCCCCAACGAATTGCTCCTCTGGCTCACAGCGCGTTGAATCAATTCTGGTCCCAAAACTATCTGTCTGCCCATGATCTCCCACCTCCCCATCTCCCAAGTACCAACTGTAACCTATAGTGTGCTCACCTACCTCCTTAAATCCCTTCCCTCCTACATCCCCTGCGCAAACCCAATCCCGTTGTGGATCACTACTACAAAACAGACAATAGTAGACGCCCCATCACAAACGGTTAAAATGGAATCATCTGTGTTGGGTTTGTCGGGACCAGGCATTTGCCGTGCGAGCCTATCATAGATGGTTCGTATTACAAACCGTCTGTGATACTTAATATCACAGACGGTTCTATTAAAGAACCGTCTGTGATAATCTCCGGTATCACAGATGGTTCTTAATAAAGGCCGTCTGTAAACTATCACAGACAATTCTATTAAAGAACCGTCTGTGATAATCTCCAGTATCACAGACAGTTCTTAATAAATGCCGTCTATGAACTATCACAGATGGTTCTGTTAAAGAACCGTCTGTGATAATCTCCGGTATCACAGATGGTTCTTAATAAAGGCTGTCTGTGAACTATCACCAACGGTTTTATTAAAAACCGCTGCAGTGATAGTAAATATCATGACGGTTAAATATCTGAACCGTCTGTGATAAGCTATAATACAAATACCTAGCCCATGACCCCCCCCATTCCCATTTGAGCCGCCGCCACTGTGTCCGCCCCCATTGCGCCACCGACAAAGAGGGAAGGGAGAAGGAGATGAGGAAGGCAGGAGAAGGAGAGGATTCTTGAGAGATATTTGGTATTTTTGTCGTGAGCTCTGAGGGTAACGATCTATAACCCTTTATGTTTGCTATAAATTAATCGCTAATCAATTTAAGTATGTTTGGTAAATAGGAAAAGTACGTACTTGCAATTTATTAATCTAATTTGACACTAATTTGTTACATGCATAGCGTAGATGGACCGAAACTGGATGTACGGTGTGAACCGTGTGAGTCAAGAGTACATTAATGGCGTGGTTACTTTTAGAAGAGCCGCTGAGCAGGATATGTTGATGAAGGGTATAAATTTTATGTACTGTCCATGCATTGATTGCGGTAATCTGAAGATGTTTAATAACCCGGTGCAGATCGAAGCGCACTTGATTCGAAGGGGTTTCAAAAAAAGGGTATACATGTTGGACCAGTCACGGTGAAGAGCAGATTATACCGAAAGTTAATAATGACGACATCGTCGAGGAGGTCAATGATATGCTTGATGTGGACTGTGCTTTTGATGAGGATAGGTCGCACGATGACAATCTAGATCAGATGCTCTGTGACGAAGAGAATCTGATGAGAGAGAGTTTTGTAAATTCGAGAGCTTAATGGAGGACTCGGTGAGACATTTGTTCCCTGGCTGCAAGTTGGAATACACAAGGTTGTCAACCGTGATTGAACTGCTTAAACTGAAGGCAAGCAATGGTTGGTCCGATAAGAGTTTCACGGCGTTGTTAGGTCTCCTAGCGGACATCCTTCTAGAGGAAAATGTGTTGCCCAGCACCACCTACCAAGCAAATAAGGTTCTTTGTCCATTGAGAATGGAAGTAGAAAGAATACATGCATGTCCAAATGATTGTATCCTCTACCATAAAGAGTATGCAAACATGCATGTATGTCCCGTGTGCAATGCATCCCGATACAAGCGTCAGAATACTGCTAAGGTGAAGCAAGGACCTCCTGCTAAGATGTTGTGGTATCTGCCTGTGATCCCACATTTGAAGTGTTTATTTGCTAACCCAAAGGAGGCAAGATTGCTGCGTTGGCACTCGGAGGAGCGTAAGAAAGATGGAAAGCTAAGACACCCTGCTGATTCTGCCCAGTTGAGAAACTTCGATCGGAGCTTCGAAGAGTTCGGTGCGGAACCAAAGAACATAAGGTTAGGGTTGAGTACAGATGGAATGAATCCGTTCAATAACATGAGCAGCCGACATAGCATCTGGCCCGTGAATCTATGTATGTACAACATTCCTCCTTGGCTGTGTATGAAGCGGAAGTACATTTTGATATCACTACTTATCCAAGAGTCGAAGCAACCTGAGAATGATATTGATGTGTACCTACCACCATTGCTGGAAGATCTTGTGACACTGTGGAAAGAAGGGGTAGAGGTATGGGATGCGTACAAACGAGAGAACTTCACTTTACGCGCTATGTTGTTCTGCACCATCAATGATTTTCCTACCCTTGGTAACCTGCCGGGCTTTAGTACAAAAGGAGCTAGAGCCTGTCCGCACTGCTTAGATGCTACGGAGAGTGTATGGCTGAACAACTCGCGCAAAACTGTGTATATACGTCACCACGTGACCAAGCCTCCAATATGATAGCATGAATGCATATGAACAAAACTTTAAACCATCATAAACATGTATTCGCAGCAACATCATACATGAATAAACTTACTCATACTTCTAGCATTCATGATTATTGACATTCATAACATTCTATCATCCATGAATAGCGCGTATATTCATAATACTAGTAAACATGAGCAATCACACATGAATAATCTACCACTAACTGTACTTGCCTCAACCGTGTGAAGATGGAAGACACGAAGAGAGCACTGCCCCCAGAACCAATCCCCCACCTGAATTAATTTAACAAGCACTCTGAGATAATGATTCTGGACCAAGAACAAAACTAGAAGTAAATACGAACTTGCTATACTCTCTAGTGCGATCCCAACTCCAAACTCTTAAATGTCGATCTATCCCCTCGACACACAGTCATAATCTAAAATTCATAACTTTTCGATCTGAGGTCCAAATGAAACGTTCTTAGACTTTCTGGAAAGCTTATCAAATTCCTCACCTAAATCTATTTGGTGAGCTTTCCAGTTTCGGCCATCTTCTATCCGACTAGAAACATGCTAATAATTTCTCTTACTGTTCCAACAAAACATGCTAGCTCCTCTCTCTCCTTTATTAACCCAATGAAACGCATAAATATGAAGCATGTAGCACTAGCTAGCTAATTTGGAAAGATCTCACGTTTACTGTTCAAGCATGTATGCATGCATACAATGCAAAGTTGCACTACTAATAATTTCTAGCACTAGCAGCCGCATGCATACAATGCTACGGCTAAACTAGTTAACTATTGATTAATTAGCACTTTCTAATTCTCTCTCTCTCTCTCTCTCTCTCTCTCCCCCTTACTACTACCATTATTGAACCGTATGCATGCATCTCCAATTAAATAATCATAGCAGTATGGCATGCAAAGCATCTCCCATTAACTAATCTTTGTAGTACACCATCAACTAGTCATAGCAGCACACAAATATCTAGTCCTAGCAGCACACAAATATCTAGCCAATTCTAGCAGCCACTATAACACACGAACAACACAAGAAGATGAATTCTTTACGTGAGCAGCAAAGCAATTAATGAAATGCTGCAACACTTACGTGGGCAGCCAACCGGCTGGTGACACACGCTGCTGCAGAAGACCCTTGCGCGATGCACGACCAACACACACATGGCAAGTACTGCCGGATCACGCCACGCAGCAGGAGACGCGGCCAAGCGAGAGCCTCACGCGCGGCACGCACGGCTTGATGGACACTGGCGTCCACGCGGATCACGAATGTCATGGCGAAACCACACCCATGCGGCGGCAGAGTTCGGCAATACCGACCACAGCGGCAGCGTCGGCTAATCTTAGTGCAGGCGACAAAGCGGCGAGCAATCGGAGATGGCGGCGCACGGAGGAAAATAGAAGGACTGCTAGGGTTTTCTAGAATCTACTCTCCCCACGATCCTTTTAACACGGTAAAAACCAACTCCTTCATAAAACTCCAAAATATTCCGATTTTACGTATCCCCATTCGTCTAATTACATATAGGCCCTTAAGGGTTAATTTCAGTATATTACAATTTTGCTGAACAAGGTTCGAGTGGCAATCTTGAGGCTGTGTTATTTCTTCAACTCAATTGCTCAGAAGGTCATTGATCCCCAAGGACAAGATGCTTTGCATGTTGGAAATATGCCCTAGAGGCAATCATAGAGATGATTATATTTCATTATGTTCATAATATTGGATAATATGTTATCTTATTCCCAGAATAATAATGTTAATATTTATTATCAAGTATGTGACTTGATTGTGAAACTCTATATTTCTGCGATGATTATTCTTAAACGTTCGTTGGTCGGAAACATATGAGGACACATATGAATAGACCAGCATATGTATTGGTTGATGACTATGTTTCACAAGTCATGGATATGTAGATATCAAATCAATAATATGGACACATGTTAGAGAACATGGTGTTGGATAAGACCCACCTTGAGACACTGTTGAGATTGTTATGATTATATGTGTCGTTAGTCGGTCTCAAGCAATGATGATGTATAATCCTTAGACTTGAGATCAGCATGGTTTTCTACATGTGTAATAGCACTCTTAGGGGTTGCCAAACGCTGCTCGTAACTGGGTAGTTATAAAGGTAGCTTTCGGGTATGCTATGAAATATACAAAGGAATATAACTAGTCGAATATGGGATTTGCCCCTTCTAATATAACAGGAGAGATGACTCTGGGCCCCTCGTTGTGAAAAGATAAAGAAAGTGCATGGAAAGCATTCATTCTCTTGAGTCGGGTCGGACTTAGTCTTGGGTTTAGGCTTGTTAGTTTTGATCTCATCCAAAACTTTTGTCAGACCCAGGATTAACACCCCAAATCCTCTATGCATTTCTGAACTAGTCCCATGATCAGTGGCTAGTTCACACAGTAAACAGATATGGTAACGTCCATAAAATGCACAATTATATTAATAATGAACAGAGTTTATTACAAAAGAGGCTTACATGCCAACAATAAAGAACACAGCGGCAGACGAAGAAGTAGGGGAGTCCAGCTGATCTGCCATAGGCAATCGACTGGGATAGCGGCCTAGTCATCGAGATCCACACCGGTAGCAAAGTCCTTCTCCTCTGAAATTTATTTGCATGAAGCAAGTATGAGCACAACTACCGTGCTCGCAAGTTACACCCGTCAAGTAACAGATTGAATGCATGCATACAAGGATATCTCAAAGGAAGGCTTATAGGGTTATTTGTGCAAAAAGCAGTACTTGACAAGTTAAATACAATACTAAGTTCAAAAGCACAATTTTACAATAACTAAAATTGAGTTTGAATTAATAAAGATAGTGTAGGCACAAACCTAACACTAACATCAACACGGGCACCAACCCGGGGCTTCAACCCATAACTTTTCTCATGGACACCCATCCATGTCAAAACTGTTTTACGAAATCATTTTGAAATCAAAACCAAAGTCTAACTTGGAGCAGCTTTGCTAAGCATGTCCATGACCGTGGACACAGCTATTCGAATAGTTCTTAACACTCTGCAGAGGTTGTACAGCTTTACCCACATGACACAACTTCTCTAGTTTGTTTGGCATCCGGGGTACCACTGCTCACTACCTTAGGTAAGCAGTCTAGAGCACGTGACAAGGCCTTTACAATGCGCCATTCCACCGTAGTTCTCCCTCGCTAAGGTTTCACTCCCTTTGGGCTACAACCCGCAGAATTTGAGCCCCCTCTTGCGCCAGGTGGGACTAACGTAGGTCATAACATGACTACCCACCGCATCTGAAGGGAACGACCACGGCGGAACATTGCAAATTAGTTGGCCAGGTCCTGCCCATACAGGGCATATGATAGTACGGTAAGGCTTAGTAAAATACACTCGAAGACAGGTCCTTAACTGACTTGGGCGACTTTCCATAAAACCCATGGGCCTCGATCAGAGAAATGATTTGATCCCGTGCATCCACATGCACCATCCAAACAACCATTTCGCCCAAGTACAAACCATCATTTTATTTCATTTTTCAAAGCATTTGCAAACTCCCATGACACACCAATGCTAAGGGTACAATTTAAACAACAATTGATTTTTGGCTGAAATTCTCCAAATCAAATATTTCGGGTCTAAGCATGGCTAAGCATAATTTTTCTCAAAAAGTTCTAGTTCATACTATTGCATAAACTAGATTTTTTATCTAAGGTGACAAGGTATGTCTATTCAATGTCAAATTTGGATGTACAGAGGAATTAGGCATAACTATAAGGTTAAAACAGAAATTTAAATTAACTTGAGTATAAATAAGCATGCAATAATTTTAAAAATAATTTAAATAATTTTAAATAATAGGATCAAATATGATCAAAGGTATAACTTGCCTTGCTTAGCTAGTTGCTCTCAAACGGCGTCAATCGACTCTCAAAGTCGTTAAATCTATCTGTGAAAATAAGCCAAATTCAAACAAAATTCAAATGAACTCCAAATTAAATAATTTTAGTTTATTTAGCTAGATCTTGAATTTATATGAATTTAGAAATTTGAATCGACGAAATCCGAGCTCGTATGAAGGAGAACGAACCCCGGGAAGTTTTAAACCCTAATTTGGATTTAAAAGAATTTACCGATTTATTTTCCTAAAGGAAAACCCGATATATGACGTCAGCCCTCAGGGATTTGAATTTCTGGTGATTTATTTTTAATCAAAAATCCAGGAGTCTATGACAGGTGGGCCCGCGGTCAAAAGACCGGGTCCACGGGTGGTCAAAGTCCATGGTGGACTTGCTCTACCGCATAGTGCAAAGGGTCACATGTGCTGGCGGGGGCCGCCACATAGGCTCTGATGTGGACACATGCGTCTTGGCGTGGCATCGAGCAGCGGCATTGCGGTGGCGACCACGTGGCGTTCACGTCGGCCGGGGGAGGCGGTGCTCGGGGCCCAAGGCTCACCAGTGAATGGCGGCGAGCTGACCTCCGGCGAGGGTACTAGGATGACAAGGAGGTAACACTGAGTGCGATGCTCACCTCAACAGCTCGTGGATGTGAAGAAAAGGCCGATGGCGAGGGAGATCGGCGGCGGCGAGGTGCGGGCTACGGCGACGCGGTGGTTCTGGGGGCGCTCGGGTGAGAGCAGCGTGCGCACCGCGTCTGCGTCGGTGCGATGATGTGGGAGAAGGGTCGAGGCGGCGAGGCGCTCGGGCAAGACCGAGGCGAAGAAGAACAGGCGTTAGTAGTGAATCTTCAAGCGCTAAATCTGATAAACCGAGAAGGGAGAGGAGGAGTGGGTTGAGGGGTTTGGATGAGATGGAGGAGGCGCACCCGGTGCTCCCTTTTATAGGGGCCGGGTAGGGGTGAGGGGAGGAGATCGTGGGCGCAGCAATGGCGGTGGTCATGGCTTGATTTCGTGACAGCGTCTTGTGAACGAGGGGCAAGCGGCGGAGTGGTAGCGGATGGCGGGGATTTTGAAAGCTGTGAAACCATAAAGGGATAGGGTGAAAATGGCACCAGATTTGGAGCTACCACACGCGGTAATGGCGGCTCCGAGTCGGGTCAGTTGTGTGGGGAAGAAGGCAGGGAAAGAGAAGATGGTGGCGGGCCCACACGTAAGAGAGATGGAGGGGGTGACAGGTGGGACCGGGAAAGGGAGAGAGAAGGGAGGCGCGGGCCGCTCGGGTGGAGATGGGCCACAGGTCATGGGCTGCGTGCGGATTTGAAGTGGGCCGATATGGTTTCGGCCCAAAACCAATGTGGGAATTTTAATTGATTTTGCTTTTTTAAATTATTCAGTTAATTCAAAAAGGGCTTAGAAAATAGCAAATAAAATCAAAAAATTCTAGAAAAATACACAGAAATTCCTAGAGTTATTTTGGACTTAAATAAAATATTTCCAACATATAATTGGTAATAGTTTTTGTAATTAAATTTGTTTTAGCTTTAAAAATAATTAAAGAAAAGCTAACGGGTCACGCACTTAACGGGTTGGAACAAACCAGTACGGATACAATTCGTCAAACGTGTTCGATAGGATTCGTCATGGGCACTGTAGAAGGAGATGCATGAGGCTGTTTTTGGAAGACAAGTTGACGTGAGTTGCTCTACTGAAACCCTAGCTGCCATTTTCCTGAGAGCTCTATTGTGCGACTTTGTGCTAGTACACCGGCGAACGGTTGTTCCTTCCCTGGACGTGTGGATATCGTAGAGGCACTACTGCGACTGTTGCGCTTGAGGACAATCCGCGATCTTCACAAGGAACTACAGAGGTTGCTAGAGGAGACGATCGACTCGCGAGGACGCTGGATGATCGACTACGACCACTGCATTGATGTGCTCGACATTGGACGATCGACTACAACCACTGCATCGACGCGCTCTATGTTGGACCAGGCTGCTCCAAATCTTCTTCCGCTACTCTACGCATCTGGTGGTAACGACCTGTGATCATCTACTTGCTTGGCTTCCTGGTTTGCGTGGTAGAAAATTTTGTTTTATAGCTATCGTAGCCTACTCGTATCCCTACAGTGGTATCAGAGCCTTCCTGCTTAGTTTTTGATCTGGATCGATCGCATATACTTGATATGTTGTAGTAGTAGATTGGATCTATTACTGGTCGGGTCTGCTAACCTAGATCGGTTCATACAGATGGAAACCTAGATCGGTTCATACAGATGGAACGATCTAGGCCCCGGTCGATAAGATCGATCGGTTTTTTGTGGTAGTAGATGGGTCAATGAGGAGGTATGAGCTATAAGGACCAGATGGTTTATTACACTTGTTCACGACCAGACTACATATCACTCCTACTGGTCAAAATTCTGCCATCAGAGTTTGCCGCAGTATGTGGTCGTATCAAGGCAATGATCAGAGTGGTTCGGAATAGGGTTAATATGATTAATCCGATGATTTCCAAGGCTCGGATACGTGAATAAGATTTATGTTCCGAAAAATTTTTCCGAGGGCGTTGCCCCTTCGAACCTCGCCCGCTAACCGGCTAGCGGGACTGCCGTGCTGGGTATTCAAACCGCGCGCTTTAGGTAGTGTGTGCTCATGTCGTCTGATAGAATTGGATTCTATGCATAACTTGTTTTTGCAGGGATTGATGTGAATAGATGACCCATGATGTATGAGATGCATGTATGTGTGTAATATAATGTTCATGAACTGCGTGTCAAGCTTATTATGACCCAGTACATCTATATTTGTATAATGACCCGATTAATGTCGACTTGTGATGCTTCTTCACTCCTTGTAAATTATTAGTAGTGCCATTAGGAGTAATAACTTAGTAGGAGTACTTGGAAGATTTGGCCACTTGGAGGCATGGCGAACAGGATGCACGGCGATGGAGATCACCATGTGGAAGGGTCATACTATATCACAATGCAATTTGATTGTCTGTGAATGTCTTTATATTCCTGTTCATTTATTTCTATGCATGTTAGTTTGCTTTAAATGCTTTTAACATGGTAGAAGTAAAATTCCCTCACATAATATTAAGTTAAATTGATGCCCTTCCAACTTGCTGCACCATCCAAAGTCATGTATTTTAATGGTAAGTCTTGCTAAAGTAGAGTGCCATTAACTCTACTTGACTAGATGGGTTTGTGTCGGACACTTACACGCTTAGCATTGGTTTAACTTGACAAGGTCATCATAACGATTATGGACCTTGGGGCATAGGGTTGGGAGCCAGAGCATAGAGATGCCGCCCAACAACAAGAGTCATATAGAGATATGATTAGCAAAGGGTTGCTTACCAAATTCACTAGACTTCTAGCAGTGATGCCAAAGCTCATTAGTAGATTAACTGATTTTGGATCTTGAATCATTAAATTTCATATAGAGGGATATGGTATTTAGTGGGAGTATCTTTATTAAATTGTTTAATAGAAGTTACTTTTCTTGAACATATGTCTTAGTTTTGCATATTTTATGTTGTAGATTATGACACCAACTGCTGTACCTACATCCAGTTTTGCTTTACGTTCGATACTTGAAAGGGAAAACCTGAATGGAACAAATTTTGCGGACTGGTCCCGCAACCTAAGAATTGTTCTTAGGCAAGATAAACAGGAACATGTTCTAGAGGAACCAATTCCAGATGTGTCTACTGAAAATGCTTCTGCTACTCTTAAAACCGCCTATAAAAAGGCATGTGATGAGTCCCTTGATGTTAGCTATCTCATACTTGCTGCTATGAACTCAGACCTTCAGAAGCAGCTTGAGAACATTGAGGCCTACAATATGATCGTGGCACTCAAAGGCATGTTTGAGGCACAAGCAAGAACTAAGAGATATGAGATCTCAAAGAACTTGTTTCGGTGTAGGCTAGCTGAGGGTAGTCCGGTGAGCCCACATGTAATCAAGATGATTGGTTACACACGGAGCTTGGAAAAACTTGGTTTTCCACTTAGTCAAGAGTTGGCTACAGATTTGATTCTTGCTTCGCTTCCTGCAAGCTATGGCCAGTTCATTTTGAACTTCCATATGAATGGCTTAGACAAGAATCTCACCGAACTACATATGATGCTTAAGACAGCAGAGGGCAGCATTAAGAAAAGCAACAGTCATGTGATGATGGTGCAAAAGAGTACAAGCTTCAAGAAGAAGGCCAAAACTTGGGTCAAGAAAAAGGGCAAGGCAAAAGTTTTGGATGAGATCAAAACTGACAAGCCTAAGCCCAAGACTAAGTCCGGCCCGACTCAAGAGAATGAATGCTTTTACTGCAAAGAGCTAGGCCATTGGAAGAGGAACTGCAAGAAATACCTAGCTGATCAGAAAAAGAATGGTGGGACTAAAACTTTCACTACAGGTATTAATGTTATAGATATTTTTCTTGCTGATTCTTCTATTAACTCATGGGTATTTGATACCGGATCGGTTGCTCATATTTGCAATTCGATGCAGAGTCTAACAAGGAGTAGGAGAATTGCAAGGGGCGAGATGGATCTTCGCGTCAGGAATAAAGCAAAGGTTGCTGCATTAGCCGTCGGGACTTTGCCATTACTTTTGCCTTCAGGATTTATTATGGAATTGAATAATTCTTATTACGTTCCAGTTATTAGTAGAAACATTATCTCTGCCTCATGTTTGATGGCAGAGGGTTATAAATTCATTATTGAGAACAATGGTTGTTCTATATTTTTAAATGAAGTGTTTTATGGCTATGCACCTGTTTTGAATGGGTTGTTTATTTTAAATCTTGATGATTCACCCATCTATAATATTAATACAAAGAGGCTTCGGCCTAATGCTTTGAATTCCACTTTCATATGGCATTATCGTTTGGGTCACATAAGTGAGAAACGCATGAAGAAGC
This sequence comes from Phyllostachys edulis, assembly GCA_036346405.1. Classification (NCBI taxonomy): domain Eukaryota; kingdom Viridiplantae; phylum Streptophyta; class Magnoliopsida; order Poales; family Poaceae; genus Phyllostachys; species Phyllostachys edulis. Next base: position 15,598,192 of record CM070557.1, on the reverse strand, counting down.
TCCATGATGATGGAATGACAAACTCATTTGATTTGGAATCATTTGAAACATGCGAGTCTAGCCTGCTAGGAAAGATGACCAGGACACCTTTCACTGGTCGGAGTGAAAGGGCGTCCGACTTGTTGGCACTCATACATACTGATGTGTGTGGACCAATGAGTACGACATCTAGAGGTGGTTTTCAGCACTTTATTAGTTTCACCGATGACTATAGTAGATATGGATATATCTACTTAATGAGGCACAAGTCGGAATCCTTTGAAAAAGTTCAAGGAGTTCCAGAATGAGGTATAGAATCAACTTGGCAAGACAATCAAATCCTTATGATCTGATCGTGGAGGTGAATTTTTGAGCCATGAATTTGGTGATCATTTGAAACAATGTGGAATTATTCCACAACTTACACCACCTGGCACTCCACAATGGAATGGGGTGTCCGAGCGGCGTAATCGGACCTTGTTGGATATGGTTCGATCGATGATGAGCCAATCAGATCTGTCGTTGTATTTTTGGGGTTATGCTCTAGAAACTACCGCTTTCAGTTTGAATAAGATACCATCTAAATTAGTAGATAAGACACCAAATGAGATGTGGACTGGGAAGAGTCCTAGTTTGTCTTTTCTAAAGATTTGGGGATGTGATGTCTATATTAAACGTTTAACGTCTGATAAACTCACACCTAAGTTAGATAAATGCTTCTTTATAGGATATCCTAGGGAAACCAAAGGATATTATTTCTACAACCGGGAAGAAGACAAAGTTTTTGTTGCCCGAAATGGTGTCTTTTTGGAGCAAAAGTTTCTTTCAAAAGGAGTCAGTGGGAGAAAGGTGCAACTCGAAGAAATTTGGGAAACGTCTGAAAGTGTTTCAACTCCTACTGAATCTCTACAGGATGAACAAAATGTTGTTGAATCTGTAGATGAGGCACCAGCCCCACGTAGATCTAAAAGGCCGCGTCAATTGCCTACAAAGTATGGGCATGACGTATTATTATTGAATAATGATGAGCCTAAGACTTATGAGGAAGCGATGATGGACCCAGACTCTGAGAAATGGCTTAGAGCCATGATATCCGAGATAGACTCCATGAGAGACAATCAGGTTTGGAACCTGGTTGATCCACTTGATGGTGTTAACACCATTGAGTACAAATGGATCTATAAGAAAAAGATTGATATGGATGAAAATGTTCACATTCATAAAGCTCGACTAGCCGCAAAAGGGTTTCGACAAGTTCAAGGAGTTGACTACGATGAGACCTTCTCACCAGTAGCGATGCTTAAATCTGTTCGGATCATTCTAGCTATTGCTGCATATTTCGACTATGAGATATGGCAAATGGATGTTAAAACGACTTTCCTTAATGGAAACCTAGACGAGGATGTGTACATGACACAACCTCAAGGTTTTGTCGATCCAAAGAATGCTAGTAAAGTATGCAAACTTCAAAAAGTCCATTTATGGGTTGAAGCAAGCATCTCGGAGTTGGAATATATGTTTTGATGAGGAGATCAAAAGGTTTGGTTTCGTCAAGAACAAAGAAGAACCTTGTGTTTACATGAAGGTTAGTGGGAGCGCGCTTGTTATTCTAATCTTATATGTGGATGACATATTATTGATTGGGAATAACATTCCTATGCTGGAATCCATTAAGTCATCATTGAAAAATAGTTTTTCTATGAAGGACTTAGGAGAGGCAGCATATATCTTAGGGATCAAGAAGGCTAATAGGATTAAGCCAAAGTAATTATATTGACAAGATGTTGATTCGGTTCAACATGAAGGAAGCCAAGAAAGGGTTCTTGCCTATGTCACATGGCATAAGCCTTAGCAAGAGTCAGTGTCCTTCGACAACTGATGAGCGAGATCGTATGAATAGTATTCCATATGCTTCGGCTATTGGATCTATCATGTACGCATGATATGTACGCGACCAGATGTATCATATGCTCTAAGTGTTACGAGTAGATACCAAGCTGATCCTAGTGAAGGTCACTGGACAGCTGTGAAAAATATTCTTAAGTACTTAAGAAGGACTAAGGATGCGTTTCTAGTTTATGGCGGTGATGAAGAGCTCGTTGTAAATGGTTACACCGATGCAAGCTTTCAAACCGACAAAGATGATTATCATTCGCAATATGGTTTTGTATTCATTTTGAATGGAGAAGCAGTGAGCTGGAAAAGTTCCAAGCGAGAGACGGTTGCTGATTCCACGACGGAGGCTAAGTAGATTGCGGCTTCTGAAGCTACAAAAGAAGGTGTTTGGATAAGAAATTTCATTGTTGAGTTGGGTGTGATTCCGAGTGCCTTAAGCCTAATGGATCTCTATTGTGACAACAATGGAGCCATTGCGCGGGCTAGGGAGCCTAGATCCTATTAGAAGTCCAATCATATACTCAGTCGTTGTCATCTTATTCGCGAATTGGTGGATAGAGGAGATATTAAGATATGCAAAGTTCATACGGATTTAAATGTTGCTGATTCGTTGACAAAGCCTCTCACACAGCCAAAGCATGAGGCACACACAAGAGCTATCGGTATTAGATACCTAAATGATTGACTCTAGTACAAGTGGGAGACTGTTGAAAATATGCCCTAGAGGCAATCATAGAGATGATTATATTTCATTATGTTCATAATATTGGATAATATGCTATCTTGTTCCCAGAATAATAATGTTAATATTTATTATCAAGTATGTGACTTGATTGTGAAACTCTATATTTCTACGATGATTATTCTTAAACGTTCGCTGATCGGAAACATATGAGGAGACATATGAATAGACTAGCATATGTATTGGTTGATGACTATGTTTCACAAGTCATGGATATGTAGATATCAAATCAATAATATGGACACATGTTAGAGAACATGGTGTTGAATAAGACCCACCTTGAGACACTGTTGAGATTGTTATGATTATATGTGTCGTTAGTCGGTCTCAAGCAATGATGATGTCTAATCCTTAGACCTGAGATCAGCATGGTTTCCTACATGTGTAATAGCACTCTTAGGGGTTGCCAAACGCTGCTCGTAACTGGGTAGTTATAAAGGTAGCTTTCGGGTATGCTATGAAATATGCAGATGAATATAACTGGTCGGATATGGGATTTGCCCCTCCTAACATAATAGGAGAGATGACTCCGGGCCCCTTGTTGTGATCAGATAAAGAAAGTGCATGGCCATGCCACTAGTGGTCGAAGTGTTCGACCACGTGAAGTTATCCGACACTCGATCGAGAAAGTATTGAATAGTCCATGGATGACACAACATCTCACCTGGAGTTCAACTAGACATCGTGAGGCAAAGGGATAATACATGAGTAGGTCGCTTAGTTCGATCAGTTACATACTGGTCGTATGGAGATATGAGCTGGTCATAGACTGGTCGAACGTAATCACAGTGGTGAAACACGTCGTGAGGAGTTCTGAATCGTCGATATAGAGATAGGACCTGATCGTAAGTGATGAGGACCTGGTCATAGATCATATTGCATTAAGGTTCGTCTGATTTAATTTGTGTGCATTCGGGAATCGCTATGTTCTACTAGGAACCGCTACGACTCGTGGTCGGAAAGGGTTTCCGAGTCACACCTGATTACGCATAAACCTAACGGGTCACACACTTAACGGGTTGGAACAAACCAGTACGGATACAATTCATCAAACGTGTTCGGATAGGATCCGTCATGGACACTATATAAGGAGATGCATGAGGCTGTTTTTGGAGGACGAGTTGACGTGAGTTGCTCTACCGAAACCCTAATCGCCATCTTCCTGAGAGCACTACCATGCGACTTGGTGCTAGTACACCGGTGAATGGTTGTTCCTTCCCTGAACGTGTGGATATCGTAGAGGCACTACTGTGACTGTTGCGCTTGAGGACGATCCGCGATCTTCACAAGGAACTGCAGAGGTTGCTGGAGGAGACGATCGACTCGCGAGGACGCTGGACGATCGACTACGACCACTGCATCGACGTGCTCGACGTTGGACGATCGACTACGACCACTGCATCGATGCGCTCTACGTTGGACCAGGCTGCTCCAAATCTTCTTCCGTTGCTCTGCGCGTCTGGTGGTAACGATCTGTGATCATCTACTTGCTTGGCTTCCTAGTTTGCGTGGTAGAAACTTTTGTTTTATAGCTATCGTAGCCTACCCATATCCCAACACTGCAGGCCGAGGTGGTGACGACTCTATGTCATCTTGAGATGTATTTCCCTCCGTTATTTTTCGATATCATGGTCCATCTCATTGTTCACCTTGTGAAAGAGATAAAGATATACGGCCCTGTGTTCCTACGTCATATGCACCCGTTCGAGAGGTACATAGGAATTCTCAAGTCCTACGTACGGAATCGATCTCGACCAGAGGGCAGCATCATCGAAGGTTATGCAACCAAAGAGGTCATTGAGTTCTGCGTCGACTACATGGCTCAGGTGGAACCGATAGGTGTGCCTCTATCTCGTCATGAGGGGAGACTGGATAGTATCGGGACCATCAGAAGGAAATCAATCACTCTCGATCTGGATACGTACACTCAAGCCCATTTCATGGTCTTGTAACACATGACCCAAGTGTCCCCGTACATCGACGAGCACAAAGACATGGTACGCCAATGTAAATCGGATGGTCGGAGGTTTGGATCACAAGAGAGCACAACCGCTTGTTCAACGAATGGTTAAAGGTGCGAATCAATCGGGAGGTCATCAAGTGAGGATCTGTTCTTTGTGGTTGGCAAAAGGGCCATAATTTACAATTGTCACATGGCAATGATAATGACATAAATGGGTACACATTTTATACGGCTGACCGGGATAGGAAGAGCATGATCGAGATTAGCGATGTCCGTGATAGATGCATTCAAGATGGATGGGTGAGGAGCTCCTACTATGGGCAAATAGAGGAGATATGGGAGCTCGACTACGTGCTTTTCAAGATCCCCCTATTTCGGTGCTGTTGGGTCCATCTCCCACAAGTGAAGGTCGATAAGTACAGCGTCACTACCATGGGCCTCGAACGTGTCGGATACAAAGATGAACCATTCGCACTGGCTAACCAAGTTGTTCAAGTCTTCTATGTAATCGACCCGGCAAATAAGAAGCGCCACGTAGTTCTTCATGGAAAAAGGAGGATTGTCGGAGTTGAGAATGTAGTGGACAAGGAAGAATACAATCAATTTGATGAGTTACCTCCTTTCAGAGACGGCATCAGGCTCGAGTAAGAACCTAGTGAGGAAGCTAGCTATATGCGCGTCGATCATCACGAAGGGCTATATTTTAATTAAGAATTTACTCCATTGTAATTAATTTATTCCATAACATCATGTGTTATGGACTTGTAATCTCTCATATATTTTGATGTCAACGTGGAATTGTCATGTGTTAATGTCAATGTGGACGTTCATTGTAATGTGGAGTATCAAAATTGGTTTCACTTGATTTGGAGTTGAGTTGAATTAGATATGAATTTTTGAAGTCAAATGTGTTATGAACTTGTCATCATACTTGTCACCAGGTTCATATGGACTTGTCATAATTGTCATCATACTTGTCACCAGGTTTGTCACCAGGTTCATATGAACTTGACAATCACTTGTCACCAGGTTTTGTCAGGATATCACAGATTGTCACTAGGTTTTGTCAGGATATCATAGACGATTCTATTATGGAACCGTCTGTGATAAGGAATCACAGACGGTTCTATTTAAGAACCGTCTGTGATATGAGTTTATCACAAACGGTTCTTTAATAGAATCGTCTGTGATTACTTATCACAGACGGTTCCATAATAGAACCATCTATGATAGGCCTTTATAACCCTAGGGCTCGCCCATTCATCTCCCCAGTGCCACCCATTCATCTCCCCAGTGCTTAGCCTGCTCAGCTCTCGCGCGCTCCTTCGCCTCCTCTAGGGTTCACCCGTCCACTTACCCGTAAGCCCCGACGTCGCCGCCCCCGACATCGACGACGCTGCCGCCGCCTCGACGCGCGGCCTCCTCCCCGTGTCGGCATCCTCCATTTGCACCGGCCTCCTCTAGGGCTCGCCCGTTCACTCCCCTTAATCCCCAGCCGACACTACCGCCTCCGACCTTGGTGCCGCCGCCCCCGACATCGACGACACCACCGTCCTCGACGCACGGCCTCCTCCTCATGTGCCCTCGTCATCGGATTTCCCCTCCAGCGGCCTCACTCTCCCCTCATCGCTTCTTGCCTCGGAGCCGTGGAGGTAAGAGGCTAAGAGCTCGGTGCCACCCTTCCACCTTGTCCTCCCTCATCCCCTTTTTATTTGTATGGAATGAATGAGTATGGGTAGGACTCTGTGCTATTGTGATTAATGCCAGATGGTTCTTGAACATTTGACTGATAGTTCATGCATATATATGGAATTATTTATAGTTGGAATGGCAATGTTCTGATGAATCTATGTTAGGTCAGCAATCCTCCACTGTGAATATAGTATGGCTATGATTACTTGTTTTGATGTTTTCTATGCAAAGTAACTATATGATCTTTACAAAAATATTCAATTGGAATAACAATTACATTCATATTTTATAATTGAACATACATGTCATTCTCCTGTTTCAGTTTGGACTAAGATATTCCTTGTTCTACATGGCAAATTGGTTAGCTGAGAATTGAGTGAATATCTAAAGGTGGAAATATTAGCATTTCAATCAATTTAAATGACTTGAATGATTTACATTTGATTATGTTAATTTGGTCCTCCCTCGTGCCTTGTCTGTTGATCTTCTCGGTGGTTTTGAGTACCATCGCCGTTGTGAGTATTTCAACATATCGTGCACTGTCTCTTTGCATATATATATATATATGTGTGTGTGTGTGTGTGTGTGTGTGTGTGTGTGTGTGTGTGTGATGTGCTAGTTGAAATATGTGATCTGTGATTGGTGGGTTCTTTGATCTGCTCGGTGATGAATTGTCATAGAAAATAAAATTGAATGTGAATCGGTATATATCTGCTAGTTGATACCTTGATCTGTATTAGTTCTGATTTCTGAATCTAGTACTAAAGATATTGCAAATTGATCAGTGGGCTTTGTTGACATGCTCTGTGATGAACTATGTCATATACTGAGATTGAATGTGATAGTTAGTTCATAATTGACCTCTATTGTATTACTTGCTACTGTCAATATGATATACTGTTAATTGGTTACTTTCAGTTGAAAGCTAGTTATTCTGATTCTTCTGGTTCATTTGATCTCTAGCATTTGAAGTGGATACTCTTATGTCAGCCAATCGGCTTTATGACTGAACCCTGTGTCTTCATGTTCAGTTCTACTGAAGGTATTCAGTTTTTGTTGGTAATCTAACGACCAATTTGTGATTATTCTAGTAGTCTGTTTGACTGGAAGTTTAATATGTTTTCATTAACAGTTGAGATCATTTGACAGTTAAACAAAGTATTGTTTAGAGCTCATAGTTTGAATTTATATTATTATATTCATTTAATGAAGAGTATAGACAATAGGATTGTGATGGCAAAGACTTGTTCTTTAGCTACTCTCCTTCTGAGAGCACATAATATCATCAATCATCTATGCCTTATGCTGCTAATTGATGATTTTCTACTATTAATGCTGAGCATAATATTGTATTTAAATGACTTGGATGATTTTCATGGACACATGTTATCATGGTCATTTAAATGCTTACAACAATCCTATGTTGATTTGGTCATTTAAATGCTTATATTATTTTGTCAAAGTCCTTCTAAGAGCACAAACTATCATCAATCTTTTGCAACTCTGTGCTAATGTCCTTCATATACATGTGGTATATGTTTAGCATTTCAATCAATTTAAATGACTTGAATGATTTACATTTGATTATGTTAATTTGGTAATTTAAATGCTGTTGGATTAATGCTTTATTGTTTCATATTTATGCTGGAATTAATTATGATTATTTGCTAATATTGCACATGTTGAGCATATTATTCATTTTAAATGATATGGAGATACTTCATATGTATATGTTAATTTGGGACACTTGCAATCCATTTTATTGCATATGTAACTTATATAGATAGCAAGTAAGCGAGATAGATGACAGAGGCAATTCATTTAATCCACCACCGACGCCATGAGATGGCAGAGAACACCGTCTTTGCCGCCACCACCGACGCCGCAGATGGCAGAGCGCCGTCTTCGCCATTATTACCGACGCCGCTTAATGCGTCTGGATTTCCATCGGCGATAATGATCTGGCGAGATGGCAGAGGAAAATGAAAAAAAATACGTGGGCGATCGGTCATCACGGTCGATGACTTTGGGGTCCCTCTGAGTCCCAAGAGATCGGCGAGATTCGGACCATCTGTGGGATACTTGCAAGGAACGGTCCCCATCACCACACCAAGGTGGAAGTCTTTGACTGAAACAATGAGATCGCCTTCGTCGTGAACTTTCAAGCAAGTTCACTATCCCAGAAGCAGACATGGCACGCATGGAACGGACGGTGATACTCTCGATGGATAAATCGTGGAGGACCTTCAAGAGCATTCTTGTCACGAAGTACGTGAACACGGGTCAAACGCCCTTCACGCAGTATGGATTCTTAACGTGGGAAACATGGGACGCCTTTGTGGCTATGAAGACGACGGCCGAATTTAAGGAGCAAAGTGCGGCACACAAAGCTCTCCAAACACGAAACAATCACCCGCACAGACTTGGCACCGTTGGGTATGCGGGTAAATACGAGGAATGGGCGGCGAAGGAGGAGAACGCAACCGGCCATTTCACGAGATCACTGCACCAGCGTTCCCTAAAATTTGGTTAAGCGAGGGCAAAAGTCTTGTCTTGAGCACATCTCTTTCACAAACCCGGTAGACTAGGAAGTGTCCCAACATGTGGTAAATATGTCGAACTACCTAGTTGTTAATAAGTCCATAACTTCATAGTGTCTATAATAACATAATGATCTCTTGCAGCGTGAATTGACTACCCAAACTTCCCAAGGCTCCTTCCAAGCAGACAGGGAGATGGATATACTATCTACGGCCCTGTGAAACAAGGAGCACCCGGGTCACACACGAGGCCTTGGGGTTAACGTACCTTGGAGTCATGGATTCGCAGACGACTACTGCACGTATAGGAGTAGGAAGAGATCCAAGGCCGAGCGCGAGGACCGGTTGGTACAGATGATTACTGAAAAATTTGAAGGAAAGCTAGCAGCATTGCAGGATCAAATGAATCAACTCTTGAGCCAATCGCAAGCGCCTGTTAATTTGGGAGCGATCTGCTTTCGACATCGAGATGGCGTCGCGTCCGCGATAATTCTGAACATGACGACGTCCAATTACCGATAGACGACATCAAGGTAATGTACATCTATGGAATGCACCAAAGATAGACCTATAGGACGCCTTAACTAATTGCGTATCGTTTTGTAGGGGCCAATGCCCTGCAAGCTCTAAATGAGGATGGTTGGGTCCATTTCTATTGAGGCTGGGCAGGGGATGGTGTATCCATACCAGGAAGGGGCAATGCAGCACGGTGCCCAGCTAGCGCAGGTTACGCCAAGGTCCAGGTGGACATGGTACATGACAATTTCATGGCCGTTCCGTTGGAGATTCGCCCAAATGAAGACATCAGAACACTAGGGGATGCCATGCATACTTTTATCCAGTGGCCCAAGAAGGACATCGCCCTAGACCCAGCAGTGCCACGATCTCGACACGACCATTCCTCTCCAACGGGACCCTCGATGACTCCACCTCATATTTTGCCTCATAAGGTCACCTTATCGGTTCCCGTGGAGAAGACGCCGAAGAAACAAGAAAAGTGTGCCACCGTATCGGGTCCCGAGTCGTCTCGCGGGAAGACGCTGCCAATCGTTAAGCCCAAATTGAAATCGATGAATGTTAAGGTGCCTCCCAAGTCCAGGAAGTCCGGGATGTTCGGGAACTACATCATCGGAAAATCGTTGTGCTCCGACACAGTATTAATGCGCGCTGGATATGCTTGTCAGGCTTTGCATGCCTGGTACATGCGGGAGACCGAAAAGAAGGGGTGCGATACTGGAATCACCGTCAGATACGAGAATGAGCATTTCTTCAACGGGTCGGGCAACTTCGTCGTGGGCTTCAACGACTTATATGACCTATTCAACCTCGTTGGCCTTGATGCCTCGCTTCTACGATGTTGGATACTGTAAGTGCGTACAATCAAGTTCTACATTCACGTAATACCGATAAATATCACAACTCATTACTTATGTATAGATACATGATGAAAAATGTCCAGGCATGGCGAGAACCGGTGGGTTTCCTCGACCCACACGTGGTATCTATGCAAACCATCGAAACAGACTCGTCCTTCGTTGAGGAATACATAACGACGGCATTGCTTCGTCAGGATGACAAGAAGTACATAGTAGTGCCCTACAACGAGGGGTAAGTGTCACTACTTGCTATACAAATTTTATTTGTACTTTATACGCAGCACGAACTTAGGTTTAATGACTATAGCGACATACATGAGTAGGTACCACTGGATTCTTTTAATCATTATACCAAAGAGGAACCATGTGATATACCTTGATTCCCTAATCCGCAACAACCGCGACTTCAGCATTTTGAAAGGAATACTCGAGAGGTATGTTCATTTCCTCTATACATAACTCTATTGTAGTCTTCATTCGTTTGAAATGGCCGATGATAACTTTTTGGAATCATGTAGGTCGTTCATCGCCTATGTTGCCAAAGAAGGATTATACAATGGAAAGAGCGCCGAACTAACACACAGGACGCAATTTCCGATACGCGCTACAACACGATAATCCTATATTATACTTCATAATAACACGTCTCGAACTGACTGTACCTATATATGTAATTCTATTTTTGCAGTGCCGCCAGCAAAAAAATGATGAGCCATATGCAATCTACGTTTGTCATCATATGTAGCAAATCATTAGTGCTACGAAGAAGGATCCCGAGGTTTGTCAATCTCGAAATAATTATTTCCTAATTATAAATTGAAATATATATGCTTACCAATTTACTCTTGCTAGCGACAGGACTTGATGATACATTTAGATGGACTCGTTGCGGATGAGATCAAAGACATTCGAGGGAAGCTCTACGCCTTTATCATATCAGATATCATTAAGGACAATAGAGAATTTAAATATATATGCTTACCACTTTACTCTTGCTACGGTGTTGCTTAACCCGACTTGAGAGTACAATAATGTTTGTGATATACTATAATAGGTAATCATAAAGATAGTTGTATCACGTCTATATTTATGAGTTATAAAATAAATATTATTATGGTTTTTGGGTTGATTATTATTTATAAAGATTAGGAGAGTTATAAAATAAATATTATTATATTATTTAAATTAATTATTATTTATAAAGATTAGCAAATACGTAACTTATTTGAGTCGGCAACTTTATGCCCACTCAACAATAAGAGAGAAAATACATCCTGAATCGCGCGCGCTATCCTCTGCCATGCAGTTACACCGGCAAGTGCATACATGTAATAACCGATCAGATGAGATGGAATGCACACGCATATATACCACTCGAGCGGACATGGCAGCGGAGTAGAGGATCCTCACTGACTGAGAGACCAAACCTAAGCGAACTCGTGGTGCATCTACTATAGCCTTTTCTGCAGTTGTTGCTAGGACTTTTCTCCGGTCAATTTTTTTTAATACTCCCTCTCCCCACCAACACCCTCTCTTCCTCGGCACCTCTCCCCTACTCGCGCCCTCTCCCCACAGGTGCCCTACCGGCGCCCCACCACCGCCCTCTCCCCCACCGACGTCCCAAACGGTCTCCACCACCAGACTCCAAGGCTGCCGCTGCCGCCGAAGCATCTGGATCCGGCCAGATCCAGCCCGTCGGTGCCGTTTTGGCGGCCGGATCTGCCTCGATGCGGTCGGCGCGCCGGGAGATCGACGTCATCGCGGTTGATGTCGTCGCCGGGTGCGGAGGTCGTCGTCCTCCCGTTCTCAGCTAGCGCATTTTCGTTTTTCCAGATGCTTTTGTCTTGGTTTGCGTTTTCGCCGGCATCTAGAGTCGGTTAGCTCCATCAGGGTTTTCGCTCGTCGTTTTGTCTTGGTTCACGCATAGCGCTTGTCGCGTCCTAAGACGTCAACTTCCCTTCTCTGTCATGCTTCTCTCTCTTCCACGTAGGACTTTGCTAATATAAAAGGGCTAACCCACAGTTGACATGATACTATTGGGATACCCTTAACCTCCTTTGGAAAAAGGATTGCCCTAGGAAATATAGAGGAATCATTGCTCTGTTCCCTATAAAGTTACATGAAATTTCTGCACTCCAAAAGTGCCTTAGGTTCTGCTTAAATGTCAACATGCGAAAATCTAGAGGGATTACGACTCTGTTTCCTATAAAATTTACGTGAAATTTCTGTACTCCAAAAGCGTTACTTCCATTTAAACTCTAAACATCAACACGCATGACTACACCTCTAAATTTATTCAGGACTAAGGTCTACTATGTTATTCGTGGATTAAACATGGTGCAGTACTGCAGGCCGTAGTCGCAATTCAAACGACGACGCCGGCAATTAGGGGCGGAGCTGGGCCTCGGGCCTCTCGGGCCATGGCCCGAGGCCCAGCCAAAAAACACCAGCCCAAAAAAAACCAAAACTTGAAATCTCTGTGTAAATTGATATTTGGGCTAGAATCAAAATTTGGTAGGCCGAGGCGTCAGTCAGCAGCTCGCCTAAAGAATGGTACCGTGAGTGCACACTTGGTCTAGTCGCAAAATCACCGCGAGTTTTTATTTCTATATGATAACATGCAAGGTATTGAAGTTAGGGCCTCCTGCTTTCTATCAACTTACTTCCTGCGGTCACAGACTAATATCGTTTTAAAAATCGACATGGTCTCTTAAAATACAATTTTCACCGCTAATTTTTATTGTGAAGGTTCTTTTTTAGATAAATTTATACGTATCATTTTCATGTTTTCAATCTAAATTTTGAAAAAAAATGATAGCCAAACTTTAGAAAGTTTTACTACATGTACCCAAAACGGCGTTCTTTTTGTGACTGGATGGAGTAATTATTACCAGTTCACACACCAAATAAGCTTGCTACTGTATTGGAAAAAATGACCATTTTTTTTTCTCATATATCAAGACTCTACTCAGAACTTAACTATTCTAAGTTTTTTTATAACATCCGTTTCGTCTAAAACTGGTAAGTAATCATCTTTATATTTATTTCCTTGCTAGGGAAATTAGTTAAATTGTGTGCACAGGGAACACACCTCACACGGCAAGCTAGATGCCTACATAGCCACTAGAAGGTTTGCTATCTTAATTGACAAATAAGCATGTACTAGGGTACCTGCTCTGCAACAGTCAGAACTGTTCCAATTATTTCTGAATCTGAAAAAAAAAATCATAAGTGTAAGCATATGCACCTATTGCAAACGAGCCATTCTGCGCTCTCATGGACCCGAAGAACTCGTCGACTTTTTAGATTGGTCTTATGAGCTTCATTCTATGCCTGACCAACACATCACAGTAGATTATCATTTATAGAGGTTATTACATGTATGCATTTACATCATAAAGTTGGCAACATTTGAATTTGGACAAATTTCATACAGTTTGAAAACCTGCCAAAATTTCCAACCAAAATTCTAAAATTTTAGTGATTTTGCCCCCCCCCCTCTCCAAAGTTTTTTCCAAAACAAAATAGTGTTCCATGGGGGTGGTTTGCTAGCTGCTGTGGTTTTGGGCCTTCTGTTAGAGCTTTATATTACGGTTTTTTAGCTTCTGCTTCTGCTTTTTTGAGAATCCACTTGACGAGGATCTAATAATCCTCAATTAATTAATTTTTTAGCTGCAATTGTTATTATAGATAGCAATACCTTCATATTGTTCATAAGTATATCCCTTATTATTCATGAGGGAAAAACTTAACTGAGTGGTCGTAAACCATTCTATGACCACCCTATATGGTTGTAAATACTCCTACAACTACCTATTTGTCGTAAGCCTTTATATGACGACCTCGTGGTTGTAAGCCATTTTATGACTAGATCAACTATGACCATTCTATAGCCACCGTGCCGATGATGCCGTCGGAGAGCGCTTACAACTTCTCGCTGAGGTCGATCGGGGTGCCCGGAGGAGTGGCTGAGAGGGAGTCAAGGAGGCGGTCGACCTCGGCGATTCTGGCGTAGGCGAAGGACTTTACACGCCTCATGCTCACCAGCTCCATGATGAAGAGCTTCCGCATCTCGCGCCAGTAGTGGCTATAGGGGCTGAAGGCCACGTCTAGGAAGAGCCCTTATTAATGTGAAGTGTATATATTGTGCATGGATAATGATAGGGCCTTACGTTCGATAGGACCTTACGTCTTGGATGGTCGTCCACCATAGCACACTAATCCAACGTTCCCAAAGCCCTCGTAGTATCGGATGCTTCCCAATCCTTTGCCACATTACCCCCATCCCAAAAACTCCTCTCGTGCTGCTCCCCCCAAATACATTAGAGCATGAGGCGTCCATGGCTCCACGCCACCGACAGAAGTTGCAGTTCCTTCGCCTCTTCCCACGTGTCTTTGACCTCCGTGTCCTGCTCCCGCTCTCCCTCTCGCTCATAGCGCCCGACGCCTCCTTGCTTGTCGTCGCCTCCTCCTCAGTCGTCGTCGTGCGAACCCTCCACCGCTACCTCACGTTGTCCGCGTCTCGCTCCCTCCCGCTCTGCATCGTCTTTCGCGTCTGGCGCGAGCTCACCCTCCCTGATGATTTCGAGGACTCCGTCGTCTTGTATCATCCCCACCTCTTCTGCCTCATCCTCAACACCATCGAGCCCAACACCTACATTCTACACCTCACCGTGGATCCGGCAACCGAGGAGTTCACTTCGGTAGTGTAGAAGACCCGGTCAGACAAGACAAGTATGCATTCAAGCTGCAGTTCCCGCAGGGGCTCAAGTTGGACACCGTAAAAAATGTTGCAATCGGTAAATTGTGTTGTTGCGGCCACTATTTCTGGATGTTGCAATACAACACACTCAAAAGCTGAAGATGTTTAGATGGTTTTTTGTTGTTGCAACAAGGTTTGATTTTTGTTGCAATAGGTTCTTGTATTTGTTGCCTAAATAGTTCAAGTATGTTGCATATTTTTTGTTCGATTCCATGTTTGTTGCATCGAAAAGTTTTGTTGCAAGCTTCTGAAAAAATGTTGCAAAAATTATTTTCAGATGTTTCTATTGTTGTTTTTAAATGTTGCAATGTTGTGACTTCCAAAAATATTACAATAATTATTTTTCAAATGTTTCCATTGTTATTTTCAAATGTTGCAATGTTGATATTTGTTTGTTTGGACTATTGGGGTGAATTTAGAGGAGAAATTTTGAATCCCATGGACGAGTTTGAAGAACTCATCCAGCGAATGAGATCGGGCGGAAGAGAAGGGGTTTTAGGAGATTTTGTTGTGTCAGGTACGTAAGGTTGCATTGAATTCCTTTTCACTTGTTTCAAAAAGAAAGAAAAAAACACATTGATCGAACAACGCTTGATTGAACGGTAACGACCCTAACGTACAGATCGTACCATCCGCTAGTCGCGTCCATTGCGCATTTCTTGTATCTGTCCGTGTGTCGGTGTGTGCCTTCTGTTTGGAGGATGGGGGCCGCCCTTTTACGGCTGCATATCAGGTGCACAAAGCCCATTTGGTGAACATATGGAAAAACTTTTTGTTTGGGTATCAAATTAGCATAAAAAATTCTGAAAAAAATTCTAGATATAATTTATGGTGTTTTGTTCCACCCTTTAAAATTTGAAGTTCAAACTCAAAGTATGTTAGAAGATACAAAAAGAGAAATTCTGACGATGATAGATCAAATGGTAACTTGAAAAAAACAGGCAAATGTTACTATTCACAAGAAACTTCTCTTTTTGTATCTTCTAACATACTTTGAGTTTGAACTTCAAATTTTAAAGGGTGGAACAAAACACCATAAATTACATCTAGAATTTTTTTCAGAATTTTTTATGCTAATTCTATACCCAAACAAAAAGTTTTTCATATGTGCACTAAATGATGCTTGTGCACCTGATATGCTGCCCCCTTTTACAGGCAGTCGTTGGCCAACGGGCCGTGCGAGCCAGAGGCTGCTCTCTGCCAAGCTGTTCACCATCTCCCAAGAGGTTGCCCTATCACAGGAAATTGCTGCACTTCCGTACTTACATATATTCAATATCAAAAGAATCACTGTTTTGCATAAAGAGGCTGAGTAGTGGGCCATACAAATTATCACAACCCATACCTTGTTGATTCGTTGTGCACTTACAATCATGCACACTAGAGGCTGGATGTACCAATAATCTAAATATCTACGCCAAGGTATTTCCTTCACTTTAGAGGTCTAGAAAATACCATAATAATCATCCTTAAATCGGGGGAAAAAATAAAACTCATAGAAATTTCCTTATTAATCGAGAAAAAAAAATATTATACCACTTATTTTGGCGGGGGCCAGTTTATAACAATGCATATTAATCATATATAGATATTACAACTGCTCACTTTAGAGATCTAGAAAATCCCACAATATTCCTTAAATAAGAAAAAACAAAATTCATAGAAATTCTGTCATTAATAGAGAAAAAAGAGAGAAGATCTACACTAGTTATTTTGGTGGTGGCTAGATTATAACGATGTGGATTAATTATATATAGATATTACAATTGTTACTATTATATAACAAATACAACTGTATTTTTCAAACGTATTAGAGTTATATAACAAATACAATATATCGCGATATCTCACCACCCAATTGTGCGAGCAATTCGCTAGTTAATACAATTCCTGAGCACGTGGTACTAGTTGGTGTGTGCAGGGATCCTGCTTTTCCCTTGCCTCTCCTATAGCTATTGCTGTATTTGCATATGTTTATCCCATGTGATTAAAATAGCATATGTACAAAATCTCTGCGAACAAATTTGTCGGAGTTATTTTGCCAGTGAGCATCCAAATATAGGTAACCTAGTTTACCACAAGTGTGATGTAGTTTGTTGTAAAGTGACTTAACTGCAAATATTCCTTTAGCATTCCATCTCCATTCCATTTGGTCCTCAGAGGACAACAACACAACAGGGATTGGGATCCTCTTAGATCTACATGGCATTAGGTGATCTCTACCGTTCGAACAAAAAAAACAAAGATCGATATCAATAGCTACGGTGTTTTGTTACAGTAAAAGCGGTTTAATAAATATTTTCCTGTTGCTACAGTGCTACGGCGCCGATGCAGAGCGTTGTTAGCACACTCGCAAAAACATTGTTTCGCTGTGGACCTTACCGTAATACAGAGGATCCGGATCCAATATCAAAATCAACTAGCTGTTGTACATTAAGATGTCCTCGGAAAGACAGTTCCATGTCATCTGATATGAAGTATAGATCAGGAAATATCTGGGCAGGAGGTTCTCCGCGCAGCCATCTCTCCTCTCAGAATATGGTCTGCTTATCTGCATTGCCTATCAACATCAGTGGCAACCATCATTAATGAGATGTCTAATTGCCAAAAGATCTGCCCATCCCAGCAGGCAGAATCAGAGATCATGTGTTTGATCTGGAAAAATGATTTCCCTGCATGATACTTTACTCTGTTCAAATTTGTTTTTGCCAAATTCCATCACCCTGCCCGCTCGGATCATGTCCTCCAGATGTTTAACGTCCATCCTATATAAAAATTCCCATAATTCTTGTACTATCTCTTTCTAGAGATATTGTTCTTGTATTACCATTATATTATATATTTGTGGCTCATACTATACATTAGCTGCAGGATCTAGGAAGTAACCATTCCTTTGTCCCACACAGCTCCACGAGGCTTATGGTCACTTGACCAGTGAACCCCATCTATCACTGAACATGATAGCCATTTTGCAAGATTGTCACCAGCTGCCATGATTAAATAAGACAAGATGAGGGGTGGCTGCTATGGATTGAATAGACTACTTGACTTGATAACAGGGCGGTAGTACTAGTAAACCGTTTTCTTTTGACTTGAGAGCACAGTAATTCATGATATTTGTAATTATGTACTAAACCAAGTTCTTTACCCCTAACAATGGATTAATTTAACTAACCTAAAATAACTAGCCACCGATTAGCTGTCACATAGCTTTTTACCGTGTAACGCAAGCAAAAAAAAATATTCACTTGGCCTTACGGATTATATATATACACCTAGTCTAGTCCATTGTCTTCTAAAAAAACCCAACAAAAATGGCGCCTCTTGGCCTCTCTCTAGACACTAAG
The DNA here is from genome assembly GCA_036346405.1 of Phyllostachys edulis. Lineage (NCBI taxonomy): Eukaryota > Viridiplantae > Streptophyta > Magnoliopsida > Poales > Poaceae > Phyllostachys > Phyllostachys edulis. The sequence continues at coordinate 15,579,895 of CM070557.1, read as the reverse complement.
CATGCCCTCTTCTTGTTAGTACTACTCGTACCTCCTGTAATCTTGTACCTGTAAGTTCTTGGCAGGAAGAAGAGGGAGAACACCATTCGTTTGCCTCCGATCCCCGTGACCGTGAGGCTGCCTGTCCTAGGGCATCTCCACCTAATGGTGAAGGAGCCCCACCGATCACTGCAGAGGCTAGCCCACAGGAACAGCATGTGATCCACCTCCAGCTGGGCGGCAGACCTTTTTCATGATTGAGATTGAGGATGGTTGCCCAGCAAGCAGAATCAGAGATCTTGTGTTTGATTGGAAAAAGGATTTCCCTCTAAAATACTTTTCTCTGCTCAACTTTAACCCAGCTCACCCTATATAAAAATGGTTTCCCTAATTTGCGGTTAACCGCGCATACTTTTTTTTTCTTGCGGTCAGCTTGGGGGAGCTTTACGGTTGCGACACGTATGCTCCAACTTCGTACCACAAACGATGCGTGGAGCTGTTGAAGTAGCTCTCGGTCACCTTTTGGGATTTTTTTTTCGGCCAATTTTCGGCAAAAAACCGGCCAAACCGGTTCTGCCGGGGTCCTTCGGTTGATTTACAAACCGGGCCCAAAATATTCGGCCCGATTTGAACGATGCCCAGTTGCAGACTTCCAAAGAAATTTATTTGGCCTCGCCCGTCAGACTCAGACGCTGTCCTAGTCTCTAAGTAACTTCTCAAGACAATCCTCGATTCATGGCGGTCTTCTTTGAAACTCGCGATTCCCAAATTCCCAAGAACACGCGACGCGATCCCAATCCTCTCATTGGTCACAGATACCCACCTCCAAGCATCGCATCTTCTTCCGCTCTCCCCACTACCAAGCTCCCATGAGTTCTCCTCTATGAGTTCTCATCCATTCTTCAAGTTTGGTTACATGTCTGCCAATGGTGAAATAGCTGAGGCTGTTAAGGGTGAGAACTTTGTTCACATCATTGTTTTCCAAATCGCTAAGGGGAGCCAGTGGGTGAGAACTTTGTAATGCATCTTCAACTTCTGGATTTCTAGAACTCTTCTCAAGTTCAAATTTCTGTAATGCATCTTGAACTCAGCTTTAAAAAAAATCAGAATTTCTGGATCTTGAACTCATCTGATTTTGCTCTGGAGCTTTAAAAAAATCAGAATTTCTGTAATGCATCTTGAACTTCTGGATCTTGAACTCATCTGATTTCTGGATTTCTGTAATGCATATTGAACTTCTGGATTTCTGTAACTCATCTGAAGTTCAAGAATAGCTGTAATGCATCTTGAACTTCTGGATCTTGAAGTCAGCTTTAAAAAATCAAAATTTCTGTATCTTGAACTCATTTGATTTTCGGCCAAAATTTGGCCCATTTTTTCAACAAATTTTGACCAAATTTTTCCGAAATTTAAATTTTAGTTTGAAAATTTCGACCGAAAATAGCCGAAAAAAAACCGAAAACCGGCTCGATAGGACTTATCGGCCACCCCGGTAAATTTTTATTTGCCGGTAACCAAAACCCTGGACACCTCTCCCTTTCTTCTTTGTTGTCCTGGCTCATCGCGTTCCCCATTTTTGCACATATTAGACGTCCCACCTGCTCTCCGCAGCTCACTACCACTATTACAGAAAAGGCCATCACAGACGGTTCAAAAACGTCATCAAAGACGGTTTCTTGAGCCGTCTGAGTTTATGGGTCAGTGATGCATGAGGTCATCACAGATGGTTTTCAAATCGTCTTTGATGCATACTACCACAGACGGTTTCAGCCACAAATCATCTATGATGACTATATATCACAGACGGTTTCATCCACAAACCGTCTGTGATGACTATATATCATAGACGGTTTCAGCCACAAACCGTCTGTGATTACTATATATCATAGACGGTTTGTGGCTGAAACCGTCTATGATGACTCTTCTCTATAAAGCCACCAAGCAATGACTGCTTGTGCCTTTAAAACCGGCATCATACTAGAAAGCGTTAGGACATCCAATTACTTGGTTGCTAATACATGATGCCACTTCGATCGGAATACTGCGGCCCACGCCACTTTCTTAACGCGGTACTCGATCGAAGTGGCATCATGTATTAGCAACCAAGTAATTGATGTCCCGACGCTTCAGCAAACAGATTTCTTAAATTTGCAGGGGCTTAATGAAGTTGCCCCTGGTTGCTGTCTCCTCTTCCTCATGCTGCGTGGATGCGACCCCCCGAAAGTGGCTGAGGGACTCAGAACAATACATATATAATATATATATAATACCGGTTTTAAAGGCACAAGCAGTCACTGCTTGGAGACTTTATAGAGAAGAGATTAGGATTGGAATGGTAGGACGACGTACCTAGGACGCAAGATAGGAGAACTTGACCTGCATGAACACAGTTACACAGACAAATGTGAAATGAATGGCGAGAAGCAACAGATGACATCTTGACAAAATGACAAATCGACAAATAAGTCATAACATATATATCACACATTTTATACATCTATTTTTGCAAATCATCAATCATACATATCAACAGCCCATGGTTCACCAAGCAAGTTTCCACTATTAATAGCGCATAACACTTGACACTTCGAATAAGTCACTTCCCGATTGAATACTGCGGCCCACGCCACTTTCTTAACGCAGTACTACTGACCGAAGTGGCATCATGTATTAGCAACCAAGTAATTGGATGTCCCGACGCTTTCAGCACCATATTTCTTAAATTTGCGAGGGCTTAATGAGGTTGCCTTCGTTGTCTCCTCTTCCTCATGTCAAGTGGATGCGACCCCTAAAGTGGTGAGGACTCGAACAATACATATATAATATATATATAATACGGTTTTAAAGGCACAAGCGACCACCGCTGGAGACTTTATAGAGAAGAGATTAGGATTGGAATGGTAGGACGACGCACCTAGGACGCAAGATAGGAGAACTTGACTGCATGAACACAAGCTTACGCATAAATGTGAAATGAATGGCGAAGCAACAGATGACATCTTGACAAAATGACAAATCGACAAATAAGTCATAACATATATATCACACATTTTATACATCTATTTTTGTAAATCATCAATCATACATATCAACGACCCATGGTTCACCAAGCAAGTTTCCACTATTAATAGCAGACAACACTTGACACTTCAATAAGTCATAACTCATAACAATATAACATATCAACAAATCATACATATCAACAACCCAATAAGTCATAACATATCAAGCCCCATCCGAACCCACAAAGATGAACTAAGCAAGATGCATAGAATGCACATACACCAATAGCCCTCGGTTTACATCACGAGCAAGGGACTATTAATATGAACTAATTATTAATTCAATTTCAGATAAGACTATTAACATCATTACATCACGAGCAAGGGACTATTAATATGAACTAATTATCACTTCAATTTCAGACATAAGACTATTAACATCATTACATCGAGAGCAAGGGACTATTAATATGAACTAATTATCAATTCAATTTCAAAGATAAGACTATTAACATCATTGAGCAGTTCAACAAAGAAGACAAAGAAGACCAAGGGTGTCCAAACCCGCCACCACACGAGCACTAGCCATTTTCATCACAGAGCAAGGGGTAGAGACAGAGAGGAGTAAGGTAGGGTGATACCTTAGTATAAGCGCAACCACGGCGGCGACCCCACCACCAAAGACAACCTCATCCATCTCCTTCACCTTGCATAAATCACACAAACATCAGGACACAACTTAAGGCTCAAGCATAAAAATCAAACTCAACACAAGACATTAAGCTAACAGATCTAGAGGAGAATAGATGGAGGATGAGGAAAGCAAAGACCGGCCAGGGCCCGAGCGCAGGAGGCCGAGCAGGAGAACCAAGCCATGGCGGCGCAGGCGACACGCGGGGCCAAGCCCAGTGGCTTGGGTGGCGGCATCATCGTAGTTGTGGCACGACCTTGACACTACAGAAGACACTACTATCGTACGAGTGTTTCTGTAGTGCAGAGTGGTGTCACAACCGGCGGCGACGGCGATAGGGTTGGGCAGCGACGTCGACGGGGTCGAGTGGCGACATCGAGGTGGGGAGGGGAACGGAGTAAATGCGCTGGGCAGTGACGAGGTAGGGCGAGCGCAAACCCTAGTGGAGCTGAGGAGTGACGAGAGATAGGGCGAGCGCAAACCCTAGCGACCGGGCTCGTACTAATAAAGAGACTTACCACGCATTTTGTTCTATTATGGAACCGTCAGGATAATATCACAGACGGTTCCATAATGGAACCGCCCATGATATGGGGCATATCACCCAGCGCCCATTATGGAACCGTTGTGATATGTCCCATATCACTGACGATTCCATTATGGAACCATCGATGATATGGTTTTTCTCAAGTACATTTATCTTGTATATACACTTACATGACATGAAGAAATTACATGTTTATATGTCAATTTTGTCATTTCAATATCATTGAAAATTTGCTTTTAACTATATATATATATATATATATATATATATATATATATATATATATATATATATATATATATATATATATATATATAATTTGTTCCACTAAATCGCCTCTCGATATAATTAATATTAATTGTAACTTCACCTCCAAACTAGATTTTGTTTTTCCACAAACCTGTCTCTCTCTCTCTCTCTATATATATATATATATATATATATATATATATATATAGCAATAATTCAACATATAATTAATATAGTAACTTCACCTCCAAACTTTTTTTTTCATTTTGGAATTTTCATATATATGGCCAAACACAAAATCATTAAAAAAAGTAGAAACCTATAAATAAACAAAGTTTTTCTAGTGGCGGAGGTAGGCTGCTATCTCTGTCTTCAATACTTCATAGGCGATGGCGTCGGCATCGGACGGTTCCTGATCATCAACGAATGAAGCTCGAATGTGTCCACTCACGACGCGCTGCTCAAGTGTCTCTCAAGACCCTCGACCGTTGAACCAAGAAGAATTAAGCCCATAGGCTCTCTTCCCTTGCTTGAGGGTCTCGGCACCGTCGACTTGGACCTTCGTGCGCCGCCTCGACACGCAGCCAAGTGATGGCAAGCCTCTGAAGACGTGCAACGCCGCTTTGGAGGACTACGCCGATGACGCGTAAACTCGCCGAAAGTGGGAGATCACCCTAAGACACGGCGGAGGAGGATGTCAAGATGGCGGAAGGTGGCGTCCACCGCTTCCGCAAATTCTCCGCCGGCAGAGGAGTGAAGACACTGTTGATCAAACAGTGTTCTTTCGCAGCACGGCTCAACATATACCGAGAGAGGTGATTGTACAGTGCGACCAGGAAGGCCACCAATGCCGGCGACAAGGAAGAGGCAGCCATTTCTGTTTTTTTTATAAATATGTGGGGATGATCATCTTGGATGGCGATGATCCTTTTATAAAATAAGGAATAAATTCGAGTGTGAGATTTAAGAGACGATCGGGAGCCGGCGCGATCGATGCGATGAAGAGACGATCGGGGAGCCGGGCGGATGGCGGCATTTAACGAGCGCGACGGCGATTTAAGAAACTCACCGTGGAGTCAGAGTGATATTATCACGCAGCGGTTATAACAAAAACATTTGTGATATGTGGTAATATCACGAGCGGTTATTAGTTAAGAACCGCTCGTGATATTTCACGATTCTTTGTTGAAACCGCTCGTGATATGTAGTATTATCACATACGGTTATTAACAAGAACCGCTCGTGATGTTTCACAGACGGTTTTAGCTATGAACCGTCTATGATATTACCTCTTCACGAGACGGTTTTAGCGCAGCCAAGAATACGCATACCTCTAAACCAAAACCGTCTATGATTGCATGTAATACAAACGGTTTTAGTCAACCGTCTGTGATGAGGCGTCCAGTATTAGCCTTTTTGTAGTAGTGTACGCCCGTGCGCCTTCGTGCTACTAGCCTTTGATGCAGGTTCCAGTGACAAGGTCGCTGAGGTCTGCCACCGCCACCTCCTTTCGAGCCTCCTCCCAACTTTTGGCGCCACTCGGACTCCCAGTGCCCCAACCGCCACCCTCTTCCCCTGTCTCACTGCCACTCTCTCCCAGTGGCGCCAGATCCGGCGTGGTCGCCACTGTCGAAGTAGAAGTGTGGATTTTCTTGGTGAAAGATGTAGAATCCCCCAATTGAAAGTTGATTTTCTCTAGTTAAAAGTTCAAATCAAAAGTCCATGTACTCGAATTGATAGTTTCTATCCTAACCCTACTCGTGAATTTTCTTTCAAATCTAATTAAAATTTCTGGAAACCGAGTTGAAATTCCTCCAAATCGGTTTCAAATTCTTCGAAATGGAGTTCATTTTTCGCTTTATCGATTTGAATTTTTTCGAAATCTGGTTACACTTTTCTGAAAACGAGTTGAATTTTATCGGAATCGAGTTCATCCTTTTCAAGCCGAGTTGAAACTCATTTCAAAACGAGTTGAAACTCCTTTTGAAACGAGATGAAATGTTTGTTCTTTGTGTTACAACTCCTTAGGGGCAAGGAGTGGGGAAGGAAGGAGGTAGGGGAAGGGGGAACTCCTTGTATAAAGATTACCATAATTCTTGTATCATGTTTTTTTGGAGACATTGTTCTTGTATTGTCAATACTTAATATTATGATTCGTGGTTCAGTGTGTCAATGAACAGCCTAGTTAGGCTGCAAAATGGGCCCGCATCATTGACATTCATCTGGGGGCATTCTAGTCATGGTGTTTGTCTCTAAGATAGATGATGTTGTACTGCATTTCTCAAGTGGTTTAACTGCAAATATTGTAACTTCTCTTGAGAATTCGATTACAAAGATTATTGTTCCCATAGGACGAACTGAGGGATTCTTATTATACATTTGAATCACTACCATACAAGATATACGAGAATTTAACACAAGCATACAAGTGCAACACTGCAGCATCTGAGTCAGGATCAGCCATGCTTAATAGGCACAAGATAAAGAGGCACCTTCTTGCGAAAAGCAAGTTGCCCTGTTTCCTCCATATCGATGTCCTCCTCCTTCATTCCCTCTGGAAGTTCCCAGTCAAAGCAATGTAGCAGATTGGCTATCACAGCCTCCACATTGGCCACGGCCATGGCAATGCCAGGGCAAGACCTCCGTCCTGACCCAAACGGAAGGAGCTCAAAGTGCGAGCCTCTAAAATCGATATGCGTGTCCTCGAACCGCTCGGGATAGAACTCCTCCGGGTTGTCCCAGATACTAGGGTCTCTCCCCATAGCCCAAACATTTACATGTATCTTTGTGCCTTCTCGCACATTGTAGCCACCAATCACGCAGTTTTGCATGGCTACTCTTGGAATCAGTAAGGTCCCTGGTGGATGTAGCCTGAAATTTTCTTTCATTATCATTTTGAGGTATTTGAGGTTTTGGACATCTTCTTCATCCACCCTTGGTTTGTTTCTCACCAAGTTGCGCACCTCAGCTTGCGCTTTCTGCATTACTCTTGGGTTCCTCATGAGCTCGGACATCATCCAATTTGCAGTGACCGCCATAGTGTCAACGCCACCCGAAAATGTATCCTTAAGTGAAAGTTAAAATTGTAATTATGGGTAGTACCTATCGTCCTTGTTTTCTTGAAAAGAGATGCTAGTTACATACATGTTCCATAATTTCCATCCTTGAGGAACATAAGTGAGTTAATGTGGAGTAACAAAATAAATATTTACTTAAACACTCTTAGCCATGTTGGGTAATACTTCTAATCAAATTTGGATTATAATCAAACAACACGTACCATTAGGAGTCCTTTGATATGATCACGCGTCAATCCTAGAGCCCCATCCTCGCTCCCTCCACATCTTCACCAACAAGATCGACTATGTCCTCCTCAAGACACCCGCTCGCAACCTCTCAGGCTCGAGGTGCTTGTCAATAATCAAATCGAAGAAGCGGTCAATCTTCTGGAATGTCCTCCGCCGTCGCCCCGCCGCCCCGGTCAGGACATCCGCCCACCGGGCAAGAGCCGACGACGGGAAGAAGTCCTCGAACGTGAAGCTGCCGAGGATATGCAACGTGTCGTCCGCCACCTGTTGGAAGTTGCTCTTCTCGAACGATTGCGCCGACCCATACATATTCCCAAAGGCCACCGTGCCAATGATGCCATCGGAGAGCGCGAGCAGCTTCTCACTGAGGTCGATCGGGGTGCCCGGAGGAGTGGCAGCGAGGGAGTCAAGGAGGCGGTCGACCTCGGCGGTTCTAGCGTAGGCGAAGGACTGGACACGCCTCATGCTCACAAGCTCCACGATGAAGAGCTTCCGCATCTCGCGCCAGTAGTCGCTGTAGGGGCCGAAGGCCACGTCTAGGAAGTTGTAGCTCAGCATCCTTGGGCCTGATGAATGACAGATGCATGCATGCTTTGTGATTTTTGCTGTCGTGTCTTATTTTATCTTATATTAACTAATTTTATATCTTATTCTTATCTTATAATTCTTATAAAAGAAGGGGTTTACCCCGCACAGTGGGAGGAATGGTCCCACCTTTACTTTCATCGCGTGCCAACAGATGGCCCCAACCAATTGCTCCTCTGGCTCACGGCGCGTTGAATCAATTCTGGTCCTAAAACTATCTGTCTGCCCATGATCTTCCACCTCCCCATCTCCCAAGTACCAACTGTAACCTATGTGCTCACCTGTCTCCTCAAATCCCCTCCCTCCTACATCCCCTGTACAAACTCACCACCAACGGTCCCAATCCCATTGTGGATGCTGACGTCTTGCTCGAGACCACCGTCCTCACTGGTCATCACGAAAATTTGACGCAACCGTCCTCGCCTACCGTCGTGCAGATAGATAGTGACAGTGACCCAACAAAATCTAACGAAACTGCTGAGGGCATATTTGGAAAGAAGGATTTGGATCCAAAACCTTTGGAGAGCAATCCAAAACCTAAAAGTGGTTGATATGACGAAAGACTAAGCAGATCAGCACATGTTTTATTTCTTCGTGGTTTTGGAATTTTGAAAGTGTAAATCAAAAGATAATATTTTGAGTAAGCAAAAGTACTCTAAGAAATATTGCTCAGTTTTTTACTTTGTTTTATTTAATAACGTTAATGTGCTTATACCCAAACATAACTCGCAGATCAGTTTAGGCTACTCATATGTGAACAGTAATTGGACTCGGATTACTGTAGCAACTCGGTTACTGTTTATCCGAGTTTTGTGCTTGCATGGAAGGCTATATAAACCCCCCATGGCCGCACCATAGAGGTGGAAGTTATGATTTAGATAATAAAAATCAGAAAAGCCGTTTTGGCGCATATCATGTGTTCTTAAGTTGAGATGTGTTCTTGAGAGGAATTAAGAGGGAGGGTTGGAGAGAGGAGGAAGCAAGAGGCCGGAAGTTCTCATTTGGTGTTTGAGCTTGGGGGCAAAGCAAGGACGCCTTGTTCTTGACTACAACCAAGAAGATCCATCTACTACGTCTTTGCAATTTGATCAAATTAGATCGGTTTGTGAAGTTATTCTCTGTTGTTTCTAATCCTCAAGGTTTAGCACAACTAGAGATTGAAGATTTGCCATCTAGGTTTGGGCACTATTCATCGTGTGGTTACTGTTCACCCGAAGTAAAGAGAAGGAGACAGCAAGCTATTGAACTTCAAGTGTACCGTGAAAGATTGGTCCAACAATCGGGATTCATCTAATCAACTAGGTGGATCCTTATAGGACGCCTTTTTCGTACTCCTAGGAGTACATACTCTCACTCCCAATATACCACATAAACTAACATATTATACTTCTTTATCACTTTCAGTATGCTTAAATATCAATTACAAGATCTTCCAATCCGACTTGATTGAAAAATTTTCATTGGATCCTTTTATTTTTGCTATATACCCTTTTTCATATATAAAAGAAGTATATACACGAATTTTGGTATAAAAAGTGGATTTTAATGAAATTTTTCATAGAACTCACTTTGGGGTATCTTATAATCATTATTGGAGTATACACAAATAGATAAAAGAGATATTATCATATGATTTAAGTGGTATATGAGAGGTGGGAGTACGTACTCCCAAGAGTACCATACCATTTTCCTAGGACGCCCGTTTTGTACTCTTGGGAGTACATACTACCATTTCGAATATACCACTTAAACGAACGTATTATACTTCTTTATCATTTTCAATATACTTAAATATCAATTATAAGATACTCTAATATTTGACTTGATTGAAAATTTTTCATTGGAGTCCTTTATTTTTTTGCTATATATCCTTTTCATATATAAAAGAAGTATATACACAAATTTTGCTATAAAAAGTGGACTTTAATCTAATTTTTTCATAGAACTCATTTTGGAGTATCTTATAATTATTATTGAGTATACTCAAATAAATAAAGAGGTATCATAATACGATTTAAGTGGTATATGAGAAGTGGGAGTACGTACTCCTAGGAGTACCATACTATTTTCCTATATAGGACACCCGTTTCGTACTCTTGGGAGTATGTACTCCCACTTCCAATATACTACCTAAACGAACATATTATACATCTTTATCACTTTCAGTATACTTAAATACCAAGTATAAGATACTCTAATGTGACTTGATTGAAAAAATTCCATTTGAGCCCTTTATTTTTGTTATATACCCTTTTTCATATATAAAAGAAGTATATACACAAATTTGGCTATAAAAAGTGGACTTTAATGAAATTTTTCTTGGAACTCACTTTGGAGTATCTTATAATCATTATTGGAGTATGCTCAAATAGATAAAGAGGTATCATCATACGATTTAAGTGGTATATGAAAAGTGGGAGTACGTACTCCTAGAAGTACCATACCATTTTCCTATAGGACACCCGTTTCGTACTCCTAGGAGTATGTACTCCCACTTCCAATATACCACGTAAACACACATATTATACTTTTTTATTATTTTCAGTATACTTAAATATTAACTATAAAAATACTCCAATACGACTTAATTGAAAAAATTTCATTGGAGCCCTTTGTTTTTTTGCTATATACCCCTTTTCATATATAAAAGAAGTATATACATAAATTTTGCTATAAAAAGTGAAATCTCATGAAATTTTTAATGGAACTCACTTTGGGGTATGTTATAATCATTATTGGAGTATGCACAAATAGATAAAGAGGTATTGTCATACAATTTAAGTGGTATATGAGAGGTGGGAGTATGTACTCCCAGGAGGAGTACCATACCATTTTCTCGACTTACAGCTTTAGACTCCCATGAGTACATACTCCCACTTTGAATATACTACTTAAATGAATATATTATACTTCTTTATCATTTTTAGTATACTTAAATACCAATTATAAGATACTCCAATGTGATTTAATTGAAAATTTTCATTGCGTTTCTTTATTTTTGCTATATACCTTTTTTCATATATATAAAAGAAGTATATACATAGATTTTGCTATAAAAGTGGCATTTAATGAAATTTTTCATGAAACTCACCTTGGAGTATCTTGTAAATATTATTGGAGTATGTTCAAATTGACAAAGAGGTATCATCATACAATTTAAGTGGTATATGAGAGGTGGGAGTACGTACTCCCAGAAGTACCATACTACTTAATTAAATCATATGATGATACCTCTTTATCTATTTGAGTATACTCTAATAATGATTATAAGATAGTTCAAAGTGAGTTCTATGAAAAAATTCGTTAAAGTCCATTTTTATAGCAAAATTTGTGTATATACTTTTTTATATATGAAAAAGAGTATATAACAAAAAATAAAGGACTCCAATAAATTTTTTTCAATTAGGTCGCATTGAGTATCTTATAATTAATATTTAAGTATATTGAAAATGATAAAGAAGTATAATACATTCATTTAAGTGGTATATTCAAAGTGGGAATATGTACTCCCATGAGTACGTAACAGGCGTCATATATATATATATATATATATATATATATATATATATATATATATAGAGAGAGAGAGAGAGAGAGAGAGAGAGAGAGAGAGAGAGCGAGCGAGCTCAGCTTTCCAACGATTTGTCTTGAAGTGCAAAACTATAGCCTATTGCCATCAGTAATCTGCCAAATATTGGCTGCATGGAACGCATATTTAAGGTCTCTTCACAATACGAGAATTTCAAATAAAATAGTTCAATTCTTGTAGGAATTGAGAAAATTTACTGTGTTCCAAACTGGACCTTAATTGAGTTGTGTGCATCAATTTGTATGGATTTCCAGTGGAATAATTATTCAATCTAGGAACAGGCTATAGTGACATAAATATAATTAGAAAATGGCATGTAGAAGTTCAATTAGAACCATTTACGTCTTCCTTCTTTGGAAAGAGAATCTGAAACAATGAATATATGCACAAAATATCATGTTGGAAAAAGAACTAGCATCCAAAAGCATGAAAAACGGAAATAAAATCCACAGAGGCAAAAGACAAAAAGGAAGGAAAAAAACTTCACATAAATCAGTCCCATGTGGTCCATGATGGACCCACCACAGTTGTCATATGTTGCAAAAACGTACTATTCGGTAGCATTTTCGCACAAAAACAAGAAAAAAAATATATTCCAAATATGGATTCGTTCTCGTTCTTTGAATACAGGGTTGTTCGGTTGACGCCTCCAAATGGCAAAGCCAAATTTTAGCAGAACAAGCGTTGTTTGAATCGTGGTTAAACCAAATTTACATGGAGCAAAAACTTGGGCGAGTGATTTTCTCACTTTTGGATTGCTCATCTATGTTAAATATCGTTGGTATTACTTCATCTTTTTGGGAGTTATTAAATATTGGTAGCAAACCTAACACTGAAAATTTTGCTAGTGTTACTAACATTTTGTGCGGTCCATGACGGTAGCAAACCAAACAACACAGCTTCTAGACCGTTACTGACCTCGTCACTCCAATGTCATTATAACTAGTTCAATACCCATGTGTTGCGACGGGTTAAAAAAAATCATAGTTACATCATGTTGGGTCATTAACCGTGCTTAGTGATGCGATCTGGGCTATCGGTGTTTTGCTTGCCGATCCAACGAACACCAGAAAAGGTAGAGAGGAGCAACGACCACCAACTTCAATTTTTAAATAGTAGAAATTAAGAGCAGGGAAAGTAAAAAATATACACTTGCCTGGTGAGTCGGGTCGGCTGCAGCACAGTAGGTCGTTCGTCCGGAGAACCTCCTTGGCCGCCTCCGGCGATGAGACCACCAAAGTGTGCACACGGCCGAGCTGCACCTGCACCACAGGGCCGTACCTCTGAGCGACCGCCTGAAAGTACCGGTGCGGCCGGCTGCCAAGCTGGAGGAGGTTGCCCAGAACGGGGAGCTGCTTCGGGGGCCCCGGGGGATAGGGAGCATTTCTGGCTCCTTCTTGTGTTCCGCTCTTACCACCCTTGCTGCTCCTGAAGAACAGATAGAGTAGAGGAAAGAGACAGAGTGATGCTACGAGTGGGAGAAGAGTCCATGGTGACTGATTGGAGAGAGAATGGGTAGCCATGGAGGTTTCTGCTTCCTGGCTGGACTTGGATGATGTGCGAGCTCATCAATGCTTATATAGCTGGCTAGCTACCCGGTGTTGCTTAACTTCGACTTGAGAGTAAAATAATATTTGTGATATACTATAATAGTTAATCATAAAGATAGTTGTATGACATCTATATTTATAAGTTATAAAATAAATATTATTATAGTTTTTGAATTGACTATTATTTATAAAGATTAGGAAAGTTATAGAATAAATATTATTATGTTATTTAAATTAATTATTATTTATAAAGATTAGCAAATCGTAACTTATTTGAGTCGGCAACTTTATGCCCACTCAACAATGAGAGAGAAAATACATCCCGAATCGCTACTATCCTCTCGCCATGGCAAGTAGATCTGTTCAAATATTGCCGCCAGCTTGAAAGTCTACCAAAAATCTGCAGTTCGAGTCTTACCGACTAAAACTGGTTTTTCCCATTAACAATGTTATTTTAATTATTTTTGAATTAAAACTAATATTTAATTCATTTTCAGATTAAATAAATAGATTTTCATTTTTAAATTGATTTTACCGAATTTCGGACCAAGCCAGGCTTCTACCGGGCCGGTTTTGCGGTCTTAAGCCCTGTCCGAACAGCATCGGGCTTGGGCCGGGCCGGCGGGCCGAGCCGCCCATGAACAGGTCTACCGGCAAGTGCATACATGTAATAACCGATCAGATGAGTTGGAATGCACACGCATATATACCACTCGAGCGGACATGGCAACGGAGTAGAGGATCCTCATTGACTGGGAGACCAAACTAAGCGAACTCGTGGTGCATCTACTATAGCCTTTTCTGCAGTTGTTGCTAGGACTTTTCTCCGGTGGGCTCCTGACTATGACAACTGTGGTACACTACATCAGATACAAATAGCTGGAGCTGTTGTTAGCCCTGGCCCCTGGCCCCTGGCCCCTGGCCTAGTGTATTGCATCATCTTTTGGCCCCATTTCCTGAGTACTCTCCACATGCAAGTCACAGAACCAACAAGCAATTTAATAAAAGGAATAGGCTCATTAATTTCATGCACATCTGGGATTATTAGGACATGTTCAATGATATGTCTTTTATATTGTCTTTGATACCTTTACCTTAGCTAAATATAGCACTAGAGACAACTTCTCTAATACATTGTCTCTAACATACTTCACAATATTATCTTTTACTTATTTTGTAATCAATTTTTTAATACTACCTCTCCCCACCAACACCCTCTCTTCCTCAGCACCTCTCCCCTACCCACGCCCTCTCCCCACAGGTGCCCTACTGGTGCCCCACCGTCGCCCTCTCCCCCACCGACGTCCCAAACGGTCTCCACCACCAGACTCCGAGACCGCCGCCGCCGCTTGTCTGATCCGGCCAGATCCACCACGGTCTTGTTTGGCGGCCGGATCTGCTCATGCGGCCGACACACGGAGATCGACGTTATCGTGGTTGATGTCGTCGCCGGGTATGGAGGTCATCGTCCTCCCGTTCTCAGCCAGTGCATTTTCGTTTTTTCCAGATGCTTTTGTCTTGGTTTGCGTTTTCGCCAGCATTTGGAGTCGGTTAGCTCCATCAGTGTTTTCGCTCGTTGTTTTGTCTTGGTTCGCGCATAGCGCTTGTCGCGTCCTAGGACGACGACTTCTCTTCTCTATCACACTTCTCTCTCTTCCACGTAAAACTTTGCTGATATAAAAGGCTAATCGACGGTTGACATGACACTATTGGGGATACCCTTAACCTCCTTTGGAAAAAGGATTGCCCTAGGAAATATAGAGGAATCATTGCTCTGTTCCCTATAAAGTTACATGAAATTTCTGCACTCCAAAAGTGCCTTAGGTTGTCCGAGAAAAACAGGTGCTTCTGCTTAAATGTCAACATGCGAAAATCTAGAGGGATCTTCTGCTTAAATGTCAACATGCGGAAATCTAGAGGGATTATGACTCTGTTTCCTATAAAATTTACGTGAAATTTCTGTACTCCAAAAGGGTTACTTCCGTTTAAACTCTAAACATCAACACGCAGTGCCGTAGTCACACGGGCGCAATTCAAACGACGACGCCGGCAATGGTACCGTGAGTGCACACCTGGTCTAGTCACAAAATCACCGTGAGTTTTTATTTCTATATGATAACATGCAAGGTATTGAAGTTAGGGCCTCCTGCTTTCTATCAACTTACTTCCTCTAGTCACAAAAGAATATCGTTTTGAAAGTCGACATAGTCTCTAAAAATACAATTTTCACCACTAATTTCTATTGTGAAGGTTCTTTTTTAGATAAATTTATACGTATCATTTTCATGTATTCAATCTAAATTTTGAAAAAAAATTGATAACCAAAATTTAGAAAGTTTTACTGTATGTACCCAAAACGGCGTTCTTTTGTGACTGTTTGGAGTAATTATTACCAGTTCACACACCAAATAAGCTTACTACTGTATTGGAAAAAATGACCATTTTTTTTTGCTCATATATCAAGACTTTACTCAGAACTTAACTATTCTAAGTTTTTTTTTATAGCATCCGTTTCGTCTAAAACTGGTAAGTAATCATCTTTATATTTATTCCCTTGCTAGGGAAATTAGTTAAATTGTGTGCACAGGGAACACACCTCAAACGGCAAGCTAGATGCCTACATAGCCACTAGATTGTTTGCTATCTTAATTGACAAATAAGCATGTACTAGGGTACCTGCTCTGCAACAGTCAGAACTTTTCCAATTATTTCTGAATCTGAAAAAAAAATCGTAAGTGTAAGCATATGCACCTATTGCAAACGAGCCATTCTGCGCCTTCCTGGACCCAAAGAACTCGTCGACTTTTTGGATTGGTCTTATGAGCTTCATTCTATGCCTGACCAACACATCACAGTAGATTATCATTTATAGAGGTTATTGCGTGTATGCATTTACATCATAAAGTTGGCAATATTTCAATTTGGACAAATTTCGGACAAATTTAGTACAGTTTGAAAACCTGCCAAAATTTCCAACCAAAATTCTAAATTTTTTCCATGGGGATGGTTTGCTAGCTGTTGTGGTTTTGGGCCTTCTGTTAGAGCTTTAGATTACGATTTTTTTAGCTTCTGCTGCTGCTTCTTTAAGAATCCACTAGACGAGGATCTAATAATCCTCAATTAATTAATTTGTTTAGCTGCAATTGTTATTATAGATAGCAATACCTTCATATTGTTCATAAGTATATCCCTTATTATTCATGAGGGAAAAACTTAACTGAGTGGTCGTAAAGCAATTTACGATTGCACTATATGGTTGTAAATACTCCTACGACTTCCTAGTGGTCGTAAGCGTTTAGACGACAACCTCGTGGTTGTAAGCTTTTTTACGATTAGATCAACTATGACCATTCTATAGCCACCGTGCCGATGATGCCGTCAGAGAGCGCGTACAACTTCACGCTGAGGTCGATCGGGGTTCCCGGAGGAGTGGCTGAGAGGGAGTCAAGGAGGCGGTCGACCTCAGCGCTTCTGGCATAGGCGAAGGACTGGACACGCCTCATGCTCACCAGCTCCATGATGAAGAGCTTCCATATCTCGCGCCAGTAGTGGCTGTAGGCCACGTCTAGGAAGTTGTAGCTCTGCATCCTTGGGCCTGATGAAAGACAGATGCATGCATGCCTCGTGATTTTTGTAGTCGTGTTGCAAAAAAATATCTTATCTTATCTTATATTAACTAATTTTATATCTTATTCTTATCTTATAATCTTATTAATGCGAAGTGTATATATTGTGCATGGATAATGATAGGGCCTTACGTTCGATGGGACCTTACGTCTTGGATGGTCATCCACCATAGCGCACTAATCCAACGTTCCTAAAGCCCTCGTAGTATCGGATGCTTCCCAATCCTTTGCCACATTACCCCCATCCCAAAAACTCCTCTCGTGCTGCTCCCCCAAATACATTAGAGTGTGAGGCGTCCATGGCTCCAGGCCACCGACAGAAGTTGCAGTTCCTTCGCCTCTTCCCACGTGTCTTCGACCTTCGTGCCCTGCTCCCACTCTCCCTCTCGCTCATAGAGCCCGACGCCTCCTTGCTTGTCGTCGCCTCCTCCTCAGTCGCCGCCGTGCAAACCCTCCACCGCTACCTCACGATGTCCGCGTCTCGCCCTCCCTCCTCTGATCATCTTTCGCGTCTGGCGCGAGCTCACCTCCCGATGATTTCGAGGACTCGCTGCCTCGTATCATCCCCACCTCTTCTGCCTCATCCCCAATACCATCGAGCCCAACACCCACATTCTACACCTCACCGTGGATCCCATGATCGAGGAGTTCACTTGTGAGTGGAGAAGACCCTACGACAAGACAAGTATGCATTCAAGTCAGAGTTCCCGCCGGGTTCAAGTTGGACACCGTAAAAAATGTTGCAATCGGTAAATTGTGTTGTTGCGGCCACTATTTCTGGATGTTGCAATACAACACACTCAAAAGCTAAAGATGTTTAGATGGTTTTTTGTTGTTGCAACAAGGTTTGATTTTTGTTGCAATAGGTTCTTGTATTTGTTGCCTAAATAGTTCAAGTTTGTTGCATATTTTTTGTTCGATTCCATGTTTGTTGCATCGAAAAGTTTTGTTGCAAGCTTCTGAAAAAATGTTGCAACAATTATTTTCGGATGTTTCTACTGTTGTTTTTAAATGTTGCAATGTTGTGACTTCCAAAAATATTACAATAATTATTTTTCGAATGTTTCCATTGTTATTTTCAAATGTTGCAATGTTGATATTTGTTTGTTTGGACTATTGGGGTGAATTTAGAGGAGAAATTTTGAATCCCATGGGCGAGTTTGAAGAACTCACTCGATGAATGAGATCGGGCGGAAGAGAAAGGGTTTTAGGAGATTTTGTTTGTGTTGGGATACGTGAGGTAACATTGGATTCATTTTCACTTATTTCAAGAAGAAAGAAAAAACAGGTTGTTATCGGACAACGCTTGATTGAACGGTAGCGTGCAGCCTATGACGCTAACGTACAGATCGTACCATCCGCTAGTCGCAAACAGGTTGTGATCGGACAACGCTTGATTGAACAGTAGCGTGCAGCCTATGACGCTAACGTACAGATCGTACCATCCGCTAGTCGCAAACAGGTTATGATCGGACAACGCTTGATTGAATGGTAGCGTGCAGCCTATGACGCTAACGTACAAATAGTACCATCCGCTAGTCGCGTCCATTGCGCATTTCTTGTATCTTTCCGTGTGTCTTCTGTTTGGAGGATGGGGCCGCCCTTTTAGAGGCAGTCGTTGGGCAACGAGCCGTGCGAGCGTGGGCATCGCCCACCAGAGGCTGCTCTCTGCCAAGCTGTTCACCATCTCCCAAGTTGTTGCCCTATCACAAGAAATTGCTGCACTTCCGTACTTACATATATTCAATATCAAAAGAATCACCGTTTTGTACGAAAAGAAGTACCGTTTTGCATAAAGAGACTGAGTAGTGGGCCATACAAATTATCACAACCCATACCTTGTTGATTCGTTGTGGACTTGTGCGTGCATACAATCATGCACACTAGTATATATAAATCAGGAAATATCTGGGCAGGAGGTTCTCCACGCAGCCATCTCTCCTCTCAGAATATGGTCTGCTTATCTGCATTGCCTATCAACATCAGTGGCAACCATCATTAATGAGATGTCTAATTGCCAAAAGATCTACCCAGCCCAGCAGGCAGAATCAGAGATCATGTTTGATCTGGAAAAATGATTTCCCTGCATGACACTTTACTCTGATCAATTTTTTTTTGCCCAAATTCCATCACCCTGCCCGCTCGGATCATGTCGTCCAGATAACATATTTTGAATTGATGGGAATTAGACAAAAGATGTGAGAAATGGCATATTTCAATGAGAAAAGAAAGTTGAGTGGCATATTTCGAATTTCAGGTTTCTCAGTGGCAAATCTCGAAGTGCCAAGACTGGATAGTCTGGAGTCTGTTGGCGTACTATGTCTTTGTGCTCGTCGATGTACGGAGACACTTGGGTCATGTGTTGCAAGACCGTGAAATGGGTTTGAGCGTACGTATCCAGATCAGGAGTGATTGATTTCCTTCTGATGGTCTTGATACTATCCAGTCTCCCCTCATGACGAGATGGAGGCACACCTATCGAATCCACCTGAGCCATGTAGTCGACGCAGAACTCAATGACCTCTTCCGTTGCATAACCTTTGATGATGATGCCCTCCGGTCGAGATTGATTCCGTACGTAGGACTTGAGAATTCCCATGTATCTCTCGAACGGGTATATATGACGTAGGAACACAAAGCCGCATATCTTTATTTCTTTCACAAGGTGAACAATGAGATGGACCATGATATCGAAAAATGACGGAGGGAAATACATCTCAAGATGACATAGAGTCGTCACCACCTCGGCCTGCAGAGCATCTAGTCCTTGGGGATCGATGACCTTTTGAGCAATTGAGTTGAAGAAATAACACAGCCTCAAGATTGCCACTCGGACATTATTCGGCAAGATACTCCTAATTGTAACAGGAAGCATTTGTTTCATCAGCACATGACAATCATGAGACTTCATACCAATTAATTTCAAATCTTGCATAGAAACAAGTTTCTTAATGTTAGCGGAGTAACCAGATGGGACTTTCACACCATGCAAGCTCTAGCACACTTCATTTCTCTCGGCCTTGGACAGAGTGTAGCAAGCTAGGGGAAGGTACATTCGTCCTGTATCGGTCTCTTTCGGTGCTAACTCGGTCCTTATGTTCATATCGACCAAGTCACGCCGTGCGTTAACACCATCCTTTGTTTTGCCACTAATGTTCAGTAAGAGACCAATCAAGCTATCACATACATTCTTCTCCACGTGCATGACGTCGATGCAGTGGCGAACTTCTAAGTGCTCCCAATAAGGCAAGTCCTAAAAAATTGACCGCTTCTTCCAGATGTTCTTCTTACGGGTTCTTAATTTACGTCCCTTCCCAAGCACAACATCGATATCCTTAACCATATCATAGACCTCTTTCCCTCTAAAAGCCCTTGGAGCTGAACCGTTCTCCTTATTTCCGTCGAATTGTTTCTTCATCTTGCGGTATGGGTGACTCCTGCGAAGGAACCTACGGTGACGCATATACACAGTTTTGCGCGAGTTGTTTAGCCATACACTCTCTGTAGCATCTAAACAAGACGGATAGGCTCGCCCTTTTGTATCGGGTCTTACAAAGTTACCAAGGGCGGGAAAATCATTGATGGTGCGTAACAACATGGCGGTAAAGTGAAGTTCTCTCGCTTGTACGCATCCCATACCTGTACCCTTCGCTCTACAAAGGTCACAAGATCTTTCAAAGAATGGTGCTAGGTACACATCAATATCATTCCCAGTGTTGCTTCGCCCTTGGATAAGTAGTGACATCAAAATGTACTTCCGCTTCATACACGTACCAAGGAGGAAGGTTGTACATGCATAGATTCACGGGCAGTGCTATGTCGATTGCTCATGTTACCGAAAGGATTCATTCCATCTCAGACTCAACCCTAACCTTATGTTCCTCGCTTACGCACCGAACTCTTCAAGCTCGATCGAAGTTTCTCCACTAGGCGTAATCAGCAGGGTGTCTTAGCTTTCTATCTTTCTTACGCTCCCCCGAGTGCCAACGCACCAATCTTGCCTCCTTTGGGTTCACAAATAAACGCTTCAAACGTGGGATCACAGGCAGATACCACAACATCTTAGCAGGAGGTCCTTATTTCACCTTAGCAGTATTCTGACACTTGTATCGGGATGCTTTGCACACGGGACATATATGCATGTCTGCATACTTTTTACGGTAGAGGATACAATCGTTCGAACATGCATGCATTCTTTCTACTTCCATTCCCAATGGACAAAGAACCTTCTTTGCTTGGTAGATGGTGCTGGGCAACACGTTTCCCTCCGGAAGGATGTCCGCTAGGAGACCTAACAACGCCGTGAAACTCTTATCGGACCAACCATTACTTGCCTTCAATTTAAGCAGTTCAATCACGGTTGACAACCTTATGTATTTCGGCTTGCAGCTAGGGAACAAAGGTCTCACCGAGTCCTCCCTTAAGCCCTCGAATTTACAAAAACTCTCTCTCACTGTAGTTCTCTTCTGCATCGCGTAGCATCTGATCCAGATTGTCATCGTGCGGCCTATCCTTATCAAAAGCACAGTCCACATCCGGCATATCGTTGACTTCCTCGGCGATGTTGTCATTATTAACTTCTGGTATAATCTGCTCTTCACCGTGATTGGTCCAACATGTATACCCTTTTTTGAAACCACTTCGAATCAAGTGCGCTTCGATCTGCGCCAAGTTGTTAAACATCTTCAGATTACCGCAATCAATGCATGGATAGTACATAAAATTTATCCCCTTCTTCAACATATCCTGCTCGGCGGCTCTTCTAAAAGTAACCATGCCATTAATGTACTCTTGACTCACACGGTTCACACCGTACATCTAGTTTCGGTCCATCTACACTACGCATGTAACAAATTAGTGTCAAATTAGATTAATAAACCGCAAGTACATACTCTTCCTATTTACCAAATATACTTAAATTGATTAGCGATTAATTTATAGCAAACATAAAGGGTTATAGATCGTTACCCTCGGAGCTCACGAAAAAAATACGATTCCTCTCCTTTCCTTCTCCTCTCTAAGGTGGCTCAATGGGGGTGGAGGCACAGCAAGATGCAGGTGGCGCAATAGGGGAGAAGGCAGCGAGGTGGAGGAGGCGCTAGGGGCAGGGGGTCCAACCTTCTTCTCTCTAAGCTGGCGTAACGGGGGAGGAGCCGCAGGTTGGAGGAGCTAGGGCAGAGAAGTGGCGCATGGGGGAGGAGGAGCAGATCTCAGTGGAGCCAGCGGCAGGGTTGCGACAAAAGGCAACAAGTGGTTGCAGCGCAAGCGTGGCTACTGGCAGAAGCGTGGTTGCTCTAGAGCGGCGAAGAGGCGCGCAGTCATGCGAGGTTGTGTTGGGCCTCTAGAGCGGCAGTGCGGCAGAAGTTGTGTCGGGCCTCTAGAGCGGCAGTGCGGCAGAGGCAACGGCAGTGCGGCAGAGGATGTGTCGGGCGCAATTTATATAATGCCAGGATATTACAGACGGCTTCTAATTAGAACCGTGTGTGATAACCGATTATCCCAGACGGTTCTCATTAAGAACCGTCTGTGTAATTATCACAGATGGTTCCTAATAAGAACCGTCTGTGATAATTCACAGACGGTTTCTAATAAGAACCGTTTGTGATAATCCAGCTAATCATAGACGGTTTGTGAATAGAACCGTCTGTGATATATCACAGACGGTTCTGTTAATGAACCATCTGTGATAGATACCTCTCACAGACGGTTATTAACAAAACCGTCTATGATAAACCAGCAGAACCGATGCCTCATCCCGACAGACCCAACACAGACGGTTCCGTAAAAACCGTCTGTCTGTGATGGAACGTCTACTATAGCCTGTTTTGTAGTAGTGTTTATGCCCACTCAACAATCAGAGAGAAAATACATCCTGAATCGCATGTGCGCTATCCGCTGCCATGCAGTTCCACCGGCAAGTGCATACATGTAATAACCGATCAGATGAGATGGAATGCACACGCATATATACCACTCGAGCGAACATGGCAGCGAAGTAGAGGATCCTTACTGACTGGGAGACCAAACCTAAGCGAACTCGTGGTGCATCTACTATAGCCTTTTCTGCAGTTGTTGCTAGGACTTTTCTCCGATGGGCTCCTGACTATGACAACTGTGGTACACTACATCTGATACAAATAGCTGGAGCTGTTGTTAGCCTTGGGCCCCTGGCCAAGGGTATTGCATCATCTTTTGGCCCCATTTCTTGAGTACTCTCCACATGCAAGTCAGAGAACCAGCAAGCAATTTAATAAAAAGAATAGGGTCATTAATTTCATGCACATCTGGGATTATTAGGACATGTTCAATGATATGTCTTTTAGATTGTCTATGATATCTTCACCTTAGCTATATATAGCACTAAAGACAACTCCTCTAATACATTGTCTCTAACATACTCCACAATATTCTCTTTTACTTATTTTGCAATCAATTTTTTAATACTACCTCTCCCCACCAACACCCTCTCTTCCTCAGCACCTCTCCCGTACCCGCGCCCTCTCCCCATAGGTGCCCTACTGGCGCCCCACCTCCGCCCTCTTCCCCACCGACATCCCAAACGGTCTCCACCACCAGACTCCGACGCCGCCGCTGCCGCCGAAGCATCTGGATCCGGCCAGATCCAGCCCGCTGGTGCCGTTTTGGCCGCCGGATCTGTCTCGCCGCGGTCGGCGCCCCAGGAGATCGACGTTATCGTGGTTGATGTCGTCGCCGGGTGTGGAGGTCGTCGTCCTCCCGTTCTCAGCCAGCACATTTTTGTTTTTTCCAGATGCTTTTGTCTTGGCTTGCGTTTTCGCCAGCATTTGGAGTCGGTTAGCTCTATCAGTGTTTTTTGCTCGTTGTTTTGCCTTGGTTTGCGCATAGCGCTTGTCGCGTCCTAAGACGACGACTTCTCTTCTCTATCACACTTCTCTCTCTTCCACGCAAAACTTTGCTGATATAAAAGGGCTAATCGACGGTTGACATGACACTATTTGGGATACCATTAACCTCCTTTGGAAAAAGGATTGCCCTAGGAAATATAGAGGAATCATTGCTCTATTCCCTATAAAGTTACATGAAATTTCTGCACTCCAAAAGTGCCTTAGGGCATGTACAATGGTATAGACAGCTGCTGTCTATAACAATTATCTATGTCACTTGTAGACAACACTAAAGACAGCTCATACAATGGTATAGACGGCTGCTGTCTTTTTAGTTGTCTTTATAGAACACACAATCTTTTAATGCTTTTCTTGTTTCTTGTGCTATAATCGGCTACAGGATTGTAGACAGCATCTTTCTCTCTCTTCATTCTCTTTCATCCACGTCAGCAAAAATCCTACGTGTCAATAGTTATAGACGCCTGATATAAGCCCATTGTACATACTCTTAGGTTGTTCGAGAAAAACAGGTGCTTCTGCTTAAATGTCAACATGCGGAAATCTAGAGGAATTATGACTCTGTTTCCTATAAAATTTACGTGAAATTTCTGTACTCCAAAAGGGTTACTTCCGTTTAAACTCTAAACATCAACACGCATGACTGCACCTCTAAATTTATTGAGGACTAAGGTCTACTATGTTATTCGTGGATTAAACATGGTGCAGTGCCGTAGTCACAAGGGCGCAATTCAAACGACGACGCCGGCAATGGTACCGTGAGTGCACACTTGGTATAGTCACAAAATCACCGTGAGTTTTTTTTTTCTTCTATATGATAACATGCGAGGTATTGAAGTTAGGGCCTCCTGCTTTCTATCAACTTACTTCCTCTAGACAAAAGAATGTCGTTTTGAAAGTCGACATAGTCTCTAAAAATACAATTTTCACCACTAATTTTTATTGTGAAGGTTCTTTTTTACATAAATTTATACGTATCATTTTCATGTATTCAATCTAAATTTTGAAAAAAAAATTGATAGCCAGACTTTAGAAAGTTTTACTGCATATGCCCAAAACGGCGTTCTTTTGTGACTGTTTGGAGTAATTATTACCAGTTCACACACCAAATAAGCTTACTACTGTATTGGAAAAAATGACCATTTTTTTTTGCTCATATATCAAGACTTTACTCAGAACTTAACTATTCTAAGTTTTTTTTTATAGCATCCGTTTCGTCTAAAACTGGTAAGTAATCATCTTTATATTTATTCCCTTGCTAGGGAAATTAGTTAAATTGTGTGCACAGGGAACACACCTCACACGGCATGCTAGATGCCTACATACCCACTAGATTGTTTGCTATCTTAATTGACAAATAAGCATGCACTAGGGTACCGCTTTCTGCAATGATCGAACTTTTCCAATTATTTCTGAATCTGAAAAAAAAATCGTAAGTGTAAGCATATGCACCTATTGCAAATTCTGCGCCTTCCTGGACCCAAAGAACTCGTGGATTTTTTGGATTGGTCTTATGAGCTTCATTCTATGCCTGACCAACACATCACAGTAGATTATCATTTATAGAGGTTATTGCGTGTATGCATTTACATCATAAAGTTGGCAATATTTGAATTTGAACAAATTTCGGACAAATTTCGTACAGTTTGAAAACCTGCCAAAATTTCTGACCAAAATTCTAAATTTTTTCCATGGGGATGGTTTGCTAGCTGTTGTGGTTTTGGGCCTTCTGTTAGAGCTTTAGATTACGATTTTTTTAGCTTCTGTTTCTGCTTCTTTAAGAATCCACTTGACGAGGATCTAATAATCCTTAATTAATTAATTTTTTTAGCTGCAATTGTTATTATAGATAGCAATACCTTCATATTGTTCATAAGTATATCCCTTATTATTCATGAGGGAAAAACTTAACTGAGTGGTCGTAAAGCATTTTACGATCGCACTATATGGTTGTAAATACTCCTACGACTTCCTAGTGGTCGTAAGCGTTTAGACGACAACCTCGTGGTTGTAAGCTTTTTTACGATTAGATCAACTATGACCATTCTATAGCCACCGTGTTGATGATGCCGTCGGAGAGCGCGTACAACTTCTCATTGAGGTCGATCGGGGTGCCCGGAGGAGTGGCTGAGAGGGAGTCAAGGAGGCGGTCGACCTCAGCGATTCTGGCATAGGCGAAGGACTGGACACGCCTCATGCTCACCAGCTCCATGATGAAGAGCTTCCGTATCTCGCGCCAGTAGTGGCTGTAGGCCACGTCTAGGAAGTTGTAGCTCTGCATCCTTGGGCCTGATGAATGACAGATGCATGCATGCCTCGTGATTTTTGTAGTCATGTTGCAAAAAAATATCTTATGTTATCTTATATTAACTAATTTTATATCTTATTCTTATCTTATAATCTTATTAATGCGAAGTGTATATATTGTGCATGGATAATGATAGGGCCTTACGTTCGATGGGACCTTACGTCTTGGATGGTCATCCACCATAGCACACTAATCCAACATTCCTAAAGCCCTCGTAGTATCGGATGCTTCCCAATCCTTTGCCACATTACCCCCATCCCAAAAACTCCTCTCGTGCTGCTCCCCCAAATACATTAGAGTGTGAGGCGTCCATGGCTCCAGGCCACCGACAGAAGTTGCAGTTCCTTCGCCTCTTCCCACGCGTCTTCGACCTTCGTGCCCTGCTCCCACTCTCCCTCTCGCTCATAGAGCCCGACGCCTCCTTGCTTGTCGTCGCCTCCTCCTCAGTCACCGCCGTGCAAACCCTCCACCGCTACCTCATGATGTCCGCGTCTCGCTCCCTCCCGCTCTGCATCGTCTTTCGCGTCTGGCGCGAGCTCACCCTCCCCGATGATTTCGAGGACTCCGTCGTCTCGTATCATCCCCACCTCTTCTGCCTCATCCCCAATACCGTCGAGCCCAACACCCACATTCTACACCTCACCGTGGATCCGGCGACCGAGGAGTTCACTTCGGTAGTGGAGAAGACCCGGTCAGACAAGACAAGTATGCATTCAAGCTGTAGTTCCTGTCGGGGTTCAAGTTGGACACCGTAAAAAATGTTGCAATCGGTAAATTGTGTTGTTGCAGCCACTATTTCTGGATGTTGCAATACAACACACTCAAAAGCTAAAGATGTTTATATGGTTTTTTTGTTGTTGCAACAAGGTTTGATTTTTGTTGCAATAGGTTCTTGTATTTGTTGTCTAAATAGTTCAAGTTTGTTGCATATTTTTTGTTTGATTCCATGTTTGTTGCATCGAAAAGTTTTGTTGCAAGCTTTTGAAAAAATGTTGCAACAATTATTTTCGGATGTTTCTACTGTTGTTTTTAAATGTTGCAATGTTGTGACTTCCAAAAATATTACAAGAATTATTTTTTGAATGTTTCCATTGTTATTTTCAAATGTTGCACTGTTGATATTTGTTTGTTTGGACTATTGGGGTGAATTTAGGGGAGAAATTTTGAATCCCATGGGCGAGTTTGAAGAACTCACTCGATGAATGAGATCGGGCGGAAGAGAAAGGGTTTTAGGAGATTTTGTTTGTGTTGGGATACGTGAGGTTATATTGGATTCCTTTTCACTTATTTCAAGAAGAAAGAAAAAACAGGTTGTTATCGGACAACGCTTGATTGAACAGTAGCGTGCAGCCTATGACGCTAACGTACAGATCGTACCATCCCCTAGTCGCAAACAGGTTGTGATTGGACAACGCTTGATTGAACGGTAGCGTGTAGCCTATGACGCTAACGTACAGATCGTACCATCCGCTAGTCACAAACATGTTATGATCGGACAACGCTTGATTGAATGGTAACGTACAGCCTATGACGCTAATGTACTTAATAGTACCATCCGCTAGTCGCGTCCATTGCGCATTTCTTGTATCTCTCCGTGTGTCTTCTGTTTGGAGGATGGGGGCCGCCCTTTTAGAGGCAGTCGTTCGGCAACGGGCCGTGCGAGCGTGGGCGTTGCCCACCAGAGGCTGCTCACTGCCAAGCTGTTCACCATCTCCCAAGTTGTTGCCCTATCACAGGAAATTGCTGCACTTCCGTACTTACATATATTCAATATCAAAAGAATCACCGTTTTGTACGAAAAGAAGTATCGTTTTGCATAAAGAGGCTGAGTAGTGGGCCATACAAATTATCACAACCCATACCTTGTTGATTCGTTGTGCACTTGTGCGTGCATACAATCATGCACACTAGAGGCCGGATGTACCAATAATCTAAATATCTACGCCAAGGCATTTCCTTCGTTTTAGAGGTCTATAAAATGCCATAATAATCATCCTTAAATCGGGAAAAAAAAACTCATAGAAATTTCCTTATTAATCGAGAAAAAAGAAAATATTAGACCACTTATTTTGGCAGGGGCAGGTTATAACAATGCATATTAATCATATATAGATATTACAACTGCTCACTTTAGAGATCTAGAAAATCCCACAATATTCCTTAAATAAGAAAAAACAAAATTCATAGAAATTCTCTCATTAATAGAGAAAAAAGAGAGAAGATCTACACTAGTTATTTTGGTGGTGGCCAGATTATAACGATGTGGATTAATTATATATAGATATTACAATTGTTACTGTTGTATAATAAATACAACTGTATTTTTCAAACGTATTAGAATTATATAACAAATACAATATGTCGTGATATCTCACCATCCAATTGTGCGGGCAATTCGCTAGTTAATACAATTCCGGAGCACGTGGTACTAGTTGGTTCGTGCAGGGATCCTGCTTTTCCCTTGCCTCTCCTATAGCTATTGTTGTACTTGCATATGTTTATCCCATGTGATTAGAATAGCATGTACAAAATCTCTGCGAACAAATTTGTCGGAGTTATTTTGCCAGTGAGCATCCAAATATAGGTAACCTAGTTTACCACAAGTGTGATGTAGTTTGTTGTAAAGTGACTTAACTGCAAATATTCATTTAGCATTCCATCTCCATTTCATTCGGTCCTCAGACTTAGTCAATGGGACAACAACACAACAGGGATTGGGATCCTCTTAGATCTACATGGCATTAGGTGATCTTTACCGTTCGAACAAAAAAAAATGCAAAGATCGATATCAATAGCTACCGTGTTTTGTTACAGTAAAATTACTTTAATAAATATTTTCATGTTGCTACAGTGCTACAGTACCAATGCAGAGCGTTATTAACACTCGCAAAAACATTGTTTTGCTGTGGATCTTGCCGTAATGCAGATGATCCGAATCCAAACAGCAACACATCGTCTCTGTAGCGTATCAAAATCAACTAGCTGTTGTACATTAAGATGTCCTCGGAAAGGCAGTTCCATGTCATCTGATATGAAGTATAAATCAGGAAATATCTGGGCAGGAGGTTCTCCACGCAGCCATCTCTCCTCTCAGAATATGGTCTGCTTATCTGCATTGCCTATCAACATCAATGGCAACCATCATTAATGAGATGTCTAATTGCCAAAATATCTACCCAGCCAGCAGGCACAATCAGAGATCATGTGTTTGATCTGGAAAAATGATTTCCCTGCATGATACTTTACTCTGATCAAATTTTTTTTTGCCAAATTCCATCACCCTGCCCGCTCGGATCATGTCCTCCAGATGTTTAACGTCCATCCTATATAAAAATTCCCATAATTCTTGTACTATCTCTTTCTAGAGATATTGTTCTTGTATTACCATTATATTATATTTGTGGCTCATACTGTACATTAGCTGCAGGATCTAAGAAGTAACCATTCCTTTGTCCCACACAGCTCCACGAGGCTTATGGTCACGTGGTCGGTGAACCCCATCTATCACTGAACATGATAGTCATTTTGCAAGATTGTCACCAGCTGCCATGATTAAATAAGACAAGATGAGGGGTGGCTGCTATGGATTGAATAGACTACTTGACTT
The DNA here is from genome assembly GCA_036346405.1 of Phyllostachys edulis. Lineage (NCBI taxonomy): Eukaryota > Viridiplantae > Streptophyta > Magnoliopsida > Poales > Poaceae > Phyllostachys > Phyllostachys edulis. Next base: position 15,549,973 of record CM070557.1, on the reverse strand, counting down.
GGTAACAAGGCGGTAGTACTAGTAAACCGTTTTCTTTTGACTTGAGAGCACAGTAATTCATGATATTTGTAATTATGTACTAAACCAAGTTCTTTACCCCTAACAATGGATTGATTTAACTAACCTAAAATAACTAGCCACCGATTAACTGTCACATAGCTTTTTACCGTGTAAAGCAGGCAAAAAAATATTCACTTGGCCTTATGGATTATATATATACACCTAGTCTAGTCCATTGTCTCCTAAAAAACCCAACAAAAATGGCGCCTCCTGACCTCTCTCTAGACACTAAGCATGCCCTCTTCTTGTTAGTACTACTCGTACCTCCTGTAATCTTGTACCTGTAAGTTCTTGGCAGGAAGAAGAGGGAGAACACCATTCGTTTGCATCTCCACCTAATGGTGAAGGAACAGCATGGGATCCACCTCCAGCTGGGTGGCAGACTTTTTTCATGATTGAGATTGAGGATGGTTGCCCAGCAAGCAGAATCAGAGATCTTGTGTTTGATTGGAAAAAGGATTTCCCTCTAAAATACTTCTCTGCTCAATTTTAACTCCTTGTATAAAGGTTACCATAATTCTTGTATCATGTTTTTTTGGAGACATTGTTCTTGTATTATCAATACTTAATATTATGATTCGTGGTTCAGTGTGTCAATGAACAGACTAGCCAGGCTGCAAAATGGGCCCGCATCATTGACATTTATCTGGGGGCATTCTAGGCATGGTGTCCGAGTCTCTAAGATAGATGATGTTGCACTGCATTTCTCAAGTGGTTTAATTGCAAATATTGTAACTTCCCTTGAGAATTCGATTACAAAGATTATTGTTCCCATAGGACGAACTGAGGGATTGTTATTATACATTTGAATCACTACCATACAATATATACGAGCATTTAACACAAGTATACAAGTGCAACACTGCAGCATCTAGATCAGGACCAGCCATGCTTAATAGGCACAAGACAAAGAGGCACCTTTTTGTGAAAAGCAAGTTGCCCTGTTTCCTCCATATCGATGTCCTCCTCCTTCATTCCCTTTGGAAGTTGCCAATCAAAGCAATGTAGCAGATTGGCTATCACAGCCTCCACATTGGCCACACCCATGGCAATGGCAGGGCAAGACCTCCGTCCTGACCCAAACGGAAGGAGCTCGAAGTGCGAGCCTCTGAAATCAATATGCGTGTCCTCGAACCGCTCGGGATAGAACTCCTCCGGGTTGTCCCATATGCTAGGGTCTCTCCCCATAGCCCAAACATTTACATGTATCCTTGTGCCTATTGGCACATTGTAGCCACCAATCACGCAGTTTTGCATGGCTACACTTGGAAGCAGTAAGGTCGCTGGTGGATGCAGCCTGAAATTTTCTTTCGTTATCATTTTGAGGTATTTGAGGTTTTGGACATCTTCTTCATCCACCCTTGGTTTGTTTCTCACCAAGTTGCACACCTCAGCTTGCACTTTCTGCATTACTCTTGGGTTCCTCATGAGCTCGGACATCATCCAATTTGTAGTCATAGCCACAGTGTCAAGGCCACCCGCAAATGTATCCTTAAATGAAAGTTAAAATTGTAATTATGGGTAGTACCTATCGTCCTTGTTTTCTTGAAAAGAGATGTTAGTTACATGTTCCATAATTTCCATCCTTGAGGAACATATGTGAGTTAATGTGGAGTTACAAAATAAATATTTACTTAAACACTCTTAGTCATGTTGGGTAATACTTCTAATCAAATTTGGATTATAATCAAAACACACGTACCATTAGGAGTCCTTTGATATGATCACGCGTAAATCCTAAAGCCCCATCCTGCTCCGTCCAAATCTTCACCAGCGCATCAACCATGTCCTCCTGCACACTGGCCTGTAACCTCTCAGGCTCGAGGTGCTTGTCAATAACCAAATCGAAGAAGCGGTCAATCTTCTGGAATATCCTCCGCCGTCGCCCCGCCACCCCGGTCAGGATGTCTGCCCATCGGGCAAAAGCCGACAACGGGAAGAAATCCTCGAACGTGAAGCTGCCGAGGATACGCAGCGTCTCGTCCACCACCTGCTGGAAGTTGCTCTCCTCGAACGACTGTGCCAACCCGTACATATTCCCAAAGGCCACCGTGCCAATGATGCCATCGGAGAGCGCGAGCAGCTTCTCGCTGAGGTCGATCGGGGTGCCCGGAGGAGTGGTCGCGAGGGAGTCAAGGAGGCGATTGACCTTGGCGGTTCTAGCGTAGGCGAAGGACTGGACGCGCCTCATGCTCACAAGCTCCACAATGAAGAGCTTCCGCATCTTGCGCCAGTAGTCGCTGTAGGGGCCGAAGCCCACGTCCAGGAAGTTGTAGCTCAGCATCCTTGGGCCTGATGAATGACAGATGCACGCATGCTTCGTGATTTTTGTAGTCGTGTTGCAAAAAAAAATTTGTGTTATCTTACATTAACTAATCTTATATCTTATTCTTATCTTATATCTTGTAATCTTATAACATAAGGGGTTTATCACCGTGCAACGGGAGGAATCGTCACACCTTTACTTTCATCACGTGCGACAAATGGCCCCAACCAATTGCTTCTCTGGCTCACGACGCGTTGAATAAATTCTGGTCCTAAAACTGTATGTTTGGCCACGATCTCCCACCTCCTCATCTCCCAAGTACCAACCACAACCTACAGTCTACTCACCTGCCTCCTCAAATCCCCTCCCTCCTACATGTCCTGCACAAATGCACCACCGACGATCCCAATCCTGTTGTGGATGCTGACGCCTTGCTCGAGACTGCTGTCCTCACTGGTCGTCACAAAGATTTGGCGCTACCGTCCTCGCCGACCGTTGTGCAGATCTAATGCCTCCGGCCTCTATGCTTGGGTCCCCACAATACCTGTCGGCGACGCCCAGGGGAAGCAGAGCACACAAGGGTGAGGACGACAGAATGAGTGGAGGTGAGCGGAGATGGGGGGGAGGTGGGTGGAGCGGCAGCAGTGCTTGACCATGGCGACGGTGGGTGAAGAGGAGCGGGATGTTGCACGCAACCTCCTGCTCGGCCCGCTCCGATCGAGCATTCCTCTACGCGTTAGTCCCGAGTGGATCCACGGGTTCAAGAGTACGTGCCTCCTCCTCCCCTCCTCCTCTCTTCCTATTGGCTAATTCTACAAGAGAATTGCTCATCTCCCTAAATTGCGCAATTGATTTGGGTTAATTTTGATTGATGCTGAAAGTGCATGCGTACATCAAAATGTTCTAGTTTAATTCTTCATACCATGCGACTTGTGAGCTTTCAATTCGATTCAATTGTGGTGTTCCCAATTGTTGGGATTACTGAAACTAATCAGGAAGTTGATTTGACCATGCAAACACCATACTGCAAGAGGCGAGCAACCACCGGGCCCTGTTCGAGCAGCTTGTCAGGGATGATAGCTCCAATCTAACCATGGTCCCATGGGCGCCCTCCCAATCCCAGACAGCCTCCACGGCCTTGGCAACGGTGACAGAGATGATGGATGGCGATGCCGAGGACAGCGAAAGCATGTCCATGGAGGCCGAGTAGGACAAGTGTGATCAGCTCGCGATCACCGACGCCCCATAGGGTGAGGCGCTCCACTAGTGGTTGCAACACTACATGATATAACGGCCACTCAAGGCGGTGAGCTACCAGCCGAACCTGGTGATGTGGTCATTGTGAACTACACGGCACGACAATTACAGCACGTAGTACCATAAGAGCTCCAGTGTTAGTGGTAGAAGAAATACAGGTGTTGGTAGTAATGTACCTCCATTGTGGCCTTGATTCGCTTCTTGCTCGTGCTAGCCATTTCTTGTTTTGGCAGCACGGCCTTGAGCAGGAGAGGGGTTGAGGTAAGATGCTGTTTGTTTTAGCAGGCTACCGTGGAGTTCTTGTGCATGGGCTTCCTAGGATCTGAACGCTGGGAGCCTTGTTAGATCATGTTGTTTTCTCCTATATTGGTTGGATCAAAGGAGGTTTCATCAACATTTTGATCTCAAGCATGTTATGTTCTGGCATCGATCAATGGAAATGATATGATGGTAGGAGTACTAGATTTCTTCTTCTTCTTTTCACTACTAATATGGAAAGGACATGATGGAAGGAGTACTATATTTCTTCTTCTTCTTTTCACTACTAATAAAAGAAGAGGTTTACCTCCACGCAGCGGAAAATTGTCCCACCCCTTCCTCCCCTCGTGACTCGTGAGCATGTCCACGCCGGTGACAGGAGGAGGTAGCAGGGAGGGAAGGCGGCGGGCACCGGGAGGGAAGGGAGGAGAGAAGATGACGCTAGGGAGGGGGGGGGCAGCGACGGCACACGAGGAAGAGGTAGGGACTAAGGCGTCCTTCCCTTGCCGCGCTGCTGTCTAGAGTTCACCGTACCATGTTCTCTTCATCTTAATCCACCTCTACATCACCGCTGCCTCCTGCTTTGCACCGGCCGAGCAAGCATCATTGCCTCCTCGCTTACCACCGTGACGCTGCCACCGCCTCCTCCCCCAACCTCCCACCTCCTAGCCGCGATGTGCCTGGCGAGGGCTGTAGAGGCCAATGGCCATGAGAATGCAGTCGTGGCTTGGGTTCAGAGTGGAAGAAGGTGGTAGTGATGTGTAGCACTCTTCCTTGCCGAGCGATGGATGGAAATGGGTAGCCCGTCGGGAAGGAAAGTCGACATCAATTTTAATTTCCAAAGGTAAACAATCTATCAGCTTAAAAATTTAATTTCCAGATAGTACTAGTAGCAGGTGATGCAATAGGTGGAGTTAATGTTTCTATTTATATGTGTGTGAAAGAAAAATTGATATTTATTATGCGGTTTATGATCCCGTTTGCTGATATGTATCACTCTCTTTTGAGATTTCGTTACAATGTACGAACACCCTAATAGTAAATAGATAGTGACCGAGCAGTCCAGCAGAGCTTGTGTTAAGTGACCCAAAAAAAATCTAACAAAACTACTGAGGGCCTATTTGAAAAGAAGGATTTGGATCCAAAACCTTTGGAGCGCAATCCAAAACCTAAATGTCGTTGATATGAAAAAAGACTAAGCAGATCCACACATCTTTCATTTCTCCGTGGTTTTGGAAATTTGAAAGTGTATATCAAAAGATAATATTTTGAGCAAGCAAAAGTACTCTAAGAAATATTGCTCACTTTTTTACTTTGTTTTATTTAATATTTAATAACATTCAGTGATGCGCTTATACCCAAACATAACTCGCAGATCAGTTTAGGCTGCTTATATATATATTAGAACTTAGCTTTCCAACGATTTGTCTTGAAGTGCAAAACTATAGCCTATTGCCATCAGTAATCTGCCAAATATTGCCTGCATGGAACGCATATTTAAGGTCCCTTCACAATACAAGAATTTCAAATAAAATAGTTCAATTCCTGTAGGAATTGAGAAAACTTTCTGTGTTCCAAACTGGACCTTAATTGAGTTATGTGCATCAATTTGTATGGATTTCCAGTGGAATAATTATTCATTCTAGGAACAGGCTATAGTGACATAAATATAATTAGAAAATGGCATGTAGAAGTTCAATTGGTCTCTAGTCCAACTGATGTACTAGCACACCTGTCTGGTTTGAGTCCAACAAAGTACACATTTGGTTAGTTTGTTTATAGACCTTCGGAGGTTTGATGTCATGACTTCTCATTTGCTAGACCTTACAGATAAATCTTGATGTTTTCCTATTAATAAAGTGGGCAAAAATAAATATACTGTCCCAACATATATTAATAGTACATGTTTGATTATGTGATTTCCTAAAACAAAATCTGGATACATTATTTCGTTAAATTGTAAAAAAAAAATGCCTCCATTTCATATTGAGTAAGTACTGTTGACTTCTCTCAGATTCAGAAATGAAAACTTTTCCAATGCTCTTGTTTATCCTTTTTTGGGCACAATTTAGATAGCTACGTAGCACTATTGGTTGTAGTATAAAGTTTGATGATACTCATTAATCTGATAGTGACAAGCCGTAATCTTCACGTATCGTCGACAATTATCATTTCGGATTTACTAATTAAGGGTGACTTTGTGGTGAGAAACTCACGAACTGAGAAAAAGTGGGGGAAATGAAAAAAAATAGAAACTTTTAACTAAAAAAAAAATCAAATTTCAACTCGAAAATTCAAACTTTTAAGTCGGAATTTCAACTTTCTAAATTAAGCTTTCAACTCGAACCTTGAAACATTCAACATGGAAATCAAAACTTTCAACTGGAAGATTCAACTTTCAACTAGGAGATTCGACTTTCTACTCCGAAAGTGAAACATTCAACTCAGAAAACTGAAACTTTCTCAAGTCAGAGAATCAACTTTTAACTTGGAATTAAAAATTTCAACTCGAATCAATTCAAGCTTCGAACACAAAAATCCACATTTTATCTTGAGATTCCTAACTTTTAGGCAGGGATTCTAAACTTTCGACTTGAAATATAATTCTAATCTCTTTTCAGAGGATAAACCATTTAAGTTTTCCTTATTTGGAAAGGGAATTTGAAACAATGAAAATATGCACAAAAGATCATGTTGGAAAAAGAACTAGCAGCCAAAAGCATGAAAAACGGAAATAAAATCCAGAGGCAAAAGACAAAAAGGAAGGAAAAAAAACTTCACATAAATCAGTCCATGTGGTCCATGATGGCCCCACCACAGTTGTCATATGTTGCAAAAAGGTCATCATTTTCGCACAAAAACAAGAAAATAATAATAATAATCCAAATATGGATTCGTTCTCGTTCTTTGAATATAGGGGCTGTTCGGTTGCCGCCCCAAATGGCAAAGCCAAATTTTAGCAGAACAAGCGTTGTTTGAATTATGACTGAGCCAAATTTACACGGAGCCAAAACTTTGGCAAGTGATTTTCTCACTTTCAGATTGCTTGTGTATGTTAAATTTTGTTGGTATTACTTCATCTTTTTGGGCGTCATTAAATATTGGCAGCAAACCTAACACCGAGAATCTTTCTAGCATTACTAATATTTTGTTTGGTCCGTGACCTTTATTGATCTCATCACTCCAATATCATTACAACTAGTTCGATACCTATGTTTTGCTAGGGGTTAAAAATAATCATAGTTCTATTATGCTAGATCGTTAATCGTGCTCAGCGACGTGATATAGGTTGTTGATGTACCACTCGCCGATCAACGGACGCTAGAAAAAGTAGGGACGATGGACAACCACTAACTTCGATTTTTTAAATAGTAGAGATTAAGAGCATAACGAGGGAAAGTTAAAAATATATACACTTGCCTGGTGAGTCGGGCCGGCTGCAGCACAGTAGGTCGTTCGTCCGGAGAACCTCCTTGGCCCCTCCGGCGACGTGACCACCAAAGTGCGCACACGGCCGAGCTGCACCTGCACCACAGGGCCGTACCTCCGCGCGACCGCCTGAAAGTACCGGTGCGGCCGGCTGCCGAGCTGGAGGAGGTTGCCCAGCACGGGGAGCTGCTTCGGGGGCCCCGAGGGATAGGGAGCATTTCTGGCTCCTTGTGTTCCGCTCCTACCACCCTTGCTGCTCCTGAAGAACAGATAGAGTAGAGGAAGGAGACAGAGTGCTACTACCAGTGGGAGAAGAGTCCATGGTGACTGATAGGAGAGAGAATGGGTAGCCATGGTGGTTTCTACTTCCTGGTTGGACTTGATGATGTGCGACCTCCTCCATGCTTAAATAGGACAAGATGAGGGATGGCTAGCTACCTGCTGTGGCTTAACATGGACTAGTAATTGGTTGTATCTTGTGTTGTTCGACTTGATAATACAATAATTCAGAATACTTACAATTTTATCTGCAACCTAGTCAATATTTGTATAGACCACACAAGCAAGCTGATACTTCTTTCTACAGTCGCAAAAGAGTGACATTTTGAACATCGACACGGTCTCTGAAATGAAACTATGAAAACTTATTTCTATTATAATATATTTGTAAAACTTCATAAAATTGTAATATTGAGAAGGCCCGTTTTGAGACAAATTGAAGCATATTATTTTAATATTTCCAATGTAAATATTCGTAAAGATATTGGTAGTCAAATTTTAGAATAATCTTTTTTTACGAGAAAAAGCTTATAATGTTTGATTGCATTTATTCTCAAATGGCACGCTCTTGTATCAGCGGAGGGAGTTCCAATCTAAACCCTTTCAGTGGACAAAAAGTCAAAAAAAAAAGGGTGATACTATCAGTCGTACATACGCTTTGCGATTGGTGCAGACGATCCGGTGGGGGTTGGGGGAGCCAGCCGGTACGGGTCTCGATGGCCTCGGCCGGCCATAGGTTCACGAGGCCTAAATGTTGAGCTTCCCACCGTACGCCCTCTCTTAATCAAATTATTTAATCAAGATGGGGGAAGCTTTCTTCTCCGAGTCTCTGTCGACTGACACATGCATACACACAGGCACTACTGACAAGGTAAACAAACCTAGCTAAAGGCTAGAAAGAGCCGGCTGCAGCAGCTAGCTAGTATTCAAGTGCATGCAATTAAATCAAGCTAGCTAGCCGGCCAAAGCCGATCATCTTGCCTAGAAGTTGAGTGCATAACTGCATCTGCATCATCTATATCAAAAAAAATGCTGCATACGAGGGGAAAAATTATTGCACAGGAAGAAAAAAATATTGCATAGAAAATTCTGAAATGTTATCTTTTTTTTATATGTTTGGGGTCTCCAGATGTGTTTGTGTGACTGATTGTCTGATAATAATTGTGTTGTTTTGATTCTGAGATGTTGCAAGAGAGCCGGAGGGAAGAATGTTGCAACAGTGGAAAACAATTGTTGCACATGAGGGGAAAATTTATTGCATACGACGGAAAAAAATGTTGCATTAAAAAATATGAGATGTTGCATTTTTTTATATGTTTGGCGTCTCCAGATGTGTTTGTGTGCCTGATTGTATGATAATAGTTGTGTTTTTTTTTATTCTGAGAATTTTTGTTGCTTGATCCTGAGATTTTGATGTCATGTTGCATATGAGTGTTTGATATGTTGCAACAAAAGAAAGAATATGTTGCATACCAATGTTTGATTTGTTGCATTATCTGACTGGACCGTACGGTAGAAAGGCTCCTACCGTACGTCCAAGCCGAAGCAACGCCCATTGAAATAACTTACTGCTGCTAGTACATTATTTTGTTGTTGCATGAGATCAGTGCTGCACTTAATTTAATCAATCTTTTTAGTGAATAAAAAGAGAAGTCGTACAAAAAGTAATAGTATAATCTTTTTTCTAAAAGCCTCTCCCCACCAACACCCCCTCTTCCTCAGCACCTCTCCCCCACCGGCGCCCCACCATTGCCCTCTCCTCCACCAGCGCCCTCTCCCCACCGCCCTACTGCGCCCCATGCCGCCTCTCCCCACCGAGCCGACGCCTAAACGGTCTCCACCAAAGAGACTCGAGGCCGCCGCCGCCAAGAAGATCTGGATCCGCCAGATCAAGTGCGGTTGCCTCGTCATTGTTTTGGCGGTCGGATCTGCTTCGCTGCGGTCAACGCGCCGGGAGATCGACGTCATCGCGGTTGATGTCGTCGCCGGGTGTGGAGGTCGTCATCCTCCCGTTCTCAGCCAACGCGTTTTCGTTTTTGCCAGATGCTTTGTCTTGGTTTGCGTTTTCGCCGGCATCTGGAGTGATGAGGACATCAACTCTAAGGATGCAACCACTACTTCGAACCGTTGCACTGCATCCTATACTTCAACTGCATCTTCTCCGATAGAACTTTTGGCTACCGCAATGCCATATTACCCAATTGGAGCGAGCTACTTCTACTCCTACGAGCCAGGCTATGTCTACATGCCATGGTGCTATGTCTATATGCTATGGTGCTACGTCTACATGCCATGGTGCTATTCCACGTACCAATCAAGAGTTCAAGCTAGACACGTTCTGGAATCCAATTCGGCCTCCAAAGATAGTATCGACTTCAAATGTGCATAACCTTCATATAGAGAGTCTGTTTAAGGTCTACGAGTACTTGTTGGAAAGCTTATCTCGTTCTCTTTCCAACGGATCTAGCCTTACCCCCAAATTCCTTCTGTGCGCACTACAATCATCAAAAGAAGGTGCTGCGTCACTTGTTTGGGCCAAATTAGGCCTTATAATGCTTGGGCTCAAGGGAAGGCGTCACCCTAGGCGGCCCATACTGTTTATGAGGCACTATTTGCACATGAACAGTGCCCCCCCCCCCGACGCAATGGTCTCCACCACCAGACTCCGAGGCTGCCGTCGCCAAAGCATCTAGATCCAGCCAGATCCAGTCCATCAGCGTCGTTTTGGTAGCCGGATCTGCCTCGCTGCGGTCGGCGCGCCGGGAGATCGATGTCATCGCGGTTGATGTCATCGCCGGGTGTGGAGCGTCGTCCTCCCATTCTCAGCCAGTGCATTTTCGTTTTTGCCAGATGCTTTGTCTTGGTTTGCATTTTCGCTGCCTAACTGACGACTAATATGATACTATTTGGGATACCCTTAGCCTCCTTTGGAAAAAGGATTGCCCTAGGAAATATAGAGGAATCATTGCTCTGTTCCTTATAAAGTTACAAGAAATTTCTGCACTCCAAAAGTGCCTTAGGTTGACCGAGAAAAACAGGTGCTTCTGCTTAAATGTCAACATGCGGAAATCTAGAGGGATTATGACTCTGTTTCCTATAAAATTTGTGAAATTTCTGTACTCCAAAAGGGTTACTTCCGTTTAAACTCTAAACATCAACACGCCTTCTCGCCTCTAAATTTATTCAGGGACTAAGGTCTACTATGTTATTTGTGGATTAAACATGGTGCGGTCTTAGTAGGGACAATGGAGCGATACTCGATCACAAGGGTGCAATTCAAACAACGACGCCAGCAATGGTACCGTGAGTGCACACTTGGTCTAGTCACAAAATCACCGCGAGTTTTTATTTCTATATGATAACATGCAAGGTATTGAACTTAGGGCCTCCTACTTTATATTAACTTACTTCCTCTAGTAATGTTGTTTTAAAAATCCACACGGTCTCTAAAAATACAATTTTCACTACTAATTTTTATTGTGAAAGTTCTTTTATAGATAAATTTATACGTATCATTTTCATGTATTAAATCTAAATTTTGAAAAAAAAAAACCGATAGCCAAACTTTAGAAAGTTTTACTGTATATACCCAAAACGGCGTTCTTTTATGACTGGATGGAGTAATTATTACATATATTACCAATTCACACACCAAATAAGCTTACTACTATATTAGAAAAAATGACCATTTTTTTGCTCATATATCAAGACTTTACTCAGAACTTAACTATTCTAAGTTTTTTTTATAACATCCGTTTCGTCTAAAACTGGTAAGTAATCATGTTTATATTTATTCCCTTGCTAGGGAAATTAGTTAAATTGTGTGCACAGGGAACACACCTCACACGGCAGGCTAGATGCCTACAGAGCCACTAGATTGTTTTCTATCTTAATTGACAAATAAGCATGTACTAGGGTACCTGCTCCAATTATTTCTGAATCTGAAAAAAAAAATCATAAGTGTAAGCATATGCACCTATTGCAAACGAGCCCATCTACGCCTTCATGGATCTGAAGAACTCGTCGACTTCTTTGATTGGTCTTATGAGCTCCATTCTATGCCTAACCAACACATCACAGTAGATTATCATTTATAGAGGTTATTACATGTATGCATTTACATCATAAAGTTGGCAACATTTGAATTTGGACAAATTTCGTACAGTTTGAAAACCCGCCGAAATTTTCAACCAAAATTATAAAATTTCAGTGATTTCGCCCCCAAAATCCGATTTTGTTCCAAAACAAAATAGTGTTCCATGGGGGTGGTTTTGGGCCTTCTGTTAGAGCTTTAGATTACGATTTTTTTAGCTTCTGCTTCTTCGAGAATCCACTTGACGAGGATTTAATAATCCTCAATTAATTAATAGTTTTAGCTGTAATCGTTATTATAGATAGCAATACCTTCATATTGTTCATAAGTATATCCCTTATTATTCATGAGGGAAAAACTTAACTGACCACCCTATATGGTTGTAAATACTCCTACGACTACCTAGTGATCGTAAGACTTTATACAACGACCTCGTGGTTGTAAGCCTTTTTACGACTAGATCAACTATGACCATTCTATAGCCACCGTGCCAATGATGCCGTCGGAGAGCGCGTACAACTTCTCGCTAAGGTCGATCGGGGTGCCTGGAGGAGTGGCTGAGAGGGAGTCAAGGAGGCGGTTGACCTCGACAGTTCTGGCGTAGGCGAATGACTGGACACGCCTCATGCTCACCAGCTCCACGATGAAGAGCTTCCGCATCTCGCGCCAGTAGTGGCTGTAGGGGTCGAAGGCCACGTCTATGAAGTTGTGGCTCAGCATCCTTGGGCTTGATGAATGACAGATGCATGCATGCCTCGTGATTTTTGTAGTCGTGTTGCAAAAAAATATCTTATCTTATCTTATATTAATTAATTTTATATCTTATTCTTATCTTATAATCTTATTAATGTGAAGTGTATATATTGCGCATGGATAATGATAGGGCCTTACGTTCGATGAGACCTTACATCTTGGACGGTCATCCACCACTGCACACTAATCTAACGTTCCTAATGCCGTTGTAGCATCGGATGCCCCGATGACTTCGAGGACTCCGTCGTCTCGTATCATCCCCACCTCTTCTGCCTCATCCCCAACACCGTCGAGCCCAACACCCACATTCTACACCTCACCACGGATTCGGCGACCGAGGAGTTCACTTCGGTAGTGGAGAAGACCCGGTCAGACAAGTATGCATTCAAGCTGCAGTTCCCGCCGGGGTTCAAGTTGGACACTGTAAAAAATGTTGCAATCGGTAAATTGTGTTGTTGCAGCCACTATTTCTGGATGTTGCAATACAACACACTGAAAAACTGAAGATGTTTAGATGGTTTTTTTGTTGTTGCAACAAGGTTTGATTTTTGTTGCAATAGGTTCTTGTATTTGTTGCCTAAATAGTTCAAGTTTGTTGCATATTTTTTGTTCGATTCCGTGTTTGTTGCATCGAAAAGTTTTGTTGCAAGCTTCTGAAAAAATGTTACAACAATTATTTTCAGATGTTTCTACTGTAGTTTTTAAATGTTGCAATGTAGTGACTTCCAAAAATATTACAATAATTATTTTTCGAATGTTTCTATTGTTATTTTCAAATGTTGCAATGTTGATATTTGTTTGTTTTGTCTATTGGGGTGAATTTAGGGGAGAAAATTTGAATCCTATGGGCGAGTTTGAAGAACTCACCAGGCGAACGAGATCGGACGGAAGAGAAGGAGTGTTAGGTAGATTTTGTTTCTGTTGGGGTACGTGATGTTACATTGGATTTTTTTTCGCTTGTTTCGAGAAAAAAAAAACGTTGAGATCGGACAGCGCTTGATTGAACGGTAACGTGCAGCCTATGACGCTAACATGCAGATTGTACCATCCGCTAGTCGCGTCCATTGCGCATTTCTTGTATCTTTCCGTGTGTCTCTTCTGTTTGGAGGATGGGGGCCGCCCTTTTATCGGCAGTCCTGAGGCAACGGGCCGTGCGAGCGTGGGCATCGCTCACCAGAGGCTGCTCTCTGCCAAGTTGTTCTCCATCTCCCAAGTTGTTGCCCTATCGCAGGAAATTGCTGCATTTCCGTACTTACATATATTCAATATCAAAAGAATCACCGTTTTGTACGAAAAGAATCACCGTTTTGCATGAAGAGGCTGAGTAGTGGGCCATACAAATTATCACAACCCATACCTTGTTGATTCGTTGTGCACTTGTGCGTGCATACAATCATGCACACTAGAGGCTGGATGTACCATTAATCTAAATATCTACGTCAAGGTATTTTCTTCGCTTTAGAGGTCTAAAAAATACCACAATAATCATCCTTAAATCGGGGAAAAAAATAAAATTCATAGAAATTTCCTTATTAATCGAGAAAAAAAATATTAGACAACTTATTTTGGCAGGGGCCAGATTATAACAATGCATATTAATCATATATAGATATTACAACTGCTCACTTTAGAGATCTAGAAAATTCCACAATATTCTTTAAATAAGAAAAAACAAAATTCATAGAAATTCTCTCATTAATAGAGAAAAAAAAGAGAAGATCTACACTAGTTATCTTGGTGGGGGCCAGATTATAATGATGTGGATTAATTATATATAGATATTATAATTGTTACTGCTGTATAACAAATACAACTGTATTTTTCAAATGTATTAGAGTTATATAACAAATATAATATGTCGCGATATCTAACCACCCAATTGTGCGTGCAATTCGCTAGTTAATACAATTCATGAGCACGTGGTACTAGTTGTGTGTGTAGGGATCCTGCTTTTTCCTTGCTTCTCCTGTAACTATTGCTGTACTTGCATATGTTTATGAATTTTTTGCTTATCTAGCATGTATTCACGCGCTAATTACACTTATGGCAGTATAATTATCGTATAATGAAGTAACCACCGGCATACGGTGGCCATGCATAAAGGCGGCGCATATGGCCACCATCTGGCATCTGCGCCACGCCGCCACGTGTCCCGACCTGTCTGCGCTGAAACCTGACCTCGCCTTGCCCCTGCCACTACGGTGGCGCCACGGTGGCCATACACCACCATGGCGCATGGTGGCGTCGCCACCATTAGGCCCATGTTAGGATGTTAGTTAGGGTGTTAATCGTAGGTTAGTTAGGTAATTAGTTAGGTTAGTTAGTTAGGTTCTGAAATTTGAAAAAAATTTAAAATATAGTAATTGAGTTCAAAAAATTATGAATTTTTTTGTAGAGCCTCCTGACAATATGTACTTGCTTGTGTAAAATTTTCATAATTTTATTCATTCAGATTTTTTATCGCTATTTCGTATAGGTGTCTGTTAAATGCAATTAATAAACGTCCGTGCCATGTGTTGATTGTGGGAAGATTTGAACCGGTCCCTCCTCTATTTTGGCCTCCATTTGCCATGTGTTGATTATGGGAGGATTTGAACCAGCCCTCCCTCCATTTGCCATATTTTATCCAATCAAAGCATTAATCGATCGTGATCCGTCTCATCCATCGAATCCATGTCCGCCGATATGGCTTAATTAGCGCGGGATAAGGATTTACTTTGATGCTTGTGGCTATAAATTCCTTCCAGCATTTCATTTCGCGCTCGCTCGCTCTTCGGCTCATTCATTTCATTTCGCGCTCGCTCACTCGCTCGCTCTTCGGCTCATTCATTTTATTTCGCTCTCGCTCGCTCGATCTTCTGCTCATTCATTTCATTCCATGCTCGAAGTCCAATTAGGTACAATATCTTATATATCATTTCGTTTATTCCATATTTTCCATTGGAGACACCAATTTAGGAATTTTATATAATTATTAGAGCTTCGAAGTCATTTTTGTCACTGAATTAGATATTCATCTGGGAAATATAATGAGATGTACTTTCTCTGTTAGAATGTGCAATTCTTTTTGCCTTTTAGAAAACTTTGTATACAATAACCAGAGTACTTGCTAGCCTCATAGAATTAAGTTTCTAAAAGGTATAACATCGTATCTACAGCGAAAACATGTGCGTGTGTTTTTACGAGATTCTATTGATCCAACCTAGCTTAGTGTCATGCTTTTGATATTGCAATTAGCAGTTGCAAATTGCAAATGATTCCCAAAAAAAGGTCCAAGCTATTCTACGAGTTGTCTGATCTCTCATTTTTAAACTCAGAAGGTCTATGTACGTTCTATAAATTGATTCTCATATGCTAAGTTCCACTCTAGCTAAAATATGGAACAAACGTTATTAACTGCCATCGTTCGTAGGTAGTAGTAATTAATTAATTAAGTAGTATACGTTATTTACAGTGTTTATTAGTTACGAAATAAATAGTAGTACTTAATTAAATAAGTAGTGTACATTAATTTGTAGTGTTAGGTTGGTTGTAAAGCGAAATCAAATAATAAGAAATGCATTCATCAAAGAACAGAGGAGCATAATCTAATTAAGCTAGCTTATCATGTAAACCCCAGGAAAGCTACTCTGCAATTAATTTACAATCTTTTATGTTCATTAGCCACCTTCTCACTAATGTTCCCTCAATTCCATGTGTTGCAAGCCATGTCTCTACCAGAGCTACTAGAAGAATTCTACGATAAGGACCACCGATGCAAGCTGTGGCTCACCGCTGACACGGATGGCCCTCCGCCGGGCGCTTGGCGGGGGGGGCTGGCTGGAGGATTTATCGCTACGTCCCGATCCTCTGGGACACGGTCTTGTTGCCCTTTGCGAGGATGGTCTCCGTCGGACGCCAGTTCACCCTAGACGGCAGCTTGCTGTCCGCACTTGTCGACAGGTGGAGGCCCGAGACGCATACCTTCCACTTTCAGTGGGGTGAGATGACGATTACCCTGCAGGACGTCTTGTTCTTGATAGGTCTCTTGGTCTGAGGTGTGCCGCTTGTTCCGAGCCCTCCGAGTGTGGACTGGAAAGCCAGGCTAGAGCAGCGGTTTGGCCAACCTCTCCTAGAGGGTGCACGTGGCGTCCCCCGGGCTTGGCTGAGGCAGTTCAGCGAATGCCCGCAGGGTGCACCTGACGAGGTCGTTAGGATGCACCTCGTTGCTTACCTTCTCTAGCTCTTTAGTTGGGTCATGTTTCCAACCACAAAGGGCGATTTTTTGAACCCCAGCTTCATCCGCGTCGCCGAGTCTTTGGTTGATGCGGGGGCTGAGCCGATGCCGAGTATCTGGTGGGATCGGTAGTCCTTGCGCCACATACCGGGGTTGTGTGGCCATGGCTGGCGGCAATAGGCTGGTACCAACCTGGTCGTCTATTACGTGCTCCTGCAGCGGTGGAGTTGGAAGCACTTCCCTGTTGGACGGCCGACCATCGAGACAGCAACGCACCCGTACCCTCTCCCACATGACCATATAGACGCGCCCACTATGGGCTTATGGTGGACTGCTGCCCGTCTGCGCTGGGCCAACGGAAGACTGGCGAGGTGCTACTCGTTGTACCACAACGAGTTCGAGTCGTTGCACAAGAGCGACATCATCTGGTGTCTATGGCATGCTAATTTTTTGCTCACGGTTGCGCTGCACGGGCTGTCTGCGCAATGCGTCATGGATCTACAACTGTGGACGACGACCTGCCACCTAGTGTTCTCACATATGGTGGAGCCTTACGCCCGCAGCCGCGTAATCACGACGCTTTGGTGATACCGGCTGTGCCCCGGACGGCGAGGCCCTGGAGCGAGCCGTATACGTGAGTCAAACTTCATCCAAGTAATTTTTGCAGTCCTTACGTCTTCTTTTGTAACATTAATCTTTCCGGAAATGCAGGCAATCGAGGTCGGGTGGGCATATTCAGGACTGGCGAATGCACTAGCAGCAGTGGATTGCGACATGGATGAACAGGCTGCTCGTGGATGTCTGGAATGAGCCGCGCCCGTACGACTCTGAGTCGTACGGTGCGTACATGGAGTGGTATGTGCCACGAACGCGCGCAGGACTCACCATTTCTCCTCCGGAGCACGCGAAGGAGGTGACATTTTTGACGCACCAAGAGAGCTCCCACCGCACGTATGACCGTCACAGCGCTTTGCGACATGACGACACTGTACGACACTTACAACCTCTGGTTCGTAGTTTCATTGACGACATTCATACTTTTTGTTAATGGACCTGTTACGTATGTCACTACAGTTCGAGCGGGCGCTGCGCATCCAGAGCGCAGCGGATGATGCCCAACTCAGCCCAGATAGAACCCCGGCGGTATATAAAAAAGTTTTGAAGCACATCTCGGGGGAGATAAAGAAGATAATAAAGAACTTGAGCTGTGGTCGTTCGAGGGATGACGTCCTGCGCATCGAACACGAAGTGGGGGGGCCGTGCTCACCCGCTAGGTGACCACGACCTAGCAAGTCCGGCAGGCGTCGTAGCGTTCCCCGTCGGTCATCCGTGGGCCAGGTCGCTGCGGAGGTAAGTCGCTATGTACAAATTTAAATTCAGTTTTTTTAGTTATGCCTTACGTTCCGCTAACATGATGCCGTTCTCTCGCCGTACGTCCGTCGGGATCAATCACTTATGTCGTCCGGACCGGTACCTGATGGCGCTCCCCTCGGTTATCTGCCGCACATCCGGCAGTCTGAGGTTCTTAGTTTACGTCCGAGTGTTTATTTGTACTAACATCGTTCCGTCTTGCAGCCTTCAGTTGCCCGTGGGGGTGACGACGCGGGGGTGACGGCCGCAGGGGTAACGGCCGCGGGGGTGATGGCCAGTTCACGTTCACTGATGATGACGATACGGGCCTCCCAGCTCCTGCTAGGGAGCAGTACACGATGCTAGGGCACGGACAATGGCAGCCAGGGTTTCTAGCGTACGCAGGGCAGAGCTCCTCCGGGTTCGCTGCCCCACCGCACGTTCAAGGGCAGATGTCCTTCGGGTTCGGTACCCCACAGTTCATTCCAGGCCAGAGCTCCTTAGGGTACGCGGGAACCCCGTACATGCAAGGCCCGAGCTCATCCGCACAACCGGAGTTGCAGGAATTGTACCCCCAGAGTGGTTTTCTTGCCTCCGTCGTGGATGAATTCCTTGGAGTTGTCCCCGAGGTCGGCATGGCTCAGTAGGACGACATGTTCGCCTACCAGACTCTACTCTAGAGTCAGTCTACTGGTCCACCTCCGCCTCAATGGTCTCCATACCCCCTCCGAACCGACACACGTTCTCCGGACAGGTGGACGTACTCCACAGGTCATGCTCGGTGCAAAACAAGGCACAAGACGCGACGAAATTACCCATGAGCAAAGAGTAGTGACTCGATTTAGTGAGCCATATAGTATCGCGTG
Source organism: Phyllostachys edulis (assembly GCA_036346405.1). Classification (NCBI taxonomy): domain Eukaryota; kingdom Viridiplantae; phylum Streptophyta; class Magnoliopsida; order Poales; family Poaceae; genus Phyllostachys; species Phyllostachys edulis. Next base: position 15,531,146 of record CM070557.1, on the reverse strand, counting down.
TTGTGTGATTTTGTTTTACTATATTTGTATGCATTACTATTGTATATCGACATCTCCAATAGAGTTGCATTGCTTTTTTTATACATTCCAAGTCACACGAAATCATGAAACCCTAATTTTCGATAACTAAAATTGAAATTTTCGTAACGTAAATCCTAAATTTTCGAGATAATACCAGAACACATATAAAATTGCCACAACATTACACAATTAAGTTAACTGCGTGAGGAGAGCCTTCAAAATAAAATAGACCGTGTGTGTGTAGAGATATATATTCTTTGCTTTTTTGATCGCCCGTAATCAATCAGCCCTTCGGGGGAAGGCCGAGCGCCAAGCGACGAGCGACGAGAAGCAACAAAATAGTTAACCTCCCAATAAAATTAGTTATGTTACGTTCTCTGAGTTCTCAGTGACAAGCACAAGAACGAGAATCAAAATGCAATTGAGATGAGCGAAGAGCGAGTGCCAGAGTTCGGTATTTGTAGCCGAGCGGAGAAGGTGTCGCGGCGTTGGCGTCGGAATTTCTGGACGAGACGACAGATGTGCGGAGAAGGAAGGAGGGACGGTGGGAAAGATAGCCACCGTGAGGTCTTTTAATTCTCCGCGGGTGCGTGGCGGGTGTAGCGGCGGGAGAAGGAGGGCCGGAGGGCGGGGCACGAGTTGGGAGATGTTTTCGCTAACCTAACCTAACTAACTAATTAACCCTACTGTTTTGGCTCGCGCATGGTGGCCATGCGCCAGCGGACACTAAACTAAATTTTCACAATGTAGCTTTTTTTATATAAATTCTTCACATGAAATCATGAAACCTAAATTCGAAATTTTGGCAACCTAAATCGTAAATTTTTGAGACAATACCAGAACACATATAAAATTGCTGAAACATTACACAATCAAGTCCACTATGTGAGTACCCTTCAAAATAAAAGTCATAATTTTTTGAGCTCATTTTCTACGTTTATGTATTCATACGAACAGGACACTTATACGAAATAGCGATAACAATTCTGAACGAATAAAATTATGAAAAATTTACACAAGCAAGTACATAGTGTTCAGAGGCTCCACAAAAAATTTCATATTTTTTTGAACTCATTTGCTACATTATAAAATTCCTTCAAATTCAAATTTCATACCATAATTAATTAACCTAACCCTAATTGCGCACAGTAATCACAACCGGGCAATAGTGGCTGGCGCGGGGTGGCCATGCGCCCATGGCGCTGGTGCATACCACCCAAGGCCAAATGATGAGGTGGTAGCGTCGAGTGGGGCCGCATGGTTGGTGTGGGCGACAACGCTGCGCGTGGCCAAGACGGCCACCTCAACGCCGACGGGTGATGTGTCGGGCCAAGAAGATCAAGACGGTGACCGTCGCTAAGCGTTATATTTTGCTAATACACTTCGTATACGGTCAAAACTGTAAATACGTGTCGCAAACTGGACGTATCGGCCAAAAATTCTATGTTTATCCCATGTGATTAGAATAGCATATGTACAAAATCTCTGTGAACAAATTTGTCGGAGTTATTTTGCCAGTGAGCATCCAAATATAGGTAACCTAGTTTACCCTATAATTTTTTTTCAAATAATCCATTTTTTATTATTAATTACAACTTGTACCTGCGAAAATATTTTTTACAGAAATATACTCCTGTCGCCGAACCGTTGGGTGACTGGACCCAGTCGCTCAACCGTTGAGCGACTAGGACACTTGTCACCCAACGGCGTAATGCATGCCCGGCTAGATGAGTGAGCCGCACGCTAGGACCAACCGTTGAGCGACAAGTGTCCTGATCGCTCAACGGTTGAGCTCTCGAGCCGATCGCTCAACCGTTGAGCTATCGGGTCGATCGCCAACGGTTCGCGACGAATATATTTCGTAAAAATATTATCGCAGGTATAATGTTATAATTAATAATAAAAAATGGATTATTGTGAAAAAAATTCGTTTACCCCAAGTGTGATGTAGTTTGTTGTAAAGTGACTTCACTGCAAATACTCCTTTAGCATTCCATCTCCATTCCATTCGGTCCTCAGACTAGTCAACGGGACAACAACACACCAGGGATTGGGATCCTCGTAGATCTACATGGCATTAGGTGATCCCTACCGCCCGAACAAAAAGAAAAGAGCGACTATCGATATCAATAGCTACCGTGTTTTGTTACAGTAAAATCGCTTTAGTAAATATTTCTCTGTTGCTACAGTGCTACAGTGCCGATGCAGAGCATTGTTAACACACTCGCAAAAACATTGTTTCGCTGTGGACCTTGCAGTAATGTAGAGGATCCAGATCCAAACATCCCATTGTCTCGGTAGCATATCAAAATCAACTAGTTACTGTACAGTAAGATGTCTTCTGAAAGACAGTTCCATGTCATCTGATATGAAGTAATTCATGTACTAAACCAAGTTCTTTACCCCCAACAATGGATTGACTTAACTAACATAAAAGGTATAATGGATTGTTTTCTCGACTTGAGAGCACAGTAATTCATGATATTTGTAATCATGTAACAATGGATTGATTTAACTAACCTAAAAGGTATAATAAGCTAAGCCACCCAGCTAACCCGCTTAATGTAGCTAAACAACATTTTAGACTAACTAGGTAGTCCATTGTCCTGTAAAAAACCCAACAAAAATGGCGCCTCCTGACCTCTCTCTAGACACTGAGCATGCCCTCTTCTTGTTAGTACTACTCGTACCTCCTGTAATCTCAAACACCATTCGTTTGCCTCCGAGCCCCGTGAGGCTGCCTGTCCTAGGGCATCTCCACCTAATGGTGAAGGAGCCCCACTGATCACTACAGAGGCTAGCCCACAGGAACAGCATGGGATCCACCTCCAGCTGGGCGGAAGATTTCTTTCATGAATGAGATTGAGTTTAACAGTAGCTGAGATATCTAAAAATCTAATCAATTCGATGGAATCTTCAGAGCCCGGGCGGGCTGCTTGGAATCTTCGAGAGTTGGACTCTTGATCCTCCGTCCATCGAGCGGAGAGGATGGCGTGTCGGAGCGGGAGGTGGTTGATCTCTCATCCGCACAGTATGGGTCGCGATGGGTTATCGGAGCGGTGCATACTGGATCGGTGGAGCAGGCCGACGAGATATTGGGGCGGCGTGATGGGCTGGCCCATCGCTACGGTACGTCGCTGCCCGAACTATTTGCGCACTCATGGCGATGTATTCCAAGGTCTTCGTGGCATTGGATTCCCAAGCGGGCGTGAATTGGAGGGGTAGGGTTTCCTGCAAACATCAGAGAAGTACGCCGCCTAGGTTCGAGGGCACGGGTAGTCAAGAGACTTCGCGATCCTTCGCCACTAACTCACTCCTTCGTGGAGGTGGTGAGAGGGGAGGCGATGGATCGGGGAAGGGGAAGGTTCCCTCGCCGATTTAGGGGGAGTGGCCGCAGCTGGGCTGGGGGAAAGCGAAGCACGACAGAAGCGTGGATGGATGAAGATGATCTGATGGGGGAAGTAGATTTGAGAGCAAAATTGCAACGTGGTCAAGAGCAAAAGAGGAAGATTCAAGAGAATTAGTTTGGGGGTGACTCGAAATCAGGTATGCAAATTGGTTACCAGAATTTAGATCGTACTCGCTTTGAGTCTCAGGTTCATGGGGGTGTGGGTAGAGACTCTTCTACTCAAGTTCAGGGGTGGCGACATGATTCTCGCAGAGAGACCCTAGGGCGTGAAGGGGCTCCACGCCGTGAGCAACCTCTGAGAGGAGGGGTTAGGGGTGGTTTTGGTGGGAGAGGAGGCAACATTCGGGATGATCTTAGTAGAGTTCAGACCAACTGGGATCCTCAGGTGGCCGCCGGTGAGGGAGAAGAGATGAAAAAAAGGCTGGGGTGACATTGGGCCAAATATGGGGGTGCTTTGATCTGAGGATCGTGGGACGTGTTTCCGTTGCTTACAAACGGGGCATCATCAAGCTAGATGCTCCAACCCTCCGGTGTGCTACAAGTGTAAGAAAACAGGTCACATGAGTTCTGGATGTCCAGAAGAGAAGAAAACTCCGAGGCTGAAATTATGTGGTTTTGGTATTCCAGGGTAGGGTTTTTATAGTATCCAAGTTGCTGGTTTGCAACTATCACAGTAATTAGCTGCTTCAGGGGTGTTAAGTGTTAAAGAAGGAATAGCTACTGTGCAAAAGATTGAGGCTGAATTGAAGCATTTAATTAAAGCTGATTGGGACTAGAGAGTTAGGAAACTTTCAGAATCTGAATATGCGGTGGTTTTTCCTTCAAAGGAAATGTTGGAGACTTGGTCTAAAACAAGGGGTGTCGAATTGGCACTTCATTCTATCAAAGCTAAGATAGACAAGTCCAATTTGGACCCTGAAGCTTTCTTTGTACTCACTGCTGCATGGGTGCAGATATCTGGAATTCCTATTCCTGCAAAATCAGTAGAGATGGTAAAAGAGATAGCTAGTACCGTGGGTGACCCTTTAGAGGTAGATGAGATAAGCTTGATGAGGGTGAATCCTATCCGGGTCAAAGTTCTTAGCAGGGACCCTTCCAATATTAATTGCTATGTGGAAATCTTCATCAACTCTATGGGGTATGAGATTAAATTTGAGGCAGAGGGGGGTGTAGCAGGTAAAAAGAAAGGTCTAGTTTATGACCATTTCCACAAAATCCATGTGCATAGGAAAGACGACGATGATGAGGATGAAGAATAAGAATCTAATGGAAGCAACCACAAAACTGAATGGGAAAAAATAGCAGAAAAGTTTAGAGGTGACACTCATCAATCTTCTGAACATAAAAGTGGAGGTGGTGCTGACAAACATAATAGCACACGACAAAAAGATTCAGAAGGTGAAGAGGAGGCAATATGCACTGATTTGATGATTCTGGATTCTAATAGTCAGGAGATGGCTGTTATGGTAGTGGATTCAACTGAAGTCAGTAATCTTGAAGAAGGAGAAAAATCTGGTGGATAAGATGGAGGATGAGTCTCGGAAGGTTTCTATTCACAAGGGTGGAGACGAAATCATCATATAGAAACAGGAATATCATGAGTTGACTTTTAGGGCCGTTAGATCAGCTAAGGATACTCATTTGGTTCATTTGGAATCTAATACTGAGGTTTTACTAATTGTTCCATTAGCCTTTAGTTTTCCTTTTAATCAATTGGATGAGGCTGGTTTGGAGTCCATGGGGGATGCCAATGTTTCACTTGGGGTGTAGAACTTGGTTGGTACTCAGGAAGACAATAGAAAAGTGGAACTTAAAACTGATCCAAACCCTCTTGAAGAAAAGAAGGGTGATATACTGGTTCATACTGAGGGAGGCCCGGCCTTATTATCTGCATCACTTTGGCCTTGTTTACAATAGGCATGCTTGAACTCAAATAGGATCATCAAGTTCAGATATAGGCTTCTTGAATTGAACTAGTGTGACAACCATCTTGTAATCAAGAAGCGCCTCATAGATGACCTGCAGATCATACCACATATATGTCAAAGGCAATGGAAATAATAATTCCAATAAACAAATTAGTATATAATGCAAAATATGCTACTCTCTTCAGATGTGACTGATGCAATTCATCATATGCTAGTTCTTGACTGCACTTGACCGATGTGTCAAGGTGATGACACACCTTGATTGTGTTTTTGCATCAGAAACGATTGTGTTCATTGCTCTTTCTCATGCTGCTGCTTAAGGATCAAGATATCGTCGATGTATATCTTGAGGAACAAAAAAACTTAATGGATGTATATCTTGAGGAATAGAAAAACCCTTTGCTCTCCATAACTCTGCTAGAATAGCAAAATGCAGGCAACCACCTGCTTTTATTGAATATAGCCTTTTCCATTTACCATGAAATTAATTTACTCACAGTTTAAAAGAGTCAAGAATTATCTACTTTGATCCTCAAATAGAATCATCAAGAAAGAATAATTGATAATACACCATAATTGAGAAAAGTGACTATTAGTCCTCGTTCTAGGTAATGCTGCTAAACCAAAATATAATAAATTTGACATGCTAGTGAAGTATGTGGTGGAAATTAACAGCAATATGATGGTCTTTTAAAGAGGTTACTTCTTCATATAAATGGTCAATCCTTTTCATAACCATTTAGTAAAAAGAAAAGGCTAAATTTTCTATGATTTGAAATAGTTGGATACTTGGATTAACCAATTATCCTAATAAAAAGACAAAGAAATGCGTGAAATTAAAACATAAATAAATGCAGATCAAACTACAACCATACCCAAAGTTTATGCAATATGTGCATCCCAATAGCACAACTTATTAGTAGACATCATGAGTACATAGCTTACTATGCACTAGATACGAATTCTTGCATCACCCTCTAGTTGTTCACATTTTGAAGAAGCTAAACAAGGGAAAGTGAGTTCATCACTATCTACAACCAAACCTAACCTAAACAACCAGTCTACCAGTGGAATTATCGGACACAAAATAAAACTTGTTGTCTGTTCCTCCATCTCAACACCCCAATCAAACAATCGATTACCGCAGGTGATGAGAAGAACATGAAACCAACGTGTCCTATTTGAAGCTACTAGCAATGGAACGCCATATTTGAGCACATAAATTCGCAAAAGAAAGGGGAAAAGGCAGAAGGTGGGGTCGATGGGGGTGCTCGGGTGCAACCTCCAGGCAGCTGCTCGACGGTGAGCACGACCAGTCGACGAAGTGGAAGAAGACGAGGAAGGAGTCGACGACGGGGCAAAACTGCTGCGAAGCAAGTAGTCGAAGGCGGCTCCTTCCTCATCCATATTTGTGCCTCTTCCAATTCTGCCACAGCCATCGTCCTCCCAACTCACCATAGCTGCTGAGTAGATCTGTGAGAAACTATAGTAGTAGCAAGAGGAGTATCAAGAGGAAGAGGAGGGTACTAACCGTACGTCGTCACCGAAGTTTGAGTGGCAGCGGCGGTGGGCAGTGATGTCAACGCGAGACGAAGGAGGTCACGAGCGATGCTTCATGAGGCGACGGGGAAAAATTTATCGTGTGGCCAGGAAATGATCTTTCCCCGTGGATTGGGCCAGGGTGGATGGGGAACTTTCGACCCCAAGGGCCTTCCAAACGTGCATCCTAACTGGGTGGGGCTAGATTCCCTCGGGGGTTTTGATCCACGATATTTAGCTTGGATCGGGCTTCCCAAACAAGTTCTAAACGAGATAATTACTGGTCATTGATCGTTAAAAAATAGTTAGATTTTCTATGCACTTGATTTTATTATAACCATATCCATCCTAGCGTAAGTCACAACAACCTCTTTCTCCGCCTTTCCGCCACCTCCCCACCGCTACATCTATCGCCCCCATCACTCACCGCCTCCTCAAGACCCAACTCACTACTCACAATCACCCCCTCCCCCTGACATCATTCACCGTCCTCCTATATACCCGTGGCCAGTGGTGTCACCACCGCCTTATCACCCAATGTTGATTTGTCGCTGCTCTCCTCCCTATATAGTTGGGGATTTCGGTGAACCCAAAACCTAAATGGGTGAATCCGAACTCTAACCTTATCATGGTCATCGGAGAAGTCAAATACCTCTTGTCCAGAGCACGGATTGTGGGTGCAAATTGAATGATGAGACAATCGACTGGTTTCCTTAATTTTTTAGTTGAGTATTATGTAGCAATTCCGCTTAAATTATAGAGTAATTTTTTTTATCAAATATAGTAACATCTCACCCTACAATTCCATCTATATACTTCTTTGCACAACAACTCATAAAACTATATAGATAAAATATTTGTCCTCACTACTCTACAAAGATAAACAAATATCCTATAGTTAATTTAGTTAGATAGTTATGTCTCTATCTTGTTTAACTATATATTAGGGTCTAGCACATAAGTTTATGGAAACACACATGAGCACACATTTCGATATAGCAATATCGAAATCCTTATACCACCACATTAAGAGCCTAAGAAAGGAATACACATATTATATATCTTTTCTATGCCTTCATTCCAAAATTGCAGATATGAGGTTTTGGTAATTAATTAAGATAAACGATATTCCTCAAATTATTTTCTACATAGTGTGCACTAATTTCTCTTCTTAGCTCTATTTGTGTTTAATTAGTTCTATTATACAATTTCTAGGAATTACTGTATTATTATTTTATCCTTTTGTGTTATGGAAAATGATAGCATGTACCATGCCATAGTAATGACATTCCCTGCAATGTGTATGCACCCATCAAGTTTCCCAAGGATCAAAAGGGAGATAATTTCACGAGAGGATTCTAGATTATCCAATTGAAAAATTCATAAATTCTTAGAAATATCTAAGTGCTTTAGATATTTTTCTTTCAATGAATTAGATTATGTCTATTGTCACGAATTAATAGTTATAATAGTCTATATATACAAGCAAAATAACTCATGTCTCATATGTGGTTATGCTAAGATAGAGCATAAGAAAATAGAAGAGTGTGAGAGCTAGATATATGTTTTAAAAGAGAGTGACTTGTAATAGAGTTGTGCTCAAATAAAATGTATTGTTTTTTAAGTAGGTATGTTAGTTGAGCCGTCTAAATACTTAGCATGTTACTCCTCCAAGTTCTATTTCAAATGACTCTATGGAATTTTCAAAGTAAAACATTATAATTCCATACTATTATAAATAAAAATAACAATTTTATGAAAAAACTTTTAATGAAAATATCAATCTAGATCATTGTAAATATACTAATAGTAAAATTTTATAAATTTTGATCGCACAGATTCTAAAATGCCACTTAAAAAGAATGAAAAGAGTATTAACCTATATTTAAAAGATATTATAATATTTTGTTTTGAACCCCCATTGATAAAATTCTGGATCCGCCCCTGGGCGTAGGGTTCATCTTGCTTTATATAGAACGTGTGTGTTGCACGCCCAGAACCGAGTCGGTGCGGAGTGCAATGCGGATTCGGTGTTATGCTTTTCTAATTGCTTGGTCATTGGGGTGGAATCGATGGACGAGTCTAGTTCGGTGCAGATTGATACGTGAGACTTGAGAGTCGCGGGGTGGAATATGTAGAAAGAGTCTGAGTCCGGGCCTCTAGCCTCTAGGGTGGGTGTGTTGTGTTGTCATTCCATTGGAGTATGATAGTGGAAGCTTTATCCGGATCATATAAGTTTAGTGTTGTGAATGTGGTCGTCAGACGAATAGGGTACCGCGCTAAGTGTTTAATATTCATGGGCAATTAATCAGAATTATACTGACAGTTTTGCATTCGTGCTAATATATGTATGTATTTGATGATAATACTGGCCTAAGAGATTTCTGAATTCATACTATAGTCACAATTATCAAATATACTTGTACCACTTTATAATTATACCATGACTTCATTACTAACTCAAAAGATAGCACGAATGATTGGTGGACAATTATAGTTCTGCACCAGAGTACGACTCACAACCATAGTTCTACTAGTTGAATTCACCATGCGTTGCTACAGAACAACAATGTGCGTACAAAGGCAATTCAAATTATTCAGGACAAATTGTTGATGATAACATATCATATTTTCTAATAAAAACAAATGAAACCATGTCATCTTCTCAAAGAAAAATAATGATACGATAATCTCTTTTAGTTCTCAAAATAAAACAAAAAAGCGAGTTGCAAAGATGAAATAGTGAATGCTCTGTTTCGAGCGATAACTTGGAACTATCTGCAATGCTCCTATCACCAAGTGCCCCATAGCATAGTCCAGTGTAGATCGAGATGGTTAGACAACCTACATTTGTATGATGGTAACTCCTGCCAATATCCTTTCATTAGGAACATTTAGCAAGAAAACAAAGGCAAGCATGTGCAATCTAGTCGACACTAACAAGTATACATTCAGCGGATAAGGTAAATTTGTAAAATTCAGAGTTAAAGAACAACGAAATTTTTCGCAAAAACCATAGACATATGAGCATACGAAGAAAGCTATTGACCTATTAATACCAAGCAACCCTCAAACTTTAGTAATCATTGGACAAAGACAAACGGTTACAACTAAAAAGTCTAACAATACAACCTGCATATATAAAACTTGGCACTTCTACTTTTACAATGGACTCAGTCATTTAAACTTAAAGGTGATGAGCCGTTTGAATTTTTTTCAATATGATCATTTGAATCTATATTTTGCAATTTGACAAAATTTCGAATAAGATGACTTCCCTTAATTTAGAAAGGTATCTGCATATAAGCTCAGATGCTTGCCACACTGGTACACAAAGAATTCCAGTGGTAAACTCAAACATTGGCCTGGTCACACGCTCAAATATAATATCATTTGCATAATAGAAAAATCCAACAAAAATCTAGTCTTTATAACATAGTGCAGAAAATGAAGCATAAAAAGAAAACTTAAGTATGGTGGCGTGCCTCGTGATTTTATCCATGAAACCAATTATTCAAATCACATTTGAAAAACCGTTGCTACAGCTGTGAACACAAGTGCAGAGTAGCGAAGTTGTCCTCACCATGCTACAGCAACCGAAGTAATATAAAGTTACAGACCATGAAGAAACAGAGAGGCCAGAATTTAACAATTAGATATCTCATTATCCTTAATCATGTCAAAGATTCTCACCATTCTTCCCTGCAATGTCTAACACTCATGATGTGGACCTTGAAACAAAATAGAAAAAAGACGGTATATGTTGGACAAGCAAATAGGTACAGAATGTATGATTCAGTCCATATGCAATGAAAGCAAGGTTAGTCACATATAAGTGCAACGAGCCATTTTAAGCTAAGGTAGCTCAAAACAGGAAATTCACGCGAGCTGCATATATCATGCCAATATTTTCATCAAACAGCAAAGTATAGAATTAGTTGGTCCAATATGTATTTGTTATTTTCCGAATGAACGATCCTTCCTGGTTGATTGAGCGAGTAACATTTGCAGCCCTTTTTGCTTTCATTGAGTACTTGAAGGTTAGTACACGAGATTAGGAAAACTATTCCTGCAGTGTTTTCACTTTTTCTTCAAAGCACATTGGCTGAACGACGAATTTTTTTTTTCATTCTTCCAACCCAAGACATCCCCAGTCCCCTCCAACCTTCTTACCAGAGCAGTTTGACTACATAACCAGAGCAGCTTGACTACATAACTAAGCAGCAATTTCATAGTATGGTAGTGGTAGACCAACAGCAGAAGATAGAGCAGTCTTCTGGCAGCGAGCCATAGAATTTATCACATCAATGCTTCATATAGCTAATTTGGATTATCTCCTCTCCTCTGGATATATTTTGCTGCAATAGACCAGCAAATTAAACACCAAAATCCACCAGCTCTGCGTCGGGTACCAACAATGGCCGTAGAGAATACCTCAGGTTGGAGAAGTTCACTGGTGACAGATCTTTTCTGCAGAATCCTTTCCTTCTTCCTCTTCTATTGTTCATACTCGCGTTTTCTGTACAAAACCAATAACAAAAATGCGTTCAGATGGATCCTAAAGGGAAGAAATCTAAACAAGAAATGCCCCGATTTGCTCGTATCCCATCATCAACCCCCACCCTGCCTCCTTCGGATCCTCTATGTAAAACCCCTCCCAGGGAGGGGCGTCGGAAGCTTTTGGCGGCGACACATATGCTGCCAAAGATGGCAAGATCGGAAGGCGCCCTCGGTTGCGGTGGATCAAGGTTAGGATAGGGAGTGAGAAGCGTCGCACCATGGGAGGGGAGGGGCACGAGGTGGTCAAGGAACCACGTGTGGTAGTGGCGATGGAAATATCGGTTGCCGGCGTCGAGCCTGACCACGGCGGCGAGGAGGACACGGGCGGCAAGCCGGCGATGGCGGTGCAGGAACCAGGCCGGGAGGGTAGAGCGAGCGCCGCGGGATCATTCGGCTGAGGCCAGAGGCTGGTTAATTTATTTCGGTACGTTTGGTTTTCGGTACCGAATGCCGGTGAAACTGAGTTGATTAGTTTAGTTTGGTTTTTTGGTTCGGCATCGATTTGAACAGCCCAGGATGAGTGGAGCGACGCGCGTCCAATCCTGATCGGACCGTCGATAAATGATCGCACCCGATTCCATTGTAACCCATTTGCTGAGCATGTAACCCATTTGCTGAGCATGTACAATAGGCTTATGTTAGCCGTCTATAACTATTGTCATATATAATTTTTGCTGATGTGGATGAAAGAGAATGCAGAGAGAGAAAGATGCTGTCTACAATCTCAGAATGACTATAAAGACAAGAAACAAGAAAAGATTAAAAGATTGTGTGTTATAAAGACAACTAAAAAGACAAAGAATTGCCTATACCATTGTATGAGCTGTCTTTAGTCTTGTTTATAAATAATATGAATAGTTGTTATAGCAGAATTGCTCATACCATCAGATATGCCCTAATATTCCTTTAAGAACACGATACGGTAGTACTAACAATAATGCCACCTCGGACATTATCTTGCCGAAAGAGCAACCTATCAAAACGCCTTCCGCCTCCAGCATGGCCTCCGCGGAAGATTAAAAAGAAAAAAAAACAGCGAAATGATTGCCTTGCGCACACGGCTTGGCCAGCCGTTAGCTACTGGGGAAAAAAATTGCAGTGAAAAGATTGTTAGTTGTTATAAAATAATTGAAAAAAATATCTCCTTAAGGCAGACTCGGCCAGCTTTTAGCAATTAGCAATTACTCTCTCTTTTTCAAAAAACAGCATACATGCATACATGTTGTTTGCATGTATCCATGAATGCTGCTGTGTGTGTCAGAGGCAAAAATAAAATTTTAGAAAAACATCTATGCAAAGGTAGAGTGGTGTCGTATGGTGCATGAACATGTGTTTATGTGCGACAGAGGTGGAGTGGTGCCGCGCACCTGGAACACGGTCAGAATGGTTGTTGCTCTCCTACCGCGGACCCCTTTCTTACCTCAGTCTAGGTTCGCTATATGTGACATGTGTCCCCGGCTTATCCTGCTATGGTGCCAAATTTTCTATTTCTCGAGCCACTTTTGATCTTAGAAATCAAAAGGACGCCAAATCAGTCAAAACATAGTTAGGTTTGAGCCGGTTGTGTGTTTTTATTTTAGTGCTCGTAGGTATGTTGTGGGCCCAATGATATGCTAATGGATTATCTATCGTTCGTGTGGGGAAAAAAACTAACATGTGGGCCAATTGAAATATATGAATGCACCCGAGCAGGGGCGGAAAAAAGTTCGAAACTCGTGAGTCAGCTCGACTCGTAAAGTACTCGGCTCGAAGTTAAGCCATACGTGTGGTAGGAGTTACAAATGGCCTCCTGTGACGCCCCGCGTCATTATCCCAAGGGTAATGACACTTAGGCATACGGATTACTATTCGTTTGCTCAGTAGAACACTGCTCCAACGAATAGTAAGCCTTTTTACCAGGGTTACGCAGCAGAACAATAAGATAGAAACTGTACACTTTATTTCAGTAATCGCCACGCAGGGCTATGGTTCTTAATACACATACTATACAGCTACAAAAGGGAACTTCCCACTTCTCTCGTCGGCACTGCAGCGTCGGCCATCTACTCGTCCCGCGTGTCAAACAAGGCATCCATCTCGCCTCGTCTCAGAGTCCGCACCTTCGCCTCCGTGGTTGCTTGGTATCAAGTCCTCGTCCCACTCGGGATAGCTCCCGATGGGACTAGGATCTACAAGGAAAATACTAACAAGGTTGAGTACAAATTAATGTACTCAAGAAGCATGATTAGCAAAGAATGCACAGATGCACTATCTCTACTATTATCACAGCTTTCTAAATCATCTCATTTAGAAAATAGGGCATTAAAACAATTTAAGTGGCGATTTTATTCGAAAAGACTACTAATTACTCGGAGAGAAGAAAGACCCCTAGCGGTTCCCGTAGACTCCAATCCAGGAGACTGGCATGAATTCATGATTTGATAGCACTGCGCAGGCTTGTACCACTTTATCCATAGTTACTCTGAACTCTATGAGCTAGGTTCACCGCATTTCCTTTGATGCGATTTCAAGTTCAGAATACAGAATGTTTTCCAGGTTACGTGATTAAGTCTCCACCCCTTTACTTTCCGTCGGTGCCGATTTAATCACGCTGCTGATCTCATCATACACCGAGTTCCAGCAAGGTTGGTTGAGGCAGCTTCTATCTTGCTCTCAACACTCCACCATAGCGCTATAGCGCCTTGGATTTCCCCACTTCCGGTCTCTCCTCACAGTTCTGGGTTCCTCCAACACAAACACACTCACACCTAATACATACCCAATGTGGAGAGCATAGTCACATAACAGGGTAGCATTTTTTGCCCGTCGAAACGGGAAAATGGCTGGTACTGAATTTACGGCTTCAGACCGAGCAAAGTTTTGTCTGTCCTTATATGATAACCATATGTAAAAAGGGGCCCACCTCTTACCTCATCGTCATCGTCGTCTTCGTGATCCCCTGCCAAGGGCCCCCTTTTACCCACCATAATAATTCTCATTTCTTTCATAATCATCTTAATCATTTTCATCTCAAACATTTATTTAAGTTTTGGGAAAAACAATTTTGATGCAATAAATATAATAGTGCAATATACGGTTTACATTTAAATTAACTATATTTATGTTCAAGAGGATAGCTTGCCTTTAGAGCTGGAGGAACGATTGGTGTTGATGACTTTCTGGTCCGCTGCTCCTGCCAGAGCCGGTTCGCCTTCTGTAGCAATCGGCAACACGGATAGTAATATAATTAAATACATAGTTGCTTTTTGAGTGATATATAAATATCTTAGTTAGTGACTTCGACCTGTTAGCACAAATTAATTTAATAAACATTTTTCGATCTACACCAAGTTAGCACCCGCACCAAATAATCGCTCTCTCATCGAAGCGCCAGACTAAGGCTACTACACTGATTAGCAATTTAACGCACCGATTAACTTTGGATTGATTACTTAGGCAAGATTCCGATTAAAAAGGATTAACCTCAAAGAATTAAACCGCAGATCAATAATTAACTAACAAACACTGCAGGAAAATAAAAACTAACCAAATCCTAAACCTAATCACCTAAACTCTAATTCTATCCTAACCCCTCCCCTCTCTCTCCCAACCGAACACACACACTCACACTCACACAAACACACACAAACACACCCACACGCACTCGGCCGAACACCACACCAAACCCACACAACCCCCTTCTTCCCCAACTCTCTCCCTCTCACTCTCTCACACTCTCAAGCCGCCAAGGGGAGGAGGACCCCAGCCTGCCCGCCTGCTCCTCTGGCGCCGCCCGCCCGCCTCCTCCTCGGCTGCGCCACCACCTCGCCTCGCCTGGCCGCCTCGGACTCGAGCTGCCCTCTCGGCTCGGCTCGGCCACGCCACCGCCGCCTCCTCTGCTTCATTGCGCCCTCGACTCGGCTTCTCCTCCGCCTCCACGGTTCTCCTCCGCTCCTCTTCAGCCGATGTCACCGCCATCGCGCCACCAGTCCACGCCGCCGACTCACGCCGCTGCCCATAGCGACCTCGGCCTTCTTGCACCCGGCGCGTGCGGCCGCCACGGGCTCGCCCGCTCATGGCCCCCGTCTCCTCCGTCGCGGCGAGGGCTGCCGCCACGCCATGCTCCCTCGGCTCCAGATCCGGCTCCAAGCTCCGGCCGGCTCGGCCTTTGGCCGCCGGCCACCTCGCCTACTCCCTGCTGCCACTCGGCTCCGGCCCTGGTTTGCTCACCCTGACCCCTCCCTCTACTCCTCCCCCTACTGCCTGAGATGCATGCTGATGATCAGCTGCTATGCTTGATGAATGAATGATGTGGATGCTGATGAACTGATTGATGATTGTGCATACTGAGGGCTATTGGGATTACCTCCTGTTGGGTTCTGGAATGGGGAAAGGAGGATGGTAGTGTTGGCCCTGGGGCTAGTGCTCTCCTCTTGTCCTCCTTGCTGCGGTGGCTGGGATGGTGGAGCTCCTGGGCTTGCTTCCCTTCTCCCTGGCTGCCTTGATGCTCTGCTTGATTTCACCTCCTGGCTACCTTGCTCCCCAGGTTGTCGCCGCTGATCTGCTTGTTCTTGCCTCCCCTGCTTCTCCTCTAGCTCCCTGGCTCCCTTCTTGCTCCTGGACCTCTTGTCTCCCTTGTTTGTGCTTGCGGCTAGTTGCTGATGAATGCACTTGTGCTTGGCTGTGGCTTGGAATGGGGGAATGAATGTGCTGCTGGGTGTGAACTGGGGCTGGGGAGATGGATGTTCGCTGCTGGTCTTTGGGGGAATGAACCGGGGGGGAGGGTGAATGTTGGTCGCTTTTGAGCCGGCTTATACTGCTTTACCGAGGGGGGGTGAACTTGGCTCTCTCTCTCCTGCTGGGGATTGAGTTGGCTGATCTCCTCTTTTGATGTGGTAAATTTGTTTTTACGGCAAACCTACTCCTGTTTACTTTCTTGGCTGCTCTCCACTGTGGGCTCTCCGGTTGTCGGAATTATATACTGTGGGTGCTGGATTCAATTGCCCGATGATGTCTTGAATAGAGGGTGGAGATAAACGGGAATGCATTGTTGGATTCCAAAATTGTTGAGGCAATTGAATTAACGTGGGTGTTGGGCTTTAGTGACGCCGGATGATGATACCCATGGAAGTGACAGGTATCGGAGGACCTCGGGTGGTCAGGATATCTTGGCGATCAAGGAGCCGACTGACTCTGGTTGGTCTAGATGTCTTGAGGGCCAAGGGATCGGCTACTCAGGTTGATCCGAGTATTCCACTACACTTCGGGAGACTGACGGCAATCTTTACTTTACTGCTCTCAAAATACTGCTTTCAACTTAGCTCGCTAACCGCTTTCTGATTTTTCTGATGAGCGAGGGAAATGGATCGCGAGGTGGTTCTGTGGGCTGGTGATCAAACGGAAGGGGATACAAGGAGGGCTTCGGTAGAATGCATGCAACACTTTTATCAATGAATGTAAACTATTATGAGTTGTAATTATTTATGCAACAATCGATGTAATGAGGTGATGATGAGGCACTGCTGTTGGATGCAAAGATTCTATTGTAACTGATATGTACTGCTGATGGATGCATACTGGATGGCAGACTATGTATGTATGATGTGTTGATCAAATGGAAATGGAAATGCAAACTTGCTTATGAATTGACACTATTGTTGCAAATGCTGACTGATGAATGCAATTGACTAATGAGTATATGATGAAATGATGCATTTAATGATTGATGCTTGAATGAATGATGAAATGATGATTTGATGCGATGCTCGCGAAACGAAACACGACACTCGTTAAACTAACACGTTGACTACCAACTAACGACTTAACCACGATCGCCAAACTATCAACAGCGTACCGCTAATACGAGGTTAACAATTGCTAATCGTCGATTACTGCTACGAGAGTACGGCTAAAAACGCGGGTCCTCACACCTCCCCTCACACGGAGGTCCCTGAAGTTACATCGCTGCCCTCGGGGCTTAGCTTGCTCTGGAGGTACTTTCATCCATCGCTTTAAGTGGGTCCCGCCACGTCTGAGATGCATGATGTCGTCGGCCTTTGTGAGATCCTCAAATATTGGAATGTGCCGAATTAAAATTATACTGGTAGTATAATTCTTAATTAAGGAACAGTGCAATTCCCTTATTAAAAATCATACTAGAAGCATAATCATAATAAGTAACAATTCTAACATTTAGGTTCCCGGATATATATCATGCAATAGTTCCCAGGATTAGTGACTATTGTGCATATATCCTTAAACAACATTGCATCATTCACATACAAGTCATACATTCACATAATTATACATCATGAGTTACATATTATTTCGGTTGCTACAGGAACAGAATTGCTATAGGAACAGATGACCTTGGGTCATCACAAAAGAACAACAACGGAAGCAAAATAAACTTAAAACCACCAATGGCCCCATCCCGCAGGCTATTGCGTGGAGACTAGAACTAGCATCACTCGTTAGCGTCACCCAGATCGGCGCTAACGGGCATCTCATACAGATAATCATCTTCACCTGCAACAAGAGGTCATAAAACCCTGAGTACGAAAGGTACTCAGCAAGACTTACACAAACTAATAAAAGAAAGTGTCTGATAGAACCTATACAAGGAATAGAAAGTTTTATATGCATAAGGTTAACAACAGAAGGCTTAAATGGTTCAATTTTGCATAAAGCGATACACCTTAACCTACAGTACTAAGTTTTAACAAAGCAATTTTTTTTAGTAAATCAATTTCGACTAAAACAGTAAGTAATGGAAAACATAAGCATAAATAGTAACAATACTAAGTCACAATTCAATATCAACCGTGCATGACACCATTATGCCGAAATTATCCCCCATGCCAAACTTAGAGCAAAATCTATACAGGTGACATCAATTCAAGTATCGTCTCAGAATCGTGGACACGGCTATTCGAATAGTTTTAAACCTTGCAAGGGTGTATATCTTTACCCACACGACTTAGTTAGCCCGTAAGCCTCCGGAATAATAGCACACTGCCTTTGGTATGCTGGCCGGGGAGACTAAGATTTGGTATGTTTCAACAAGTTGATACTATTGAGTTGGATGACCCATGTGAGACTGATCCCGCCTAAACAACGACTGATAGCATATATTCAACCGGGGCTCACATGTTGTACCGGGAATGCCGACCCAATCAATTAAATGCAAACTCGTGTTAGCCACACATATTAGACCGCAGTCGGGGCCCTGAAGGTACGTACATGCGATGGAACACATCTACGCCCTTACCCTTCTAAGAACATCTGATATTAATATAAGCTCCACATGGCATATGACACGGCCTGAAGACTTAAGCATCTATGCCATATGAAATCAATACACATGTCCTTACTCTCCTGTTTCCAACTCAATAGTATTAACCCTTTACTTAACCAAACAGTGCCCATACACCGCGTGTGGAAGTACGTTAGGGCTTGAATTGGTAGTCAGAGTTCACTCCTTAATCAACCCGCATAAGACATCCACATTTCCCAATTCTCGTGCACAAAGGCACCATCACTAGCATCCACTTGTCCAGATTTGAATTTAGTTTATCAACAAGATTTAGGATCATTTCATATTCAAATAAACTGAACAAGAATAAAAATAAATGAATTTATTTGTTGTTCCTGTGTTTGACAAGATAAGCTTGCCAAACACTACCGCTCTATGGACCGCATGGCTAAGCCAAAATTTAAAACTAAGTATTATCATACCACGACTACCTTAGGTTGAGTGTATGATCCAAATTAAGGTAAGCCACAAGTTCAAGTTGTAACTAACTAAAAAGAGCACAAATAATTTTTAGAACAATTTGCATGCAATGCTTATCACCGTATTTTATAAATCTACAGCTTCAAAAGAGTAGGATCAATATGGTGCGAGAGGTAGCTTGCCTTGATAGTAATATATAACCTCTTGCTCAGTTTCTGGTTGCTCAACAAAAGACTCGACAATTTCAGAAGAACCAGTATCTAAAAGAAAATAAAATCCAATGAATCCAGGAAAAAGAAACAGAGAGCAATAGGCATAGAAAGAATGCATGGTCAAAGGATTATTGCATCATTAGCAACATGCTGAGGTATATTAATTTAAATAAGAATAGTCAACTATAACTAATCTTTATTAATACTATTACCACAATTTAAAGTTTGGATTTGAGCTACAATTATCGATTTTAGCAATCGAACAGACAACTAGTAAATAAATTACTGGCCTAGCCAAAGATTATAAAAATGAAATATGGTGCTGGAGCTAAGTGCATTTATACTAGTGCTGGAACCTAACTAATCATTTAGTGCTATTAATAGCAATTTAGGACTTTGGATTCTTTTCTCACTGCTTTGGTCGGTTGGACCAACAACAAAAACAAAGAAGGAGTCTTTTACCAAATTCGGTTGGCTTGGAGAACCGCACAAGACACGTAATTTAAGTGAAGCTATAACTATCTCGGGAAGTAATTAATACTACCACCCATTATCGCTAACCCTAGCTACCGGTTAATGTAAGAAAACGACGTAAAGGATCTTTGTCGGTTTAGACCAAAAACAAAGCAAAGGAGCTTTTCCAGATTTCGGCTATTTTGGAGTAATACACGAAATGAAAGCCCTACGTGGAGGTTAGGACTATCTGGAAGGAGATTAATATCATAAGTCATCAATACTAACCCTAACCACCCGATTTAAAGAAGGAAAGGGAAGATTAACCCTTTGTCGGTTTTAACCGACAACAATTTAACAGAGAGGGGTTAGCAATAAAAAAATGAACCGGTGACTCTAAAACTTTGAAGAAAGGTCACGGTGTCGCTAGGGTTTCTCTTAGGACCTAAACAAACTACTACACCGGTAAGAGAAACCTTAAGTTTTGAAAACGATATGAAAGACCTAAAAGTTATAATAACAACTTTTTAGTTTAAAGAAGTCGAGCATCACATGAGCAAGTAAGTGATGTCCTTTGAGAGCTTAAGCTATCGGAGGCAAGATCTAAACTTACCACTAGGGTTGGAGAAGAAAAGATCAAGCTCTTGGTCAATGTAAAGATCCAAGTCCTTTCCTTGGAGTCGACCAAAACAAGAATGGTAGAACTAAGTCTCTAGGGATCATTAGGCGCATTCTTGTTAAGAAAATATGGAATCCAACTCACCAGGATGAGGTTTAACCAAGGTGGTCCTCCACTGGCTCAGGTTGACAGAGAGAAGAACCTAAGTCCAACCCTACAAAAGATGCCCAACCACATTAGCATGAGATTAAGACATACTTGTAGTTGAACAAAGGTAGAAGAACAAGAAGGCTTCACTGGGAAGGAAGACAAAGCTATGAAGCTCCTTCCTGGTCAACAATGGCAGAGAATGGAAGACTAGGGTTTATATAGTGGTGAGGTCCCTAGAGCACACGAGAGCTCTCTAGAACCAATGAGGTGGCACTAAGGATAATTATCAAGAGAAAATATCCTCAAATTCACTGTACACTGCCACCATTCCGGCGAAAATAGTGTCTACGGTGTACAGCAAGAGAGGGAGCAAAGAAGTGCAGCTGACACGCGGGTCCCAGGAGCAGTATCAGCCATGCACAGCACGCAGCCAGTCCCGAAGAACAACAGCCGTCCGATTCTACTTGAGCGGCCGTGATGTAGTGGCTAAAAACACACTGAAACGGTATCAAACGATATGGACCGTGCGATTTCCAGCAGACGGCCACGATCGAGGGGATTCCAGAGTGGTCCGAACATCCCACCCCACGAGAGCCGTGCGATCTTGCTTCAACGGCCCAAGGTGCAGTGCGCGCTGGTGAGCTTCGGCCCACAAAGGTCATCGCCGTTAAATCGCAAACCAACGGCCAGGATTGAGGGGAGGTCCGGGCGGTCCGAACGGCCCAATGGCTGTGGTCTGTCCGATCTAGTTTCAACGGTGGATCTTGAGTGGCACCTTCGGCCGGTCCGAACGGCACAAAGGATCAGGGCGGTCCATAGCAGATCCAACGGTGGCCGTATTTGAAGAGGGTTTCAGAGATTGGAATAGGATGCGATGCCGTAGGATTACGATCCACCGGTGGAGATTGCATGGGTGTTAGGACGGTCCGAACAGCCCATTAGATCAGGGCCACACGTTGAGATTTCAACGCCCGGATGTTTTCCATTTTGGCCATTTAGGGATGACTTAGTCCGAGATCGCGCACCGCACGTTGTCGATCCAACGGTCAATATTGGAGGATGGATTGAGCGGTCCGAACGGCCCATTGGATCTCGCCCGCTCGCGAAAATGGACGGCCGATTTGCAGAGGGTTGGACGCGCGCGCGACGAGACCGAAGCCGGATCGGCACAGACCGGGTTGGACTCACCGTTGGGTTGAGCCGCCATGATGCTAGGGTCGGGTTCAAAGCCGAGAGGTTTGACCGAACATTTCAAAATTGCAAGAACTTTGATCGACTTTAGAAATAGCAAATAAATTTGTAAAATCATGAAATTTTGCAGAATTGCTACTGGATGATATATTCCCCAAATAAATTTTGAAACCACTTTTTCTTCTTTAGAAATACATAAATAATTCATTTAGACCGAATAGGGTTTATTTAAAGACAAATATTTTTCTGAGAATCAAAATAATTTCTAAAAATTCAACAAAAAATATTTTTGGCCATAATAATTCATCCGGCCTTTAAATAAAATACTTCCCAGTCTTAATACCAACATTAGGTGGTATTTCCTTTTGGAAATTTTGATCAAGTTGGAGTTTGTAATTAGAAATTTGGGGAAAATAGATTGTAACTTGTTGCCTAAATTGCCAAAATGAACAGTGATGCTATGAACAGCACCTTATTACTGTGTATTAGGACTGAGACTGTTACAAACCTACCCCCCTTAAGAAAATCTCGTCCCGAGATTTTAGTAATTCAGAAGTTGGACAAAGATAGAATTAAAATGATGTTTCTAAAGAAACAACATCTGTTGTCTTTATTTCTTTCGAAGATAGGAAAGAAAGATTTTACATAACAATATAGTGCTGTTATTACATCTTCTTTTACATTGCTTTGTTTAACCTTGCCTTTCTTGATTCAAAGGCAATTTTTAAACAGCAAAAAGGTGGGGGTGCTCGATCCTCATCAGATCTTCGTGCTCCCATGTGGCCTCATCTTCCGAATGATTAGCCCACTGAATTTTTAAGAACTTGACAGTGCGGTTTCTTATCCTATGTTCCATTTCATCGAGGATACGCACTGGTTGTTCTTGATATGAAAGATCCGGTTGAAGATCAAGATTCTCATAAGCTGTAGCCTCGGTCGGAACACGAAGGCATTTCTTTAATTGGGAGACATGAAAGGTATCATGAACTGCCGACAGAGTGTCGGGAAGTTCCAATTGATATGCCACAGCCCCTCGTTTTGCAATAATTCGGAAAGGTCCGATATAACGAGGTGCTAGCTTCCCCTTCACTTGAAAGCGATGAGTACCTTTCATCGGCGACACTTTAAGATAGACATAATCATCTATCTCAAAGCTTTGCTCACGACGTCGATGATCGGCATAGCTCTTCTGACGAGACTAGGCAGTTTTCAAACGGTCTCGAATCAGACGAACTTGCTCTTCAGCTTCCAAGACCAGGTCTGGGCCAAAGAATGGTCTTTCACCAGATTCCGACCAACTCAATGGAGTCCTACAAGCTCTTCCATACAAGGCTTCAAAAGGTGACATTTGAATACTTGCTTGGTAGCTATTGTTGTAGGAAAACTCCACATACGGCAAAGATTTCTCCCAGTTTTTGCCATATGATAGCACACAAGCTCTAAGAAGATCCTCCATCACTTGATTCACCCTTTCAGTTTGACCACTGGTCTGAGGATGATAAGTAGTGCTGAAGGAGAGTTCAGTTCCCATTGCTTGATGAAGGCAATTCCAAAAATGGGAAGTGAACTGAGATCCACGGTCTGAAACAATAACTTTAGGAACACCGTGGAGACAAACAATCTTGGCAATATATAATTCTGCCAATTGCCTGCCATTAAAAGTGGTTCTGACAGGGATTAAATGAGCCACTTTAGTTAGACGATCAATTATCACCCAGATGGCATCAAATCCATTCTGAGTCTTTGGAAGTCCAGTAACAAAATCCATACTGACCTCTTCCCATTTCCATTGTGGAATAGCCAAGGGCTGAAGGGTACCAGCAGATTTCAAATGCTCGGCTTTAACCCTTTGACAAATATCGCATTCAGAGACATACTGAGCAATTTGCCTTTTCATCCTACTCCACCAAAATGTTTTCTTCAAGTCCTGGTACATTTTAGTGCTTCCAGGATGTAATGAAAACTTGGAATTATGAGCCTCTTTAAGGATTAGCTCTCTCAGCTGAGGATCTGAGGGCACCACTAAACGATTGTGATATCGAATGGTACCACGAGCATCTTCAGAAAATTCATTGGCTTTACCTGCCTTCAAATTTTCCTTGATTTCCGCTACCTCAGCATCAGTTTTCTGAGCCTCCAGAATCTAATCTTCGAGGGTTGACTTCACTTCCAAGGCAGCAAGAAATCCACCTTCGACCATTTCGAGACTTAGGCGCTGAAAATCAGCACATAAGCTCTTAGCCAGAGGTATTGTTGATAAGCAATTGCATTGTGACTTCCTGCTTAAAGCATCAGCCACAACATTGGCTTTGCCAGGATGGTAGTGAATACCCATATCGTAGTCCTAGATCAATTCAAGCCATCTTCTTTGTCTCATATTCAGATCAACTTGAGTGAATATATATTTCAGGCTCTTATGATCCGTATAGATTTCACAACGATTACTAAGAAGGTAATGTCGCCAAATCTTTAATGCGTGGACTACGGCTGCCAATTCCAAATCATGAGTAGGATAATTCACCTCATGAGGTCGCAATTGCCTGGATGCATATGCCACAACTCGGCCTTATTGCATAAGCACACAGCCAAGTCCATGGCGAGACGCATCACAATAGATATCAAAATCCTTATGGATATCTCGAAGAGTGAGAACAGAGCTTCGTTAGAGCTTTCAAGAGTCAAAACTGCTTTTTCACTCCACTGACCAAAAGAATTTGTTCTCTTTCTTTAAAAGCTGAGTCAGAGGCCTGAAAATCTTGGAGAAGTTTTCAATGAACCTACGGTAATATCCCGCAAGTCCAAGGAAGCTTCGAACTTCAGGAACATTCTCGAGGTCGCTTCAGCCTAGTACATCTTGTACCTTGCTGGGATCAACAGTAATACCTCCTTCAGATAATACATGCCCCAGAAATGCAACTTGTTTGAGCCAAAAAGCACACTTACTAAATTTAGCATATAGCTGATGCTTGCGAAGTGTATCCAGCACATGTCTCAAATGATGCTCGTGCTCTTCGTCAGACTTGGAGTAGATAAGAATGTCGCCAATGAACACAACAACAAACTTATCCAAGAAATCCATGAATACCTAATTCATTAGATTCATGAAATAAGCAGAGCATTTGTTAGACCAAAGGATATAATCAGATACTCGCATAATCTGAACGAGTAGAAAATGTTGTTTTAGGAATGTCCTCATCTCTAACCTTGATCCGATGATAGCCCGATCGCAAATCAATCTTAGAAAAGACTCTGCCCAAATCATTGGTCAAACAGATCATCAATTCGGGGCAGAGGATACTTATTTTTGATAGTGACTTCATTTAACTGACGGTAATCCACACACATCCGTAAAGTCCGATCTTTCTTTTTGACAAAGATGGCCGCATCCCCAAGGTGAGGAACTCTCACGAATGAAACCCTTGTCAAGAATTCTCCAAGCCGCTTTCTTCAATTCAAACAGCTCATTAGAAGGCATGCGATAAGGTCTTCTAGATATGGGAGCAAGATCAGGACTAATTCAATCACTTAACTCTACCTCCCGATCCGTGGCATACCGAAGGTCTTGAGGAAAGACGTCCGGATATTCACATACAACCGGTACTGACTCTAAGGTGGGGCCGGCATCAATCTTTAATGCACCAAGATGAGAATGAAATGTTCTAGATTGAAAATTGACTGAAAGGCCATTTTTATTAGTGAGGGATATAGTTCGCATTGGGCACAATTGATCTCGTCGAAATTTTGGACAACCACCATACCCAAAATGACATCTATCCCTTTAGAATTTATCACAATCAAATCGCCAAAAATCTACCCTTCAATAATGATATTGACATTAAGGCATTTGATCACCATAAATACCGACTCCAAAGTAGTGGATAATATGGTGGATGAAGATGATGCATAACTAATCGATATTGAGTAGCAAACCGCCTACTAACAAAAGAATAGGATGCTCCAGAGTCAAATAAAACAAGAGTGAATCAAATTAACTAGGAGCATACCAAGGATAACCTCAGGTGCCTCGCCCGCTTCTTCAGCAGTTAGTTGATTTACACGGCCGCGGACTGGAACTGGATCAGGCTTAACAATTGTCTTTGGAGAAGGTGCAGACGCCTTAAGAGTTGGAGATGGTCAACAGTGGCAACCCACGTGTTTTAGCAAAGCATTGGTTGGCAAATGCCCTGGCGCCCACAATGGTAGCAAATCACCCCTACCGACATTGATAGCCGCGGTGGCTCGTGTCCACTAGGTCGGACGCCCAAAGGTGGCGGTGGGTGAAATGCAAATACCGGCGCTTCTAGGTGGAACCGAGCGGGCGCCGGAAGATCGAGGTCGCCATGCACGCGTCCGATAGAACGACCACTAGTCAGAAATTGAGTGGACTGCCGCCTGTGAATCTTCCAAGGCCTTGCTCTTGGTTCAAGAATGATAGCTTTGTCCACAAGATGTTGGAAATTTCTAAAATCTTGTATCGCCAAAGCCATCTGTAACTCTTCGCATGCACTATTCATGAAAGCGGTTTCGACGACGAGCGTCCGTCGAAACATCGCCGTGGGCGATCGAGCAAGAAAATTGAACTCATGAAGGTACTCGGTCATCGATTTTCGCCCTTGCTTGAGAGCGAGAAATTCTGCCGCTTGAGCATCATCACCCTCGTGAATATGGGCCTCGCGAAAGGCCTCCATAAACTCAAGCCGTAGGAGTATGTCCGGTGGGTTGATAGCCGATAATTATCCCACCAATTGCTAGCCGCCCACCACCGGTAGCTAGCATACAGACCTTCTCCTTTCGTAACATTGGGCAATGGATAGCTTTTTTTCAATTTCCCGGCCGCCCTCTGCCTCCATTGATCCTCGAGCTGGAGAACATCGGGCGGGTTAGTCCGCCGAAAGTCACGAGACTTCTCGCCCATGCCTTGAACTCCTGTTCTACCACCGGTGTAGGAGTAGAGGAGGTATTGCGCGCACCGCTCCAAGATGCGGTTCGATCCATGCGGTTGCGCCAATTTGCATGAGCACGCCCGCCATAGTGGGTGGTGGAGGAAGCTCCTCTTCTGTTTACCACTTTGCGGACCATGAGATCCTAAGGGTCACCGCCCCCGAGTATAGGGAACAGGTGGAGAACCTCTCTCTTGTTGTGTTCGCGAATCTAGTAGTTGGCCTGCCATCCTCTGCCATATAATGGTTAACAACATAACAAGGATACACTCGAGCTAACACATACAAGATTCTGAAATAGAAAGGAAATAAATACTAAACTTATTCATGCCTCATGCCATGACATGCAGCCGAATGAACACCAAAACAGTAGCACACGGTACAACAAAAGGTGCGGCCTGACTTTATTAACAGCCAACAGAAAAACACATTAAGTCCAAAATACACAAGTCGGCAACCACAGCACCATGTTCCAAAATGCAAAAGTCAAGACACAACATTTATACGTAACATAGGCTATGCTATTACACAATATTTAATAGACAATACTAGCCTATTACACGCCTAAGGACTAACATAGCATCCAAATTTCTAAGTATAGTCATTACGCTTAAAATTCACCGAAAACTCATTTAACAGATGAGCTTCTGGTGAACCCGTATCTATGGGATCCCTCGGGCTGATGAGACGGGTAGGAGAGCCCAACAACAAATGATGTCCCCCAGAATGTGTAGGTCGCTGAGTGCGAGGAAATCCCGCGGACATCCGGGCCTGACGACAGTGACCAAGGACAGGAACAAGCCCAGGCACTTCTGGAAGTCGCAATCCCTGTGGTACAGTAGCAGCTGGAGGGATCTCATTGTTGCCATAAAGCACGCTACGAGGAACGTGGTTCGTGGCAACACCAAGCCTCAATACTCCCCGTGCCTCGTGCGCATTTACGGCGGGTTTCCCATAACTCACACATGAGACAGTGATAGGTTTGGTCCATAATACGGACCAACCTCGCTAACTCGCGTACGTATGGGTCCTCTTCGAACTGAATCTCATCAAACGTAATCACATCCGATCTAGGGCCTTGTTTCGGGAAGTGAACATAGGGTGGCTGAGACAGCTCCGTCAAATCATGACGAAGGAGGCTCATCATCCTACACGCAGCTTCCTGCACAGCCATAGACTCGTAGGTGGCACGCACATGGATGCAGTAGGGAACACTACCCACCACCTGTCTGGCGATCACATTAATGATAGCTTGGTATTCTTCCATACCAAGACCTCGGTCTCGACGGTAGATGGCATACTCTGGCTGATAAGTGAAATTGGCCCGCCACATCATATCTTGAAGCAAGGCCGGAAACCCGTCCACATCTTCGGCTCGAGTCTCCTTAATCAAATACCAGCCACTCATCTACAGATAAAAGACAAGGTAGGTAAGAAACTGATCTTGGAAAATCAACAGAAAGGTGGATAAGAATTGATACTAAAAGAAGATAAGAAGTAAAAGATAGCATACTTAGATCTTTAGAAATTAATTATGTTAAAATAATTTCACAGGACTCACTAAGGATAACGTCCATGCTAATTCTATCCTACAGGCAAACGTATGCTCTGATACCAACGCTGTGAGATCCTCAAATATTGGAATGTGCCGAATTAAAATTATACTGGTAGTATAATTCTTAATTAAGGAACAGTGCAATTCCCTTATTAAAAATCATACTAGAAGCATAATCATAATAAGTAACAATTCCAACATTTAGGTTCCCGGATATATGTCATGCAATAGTTCCCAGGATTAGTGACTATTGCGCATATATCCTTAAACAACATTGCATCATTCACATACAAGTCATACATTCACATAATTATACATCATGAGTTACATATTATTTCGGGTTACTACAGAATGTAATTGTTACGAGAACAGATGACCTTTGGTCATCACAAAAGAACAACAGCGGAAGCAAAATAAACTTAAAACCACCAATGGCCCCATCCCGTAGGCTATTGCGTGGAGACTAGAACTAGCATCACTCGTTAGCGTCACCCAGATCGGCGCTAACGGGCATCTCATACAGATAACCATCTTCACCTGCAACAAGAGGTCATAAAACCCTGAGTACGAAAGGTACTCAGCAAGACTTACACAAACTAATAAAAGAAAGTGTCTGATAGAACCTATACAAGAAAGTTTTATATGCATAACGTTAACAACAGAAGGCTTAAATGGTTCAATTTTGCATAAAGCGATACACCTTAACCTACAGTACTAAGTTTTAACAAAGCAATTTTTTTTAGTAAATCAATTTGGACTAAAACAGTAAGTAATGGAAAACATAAGCATAAATAGTAACAATACTAAGTCACAATTCAATATCAACCGTGCATGACACCATTATGCCGAAATTATCCCCCATGCCAAACTTAGAGCAAAATCTATACAGGTGACATCAATTCAAGTATCGTCCGTAACCGTGGACACGGCTATTCGAATAGTTTTAAACCTTGCAAGGGTGTACATCTTTACCCACACGACTTAGTTAGCCCGTAAGCCTCCGGAATAATAGCACACTGCCTTTGGTATGCCGGCCGGGGAGACTAAGATTTGGTATGTTTCAACAAGTTGATACTATTGAGTTGGATGACCCATGTGAGACTGATCCCGCTTAAACAACGACTCATAGCATATATTCAACCGGGGCTCACATGTTGTACCAGGAATGCCGACCCAATCAATTAAATGCAAACTCGTGTTAGCCACACATATTAGACCGCAGTCGGGGCCCTGAAGGTACGTACATGCGATGGAACACATCTACGCCCTTACCCTTCTAAGAACATCTGATATTAATATAAGCTGCACATGGCATATGACACGGCCCGAAGACTTAAGCATCTATGCCATATGAAATCAATACACATGTCCTTACTCTCCTGTTTCCAACTCAATAGTATTAACCCTTTACTTAACCAAACAAGGCCCATACATCGCGTGTGGAAGCACGCTGGGGCTTGAATTGGTAGTCGAGTTCATCCTTAATCAACCCGCATAAGACATCCACATTTCCCAATTCTCGTGCACAAAGGCACCATCACTAGCATCCACTTGTCCAGATTTGAATTTAGTTTATCAACAAGATTTAGGATCATTTCAGATTCAAATAAACTGAACAAGAATAAAAAATAAATAAATTTATTTGTTGTTCCCAGGTTTGACAAGATAAGCTTGCCAAACACTACCGTTCTATGGACTGCATGGCTAAGCCAAAATTTAAAACTAAGTATTATCATACCACATACTACCTTAGGTTGAGTGTATGATCCAAATTAAGGTAAGCCACAAGTTCAGGTTGTAACTAACTAAAAACAGAGCACAAATAATTTTTAGAACAATTTGCATGCAACAGTTATCACTGTATTTTATAAATCTACAGTTCAAAAGAGTAGGATCAATATGGTGCAGAGAGGTAGCTTACCTTGATAGTAATATATAACCTCTTGCTCGGTTTCGTTGCTCAACAAAAGACTCGACAATTTCGTAAGAACCAAGATTCAAAAGAAAATAAAATCCAATGAATCCGTGAAAAGAAACAGAGAGCAATAGGCATAGAAAGAATGCATGGTCAAAGGATTATTGCATCATTAGCAACATGCTGAGGTATATTAATTTAAATAAGAATAGTCAACTATAACTAATCTTTATTAATACTATTACCACAATTTAAAGTTTGGATTTGAGCTACAAAGGTCGATCTTAGCAATCGAACAGACAACTAGTAAATAAATTACTGGCCTAGCCAAAGATTATAAAAATGAAATATGGTGCTGGAGCTAAGTGCATTTATACCAGTGCTGGAACCTAACTAATCATTTAGTGCTATTAATAGCAATTTAGGACTTTGGACTTTTGTCGTCTGCTTTTGTCGGCTGGACCAACAACAAAAACAAAGAAGGAGTCTTTTACCAAATTCGTTGGCTTGGAGAACCGCACAAGACACGTAATTTAAGTGAAGCTATAACTATCTCGGGAAGTAATTAATACTACCACCCATTATCGCTAACCCTAGCTACCGTTAATGTAAGAAAAAAACATGAAAGGATCTTTGTCGGTTTAGACTAAAAACAAAGAAAGGAGCTTTTCCAGATTTCGGCTATTTTGGAGTAATACACGAAATGAAAGTCCTTTCCTTGGGTCTGACCAAAACAAGAATGGTAGAACTAAGTCTCTAGAGATCATTAGGCACATTCTTGTTAAGAAAATATGGAATCCAACTCACCAGGATGAGGTTTCACCAAGGTGGTCCTCCACTGGCTCAGGTTGACAGAGAGAAGAACCTAAGTCCAACCCTACAAAAGATGCCCAACCACATTAGCATGAGATTAAGACATACTTGTAGTTGAACAAAGGTAGAAGAACAAGAAGGCTTCACTGGGAAGGAAGACAAAGCTATGAAGCTCCTTCCTGGTCAACAATGGCAGAGAATGGAAGACTAGGGTTTATATAGTGGTGAGGTCCCTAGAGCACACGAGAGCTCTCTAGAACCAATGAGGTGGCACTAAGGATAATTATCAAGAGAAAATATCTCAAATTCATCAGACATCGCCACCATTCCGGCGAAAATAGTGTCTACGGTGTACAGCAAGAGAGGGAGCAAAGAAGTGCAGCTGACACGCGGGTCCCAGGAGCAGTATCAGCCATGCACAGCACGCAGCCAGTCCCGAAGAACAACAGTCGTCCGATTCTACTTGAGCGGCTGTGATGCAGTGGCTAAAAACACACTGAAACGGTATCAAACGATATGGACCGTGCGATTTCCAGCGGACGGCCACGATCGAGGGGGATCCGGAGTGGTCCGAACATCCCACCCCACGAGAGCCGTGCGATCTTGCTTCAACGGCCCAAGGTGCAGTGTGCGCTGGTGAGCTTCGGCCCACAAAGGCCATCGCCGTTAAATCGCAAACCAACGGCCAGGATTGAGGGGAGGTCCGGGCGGTCCGAATGGCCCAATGGCTGTGGTCACGCCTCACCGAGGTTGGTCCCCGGACATCGTCTGGGATGTATCCCCCGATGTGCCACGCCTCACCGTGGTTCGTCCTCAGACCTCGTCCGGGGTTGGTCTCGTCCGGGGTGGATTCGCTCCGGGGTGTCATGCCTTCACGAGGTTACGTCGACTCGAGGTAGCACAGGACCCTCTCATCAATAGCTAGCAATGTTAGTTTAGACAGAGAGTGGTGGATAGCCCACCTTAGTACCTACTTTAGATGCTAAGGATGTACATACTCTAACAATGCATCTGATCATTTCTCAGTCCCTCAAAGAAAAGGTAGATGAATAGTTGCTTTTCAAATTCCCATATAATTATTGCGTACTAACAGGTTATTCTAATTCCCCAACCAATGTTTCGACTTCACCAACCTGCGCCTCGAATGAACCTTTATTAGGTATATTAGGTATATATACTAGTCAATACTTCAAATACGTATTTGAACAGCACAAGGACTCCTCCGATCGCGATTTGCATAGCTTGTGCAGCCCACTCGCGCCAAACCGCCCCACACCCCCACCTGCAATGCAAAGCCCAACACGGCCCACCCAAAGCGGCCGAGCCCCAACCAAGCGCCGAGATGACCACCAGTCACCAGATGGACCTAACCCATCCCCAGATCCTCTCCGTGAAATCCCCAAGCTCCTCTCGCCTCTCGGCCCTCTCTTCTCGCTCTATGGCGGCGGCGGTGGCGCAACCGCGCAAGTACACGCGGCGAAGCGACGAGCGGCAGGGAAGGGGTGAGCCATGAGCGCTGAGCCGCCGATGCCGGAGCTAGGGATGGAGGGAAGTCCTGCGGTGCGCAACAGCGCCGAGGCCAAGTAGGACCAGCCACCGGCACCGGCGCAAGGAGCGACAGCGGCACGCGGCGAGGTCAAGGTGAGCTCCTCGCCTCCTCGGTTGGTTTCTTCCCTCCATCCTATGCTTCGACATAAGGCCCAAGCGGCGCACCAACACGGATGGCGAGGTGGCGCCTTAGAGCTGGGGCCGAGCGGACGAGCCGTGCAGGAGGAGCCACCGGCTAGGCGCGGGCTCTGGGCACCAGGGGAGGCGAGCACGGGTGCGCTGTGTTGGAAATATGCCCTAGGGGCAATCATAGAGATGATTATATTTCCTTATATTCATAATATTGGATAAAATGTTATTTTGTTCCTAGAATAATATTGTTAATATTGATCATCAAGTATATGACTTGATTGTGAAACTCTATATTTCTGCAATATTATTATTATACGTTCCTTGGTCGGAAACATATGAGGACACATATGAATAGACTAGCATATGTATTGGTTGATGACTATGTTTCACGGGTCATGGATATGGAGATATCAAACCAATAATATGGACACATGTTAGAGAACATGATGTTGGATTAGACCCACCTTGAGACACTATTGAGATTGTTATGATTCTATGTGTCGTTAGATGGTCTCAAGCAATGTTGATGTATAATCCTTAGACCTGAGATCAGCATGGTTTCCTACATATGTAATAGCACTCTTAGGGGTTGCCAAACGCTACATCGTGAATCGGGTAGTTATAAAGGTAGCTTTGGGTATGCTATGAAACATGCAGAGGAATGTGACTGGTCGGATATGGGATTTGCCCCTCCTAACATAACAGGAGAGATGTCTCTGGGCCCCTCGTTGTGGTCGGATAATGAAAGTGCATGGCGATGCCACTAGTGGTCGAAGTGTTCGACCACATGAAGTAATCCGACACTCGATCGAGAAAGTATTGAATACCCATGGATGACACAACATCTCACCGGAGTTCAACCGACATCATGAGGCAAAGGAGTATACACGTAGAAATGCTTAGTTCAATAGCTGGATCGATCGTAAGGAGATACGAGCTGGTCGTAGACTGGTCGAACGTAGTCACAGAGTGGTCGTAACCTGGTCGTAAGGAGTTACGAACTGGTCATGACCAAATACGAACTGGTCATATAGAGATAGGACCTGGTCGTAAGTGATGAGGACCTGGTCGTAGATCATATTGCATTAAGGTTCGTCCGATATAATTTGTGTGTATTCGGGAATCGCCTGTTTCGCTAGGAGCCGCATTTACTCGTGATCGGAAAGGGTTTCCGAGTCACAACCGATTACGCATGAACCTACATGGTCACACACTTAACGGGTTGGAACAAACCAGTATGAATACCATTCGACAAATGTGTTCGGATAGGATCTGTCGCGAGCATTATATAAGGAGATGCATGAGGCTGTTGGGAGGGATGTGTGAATCACCGCCGAAACCCTAGCCGCCATCTTCCTGAGAGCTCTACCGTGTGACTTGGTGCTAGCACACCCGCGCATGGTTGTTCCTTCCCTGGACGTGTGGATACCGTAGAGGCGCTACTGCGACTGTTGCGCTTGAGGACGATCCGCGATCTTCACAAGGAACTGCAGAGGTTGCTGGAGGAGACGATTGACTCGCGAGGACACTGGACGATCGACTACGATCACTGCATCGACTAGCTCGACGCTGGACAATCGACTACGACCACTACATCGACGCGCTCGACGTTGGACCAGGCTGCTCCAACCCTTCTTCCACTGCTCTGCGCGTCTGGTGGTAACGATCTGTGATCATCTACTTGCTTGGCTTCTTGGTTTGTGTGGTAGAAATTTTGTTTTGTAGCTATCGTAGCCTACCCCGTGGTCCAACAGTGGTATCAGAGCCATCCTGCATAGTTTTTGATCTGGATCGATCGCATATGCTTGATATGTGGTAGTAGTAGATTGGATCTATTACTGGTCGGGTCTGGTAACCTAGATCGGTTCATATAGATGGAACGATCTAGACCCTGGTTGATAAGATCGACCAGTTCTCGGTGGTAGTAGATGGGTTTATGAGGAGGTATGAGCTTATAAGGACCAGATGGTTTATTGCGCTTGTTCACAACCACTCTGCATAACACTCCTATCGGTCGGAATTCCGCCATCGGAGTATGCCGCAGTGTGTGGTCGTATCAAGGCAATGATCAGACCGCCGTGCTGGGTATTCGTACCGCACGCTATAGGCAGTGTGTGCTCATGTCGTCCGATAGAATTGGATTCTGTGCATAACTTGTTTTTGCAGGGATTGATGTGAATAGTATGACCCATAATGGTTCATGTATGAGATGCATGTATGTATGTAATTTTCATGACCTGCGTGTCATGCTTATTGCAACCCAAGGCTGTCTATATTTGTATAACGGTCTGCGTGTCGACTTGTGATGCTTCTTTACTCCTTATGATTCATTACTAGAGCTATTAGGAGTAATGGCTTAGTGGGAGTGCTTGGAGGAGTCGACCACTCGGAGACACGGCAAACAGGATGCATGGCGATGGAGATCACCATGGAGAAGGGTCATACTATATCACAATGCAATTTGATTGTCTGTGAATGCCTTTATATTCCTGTTCATTTATTTCTATACATGTTTTTGCTTTAAATGCTTTTAACATGGTAGAAGTAAATTTTCCTCATATAATATTAAGTTAAATTGATGCCCTCCCAAATATGCTGCACTATCCAAAGTCATGTATTTTAATGGTAGGTCTTGCCAAAGCAAAGTGCCATTAACTCTACTAGATGGGTTTGTGTCAGACACTTACACGCTGGTATTGGTTTAACTTAACAAGGTTATTATAACAGTTGTGGACCTTGGGGCATAAAGGTTGGGTGCCGATGCATAGAGATGCTGCCCAACAATAAGAGTCATATAGAGATATGATT
The DNA here is from genome assembly GCA_036346405.1 of Phyllostachys edulis. Classification (NCBI taxonomy): domain Eukaryota; kingdom Viridiplantae; phylum Streptophyta; class Magnoliopsida; order Poales; family Poaceae; genus Phyllostachys; species Phyllostachys edulis. The sequence goes on along the minus strand of CM070557.1, from coordinate 15,495,639 downwards.
AGCAAAGGTTGCTTACCATTTTCACTAGTCTTTTAGCAGTGATGCCAAAGCTCACTAGTAGATTAAATGATTATGGATCTTGAATCATTAAATGTCATAAGAGGGATATGGTATTTAGTGGGAGTATCTTTGTTAAATTGTTTAATAGAAGTTACTTTGATTAAACATATGTCTTAGTTTTGCATAATTTATGTTGTAGATCATGGCACCTACTGCTGTACCTGCATCCAGTTTTGCTTTATGGTCGATACTTGAAAAGGAAAAACTGAATGGAACAAATTTTACGGATTGGTCCCGCAACCTAAGAATTGTTCTTCGACAAGATAAAAAGGAACATGTTCTAGAGGAACCAATTCCAGATGTGCATACAGAGAATGCTGCTGTTACTCTTAAAACCGCCTATAAAAAGGCATGTGATGAATCCCTTGATGTTAGCTGTCTCATGCTTGCTGCGATGAACTCAGACCTTCAGAAGCAGTTTGAGAACATTGAGGCCTACGATATGATCGTGGTGCTCAAAGGCATGTTTGAGACACAAGCAAGAACTGAGATATATGAGATCTCAAAGAACTTGTTTGGATGTAGGCTAGCTAAGGGTAGTCCGATGAGCCCTCATGTGATCAAAATGGTTGGTTACACACAGAGCTTGGAAAAACTGGGTTTTCCACTTAGTCGAGAGTTGGCTACAGATTTGATTCTTGCTTCGCTTCCTGCAAGCTATGTGCAGTTCATTTTAAACTTCCATATGAATGGCTTAGACAAGAATCTTACTGAATTGCATATGATGCTTAAGACAGTAGAGAGCAGCATTAAGAAAAGCAACAATCATGTGATGATGGTGCAAAAGAGTACAAGCTTCAAGAAGAAGGCCAAAACTTGGGTCAAGAAAAAGGGCAAGGCTAAAGTTTCGGATGAGATCCAACCTAACAAACCTAAGCCCAAGACTAAGTCCGACCCGACTCAAGAGAATGAATGCTTTTACTGCAAAGAGCTAGGCCATTGGAAGAGGAACTGCAAGAAATACCTAGCTGATCAGAAAAGGAATGGTGAGACTAAAACTTCCACTACACGTATTAATGTTATAGATGTTTTTCTTGCTGACTCTTCTGTTAATTCATGGGTATTTGATACCGGATCGGTTGCTCATATCTGCAATTCGATGCAGAGTCTAACAAAGAGTAGGAGAATTACAAAGGGCGAGATGGATCTTCGCGTCGGGAATAAAGCAAGAGTTGTTGCATTAGCCGTCGGGACTTTGCCATTACTTTTGCCTTCAAGATTTATTATGGAATTGAATAATTGTTATTACGTTCCAGCCATTAGTAGAAACATTATCTCTGCCTCATGTTTGATGGCAGAGGGTTATAAATTCATTACTGAGAACAATGGTTGTTCTATATTTTTGAATGAAGTGTGTTATGGCTATGCACCTGTTTTGAATGGGTTGTTTATTTTAAATCTTGTTGATGCGTCCGTCTATAATATTAATGCAAAAAGGCTTCGGCCTAATGAAATGAATTCCACTTTCATTTGGCATTGTCATTTGGGTCACATAAGTGAGAAACGCATGAAAAAACTCCATAATGATGGAACTCTAAACTCATTTGATTTGGAATCATTTGAAACATGCGAGTCTTGCCTGGTCAGAAAGATGACCCAGACACCTTTCACTGGTTGGAGTGAAAGGGTGTCCGATCAGTTGGCACTCATACATACTGATGTGTGTGGACCAATGAGTACGACAGCTAGAGGTAGTTTTCAGTACTTCATTACTTTCACCGATGACTATAGTAGATATGGATATATCTACTTAATGAGGCACAAGTCGGAATCCTTTGAAAAGTTCAAGGAGTTCCAGAATGAGGTACAGAATCAACTTAGCAAGACAATCAAATCTTTACGATCTGATCGTGGAGGTGAGTTTTTGAGCCATGAGTTTTGTAATCATTTGAAACAATGTGGAATTGTTCCACAGCTTACACCACCGGGCACTCCACAATGGAATGGTGTGTCCGAGCGGGGTAATAGGACCTTATTGGACATGATTCGATCAATGATGAGCCAATCAGATTTGCCATTGTATTTTTGGGGTTACACTCTAGAAACTACCGCTTTCATTTTAACTAAGGCACCATCTAAATCAGTAGATAAGACACCATATGAGATGTGGACTAGGAAAAGTCCTAGTTTGTCTTTTCTAAGGATTTGGGGATGTGAAGTCTATGTTAAACGTTTGATGTCTGACAAACTCACACCCAAGTCAGATAAATGCTTCTTTGTAGGGTATCATAGGGAAACCAACGGATATTATTTCTACAACCGGGAAGAAGGCAAAGTTTTTGTTACCCGAAATGGTGTCTTTTTGGAGAAAGAGTTTCTTTCAAAAGGAGTCAGTGTGAGAAAGGTGCAACTTGAAGAAATTCAGGAAACATCTGAAAGTGTTTCAACTCCTACTGAACCTCTACTGGATAAACAAAATGTTGTTGAACCTGTAGATGAGGCACCAGCCCCACGTAGATCTAAAAGGCCGCGTTAATTGCCTACAAGGTATGGGCATGCCGTATTATTATTGAATAATAATGAGCCTAAGACTTATGAGGAAGCGATGATGGACCCAGACTCTGAGAAATGGCTTGGAGTCATGAAATCCGAGATAGACTCCATGAGAGAAAATCAGGTTTGGAACCTGGTCAATCCACTTTATGGTGTTAAAACCATTGAGTGCAAATGGATCTATAAGAAAAAGATTGATATGGATGGAAATGTTCACATTCATAAGGCTCGACTAGTCGCAAAAGGGTTTCGACAAGTTCAAGGAGTTGACTACGATGAGGCTTTCTCACCAGTAGCGATGCTTAAATCTATTCAGATCATTCTACCAATTGCTGCATATTTCGACTATGAGATATGGCAAGTGGATGTCAAAACAGCTTTTCTTAATGGAAACCTAGATGAGGATGTGTACATGACACGACCTGAAGGTTTTGTCGATCCAAAGAATGCTAGTAAAGTATGCAAATTTCAAAAGTCCATTTACGGGTTGAAGCAAGCATCTCAGAGTTGGAATTTACGTTTTGATGAGGAGATCAAAAGGTTTGGTTTCTTCAAGAACAAAGAAGAACCTTGTGTTTACATGAAGGTTAGTGGGAGCGCGCTTACTATTCTGATCTTGTATGTAGATGACATACTACTGGTCGGAAATGACATTCCTATGCTAGAATCCATTAAGTCATCATTGAAAAATAGTTTTTCCATGAAGGACCTAGAGGAGGCAGCATATATCTTGGGAATAAGGATCTATAGAGATAGATCTAAGAGGCTAATTGGATTAAGCCAGGATAAGTACATAGATAAAGTGTTGAATCGGTTCAACATGCAAGGTTCCAAGAGAAGATTCTTGCCCATGGCACATGGCATTAATCTTAGCAAAAATCAGTGTCCTACGACCACTGATGAGCGAGACAAAATAAGTGATATTCCATATACTTCGGCCATTGGATCTATCATGTACGCCATGCTATGTACACGACCAGATGTATCATATGCTCTAAGTGTTACGAGCAGATACCAAGCTGATCCCGATGAAGGTCACTGGACAACTGTGAAAAATATTCTTAAGTACTTAAGAAGGACTAAGGATGTGTTCCTAGTTTATGGCGGTGATGAAGAGCTCGTTTTAAATGGTTACACCGATGCAAGCTTTCAAACTGACAAAGATGATTATCGTTCGCAATCTGGTTTTGTATTCATTTTGAATGGAGGAGCAGTGAGCTGAAAAAGTTCCAAGCAAGAGACGGTTGCTGATTCCACGACGGAGGCCAAGTACATTGCGGCTTCTAAAGCTGCGAAAGAAGGTGTTTGGATAAGAAATTTCATTGCTGAGTTGGGTGTGGTTCCGAGTGCCTCGAGCCCAATGGATCTCTATTGTGACAACAATGGAGCCATTGCGTAGGCTAAGGAGCCTAGATCCCATCAGAAGTCTAAGCATATACTTAGGCGCTATCATCTTATTCGTGAATTGGTGGATAGAGGAGATGTTAAGATATGCAAAATTCATACGGATTTGATTGTTGTTGATCCGTTGACAAAGCCCCTCACACAGCCAAAACATGAGGCACACACAAGAGCTATCGATATTAGATACCTAATGATTGACTCTAGTGCAAGTGGGAGACTGTTGGAAATATGCCCTAGAGGCAATCATAGAGATGATTATATTTCCTTATGTTCGTAATATTGGATAAAATGTTATCTTGTTCCTAGAATAATATTGTTAATATTGATCATCAAGTATGTGACTTGATTGTGAAACTCTATATTTCTGTGATAATTATTCTTATACGTTCCCTGGTCGAAAACATATGAGGACACATATGAATAGACTAGCATATGTATTGGTTGATGATTATGTTTCACGGGTCATGGATATGGAGATATCAAACCAATAATATGGACACATGTTAGAGAACATGATGTTGGATTAGACCCACCTTGAGACACTATTGAGATTGTTATGATTCTATGTGTCGTTAGTTGGTCTCAAGCAATGTTGATGTATAATCCTTAGACCTGAGATTAACATGGTTTCCTACATATGTAATAGCAATCTTAGGGGTTGCCAAACGCTACATCGTAACTGGGTAGTTATAAAGGTAGCTTTCGGGTATGCTATGAAACATGCAGAGGAATGTGACTGGTCGGATATAGGATTTGCCCCTCCTAACATAACAGGAGAGATGTCTCTGGGCCCCTCGTTGTGGTCGGATAAAGAAAGTGCATGGCTATGCTACTAGTGGTTGAAGTGTTCGACCACGTGAAGTAATCCGACACTCGATCGAGAAAGTATTGAATAGTCCATGGATGACACAACATCTCACCTGGAGTTCAACCAGACATCATGAGGCAAAGGGAGTATACATGAGTCGGTCGCTTAGTTCGAACAGTTACGGACTGATCGTATGGAGATACGAGCTGGTCGTAGACTGGTCGAACGTAGTCACAAAGTAGTCGTAACCTGGTCGTAAGGAGTTACGAACTGGTCGTGACCAAATACGAACTGGTCGTATAGAGATAGGACCTGGTCGTAAGTGATGAGGACCTGGTCGTAGATCATATTGCATTAAGGTTCGTCCGATATAATTTGTGTGTATTCGGGAATCGCTATGTTCGCTAGGAGCCGCATTTACTCGTGATCGGAAAGGGTTTCCGAGTCACAACCGATTACGCATGAACCTACATGGTCACACACTTAACGGGTTGGAACAAACCAGTACGAATACGATTCGACAAATGTGTTCGGATAGGATCCGTCGCGAGCACTATATAAGGAGATGCATGAGGCTGTTGGGAGGGATGTGTGAATCACCACCGAAACCCTAGCCGCCATCTTCCTGAGAGCTCTACCGTGCGACTTGGTGCTAGCACACCCGCGCATGGTTGTTCCTTCCCTGGACGTGTGGATACCGTAGAGGCGCTACTGCGACTGTTGCGCTTGAGGACGATTCGCGATCTTCACAAGGAACTGCAGAGATTGCTGGAGGAGACGATCGACTCGCGAGGACGCTGGATGATCGACTACGATCACTGCATCGACTTGCTCGACGCTGGACGATCGACTACAACCACTACATCGACGCGCTCGACGTTGGACCAGGCTGCTCCAACCCTTTTTTCGCTGCTTTGCGCGTCTGGTGGTAACGATCTGTGATCATCTACTTGCTTGGCTTCCTGGTTTGCGTGGTAGAAATTTTGTTTTGTAGCTATCGTAGCCTACCCTGTGGCCCAACACGCCGAAGGCCGGAGGTGACGCTGGGCCGGAGGGGAACCAAGAGGAAGCACGCCATCCATGACCCATGGCGCCCGGCTGGAGGAGAGAAGAAATAGGATTGGGGGAAAAGAAAAGGAAGAAGAAGAAGATGGATGGATTGGGGAAATGGGGAGTTCGGCTGGATTGGCCGATTGGGGGAAAAGAAATAGGCTTCTTGAAGATGGATGGATTGGGGAGTTTGACTGGATTGGTTGATTGGGGGAAAAGAATTAGGATTGGAGCCTTGGAGGTAGATTTGTAATTGAGTCAAATATTTGTATTGGCATTGGAAGACTTGTAGTTTGTAGTTGAGTCAGATATTCATATTTGCATTGAATCACTGATCGATATTTATTAGCTTCATAGTTTGTATAGTTCAATAGTTGTATGTATATGTCAGTGGATGAAAGAGAAGATTATTCTGTCTTTTTATTTTGTAGCTTGTGTAGCTTTAGTTGTTAGATAAAAGAGAAAATTATTCTATATAGTTCAATAGCTTGTGTAGCTTCAGTTGTTAGATAAAAGAGAATATTATTTTGTCTTAAATGTCCAATTATTTATGTGAAGTTTTTGTTTTCATGTAGACCGCAGAGCATTCAAAAATAAAGAGGAAGCATGTAGATTTGAAATCTTTGTGGGATAGAGATGGAAAGAGACCAATATCTATTGAAAGCAAAGTTCAAAGTACTTCGAACAACCATTTTGAAAATTCTGGATCCGCCACTGTCATGAGCCTTGTTCCATTGCACAACCCTGAAAATGTATTTATGTTTCGCAGTAACATTATTGGCAAACTAATGACCCGAAAGTGCACGATGTCGTTCGTAGCAGTTTTCCTCAGAGTATTTCAAGTTTCATATCGATCCCTCGTGGACATGTGGATTAATCTATTACCTTTGAACAACTATTAATTTAAGTACAATTCAAATAACAATGAGGAAGGTATTTATGATGATAATAATGAAAAGCTAAATTACTACTAAAAGCAATAATAATTCTAATATTGAAGTGGCTGTGATTCGTATGGTGGAGAATAGGGCCTAGGGTATTAGGATCACCTGCAACATTAGTAAATCTTGAGAATGATAATTATAACAATATAATAATCAAAGTAGTTGTGATAACCATTTGTTCATGTGTAACATCCTAATTTTCTGAGTTTTAAAAATCCTTTTGACAACATTAGTAAATTTTGAGAATGATAATTATAACAATATAATAATCAAAGTAGTTGTGATAACCATGTGTTCATGTGTAACATCCTAATTTTTTGAGTTTTAAAAATCCTTTTGAGTAGTTTGGTCCCTTGGAAAAATTCACTCAATTTTATTTGAATTTAATAAAGCTTAATATGGACTTTTAAATAGAAAAACAATTTAATGTGACTAATCTGAACATTAATTAATTCCAAAACTATTTTATTTGGGTTCTCTGTACTTGGAAATAATTTCCAGATTTTTCTGGAATTTTTTTGAGTTCATTTGCTATTTTTAAATTGCTATTTGGATTTTATGATATTTCTAAATTACAAAAAACTATTTAAAATCTCAAAAAATTCTCGTGGGCTCAAACCCTATTCCTCGGCCCAGTTCTATTCCGAATCCCAGCCCAATCCGTTGGCCCATTCTCGCTCGCAGCCCAATCTGTTTCTCCCCGGGCGCCCGCCGCACCAGTCCCACCCGTCAACCTCACCCGCGTCATTTGCTATGCGTTCCTCACCGAGCCACCCTCACTGACTTGTGGGCCCCATCAAGTTACTGTTTATCGTCCCCAGCTCAGACTCGTTTCTCTTTCCTTCGTCACGCTACCGCCGTTTTCGTTCAGGACTTTGCCTCTAGAGGCTGTTTAAAGCCCCGAGGATCGTCGTTGCCTTATCTACCCAGCGCGCACCAGCATTTGCTTCGCCGTAGCACGAACGCTGATGACCCTCGGTTCCAGAGCCTCACCGTCGTCGAAGTCGACATGGTCACCACGTCAGCTGCCACCTCACTCGCCACATCAACTTATTTGCTTGCGTGTCAGCCACGTGTGCGCTAGCGTGTCCACCCAAACCCTAAACACCAGATCCAACTTGGGTAGATCTAGTCCTCGGTGAACCATGCCTATGACATGTGCCCCCCCCGGGTCGGAGTTACTGTGTTGTAGACTCATGAGCCATAGATCCGTGAACCAGATCCATGGACTTGGTCTATAGACCTCTAGTCCCACATGTTAGCCACTATTCCTATTTTCGGATTTTCTTTTAATTTCAAAATTAGTTGCTGACGTCATGCTGACGCAATAAATCAAAATTTCCAGTAGAAAGTTAATTCGGGAAATTAGAAATAGTAAACCCTTTTTCTTTTTCTTAGGGTTAGATCTTCCAAAAGCTCATACTTCCTCATACGAACTCCGTTTGAGCCCATTCAAATTTCTAAATTAATATAAATTCAAGATCTACCTTCTTGAGATTTTTATTTAGTTTTTGGAGTTTTGTTTATCTCTCTATTTTAGTATTTATCTTGTTTATTTGCTTTCGTTTGTGAGTAGACGTTGATACTTCAGGAGTTTTTTTTAAGGAAGCAGGAGTTGATCAAGCTCAAGATCAGTATCAAGACTTATTCCAAGGCAAGTTGTACCTTTGACCATGTTGAACCCAGTTTTTCTAAAATTACTTTGATTCAAATTACTGCATTCTACTTTAAGTATTTAATTAAATGCCTTGGGATTACTTATATACCAATTTGATTATATCCATCTTGCCTATTGTATTATCATTATTTTTTGTCACCCTAGCTTGGTTATTTATTAGTTGGTAATATCATTGCACCAACATGGGTTGGTTAGATACGAGTAGTCTTCTTAGCCATGAAACGAGTCATCTATATCATTTGAATTAAAAATATGAATTTAACTAAGTGATTATAAAACTTATATAAAACTATGTATTGTATGCTCTTACTTGTTGATGGTATGTGTTGCACTTAACCAACAGGGTGGAAAAAGATTTAGATTGAGGCGAGTGGTTGGTATTGTGTGATATGGTGGAGCTTAGTGATTAAGAAATGGAAAAATGGTTACTTAGTTAGAAATTGGCAGTCTCGCCTTGGTCAATTAAGGATTTAACTTTGTGCACCATTGAACTGAGCCACAACTGTGCAGCCACATGCCTGATGGGATGTAAGGACCTGGGATTAACACTCCCGAATCCACTGTGTATTACTGAACTAGTCCCATGATCAGTGGCTAATTCATACAGTAAACAAATATGGTCACAGCCAAACGCAAATCTTTATTAGTAAACAACAGAGTTGATTACAAGAAAGGATTACAAGCCAACAGAACAGAACATAGCGGAAGACGAAACAAGAAGCAGTAGAGCCCAGCTAATCTGCCATAGGCAATCGACTGGGGTAGCGGCCTAGTCGTGGATCTCCAGCAGCTGCACTGTCCTTCTCCTTTGAACAACATTTTATTAAGCAAGAGTGAGCACAAACAACCGTGCCCCGCAAGTTACACCCAGTAACATAATTATAATGCATGTAGGGGTATATCAAAGGAAGGCATATAGAATTGATTTTGTATAAAGTAATGTTTCTTTCCAAATACTTGTACTAAGTTCCAAAGCAGTTATTCTATAACTAAAATTTGTTTTCTAAAACTCAAGTTTTATAGTTAGATAACATTCACACAAGAGTGGTGAAGGATACCCTCCTATCACAAGGCTACCCGCCCAAATTCCCGGTTGGATAAGAAATCCAAAACTGTTTGACAAAGTCTTTTGAAAACAAAACCAAAATCTAACTTGGAGTGGCTTTGCAAGCATATCCATGACCGTGGACACAGCTATTCGAAGAGTTTTACACTCTGCAGAGGTTGTACAGCTTTACCCACAAAAGAGAATGACTCGCAAATGTTCGCTAACACACTTCCAAAGGTGTGCGACTAAGAGATTATCATAAGGCCTTTACAATGCACCATCCCACCGTAGTCCCGCCTCGCTAAGGTTTCACTTCCTTTGGATAGAAAACCGCCGGATTCAAACCCCCTCTTGCGCCATGTGGGAATACATAAAAGTAGGTCGTAAAAGACACCCATGCAACCGAATGGCACGACCACGGTGAAATGATACAGATTAATTAGCTAGGTCTGCTCACACAAGACATGTGGTCGTACGATGGGGCTTAGCAAGATGCGGCTCAAAGGCCAGTCCTTAATTGACTTGGGAGACTTTCCAAATTAACCCCTGGGCCTCGATCATAGAAATGACTCGATCCCGTGCACAAACATGCATCCATCCAAACATCCATTTTGCCCAAGTCCAAACCAATTTTCATTTTTATTTAACAAGTCAAAACATTTTATAAACTTCTATGGTAAAGACAATACCATAAATAGCTGAACTTTTGACTAAATTCCCTAAATTAAACGCTTTCGATCTAAGCTTTGTTTAAGCATACTATTTTTCTAACATGTTCTAGTCAAACTAGTGTATCGACCAGAGTTTTATCTAGGGTGACAAGATGTGAGGGATTCAATGTCTAAGAATTATCAAGTACGAGATCAGTATTTCAACCATCCATCAATCCAAAAGTCACGACCAGGTCTACGACTAGATCCACGACTAGATTCTACGACTGGATTCCACAACTGGATCCACGACCAGATCCACGACTAGATCCACGACCAGATCCAACTGGATCCACGACCAGATTCTACGACTAGATCCATGACTAGATTCCACGACTAGATTCCACAACTGGATCCACGACCAGATTCTACGACTAGATCCACGACTGGATTCCACAACTAGATCTACGACCAGATCCCACGATTGGATTCCACGACTAGATCTACGACCAGATCCCACGATTGGATTCCACGACTAGATCCACAACCAGATCTCACTACTAGATCTACGACCAGATCTACGACCAAATCCCACGATTGGATTCCACGACTGGATCCACAACCAGATTCCACGACTAGATCTACGACCAGATTCTACCTAGCTTTATTTCTAAGATCCCACTAAGATTTAATCCTAAAATCCAACATTCATTTCTATATCCAACATTAATCCAATAATCAAAAATCATGTATTTTTAACATTCAACAAACGTGTATTGCTATAATCCAACGATAAGTTATTCCTATGATCAAATAGCCAACAGTAAAGCATTCTTACAATCCAATCAATTCAATTTCTAACCCGTAAATACATCACAATCAAAAAGATTCTCCATACTGGCTACCTTGACAATAAATGGCCATACAAAGGAATTGAGAATAACTATAAAGTTTAAAACAGGAACTTGAATTACTTGAATTTAAATAAACATGCAATAATAATGTAAAACAAAATTTAAATAATTTGAAGTATTGGTATTCAAATATGATCAAAGAATGTAACTTGCCTTGCTCATTTAGTTGTTGTTCTTAAGCGGCGTTGAAATCCAGCTTTCCAAAGTCGTCGCAATCTACATGCGAAAATAAGCCAAATTCAAATAAAATCCAAATAAAATTCAAATGAACTCCGAATTAAACAATTTTGGTCCTGGGAGGAAGATGACGAGTTTAGATGAATTAGAAATTTGAATCATTAGAATCAGAGCTCAAACGAAGGAGAATAGGCTCTTGGAAGTTTGAAAATACAAGGTCGGAAGGAGGTTCGACTACAGATGGTTAGAAGGAAGAAGTGACGAGGACATCCCGCCGATTGGACCAATTACACGAGCTCAAGCTAAAAAGATTAATCAACAGGTGAATTCACTCCTAGTTGAATTTAATTTTTATTTATATGAGAACAGTTACTACCTCATACTAGTATTTTAATTGTTCATAGATTTATGCGTGAGAAAAATATATCGTGGTGTAAAGCAAGTACAACAATCCAGGGAGCAGCTCCTGCCACTACTAATAGAGAGGGAGATAAGTCACATTGTTGGTACGGAACTGATCTCAAATGGCAGAGTCCAGAGGTGCACACTTGCAACGGAAATTAATTAGCGTGGGCTCCACCCAACCACACGACATGGCATGCATGCTGTGCGTGTATGGCTTTTGGATTCCAATCGGGATGCATGTGGTGCATGCATTTGGATTTCAGAAGGAAGGAAATATGGTTTCTATTTTTAATTGAAGCTGCCAAACATGTGGGCTTGCATGCTTGGACTCGGTACCAACTGAATCAATTAACGAAGTTTAGTACCAAAACGGATGATACTGCAGCTCCGCTACAATAATAGCTACAGGGCGCTACAGTAATCACAACAGGCTCTACAGCGCCGGTGAAAAACCAGCCGCGCGCTGCTAAAAAGAAAAGTTCGGCTGCTACAGTGCACAAAATCGCTATAGTGCGCGAAGATCTCTACGGTGCACGAATCCAAAAGAGCCGCCCGTAGTGCTTAGCTACCGTGCGCGCTACAGTGCTGATTCTCTACAGTACAATGCAAAAAAACATATATATATATATCTTTTGTGAGCCAATTCAATTCTTTGTGAAAACTTTTGCTCCTATTGAGACTAGCTTTTTGTTATTACTCTAGGGCTGTTCTTATACAATTAGCATACCTCTGAATTGTTATTTACTTTCATAACCGAAAGTAGGGTTTTAAGTGGAGTTAATTCCTTATTTGCCATTAGAAGTTGGCGAATTCTCCAAAATATCATCGTAAAATTTCTCTTCCCTCCATTGCCACTCGAACTCAACTTCTATCCCCATTTTGCCATTCCCGTGAGTTGACCGTTGACTTGACCGCGAAAAGACGATTTTGCCCCTAAGAGCATGTACAATAGTATAGACAGCTGTTGTCTATAACAACCATCCACGTCACTTATAGACAGCACTAAAGATAGATCATACAATGGGTTGTCTTTTTAGTTGTCTATATAGATCACACAATCATTTAATGCTTTTATGGGACTAAAAAAATGTGGTGATCAACTCTAACTTTCATCCTTGTGGACTACTTATGTTGCTTTATTTTTTATTTCGGATATGATTAAAATAAAATGAACATGGTTGAAATAGATAAATAACGATAATTTGTATGATATGATAATTCAGTTGCTAATGCTGCTTCAACCCAATGAGTAGTTGATTTCTCCCAGAATGTAGCTTCATCCGCTCCATTGGTGGTTATAGACTCATCAATTTTCTTCCACTTGAGAGTATCTTCATAGACAGCAAGGAAAAGGTCCACTGTTGGGAGTGGATTCAAAGCCTTCGACGAAGAACAAAGTTCAGAAAACTTACTGTAGACAGCGATAAGCACAATGTTACAATCGTCACATTCAACTGAATGACATACAGTGATTTTGGTTTCAAATGAAAAAAAGATGGCTCTCAATTACCTTAGGTTCCTTATAACTGATTACTTGAAAGCTTGCAAGCTTTTTAGAGAAAAACATGTTGCAAATAAAACCATATAAAAATTACACAATAATCTACACTATGTCAGAAACTTTCCCTAAAAATTTTATAATTTTTGGAACTATATTACTATGTCAAACAATTCCCTAAAGATCTCAGTACACTTAGGGGCAAAATCGTCTTTTCGCGGCCAAGTCAACGGCCTAGTCAACGGTCAACTCACGGGAATGGCAAAATGGGGATAGAAGTTGAAATCGAGTGGCAATGGAGGGAAGAGAAATTGTCATTGTCAAAATTTCAGATTGTGCTATTTAATTGTTTTGAACAATCTTGTGCCCTATTTTATATCATTGAGCAATTAGCTAGTGTCTCTCTATAACATGTGCAATACGAGCTAGTTGTTCATCACTTATATTTTTATATCAGCTCATCCCTTTGATTGCACTAAGTTCCATCATCTTTGCGTGTGAGTTACTTCGTTCTTCGCTTATATCATAAAATCAGTAACTAGGCATTGAATTCTAGTTTGGATTGTTACCTAGCTTTACAATATCTAGAAATTTCAGATTGAATAGGTAAATACTTTTCCCTCTAAGCACCACAAATAAGCCATTGTCTAACAGTGCTTGTGCAATTGAATTCGCTTAATCTATCACCTTGTGTTGTCTACCGTCACCAAAGTGCGTGCAGCTCTTCAATTCCATCAAGGATGCATAAGAACTTCAGTCGGTAAGAGAAGGTGAGGTTGAGTGATTTCCACAAATAAAAACTTCCACATCCACATATATAGTTTTTCTTTGTTGTTTGTACTAACCATGTCAAGAAAAAAAAGGAGAACCAGCATATGTTACACAAGCTGACCTTGAGAAGCTCACAAATGATTTCAACACTTAGTTGAATGACAACATGAGCATCTTGAGGAGGGAGATACTAGAGGAGCTTCGCAAAGAGCGGGGCCCAGTTGGTGTACATGAAGAAGGCGTTGAGCTTGATGAGACCGATGAGGAGAGGGCTGCACGATTCGCTAGAGAAGCTCAAGAGGGTCGAGTCACTGCCAACGCGATTCGACCACCCCTTCCCAGGCGTGGGGGAGGTGTTTTGGGCGCTGACCATGGCCAAGGGAGAGGTCGTGGGCGTAGGCGTGGCCGTGGACGCGACGGTGCCACCCACATTGAGGACTTCGGCAACGACGTTTGGTTACACCGCAATGATAACTATCAACGCCATGGTTGTCGTCATGATGAGCAGCACGTGGAGGAAAAATTTGGGAAGCTCAACTTTAATATTCCCAAATTTGAAGTTGCTTCCGATCCAGATGCATATCTCACATGGGAGTTCAAGGTAGAGAAGATATTCCGAATGCACAATTATTTGGAAGAGAAGAAGCTACACATGGCATCACTTGAGTTTGATGGGTATGCGTTGATTTGGTAGGAGCAAGTGTTGAACCCAAGAGAAGATAATGGAGAACCACCAATTGCATCATGGGTTGAAATGAAGCAAGAACTGAGAGCATGTTTTGTTCCTAACACTTATAAACGTGATCTTTTTGATAAATTACAGAATTTGAGACAAGGAGGTCGCTCGGTAGAGGAATACTATAAGGAGATGGAGCAAGCTATGATTAGGGCACATGTGCACGAAGTTGAAGAGGAAACACTTGTGCATTTTCTATTTGGCATAAATAAAAACATTAAACGCATAGTGCAATATTAGCCCTACAATACTGTTGTTGATTTGGTGCATCAAGCGACAAAGGTGGAGAAGCAGTTACTAGAAGATGTGAAACCAACACCAAGGACAACATCGTTCAACTTGAAAGCTCCATCATCCTCATCTAATGCCACCAAAGCACGTTTCAGTTTGGGACGAAGTACATCTTCAACTAGTACTAGTTCAAATACTAATGCTCGTTCTTCTTTGATTGCAAAATCAGCACCTACATCAAGTGAGAAGAAGGTGGCTCCATCCCCTACATCTTCAATTGATGCCATAGCAAAGAGTAGAGAAATTCAATGCTTCAAGTGTTTGGGGCGTGGGCACATAGCTAGGGAGTGTCCCAACAACCAAGTTATGCTTGTGACAGAAGATTGAGAGTATAAATCCTCAAGTGAAGATGAGGTGGAGCTTAGTCGTGAAAAGGAGAGATATGAAAATGCATTGGGCGACAGTGATGGGATTGATGTGTTGAGTTATGAAACGGGAGAGGCACTAGTAGTCACTAAAAATTTGAGCATGCTTGCACAAGAAGGAGATGCACATCCGCAGCGAGTCAACTTGTTTCAAACACAAGACAAGGTAAACAACAAGGTAATCAAACTTATTATTGATGGAGGTAGTTGTCATAACTTGGCTAGCGTTGAATTGCGTGAGAAGCTTGGTTTAAAGATGCTGAAATATCCACGTCCATATCATGTGCAATGGTTTAGCGAGTGTAGGGATGTGAAGGTTCAGTTTATGGTGCATGTTACTTTCAAGATTGGTGATTATGATGACACCGTTGAGTGTGATGTGGTGCCTATGACCGTGTGTCATCTGCTATTGGGAAGACCATGGCAATATGACAGAAGTGTGCAACACGATGGTAGTTTCAATAGATATGCTTTTAAGTGGAAGGGGAAGACAAAGGAGGTTAATCCAATGACTCCTAGTCAAATACGTGCTGAATTTCAGCAAAAGAAGCTTGCTAAAAATGAGAGTAAAAAGAAAGAAAAGAGTGATTTCCATACATCGTTGAGTGAGGGCCACAAGCCAAATATAAGAGGAAAAAGTAAGAGTGATGGAGGGTTGGTTATGTTAGCCACAAAATCAGATTTGAGAGATGTGGGCAATAACCCATCAAAGATGCACTTTGTGCTTATGTACAAAGATGCAACTATTTTGCTTTCAACTAACGACTTAACCTCTCTTCTTAGTAGTGTTTCCTCTTTTGCAAGCATTTGAGGATGTGTTTTCAGAGGAGATATCAGCGGGACTTCCACCATTGTGCGGAATAGAGCATCAAATTAATCTAGTTCCCGGCGCATCACTTCCAAACCGTCTGCCATACCGTATCAATCCGGAGGAGACCAAAGAAATTCAGCGCCAAGTGCAAGGGCTACTTGAGAAAGAGTATGTACGTGAAAGTCTTAGTCCTTGCGCTGTTCCTGTAATTCTTGCTCCTAAGAAAGATGGTACATGGAGAATGTGTGCTTATTGTTGTGCCATTAACAATATCACTATTAGATATCGTCATCCTATTCCTAGGTTAGATGATATGCTAGATAAACTTATTGGTGCTGTTATATTCTCCAAAATTGATTTGAGAAGTGGATACCATCAGATTAGGATAAAACTTGGTGATGAATGAAAGACTGCTTTTAAGGCTAAATTTGGATTGTATGAGTAGTTAGTCATGTCTTTTGGTTTATCTAATGCACTAGTACATTCATGTGATTGATGTATCATGTTTTAAGAACATTCATTGGTAAATTTGTTGTGGTATACTTTGATGACATTTTGATCTATAGCAAAACGATGGATGAATACATTGATCATACTAGACAATTGCTAGAAGTGCTTAGGAATGAGAAACTGTATGCTAATCTTGATAAATGCACTTTTTGTACTAATAAAGTTGTGTTTTTAAGCTATGTTGTTTCTGGTCAAGGCATTGAGGTAGATGAATCTAAAACTGAAGCAATTAAGAATTGGCCTACTCCTGTGAATGTTAGTCAAATCAGAAGCTTTCATGGTCTTACTAGTTTTTTTTGTCGATTTGTTAAAGATTTTAGTACCATTGCTGCCCCATTAAATGAGTTAACTAAAAAGGGTGTTGTGTTTGAATAGGGTGCAATACAAGAAAAAGCTTTTCAAAAGCTAAAGAAACGTTTAATTGAAGCACCATTGCTTGTTTTGGCTGATTTCACTAAGACTTTTGAAATTAAATGTGATGCTAGTGGAATAGGTATTGGTGGTGTTTTGATGCAAGAATGGAAACCTGTAGCATACTTTAGTGAGAAACTAGGAGGTGCTCAATTGAACTATCCTGTGTACGATAAAGAATTGTATGCTTTGGTATGTGTGCTTGAAACTTGGCAATACTATCTTTGGCCTAGAGAATTTGTTATCCACTCTGATCATGAAGCTTTGAAATATTTGAAAAGCCAAGCTAAATTGAACCGTAGACATGCTAAGTGGGTAGAATTCATTGAAACTTTCCCATATCTTGTTAAGTACAAGAAATGAAAAGAGAATATGGTAGCTGATGCTTTATCTAGAAAGCATGTGCTTTTAACTCAATTGGAAGTAAAGGTACCCAGATTAGAGAGTTTGAAAGATTTATATGCTTCCAACCATGAATTTTCAGAACCATATTCTAAATGCAAAGATGAAAAAGGATGGGACGAGTTTCATGTTCATGATGGGTTCTTATTTCGTGGGAGGATATTAGTATGGACTTTGTTTTAGGACTGCCTAGGACTAAGAGGGGAAGGGATTCCATTTTTGTAGTTGTGGATAGGTTCTCTAAAATGGCACATTTTATTCCCTGTCACAAAAGCGACGATGCGTCGCATGTAGCTAACTTGTTTTTGTAACACCCCAGTCCAACCAGAGCCTGGAATGCTACTAAACAAACATGTTAACAACTAAAGCAGAAGATAAAATTGTAAATTTCGGTAGAACCTCCCCTGTATAGTTAGCTATACCGGAGGTTCCAACAAACATTAATATCAAGACAATAGTGAAATCAACAAATATCAGAATCATCGCAGAAGTATAATCTGATCTCAAGCAACTATATCAAAAGGATGAACTAAGTTCACGCACAGTTCTTAACCAATCTTAATGGAGAAGAGTTATCAGCCACAGCCAACATTTATTATTACAGTTCATCAATAATGAATGATTAAATTGAACTAAAATGAAATCCTGGACTTGATTAAGGTGAAGTGAAAAGTAGTGTGTGTCTATTCCCTCCCCATGAGCCAACCTCAAAGATCACCTAAAAAAACAACAAACAAAGCAAGAGTGAGTCCGAGACTCAGCAAGTACAGTAAATGAATAATACATAACAACCATGATCACGTGAACATCATTAAAGTGTATGAATTAAGCACAGAACGAACACTTGAATGAATGGAATGAATCATGTGGATGAAATGAAGGGACTACACACATGCATATACCGGTATTGCTGGTGACACACCCGTCGGTGTTCACCTAAGCCCGCATTTAACAAAATACGGGGATCCAAGCCCGTCGAAGAACGTTTAAATGCGGGTGTCCCAAACGCCCACATTGGAATGGTGGGTCTTACGTGCCCATCTTGGAATTGATGGGTCTTATTTATTGATCCACTCCCGTGGATTGAAACATGTATTATGGATGCATGGTACGACATATGAACATTGAAAATACATGCTCTCTATTCATGGAGGTAGCACAAATGGATTGAATACGAACAATTAAATATTAACGTGGCTCTTAGAAATACAAAATCAACAACATGCATTCAACATTTCATGATTATAGGAACATTGAGGTACATGCCCATGTTGAAATGATGGGACCTTACTACCCACTCCAGTGGGTGAAACATGACTGAACGAACGAAAGGATAAATTGAACGAAACATATCATCGAAGAAACATGGTATATCAATCATGAAGGGAAACAAGTAATACCGGAATTACCCAATGCTTATTACTCAACCAAGTGGAACAAAAGGCAAGCAAGACAAATCAAATGTACTTGCCTCAACCAAGAGACGGAAGACAACGATGGAACGCTCTAGCCCCGCTGTTCACCACCACCAGGACCACGCACCCAAACTCGCATTTAAGGTGAGAGCGAGACAAGATCGGAACAAATTCTTTAACTTCTTTGCACCAAATGTGACACAGTGAAGTTTGCCCATGTTGACACATGTTACATGCCGCGATACCCTACCAATTGCCAATTCAGCCTGAACCCCAGCTTCATGGCTGCACACATAACCTGAAAACCACAGCTTAACACCGAAAATAGGTTTGTCCTATCAACAAACTCGACATAATAATTCAACTACCTAATAACCTTCCTAATAAGAAAAGAGTCCATAACCAAACACAATGTTACTACTGCCGTGCAACATTCTTTTGGTTAATGCAATGTAAATGCGTTCATATCAGCCTCCTCTACAATGGCCAATCCCTCACTGGGTCGCTTCTTAGACATAAATCGAAATCAATAATTCCTCACACATGATAGCAAGCACGCTCATCCATTCGCAGCATAGCACATGTTATTAAGACAAACAACGGAAATTCCTATTCAGACTAGTACCAACAAACGCATTATATCACTTGACAACTAGAATTCTGATAATGCACATCTCAATTTGGGATTCAATTCACACACGATCGCTTACTGCTTTGCGAGATGGAGATTTCAAATTTATATACTAGTAGTGTTCGTCGTCACCGGCGCACCACACACTATGCTGCTAATCGTTCGATTCCTCGGAGACGATCTGCGGCTCCTCGATTCCTCGTGCTCGTGCTCCTCAGGCCTGCGGATCCTGCGGCTCCGATCTGCAGCACCTGCTGCTTCTTCTCTTCAAACCACTAGAGAACCATCTCAATGAGACTACCAATTGAGAAAAAAACCGATTATAAATGTCCATGATTACCCGGTTCTACAGCAAGAATCTCCATGCCCCTGGTAGCAAGACCCTTCCCAGCGAGGATGTGGGCGGCGACGAGCCCGTGGAAGGAGCGAGGCCCGGGCGAGAGGCCAGCGGCGACCAAGTCGTAGATGGTGTCCGCAACACCGAGTGCGTCGGCAGCGTGCGCACGCTCTGCGATCTTCTCCAGGAAGGTCAGGTGCAGGCCCTTCTCCACCGCCCCTGCGGCGGCCGACGACAGGGGGCCGACTCAACCATCGAGCGGCAAGGGCGTGGAGGCAAGCGCCTGTGGAGCGCAGGAGGCGTCGGCGGAGGCGGCGGCGAAGGAGGTGGCACCATGGGGCGGGGTGAGTCGGAGGCCGGAGGTGCCGAGGAGGGAGGAAGCGGCACGGCCGAGGCGGCCGAGACCGGTGGCGGCGAAGAGCATCCGGTGAGGGCGAAGAGCGGGCGCCATGGCCACGCTGGGGGGACGAGGCAGCGGTAGCACCAAAACACAAGGGGGCGGCGGCTTGGTGTAAAGGAGAAGTGGGGAAAGGGTAGGAAGAGCCAGGAGGAGTGGCGGCTATTAGGGTTGGGGGAGGAGGCGCCTCCCCCCTTTGACCCATTGAGGCCGCCCAACAAGGGTCCTTTGGCTTGGGTGAACCCAAGACCCAAAACCATCATAAAATCTGAAATTGTTTCGATCTTCATTCCGATTCCAAACTATGAAGCAATCGAAATTGAATAAATTTCGCTCTCCTGAACATTAATCTTTCTAGTTGAGATTTGAGGTATTACATTATACCCCCCTTAACAGAATTCAACCCCGAATTCTGACCGGGTACTTACTCAGCACCAGCACAGACGAGACGCTACGTACCCCGCGTATGGACCCGGGACGGTCATAGCGATACGCCCACTTACTAATCCCCGCAACTAACGAAAACAAACTAATGTACCTCGGGCCAACCTTCCCTTTGGTACTAAAGCACAAACATGCACAACACACATGGGACTCTTGTCGTACTTCTCAATCAGTTTCTTCATCTTAACAAGGAGCACCTCCTTTAACCAGAAATACACCACATAATTCACTTTAAACAACTCTTTTGTAACCAGAACCCCATAAAAAAACGGGTTCTCAACGCAACCATGAATGGCAACTTTACACCAAAATGGGTCAAACTCAAAAAAAAAAGATCCATCATGAAATCCCTTCCGCTTTCCAAGTATGCAGTTTACAACTAAACACTTTATAAGCCAAGAGAGAAACCGCTCCAACACCAAATCAAATACTTCCTTTTTTTTCTGAACTGTTAAGAATCACACATGCCAACATAAAATCAAGCTCAAATTGCAAAAGACACTCGTCAAGAACACATAGCTCAAACGAGAATCAAGAAAACCCTTCACTAAAATTCCTCACAATCCTTCGAATTTGAATTCATCACATACCAGACGAGTTCAAACCATCTTAATTTGATATCCTCAAATTATGTTCAAACCGAAATATATCATCCACACCTTTGTGGAAAGGCTCTATTGATCCCACCAAACACTCTAGTCAACTCCTTCTACTGACGAAATTGATTTAACAGACGGCACCCAAAGCACCTCGAAATAGATTTCACGCCATCACATCACCTCAAACTTTTGAGAATAAATAATTCAGAATCCTCAATACCCATGCTCATGCACTACATCCGAAGGGTTCTATCAATGATCATTCCTCTGCTCAGGTGAAGCCATTATTCTATTTTCTCTACACAGTCATTGGGCGACCAAAGGTCTAGCATAAAAATGCAAAGCCTAAATTTAACCTCCAAGACCTCTACAACGAACTTCTCTTATAACAGATTGAGAAATCATCAGATTAAATCCCTAACATTCCCACAATTCTAACATGCTCACTCATTAACATCATCATGGAAATATTTTCCTGACCATATTACCTCTACAAAGATTATAACTCAGAGGGTTACTCAACAAGACCGAGTCATTCTTGACATCAATTCAACCTTTCCCACTATCCCATTAAATCTCATCATCATGAATCACATACACAACCTCGCACTACATTCCAATCGCGACTTTCTATAACTTGATCAAGTTTTCCACACCTTCGATGATCCCCAACATTTCAACATGAACTAAGATTCTGAAATTCACTTTACCGTAGGTTCTACTTGGTCGTAACACCAATCAATTGTACCTCAGCAACAATCATCCCATTTGAATCAAATTTCCTCCAAAAGATACAGATTAAGACCAATTCATCTTCTACTACCCCTCCAATAATTTGGTAGCAAAATCTCACCACTACCGGTACTTGACCACCACCAAACAGTTGCCAAATTACGCTTTGTAAAACTTTACAACACAAAAAGGTTGATCCTTTTTCAAAAGAAAGAGGCGAACAAGGACAAGTTTCGTCACACAGGAAAACATTGCTCCTCCTAGTGAGCACGAGACCAAAAGAAATAATCCAATAGCGACGAGCTTCGTAAACAAAAGTTGAGACCACAGGTGAGGGCACACATCCCTCAAAAGGGAATAGCAAATAACAACCAATAAGAAAAGGACATTGCGATTGAAACTCGACAACTCTTGTGCGGAAAGAGCAGAAAGTTTAGGCATGATTCAAATAACCACAAGTTAGAAAACTTGACTCCAATTCTCAAATACTCCTACTGCACATTAGTGCGAAGAATCATCAAACTTTATTACCCTATTCTAAACATTTCCAAGAGAAACACAAGCCACAAGGTTGAAACAATTTTTTTTTACAAGATCATACTTTGTAATAGCAAATTTCACAAGGCACGCTATCAAGGACCACTTACGAATTTCATTTACTCAACGGTTGGTGTGCTCAACACTAACTTCAGCTCTCCTAAACGATTCACCATTGTATTAATCATGTGTGTAAATGGATGCTATTTCTATTTGCAAACACATAACCATTTATAAACATGGATTCAATATTTCACCTTATGTTTAGAAACTAGTTCAAAGCATGATTAAAGATTTACTAACATAATTCTATAAAACAAGGTTTCACAAATTGATACACCAACATCCATCTAGTCCTTTATACAGGTTTCAACAATTTAGCATCTCAGGACTTAGGTAAATCTAGCATTTAAGATCATAAAGTAGATGTTTACAAGATAAATTCATATCGATATTCACTCTCCTTAGTGACCATGTTGATTCTAATTAGGAATAACTATATTCTAAATCACATCTCGTCAAGCAATCACTACAAGGCAACAATAAATTAACCGGCTACGCTATCGAAGACGTCAGTTAAGATTGATTATGCACCATGCCAAAGACCCAACTTGATGACATAAACATTATCGATTATCTTCTTTACTTATAACTTCGCGCTTAACACCACAAAACTTTACCAAGGGTTTTGACACCTTTTTTTTTCAAAGAAAAGGTTCTAAACTCCAACACTCCAACTACTCCAAAAGAAACGAGTAGACTCAAAACTTTCTTCAATGAAGTTTGTAAAAGATAGTTTCCATTATCTGAACTACCAAACAAATAACCGGATCACATTTTTCAACAAGAAAGGCAGGACTTTCATGAAAACAAAGAACAATCTTGTCAATAACAACGTTTGCAAGTATCAAAAATAGCCCACTAGTCGGAAAGACAACAGTTGCTCTGACTTAACCCAGGCAGGACAATACAAATGAACTTTGACGCTTTCCCTCATGAAAGTGAAGCCTTCAACTCAGTACTCAAGGTACCTCGAAAAGAAAACACTAGGGCCAAAAGATCCCACACTTTGAAGAACGTGCAAATTAAAGCTTCCACTAACCCAAACACCCAATAATTAAACGAATCGTACTTTACAACGAGAAGGACAGAAACTCCAAATCAAAGATCAATCTCATCAATCAACTACGTCTATAAACGACAGAACAACTCGTCATTCATGAGGTCAAAGGTTTACTTTAAGAAACCAATAAAGGCCGATGAACTCCTCTCAACTGCAATAAACCACTAATCCAAGAAAACTCCTCCACCGCATCTGAACAAGAATAACCATTCCAAACTCAAGGAAGACAATAGTTCTCCCACAGAAGCTCATACTCAACACCTGGAGATAGATGACTCAAGGTAGTCGCTCCATTATTTTTATACCCCAAACGGTGGTGTAATCCTGGCCACCCAAGACTACAACCACGACCTAAATCTCTCGCCATCTACTATTATAACATATAATAACCATATAGGCATAACATAAGTATTCATAATCATTTCATAACAGTAATGCTCAAAGCGACATAACGAAAACGTAAATGCAATGCTTGACCCGTTCCCATCTTACTGTGCACAGTGTGCCAATTTAATATTTCAATTACCACAGACCTAAAGCCCGCTCTGATACCAACTGTAACACCCCAGTCCAACCAGAGCCTGGAATGCTACTAAACAAACATGTTAACAACTAAAGCAGAAGATAAAATTGTAAATTTCGGTAGAACCTCCCCTGTATAGTTAGCTATACCGGAGGTTCCAACAAACATTAATATCAAGACAATAGTGAAATCAACAAATATCAGAATCATCGCAGAAGTATAATCTGATCTCAAGCAACTATATCAAAAGGATGAACTAAGTTCACGCACAGTTCTTAACCAATCTTAATGGAGAAGAGTTATCAGCCACAGCCAACATTTATTATTACAGTTCATCAATAATGAATGATTAAATTGAACTAAAATGAAATCCTGGACTTATTAAGGTGAAGTGAAAAGTAATGTGTGTCTATTCCCTCCCCATGAGCCAACCTCAAAGATCACCTAAAAAAAACAACAAACAAAGCAAGAGTGAGTCCGAGACTCAGCAAGTACAGTAAATGAATAATACATAACAACCATGATCACGTGAACATCATTAAAGTGTATGAATTAAGCACAGAACGAACACTTGAATGAATGGAATGAATCATGTGGACGAAATGAAGGGACTACACACATGCATATACCGGTATTGCTGGTGACACACCCGTCGGTGTTCACCTAAGCTCGCATTTAACAAAATACGGGGATCCAAGCCCGTCTGAAGAACGTTTAAATGCGGGTGTCCCAAACTGCCCACATTGGAATGGTGGGTCTTACGTGCCCATACTGGAATTGATGGGTCTTATTTATTGATCCACTCCCGTGGATTGAAACATGTATTATGGATGCATGGTACGACATATGAACATTGAAAATACATGCTCTCTATTCATGGAGGTAGCACAATTGGATTGAATACGAACAATTAAATATTAACGTGGCTCTTAGAAATACAAAATCAACAACATGCATTCAACATTTCATGATTATAGGAACATTGAGGTACATGCCCATGTTGAAATGATGGGACCTTACTACCCACTCCAGTGGGTGAAACATGACTGAACGAACGAAAGGATACATTGAACGAAACATATCATCGAAGAAACATGGTATATCAATCATGAAGGGAAACAAGTAATACCGGAATTACCCAATGCTTATTACTCAACCAAGTGGAACAAAAGGCAAGCAAGACAAATCAAATGTACTTGCCTCAACCAAGAGACGGAAGACAACGATGGAATGCTCTAGCCCCGTTGTTCACCACCACCAGCACCACGCACCCAAACTCGCATTTAAGGTGAGAGCGAGACAAGATCGGAACAAATTCTTTAACTCCTTTGCACCAAATGTGACACAGTGAAGTTTGCCCATGTTGACACATGTTACATGCCGCGATACCCCACCAATTGCCAATTCAGCCTGAACCCCAGCTTCATGGCTGCACACATAACCTGAAAACCACAGCTTAACACCGAAGATAGGTTTGTCCTATCAGCAAACTCGACATAATAATTCAACTACCTAATAACCTTCCTAATAAGAAAAGAGTCCATAACCAAACACAATGTTACTACTGCCGTGCAACATTCTTTTGGTTAATGCAATATAAATGCGTTCATATCAGCCTCCTCTACAATGGCCAATCCCTCACTGGGTCGCTTCTTAGACATAAATCGAAATCAATAATTCCTCACACATGATAGCAAGCACGCTCATCCATTCGACATAGCACATGTTATTAAGACAAACAACGGAAATTCCTATTAGACTAGTACCAACAAACGCATTATATCACTTGACAACTAGAATTACGATAATGCACATCTCAATTTGGGATTCAATTCACACACGATTACTACTTTGCGAGATGGAATTTCAAATTTATATACTAGTAGTGTTAAATGTCACCGGCGCACCACACACTATCTTGCTAATCGTTCGATTCCTCGGAGGCGATCTGCGGCTCCTCGGTTCCTCGTGCTCGTGCTCCTCGAACTGCGGATCCTGCGGCTCCGTCTGCGGCACTTTCTTGCTTCTTCTCTTCAAACCACTAGAGAACCATCTCAATGAGACTACCAATTGAGAAAAACCGATTATAAATGTCCATGATTACGGTTCTCAGCAAGAATCTCCATGCCCTGGTAGCAAGACCCTTTCGGCGAGGAGGTGGGCGGCGACGAGCCCGTGGAAGGAGCGAGGCCGGGCGAGAGGCGGCGGCGACCAAGTCGTAGATGGTGTCCGCCGCCGAAAAGGTCGGCGGCGTCTTGTAGCTCGCGATCTTCTCTAGGAAGGCGGTAGAGGCCCTTCTCCACCGCCCCTACGGTGGCCGACGACTTGGGGGCCAACTCAACCATCGAGGCGACGGCGTGGCGTGAGGCGGGCGCCCCGTGGAGCGCAGGAGGCATCAGCGGGAGGCGGCGGCGAAGGAGGTGGCACCATGGGGCCAGGGTGAGTCGGAGGGCCGGAGGTGCCGAGGAGGGGAGGAAGCGGTCGAGATCGGCGGCGGCGAAGCGCATCCCGGTGAGGGCGAAGAGCGGGCGCTGCGGCCACGCGGGGGGGACGAGGCAGCGGTAGCACCAAAACACAAGGGGGGCGGCGGCTTGGTGTAAAGGAGGAGTGGGGAAATGGTAGGAAGAGCTAGGAGGAGTGGCGGCTATTAATGTTGGGGGAGGAGGCGCCTCCCCCCTTTGACCCATTGAGGCCGGCCCAACAAGGGTCCCTTTGGCTTGGGTCGGAACCCAAGACCCAAAACCATCATAAAATCTGAAATTGTTTCGAGCTTCATTCCGATTCCAAACTATGAAGCAATCGAAATTGAATAAATTTCGCTCTCCTGAACATTAATCTTTCTAGTTGAGATTTGAGGTATTACTGTTTTTCAGGGAAATTATAAGATTGCATGGCATGCCAAAGACGATTGTTTCAGATCGTGATGTCAAGTTTATGAGCTACTTTTGGAAGACTTTGTGGGCCAAACTTGGGACAAAGTTGTTATTCTCAACAACTTGTCACCCACAAACGGATGGACAAATGGAGGTGGTGAATAGAACACTTTCAATGCTACTACGAACGATGATCAAGAAGAATCTAAAAGAGTGGGAGGATTATTTGCCACATGTGGAGTTTGCATACAATCGGGCGGTACACTCTACTACTCAAATGTGCCCATTCGAGGTGGTATATGGTTTCAAACCAATCACACCACTTGATTTACTACCACTTTCGCTACATGAACATGTTAATATGGAGGCGTCAAAGCGTGCTGAATATATGAAGCAAATTCATGTGAAGACTAAAGAAGAAATTGAAAAGAAGACATGCAGCTATGCTGAGAAGGCGAACAAGTCAAGAAAGAAGATGTTATTTGAACTAGGTGACTTGGTTTGGGTGCATCTATGCAAAGAACGCTTTCCAATAAGCGTAAGTCCAAGTTGATGTCTCGAGGAGATGGTCCATTCAAAGTACTTGAGAAGATCAATGACAATGCATATAAGATAGAGCTTTCAGGTGATGAATATGCTATGAGTTCTACATTCAATGTTGCTGATTTGTCGCCATTCTTTGGACCAGAAGAATCAAAGTCGAGGACAACTCCTTTTCAAGAGGGGGGGGGGATGATGAGGACATCCCACCGATTGGACCAATTACACGAGCACGAGCTAAAAGGATTAATCAATAGGTGAACTCACTCCTAGTTGAATTTGGTTTTTATTTACATGAGAACTGGTTACTACCTGATGCTAGTATTTTAATTGTTCCCAGGTTTGTGCATGAGGAAAAGGTAACGTGGCGCAAAGCAAGTACAACAATCCAAGGAGTAGCTCCTGTCAACTACTAACAAAGAGGGAGGTAAGTCACATTGTTGGTACAGAACTGATCTCAAATGGCAGAGCGTCCAGAGGTGCACACTTGCAATGGAAATTAATTAGCGTGGGCTCCATCGAACCACACGGCATGGCACGCATGCTGTGCGTGTATGGCTTTTGGATTCCAATCTAGATGCATGTTGTGCATGCATTTGGATTTCAGAAGGAAGGAAATATGGTCTCTATTTTTAATTGAAGCTACCAAACGTGTAGGCCTACATGCTTGGACTCAGTACCAACCAAATCAATTAACGATCCTATGTCGTGAAGATCAGGCATCCACCGTATCAAGAAGGATTTGATTGCTCGACGTGGTTGAAAGAAGAAAGAAGGATTCGACTGCTCAACATGGTCGAAAGAAGGAAAAGATTCCACTACTCGACGTGGTCAAGAGAAGAAAGAATGATTCGACTGCTCGACGCGGTCGAAAGAAGAAAGGATTCGACTACTCAATGTAAAGGATTCGACTACTCAATGTGGTCAAAAGAAGGAAAGAAGGAAAAGATTCGACTACTTGGCGTGGTTGAAAGAAATAAAAGATTCGACTACTTGATGTGGTCGAAAGAAGGGGAAGATTCGACTACTTGATGTGGTTGAAAGAAGGAAAAGATTCGACTACTTGACGTGGTCGAAAGAAGAAAGAATGATTCAATTGCTCGATGCGGTTGAAAGAAGAAAGGATTCAACTACTCCACGTGGTCGAAAGAAGGAAAAGATTTGACTACTCGATGTGGTCGAAAGAAGGGAAAGATTCAACTAGTCGATGTGGTCGAAAGAAGGAAAAGATTCGAATACTTGATGCGGTCGAAAGAAGAAAGAAGGACAGTGTATGGGAAACTCACCATGACCTAGAGAGAAGTTGGAGGAGGACGACGAACAGCGAACGACGGTTGAAGGCGGAGCGAACTCCTGTGAACTTCTTCGGTGGAGAGGAGGTTGAAGGCGACGCGAACTCCAGTCGGCGGTAGTTAAACTCGAAGCATGGTGAAACTAGGGTGAGAGAGAGAGAGAGAGAGAGAGAGAGGAAGAAATGGGGAAAAGGAAGAGGAAGGTGAGAGGCTCTGGGGCTTCTATTTATAGCAGCCGAGGAGGCGGAGGGAGGGAGCTTGATGGCATGGGCACTTGGGCGAGGACAAGATGGGAGCAGGTGGGGAGGAGAAAGAACAGAGGGGGAAACGAGCACAACGGAGGTGATGGCACTTAATGCGCAAGGACTAATGCGCAAGGACTTTTGCGATGGCCGTGAGGGTGACCAGGCGAGGAGGAGGCTGACAGGTGGGGTGAGGCGTGCTCACGCACGGGCAGCAATGGGAAGAAAAGGAGGTGGGGAAGAAGAAGCTGCCAGGCGAGGCTGGTCGACGCTAAGAGGCTGGTCGAAGGTAGGAACAGGCCAACGGGAACTTGGAACAAACAGAGAAATGGGATTCCAAATACTAGAGAACTCCAATAAACTCAAAATAACCCAAATTTTGAATTAGTTGAAGTTCGATTTAGTCATTTAATTTTTTTTAATTTCCAAAGTTTTCAAGTTAAGCTTTAGAAATTCAACAAAACCAAATGGTTATTTTTATTTTGAAAATTTTCAAAAAGACCTGAAAATCAGGATGTTACATGGGACAGGACTAACTTAGTAAGTTACAGAATCTCAACATTGACTACTCAGGTAGTAGGTTAATTAGGTGCTTAGTGATGGGTGGAGGTGTGGACTACTTTGTAGATCATATTTATGAGTGGTTCGCCGTCTTCAGGTCCAATGGTGTGTGTCGTGCCAAAGCGCTATTTCAAGGTTGGTACGACGGTAAAACACATCGAGAAGGTCAATTGTCGAGTTGAAGTTTCAGAAAGGTTTTATTGTGATCATCTCTGATCCAGTTCATTGCATCTTATGGGTAAAGTGTACAACCTCTGCAGAGTGTTAACAAATCTATTCGAATAGCTGCATCCACGATCATGGACATGCTCGGGGATTTCATACGAGGGGTAGATTTTCACAAAAAAAAACATTTGGGAAGAGACAGCTATGTGGGATAACTTGTGCAACTGTGTGAAGGGAATTGACTAAGCTTTGTGTCCTTTGTGAAAACAATTATTAAACTATTACTATTTATTTGTTTTGAACTACACTTTCAAACAATTATTTGTATTCAATTGCAAATACTGCTTTATTGCAAAATGGCCACAGAAGCTATTTTCTTTGTAATAAGCCATCATCTATAATTGCATTTTGTGGTATAACTTGTTGAGTACTCGGAGTACTCATTCTTGTTGCAATCATTCAGCTGAAGTGGAGGAATCGTCGCCTGCTTTCGAGGAGGAGCTTTACGAGGTTGCTGATCGTTAGGTCTTGATCCCAGTCGGTTGCCTGTGGTGAGTCGATGGGTACCCGCTGGAGTTGCTTTCGTTCCGCTGCTGTTTCTTTATTTATTATCAGCCCTGCGTGGCTTAATACTTTTAAACTCAACCATAAGGTCAAAACTGCTATTTATTATTGAAATTAGTTGTTTGTTCTTATATCTGTATTGTGTGGAATGATATTCATCTATATTGACACTGTGTGCACTAGCTTGATCCTAGACTAGTGCATTATACACAGAGGGTTCAGAATTGCATTTTTGGGTCCCGACATCACGTAGGCGGCACACTCTATATGCATCTCCCTTGGACAAACATCCTATATGAGAATCAATTGTCCCACTCATGTGCATGTGGCAACATCACACGCTCGCTGATGAGGACATCCCTTCCACTAATACAACCATACCTACTGCTGTTGCTCCTCAACTTGATGTGCAAGGACCAATTACCAGAGCATGTGCTCGTTAACTAAATTATCAGGTAACTTTGTTTCTAGGAGTGCACTCATATTCTTTGAACTCTACTATACTGCCTGATGCACGTGATATTATCTTAATTAGGAACCAAGGACCCTGCTTGAAGATAGGAGATGGAGATAGGAGCCGCAACACAAGGTTCATGTTAAACATGTATGGAGATGATGATTTGAATGGCTCCTACAAAGAATTGAAGTCCCCATAAGATTGCATGAAGATGGCCGAACTTGAACCCACATGATA
Organism: Phyllostachys edulis; assembly: GCA_036346405.1. Taxonomy (NCBI): domain Eukaryota; kingdom Viridiplantae; phylum Streptophyta; class Magnoliopsida; order Poales; family Poaceae; genus Phyllostachys; species Phyllostachys edulis. The sequence continues at coordinate 15,464,544 of CM070557.1, read as the reverse complement.
GCACCAATTGCTTCGGCCACCACTACTTAGAAATATTTAAGTTATGAGTCAGGTGCCACGCCACCTTAATTGGGCCAGGCCCATGTAATAGATTTCTATGGGAGGCCTGCATAGAGTTGGGGTCGGCTCCCCCCTTGCTAGCCGACACCCCAGCTCCTCCTTTAAATAGTGACCGCAGCCCCTCCCCTAGGGTTTTTTTTGGGGGTTTTGTTTAGTTAAAGTTTTCCACCGTGAAACTACATGTATTCCCTTGTGTCAACTAGACCAATAGCTATACTGCTTTCGGAACCCCAACCTTTCAATACTTCATCCATATTCGTAATTTCATATTGCATTTCATCTTGTTCTTGCTTGTTCTTCGATTGCTTACAAGAATTGATCTTCGTGATCAGGTCATCCGGGCTTATAGCAAGATTGATAAAATCCCGGAGTTGGTTCAGTGATTTCTTGGCTTATCGTTCATGTACGGTTGGTAGCTAGATCGTGAGAGTCGTCTCCACAAATCAAAAGTTATCCTTCTCATCAAAAGATCGGGACATAATTAGTTTCATGACTCGCAATTAAGGAATTACCACGTAGACCAACCGTCTTATAACTAGACCAACGCATTAAGTGTCATGATTATACCATGTTCCCTCAAGAGGATTGTTTCCAAAAACTGATCTTTGCCGCTTTCACTGTCACTGACTCTGCCATTCAATCATCCACGCACCACCTGTTGTCACCTTTCCTTTCATCGACCTATGGGGCATCAGTGCCTACCGAGTCCTAGTATTGAGGAAACACTTACAAAACACTAATATCAGTGATAACTATTGGTGATATGCCCTAAGAGGCAATCATGGAATTGATTCTGTCACGTCTATTTTATGAGTTATAGAATAAATATTATTATGTTCCTTAGATGAATTATCATTTATAGAGATTAGCAAGTATGTGACTTGTTGGTGAAGCTCTTTAATAATTGTATGATGTCATTCTCAAGTATCCCTGGTAGGATGACACTGGTCGGGACACTAGTGACTTATCAACCACATGTATTGATTGATGACCATGTTTCACTGGTCATAGATATGAGGATATCGAATCAATAATGTGAGCACATGTGAGAGAACATGGTGTTGGATTAACCCACCTTGATACACTATTGAGATTTTTATGATTCTATGTGTCATCAGTTGGTCTCAAGCAATGATGATGTATAAATCCTTAGACCTGAGATCAGCATGTTTCTACATGTGTATTAGTACACTTAGGGGTTACCAAACGCTACTCTGTAACTGGTTAGTTATAAAGGTAGCTTTCGGGTATGCTGTGAAACATTTAGAGGAATGTGACAGGTCAGATATGAGATTTCCCCTCCTAGCATATCAGGAGAGATATCTCTGGGCCCCTCGATGTGCTCAGATAAAGGAAGTGCATGGCCGAGCCACTAGTGATCGAAGGGTCGACCATACGAAGTTATCCGTCACTTGGTCGAGACAATATTGAACGATCCATGGATGATAGATATCTCACCTAGAGTTCGACCAGATATCGTGAGGCAAAAGGAGAATACGCAAACAAGTTATTTAGTGTGACCAAATATGAACTGGTCGTATGGAATACAAACTAGTTGTGAGCTGGTCATAAGGTGTTATGATATGGCCGTAACCAGATGCGAACTGGTCGTAAGGAGTTACGAATTGGCCGTGAGTGATAAGGACCTGATCGTAGATCATAATGCATAAGATTCGTTTGATATAATCTTTATGTGTATTCGGGAGTCGCTATGTCCTACTAGGAACGCTACCGACTTGTGATCAGAAAGGAGTTTCTGAGTCATGTCCGATTACGCATGAACCTATAGGTCCACACACTTAACGAGTTGGAACAAACTAATTCTAATTCGATCTGTTATGGGCTCTGTATAAGGAGAGGTGTGGAGGCTTTTGGACATAAGAGTTACGCCACTGAAACCCTAGCCACCACCCCGAAGGCCCTGGTGTGCACGCTGGTGCTAGCACACTAGTGTACGGTGTTCCACTGCTAGACGTATGGATACCCCAGAGATGTTGCTACAATTGTTGTTGCGCTAATCGAGGACGATCTACGACGTACTCAAGGAACATGAGAGGTTACTGGAGGAGACGATCGGTGCTGAGGATGTTGGACGATCGACTACGATCACTACATCGACGCGCTTGACGTTAGACCAAGTTGATCCAACTCTTCTTCTGCTGCGTTGCACGTTTAGTGCTAATGATCTATGATCTCTTACTCTCATGGCTTCCTAGTTTACGTGGTAGAATTTTGAATTGTATGCTAGTGTAGCCAACCTGTATCCCTTCAGATAACACATAAAGCATACATGAAAGTTGGATCATCCCCTTGATTACTTAGCGCTACATGACTACCTTAACCTCTAGCCCTTAGGGAATTACTCATATCTATGGGAACCAATAACAATAGATAAATAACGAAGAATATGATCATAACAATCTTAGAGTAATAAAGATATGTTAATAAAGATGTTGACAATGTTCCGGTCACACTAATGGATGAATGGTTATAAGGACGGATGAATGTAGGATGAAGTATGGTGGAAAATATTTGGTGATGGTGCTATGGATGTGATGGCTAGTGTGGTGGTTCTCTATTCTTGCCTCCTTGTTTGTAGAAGCAACTGGTCTCCTTTAAATATCCTATCCTAGGGTTTCAGCACTTTGAAGGGGTTTGCGCCGCTAGGACGCCGAATATCGCCTTGGAGCCTTCACGAATCGTGATCCATTCGATGTGGTGATCCCATTGGAAAGTGATACGGTCGCCTGACGACTGTATGATTAGTCATCTTCTTCTCTGGAGGGTCGGTTAGCGGTGATCCAAATTGGGTTTCCTTCCTCTTGACACCAACTTTCCATTTCTATTCCTAAAAATGTGTGATTCCTTTCGGATCCTACAGATAACGTCAACCAAAACATATCTTGTGTATTTGCCAATTAATTAATAGTAATCCAAGCAATTAATGATAAAATCAATGTAATAATGCAATAAACTACAAAGAAATGATGTGCCATTTCAAACGCATCAGAACCCAACTTTGAGCTTCAATTCATGGTTTGGTATTCTAGAAAATGTCACTGTTCAGAAAACTCAGCTAGGTACAACATATCTTCGTCATATCTGAACTTAAGTATGTCACTTCCTCAGGGAAATACTCAGCTTTTAAAATCCTAAACTAGATCTCATCATTAGCTTTATTCAACTTCCAGAACCATTTGCAAAGAAGGCACTTGTTCATCAATCTGGTATTAATCACCCCCAGGCCACTGAAATCCTTTGGTCTACACACTACCTCCCATTTGATCATATGATATTTGAATCTATCACTTGCCCCTCTCCAGAAGAACCTGGATCTAATTGAGTCCATCTTTTTTTGGATTTCCTCATTCAAATTATAAAACCCCATAGTGTAAATTGGTTGACTGCTAAGGCAGCTATTAGTCAGTACCAGCCTACCCCGTGAAGAAAGCAAGTTATTCTTCCAATTGTCCAGCCTTCTCTTCATCTTATTAATAACATTCCCTGCTACCCTTATACCCAGTTTTCTGTCCCCAATATCAATGCCTAGATAGGTAAGAGAGAGCTTCCCCAACTTACGGTTAAAGTTATTAGAAACTTTAACATCCATTCAAAACAAACACCTCACTTTTGTGGTAACTGATCTTTAGTCCTAACATCCATTCAAAGCAATACAGAAGAAATTTGAGGTTTAAAATATACTTCTCTTCACAGTCAATCATCAAAACAATGTCATCTACATATTAAAGCAAAGTAACCCCCCTGGTATCAAGTGTGTAAGACCAAGAGGTTTTTGGTCATGATATTTGATGATGAATACATTGACAATAAGCTAGACTTAGTCTCAGTTCTTAATGATGAATACATTATCTCTGGAAATTGTTTGTGCTCTTCAACTGTCTTGCATTTGAGTTATGTCAGTTTCTGCTAAAAATTAGTTCTTGTCAGGATTATCGGTAGTACCGGCTTTGTTTGTGCGGAACTACCGTGGTGCGGTATGACCGTGTGTGTGCGGTGGTAGTCTTGCAAGTCATTTTCTCTGAAGCGTTTTGCTCGGTTCGTTAGATCTTGATCTAACGGTGATATTGAGTTATAGCGTTGAGGCCGTCCGAATCGCTCAAAGACTTTGAGCCGTTGGATTGAAATCTAACGGATGACATCAAGTGGGCCATTCGGACTTTCTACAATGCTTCTAAATCCAACGGTGAGACCCATGGTCGATCGGCCCATGGATCCGGAGCGTCCACGTGGCAAAGGCGCTTACGAGGACCTTGCGGTTTTTCTTGGAGCAGTAGTACCGCAGATTTGAATGGCGGTAGTACCTAAATTTCGATAATCCGTTGTTTTAATAACGGTAGTACCGCTTTTGTTTTCCTTGAGAAAGAGGTTACGACATACCTTTGTTTGCACTATTACGTGATTTACTGGTAATCTGGTGACATGGTTGGCGATGAGTACCGCAAGGGCGCGGTATGGATTTTCGAGCGATGTTTTGGAAGTTTTGGAAGATCTTGAGATTTCGATAAGCGGTAGTTCATGATGTTTTGGCGATGCGACGGCGTGTCTTGATAATCTTGGATGCATAATGGCGGTAGTCTGATTGTACTATGGAAAGTTATCGCTTTGGAGTATTATTTGCGGTTTGTTGATTTTATAAGCTTTATTTTGTTGCATGATGCATGATAGTGTTTATAGGTGTGAGTGAGCTAATAGATGGTCAAGTTGGAGAACTTGTGCCAAGAATTGGTTTCCTTGATCTGCGTGCATGTGCGAGGTTAGGTGTTGAGGGCGAATCACGGTCGATGGCGGGATTGACTCGGACTAGGATGGGGAATCTGAGGTCTTGGAAGTCGTGGATGTCGAAAGTGGTTTGGATCGCCTTTGGAGCACGTGGAGATCAAGGGTGCATCTTTGGAAGCTATGGGATGGAGTCACGGAGGCTTATGGCATGGAGTTTTTGGAAAACAGTTTTGGAAGGAGTTCCAAAAGCTGGTTGTTTTGAGATAGAGTCGTATTGGTGTCATGTTGGACATGAATAGGACTCTAGCCTATAAGAAGAGGCAGAGGGTGCACTTTGTGGGTGTGCAGATTTTAGGGTTTTTTTATGATAGCTCGTTTTGCTGTTTTGCTATGATTTAGAGGTCCTTTGTTTTGGGGCTTTGAGGGGTGATTGCTGAAAGCCTTGTAGACACAAATCAAGAGAGATATATAAAGTTCAGATTCGTTCAACTATGGTTCTCGATTTGTTGATCTTGCTGTGCGCCTGAGTTGGAATTAGGGGGTCTATTCGCTGCAATCATTCAACCCCCCCTCCTTTTGATTGCCATTACGATCCTACAAAGTGAGAAATCACACCATTAATCACCCCCTTCTCTTGTGCTTTAGCTACAATCTCTGCCAAAGCATCAGCTGTCAAATTGAATAATAAAGGGGACAAGGAATCTCCCTGTCTCAAACCACAGTGAGAAGTAAAATAAGGACCAACTTTACCATTAATATTAATGCTTATGTTGCCATCCCTAATGGAGCTCATCGCCCAATCAACCCATTTATTAGAAAATCCTTTTCCTTTCATAACACTTTCCAAAAAACCCCACTAAATCTTCTCATAAGTTTTCTCAAAGTCCAATTTAAGGATAACCCCGCTCCTCTTGGAAATTCTCAATTCATGCAAAATCTCATGAAGAGAGACAACTCCATCTAGAATATTTCTCTTTTTGATCAAAGCAGTTTGACTTTTATGAATAATCTTGTCAGCAATATTACCCAATCTCATTGCTAGGAGCTTAGTGATAATTTTGAAGCTAACATTGATCAGAAAAATCGGCTTAAACTGTTTAATTGAAGCAACATCCTTGATTTTGGGAATCAAGGTAATCACCCCAAAGTTCAATCTTTTTAAGTCTAGATCCCCTTTAAAAAAGTCTGTGACCAATTCCATATAGAACTTCTTCAGAACCTCCCAAAAAATTTATGAAATGTAGTGGGGAACCCATCTGGCCAAGGTGCAGAGTCAGCTGGTAGATCCTTGATAACTTGCCAAACCTCTTGTTCAGAAAAAGGTTGGACAAGGCTTTCATTATCAGCATTAGTTAACATGGAATCTTTTAGAAATCAATATTCAACTGCACACTTTGACTAACTTCCTTCCCAAACAGAGCTTTATAATACTTATAAATATGATCTCTAATGCTCTCTTTTGTAGTTAGATGTTCCTCCCCATTATCCAGACTAAAAATCAAGTTCTTCCTCCTCCTACCATTGGCACAACTATGAAAAAAAACTAGTACTAGCATCCCCTTAGATAATCCATTTCACATTTCCCCTCTGCTGCCAAAATCTTTCCTCTATGTCATAAATTTTTTCCAGATCTCTCTCTGCCTTATATATGCAGATCCAGTCCTCAGCATCTAGATTTTGAATTTCAGCTTTCCTGTCTAGACTATTTAGGTTATCCAAAATGATCTTCTTTTCTCTTCTGCAATCTCCATTTATATTAGCACCCCATCCTCTTAGAAACTGTCTAAGAGAGTCCAAACTCCCATTCCATTTATCTAGTGAGTAACTCTTTTCAGGAACTTTCCTACTAATTTCCTCCCATTTATTCATGACAAGCTCTCTGAAATTATCCTGACAAAGCCACTTTTTCTCAAAATAGAATATCCTGACAACGCCACTTTTTCCCAAAATAGAATCTCCCTTTAGAAACTATTCCATCCTCTCCTGAGTGTAAAATAATAGGAATATGATCATGATGAGGACATCAATCCTAAGAATGCAACCACTACTTCAAACCGCTGCACTGCATCCTCTAATTCAACCACATCTTCTCCCGATAGGGCTTTCGGCTACTGCACTGCCATATTCCCCAATTGGACCGAGCTACTTCTACTCCTACGAGTCGAGCTACGTCTACATGCCATGGTGCTACATCTACATGCCATGGTGCTACGTCTACATACCATGGTACTACGTCTACATGCCATAGTGTTGTGTCACCAATTGTTGGCCCACAGGCTTTGTAATGAATGGGCTGATTTGGCCTATATGGCTGGCCACCTAGGGTTTTTGGTACTATTTCACACGGCACTGTTCACACATGAACGGCCGCCCCTCCCTTCCCCTATACATAGTGGCTGCCACCCCTCTAGTTTCCTTGGGTTTTGTTGATTGAAGTTTAGCTTTGCTACTTTATTCTTTGTCCTCTTGTTCGGCGAGATCAACAATGACATTGTCTTCGGAACCCCACTTATCAATAAAATTTTTATTCATATCTGCAATACATCAAATTGTGTTTTACCTTATTCTTGCATGCTTCTTTGGTGTATGCAGGAATTGATCTTCATGATCAGGTCATTCGAGTATTTGTGCACGGTTAATAACGACTTGTCGAGCAGTTCAGGATTGCAAGGTTTTAGGCCTTGCGAGTTCATAGCTAGGATCATGAGACTTAAGCGACTTCTACCGAATTTACCTTCTCATCGAAAGATCGGGCCAGATCAGAACCTCTGTGGTTCATCAAGTGGTATCAGAGCTTTCGTTCATCGGTGAGAATTTTTCTCCTCTACCTACAGTCCACGAAAAATCAAAAAAATTAGGATAGTTCATATTGTCCAAACCAATCTGAGCCTTTGCAATTTTCTTATCGGTATTTTGCTTGTTGAATTTTTGGTTGCATCGTCGTGTCTAGTTACTGATTTCTAGTTTAGTTGGAATCTAGTTCGTCATTGTCAAGTTTGCATCTTGATCTTCGTATTCCTTTGCGTAGCTTCATCATTGTCTATTTCACATCTTTTTTTTTATTTGCTCCCTTCCGCGCCACCATCATCCTCTACCGCAACAATTTTCGTTGCCACCAAGCTTTGTCATGGCAACCCCATCCCCTGCCGCCTCCTCCACATATTGCTGCCACGGCAACTACACCTCCTTGCTGCCTCCACAGATCACTGCGGCGGTAACTACACCTCCTTGCTACCTCCACAGATCGCTACCGCGGCAACCCCATCCACTACCAGTCACTGCCGCTCCCACTGGAGCAGCTGCCACGATAACCAGAGCTGTTGCCGTGACCACCAGAGCCATTGTCGCCTCTGCCTTCACGCTGCTGCGGCCACCAGAGCCACTGCCGCCCCTGCCTTCATGCTATCGCGACAAACAATTTGTGCTGCCTCCGTTGTGTCTTTCGCCGCTGCGGTAACTAATAACCCTAGACCTAATTTTTTTCGGTTTGTCCAAGAGAAGAAATAAATTTGGGTTTCGGTTTGAAGAAGAAAGAAGGGAAAAATTAGGGTTTTGGTTTCCACCTTCCCGAATCAGAGGTAAAAAGAGCAAGAGAGAAGAGAAGAAAAAAAAGAGAGGAAAAATAGAAAAAGAGTGTCCACCTTTCCAAATATTGAAAAGGATGTCAAACTTTTGTCAAAACTAGTGAAAATTGGTGGAGACCTTCTACAGATAGCCACATGCTTCCACAAAAAAATGAGCAATTTTGTCCGACGGGATTGAAAGATATATTCAATTTGAACTCGAGACGAATTCAAGTCCGAGTACGATTCCGTTTCCGAGACACCATTAGTAAAACGGGCATAACTTTTGCATACGGTGTCCGAATTCGACGTTCTTGGATTTGTTGGAAAGCTAACAACGAGGCGCATCCAATAAAAATGACAAGCCTAGGCTCTTCACCATCTAAGATCCTAAGAATTGGCCATCTTTGGCCCCGAATTTGTGTCGCAAGTTTTTTGTTTCTGTTTTTGTCGTTTCTTTCGGTCCTTCGAAATTTGGGGTTCGCCTCAACTGCAAAGTTATAGATCTCGTCGAAACCTTTCAAACAAGCATATATAAGCCATATAAACTTTGCCTTTTCGTCTCTTGATACTAGATGTTGCTTCTGCTTAAACTAGAAGGGTTGTTTACATTGCACGTTCTTTCGTTTTTTTGCTCTACATCATGTGAACAATCTTATGCCCCTACAAAGAAGTTTGAGTAGTTGTCTAGCATCTCTCCTAGCACTTGGTGTGAGGCTTTCCTTTGCTTATATCGAGTCACATTGATCTTTGCGTGTGCGTTCCTACACTTCTCTTTACAGGGCTTTGATTAGCTAGCTTTGATCACTACAAGAAAAACATACATACAACAACACATAACTCGCAACGAAAAGTACATGCGTTGCAGGACCAACTCAGCCCACCACCTCCCACATCCAAATAAAATTGCTACACCCCTCTAAACTCAATCTTATCTTGACTTCCCTCCTCCATTAGTCGGTTAGTCCCTTCCACTTCGTCTTCCTCTAAAAAAAATCTCCTTCCTTCCTTCTAAAAAAATCTGCCGCCCCGCCCCTTCCCCCAAATCCATGCCGCTCCCCACTCATCACCACCGCGCCGCCCTCACCCACCACCGCAACGCCCTCACTCGCCACCGACATGGCCTCGTCCTCGCCCGCATCCCTCGCCCATATCCCCCGAGCCCCGCCCTCACCCATCGCCGCAACGCCCTCGCCCGCCATAGACCCGCCCTCGTCCTTGCCCGCATCCCTCGCCCCTTGCCCATCTCCCCTGAGCCGCCCTCGAAACTCCACGCTACGCCCCTCGCCTGCAACCTCTACCTCCATCGCCCACTCACCTGCCTCTACGCCGCTGCCTGCCCCTCGCCCACCGTCGCAACCCCCTTGCCCCTCACCCGCCTCACTCGTCCCTTGCCTTCCCGCCTGTCCCTCCCTCCCATCTGCGCCGTACCGTCCTCCTCTACGCCGCATCTCCTACTTCGCCTCCTCCATCCCTAGCTTTTGGCGGTGTCCTCATTGTCCACGATGTCGCCCGTGATGGCTCCCTCATCCGCCTCACCTCCTTTGATCTCCCGAACGAGGTACACGCATTTCCTGACCTCACCATGGCGATGTTTGGTTCACGATTGACACGTCCGATCCCAATTTCACTACCAATTGTGGATTGCAGTGCGTGGATGTGAAGGAGGTGGTGAAGGTGGCACCGTCAGAGATTGCCAGGGCTACCGGCAGCGGTCGGGGTGGCACCTCGTGCTTCCCCGTCAACCACGAGATCAACTCCAGGATCTACCTCTGGTGAAGCCAACCATAGAACCTCGAGGTTGACAGCGTCATGAATTCTACCAATGAGGTTTCGATTCTCTTCTTTTTATCTTGTTGGGAATTGGAGTCAGAGAGTGTTACAGTTGTGGTCCTGAGCTCATGATTTTTCGGTTGATGTAGAGCTTGGACGAGGGGCACAATAGTCCTGGGCTGCATGCTGCAGCAGGTTCAGGCCTTGCGGAGGAATGCACCACCTTGGTATGGTTTTGGATTTTGGTACCGGGCATTGCAATTTTAAGGGGAGTTTTGTTCAATTGTTGGAGATTGTGAAGTGGAATTTGGCCTTTGGCCAATGTTTTGCAGGTGGAGTGCCGAAATGGGATGGCAAAGATGACCAATGCGTGTGATCTACCTCTGAGGTAGGCTCTTGAGCGTGTTGTTTCATTTCTGCGTGTTACATTGTTTGTGTTTTTACATGTTGGATCGTGTGGAAAATGAATACATGAGTGTACAAGGATCTCAAAGCACCATTCAAGCTGAAGTTACAACATTGATGTATTATGTGGTTTCATGATAAGAAATGTGGTCCGTTGGGTAATCGAGGCATGCTACCTAATTTGCAGTCATAATAGATATCCTTTGCTGAATTTTGTACAAGTCAAAGATATTGGTCTTGATTTTGCACTGTTTGTGAGGGTTGATCTTCCAAATTAATAAAAAAAACTACTCAAGTTTATTGGTTCTGCTGTATTGGATTGGACACATAGATGGTATGTACAAACTGGAGGTTTATATCTCGGCAGAATTATTTGCAGCTTTATATGTTAGTACAACTTATATGACAAGCGTTGTTGTTCAACTCCCGTAACTCGAATAGTTGAAAACTACTTTGGAGTTTGGAATAAATCCTAGTTGCCAGCAATAAGTTTCTAGGAAAATGTGCTACTAATTTATCTCTACTTTAGGAATTTAAGTTTTAGTAAAATAAAACCTAATAGAGCTGAAACAAGTTGTTGTTGCAAATTCATTCAAATTCATTATACTGTTTAGCTTGTATGTTTTCTTGGTTATACTAAAATGCATATATCAATTGATTATGCAGAAGGTCATCCATCTGATGGGCCCCAAATATCTTTGTCAAGTATCACACAACTCTGAAGATTGCACTTAGTCATTTGCTATCGGTCATGTTTGGAACTACTCATTGAGAACGACCTTGAAAGGTACTTGAAGGATCATGTGGGTCTAAAGCTTTAATTCTTAGTTCTTATTGTTATTTTTAGTTTAATAAGTGATGTTTGAAGTGGCTTTTCTCACTGTGTTGATTTCAAATCTACATATCTTGTTAGTAATCTCCCTTACATGCAGCTTGGGGGTGTCATTTCACCTAGCATTGGGAAGCTCGACAAGCTGCAGAGAATGTAAGATTTCTTCACCATTTTTGTGCACAAATGTTTCCTTATCCGCAGGATGCAACAAGCTCTAGTAACATTTGCATTGGCCATTTCTATTTTTCTTTTCTGTGCGTATGTTTGTTGGTCTTTCCCTCTTCAGAGCTCTACACTAGAATAGTTTGCATGGTTCGATCCCTGCAGAGATCAAGAACTACACCGAGCTTAGAGCAATGTATACTACTGTGATCTAGTTTATTTCATTCGATTTGTTTGCTAAATTGGTCAGAATGTTAAGATAAAATGTGGGTGTTTGATTGTGTGTTTAGTTACCTGAGAGCTAACTATCTGCAAGGAGGCATCCCTTCAGAGATTGGCGAGCTCATTCACCTCACAATCTTGTAGGTTCTTCACACCATCCTATTTGACCCACTGCTTATGCTATTACTCCAATGTTTTATTCATCGTATAATGTGTGTTAACTGCAGGGACCAGTCGAGCAATCTGTTGAGGGGCACAATACTGGCCTCCATAGGAAGCCTTACCCACCTTCGTTTTCTGTAAGTTTTTGGGCACAATGAATCTTCTTGGCATTGGTCATTTGTAAGAACTTAGGAAGGAGGTGCTGATGCAAAACTGAAAAAAAAAACCTATTGCATTGCAGGAATCTGTCCACCAATTTCTTCTCCGAAGAGATCCCAAATGTTGGTGTCCTCGGAACCTTCAAAAGCAGCTCGTAAACTTAGCCTTGGCCCGATCCCCCTTTCTCCTTTCTTTAGTGCGTCCTGCTTCTTTATGCCGTGTACCACTTATTTAAAATATGAATGAATGATATCTGTTGGAAAATAAACCAAACAGTGAGATGAGGGACAGATAAGAAGAAAGGATTATATTTTTGATCTGGAATAGGAGAGCACATGTTTTTATTTTCTTAGCATGAATTTTTCTTTTCTTCTTCGCAAACTGTTCAGGAACAAGGCGAAATGATTTCTGTGCATGCAGCTAGGTGAAAGGATTTCCCTACAGGCAGATAGGTGCAAGGATTTTCATATATGATGGTTGCAAAGGTATTTCCGTGTGATATTATAACTTTGTCCGTACAATAATACTTGCCTCCATGTGTTTGTTAAAGTGCTCCATGGAGATAGATACTATGGATTTTCGTGTTTCTTCGATAAATCTTCAGCACTTAAACCATCTACCCCATTTAAGATTAGGAAATGATTTACTATTGAGGACTTCATCTGACAGCTTATGTTTGCTTGATTGCCATAATGCATTTACTTGATTGTTTTGGGCTTAAAAGGCCGTCTTCCTATAAGCTTGTGATTAATGATTGGGAATTGCTACTCCATGTATGTACCTGCCAATTATTTGGAAGAGTTGGAATGTTACATTTTACTTTAATAATGCACTAAAAGAACTTTATTTCTCTTTTCAAATTGAGAAGATATGTTGATGGTTTGGACTGTTCGACAAAATTATGTGTAGAATGGAGAATGCTCGGGAATGAAGAATTTTTTTTTATAGAACCACGCGGGCATAGAGGATGAAGACTTTCCACTAAAAGCATATAAATGTACTTACATTTATGTTTTAGGGCATATTATGTTATTAGATCATGATGGTACCAATTGTGCATGCTTCGAGTCGAGACTTGTGAAGCTAGTTGGAAATTCTTTGTAATGAAACAATTTTTTGTTGATGTTAATGAATTTTTTTTGTTATACACTTTGATATGTGTGTTTTGTTTAACCCCATGGGCCCTAATTGATGAGCCTAGCCTAAACATGAAAAAGACACCTTTTGCAATGATTAGATGCGTTGTAAACAATCCTAGAAGCGATTTGCTAGTGTCCAATGCCAACGCATATACATATGTTACCACTATATCAAAATATGTGTTGCAACCTTACAACGCTTCTATTTACATGTTACCAACACTTGTATATGTGTTGTCCCAGACCTTGGCAACGGCCTCAATGGCAACGCATACTAAATGCGTTGGTATAGACTCTAACAATATTTATTTGGACTTCTACCAGTGCATATATGTGTTGCTAAAGGGGTGTTCATGTTGTAGTGGATTATGCTAGGATCAGCAACATTGACTAGTATTTAGAATAATTTTTCAACTTGCATTAACTGATTGATTATTGTTGATCCTTGATACCATATTGAAGCCTTCTGAGCTCCACTTCCTACTGACTCAACAGGTACTATTCCTTGCAATCGTTGGGCTATTCACAAGTGAGAGTATCACGAACCAGTCACCAGTTGTACCACCTCCTTGCTGCATTGGTAGGAACTTGTAAGAACTTGGTAAGGCCTTGTGAGAGAGTGACTTGATTCGACCTGACCAGCACCTAGTAGTTGATAGGGACATATACACTGTGATTTGTTCTTTATTTTCTACTAACAATGGCAGGGTCACGCGGATCTACACATGATGGGAACAACAATGACTACCCTCTTTATGCATGAGGGCAACGGTCCTCTCACACCTCGTATGAGAGAAATCATGCGGCGCATTGAGCACTCGCTCGGTGAGAGCATTCGCGATGCCTTGGATAAGATCAACGACAACTTCGCAGCACTCTGCACATGTGTTGAGCTCCTCGAACAGCACCCACTTGTTGGAACCACGGCCCATGATGAGCCAAGGGTAGAGGACCCACCTGCTCGTCGCACACCACCTGCTGCTCGCTCTTGGGCAGATGAGGTGGAAGAAGAAGACATGAACAACTACACTGCTGATATGGAAATAGATGGATTCAATGTTCATAATGATCGTAACCATCGTCGGCTTCGTCACAATCGTCAAGGTATGGGAAGAAATCAACGTGAGGTACGTGACCACAATGGTGCTTTTGGTAAAACTAAACTCACTATGCCTTCTTTTGCTGGAAAATATGATCCTGGTGCTTATCTCACATGGGAGTTAACTGTAGAACAAAAAATTTCTTGTCATGAAGATAAGAAAGTTAGGGCTGCTACTAGTGAGTTTGTTGATTTTGCCTCTATTTGGTAGAGTGAATATGGTTGTACTCGTCAGAACATACCTACAACATGGAATGCTTTGATAATGATGATGATGATATAATAATGATGGTAATATGATGATTATGGAACATGTTAATAGATAATGGAATAATTTGTGTTCTTGCATCATATGCACAATCATGTCATGAAAAAGAAGATCCACCTCGGATGGGCATGCAAGACTTTGGTAGGCCTCTGTTGGACCAAATAAGTGACTAGAGTGGGGGGCGGGGGGTGAATAGAAGCACTTATCTTTTTCACCACCAAGGGAATTCAACTTCTTTATCACTCCAATAGCTATGAAAGCTATGAACATCAAAGACACAAGAACACATTGGAAGTTTTGCGTTGAAACCGAAAAACCCTGAGTTCAAAAACTATCAATCAACCTGACCACCGTTGCCAGGCCGGTCTGACCGTCGGGTTTGGTCTAACCATCGCCGTCGACCATGCATTTGTAGGGACAACATACCAAAACTATCTCGAATTGACCTAACTTTTCATTTTGAGATCCAAATCCCCTAACATTTGAGACATAACTCATCAAGAAGGTCAGGAACGTATTCCAATCGACGATCAAAGCAAATGTTCCACAAATTTCTTGAATGAGGTCAAGAAGGCACGAAAACTAGGGAAAATCAAAACTTGATCTAAAAGCTTGCTCGTGGGTGAAAGAATGTCAAGATGACTTTAGATCAGATCCCATAAGTCCTAGCAAGCTAGATCATAATAAAGGACCCAATCAAAACCCTTTGAACACAAAACCCCCAGAATCATTAAAGAGAGAACAACAACAAGATAGAACTCATCTTGGGGCAATCTTGCTTGGATTGATTAGAGGGATTGTAGGTTTACAACCACACCACCATGGAGGACAAAAGCTCACACTTGAGCACTCAATCTCAATCCATCTCTCTCAAACCCTAGCCTCCTCTATTTCCTCCTCTTTCCCTAAATCACAAATTAGGGTTTCCATGGCTTGGATGGATGGAGGTGCAAATCCTGCACCCTCACTTTTATAGTGGAGGCTATGTCTAGAGAGGAAATCTTATCGAGCACCCGTTAAGCCCACACACAAATGGATCTATACTCACACACACTTCTCAAAGCAGATGACGATCCGGGTTTCCCGAATCCGTCTCTTCATAATCTTCAACTTCTCTTGACCTAAACCACCTCTCCTTACACTGTCTTGCGCCGCAATTTCTCGGTCACCAACCCGGTATTTTGGCGAAGATATCAAAATACCCCTTCTCCATCCTTCTCCAAAGGCCGAGTACAATCAACATGAAGCAATCACATGCTTCGCCCTGCGTAGGTTCATCAGTGGCTCTCTTCATGTCGGCAAGTCCCTCCCATCCGGCTTCCACAGGTACCACCATGACACTTGCACTGATCACCAAGCTACTTGAGGCAACCCATTGCACCAAATTTCCCGTTCAGTTATTCTTGTCCATCTTGCGCCATGCTTAAGTCCAACCACTTCACCCGGTATCCTCTATCGTTCTGGACCTTAGCACTCCTAGCCTAGTCCTGGTCATCCTCGTCGTTGACCATAGTTGACTCCAAGCCACCTACATAACAATAGACCAAGAAATTGATTTCGGGGACAAGGTCCTCGTCACTTGACCCACATTAATCAAAACATGCATCATGCAACACCTATGCACTGACACCCATGACTTTGGCCAATTCCACAATGCTCACCACCTTTCCAGTGTATTAACACACCCTGGACGGTCTGAACGCCGCCCCTCGACCAGTCTGACTGCCCGTAGCGCCGGTCTAACCGCCATCTAGCCAGTCAGACCGCTCCCATAATTCTTCAAAGGACTAGAAAACACCCTCTCTAGATATTTCAGCAAACTTTATCTAGTTTTGCCTTAAAACTCCATTTTCTATGAAACCTGGTGCAAACACACCTCCTAACACTCCCACATAAGTGTTTGATCACATTCCTCAAAAATCAACTTTTCACCCCTGCTCGGTCTAACCGCCTCTAGGGCCGGTCAGACCGCCAGCAACCTAGACAGTCAGGCAATAATCCGCTAAACCAAGGGCTTTTTGGGAACACCTCGACACTTATGCCAATTGTTCAACACACTAAGATTAGGGTCATATCACATGATCTTCACAACCTCCACGCGAGTGGAGAGATCCCCGATCCGAGAAGGATAGGCTTATGATAGCGTGAACACCAACGGGTTCTTACTCATGCTATACCGGTATAAGCCATGTGATGATAAAATGAGCATGTAGTGTAGAATTGCATTGCACTAATGATAAGAGAACTTTTTGTGTGTATGTTTATTGTTTTATTATGTACTTGCCGAATCTTGGACTCACCCTTGCTTTGTTATTGTTTTTATGTGACTATTGAAGGCGACATGCATGGGGGTGGGAATTGATGAGGACGTCACTCCTTTGAATACAAACACCACTCCTCCACCTGAAGTTATACAAGGTCCAATTACAAGAGCACGTGCACAACAATTAAATTATCAGGTGTGCTTGTTTCTATGAGTGCATAATTTTGCATTGGAGGATGGATTGCTACCTAAGTCTTGTGATGTTATTTTACTCAGGAACCAACGTGAGGACCACAACTACAAGTCAAGGCTGACCAACACTCACCCTCCATGCCAATTCCATCTCAGCCTGCACTACAACTCCTCCATGCCCTGTCTCCAAGATAGGTGATGCACCACCTTTAATTAGGTCGCGGGCCATGTAATCACGTGTGGGGCCTAGGAACCTGCTCTACTTTTGCACACCACCCCAAGAAGACCTCAATTCGGACTCCTAGTGGGCTCCACCAGCCCACATGCCAGGAGATCAATTTGGACTCAGCTTAATAGGTCCAAATTGAAAAGGCCATAATTCTAACATACGACGTCTGTTTGGGGTGTTTAAGTACTTGATTGAAAGCTTATCCCAAGACCTTTCCGATGGATCCAGCCCCACCTCCAAATTCATTCAAAGCGCATCGAAATTGTCAAAACAAGACAGTGGATCAGGAGATAGAGTTAGGGTTCGACTCCACTTCTTGTGGCTGCCGCCTCTCCTTTAATATATATTGTGTGCATGCCACTTTTAGGGTTTTTAGGTTTTGGTTAGAGTGTTTTCCCCATTGTGTATGAAACCATTCGTCATGCTTGTGTCGATAGACCAATTGCTACAAATTTAGAACCACATCGTGTGCTTCAATATTATTTGCAATATTTCATATTGCTCTTTTATCTCGTTCTTGCTTGTTCTTCAGTTGCATGCAGGAATAGAACCTCATGTTTAGGCCAACCGCGTTCTTGGCACGGTTGATAATGATTCCGAAGTGTAGTTTAGCGATTGCTTGGTGTTCTGGTCATGATCGGTTAGAAGCCTGTATTGTCAAAATCGTTCTCCTCCAAATCAAAATTATCATAATATCGGAAGATCGGGATGTAACAGCCCCAATTTTAATGAATAGTAATAAAATGCTTTTCATAGCATTTCTGATCATTTTTAAAACATGAGCATCCTGTTACAATTTAAAAACTTCCATTTCAACCCAAATTTGAGACATGTTTTGAAGCTTCAAAATAAAATGCAAGTCAATGCTTGTATTGAGATCGGGGAAGTATTTTTATAAAACACTAGATAAATTATCTTGAATAAAACTATTTTTATCAAATTTTTAGAGATTATTTTGACCTTTTGAAAAATCTCTGTTCTTTATTTAAACCTCTTTGGTCAAAGTATTTAATTAAATATTTTAAATCTTGAACTGTGGTTTTCAAAATTTATCTGGGATCTATATCATCCCAGTAGCTTCGTTGAATATTTTTGTATTTTTATAAATTTATTTGGTATTTTTAAACCTCCAGTCAAACGTTTGATGTTTGGTTTTAGTTCTGGTCAACTTTAGACCCAACCCTAGTCTCTTGGCACTGTTGCGACTCAAACCTGTTGGGTTAAACCCAACCTTGTGCCAATTGGACCAACTTGTCACATGCAAAGGGCTCAGCCAACCACTTTGTACGCGGGCCGTCCGATTTTGAACGAACAAACCAGATGCGTTGGGACGTTCAGACCTTCCGAACCATCCACGCAATCTCCACCGTTGATTTCCAAATGGACCGTCCTGATGCATTGGGCCGTTCGGACCATTCGAACGTCCCATGCGATCTACACCGTCCATGTTCAATCCAACCACGCCATCTTAATTTGGTTTAAACCAGAGCGTGCGCGCCTTTGGATTCAAAATCAACAGCCAAGATCAATTGGGCCGTTCGGACCGTCCGAACGCGCCTTGATTTTGAGCCGTTGGATCTTGATCGTACAATCCTCGTTGAGTGGGCCGTTCGGACCGTCCAAACCCCACTTCAATCTCAACCATTAAATTCTAATCCAACAGTGCCCCTTCTATTCGCTTGAAAAGCCTAAGCACGCCCCTTTTCGCGATCATTGGATTTTGATCGCACGATCAAGATGAGTTGGGCTGTTCGGACCATCCAAACATCCCACTCAATCTAAGCCATTCATTTTCGATCACACGGTCAATATGAGTTGGGCCGTTCGGACCGCCCGAACGCCCAACTCAATCTGAGCCGTTCATTTTTAATCGGACTATCCTCATTTGTTTGAGCTCACTGTTTTTTATCTTCGCTGAGACTAACAGTGGGGCCCGCATGTCAGTGGCTCATCTTCTTCTTCTCCGCGCCATGGCGCCAGCGCCGAGCGCATCGCAAGCGAGGTGGCGTTGCGTCGTGTGTTTGCAGCATGCAATCACCACTTGGCATCAAATCGCTGTCAATTCTAACACGCACGAGCTTCCTCGTTCACTCCGGTGAAGTGACTATATAAACCCTAGCTTTCACTCCCGGCCAAGTTGATGTTGCATTGAGTTCTCCTCATCTCCGGTGTAACCTCTCTCTCTGTGGCACCTTTGTTCATCTCTTTCGATGCCTTGTTCATCCTATTAATGGAAGTTCTTGGCATTGTTTGTAGATTAAGGACGCAAGGTTGCTGTTTGAACACCCGGAGTGCGCACCGAATGCCAATTTCATGTCAATCTTGCATTCGGTGAGTTACTTCCAATTTTATTCGCGTCACATCGTGTCATATGATATAAGGAGCAAAACCCCTCAATTAATTTCATCTTTGGTCAAACAGGTTGGTTGAATTTTGAGAATCTCCTATTTTTGGTCAAATTGCCCCCTTTTGTCTCCAACTCCAGTGGGGTGAGTCTTTTCTCAATTCCTTCTAATCTGAGCTTCTTATGGAGTTATGTAACCTATCTCAATCGCTCACTCTTTGATTCCTTGCTCAGATCATCTTGTCACCGTGGGTTTCTTATTGTCGCTTTCGGCCTTTCTCATCGCCGGCGAGCTCTAGAGCTTCTCCGACCATCCTCTCAGCTTAGGTAGTTCCTTTAGATACCCTAGTAGCATAAGCAAAAGTCTTTTTGCACTTTGTGCGTTCAAATCGGCATAGCCACTTTTGCTGTATTTTGAACCGTCGCTGTTTTCTTGTCGCACCGCCGCTCCGGCCAAACTCCGGTGATGTTCTGACCATCATTAGGTTCACTGCACTATTGTGAATCCATTTTGGTCTTTAGATAGCATCACTTTGGATCACAGCTCCGGCATTTTGTCAAGAAAGCTCTCGATAACTATTTGTTCTGTTGTCGGATTTCCCGATCAGAACTGTAGTTCGTTTTAGCCTTTAATCCTTGTCGGTTAATGCTAGTAAGTGTTAATCTGGGTTACTACCATTACTAATAATAGTTTGTAGCTTAAGCATTTTGTTAGTTTGCACATCAGTACTTTTGATCATGTATCTTTTCATCATTTTGGTATCTGGTATTTTTCTGGATGTTCATTTGCTTTCATCTTTTAGGTTCTGATCTTCTCGACATGAGTGAAAATCTTACTGAACAGCCTGAGAGTGAACAAGTGGTTTATTACCAAAGCAATCATCCTCTTGCACCATGTTGATCCCATTTTTGATAATTAAGTGTTTTGAAATGCAGTGATAACTGTTTGCATGCTATTTTTGAAGTACCAGTACTTTGTGAACTAGTTAGTTATACCCAATCTTTGTGGCTTATCCTTAATCAAACTCATACACTTATGCTTAAGATAGAAATTTGGTGTTAGTAGAGTGTTCTGTAGATTTTTGCTTAGCCTTGCAAGTCTGTAGAACGTTAGATGTTTGACAAGCTTATCTTGTCAGACCTAGGAGACACCTTTTTTATTTCTATCTTTGATTTCTTTGTCAATTTGGTTAAAACTGAAAGTTAAGTTAATTTTTGTTTGATAACAATTTGATTTAGATCTGGACAAGTGGATGCTAGTGATGGTGCTTTCGTGCACGAGATTTGGGAAATGTGGTAGTCCTGTCCGGATCAGTAAGGACCAAACTTTGACCTGTCAATTCAAGTACCTTGCGTACTTCCACATGCGGTGTGTGGGCGCTACTTGGTTAAGTATGGGGCTGATGTTATTGAGTTGAGGAACTGGTGGAGTGAGGACATTTGTGAAGTTCACATGTTCGTAGGGCTCCGATTTCAATTCTATATGTGCAGGGGAGCACAATTTTAATTTCTATTTATTGAATCGGCCTTCCCGACACAACATGTGTGCCTCGGTTAGTAGGCGCTATCCATCGTTTGTACTAAGCGGGATTAGTCGCACATGGATAAATCAACTCAATAATGTCAACTTGTTGAAAATTACCAAATCTTAGTTTACCCGGCCGACATACCAAAGGAAGTGTGTCATCGTTCGGAGGCATCCGAAGGCTTACGGGCTGACTAAGTCATGTGGGTAAAGGTGTACACCCCTGCAGGGTTAAAACTATTCAAATAGCCGTGTCCACGGTTACGGACAACACTTGTTTTGATGGACAACTCAGTATAGACTTTGAAATATTTTTG
Organism: Phyllostachys edulis; assembly: GCA_036346405.1. Taxonomy (NCBI): domain Eukaryota; kingdom Viridiplantae; phylum Streptophyta; class Magnoliopsida; order Poales; family Poaceae; genus Phyllostachys; species Phyllostachys edulis. Next base: position 15,443,090 of record CM070557.1, on the reverse strand, counting down.
TATCATGGGTTTACTGGTTCGGCATGAAGGGTATTCATGCATGTTAATTGGTCAAAGTGGACAACCACTTTGATTTTGTTCTTATTTATGATTAAATTATGTATTTACTTACTGTTTTAGTCCAAATTTGTTTATAAAACTTCCTTAGTAAAACTTGGTAAGCTTAGATGTAAAACTGTTGCTTTATGCAGAAAATTAATACCATTACAACCTTCCTGTTGTCAGCCTTAAGCATGTACAGATTTTATTCCTTTGAATAGGTGGTAGTTTTGTGTAAGTCTTGCGAGTACCTTTTGTACTCAGGTGCTTTAACCACTTGTTGCAGGTGAGGACGGTTACGTGTACGAACTACCCGTTAGTGCCGATCAGGGCGACGCTAACGAGTGAAGCTATTTCTATTCTCCACTCAGTTGCCATTGGGTGATGGGCAAACTAGTTGGAACTTTTGCTGTTTATATTCTTGTTTCATTGCTAAATTTACATTAAATGTTTGCACTGGTCATTGTTTCATTGAACCGAACCCAGCTTATAAAGTTTTGTTATGTATGTATACTGTATGCCTTGTATGACAGGGTACAATGTTGTTTAGGATATATGTACAATAGTCTTTGATCTTGGGAACTATTGTAAGACATATATCCGGGAACCTGGCATTGAGTTTATTCCTTGTAAAAAATTATGCTTTCGGGTGTAATTCTTTAACTTGGAATATATTCAATACCTGGGGTCCTCACACGGGACAACAACACTCATCAGGAATAACACCTACACATCACATGCAATCAACCATGAATTTATCACTTTTAGTTTCCTCAATTATAACTTAGAGAATTAGCTCATCTATTTGGAACTTGATCAGTGGGCATTTGATACTTTATGATAGTTGCATGGATCTGGAGTAGTACTAGTGCGTGTGGTAATGATGAGTTATGAATGTGTTTATGATAATGATTTATTTAATAGTATTGTTGCTAGTCAATGAACCTAGGCACCTGGTTCTGAGCATTCTTGGGCGTGTGGCCCCGAGCGTTCTTGGGCGTGAGATCCCAAGTAAATTGTGAATATTTATCCTTATTTATATTATTGTGATATGCTTGTCGTAGGATAACTTGTTGTAGAGTTTTATTTAGGGATATGATTGTGGTAATTGTGAATAATTATACTTCAAATTTAGAGTGAAAAGTGTAGTGGTGACATTCGGATTTCTTCATATCATCTACATCCTCTCATGGTATTTAGGAGCATCCTCAAGTAGTATTTCTCACCACTCGATGGCTAGGAATAGTAATTCATGCCTATGGTTTCTTTCCTGCTGTGTCTCTTCCTTTATTATACTCTGATACCCTTTCTTATACGCAGTGGCCTCTAGATCAGATTAAAGTTGCGAGATATGGCATGAGCATGCACAATATCAAGAACAAAGTAGATGAATCTTGTAGAGAGAAACGAAATAATGACACCAAAAAAATCATGATGAGAGGGAAAGATTTGCCAAAGCCGATCACAAATTCCTTAAGTACAACCTCAAATGAGTACAAGGTATTGTCGCACTCTCACAGCCCTCTCAAACCTTTTAGGACCCTCGGATCCTTGCCCTATACAAGAATCTACTGAAGAATAACCTTGCATCTAATCCTCATATGCACCTCTTGCTTTAGATGAGTTGGTTTGTGGCATTGGTGCTCCATGACCATCTCTTATGGTTTTATATAGTCCTACTAGTTTTTCTCTAAAGAGAAGTCAGAATCTTATTCCTATTAGGATTCATATAGGAATTCTTGTAGCACACCTCTCCAAGTCCTATTTGATTAGGATATAAGTCACCATACTCAACAATCTCTATCTTGACTCTTATCCGTTGAAGTCACTGTGCTCCTCCAAGATCTCCCTCCAAGTTGGCTCCACCTTTTTTTGTTTTTTTTTCCTTTTTTTTCTGTTTCCTCCAACCTTTGAGAGTACCGCCACCACAGGGGATCATGCACATCACCACAATGTACGTGTTGGTATTCGGGCTTGACCGCCCGAAACGTCCACCTGAGGGTTCATTTATTGTGTAGTTTGGTTAACCACACCTCTTGTTCCTACAACCCTTCATGCCATTGGTTTGTATCACCTCTAAGCTCCACCTGCTTACCGTACCACGTGGTTGGTACCACCACTCCTTCCTTCTTCCAACAGCTCCCACCTTCGTCTCTACGACTGCTAGAGTTTGCAACTGTCTTTGTAGTTTCACACATAACTGCAGATGAGATCTGAGTACCTACCACTGACGAAACAATTTCCTTCTTCTCACTAGGATTTTTTTGTCGAATCTCCTATTGGCCGCTCCACCTTCAAGATTACCCATTAATCAGTATCCTCCATTGTTCCAAATACTTTTCATGATCACCTACCATTTGCAAGTAACTAGCATGACTCCACCTTGAACTGATACCTCATAACGTTTGAGTCCAAGCAACCTCACGAATATTAGATTCTTGTTTAAGCCAGGAACATACCAAACTCCTACAATGTATGTTGCACTCCATCACACATCTCTAATGTAATTGTTCTCACTTCAGTAATTGCATACTCCTTGCAATCCGCTAAGTGAACAGTTCCATGCGTCGGGCGTAGAGATCCTTCATCAAACATCACCCTCACCAAACATATATGGAAGCAACAACCTAAATCTAATATCCATCCATGAGAAGTACCTGATTTACTCACAACAAGTACGTTTGAATCATCTTTCACTACCGCCACTAAGCATGCACCCCTCATTTGCTTCAAATTCAAATAATCTTTTATCATATCACATCCCTCATCACATAGATAGCATACATGTGTTCCCTTGCTCTTGCCCTTCTTCTTCTTGTGACTATTGCTTTTGCATACAACACCTACGTTAGCCAATGATTGATCACTAGAGGATGAAGATTCCGATGGCTTCTTGAAGGACTCAGCCACCAATAGATTTGCAATTGTCTCATTGAAGTTGAGAGTGCTTTCCCCAACGAGAATATTTATCATCAAATGCTCCCATGATGGTGGTAGAGATGATGTCAATATGGTGACCTTATCGTTCTTGTCAATTTTCTCTTCCACGCTAGTCAGTTGTATGATAAGCTTGTTGAAAACATTGAGATGGTAAACAAACCGTGTAGCTTCCACCATACACAACCTATAAAGTTGTTGCTTCAACACCCACCAGTTTGTCAGCGATTTTGCCATATACAATTCTTCTAAGTCACTCCATAATTTCTTTGGCGAATTCTCTTTGATCATCGAGTACTTTACCTCATTACCTCATCAGAGAGACAAAGACGGATTATACTAACAGCCTTCTGCTCCATCACATTTCATTCTTCAATGGACATCATTTTCGGTATGTTCCCTTCAAGAGCATCAATTAACCCTTGCTGGACAAGCACATCCTTCACCATACATTGCTACATGCTGAAATTTTTTCTGCCGTCAAATTTCTCCACTTGATTCCATACCATAGACATCGATCTTGATTTTGTGCCAGCTGACACTTCACCGACGTTCTTGCAAATCAAATAATTTGGTCTTGGCTCTGATACCACTTGTAATACTTTGGTACCCCTTCTTATACGCAGTAGCCCCAAATCGGATCATAATTGCGGGATACGGCATGAGTGTGCACGATATCAAGAACAAAGTTGATGAATCTTGTAGAGAGAACCGAAATAATGACAACGAAACAATCGCGACGAGAGATAAATATTTGGCGAAACTGGTCGCAATTCCTGAAGCACAAACTCAAAAGAGTACAAGAGATTATTGCACTCTCACAACCCTTTGGATCCTTTTAGGACCCTTGGATCCTTGCCCTATACAAGAATCTAGTGCTAAAGAATAACCTAGTCTCTAATCCTCTCAAATGAGTTGGTTTGTGGCTTTGGTTACCATGATTTTACATAGTGCCCCCCAAGTTCTTCTCCAAAGAGAAGTCAGAATCCTAATCCTATTAGGATTCATATAGAAATCCTTGTACACACATCTGCAAGTCCTAGTTGATTAGGATATCAATCACCATACTCAACATCCTCTATTCTTTTTCCTTGGAATGCCAAGTCCATTTGGTAGGGAACTCTGCATATGTCAAACTGCGAGCTTCCTCATGTAATTGGTTAACTGTCATCCACTCAGTGAACATTGTGTTTTCTATGTTTGGTCGAGAAACAATCTAATCTAGTTCCATTGAGCCAGGAAAAACAACAATATGTTCATCCTTAAGGTGAAATTGTAACCTTTCAACTATAGGTTCTCTATGCTGAAGTGGAAACTGAAATATGTGCCAAGCGGCTTCGCATTCATATATGTACCTAGCATCGATGTATCTCTTGACCTTGTCTTCATTGTTTCTTTATTCTTCAGCTTCCAATAATAACACGAATGCCCGATCTTCCTGTGAGAGCCCAGGCGATTTAACTTGTAATACTTAACCTTCCCAACGGTGCTAGCATCACAAGAGATATCTCCTACTCTCAGTGTATTATGTACCTCCTAGGAGCGGTACACATACACATTCACAAACATCAAGCCATACACAGGTTATTACAATACTGCAACCTTCATAATTTACACCTAATGAACATACAAGGTTCAGTTTTCTTACATAGGGCCAACTGGCAAAATAGCATGATACAATATTAAGTACACAGCGGAAAACAGCAAATAAACTGAAATAAAACCATGATTTAACCTTCATAAGAGTCACAATGGCTTGCCATCACCTGCAGGGCAACAACTGACTGGGTTAAACCTTAGCAAATTGGCGTTTCCTATGCATCTTTCCTTACCCGATTCGAGCTCAGCACCTACTATCCAAATTAGTAGATAAAAGCAAACAGTGAGTACACGAATGTACTCCACAAGACAACCAAGCCTATACATAGCGACATACAAGCTCTACTCAATGGAGAAGGCTATAGGGTTTATTTTCAGCACAAAGCAATATTTCAATTGAAATACAAGTAGTAGATTTAAATTGCAAATGAGCAAACATTTTTAATACTTCAGATAACAACGAGTAATTAACATTAGATAACAACTAACATCAACAGGTGACTGCCCCTGTAGCACACAACAATAGCATGAGAACCACTCTTAATACCACCCGATCAAGTTTTATGTTTAAAAATCCAAAATATTGAGTCTAACTCTCGCAAGTCCAATCCCAAGTGTGTCCATAACCAAGGACTTGGCTATTCAAACAGATTAAACCCTACAGGGATGTACAACTTTACTCACATGCCAGACCGCTCTTTTTTCAGGCCACGAAGCACACTTCCGAAGGTTTGCCAGCAGAGCTAAGTCCTACGAGACGTTTTCCAATGCAATGCATCAACTAGGAGCCGCCCATATGGGGGTTAACCCTCCGTGAACCGCCCAAACGGGGCTCCCACGGAGGACCCATACGGTGTGTTGGAGTCATCGGCCTAGCCTCGATAGCTGTCGATGCTCCTCAGGCGAGGGAACCTACCCGAATCCCACCCCGCACATTCCCAACAACAACAGAATATTTTTTCTCCCTAACAACTACCACCTGCGACTCAGAGTCAATGCACAACAAAGCACTAAGTCAAGAGAGGCCCCATAATCTCTTCATGTGGATGCACACAATAATGCTTGGTTTTGGTGAAACAAGATGTTCGGTCCTTGTTGACTTAGGCAAGACCATCCACACACCCAACAGCACACCAACTTTCATTTGCCCAAGTCTAAATCATTTTATTTGTACGTTTAGTTTTCAAATTATTACAACAAAGGGTGCGATACATAACATAATAAAAATGATTTATGATGATCAAGGTTATCAACAAAGTTGACAACCGCCTAATCTACCGAAAACTAAGCATTGCTAAGCATCACACCGAATAAGCATAAATAGACCATATAACCTCCACCGGGCTCTAATCCACCAGTAGAAATATTAATTTAGGCTAGTGGCAGGGGATGAATAATTTTAGGGAATCCATGCAATAGGATTAGCTACCTCTAATCGACAAAATAACTTGAAAAATAAAGCATGCATACAAACAGTTGCAAACAAAATAATATTTTGGAATATAATAGGATCAACATGCATCAAAGGATGGGTGCTTGCCTTTGCTTGCTGGGACTCTAGACATTCTCACGAAAATCTCCGATGCACTCCCGAATCATCGTCATCTAACGGAAAGAATCAACAAAGCGAAAGCATCGAATAAACACCAAAATCCCAAAAGTCTCCAAAAATTATGAAATTAATACATAAGATATATTATGATTTTATATGAAATTATAAATAAAAATTAATTGATTTGGAGTTTGTATTTGAGAGTTATGCCCTAAACGATTTTTGCCAAAAAGAAAATTCAAGAAAATGGCTTGCTCTAGCTTTTGTCCGAATTTAAATCTTTTCGTGAAAATTTCTGGAGTTGTGGTGGAGATGGATTTTACATGGATTGTAAGATAATAAAATGTTATGAACATATGGATTGTAAGATAATAAAATGTTATGAACATAAAAAATTTGAATCACCCCAATTGGAGTTCATATGAATTTCTTGTGGATTTTTGAAGTTAATTCAATTTCTAGTGTAAAAATAATTTGTTTTAGAAATTAATTTGACTTCTGAAATTTTCTAGGATAGTAACATGTTTCAAACCTATTCCGTGCAAAAGTACATTAAAAGTGAAAACCAACAAAAATTGGTTTCACTCAATCTGGAGTTAAAATGAATTAGTTATGAATTTTATTCTAAGTATATACTAATGATTCTTAATCTCTAATTGCTTTACCAATTTTTACCAACCATCCCATTGACTTAATGCTACTCTTGCTACTAGCATATCCATGGCATAAGGTTATTGTCATTTGACATTCATATAACCTAACTCTTGCCTTCTAAATAACTTTACTCTATTAGATTAAATACCAAAGGCTAGTTAATATGAGGTTTACTAAACGAATCATTGCACTTAACATGCATGAATAGAAAAATGGCATGCTAAAAATTATTATGCAACAAAGCCCACTAATTATCATAAACGTGGTAACACAATTATCGCTAAAGGTCTTACCGCAGCACTAGGCGTGCGACTAACACCGGATGTCGTCCTCTTGGCTCCTCGTCCGCATCTGCGTCCTCCATAGTCATCGCTGAACTCGTTCGCGTCCGCCGTAGTCATCGCCGTTTCCGCGTTTACGTCCGCGTCCTTGTCCGCCGTAGTCGTTGCCGGTTTCGCATCCCGCTTGGCTTCTCGTCCTCATCCACATCTGCCATCTTGGTATCATCGCATGCACCGCGCCCTCGGCACTACATGTGCTACACCATCCTCCGTCGCTGCTCTCCCTTGACACCATGTCCCCGAGTCGCTATCGGCCCATTTCGCACCGTCCAGGGTTGTCGTGCCGCATGCATGCACCGCCATGCCATCACCGCACCCTGGCATGACACGCCATGTCGGCTCCACCTCGGCGCTGTGGATGCTGCTGCTCCACTGAGCCACCATCGCCCTTGGTTTGGTCGTGTCACATGCATGCATGTCCATCAAGGTGCATGCACGCATGCGTGTGTAGTGCCGCGATGTCGCCACGCAGCTCCCTACCAAGCCGCAGTCGTGCGGCGGCCAGCCTCGAATTTGGCCATCGCATGTGTAATACCCCAAAATTTATTTAAGAGGGAATAAAGAATTTAGGGAAGATAGCCAATTAGAAAATGAATTTAACAGAAGTTTAGAGGGGGATTTTTGCAAAGTCTGAACAACATGGGATGTGGGCTCTCGGCCCACAGCATGTTGGGCCCAAAGTGGAGGGGGACAACCGGCCACAAGGGAGGGCCAAACCCTAGGGCGCCACCCCCTTTTCCCCCTTGGCCACCATCTCCCCTTTCCCCTCCCCCTTGGCAGCCACTTCCATCAGATCCTACACCTCCCTCCATCCCTGTCCAGCATCTTTAGCAGTGCCTCCCCCCTGGTGAAGCTCCTTGCTGTCGACCAATTGGAGGAAGAAGGAGATCTCCATTGTGGTGGCCAGCCAAGAAGAAGGAAGAAGAAGGAAGGGAGAGGGATCACGTGGTGGTTCTCGCATTCTTCAGTGGATTCTCCAAGGGTAATCCTCAGTCCCATTTGATTAGTCGTGTAGTCTTGCGTTTTGGCAATATCGGTATTAGATCGATCTTTGTCAGTTTGTAGTGCCCAGTTGTTTTAGGATTGTTAACTACGAATTCTGGTCTGTCCATCTCCTAGAGAATTGTGGGTAGCATCATTAGCTTTCCATAGGATCTTGGATCAGGTCATTTGGATGAGTGGATCGTAAGTTATGATTTTTGCAACGTCGCTGTTCAGAGGCTCTGTCAGAATTTTGGCAGCTAGTATTAACTGGTTATTAAAAATTAGGTAACGAATTACTTAGAGGATCTCACCTACATGAAAGTTGTAGGTTATTTAATAAGGTTTGCAGAAAGCTAGAGAACATAATTTTTGGATGTTTGTACTGAAAGTTATGTAAGTTTTAGTCTCGCTGTCCAGAACCTCTGACAGGATTTAGTAGTTTGAGTAATCTGTTTGGTAGGGATAGAGGATGACAGAATCTGGAAATCTCACCAACTAGTTTTATGTGGGTATTTAATAAGATTTCCAGATAATCAAAGAACACCATTTTTGTGTAAATAGACGAGAAGTTATGAATTTTAGAAGAAGACTGTTCTGTTTTGGGGTAGATCGATGTTCATGGGAGTTGGTGTTTTGGGCTACGCTAGAGAGCGTAGTTAGTCATATATTTGTTTCTAGCAATGTCTTATCCAGAAATATTCTCTTAGTGTGGTTGTTAAAAATATTCAGGTGGTGGTTTGATTCTGAGGGCAGCGCCCTCTTCACGTCATCAAGTTTCACACGATTGAGGCAAGTACAATTAGTGGTAGAACAATTAAAGTGACTATTCATGAATGCTTGTTTTATGATTATGTTCTTTACTCATGAATGTCACTGTTGGTCATTACATGCTTATGTTGGATAAATGAATGGACTCATATGCATCATGTCATTATCCTTGAGACTTGGCCACGTGGTGGCCAAGTATTGATTTTGAGGTCCCCGTCATGTATTAGACGGGCTTGAGGTCCCCACATGTAACACCCCAACTCAACAATGAGCCTGGAATGCTACTAAAATTAAACTAAACTAAACTAAACTAAGATCAATTACCTATTTCGGCAGAACCTCCTTTGTATAATTAGCTATACCGAGGTTCCATCAATTGATCATAGCAATTAACACTAAACTTAATATTCAGGTTCATTCAGGCATGCAAGGTAAACCAATAATCATAAACAAAACTTGCTATTCTCCTTATTACAAATAAACTGAAACATTTAACCAATCATACGCGGATCTCAAGCAGTTTGCTAAATATTAGAACAAAGACTAAATAGTAGTCGCCTTAAGGATGAGTGGTAGTGAGTGCATCCAAACATCTACTCCCTCCCATGCATGCCGTTCTTGCCAGTTGTACCTAAAACATATCAAAGCAAGTGTGAGTCCAAAGACTCAGTAAGTATCAACAAGGTTAAAGTTAAAATCACAGTCATAGCATCAATATTCCAAATAAAACATTTCACTAATCATAAACATCATGCTTATGTAATGCATCCATGCAATGCACCTTTTAAACTTTGTCTCTTTTCGCATTTTACCGGTAATGCGAGGTATACATCCGTCGATGTATACCCTTGCCTATGCACCCTGGCATAGGGACCAAGAGCCTATACTCCACAAGTATAGGGACCTATGCCCATCACCATCATGATGGGGACATCTTTACTCATTGCCCACATTCTGCGAATGTGGGCACCTCAAGCCCGTCATTTACATGACGAGGACCTCAACAGTTCATACTTGGTCACCAAGTGACCAAGACTCAATCATGCTTTGACATGCATATGCACAATGACATCATCTTCCAAATATATGAACTCAACATGTACATAATATCATGTAAGCACTAACATCATACACAAGAAGCTTTAACCATAACTTGCATTTACCAAGATATATTGTAATTCATCACATTAACATCCATGCATGGCTATTACTAACAAGATACAATCAATATCAGCAAACAATCATAATTATTCTACAACCCGAATACTTGCCTCAACCGTGCGAGAACGGTGGACGCGAAGAGGGCGCTGCCCCTGGGATCACGCTCCCACTGAACATAATGATAACCTAAACTACGACAAGCATACTGGACCAAAAGCATAAATAAGAACACAATTGAACTCGCTAAACTCCCAAGCGTTTCCAATCTTCCAATTTCTACCGATCGATTTGGTGTTCACTGCGGACAGTCAACTTCTAAAATACATAACTTTCTGCTCAGGAGTCCAAATAAGATGTTCTAATACTTTCTGGAAATATAATTAAATTACATAAATAAACTTAGTTGGGGAGCCCTTCTGATTCTGCCATTGACTGCCCCTACCAAGCCAATCTACAGAACATCAATTATCACGTCGGGTTCTCTGGACAGTACACTAAAATTATCATAACTTTTGCTACGAAAGTCCAATTCTTACGTTCTTTAGCTTTCTGGAAAGGTGACGAAATTACCCATCTTTTTTATTATAAAAAGATCCTCTGATTTCGTCTTTAACTAATAGATTAACTCAGATTGCTACAGACTGTCAGGATGTTGCCAGATTAACAGGACAGCGGCACTAAACAATTCATAACTTTCTAACCGTTAATCAGATTTGGGCGTTCTTAGCGGCCACGGAAAGCTAATGACGTAACCCAACTATCTCTAAGAGGGTGGATCCCCAGATTCTGCTTCTAGAAACATGAAATCCATGGATCAAACTACTAGACAGAATGCGATCTAGATAACCGACTTTGCTAAAACAACTAATTAAGCATCTACTCAAGGAGAAACAGCGATTACCCTTGACGACACGATGAAGGGCCTTCTGAGAACAATGATGATCGCCCGCCTATGATCTCTCCCCTTCCTCTCTTCTTCCTCCTCTTCCTCTTCTTCTTGATCAACAGCAGGGAGCACCGACGGCGAGGAAGGGAGGCACCACCATGGAGGAGAGGGGCGTGCTACAGTAGTCGTGGTACGGTGTCGGTGGTGGTACTGTAGCTACGATGTGGCTAGGGTTTCCCCCTTCCTTTTATTGGTGGCCGGCCCCTCATGGGCCTCCTAGGCCAAGGCCCGAGGCCCAAGTTGCCGAAGAACTGCAGAAACCCCCCTTTTTTATGTCTAATTTCTCTTTTAAACGCTTTCTTTCGTATAATAAATCGGAGTATTACATTAAAACCCCCTCTTTCTCCTGTTCAATTGCTTTGCTAAAAGAAACATTCTCCCGATTTAATTATTCTCTCCCGATTTATTTATTCTCTCCCGATTTAATTTTTGGGGTATTACATTCTACCTCCTTAAATGTAATTCGGCCAATTCTATTCAACCTCAACACCAAAGAATAACCACTGCTAAAAGATTTACTAACATTACTATGTACCTGCCGTGAATAACTTTGGATAATGCTCGCGCATGCGAGACTCCAATTCCCAAGTCGCCTCTCTCTCGGACTAATGGGACAAAGGCACCTTGACACAAACCAACGACTTGTGCCTCAGCACTCGCTCTGACCTCTCTAACAACGCACAGGATGCTACTCAAAGGTCAGCGGCTCCCGCGAAACTTCAAACTTCGGACCTCTCTGGTACTCACTCAGCACTGGAACAAACAAGACGATGTGTACTCCGCGCATGGACTCAATACGGTCCTAACGTTTTGCCAACTTCAAACTTCCCACAACTTCCAGAAACAAACCAATGTACCTTGGGATATCCTTCCCTTTGGTACCAAACCACAGAATTTGTGCATAAGCATATGGAACGCTCATTCTATCTTCAGTCGATCTCTTCATCCTAACCAGGAGGGTCTTCGTTAAGTAGGACGCCAAATACAACTTATTTTAATCGACTCTAAAAATCAGATTCAACTAAAATCAAAGGATTCACAATGCAATTCCAACTTCCCTCAAAACACTCAAATCCAAAATCGAAGATTCCCCATGAAAACCTTTTCACAATCCAACTAGACAGTTTGCAATTAAACTCCACATAAGCCAAAAGAAATCACGCGAGTGCTCAAATCAACTACTTCATTTTTTTTCCTGAACCGGAAAGAACCACCTCGCCAACATAGAGTCAACTCAAATTGTACATGATCTCCATTATGAAAACCCAACTCAACTAGAACTAATAGATCACTTCTCTACTCGAGAAAACCTTCTTTTCTCGAGATGTCCTTTAAGGATAAATCCTTTCCCAAATCATGGGCTTCGAAATCATCACACTAATTCATTCTCTGAACCTATAATCCCCAAAATGATCCTCAAACCGAAAGAACAACCATACTTATTTAGAGGGACGCTATTAATCCACAAAGGAATTCTCTAGTCCACTCCTATACCAAGGGGATTATTTTGACAAATGGTTTTCCAACACTTTAATAAAGATTATTCATTCTCAACCACACCACCTCGTTCTGTTACGGACAATCCACTTGAAATTCTCAGCGCACATGCTCATTTGCTTTACCCCAAAGTATTCTATCAAGATCAACACACTATTTAAAATTCGCTTCTGTTCATCTACCTCTACACATAATATTGGGTCTCCAAGGTCCTAGCATAATAATGCAAAGCTTAAATTCAACCTCCAAGTCTTCTGCCATGAATTTCTGGTATAATTCATAGGAAAACCTCATATTCCTTTACTAAAATTTCACACAGCTCAACAATAACCTCAATTATTATTATCAATATTCCTCACTAATCAAGTAACCGCCCAAGGTGATTTATTTCACCAATATTAGATCTCCTCTAATCCACACCAATCCAATTCAGATACATAACCACAGTATACCCATTCGCAATACTCTAACTGGTTGACCAAGATTCAAACATTCTCAATCACTAACATCGATAAATAAATAAATTCTTGACCAAGTTATCCTTAAAGATAATCTAACCCCCATAGGGTTACTCACTGAGGCCGAATCATACTTGACAATATCTCAACAATTCCTGCTATCCCATTAATTAGCACAACGCTTAAGTTTTTCCACACCGCTACTCTAATTAAACTTCACCATCATAACTCTTCTACACAATATTACTAAGTATCCAATTGCGATACTCTAATACATTTATCAAGAGTCCATACTTTCGATAATCCTAACATGGGCAAAGGTTATTGGATCATAATTCGCCATAGGTTCTACTAGTTGTAACACTAATCAATTTTATTTCATCGACAAACATCCCTTTTAAATAGAACTCCCTCCAGGTGTTATAGGTCAAAACCAATTCACTGTCTTATGTACTTCAAATAGGTTGGTTCCCAAAATCTCACCACTACCAAATACTTGTCCACCAACAACCAGTCGCTATATTACACTTTAGAAGACTTGGCAACATAAGTTGGTTAATTCCTTTCTCAAAAGGAAGGAACAAACCAAAAACAGGTTCCAACGCACAAGAAAACGTTGCTCTGGAGGAGCACGAGACCAAGAAGAACAATCAAATAGCAATGACCTCGGAAAGCAAAATACGAGTCCACAGTTGAGGGCACATGTCCCACAAGAAGGAATATCAAACGTCCATAAATCAAGATAAAACATTACTATTGAAACTCAAGAAACTCTTAAGTTGTAACCACAGAAAAGTTGCAGATTACAATTCTTAACTCCAACCTCAAATGCTTATGGTACACATCTTCCGTTAACAAAGAAAATAATTTTCTTTGATTACAACATTACTTGCCAATCCAAACAAGAAATGCCTACCAAACGGAACCTTCCCATACGTCACTTTGCTCAATTAATTCCATCTACTACGTAAATCATGAACTCCCAAAAGACCACGAATGCAAACTCCAAACATTTCCTTTAACTGATATTACGCAAGGCAATTAACTTCCTTTCTCTCTAGAAGAATCATCACCACTACAACGAGTCAGAATCTCTTGTGGACAATCTTGCAAACATCAAGAATAAGCTACTCTTAACAAGATTCGCTATCGTCAACTCTTCCTTTATAAAGCCCCCAAAGACTCACCAAAATGTTACATACCCCTTTGTTACCTCATCCTCAATTGAGTGTATACCCAATTCTTTCACTCTCACTACAACAACCACTTTATTTTAGAGGGAAACTACTACACAATTTAAAAGGTTATTCCAAAACCCTTTCATCAAATACAAACTATTATTCGATAGTTCTACCATCATGTAAACATTGTTCATCCGTTAAATCCCATCAGCTTATCTCTTAGTGATGCTCAACACCAAACTTTAATAGACAATAATTGCACCTAGCAATTACATATAATCACTAAGTATCCACCAAAGGTTACTCCAAGATTAATATCCACTAAGACAATAATCTAACTCCTTTTGAACCTAACCATCCCAAACTGTTAGATTAATCCATTGAGACCTGTTAATCCAATTTACCAAAGAAGTTTACCAAATGTATCACTACTAATGATCAACTCAATTCATCAATGTTCCACACCTCTTATTAACTCTATTGATTACAATTAGGTATAGCCATACTCTTAATCACGGCTCGTCAACAACTACTACAAGTCACTTTCAAATTTATCAACTTTCCTTTCAAGGATCTTAGTTAAGATCGATCATGCACACACTGTAGTCCTAACCTAATGATCCATATCATATCCATTAATTGCTTTGATTATAACCTCTCACTTAACCAAGACAAAACATCGCTAAAGGGTTTAACATCTTGTTTCATAAAAGAGAACCATCAATCTTCAACACTCAAAATACCTAAGAGAGATACATTGAGTCAAAGCTTCCACGCATTAAAGGACTTGCAAAAGGAAATTTTCATTATCCAAATCATCAAGCAAAATAAATGGATCAAAATTTTCCAATAAGGAAGACAAACTCCAATACTGAAGGTCAAACTTGACAATTAACCAAGTTCACCAGCCGCAAGAATAACTCATCGGTTGGGAAAACATTGATTGCTTTACGAGCAACTTAAACCAATGGGAGCACAAAGAACGTCTCTCAAAGAATCCCATCAACTGGAATAGACTACTAATCCAAGAGAAGTTCATCAGCCACAACTAGATAAGAGTTGACCAAATTCAAATTTCAAGGAAGAGAACAACTCTTCTAAATATACTCGCTATCAACGCCCGGTATTACAATATCCATGTGGACACTTCGCTATTCCTATACCACGAACGGTGGTGTAACTTTGCATGCTGACCAGGACCACAACCATGACCTCCACCTCTCAACGTGGGTTATCCCCACACATATAACCATAGTATTATAATATAGATATATCATATCATCTCATAACAGGAATCATTGTAATAGCCTCAGCCCTAATATACAGTAATAAAGTACTGTTCATGTCATTAATGTTCATTTAGGCAATTTAGGTAACATGTTACAAACCATTTTCCCAAAAATTCTATTGCAAACTCCAAATTGATCAAAATTTTCAAAGGAAAGACCATCCAATGTTGGTATTATGACTGGGATTTATTTTAATTAAAAATCAGATGAATTATTATGGCCAAAAATAATTTTTGTTGAATTTATGGAAATTATTTTGATTTTAGAAAAATATTGTCTTTAAATAAACCCTAGTTGATTTAAATGAATTAATTATGTATTTCTAAAGAAGAAACAGTGGTTTTAAAATTTATTTGGGTAGTATATCATCCTAGTAGTGATTCTGCAAAATTTCATGAATTTACAAATTTATTTGCTATTTTAAAACTCCCAGTCAAAGTTCTTGCAATTTTGAATTAAATCTGGTCAAATCTCTCGGTCTAGCACTATAGCGGCTCGGCCTTACCTTGGTTGGACCCAACCCAGTGTGCACAACTGGCTCAGTCACGTCCCTCGTGCACGCCGAAACCCTAGCCAAATCCCACCGTCCTTTTTCGCGCAAACGGACCGGATGGCATGTGTTGTTCGGACCGCCTCCAACCCCCTCTCAATCTGGGCCGTTGGATCTCAATTCGACGGCATCGCATCTTTTCTCTATCTCTGAAACCCTCCTCACTTCCGGCCACCGTTGGATCTGCAATGGACCGTCCTGATCCATTGGGCCGTTCGGACCGCTGCAGTCCCCTATCCAATCTCAACCATCAAATCTAAATCGGAGGGCTCCTGTTAGCTGGGCACTTCGGACCACCCGCCAACCCCTTGATCTCGGTAGTAAAGTTAGATCCCACGCAGCGGGTGGATCACGTTGAAAACCCCGGGCGTGTATCTTTTAGGCCACCGTTGGATTTGAATCCAACGTCCTTCCTTGATTGGGCGGACCGGACCACCACAGAGCCATTTCATCTTAACCGCTTTTTGCGATCGGACGGCTCGCGTGGGTAGGGATGTTCGGATCACCCGAGCTCCATTCGATCTTAGCCATTCATTGAAATCGCACGGTCCTTACATACCGATACCGCTTTCGGTGTGTCTTGGCCTTGAATCACAAATTACCAACTTTGAATCGAGCGGTGGCTGTGCGTCGCAACTGATTGCGTGCGTTGCATGCTGTGGTTACCCCTGGGACCCGCATGTCAGGGACGGGTTTTGCTCCCATGCGTGCGGTGCACCAGTGCAACAATCCTCGCCGGCGTTGAGGTCGTGAACAGTGTTTAGGAAGATATTTCTTTTGATAGTTATCCCTAAGTGCCACCTCATTAGCTCTAGATGGTTCCCGTGAGCTCTAGGAACTCCACATTATATAAACCCTAGCTTTAGGTCTTCTGCCATTATTGACCAGGAGTAGCTCTCTCACTTTGCCTTCATACCAGTGAAGCTTCTCTTGTTCTATCCTTGTTCAACCTCAAGAAGGTCTGCATCTCATACTAATATGAGTTTTGGACATTTCTTGTAGGGTTGAACAAAAGGTTTTCTTTTCGGTCACTAAAGCCAGTGAGAACCCCACCTTGGTGCAACCACATCCTGGTGAGATGGTTCCTTCTTTTCTTAGCAAGAAAATGACTAATGATCTTTAGAGACTTAGTTCTACCATTCTTGTTTTGGTCAGAATCAAAGAAAGGACTTGGATCTTTTCTATTGACCAGAACTGATCCTTTATCCTCTAACCCTAGCTGGTAAGTATACCTTGGCTTCTGTCACTTTAAGCTTCCTAAGAACCTCAGTAGCTCACAAGAATCACTCATCCATTCATGTGATGCTCCTATCTTGATTTAGCTAAAAACTTGTATTTTAATTTTTCGGTTTTTCATATCGTTTCAAGAACTTTAGATTTCTCATACTAGTATGTTAGTTGTTTAGGTCCTAATAGAAACCCTAGCAGCATCATAACCTTTCTATAAAGTTTTTAAAGTCCCTAGTTCTTTCTTTAATATAAATCTCTTCTCTGTCGATTTTGCCGACTAAAACCGACAAATGGTGTAGTTTCCATTTCTTTCTTATACTAGTCGGTTAAGGGTTAGTGAATAGGAGTATGGTATTAAGTACTTCCTAGATAATTGTAACTTCCATTAAAATTCTTGTCTGGTGTTGTTCTCCGTGCCAACCAAAACTGGTAGTTAAAGTATTACTGTTTTGGGTTATTGGTCCAAACCGACAACACCAACTAATTCAGTCCAACATCTTACATCACTAATGATAGATAATAAATGGGTGTATAGTTCCACGCTGCCCAAAATGGTAAGGTTCCCTTACTATTTATTGTTGTCCAAACCGACAACAATTATAGCAAGAAGTCAAATCCTTAAAACTGCTCTTTATAGATATTAAATGCCCAGTTAGATTACAGCACTAAGCTTTATACACTTAACTAACATGCAGTATCTCATTTGTATGAAGTTAAGCTAAATAATTAAATTAATTACAGTTGTCCTGTTCCAGTTCAACAACCTGATACTGTAGCTATAAGCTAAAACTTAAACCTGAATAATAAATGCCAATGGATAGTATATATGGGTTATTAACTTAATAAATTAGATATAGCTTAAGCATACTATTACTCCTGCATTAAGACCTTGACCATACATTCTTTTATGCATCTTGTTCTCTGTTTTTCCTGTGTTCATTGGAATTCTTTTATTCTCTTTTAGATACTGGTTCTTCTGAGTTTGTTGAACCTTTTGTTGAATCACAAGAACCTGAGCAAGAGGTTATTTACTACTATCAAGGCAAGCTTCCTCTCTGCACCATGTTGAGCCTAATCTTTTGAACTGTAGATTTACAAAATACAGTGACACTGTGCATGCAACTTTATAAAAATTTATTTGTGCTCTGTTCCTAGTTAGTTATACCCTGAACTTGTGGTTTATCTTTAATTTAATCATACACTCAACCTAAGGTAGTCTGTGATGTTATAACACTAAATTTTAACTTTTGCTTAGCCCTGCAGTCCATAGAACGGTAGTGTTTGACAAGATTATCTTGTCAAACCTGGGAACAACAAATAATTTGTATTTATCTTTGATCCTTGTTCAGTTTATTTGATTTGGAAATGCTTCTAAATCCTGTTATCAATTAATTCAAATCTGGACAAGTGGATGCTAGTGATGGTGCCTTTGTGCACGAGATTTGGGAAATATGGATGTCTTGTGCGGGTTGATTAAGGACCGAACTCGACAATTTAATTCAAGTCCCAACGCATTTCCACACGCAAATGTATGGGCGCTGTTTGGTTAAGTAAAGGGTTAGTATTATTGAGTTGGATCTTTGGAGAGTAAGGACATGTGTATTGATTTCATATGGCATAGATGCTTAAGTCTTGGGCCGTGTCGTATGCCATGTGGAACTTATATTGATATCAGATGTTCTTAGAAGGGTAAGGGCGTAGATGTGTTACATCGCATGTACGTTCCTTCAGGGCCCCGACTGCGGTCTAATATGTGTGGCTAACACGAGTTTGCATTTAATTGACTAGGTCGGCATTCCCGGTACAACATGTGAGCCCCGGTTGAATATATGCTATCAGTCGTTGTTAAGCGGGATTAATCTCACATGGGTCATCCAACTCAATAGTGTTAACTTGTTGAAAAATACCAAATCTTAATTTACCCGGCCGACACACCAAAGGCAGTGTGTTATTATTCCGGAGGCTTACGGGCTAACTAAGTCATGTGGGTAAAGATGTACACCCTTGCAAGGTTTAAAACTATTCGAATAGCCGTGTCCACGGTTACGGACGATACTTGAATTAATGTCATCTGTATAGATTTTGTTCTAAGTTTGGTTTGGGAATTATTTTGGCCTGATTGTTGTCATGCATAGGTGATTGTGAGCTGTCATTTACTTTTGTTACTGTTTATGCCTATAATTGCACCTACTCACTGTTTTAGTCCAAATCAATTTATTCAAATTGCTTTATCAAAACATAGCAACTGTAGGTTAAGATGTATCGCTTTATGCAAAATTGAACCAATTAAGCCTCCTGTTGATAACCTTATGCATATAAACTCCTATTCCTTTGTATAGGCTCTATCAAACACTTTCTTTTATTAGTTTGTGTAAGACTTGCTGAGTACCTTTTGTACTTAGGGTTTTATGACCTCTTGTTGCAGGTGAGGATGGATATCTTTATGAGATGCCCGTTAGCGCCGATCTGGGTGACGCTAACGAGTAATGCTAGTTCTAGTCTCCACGCAATAGCTCGGGGATGATGGGGCCATTGGTGGTTTTATCGCTTATTTTGCTTCATTGTTGCTTTTTTGTTAATGACCCAAGGTCATCTGTTCTGTTAACTAATTCGGGTCTGTAGCAGACCTGACACTGTAGCAACCGAATTATGATGTAATTATTGATGTATAATATTATGTGAATGTGTGACTTGTATGTGATTGATGCAATGTTGATTAAGGATATATGCGCAATAGTCACTAATCCTGGGAACTATTGCATGGCATATATCCGGGAACCTAAATGTTGGATTGTTACTTATTATGATTATGCTTCTAGTATAATTTTTATTAAGGACATTACACTGTTCCTTGATTAAGAATTATGCTACCAGTATAATTTTTAATTCGGCACATTCCAATATTTGAGGGTCTCACAATCATCAATATAACTCAACGGAAGCGTAAATGCAATGCAAACCCAAAACCCACCTACTGTGCTTAGTGTGTAAAAATTAATGTTTCATTAACCACGGACCTACAGCCCGCTCTGATACCAACTGTAACACCCCAACTCAACAATGAGCCTGGAATGCTACTAAAATTAAACTAAACAAAACTAAACTAAGATCAATTACCGATTTCGGCATAACCTCCTTTGTATAATTAGCTATACCGAGGTTCCATCAATTGATCATAGCAATTAACACTAAACTTAATATTCAGGTTCATTCAGGCATGCAAGGTAATCCAATAATCATAAACAAAACTTGCTATTCTCCTTATTACAAATAAACTGAAACATTTAACCAATCATACGCGGATCTCAAGCAGTTTGCTAAATATTAGAATAAAGACTAAATAGTAGTCGCCTTAAGGATGAGTGGTAGTGAGTACATCCAAACATCTACTCCCTCCTATGCATGCCGTTCTTGCTAGTTGTACCTAAAACATATCAAAGCAAGTGTGAGTCCAAAGACTCAGCAAGTATCAACAAGGTTAAAGTTAAAATCACAGTCATAGCATCAATATTCCAAATAAAACATTTCACTAATCATAAACTTCATGCTTATGTAATGCATCCATGCAATGCACCTTTTAAACTTTGTCTCTTTTCGCATTTTACCGGTAATGCGAGGTATACATCCGTCGATGTATACCCTTGCCTATGCACCCTGGCATAGGGACCAAGAGCCTATACTCCACAAGTATAGGGACCTATGCCCATCACCATCATGATGGGGACCTCTTTACTCATTGCCCACATTCTGCGAATGTAGGGACCTCAAACCGCCATTTACATGACGGGGACCTCAACGATTCATACTTGGTCACCAAGTGACCAAGACTCAATCATGCTTTGACATGCATATGCACAATGACATCATCTTCCAAATATATGAACTCAACATGTACATAATATCATGTAAGCACTAACATCATACACAAGAAGCTTTAACCATAACTTGCATTTACCAAGATATATTGTAATTCAGCACATTAACATCCATTCATGGCTATTACTAACAAGATACAATCAATATCAGCAAACAATCATAATTATTCTACAACCCGAATACTTGCCTCAACCGTGCGAGAACGGTAGACGCGAAGAGGGCGCTGCCCCTGGGATCACGCTCCCACCTGAACATAATGATAACCCAAACTAAGACAAGAATATTGGACCAAAAGCATAAATAAGAACACAATTGCACTCGCTAAACTCCCAAGCGTTTCCAATCTTCCAATTTCTATCAATCGATTTGGTGTTCACTGCGGACAGTCAACTTCTAAAATACATAACTTTCTGCTCAGGAGTCCAAATAAGATGTTCTAATACTTTCTGAAAAGATAATTAAATTACATAAATAAACTTAGTTGGGAAGCCCTTCTGATTCTGCCATTTACTGCCCCTACCAAGCCAATCTACAGAACATCAATTATCACATCGGGTTCTCTGGACAGTACACTAAAATTATCATAACTTTTGCTACGAAAGTCCAATTCTTACGTTCTTTAGCTTTCTGGAAAGGTGAGGAAATTACCCATCTTTTTTATTATAACGAGATCCTCTGATTTCGTCTTTAACTAATAGATTAACTCAGATTTCTACAGACTGTTAGGATGTTGCCAGATTAACAGGACAGCGGCACTAAAAAATTCATAACTTTCTAACCGTTAATCAGATTTGGGCGTTCTTAGCGGCCACGGAAAGCTAATGATGTAACCAAACTATCTCTAAGAGGGTGGATCCCCAGATTCTGCTTCTAAAGACATGAAATCTGCGGATCAAACTACTGGACAGAACACGATCTAGATAACCGACTTTGCTAAAAACAACTAATTAAGCATCTACTCAAGGAGAAACAGCGATTACCCTTGACGACATGATGAAGTGCCTGCTGAGAACAACGATGATCGCCCACCTACGATCTCTCCCCTTCCTCTCTTCTTCCTCCTCTTCCTCTTCTTCTTGATCAACAGCAGGGAGCACCGAAGGCGAGGAAGGGAGGCACCACCATGGAGGAGAGGGGCGTGCTACAGTAGTCATGCTACAGTGTCGACGGCGGTACTGTAGCTACAGTGCGGCTAGGGTTACCCCTTCCTTTTATTGGTGGCCGGCCCCTCATGGGCCTCCTGGGCCAAGGCCCGAGGCCCAAGTTGCCGAAGAACTGCAGAAACCCCCCTTTTTTATGTCTTGAACGCTTTCTTTCGTAGAATAAATGAGAGTATTACATTAAAACCCCCTCTTTCTCCTGTTCAATCGCTTTGCTAAAAGAAACATTCTCCCGATTTAATTATTCTCTCCCGATTTATTTATTCTCTCCCGATTTAATTTTTGGGGTATTACACCACACTTGTGAAGTGTGGGCTGATGGTCCCTGTGCTAGAAGGCACAGGCATGGGTATGCATCGACGGATGCATACTCCGCATTACCGGTAAATGCAAAGAGAATAGAAAAGGTGCATCTGTGGTATTTGCATTGCATGAGCATATAAGCTGATTTGATATGAATAAGTGTGTGGAATGATTGTGACAAAGTTGTATGTCGAATAACTGTATTAATTGTACTTTGCTGAGTCATGAACTCACACTTGCTGTTTGTTTATATTTTTAGGTACCTCTTACGTGGACGTCATGCATGGGAAGGGCTAGTAATAAGATCTGTTGCACACCACCACGAACCACTCATGAATGATTAATTTTGGACTATGAATTAATAATTGAGCAAACTGCCAAGATGACTTTTTATTTGTTATGTCTTTATGCATCTGTTGTTTTGTAATAGAGTTGATTAGCGTATCATGGAAGTTTTTATGATTATGAATTAAGTTGGATGTTTGAAATATTTGAATATATTATTGAATTTTGTTAGAACCTCTTGTATGCTTAACTGTACAAAGGAGGTTCTGCTGAAATTTAGTGTAATATCTTAGATTTTAAATTATTACCTAGTTATTTTAGTAGCATTCCAAGCTCTGTTGAAATTTGGAGTGTTCTGACATGCATACAAGGGCATGAAAGATCGCACCGCACTCGGATCGCCACCTTCGCCACGCCCATGGTCAAGCATACACGCATGTGCTCGCTACGCCACACAGAGCCACTGCCTCGACGCCACGCCACCATGCCGGCCTCGAGCTTCCTCAGCCGCCTCGAGCAAGCTGCGGCGCCGCTGGCCTTCATGCGCCGTTGCAGGCACTCAGGCTCCTGTGGCCACGCCACCACCGGGCAACCTCGCCGAACCGCCGCCGCTACTGCCTCGGTCGTGCCATGCGCTAGCAGTCGTGCCCTTGGCTCGATTGCTCCATGCTGCACCTCGGACTGCCGCCTTCGGCCACGCCCATGGCTGCCGCGCCGCATGCGCTCGCTACGCCACATAGAGCCATTGCCTCGGCGCCACGCCACCATGCTGGCCTCGGTCTTCCTCGGCCGCCTTGCGCGAGCTGCGGTGCCGTTGGCCTTCATGCTCCGCTGCCGGTGCTCAAGCTCCTGTGGCCACACTACCACCTATAGGATCAAGGATAACCGATTAGAGGGGGGGTGAATAGGAAGTTTTTAAAACTTTTTCAACTAATTAACAATTTTAAACTTGATTGTCTTAACAAAACTTCCTAGAATAAATACAAAACAAGAACAACTATGCTTTTTAAGACAATTATGAGCTTATGTTAATACTAGATACAATTCTAGCTAAGCAAATCTACACAAGTAAATTGCTAGAAATGTAATTGCGGAATTAGTAAAGACAAGAGTAAACCACAATGAAGACAATGAAGTTTTTCCCGTGATATCGAAGACTTGCCGGTCTTCACAAGTCCACGTTGAGGAAACTTGAACGAATCAAGTTGGCTCTACAAATTAAGCCTTAACTCTCGATCACTATGATTGCTCTTCATCCACTCCGGAGATGGCGAGCACGTAACCACTTTCACAATTCCTTGCCGGGTCACTTCACAAGCTTCTTTGAAGTGATCACTGCACAACTTCTCCTTCAAGCCGTCTAGGTGCCGGCAAGCACCAAGAGTAACAAATCGTCGCGCTCGCTTGAAGACTATCAAGTGCCAAGAATGATTAACTAATGATGCAATGCACGCACTTGAATAGCTCTCAACTACCTCAAAAATGGGAATTCAATGCAAATGAGTAGAAGAGGGAGCACCAAAGCCTCAAGTGTATTCAATATGGCCAAATGTTCTTGGCTTAGTGCAGGTGGGGGTGTATTTAGTGCCGTTTGGAACAAATCCCTAAACTTTTCAGCATTTATGGTAATATCATCGTATAAACCCGGTATTACCGCAGTCGAAGATCAACGGTCGATTGTTGTTCATTAAATACGTCTGTTATAGCCATTACAGAAAAGTTGTGGTACTACCGCCAACTAAAAACTGGTACTACTGCACAGTGGTAATACCGCTCGGCTATATCGGTATTACCGATTTCCAGAGGATTGAAAAACTCAGAAAAAAAACACCCTCTCTGGAAATAACGTACTACCATGACAAACTTGGTACTACTGCACTCCAGTAGTACCACTTAAGAAATGCGGTCATACCGTTTTTAGGTTTCAAGAAAACTCCCAAAAACATGTTCACTGAAAAATACATGCCGCTAACTAGATTATGGTATCACCGACTTGCAGTAATACCACTCATCAAATGCGGTCGTACCATTTTGGGATTTCAAGAAAAACTTCCAAAAACAAGCTATCCGGAAAATGCATACCGCCATGTAGATTTCAGTACTACCGACTTGCGGTAATACCGCTCATCAAATGCGGTCATACCGATTTTTCTGAACAGTTTTTCAGAAGCACAAACAAGTGCAATGCGTGTTTCCTAGTTGATCAAGATGGCGCAAAAATAGATCCTCAAGCTACTAGCCATGATCCCTCTTTATAGTACAGCATCTAGCCTACAAATCCGGTCTTTTCTTCAAACACCGAGACCGATAAAATACTACGAAAGGGTCCTTAAGCTAAATGATACCTTTGCCTTGAGCCATATAGATCTTTATCACCTTTGCATTGCTTATATCCATATCATCATTTAAGCTCTAGGACTAAACATTTAAACATCTTAACACACATGTTAGTCCCATAACACATTTATGACATTAATTACCAAAATCATTTTTACAGGCCTAGATGCTTTCAATCTCCCCTTTTCGGTAATTGATGACATCCCAATCAATATGAATGATTTGAAAGATTTTGAATATACACCAAGTTGTATATTCTTGTTTTGACATTTGATTTGCAATTAATTCTTTGAGATGAGTTCAAAGAGATGAAGAATTAGTTGCATTCAAAGTAAATCAATCAAATAAACAAAAACTCCCCCTAAAGATGTGCATATAGATTCGAGAGGTGATTGTCATGCACATTTGAATTTTAAGGAATTTCGGCGGAGTTTTTCCTTATTTGTTGAAAAAGAGGAACATGAATTTATTCAAGCAAAAGATAATAATCAATTAAGAGAATGCTTGAACACATAACATAGATGATAACCATCATGTCGCATAGCATATTGTAAGAGTCATGATGCAACAAGTTAAACTAGGCTATTACAAGCATACATGTTCCAAGTACTTTGAACATAATAAAGTCATTACATAACACATCCAAGTCCAAACATAGATAATATTAATATGAGATATATAGCATAGCCCCTTGATCTTCTTTCTTCTCCCCCTTAATCTTTCAATCTTCTACTCTCTAATTTCTCCCCCCGTGGCATCAAGGACCAAAAAGAATCGTGCAAAAGGAGGTGTAGCACTAGGTATGAATTCTGTATGTTCATTGTCACTCTCAAGATAGAAACTAAACTTATCTCTGATCAGTTTCATTATATAAGGAGCATAGACTATGGTGTCCTCTGTATCCTTTGTTGAAAGTGCAATCTCAGTGATGATGAAATCTACAATATCAAACTTGGTTCCCTTTAAATTATGAAAAATAATGTTCCAAGCCTTGGGATGAACTTTATTGTCATTTTTGGAAAAGAAGGTTGCTCTCAAAATATTGTATATCATCTTGGGTATTGGTGAAAACCCAATTGTTGTGCCAAACTCACACTACTGAGATGTATCATATAGCTCTTTGATCTCATCCAAATTCCAAGGATCCTCAAGATGTACTCTTAGAGTCATGGGACCACTTCGAGGAGAAGGAATGCCTAATGATTTTTGACAATCCTCTTTTGACGCACTTAGCTTAAAAGATGTTGTCATCCAAGTGAGAATATCATGCTCTAGGGAGATGTGGATAGTGGCATAGAACTATTTGATAGTTGAAGAGTCATAGTCACACTTAAGAGTCACCAAATTATCTAATTTCACTCTATGAAAAGTATAGAAAAGTCCATTTAAGTAGGGATTCATATTGAGATGATCCCAAGTCACGTACTAGTGATGAGCAAAGTTCTTACTGCCATAAATGTGATAAAACATATTTTCCTAAAACTTGGTGTGAAAAAGGGGATAAACTGCATTCTTGGCAAGCAGAAATTTATTTGTGTTCCTCATGTTTGTGTACCTTTTGCTTCCAATCTTGCTTGGGTCTGCCACAAAGCAAGGAGTTCTGTTTGGCACATAGAGTTCATCACTTGTATCACTGTCAATTGAGTCTTCTTCAAAGTCATCATCGGATTTGTACACAATCTTTTCTTTTCCTCTTGAGGAGGATGGTCCAGAATTGCGAGGCATGGTTGCTAAGATAAGATAAAGCTATTAGAACTAGATTGATGCAAAATAGTATGATATAATCAATTCTTTTTCTGTAATAGCGGTAGTACCGCTGTTGTTGTCCGATCATATCGGCTAACGATAGTACTATAAACCACAGGCGGTATTATCGCAATGCCAGAACTCCTTTAGGGCTTTGATCGATTTTGCATTAAATAGGTATTTGGCATGAATTAAATCATGGAGTAGACTTTAAATGTCACCAAATACTAGTTCTAACCAATTTGCCCTAAAGTAATTGACTAAATCATCCACATTTTTGTTCAAACCCTAGATATGACATAAGTGCCAAATCTTTGAGAAAAGAGATCAGATTAGGGCAAATACCTCAAGGATTGAAATAGATATGATCAAGAGAACCAATATCCAGTCAAGGAATCAACAAAAGTCCACAAAATTGAAGGATTTGAGATGAAGTTTTTGTGGACAAGAGAAGAGGAGAGAGAGGCACGGGCTCAGTGGTTCTGGAGAAAAGGGGAGCGGTTACACCACCGGGCCACCTCGCCGAGCCGCCGCTACTACCTCGGCCGTGCCATGTGTCAGCAGCCGTGCCCTTGGCTCAGTTGCTCCACGCCGTCGGCTGCATGCTATGCTGCTGGCCAACAAGCCATGGCCACAAGAGCCACCGAAAGCTTCTACTACTTCTTCCTCCCCTCTTCTCAAGAACGCCCAAATGGCCATGCATGCAAAATCTAATTGCAGAAATGGAACGCTCTCGAGACGAGGAATGCGATGCAATAGCATGCATAGAGATATTTTCAGTTTATGATTGAGACTAGAAGGAGAGAAGGTGTTAGCTTGAGCTTTTGTGTTGGAGAAAGAAATGGAGGGGCTCTGTTATGCTGGAGGAAGAAGAATGGTAGTGACATGCTCTGTTGAAAACTAAAATGGTAGTGTGTGTGGCTTTGCATGTTGAATGGAGTTGGCAGTGAGGGGATGGCTCTTGGCTGGGAATAAAGAAATGGGGGAGGATGGAGTGGTGGTGCTCGGTTGTGGAGGAAAGGCAGTGGGTGGTGTTCAGCTTGGGGAAAAGAATGAATGGGCAGTGGTGTGGATGGGTACTATTGGGTGGTTGGCGAGCTAAGAAATATGGCAGTGGCAGTGGGGAATGGAGAAAAGAAATGTAGTGGGGAAAAGTTGAGGATGGATTAGGGAGGTTTTGACAGATGGAAAAGAATGGATACACAGGCGTTTTGTCTACGATCGATCGAACCGGAAAATAAAACAATGATACTAATGCATGCAAGACGACATGATTTTTGGGATACATGTGAAAACAAGAAACTAAACTAATTCAATTTAAATGATCTTTCAAACAATTCGATTTAATATTGATTATTATTACTTGATGTGAGAAGAATTGCAAAACATGCTTTAATTAATTTCTCAATTTATATTTAGAATAATTATGCTAAGTTTAGATTTTTTTTATTATCAGCTTTCATTTCCATTTGTTTTATGTATCTATTAGGTTTGAGTTTTAAATTCAATTTCAAAATTGAACATGCAAATTAAATAGAGAACCAAATAACCTCCAAAATTTCCAAAAAAAATTCAAACAAGCATATTAGAGAAGATAGAATCCAACTAAAATATTCCACACTCAAAACCTTTTTAGTTTTGCCCCAACTTCAAATTGAGTTTTTGAATTGGAGAAGGAGTATTTGATTTCTAGGTTTAAATTCTAATCTTTAAAACCAAATGATTTTCAACATAGGGTTTACACTCCACTCTGAACTAAGTTTCAAGATCTTAAGAAAATTTTATTTTGTTTTAGAAAATTCATTTCTAGGATTTGGAAGATCAGGTTCCCAACCTATGTCCTTTGCAATAAAAAAATTTTAAAAAGTCCAAAATTTCACAAATGCACATTTCATGCTTAACTAATCCAACTTAGGGATCTTGGGCTGTTACACTTCCCCTCTGTGAATGTGTTTAAATTAATACTTTATAGACCTCGATCTATTGCACCATTGGACATTGATATGCGCTTGGTACTTGACCAATAAATTCCTATTGTATGGCATGACAAATCTGTTATCCAGCTTCACTCCATTTTTGTTTCAAGTATTTCCGTTGTCTCTCCGTCTGTATACAAGATAGCTATCTTCTTCTATGGTAGTCTCATTGCAATTAAAACTACTTAGGGAAATGTTTTGCACAACTTTAATCCACCATGCATGATGATTTTGGGTTTGCTTCTCTACACGGACCATGCATCATATAATTTTTGAATGGTGGCATACCCATTCAGGTCATTATTCTTGTCTAGGATTTTTGCTCTCTTTGCTGATACAATTTTGTCAATTTTGGAAGGACTGGGGTCTTTATCATCAGGATGTAGAAAGACCCGTATGTGTGCATGAACGAGGCAGGCCTCTTTTCTGGAACTCTAGTGTAGACAACTGCTCAAAAGTGCCAAATTGAAACAGTTATGAATTTATGATTTGCATTTAAAGTATGTAGAAGTTTGAAAGTTTAACAATGAATGGTGTGATTAAAAATGCATATAGTGGGGTAGATACTTGCAGTTGTTCGTCCAAACCATTTTTCGTTCTTTATATCATTCCTAAGTTCCTTCAGTCTGAACATGAAACTCTATCGACAATGTTAGGGCGATCTTCGGGTTTTTGGCATGGTATACGGCCCAACATGTGTTGTATCTCCGCCCATTTCAGGTTGCATGTAAAAGTTATATAGAGATCAGGATATCCAGCCCAACGACAAATCTCCATCGCATCTTGATAGTTTGGTTGCTTATTTCTAGGACTACCGGTATACGATGAAGACAGTATGATTCTTTGACCAACTTGTTCAGTTCTTGTGCCTCTGTTTTCCATTGCATCATGCAGTCCTGTAACATTCCAGATCTGGTTGTCTTTTGAAAATTATTTGAAATTAATTAATTCAAAGATTTCCAGTTCATTTGGGGTTCTTGAGTTCAAATCTTAAAATCTAAATTCCTATTCAAATATCTCTTTAGAATCAATTCACGCCTCGGCCGAAATTTAAATCCAAATCCTATTTGAATTTTTCCTCTCCATCTCTTTTTTTAAGGAAAGCAACAGGGGAGGCCCCTACAGTAACCTCTCCATCTCTTTGGGCCCAAACCCATTCCTTTTCTCAGGGTCGAGCCCATTCTTCTCCTTGGCCCAACTCAGTCTGCCCACCTTCCTTCCTTTCTCCCCTCTCTCTGCTTTGGTCTGCTTCTAACTATCGTTCTCTACTTGCACCCGCGCCCGCACTGCCCCAAGACACACCGTGCAAGTGTCGCATTCGTCTGCATGCTTGCACCACCCACGCTTGTTCGGAAAAGCCACATTCATGCCCCACCATCAATGCGGCATGCCCTCTTCAATGCCCTTCCATTTCTGCTCGTTTCCGAACCCAAGCCATAATTCTCGTCACCTCCCATCAATGCCATGCCACGCCCTTCCCTCTACATCCTCCACCCTATAAAACGAAGCACCGAGACCGTCTTGCCCTCCTCTTCTTTTTGCCTCAAACCCTAGCCTCTATCTCTTTTCCATTCCTCCGGAACGCGTCGCGCCACCACCTTCTTCTTGAGCTCTGGTCACGCCACCCTCAACTCGATCTCCATTTCCAGTGAGTTCCCCTCGAATCCAATCGCATCACATCATGTTCAAGCATCCCATGAGTTATTCCACTCAATCAATTTTGCTATTCTCGCAGCTCATCGCCAGAATCAAGTTGACTTCGCCATCTTTGTCTGAACCGCCGCCGCCGCCGTTGAGATCGCTGTCTCCGGTGAGCATATTCCCACTTCCTTGCACCAGTAGCATCACCTCACCCTCCTCTACCTTTTGTGTGCACCGATTCAGCCGTTGCGATACCGTAGCCCTTTGCCACCACTACCACCTTCTTCTCCATCGCTAGTAGCCGTCGCCACACCGCCTCGGATCACCTCCAACCGTTCCAAACATCCCGGAAGACTCCCCGCGCCGTCTCCATGCTCATGTGCACACTATTTCCGTAGGAACCGTGTCGAAGTGTCCTCACCGTCATTTGTCCACACCTCGGCTACCGCCTGCCATCACCACCGCTGCCGTCGTGCCCCTCCGTCTGTGATGCCACCACCCATCATCGTCCTAAGGTCATGCCAACTCGTCTAAAGAAGCCGCGCTCACCTCCTCTATTTCCTCACTAATCAGTTCCTCCGAAAACATCAATAAACTGGCAGTTCATCTCTATGTATGACATATGGACCCTTGCGGTTTATTTTCTTTTAACCGGTTAAATCAATCTACTAAATTGACATGTGGACCCCATCTGTCAATCTCTACCACATTTTATTTATTTTAATCCAAGGGAATATTCCAGAGAATATTATCATTTGTCCCTCAATTTTTAGCATTTCTCTCTCTAGCGGATTTTCCGGGAACTCGTTCCCCGCGGCGCCTTTGATGCCAACCTTGAGTTCCGTCCTCACTTTCCTTTGCAACCACATCATCGCGTATCTATCCGATCCATCCGAGTCACGACGTGTTCCCGGTTCCTATCTTTGTGTCCTCTCAGGCTATTAGAGCCGACACGCCCTCGTCGTCGAGATCGAGCACATCGTCTTCACCGCAATCCATGCGCCTTTGCCGTTGAAAATCACTATCTTCGGTGAGCAACCTTCTGCGCCAACTATCCTTTGGAGTTCGCCTCGATTCGGTCTATCTGATGCTTATCTGATCTTTGTTGGTGAGCCTCTCCTCTCCACCATGACTTCTTCTTCTCATTCCTTGTTCACTACATATGTGGCGTCGTCCCTATCCTCTAACCGAAGTGTCGCCTTTATCACCCGTTGACCACACCACCACGGGCCATGTTGTAGCTGCCCGTAGCATCATTGAGCTCATCTCCTAACCATCTCTCTTTTTCTCGTGGGGCCCAACCGTCAGTGCATTGCAAGCCATTGCCATGTTGGCCATCCCTTTCTCTGTTGTCTCTTTGAGTGTCGGGCCCCTCAGTACAAGCCTACTCCATGAAACCCTAGTCCACATAAGCACTGCCACGTCATCCGACCGCTTCAGTCACCACGCGTGCACCATGTGTCCGCTCCATCAGCGCATATGTGTTCGCCCAGGTGTCAACCGAACCAGATGCAAACCCTTCTTACTCACGTCCCTGTCCCACATGTCAGCACCACTGTTCCCTAAACTCAATCCATTATGGATCGTATCCTTTGTGTGAACTTGTTCCATGGACCAAGGGCTCACTCGTTGGTCCCTATCATTTTAATTAAATAAATATCGAGATAATATCTTAAGGAATATTCTCCTTTCTTTCTCAATTTCCAACATTTTCATTTCTGTCCAAACTTCCGGAAGCCCGTTCTCCTTTATACAAGCTCCTATTGATCTAGTTCTTCTTCCTAAATTCATACTCTTTCCATCGGTACTAATTTTATAATTTTTGCATTTTATTTGTTTTCTGGTTATTTATTTGTTCCATTTCGCGCGTATAGAATCCGACGTTGCCGAAGCAAACTTGGAGCAACCAGAGAGAATGACACCTACCTACGACGAAGGCAAGTCTTCCTTAACTATGTTGATCCTAATGTTTCCAAATTAATTTTTATGTTGTTTTGAAAACTATTATGCATTGCTATTTACATAAAATGATGAATTCAATTTTTAGGAATGTTAGTTATTTCTACTTTGAATTTACCTTCATTTGACGTTGATATCCATGAACCATTGTCGCCCTAGTATAGCAGATCCACGGTAATGGTTACACTATTGATGGATTAGTCTAGAACGATATAATTGCTTAAACAAGCTATATCAGTCATTGTCATCCTATGGATGGGAACTATTATAAGACTTTATGCAAATTAGTTTGAGAAATATATGACAATAGGTATTGCCGTCGGTTTACATAATAAAATAAAATGGTGAAAATCTGTTTTAGACTTGAGTAGATGGTAAGTTCAGGTGGGTGCAGCTTGAGCATGAGAACTTATAATATGATAGTTCCGCCCGAGTCATATTAAGAACCGACGCTAGTGTCTATCCAAACTGAACACTACCGTACAACCATATGTCTGGAATGGGACGGACCTAGCCAAGTAATTTACCGAGTCTAAGCATTAAGCCTGCAGGCTGTACTCGGTATAGTAGGTTTTATCTGGGTCATGCAAACAATGGTAAATGACGTTCATGTAAGTAGGGCACTTGCAACTACTTTTATCTAGGATGTGCAGACGATGCTAAACGATGTCCCTGTCTGTAGGGCACTTGCATTAGACGATGGTAAAGGGCGTCCATATCTTGCAAATGTTAACACAACTGTGAGCCCTCTTGATGGTGGTAAATGACGTCCATATCTTGAGGAGTTAGTTCATAGGGCGGGCTGATGTAAGGGTCAGGTATTGTAAAGACCTTTTGATAATCACCTAGTCGTGCACCTATAGAAGTGCATCAGACGAATATTATAAGATGATTATCTTTTGTGAGTAAAGTTGTACAACCTCTACAGAGTGTAAAACTATTTGAGCAGCCATGCTCACGTTCAAGAGCGGGGAAGGTGAGTTTTCACATGGTAGATTTTGGTTTTACTTTCAAAGAAATAAATTTTGGGAATTCGGGAGCGGGTTGGACTCTCGGGTAGATATTATGGTAGCTAGAGCTAGTTGGGTGGCTAGAACTCTATCCTTCGAACCTTGGTAGATAGAACTTTGATACTAGTGGTTGGTATCTAGAACCTTTACAAGTGAAACAATTAATTTAATTATTGAAACTACTTTTGTCAAATGAATGCTTTGTGAAAATTGTTGAAACTTAAAATGTTATTTTGTGCAAAAGAACCATATAAGACTATTGTTATGCCTTGCATTTATGTAATTGCATTGTTCCCATGCGGAGTATTCTATGTACTCACATGCTATACTCAAAACAAATCTTATAAGTCTACGAAGATGCCCAAGAGGATTACAACTTCTACATGTCTGACTACGACGAAGGACACTGGAAGTACTAGGTCGCGAGTCCCAGTGTATGGCCGATAGGCATATGGATGGGCCACCTACTGCTCCGTGGGCGCGTGGCAGGCCTGCTAACGCCGAACGGGAAGCCATGGCATTTGAACGCGGAACTGGTGCTATTTTTTCCTATTCATTCGGGGGGCTATTTTCATCGCGCAACAGTGTCATTTTAGCAAAAAAACTCTACAAAAGGTTAAGATCTCACAAAAAAAAGAAAACTAAAGATTTTATATATCAAAAAGGAAACAACAGCCCCAACCAAGATGCCAAGCAAGGGATGAGGTATTACCTTTGCTTTGTTATACGGACTGGCTTCTGAATCCTAGTGACTAGACAACAACAATAACAAGATGAACAACAAGCAACCAAATAGTAGATCGAAAAAGAATTGATGATAGGGTCTCAGAAAAGATCGTTTGCTTCTGCAAAACCCGCAGAGAGTACCAGTCTACCAGATCTGCATGCACAAGAGGAAGGTGGGGTGAGGAAAGGGACAGGATGGTGCGGATAAAGAGAAAAGGAATAAGTGTTACATGATAAAAGGGAGGTAGTGATGGGGACAAGCTAAGGACCTCTCCAATCTTTGGTAATAGACTAGTGGTGAGTGGTGTATGCTGAAGAGTGCTATGAGGTGTGAGAAGAGATAGAAGATATGACTTAAATCAAGATGGGATGGAGAATTTTTGGCGTTATGGTGCAGAAACGTGACGCTCATTTTTCCTACCACACTTCCTCCGAAAATTTCGGTGACAAGAGTTTATTGACTCGCCTGACAAATCGTGACAAACCTAAAACTAAACGTTTGCCTAAACTACGGTGACACGCCTAAATTTAGGCTTGGCAACCTTATACTACGAACCGAACAAACAGGCTCACGATACGGTGAAATATGAAAGAGAAATATGTCATATAGTGCAATCGTCTACAACATCGGAGCATCATCACCGCTCATCATTTCCAAGTTCGGAAAAACGTTCGGCCATGTCCGCCGCGGCGGCCCTCCTCCCACGGGCACCGCCGCCGCCTGTGCCGACCGACCACGAAGACTCGCTCCACTCCCTCCTCGCCTCCCTATCCATGCCCTCCGCCATCCGCCTACTCCCCTTCCCCCTCCTTGCCTTCTCCCGCCTCCGCCGCCTCCTCCCCACGGCTGCCGCCTCTTCTCACCTCCTCCTCCGCCCCATCGCCTCCCTCCTCCACCTCCGCCTCTCCCACCTCCGCCTCGGCGTCCAGCTCCACGCGCTCTCCCTCTCCCTCGGTCTCTCCCACCACCCCCTCCTACTTTCCCGCCTCCTCTCCCTCTACTCGTCCCACCCCTCCCTGCTCCCCTACGCCTCCTCCCTCGCCGCCGACTCCACGTGCCCCCTCCCCTACAACGCCCTCATCTCCGCCTGCCTCCGCCACGGCCTCCCGCACCAGGCGCTCGCCGCGTACCAAGAAATGGCCAAGAGCTCCGTGCTCCCAGACGCCTTCACGTACCCCTCCGTCCTCCGCGCCTGCGCTGAGGCCGGGGACCTGGCGCTCGGGCGGACTGTGCACTTGCACGCCGCGGACGCCGGGATGGACGGACATTTGTTTTTCCTAAACGCGCTGGTGTCGATGTACGCGAAGTGCGGGGACCTTATGGATGCACGCAGGGTGTTCGACAGAATGGCCCAAAGGGATGTTGTGTCTTGGAACTCAATGATCTCAGGATACGCGGCGGCTGGGCAATGGGGGGAGGCGGTGGAGCTGTTTCAGAGGATGCGAGCCGAGGGGGCGGAGGTGAACTCAGTGACCTGGAACACGATTGCCGGGGGTTACATTCAGATGCGGGATTACAGGGCAGCAGTTGCGCTAATTCGGGAGTTGGTGAGGGGTGGTGCAGAGGTTGATTTTGTGACTTTGGTGATTGGGTTGAATGCTTGCTCCCGTGTTGGGTGGTTTAGGCTTGGGAAGGAGATACATGGGTTGGCAGTCCGCATACGCTGTGACGGGGTTGAGAGTGTAAGCAATGCACTGATCACAATGTATGCCAGGTGCAAGGATATGGAGCGTGCTCACATGCTGTTTAGAATGATGGGGTGCCCTGGTGTGGTGACATGGAATACAATGATAGCTGGTTTTGCATTGTCCGATGGTGCAGAAGAGGCTTCTAGACTTTTCTGTGAAATGGTATGCAGAGGAGTGCAGCCAAATTATGTTACTGTGGTCACTTATCTTGCTCTGTGTGCCCGTGTTGCAAACCTCCAACATGGGCGGGAGCTTCACACTCACATTGTTAAGCATGGGTTCAAAGGGTATCGGTTGTTGTGGAACTCTCTTATCGATATGTACTCCAAGTCAGGGAGGCTCTTGGTAGCACAGAAAGTCTTTGATACCATGAATGACCGTGATATGATATCCTACACTTCAATGATAGCAGGATATGGAATGCAAGGCAAAGGAACATATGCACTGCGGCTTTTTGACCAGATGATTGATAGTGGGATCAAGCCCGATCACATAAGCATGGTCACTGTACTTTCTGCTTGCAGCCACTCTGGACTTGTGCTTGAAGGAGAACAACTTTTTGACAAGATGGTCTGTTCATATGGTATAAAGCCCCAGATGGAGCACTATTCTTGCATGGTTGACCTATACGCGCGTGCTGGACTGTTGGAAAAGGCAGAGGAAATGCTCAATCAGACCCCCTTCCCTCCAACATCAACAATGTGGGCAGCATTAGTTGGGGCTTGTCATGACAGAGGTAACATAATAATTGGCGAAAGGTCAGCAAGGAGGCTCTTGGAGATGAGGACAGAGAATGCTGGTCACTATGTTCTGATTGCTAACATGTATGCAGCTGCAGGTTGCTGGGATGAACTAGCAACAGTCAGGAAAGTGATGCGAGACTTGGGAGTCACGAAAGCACCTGGGCTAGCATGGGCTGATCTTGGTAATGGGTTCTCCCCTTTTCTGGTTGGGGACAGGTCGAACCCTCTAGCACCGGAGATCTATGAAGTTTTAGATGAACTATCTGAGCAAATGAGGAATATCAATGATTACGGTGATCTAGACATATTAGAGGAACTCATAGAGTAAACAGGTAGTGATAGCCTAATAGGACAAGAACGAAAGGTTCATGCTTTTGTGTTGTACAATGAAGCATGTAGATGGAAAAATAAAGAAGCAGCGCATATATTTATAGATAGTCTTCTGGAGAAAGGTGTTACATATATTAGTCTTCTGGGGAAAGGTGCTAGAAGATGGACTCCTTAGCATATGTTGAAAAAATCGGGTTTCGCGCTGATGCATCAATCGGTTGCATTGGCCCTTGCAAAGCAGTGTGCTTCTGCCTATCGCTCACCAGAGTGTTACATATTTATAGATAATCTTCTGGAGAAAGGTGCCACAAGATGGAGTGCTCAACTTATGCTGAACCACACGGGTATCTAACTGTTAAGAATATTTGTGGTATTTCTCTATTGTTCTAAGGTTTAGTCTTGTATCCCTTGTATTCTATATATTGTTCATTGAGCTATTGCAATACAGCTAACCATTCACATTTGCACTCTCCCTCTCCATCTAACATGGTATCAGAGCACTAGGTTCTATTCTAGCAACTTCCACTCGTCTTTTGCTACTGCTGCTGATCCCCCGGGAGGAGCAATCTCCACTCCCGGGGGGTAACCACCTTTTAGTGTCCAGCACATCAAGCAGCAAGTAGCAGTCTTCGAGCTCGATCCTGACGGATCCGCCGTCGCTTGGCCATCTCTTGTCCAGATCCGGCATTATTGGGTTGTCTCCGAGCTCGATCCTGGCCGGCTACGCCGCCGCCTGGCCTTCTCTCGCACGGATCTAACCGGATCCATGCAGAGGGGGAGGTTCTTCAAGCTGCCCCAACACTCTGGATTGCCGCCACTTGGGTCCAGCGCCGCCTCCCTCCTTTGCTTCGCGCCATCCGTGATGCCGACAACCGCTAGCTGACCGGTTCGCCGCATCTCTCGAGCTCTTCGCGGCTCCTCGCCATCCTCCTCCGTCGCCGGATCCGTAGCGATCGGCGTTGCCTCGCCGGATCCATCATCGCGTCCCCGGGCACCTTCGTTGCGCCGCCTCGTGCCCCTACACGTCGCCTGGGCTTCGGCCGTTGCCCGGTCTCCGCCGTGTCGTCCTCCACTTCGCCGCCCTCCTTGGGCGCTCTCTCTCCCCCAAACCTAAGACCCCCCAGGCTCTCTCTGGCCGCCGCGTTGCCAGCCGCCAAAGGAGCACAAGGAGCCTAGGAAGGAGCCCGAGGGAGAAGAGAGGAAGCGTCTGCTGGAAGGAAGAGAGCAGAGGGGGAGAGGGAGAACAGGGTGAGATCTGGTTTATAACCAGATCTGGCCGGAGCCGCTCCGGTTTTGGTTTCTACTTTGGCTTCTCCGACTCCGGCTTCTCACAACTTCTTCTGCTGTTAAAGAGTGCTGCTGCTAGTATTTGTTGCTTCTTTGAGTTCTTTTTTCCCTTTGAGTCCATCCAAGTCCGTAACACTCTATCTTTGAGTTCGTCTAAGTCGTGCGAGTCCACAAAGTTCTTGTCGGTCAGTCGGCAGCCGCTGCTCTTCTCTCCGAGCCATTGCAGATCGTAGAAGTCGTTATGATGTCACCGCTTCTCTCCGAGCCGCCGCCCCGAGCTTCTAAGGCCGCCACGCTTCTTCTGCACTACGCCTCCGCTGCACTTCTTATGCACTGCACCATCGCCGTCTCGGGGGGCTTCGATCTGCGCCAACATGCTTTTATCCATTCCTCTACAGCTTTATTTGACAGCTCTCTCTATTCATATTGGTTTCATCATCTTCTTCGTCGTGTTGTCGTGGTTGACTTTGCTCCCACTTACCTCTACTTTCTCAACCCCTGCACCTTGTGCTTTATGGGCTATCGTACGGCCCCGGATGGGAGAAGATTTTTTGATACTCGACATATTTTTTAAGAGTTGCACGCTACGACGATATTATCAAGACTCGGACTTTGAATTTTCCATATTTTAGTGTCAACTCTTTCCGAATGCAATGCTATTGCATATGCCTTGCATTTGAGGAGGTGTTAAGGGTATTTGTTGTATTTCCCTATTGTTCTAAGGCTTAGTCTTGTGCCCCTTGTACTCTATATATTGTCCATTGGGCTATTGCAATACAACTAACCATTCACATTTGCACTCTCCCTCTCCATCTAACACCCATTTGCACTCTCCCTCTCCATCTAACACACACTATGCAGTTATTGCCTCCCCTTGGTAGTATGTCATGGTTACTATTTTCAGGAAACCTTCATCAGTTCCTAGCTTTTGCTCACCTGAAAAGAAAGGTTTTCTAAAAGATGGTAGCCTCTTCTTCCTGTGCATGACTATTTGTCCTACTCGTTAGATTCAAATCAATTGAGCCGTTGATCATACGATATCAGAAGGAAGAAGTTTTTGGGAGAAGTTATCCGCCGCCCCCCCACCCAAAAGAAACAGTTTAAATGCTTATACTGCCGTAGTTGATTCTAAATGTGATTTGACTAATTTCATATTTGAGCTGAGTCAAGCTTTTCCGAAAAATCTAAGGTACCACTTCGGGGAAAACATGTAGTAGTTGTTAGCTGAGGTTGACGAGTTCATCAGCTCTGTTTTATTGGAAACTAAGCTCAATTTCATGAGATCTCACATAGATCTGCAGTTCTGGCAACTAACTTCTTTTATTTTGCCTCTTGACTTGTAATTTGGGCACAGTTACTTAGTTAGGTTTTACTATTTGTCAGCACGGCAATCTCACTAATAGATACAGTTTCCCTAAACTTCAGATAAATTTGGGTACCATAATATTTGACAAGGGCTTTCTTTATTGCAGATCTTTCTCCCAATACATGGCATTCGGCATGATTCGTGCTGCTCTGTCTGGCAATGCTTTCTTTCATTGGTCTGACAGCATGGATATTAGGAGCTTTGGATGATCATTGCAATAAATGTTAGTTTTTGGAATTCTTATGTGGTTTCTTCATTTTTGAAACTATGCTATTGGAGGACCTATCCCCTGTGTGCACATGACCAAAATGATAACCTCTTGTCAGAATAATATAGAGTAGAAAGGATTTACTTACAGAGGTGCTTCTCTCTTTGATGACCAAATTGTTCAGAGGTCTTCTCTCCAAGTGGCAGCAGAAAGGTGTCTATTCGAAGTGAAAATATTTCGAAACATGCTGGGTTTGAAGTTGCATGGAATTTTCATGACAGCTAGCCTGATGGACAACATAATAATCAAGCTTGGGTTGTACCCTGATTCACAAAACCAGGTGCACATTGTTATTCCTCCTTATGTTTCCTGTTTCTTGTCTGAAATATGTTTGCACTGCCCTCCGCTAAAAAAAACTGAATTATTCTTGTTGCTGTTTAATTATGTGATGCTGAAACTGATGACTTATTTCTGCTTTTGTTTATACGAGTACACCAAGATAAAAGGATTAGTTCTACTTTTTGCAGATGGGTTATATGTGACTTACTTATCTGGGTAGGTTCATGGTTGTTGGAGGCCCAAAGCCAAATTTAGAATGAGGCCTTCTAAATTACTCCAGTTAGTTTGGTTGAGTTTGGAATTGCGATGTCCTTCAATGTGCTGTTTTATTCCCCCACTTGAAATAGATTAAGATTCTTGTAACTAACTAAATTGCACAGCGCATCACACCACACACAGCAATGGCAGATTGACCCTTAGCTCAAATAGAATCCAGCTTTATACGTCAGAAACACACAGAAGCTCAAACAATATCCAGCTTTCACAGAGCATAGTAAGACCATAACATCTTTCCCTTTAGGTTCTGTTGGTTAAGCATGCCTTGAACAGAAGTTCTTTACCGTTATTGGTAATCTTAATCTAGATTGCATTTATACTCCATAACAATGAGATTACTTGCCATAATAATTGCAGCTATATCTTGCTTGTAATGTGCACATCCCACTTTATCGTGTCATTTTTCATAATTTCTGCATATGCGAGCTTGATTTGATTTTGCTGTGTCATATAAGTAATGTGTTCTCTTGTTTCTGGTGTTTCAGTTTTGTTTCCAAAGCGCGATCGGGTCCCCTGATGGCTGGAATGCTATATCTAGCTGTGGCGGATACATGGCAGTTCCTAGAAGCTTAAAGTGCGACAAAGGGATCAAATGCACTAAAAGTTTGAAGCTTCTACATCATACAAGTGTGATGGATTTCAAGATCGAAGACGCCTAGTGGAGTTGGTAGTCACAACACAGAGATCACCTAGAAGCTAGATGATTCATGAGCTAGTGTGGCGTACGTAGATTCTAGCACATTTTACTCCTTCAGATATAGGCTATGAAAATTAGGACATTCTTTTTTGTGTACTCATTTAGTCTATTTTAGTTTATTTCAATTCCTATTTCCACTTGTCTACTATGCCACAGCATATAAACAGGAGTCTTGGACTTTTCTAATTTTATTCCTTTCAGATTTTATAAAGTGTCAAGTTTGCCTCTTAGAAAGGCCTAGATTGATATTTGTACATTCGAGTAAAATTGGTTTCCACTTTCCAGGTTACCTTGTTCAGTTTGACAATACGCATTTATGTGTGGCCCACTTAATGAGAGGAACCGAGGCATTGCTGCATTGCCTCGCAATGTGTGGCCCACCAGGCTTACACTAGAGCGAACGGTGGCAGCGGCCATGACACGCGACGCCGACGGTCGGGGAAGATGAGGGGCGAATTGTCAACGTTGAAGACAGTGGTGACTGGGACGGCAACGGCGGGGTGGGACGGATACACCGCAGGTCGAGTACATGTGTAGCCCCAACACGTTTTGGCCGTATTGGCATTTTTGAGTTCGTATTTGCACAACTAGGCATCTTTCAAAAAAAAATGGCAGAAATAGTCACACGGCGGTCGTACGGCAGCTATAGCCCCAAGACGTTTTGGCCGTATTGGCATTTTTGAGTTTGCATTTGCACAACTGGGCATCTTCAAAAAAAAATGGCAGAAATAGCCGCACGGCGGTCGTGCGCTCGCCCGCCACGTGTTCCTCTCCCAGATTAGGGTTTCGATTTCGGTTTCGGCTATGGTCGTGGGATTTTTAAAATATAGCAAATGAATTTAAAAAACTAAGAAATTTTATGTAGAGTTTCCCGACACGGTGTACTTTTTTGTGTAATTCTTTTTTATAATTTTATTCGTTCAGAATTTTTCTCGCAATTTCATTTAAGTGTACTAATTTTATCCCGCCACGTATCAACCCTTCTCCCTCCCACACACATGGCCCCCCTCTCGCCAGTCCTGCTCGCCCCCCTCCCGCACGGCCCCCATCCAATGGACACTTTTCCAACCGTCCATCCCCCTTCCTCCGCACATCTATCGACTCCTCGTGGCTGTCCCCCTTGCCCGTAGTGCTGCGCATAGACAACACATCCGAAATTCCTGGCACCAACACAGCGGTTCCTTCGCTCAGTTATAAATACCGAAATCTCGCAGTCGCTCTTCGCTCATCCCAATTGTGTGTCTCTAACACGGCTCTTTCTTATATTTCGATACTAACTCACCAACAAATATTCTGTTGTGAATGGTGAAAGATGATAACTCCTGATCTGTATGTATATCCAGGCTACATTGTAATGGTAGAGCTCTAACATAATTGGAACTTCCTAGTAAGGCAAGTGTGTATTGGCCCAAGAATTTTCTTTGCAATAGCCTCAAGTCGGATTTATCTATGTGATAAATTTTCTAATTACAACTATATTGGGCTTTATATCATGAGCTTGTCCAACTCCAACGTGGACTGCATCAGCATTCCTGTAGATGCAACTGGAGTTTCATTTCCTGGTATTAACCTAAGTAACACTGGACTGTATCAGCATTCTTATAGAGAAAGCAATGTGTCCAGAAAACGTGGAATGTCGAAAGACAACGACTGTGCTACTATCTTGAAGAGACTGCAAACACCAATCAACTTATGTGAAAATGAATGTGCTTTCTGTCATTCATTTAGAATCGGTCAGGTAATACAATCAAATCATTTGCATTATCAAGTCAAAGGTGGTCTGTTGAAGTCTTCTTAGTTCTTACTGTTATAAACTTAGAGTTAGAAATCAATCGTGCTTCAAAATTGCGATGCAGCAGATGCAAGCGGCTAGGAGCAGCCCTTGAATAAACTTGTCATCAATCCATTTATTTGTGTTTTTCATCACTACTGTAATGTTCTAACATGCATATTTTTTTATGCTATAGGATAATGGTCATGTTTTGTGCCCTGAACATCCATCGAATAAGCTACTATGTGATGAGGTGAGCTCACCAAGAAAAAAGATTGCCGCGGAGATTAGTTGCACACACCTATTTTTTTTATGTTATAGGACGTTCTTTGTTAATTTATCAATTTTCTGTGAATGATATTCTTTAATACTGTATTGTACCACAGGCTAGATAACATTACGCATGAACCAACTAAGGAAAATATATGACGTGCAGATCATATAATGATGTACCGTAGCCTTCAAAACGCACACAAGTCGGAGATTACGGTACATCATTATATAATCTGCACGCCATGTATTTCCCTCAATTGGTTCATGCACAAGCTTATCTAGCATGTCGTACAATATAGTATTAAAGAACATCATCTGCATTAAACCGATAAATAAACAAAGAGTATCCTATTTGTAATAAACATGCACGTGTTTCATGTAATGTTTGTTACGCTTGAAATGTTGATAATTATCTGTATGAAAACGTACATTGCAACTTCTAATCCATGAAACCCTAATTAGGACGTGACATCACTGTGCAAAGCATGACATGACCACACTCTGCAAAGCAGGGCGTGACCCGACGAGGTAGCTTTGCGTAGCGAC
The DNA here is from genome assembly GCA_036346405.1 of Phyllostachys edulis. Lineage (NCBI taxonomy): Eukaryota > Viridiplantae > Streptophyta > Magnoliopsida > Poales > Poaceae > Phyllostachys > Phyllostachys edulis. The sequence continues at coordinate 15,399,360 of CM070557.1, read as the reverse complement.
GTGACTCGACGAGGCAGCTTTGCGTAGCGATGTGACCCGACGAGGTAGCTTTGCGCAGTGACGTGACGCAACGAGGCAGCTTTGTACAACGACGTGACCTGACGAGGTGGCTTTGCGCAGTGATGTGACCCAACGAGTTTGCTTCGAAGGGCGCGTCACACGGACGTGAAACGCATCCGTGCCTCATCGCAATGGAGCTGCTACAGTTGCATCCACTCCCGCTATAAATACAGCGTGACTCGACTAGGAACTCCACACCAATAACACTACCTAGAAAACATGGACAAGGAGAAGGAATGGGAGCGCATCCGCGAGCTCTTGAAGGACTAGGTGTCTCCCTAGGAAACCGTTGCTCGCCACAGGGCGTTTAGTCAGTAGCCTTACACTCACCACCTATCTCCTCAACAACCACCTCCAGAAGTCATCGATTTAAGGAGGCTGCCTCACAGTACGCCCCACTATTCGGGGTCGAGCCCCCCCTATGCCCGATGAACGCCCTCCGCAAGGGCCCCCGACGGGGGTGATGCCACCCCTTTGCTAGTGTCGGGACACTTGCAAATACGTCAAATCAACCGACGAGTGGACCATTGGGCAGCGCTATTGGTGCTGCCCAAACTACTGCGCGGACTACCCTGACTGCAGGTTTGACACATCAAGCCACAGGCAGACGGTAATAAAATCGTATTTCAGTGCACACCACTATTTTGCTTCCCATTACGCCGTAACCATATCTCTCTTCCCACCGCAGTCTCCGCCGCGCCTATGCGACTTTAGCTAGTGGATCGACGACAAGATCCACCCCTACGACATGTGGATGCTGCTAACACGGAAGAGCTAGGCCAGGGAGGACTACGAGAGTCGTGAAAGGCACCTCGAAGAGCTATAGGCCGAGATGGAGGAGAAGAAGAGGCGGGAGAGGCTGCATGAGGAGCAGGAGCGCGGGCATGCCAGGCGACGTGAGGCTGAGAAGGCGCGGAAGAGGGAAATGGCGGCCAAGGCCAAGGAGCAAGGCGAGTAGTACAATGCCGAGCTGGGCCGCAGGGGCAAATGGCCACGTTCAATGCAGTAGTTTGATCCTCTTTATCCACATGTCCCATGTATTTCTAATTCTCTAAAGGCATGCGTGTACCGTCCTTGGTTCGTTAGCCTGCATGCCATCTAACCCCCTTGTCAGATCAACTGTCGTGTTGTTATCTTTGCATCATTTCTTGAAAGTTCTCTAATGGAGTTGCAATGCAGCTAATCTTTGGAGCTCATTCATACATTTGAATCCTACCCGCCGTCAAAATCACTATTGGCCGTCAAAGATCGTTTTCCAGAAGTAGGAAAAAATATATTATATTTGGAAAATCCCGCAAGGATGTTTATATGCAAGAACGTCTTCAGAAAGCTACCATTATCGCTGTTTAATAGAAGATAAGTAGGAAAAAATATAGCATATTTGGAATATCCCACAATCTCCTCTAAATCGCTAATATACTTTGTTGTCAAGATATGTATATCACCAAAATGTAACACAAGATATTTATATACAAGCACGTCTCCAGAAAGCAACATATTGTATATTGATGTCTCCAATGGAATTGCAATGCAGCTTTTTTTTCCATACATTCTAAGTCACATGAAATCATGAAACCCTAATTTCCGAAACCTAAAATCCAAATTTTCGCGACCTAAATCCTGAATTCTCGAGACAATTCCAGAACACATATAGAATTGTTGAAATAGTGTACAATCAAGTCCACTATGTGAGGAGCCTTCAAAAAAAATTCATAATTTTTTGAGCAAATTTTGTACATTCATAAATCCGTACAAACAGTACACTTAAATGAAATTGCGAGAAAAATTCTGAACGAATAAAATTATGAAAAAAAATTACACAAGAAAATACACCGTGTCGGGAGGCTCCACATAAAATTTCTTAATTTTTTTAATTCATTTGCTATATTTAAAAAATCCCATGACAACGACCGAAACCGAAACCAAAACCAAAACCAAAACCCTAACCCTAATTGGGGAGGAGGACACGTGGCGAGCGGACGGGCCACCGCACGACTGCCATACGGCAGGAGACTATTTCTAAAATAAAAAAAAGGAGACGCCCAATTATACAAATAGAAACTCAAAAAATGTCAGTACTGCTAAAAATTCTAGCCCCAAGCCCCAAAGCCGCCGGGCGCACCGTCGGACATGCGGAACAGGTGGAGCTTCGCCATGTGCAGTGCACCCTCACACAACCGAACAAGATGACAATTTTTGCTGTGCCAATGCAAACATGTGCATTCCTCCAGACTTGTACGCATGTGTATGTGTCATCTTCGGCTCTTGGCTGCGCCTGACACGTTTTGTCGATGTCAAAAGGATGTTTACATGTTGAGTCTGATGTTAGGCCTGCCCGGCGTGACCGATGCACCACTGCCACGGCCACTGTCCGCGTCGTCATCCCACTCGCTACCAGCGACCTCTCACGGTCGGTTGCACCATTCCCGCGGCCCGATGTCAAGCCTTAATGAATTCCTGTTTAGATAAAGGATGAGTAGCGTTGACAAGTCCTAGATGCATCTACTATGGTGATCAATATCTCTAAGTTATAAATATGTGTTAAATCTTCAGTTAAGTCTATTATGCATCAATAGAGAAAGAAACAAGAATAAGCTTCAGCCAAGAGCAAGAAGAGAGAGGTAGGCCGAAGGAGGAGCTTGAGCAGACATGGGAAGACACAAGGACCGAGGACTTTGTATGTTGGAAAGTTTACAAGAGAATCCGGCCAAGAAAAGATAAAAGATCCAAATTCAAACTTAATTCCGAAATTAATGCATTTTCAGCCTAAGAATCTGAAATGGATTTGAATTGGAGCAATTCTAATTCGGATCTTTATTTAAAAGAGATTAATTTTGAAATTACTTGTAATAGGATAGTTTAATATATTTTCAGCAATTAGAGTAGTTTAAATTTCGAATTAAAATAGGAGTTTGCAATAGAAGCAGGTTTGAATTACTGTTCATGTGCACTATTCCGACTTAGATTATTGTTCATCCGCATGTACTGTTCATCGAGACTGTATATTTAGAGGTAGACCCTCCGTTGTAAGCAAATTAGAGTTGAAGAAAATACAGAAAAGTCACAAATTTATGTAGTGCATAATGAATACATGTGTTTCGGAAATTCTCACATAGGGTTTTGTGATTGCGTGAATATTAGGAGGTTGTTCTTCCAAGAGCCGTGATTCATTGTGGATCATATCAACAATTCGTAGCATCCTCAGTTGCTCACAGTTTGGTGTTGTTCTTCGGGTTTGATTTTGTTTCTCTTTTCGGATTGATTCAACATCAACCAAGTATTACTTGCTTTGGAGATACACTTGTTCTTCCTTTTTGCTAAACCAAAAAGGAAAGCTAGGGTTTTACTTCGATCAAGATTGAAATACAAGTACCGTGAAAGATTGGGCCACATTACGCATCAACTGCACGTTGATCTGTATCATCTTGGTATCAGAGCGTGGTTGATCACGGTACGTGGAATTTTTTATTGGTACTTTGAGGTTAATCATCATATCAAAAAATAGCTAGCATGGTTCTAATGGTGGATTGAACGAGAAGCCTATGTACGGTGTACACTATTATCGGACATACGTGCTCAATTTGATGCTACTAACGGCTATTTTCTTCGTCGCGAGAAGGTGTTACGCCATTAACTTGAAGCTCAAATCCAAGGAGTGCAAGATACGATGAACGATCGTCTCAACGCGAACGAACAACATATGATGGAAGGTTTCGACAATCTGAACCTTGCTATCCATCGCTTGGAGGAGAGGCAACCACCGCCACGAAGAGCTAATGTACCGGTGCTGCTCCAACCACAACATGGACGTGCACAACGTGTTGTACGCCGAGATGGAGATAACTTCTACACTACTGATTCGGAGGGGGCTATTTTCGATGATCGTGGAAGACTTGAACGACATCCATGATGTGATTACTTTGATCGTCAAGGTGCTGGACATGGTGGGCATCATAATAGAGGTGATGAACGTGAAGATGACGGTATCGGGAGAATCAAGATCATCATATCGGAGTTCAAGGGTAGATATGATCAGAAGGCTTATTTTTTACAACCACCATTACTCCGAAGAGAAGAAGGTTCGTGTTGCCTCGATTGAGTTCACCGAATACGCTATTATTTGGTGAGATCAATTGAATCGTGCAGGGGAACGTCCTAACACTTGGGAAGCAATGAAACAAGCTGTGCGGGAACAATCCGTACCGGCATACTATACAAGGACGCTGCATACAAAGCTACAACGACTTACTCAGGGTGCTAAGACGGTGAGCGAGTACTATCAAGAGATGCAAGTGCTCATGATCCGTACAAGTGTGTGTGAGTCGGCGGAGGCTACGATGACACATTTCTTCGAGGGGATGAATGAAGATGTGTGGAACCGTGCTGATTTAATGCAATACAACACCGTGCAAGAATTACTTCATCAAGCGGGGCATGCTGAACAATGGGTAAAGGACACTCAAGCAAGGGGTGGCTGAACCACTCATAGCACTTGGAGGCGTGCAACTTCGCATGACGGAGATGCGGGATCTACTCCCAAACCGGTTGCATCCACTACACCGGTTCGGAGTACATTCAAGGAAACTTCGAAGCCTATAAGTACTGCGGACAAAGAAGTCTCACATGCTGATTCTAGTGTATTCTCTATAGCTAGAACTAGTAACATTAAATGCTTCAAGTGCAAGGGCCGAGGTCATATGAAGAAGAATTATCCAAATATGAAGATAGTGTTACTTACACATGATGGCTATGCAACGGAGAGCGACAACGATGAATCTGAACATTCCGTTGAATCTGAGAAGCTAGAGCCAATCATTTGTTATCCAAAACAAGGTGTTAGCTTGATGGCTCAAATGGTGCAGCGTGATAACATCGTTATTGTGCAGAAGGGACATCGACATTATATCTTTCAAACCGATTGCAAGATCAAAGAGAAGGTATATAAGCTGATTATTGATAACAACAGTTTAAGCAACATGATTGGCAAGGATGTGGTGGAATCACTCTCATTGTCCACATGGAGGCATCCTAAACCATATTATATCCAGTGGCTCAACAACGTTGGCAAAGTCAAGATCACACACAAGGTGAAAGTGCCACTTACTATTGATGGTTATGTCGATAAGGTGGAGTGTGATGTGGTACCTATGCATGCTGTCATATTCTATCAGGACGTCTGTGGCAATTTGATCTGAATGCTACACATCAAGGACGGCCCAACCGATATACTTTTATGCACAAGGGAGAATTCTATGTTTTGTTGTCAAAGACCGATGAAGAAATCAAGAGTGATTTGATTGTGGTTAGCAAGAAGAAGGCCGTAATGACTACACTAAAACCGATGACAGTTTTACTTTAAGAAGGGGAGGATGATGAGGCCCTAGGTGCATTTACTACGGTGGACAATATCCCTAAGTTGCAAGTGCGTGCTAAACCTCAAGTTGAGCCTATTATGCATCAATGGAGAAAGAAACAAGAACAAGGTTTGACCAAGAGCAAGGAGAGGGAGGTAGGTCAAAGGGGGAGCTTGAGCAGACATGTGAAGACATAAGGACCGAGGGCTTTGCATGTTGAAAAGTTTGCAAGAGAATCCAGTCAAGAAAAGACAAAGGATCCAAATTCAAACTCAATTCCGAAATCAATGCATTTTCAGTCTAAGAATTCGAAATAGATTTGGATTGGAGCAATTCTAATTCGGATCTTTCTTTAAAAGAGGTTAGTTTTGAAATTACTTGTAATAGAATAGGTTAATCTATTTTTAGCAATTAGAGTAGTTTAAATTTCGAATTAAAATAGGAGTTTGCAATAGGAGTGGGCTCGCATTACTATTCATGCACACTATTCCGACTCAGATTATTGTTCATCCGTGTGTACTATTCATCAGGACTGTATATTTAGGGGTAGGCCCCCGTTGTAAGCAAGTTAGAGTTGAAGAAAATACAGAAAAGTTACAGGTTTGTGTGGCGCATAATGAATACATGCGTTTCGGAAATTCCCATATAGGGTTTTGTGATTGCGTGAATATTAGAAGGAGGTTGTTCTTCCAAGATCCATGATTCCTTGTAGATCATCTCACCAATTCGTAGGATCCTCAATTGCTCGCGGTTTGATGTTATTCTTCGGGTTTGATTTTGTTTCTCTCTCCAGATTGATTCAACATCAACAAAATATTACTTGCTTTGGAGATATATTTGTTCTTCTTTTTTGCTAAACCAAGAAGGAGGAAAGCTAGAATTTTGCTTTAATCAAGATTGAAATACAAGTACCGTAAAATATTTAGACACATTACATATCTACTACATGTTGATCCGTATCAAGAGTTATACTGCCTCCGATAGATATTAACTCTTCAGGTTGTCCAATGGAGAACAGTGATCATGTTTTTTTTTGTTGTATGGTACATTGTTACTAGTCATAATAAAATAATACATACTATGAATGCATTTTGTTACAGGAATCTACCCCCTCCATTTCACAATGTTTATTCATGGCCTCATGGTCTGCGTTTGAAATTTTGTCCATCGAGTAAATCAAGTGGGCAGTTTTTGTAATATTTTCACTCCGTAGCTCTACTTAAATATTTTAGAAAAGATTAAGTGGTTGTAGTATGTCATGTAACAGAGGTATATATGATTATTTTTTATTAATTTTTTAGATTTAGCGCTACTTTGGTCTATACACGTGGTGGGTGTGCAGACAAATATTGTGAAACAGAGGGAGTACTAGCATTATTTTTTATGTGATTCTATATAATTATACGTACATTAATAATCAACTAATGTAGTAAAATTTGACAACACGTGTTCTTAAACGAAGGAGAGGAGTAATTTGGAACGGAGGTAAGGTCAAATCTCGATCACCAGTCGGTTTCCATTGCTGCCGTCTTCGAAGGTAAACTAAACGCCAACGCACACGCACCAACCTTGAAATTTTCTATGGGAGAGACAGCACAACTCAAGTCGATCACTCCCACACGCAGCCTTCCCTCGAGAATTGGCCCCGCAACCAACCAAACCAACGACCTTCTCTTCCAAATTCCCTCCATGTGGCGGCCACGCTGAACTTGCGAGAACCCTTCCTCGCACATGCCCATGCCATGTTGCCGCGGTCGCCACCATACGCATAGCCATAGATAGAGCGTCGTCTTGGTCTGGTTCGCTTGCAACCGCGTGCTTCTCTTGGCCCCGGCCGGCAATGAAGTCGGCCACCTCCCTCCTCCTCGGCGCGGCGCTCGCCACGGCGTTCTTCCTGCTTTACACCTCCGTGTGCCGCGACCTCGGCGACGGGCCGGTGAGGTCGCCGCCGCCGCGGTGGACGCAGGAGCAGGAGAAGGAGGACAGCATCAGGGCTGCCGTTGAACAGGAGGATCGGCCCAAGCAAGCAGAGGTCGCAAAGGGGGAGGAGGAGGAGGAGAGGAAGGGTTTGGTTACAAGTAGCGACGGTGGCGGTGGTAGAGGTGGCCCAACATCAGAGCAGCAAAACCAGCAGCAGATTGCGATGCCTGCAAGCCAACAGGTTGGTCTTCTTGCCTTAATTTCTCTGAAAGAACAATTAATTAACAGAGAAAAAATATGCATTTATTTGGGTTTTGATTAATTTGCTTTTTAGTCTTTTCTTTTAAGAAGATAATAAGTAGTTCTGCACTCCAAAGTTGCCTGATCACTTGTAATTTGAGCTTGCTAGAAGAAGTACTGTACATGATGATAGCCATCTAGCTAATTACTGATAACATGCCCATTTCTTAGCTGCGTGGTCCACATTAGCACTACTGGCATCCTACCAAACACATGGCTCATTGACACGTCATATATATAGAATAGTCATGCAACTTTCTCATCAAGATCAACTGGCTTATTTTAGCTATCTGCATTTTTCCTAAAGGACTAGTTAAACTTGATGGTTTCAATTCTACCTTTTCTTGTATGTCACCCTATAAAAACATCCTTTTCTGTGGAAGATGAAGAGTTCTATTCAACTTGTAGTTCAGAAGTTCGAGTCACTGATTTTTGCAGTTTGACCTTGATCTAAGTATGAGACTGTAGCTTATTCTGAAACTCGAGAGCATCCTTGAACGAAAACCCTGTGTGGTCGGACCCTTAAAATCTTTTGAATTTTATGAAGTAAAGTCATCGTTTGTTTGTAAAGCTTCAAGCCAGTTTTAACAGTTGTGTTTATTTTGGTACTTCAGACCTTTAATAAATTGGGCTGTGTGCATTCTTGATACAGAGGCTAGGAGAGATTTTCTCTTCCATTATCTAAAAAAAATGAAATAAAAAAATACAGCTACCAGCCTACCACCTCCCTCCGCCACTACTAAAGCAAATCGTATGTACCAAGATTAATCGTGTGTGTATTTTCAAATACTGAGCCAGATTATGATAAGAAGCCTACCTCAAAAATATTCTAGACTGGCTAGAACACGAAACCTCTAATAGAAAATTATTTTAGCGTTGATAACATGGTGGACCAGAATATTAAGCCCCCATGTGAAGAGTATTTAACAAACTGGATGAAAACGGAAACGGGTACGCCAAACATTGACATGGCCAGCTGTATCATTTTACAGAAGGGCCAATTGGAGGGAATGATCCTCGCTAGTTATTGATGATTTAACTATTCCTCTTCGTTCAAATGAATATGAACCATGTGGTTTTTCTAATCTTGGACCACATGGGCATTTCAATTATCTGCCGTTAACCGGCTGGTTACCGCCGGGGATCTTCAACCCTGGGTAGGAGAATGTCGTTGAGATATCCGTGTCCCTCAATATTGAAATCTTGAGTTATCCCATTAAGCAGAGTGCAGTGTCCTGTTCAGACTTTAGAGGCATCTGGAAGTCCCGTTACCTGTTCGGACTAATATATCGATCTTTGTACATTTGTAACAGATTGTTTGGCACTAGCATGTGCAACAGAATTTGCCTCCCTCGTAACATACGAGGTAACTTGTGATTGAATGCCCCATATTGGAGGTAATAACTTGGCACCAAGATGTCAACAACAAGTAATAATTGGTCAGAGAAGCAAAAAATAGAACTAGCTAGCTAGCTAGTTTAATCTCTCCATTGTTCTCCAATTAATTAAGCAAGCCTGCTCTTGATTTATTTCTTTATCGTTTTTCAGATTAATCCATATTCCATAGTTCCATGCACACCAAGGTATTTTAACTGTATCTGTTTGCATGGGCAGAAGCAGGACAAGCCCCAAGATCTGGCCGATCTGCTCCGACGAGCGGCCATGGCGGACCGGACGGTGCTGATGACGGCGATCAACGAGGCGTGGGCGGCGCCGGGGTCGTTCCTGGACCTGTTCCTGGAGAGCTTCCGGCACGGCGAGAACATCGTGCACCTGGTGCAGCACCTTCTGATCGTGGTCATGGATAAGAAAGCCTTCGACCGGTGCAACGCTGTGCACCCTTTCTGCTACTGGTTCAGGGTGGACGGCATGGACTTTGCCGCCGATCAGTCGTACATGAAGGGCGACTACCTCGAGATGATGTGGAAGAGGAACAGGTTCCAGCAGACCATCCTCGAGCTGGGATACAACTTCCTCTTCACGGTGCGTCTACATTTCTTCCTAATTATATCCATAGAAATTTCTAGGATTTTGATTTGTTTTGTGCTACTGTACGATAGCTTTGGTACTTTCAATTTCAACAACTTAACGGTAAGCGCAATTCAAATCCAATTATAGGTTTTGTACGTTGCAGCATAGTGCATATATCACCTGAAACCCATTTTTCAGAACTGTAATTCATGTATTGGCAAATTTAGGTTGGTTACAAATAAGCATGCTGTACTGAATTTACCAATGGTCCTCAAAATAAATTTAAAATTTGGAAGTATTATTCACTTTTCGAAAATCGTGCTACATGCTGCTGCATTTGTTTTAAGAACTGGAAACCTGATCCATTTCTCATGACAAAGCTAATTTTGCTTTGAATAGGACGTGGACATCCTGTGGTTCCGGAGCCCCTTCCCCCACATATCCCCGACGGCGCAGCTGGTCATGTCGTCGGACTTCTTCGTCGGCGACCCGAACTCCATGGGGAACTACCCCAACGGCGGCCTCCTCTACGTCAAATCCTGCGACAGCACTGTCGGGTTCTACAAGCACTGGCAGTCGTCGCGGGCGCGGTTTCCGGGGAAGCACGAGCAGTACGTGTTCGACAAGATCATCAAGGAAGGGCTGCCCCCTCACCTGGGCACCAAGGTGCAGTTCCTCGACACCAACTACTTCGGCGGGTTCTGCCAGCACGGCAAGGACCTCGGCAAGATCTGCACCATGCACGCCAACTGCTGCGTGGGGCTGAAGAACAAGCTGTTCGATCTCAAGAATGTGCTCGAGGACTGGAAGACCTACAAGGCACGCGTTGCCGTCGGGAATATGGAGTACTTCTCCTGGAGGGTGCCTGGGAGGTGCATACATTAGTTGACAGGTGGGTGGGTGTCGTTCTGTCGGGGAAAATTGAGTTCTGACTGAGTGTTTGGTTAGGCAAAGAGAGACAGGGAGCTTCTGTAAGTAAGGTGATTATATATTGACTTCGTTCCTTTGATTGGAACTGGTGGATGAACATATATTTTGTCTGGGGTGATATGTATGTTTTGCTCCATTTTTCCTAATATGTACACATTTGCGAAATCTTTTTAAATTAGATGAAACTTGGGGTCGGACATATGATCTACCCGACTAACTCTTGTTGCACCAATTTAAATGTAGCAAATATTTGCATATATTGTTAAGGTATAATTGTATTGTTAGGAAAAATTTCACAGTACAATGTTTGCACTAAGTTGTTTTCTTTTGGTAATGCAAACATTTACAAAAACCTGTTGTCTTGTGTAGTTTTCTAAAAATACATATTTATAAATATTTGGATCATTACAGCCATACCAACGTACCACCAAACAACTATGGAGTTACTGACCTGGGTCATAAAACAAATAGACAAACGACGAAGAGCATGGCTCTGGACTGGAAAGGACATCTGCTCTGAAGGAAGTTGTTGGGTAAACTAGAGCACGGTATATCATCCCAAAAAGTTCGGCGGTCTAGGGATTTTGGCGCTGGAACAGTTCAGTCGCGCTCTTCGCCTTCGATGACTTTGGTATCAATGGAAGGCGACCGAAAAACAATGGAATAGGATGCCATTGCCGATAACTAAAACTGACCATGATTTGTTTCGGGCATCTACAACGATAAGCATCGGCAAGGGCGACAAAGTAATTTTCTGGAAAGACAAATGGGTAGGTGCAAGGCCGCTCAAAAACCTGGCCCTGGGCCTTTTTTGCATTACGGTTAGGAAAAATAGATCAGTGCAGGACGCAATGTATGAAAGGAAATGGATAGCTGACCTCAGGAGGAAAATCACCGTGCACCTGATACCTAAGTTTGTCAAAGTCTATACCATGCTCTGCCAGGTTACGCTGTCTCAAACTAAGGATGACATATCTTGGAAATGGACAGGCTCAGGAACCTACTCGGCCAAGTCGGCATACTTTGCGCAATTCTTGGGGGCGGTGGAGGCCTCTTTCCAAACACTTATTTGGAATGTCTGGGCACCGCAAAAATGCAAAATCTTCACATGGACCCTCATTCAGCACCAACTGCCGACGGCGGACGTCCTTGCACGTCGCCATATGCATAACGGTCACTGGTGTCCATTATGTACAAACAACCCGGAGACAGCTATACACCTGCTTGTAGAGTGTTCTTATGCCAAGCAAATCTGGACCTTAGTGGCCACATGGGTGCAACGAGCCAATCTAGATCCAATCCACTGGACGTCTCGTCAAAAGATGGTGGACTGGTGGACCGACATCTTCCTTTCTACAAATAGCACTTACAAGAAAGGTCAAGGCTCGTTGATTATTCTTACCTTGTGGCAGATTTGGAAAGAAAGAAATAGGCGGATTTTTCAGCACCTCAGACAGAGGCCAGTGGGGCTGATGGCGGTCATCAAAGAAGAGACCTGGGCATGGACACATAGTGGAGCGACCAAACTGCAGACCTATCTGCCCGGGGGAGAGGATACTCTTGTTGAAGGACTAACCTAGGAGGTGCAAATCTTTGTTTTTTCTGTTTTCTTTCTTTTTCCTCTTTCTTCTTTTTTCTCTCTTCTTCTTTTCCTTTTTTCTTTTCCTTTTTTCTTTTCTTTTCTCTGGTTCTTTTTTGTATTTGAACTGCTTCCTTCTTTAATGCAATAATGGCACTTGCTATTTCTTCAATATATATATATATATATATATATATATATATATATATATATATATATATATATATATATATATATATATATATATATGTGTGTGTGTGTGTGTGTGTAAAATATATGTATGTATGTGTGTATGTGTGTATGTGTGTGGCAGCGTGTGGGGGGGGGGTGGGATTGGCAACATCAAATTCGATCAATAAATCTATCATAATAAGTGCTTTCATAATCTTATATTTTCATTATTTTTACACGGGCTGGCTAAAAACAACTTTTAGCTTAAAAAAACTTCTCATTTTTTCCCGCTTGTCATATTTTTTTTCACTTCCCCCACTCTCCACTTGTAAGATGTGATGTTCATGCCGGCAAAAGTGATTGCAAAGTGCATAAAATACAAACATATGTACCACAATTGCAAAAATAAGACGGGACATTACCATCGACGTATCACTGATGTGTGCTTACATGCCCTAGGATTGTACAAACTAGTTTCTTCAACCCATTTCAACCTTACACGTTGACCGTACAGCCTGCAAAATTTTGCAAGAAGCATATAGAAAATATTGAAGAGAATTATTTTCACTCCTTTCTACATAGAATTTAAGGATTTTTCCTCCTTTTTAATATGGAGCCTAACACTAATTATTCATACAAACATAAATAAGAAAGAAAATCCTTTATTCGCTTGGGTTGCCTCCTAAGAAGGGAAGCAAATCCTCTGTTATTATATAGTAATGTCACAGTGAACAATGTCGTGACATTATTTTGTAGCTATCGGATCGAAAGCGACGGATGAGATCGAGATCCAACACTGTAGCAGAACACTGTGCCATAGGACTGTTCATGAGCGCTGTGATGATACTGTAGCATTCGATCTCATCCGTTGATTTCCGATCGGATAGAGAATATTACTATTCGCCCGTGAGGATGCAATCCCCCCTAGAAGTGTCGTTGGTTTTGGTCGTTAGCTCGACCAAAGTTCCTTTATTAACCTTCGTTATAATATTGAGATCATGGTACAGCCTCCGTACCATAATCGCGAAGATTTATGACGATGGTTTCCGTTTAATTCTTCAATTTTCTTCTTTTTCATGGGAAAATGCAAAACAAATGCACGTCCTGTGGCAAAGTAAATTTAATATTCCCTTCTTGCATTTCTTCCGCTTCAATTTCCTAACTTCAAGAGTAACTTTACGAATAAAATCCTCATGAGTTGGGTTTTTCGCCTCAGGTGCAATTGGAAGGCTAGTGTGCATATTTTTTTATTAATTTTTAATAGAGTAAATTCAATGCTACCTGGTAGTGTTGATTTGGATCCTCTTCCTCGTGGAGAACACGAATATTCTCTACCGGATTAGGCTCTGGTTTCCAGTGAAATGACTCAAAATTCTAGTGTCCTTCGGCAATTTTTGCACTTGAAGTTCTATTGCCTTAGTCCTAGCTTCTAGAGTTTGAACATCACTAGAAAATACACCTATTTTATTTGAGAGAGTAGTCAAACAATTGTCATGTTTTTGTAGTTTCTCAGTAAAGATCTTATTTTGCTCAATTTGGGAACCAACAAATTGTTTCAACATATTCTATAAAGAAGAAATATCATTATTCTGAGAACAATTATGTCCCATAAAAACATTATTACTAGAAAATTTTATATTGCCACTACCATCATATAAATTAGGATGATTCCTCCAATTAGGATTATATGTAGCATTCTTGCCAAGAAAATTAACATCGTTATTACCATCATCAATAATTGCATTAATGGGTATGGTATCATTACCATGCATAAGTGAGATAAGTTTATTGAGCTTTGAAGACAATTCACCATATTCCTCAATTGACTGTTCCTTTTTGGATGGTGAATGGGCAGCTCCCCGTTATGCCACTGAGAATGATTAGTAGACATGTCTTTCAGTAATTGCGTGGCTTCATTAATATTTTTGTTCATGAACGCTCCTCCTGTGCAGCTGATTCAAGATTCATTTTTCAAAGATAATTTAATCCATCACAAAAAGTATGAAGTATAAGTCAATTTTCTAGGCCATGATTAGGGCAATCATTAGAGTATCATTGAAATGCTCCCGAGTATCACTAAGTGCTTCATTATCGTTTTGCTTAAAGCCCATAATTTGATTCCTAAGATAAACTATTTTGGCTGGAGGATAATATTTAGATAATGACCAAGCGCAAGTTTGCCATGAATTGATGCTACCGGCAGGCACAGAAAATAGCCATTCTTTAGCTTTACCTCTTAATGAAAATGGAAATAATTTTAGCTTAATGGTGTAAGAATCAACACGTTGCACTTTAGACATATCACATAATTCAGAAAATATTTGAATGTGCAATGTAGCATTTCATTGGGTAAGCCACCAAATTTATTTTGTTGAACTAAATTCAACTGGCCAGGATTGATCTCAATGTTTTCCGCTATAATTTCAGGATGATTAATAGCGGATCGAGCAAATATATTTTGCGGAGGTGCAGCGAACGCACTAAGCTTTGGATTTTGTTCTCCCATCTTTTTCTTCTTCAAAGTTTCAATTAAAAGGTTGGTATCGGGACTATCTTCTAAAAAAAAATTCGATTTTCTTCACTAAGCATAAAACAAATAAATTGCAGAAAATAAATACTGAAAATAAATTGCAGGAATTAAAACTGCTGAATAGTTAATTGCGGAAATAATAAAAACAGTAAATAAATTGCGGAGATTAAAAATGCAGAAATTAAATTGTAGAAAAATAAATAATCAAGGTAAATAGAATAAAGCACTCGTGTCCTATCAATAGCGCCAGAAAGAGTTTTGATGACCCAAAAGTGCAAGGTGTCGTTCGCAGAAGTTTCCCTCGTAGTATTCCAAGGCTTATAACGATCCCTCGTGGACGTGTAGATTAATCTATTACCCTCGAACAACTATTAATTTAACTACAACTAAAATAACAGTGAGGGAGGTAATAATGATGATAATAAAAATAAAAATAATTTACTACTAAAAGCAATAATAATTCAAATATTGAAGAAGTTGTGATTGGAGAATAGGGCCTAGAGTATTAGGATCACTTGCAACATTAGTAAATCTCGGGGATGATAAGAATAATGATCTGATAAATCAAAGCAATTGTGATAAACATGTGTTCATGTAGGTGGCCCACCCTATATGCATCTCCCATAGACAAACATCGTATAGGAGAATCAATTGTTCCACTCACGTGCGTGCGACAGGACGTCACGCTCGCAATTAAGAAATTATCGTGTAGACCAACCAACTTACAACCGGACCAATGCATTAAATGTTGTGGTTATGTTGTGCCCCCTCAAGTGGATTACTTCTGAAAGCTGATCTCCGCTGCTTTCAAAGGATGTGTTTCTTAGTCATTTTACGGGTCTCGGTGTATGGTTGGGAGACTGGATTGCTAGTTTAGGCTGTCGTAATATTAAGAGGGGTCTTGATGAGTAGCTTGAGTGTGTCATGTATTGATAGCTCTTTCATGTTTGATCTAGCTCTCTTTGGCATGCTGCTGATATTTGCGAATGTGTTTTGTAAATTATTGAGGCTCGTGTATTATATCCTTGTAGCATGTGACAAAAGTTTGCGAATGTGTTTTGAAACATGCTGATGATCATGTTTCAATCCTTGTTTGAATGGTGCTACGATTTGTGAATGTGTTCTGCAAATTTGTTGAAGTGCATGCATCTTTGTCCCTGTTGGAACTTTAGGAGTGGTCCAACCGTCATGTGTTGGCCAGTTTGACGGCTTGAGCAGTCTAACTAGGCATTAGTTGCCGATCTAACTAGCCAAGTTAAGATTGTCCTTGATGAGGATCTAATAATCCTCATTTTATCTTTTATCTATAACTCTTATTATGGGTAAATATGATGTTATGTGGTCCCTAGGTATACCCCTTATATTTACAAGGGAGAAGCCTACCAGGTGGTCATAAGTTCTTCTACGACCACCCCCATAGTCGTAAACCTTGCTACGACTACCTTATGGTCGTAAGTTCTTCTACGATCACTATCCAGTCGTAAGTTATTTTACGACTACCTCATAGTCGTAAGCTCTTCTACGACCAGGTCAGCCACGACTACCTTATGATCAATAAAACCTACTGACGAGTGGGTCCAATTGATTAAGGAATCCAAGTAGTCAAGATATCTGTTACTTACTATCTGAAGTAATAGCACGTAATACCCTATTATCTCTGACAAGTAACTGCCAGGCGGCGTGAAGGGGTTACTACTCCGATGATTACTGCAAACATACGCCCGTTACTAGATTTGATAAGGCGCCTCTTCACCAGGGGAAAACGGCTATTCCTTCACGACTATATAAAGGCAGCAGTCAGAGAGGGAAAGGGATGGATCGGAGGAGACAACAAGCAATCAGAAAGACAGTTAGACACTATCTTCTGTAATAGCCTTAGTCTTTTCTCCCGATTGTACGAAACACACTCAATACCATACACACACAGAAGTAGGGTTGTTATTCTCTCCGGAGAAGGCCTGAACCTGTATAAAAATACTTGTGTCAATCTCTCTGCGTGATTCCATTCTAGGAGACCCCCCGAATCAAACAATCTTTACGTAAGATCGGTTCTAAAACACCAACAGTCCTAATTTGGCATTTCGGACATTCTTACAAAACTTGTGATTCTAATTATTTCTTTGCATTTCCTAGAGTGATCTGACCAGCTCAGTGGTCCAACTGGGCATTTGTTGTCGATTGCTTTATTCTAGTAAACTGGTTTATGTGCTCTCTCTGGATGCTGTTTAGTGGTCTGATCGGCTCAGTGTGAGCAGTCGGAATGGCAGTAGCCCCTATATGGGCAGTTTGACCAGCAACCTCTGTAAAAGCTAGTTTTCTAGCTGTTGCAGGGCAAGTCGCTCTGACTGCCAATAGTTGGCGGTCAAACCAATTTCTGTTGGAACTTCTCCCAATGGCTAGTTTTTAGGTATATGATATAAATACCCTCTTGTGGCCAGTTAGGTGCAGTTGCTGGTGCTTTGATTCATCATTTCCTTGAGCTAAGAGCAAGCTCACTCATCTCTTGTGTGCATGTGTTGCACTAAGTGAGCTTGGAGAGGCAAATATTGTGCATGTGTTGCACATGGTGGCGGATTATGTACCCATCGAGCTTCGACACTTGATTCATTCAAGTGAGCGTCTATGACTTGTTACTCTTGGAGGTTGCTGCCTCCTAAATGGATTAGAAGAGTTGTGTCGGTGATCTTCTTAAGAAGCTTGTGAGAAGGTCTGATTGCTTGTGAGCGGCTTGGTGCTCGCCATCTCCAGTGGATGAAGAGAAACCCTAGTGGAATCGAGGTGTTGGCTTATTTGTGGAACTGATCTAATTCGTTTTGGCTTACCTCAACGTGGATTAGGGGAAACCGGCAATTCTCCGAACACTATGGCAAAAAGATCATTGTGTCATTGTGGTTTGCCCCTTTGTGATTAACTTTGTGCAATTTGCATTCATAGAATCAAATTGTTTGCTTGTCACCCTAGGATCGCAAACATTGACTTAGACTTAAGTTGTTGGTGCACTTAGTGGAGACTAGTTGATTTAGGCATGACTTTGGTAACATTGTTCCTCGATTCTTCGGTTTGGCAATAATGACTCCTACTGCTCTTTTGGGCAACCTCATTACCAATGAGATGTACAAGAAAGATAAAGAGGAGATCAAGGAGATAACCTCAACTTCAAGCAAAAGAATCCATGCTATCAAGGCCAAGCATAATTCAAGTGATGAGCATGAAGAAGATGATCACACCAAAGAGGAAATGTTCACCCCCATAAGTAAAATGGAGAAACTCATGAACAGGTGTGGCTCACAAGGAAATAGATGCTCATCCTTCAAAAACCAAGCACTACAAGACCCTCAAGTGCTATGAGTGTCAAGGGACACCTTGCTTCAGAATGTCCAAACAAAGAAGAGGATGATGATCCCAAGTCATCACCAAGAAAGAAAAAGGATGGAAAAAAGAAGACACTTTGTCAGGCTTGCCATCAAAGATGATCTATCAACAACTTCCAATGACAATGAGGCTCCATCACTTTACTCCATGTCAACATGTTTTATGGCCAAAGGTAATGATGAGGTAAATGATGATAGTGAGCCCTCTTATGGTGAATTGATGGATACGTTGGAGGAGCTAAATAAGTACCTTGGGAAGGAGAAGGTTAAATTTAAGGTTTTGAAGAAAGAATATAATGAGCTAAAGGATGAGCATGAGTCTCTTCTCCTCAAGGATCATGTGATATTATTGATGATATGCCATACGTAATTGTTAGCCCTTGCATTGCTGTTGGGACCCAAAAATACAATTATGGACTCTATGTGTATAATGCACTAGTCCAGGATTAAGCTAGTGCACACAGTGTCAACATAGATAAATATCATTTCACACAAGACGAATATAATAATAAGAGACTAATTTGATTAAATAAATAGCAGTTTGACCTTATGGTCGAGTTTTACAAATATTAAGCCACGCAGGGCTGACACTAAATAAAGAAACGGCAACGGAACGTAAGCAACTCCAACAGATACCCATCGACTCACCACAAGCAACCAACTGTGATCAAGACCTAACGATCACTATCTTTGTAAAGCTCATCCTCAAAGGCAGGCGACAATTCCTCCACTTTAGCTGAATGATTGTAGCAAGAATGAGTACTCAACAAGTTGTACCACAGAATGCAATTATAGATGATGGCTTATTTCAAAAGAAATGGCTTATGTGTTTATTTTGCAATAAAGCAGCATAATGGGAACGTTGTCCCGATCTTTCGATGAGAATGATACTACTTGATTGGTGGAAGCTAACTCTCACGATCCAAGCTACAACCATGCGATGACCATTGCACCCGCAATCGCTGAACCAACTTCACGTTCGTTATCGACCTTGCCGGCAACGAGATCGACCTGACCACGAAGGTCTTTTCCTGCATGCAATCAAGAATCAATCAAGAAAAATAGATGAAGCAACGAACTTGCTAAATAGGAATTGAGGAACAAAGATAGATGTATTGGATAATTTGGGGTTCCGAAGACAACTGATGGTTGCACTAGCCGTACAAGCAAACGATGGTATTTCTAGCTTAAGCTGAAATCAATCTAACAAAACCCGCCAAACCCTAAGGGTGGCAGCCACTATATAAAAGGGGGGGAGAGGGGTGGCGGCCGTAGGAATAGTACCAACCCTAGGTGTCTAGCCCAAAATACAAGGCCCATGGCCCATTAGCATAGGTGTCGCAGCACTAAGTTCCTTTACTCAATTATTGCTAAGTGTTGGCCTAAGCAAATTGATATATCACTTCCTCGTATGATCATCTCCATGCTTGGTGCTGCCATCATCTCCCTTTAGCTTGCCTCCCGATCCTTGATTCCTAAGTAAAATAATATCACTTGCTTTAGGCAGCATCATAGAGTTCATAGAATATGGATGCACTTCGAGAAACAAGGTTACCTGATAATTTAGTTGGCGAGCACGTGCTCTAGTAATTGGTCCTTGCACGTTAGAAGCAGTAGAGATGGTTGTATCAGTGGAAGGGATATCCTCATCATCCTCCCCTTCTTGAATTGGAGTTGTCCTCGACTCCAGGTCATCTTCTCCTCCCAAGTATGGCTTCAAATCTGCAATGTTAAATGTGGGACTAACCCCAAAATCTGTAGGTAGATCAAGCTTATATGCATTATCATTAATCTTTTCTAACACTTTAAAAGGACCATCTGCACGAGGCATGAGTTTAGACTTTCTCAATTCAGGGAATCATTCTTTACACAAGTGTAACCACACAAGATCACCAGGTTCAAAAGTAACATGCTTGCGTCCCTAACTACCAGCAACTTTATATTTAGCATTCATAAGTTCAATGTTCTCTTTAATTGTCTCATGCATCTTAAGTATCAAATCAGCACGTTGTTGAGCATCAAAATTTACCTTCTCCGAAGCTGGAAGAGGCAACAAGTCGATAGGTGCACGAGGTATGAAACCATAAACAATCTCAAAAGGACATGTTTTTGTGGTAGAATGCAACGAGCGATTATAAGCAAATTCTATATGAGGCAAACATTCCTCCCACATTTTTAAGTTCTTTTTAAGCACAGCCCTAAGCATAGTAGATAATGTTCTATTAACTACCACAGTTTGTCCATCGGTACCATAGTTATGTGTTGAGGGTGAGTTTCGTTAGAAAAGTTGTTCTCTTCCTTGAGCTTGAATTTTGGCCAAATTTTGGTTATAGTTGCGGTTGATGAATTTTTCTTGAGTTAGTATTTACAATACAACTGGTGAAGTTTTCATTGGTCTTCCTTGGTCTATAAAGCGATTACTTGTTCTTCTGACTGCTGATCTATTGTTGCTTTGTGTGATCATCGGTTAATAGCAAGATTGATCTTTTTCATGGGAGTTATGCCCTTATTATTGGAAAATATAACTCATTTATTCGTTTGATATTTTGGATAATGAAAGCTTTCTATTGCAAGTTCGTTAACATGTGGGAGCTTTGGGCTCTATGTATTTCTTTTGGATTACTTCGAGTGTTGAAGTTGAATGCATCTTTTTCTGAAAAGAGTTAAAATCCTTTTGTGATGTCTTGCTATGTTTAAGCGAGAGGTGGTAAACATAGAAGTTCATTGTTAAGGTATGAGTTATCAAGTCGGATCTGTAGCGTGGTGCATGATTACTGATGAACCACGGAGGTCCTGATTTGGCCCGATCTTTTGATGAGAAGATAAATTCGGTAGTAGTCGCTCAACTCTCACGATCCTGGCTATGAACTCGTAAGGCCCAAAACAACACAATCGCTAACTGCTCGACAACTCGTTATCAACCGTGCACGAATACCCGGATGACCTGATCACGAAGATCAATTCTTGCATACACCGAAGAAGCACGCAAGAACGAGATAAATGGCAATCTAATATCGCAAATAGGATTGAAATATTTGATTTAAGTTGGGATTCTGAATAAGGATTTTGACTAGGTAGTCTAGTCGACACATGTAGAAGATACAAGTTGCAACGAAGATAAACTAAACATAAACAAAATCCAAAAAAACTAGAGGGGTGCGGCCTCCTTAAATAGGGGAGGGGGAGCCGCACATATCTAAGAAAATAGGGGTTGGTACTATTTATGGTACTGTTCATGCATGAATTGTGTCTCATGAATAGTATGGGCCGCCTAGGGTGGCGCCTTCCCTTGGGCCCAAGCATTACAAGGCCCAGTTTGGCCTAAACAGGTGATGCAGCACATTATTTTGATGATTGTGGTGCACATAGAAGGAATTTGGAGGTAATGCTAGATCCATTAGAAAGAGGACGATATAAGCTTTCCATCAAGTACTCGTAGACCTCAAACGGACTCCGTATGTGAAAGTTATGCATGATTTAAGATGGTGCTGTCAGACTGACTCCAGAGGCCGAATTGGATTCCAAAACAGGTCTAGCTCGAACTCTTGCTTGTCTTGGACCAAAAGTGACTTGGGGACCTTCCTTGTACCATGACGTGGCGTAGGGGTCGTATCTGAATGGTCGATGTCCTCATCATCCTCCCCTTCTTGCATTTGAGTCGTCATCGACTCAAGCTCTTCCTCCAGCTCCAAGAAAAGCTTGAAAACTTGTAGCACCGCATGCTTATCTTTCTACAAAATGTTAGCAACAGCAGGTGGCAAAGAAATAAAGAGCACTTTGCAAATTAAAGGTGAGTGTGCATGCATCAAATCAGTAAAGATATATTTTCTCATAGTATTTAGTATGCAACTCAATTTGCAAGTATAAGTAAAGTATATAGTAGAGTTATTCATCGCCCTGTCATGACAAAATGTGGTCCTCAATATTTGGAAGTTAATGGGCAGCACAACAATTGATTTCAAAGTGCACAAGTCATTCATATAATCATATTTCAATTGAGTAAGAGCAAATTCATCTAGCAATGGTGAAAAGATTTGTAAGTTCGTCCATACTGCAGCAGCATTATGCAGATTATCAATACTAGATGGTGCGATAAGAGATGAATACAGAGGCATTGAATGATCAGTAAATTTTATGTTCCTCCCATAATGAACAAGATTCATCACACAAGACTTGTTGTTCAAAACAGCAAGCTTCAATTCATCCATGTTATCACAAGTTATGCATATTCGATATACAAGAAATTGATTGTCTACACCATTATCTCCAATCAAATTAAACTTATATCCAAGGGTGTAGACACTAAATAAGGATTTCGAACATGCAATTACAGAAACTTTCTCCATAGCATGTGACAATTTCATAGGTGGATCCAACCTAATGTAACATAAAGAGTCAGCAGGAGAAATTCTAGTCAAAACTTCTTAATGTCTAACAAATTCCACATTATCGTTATATGCGATTAATTCATCATATGAATCACTCAAAACAGTAGGCAATTCAATTATTTCATCACATGGTGCACTCAAGTCAGCAGGTAAATCAACAAGTTTATGATATGGTGCACTCAACTCAGTAGGCAAATCAATCAAATTATCGCAAGATTCATGCAAATTCTTAATAATATCAGATTTTGTAGTTAGGAAATTAATTTCTACTTTCTCAGTGCTAGGTTCCTCCACCTCATGTGATGCAATGGTTTGTACTACAGTCTGATTTTCCCTTTGTTCAATGGTACTAGGCATGAAATCATGGTTGTTGTTGTTAGGTTGAGTGTTCAAATCAGTACCTTTGGCATTACCTTGTAGGCTCGACTCAGATGATGTTGGTACTGGAGGGGATGAGTAGTCACAAGCTTTCCCTTCTTTTTCTTGCTCCAGCTCAATTGCTAATAAGCGAGCCAAGGATGCGACACAGCAAGACAGAGTGACACTCAAAGCAGCAGGGGTGGCAATTAGGGGTGCAAACGGAGCGGATATGGACGGATATCGCTCATCCCGTATCATTTTCCATATTTTTTTCTCGGATTCAGAATCGGATACGGACAGTGCCGGATACGAATACGAATGCGGATAGTCTCGGTCACGAATACGGAGCGAATACAGGACAAACCGAATACGGATTGTCTCGGTTACGAATACTTATTCGGATATTGCGCGAAAACAAAAACCATATATGTTGCACAAATAAAGATCAATCAACCATACTACATGTCCAAAATGCAACTAGATTAGTAGTTTAACAAGCAAATTTAAATACTTCACACGATGACAGAGGGTAGTTAACTAGTTAAGCAAGCAGTAGTAACTATTCACTAGCAAGTAGCAAGTACATGACAGAGGCTAGTTAAACAAGTAGTAACTACTAATCGGCAAACTACCAAAGAAACAACGTGTTCAGAGGAAGGGCTATATTCAATACCTTGAATCTGTTACCAATAAGTGAGGCAATGTGACTGTTGGTAATTTTCTGTCAATAGAAGATTCCAGGTCCCATTCTAGATCAGGCATTGGCGTAAATCCATATAAAAGTTGATCAGAAGGAGGCTTTAGATGTATGCGCAAGATACCCCAGATAGATGAAATTTTTATCGCTAGAGAAAATGGAACCTATGCAAGAAGAAAATGTATCACATTTGAATATTTCTGGTGATTACTAGTAACATCTAAGCTCTTGAGATTAACTATCTTACGTGCTTTCACCAGGCAAATAATACATAACAGGTCTACTAACATAATGCATCAAAAATACATAGGCAAACACATGCATGAAGACAACTAAGAATACAGAATAAAGGATTCCTATAGAATTCATTTAAATCATCATATTATCTACTAACAGCAGAGGGTATTTCCATAAGAGCTGCAAGGGCAAATGCGGCCTCCTTCTTTGGCATATCCTTAATTGTTGACATAATATCAGTGAAGTTCACAAACTGTAGTAGTTTATCACTTAGGTTCTAAGTAGAGCAACACATGATAAATCGCAACACAAATCTCTTCTAGTCTGAACGAAATGGCAGAAAATAAATTAATCTCAAGGCAATATAGTTTTTTTTCTTCTTATTGGGATAATCAGTCTTCTCACATCATTATGTATAAGAAACGCAGCTAGAATCATTAGCATGGATGGTGCTACTGTTTTATTTGGAGCAAAATAAAAAAAATTAGAATTGAAACAACGTAATAATGTTATTATAATCACTTGGAAATTGTCAAAAGCTCACAGAATACAATCATCAAAATGTTGCATTGCATCCCATGGTCCATCACCCACTCCAACCATCACAATTGAAAGAGGATAGTAGCTAGCAACCAAATAGGCTTCAGAATATAATAACACCAAGTTCCATAACAATGGATGAATTGCATTTACCTAGCATCAACAATTGCTTGTATAGTCGCCGTTCTTGTGGACTTAATCTTCCATCACCTTTAGTTAGGTCACCTACAACTTTTGCTCAAGTGAGACACATGCCGACAGCTTGTAGTGAAGTAATTTGTCGCTACAATGAACCGTTACTCGTCCATCGCCTATGATGACGAGGACATGGTATTGCTGCCATCTTTTTTTGACAATGTAAATCGCCACATAAATAAGAGGTGCAAAAGAAGTTGGCCCTACAGAGACCAGTTGAACCAAAGAATGAGAGAGAAAAAAGCTTTGAGTATTGTCAGGTGAAGTATTCAATTGCCCACAAATAGACAACAATACACGATAGGTTATTATTCATTTGAAACACAACACATGAGTTATATTGCACAATACCTTTGTTTTGGTCAACTTCTATGGCATCAAGTCAACAGATTAAACAATGTCTCGTAATCATGATGTCACAATAACAAGAATACAAAGTCGCTCAACAAGTGATGACAGAAACTTGCAAGTTCCAAATTGTTGAGCAATCGAATAGGACAATTTTGTATGTGCTATGTTACGGTAATTTGGGGAGCAGAAGCTTGGGCATCTTCAAACAATTTGAAGCAAGAAAACAAAGAATAGCAATACAATGGCTGCTCTAAACTATAACCCATCCTCAAAACAAAGGTAATTAGAAAAAAGAAAAGAAACTGAAGTCTCCACTCTCAAGTGATCAAATAAATATAACTCACATCATTATCCTTCTACAATCTCTTCGAACAAAAAGAAGGAATAAGCCCTTCTTACCTGAAAGGTTCAAATGTGGAACAATTTGTCTGTATCTTTCAAGGGCCTCCTTAAAACCACAACAAGGACGGTTATCTTGGTAAAAGCTAAAGACGGAGTGATCTTGCGTAGAAGCTACAGGATAAATTACATTTTATCAAGTCATACAAGAAGTACACCAATTTTCTTCAAACAAAATTCATAATGGAAAAGGGAAAAGGAAAAAAAAGAGTGAATACTTACCATCACCAAATCCAAAACATGGTATCAAGTTATCATCATCAACAAGTGATAGTGTTTGCCCAATTATAGAAATGGCTTGCTCATATGGATTTTGGATGTCATTAATGGCATGCAGAGATTTTCTTCTAAAGGAATGCCTACCTACAGAAATTCAGCAGAATATTTATTTATTTAAACCAACAAGGATCTTAAGCAAAACTGCTAGAAACTTAAAAAGCCTAGAAGGAAACAGCAGATGTGATCATGTGATGTGACAGTGATACCGAAGTAACATTACCTAACCATTCCTTGCTTTTGGTGAAGTCAATGCCAAGAATTAGATTTGATGATTCAAGACCAGCTTCCCTCAAAGCAGTAGTGACCTTCATTAATCAAATAAGTTAAATTTTATACAGTAGTACAGAACACAAACACAAGAAGGCAAGGTGTAGATATGATATTTTTTAAAAAAAATGAGGTAGCGGAAGCACTTCAACAAGGTTTACTGTTAGAAACAAAATAGATAAAAGTTGTGGCTCAAGTAAGCGCTTTATGTTAGGTAGATTTAGCCATGTAGCATGCCAGATTTGACATTTTTCCATGTTTATTAAGACAAGATGTTGAAGATTGAACAATAGAGATACAAAATTTGGGGAATGTGCAAATTTTTTAAGCAAATGAAATAAGGCCATATTGATTGCCTCAATGTGACTTTTGCTGACGTAACTTATGTTCAACAAAGAGTGGTTGGATCCAAAGGAGAGATTATATCTCAAAGTAGCTAAACGGACTCAATAGCCAAAACATTTTTACCAAATCAACTAGTTCTCTATCAGGAACCAAGGAAGGATCATGAGGCTTTGCATACTTCTGCCTAAATGAAATCTAATATAAATTGCAGGCAGCCATTATCCCCCTTTCTCGGGGGGGGGGACAAGCAAGAGCCTCACCTCCCCCTTATAAAACGCAGGATTTTGACGCATCGCCCTTTGATGGATCTGAAACATTAATGTTATATTAGGCAACAGAAAAAAATGCAGGTCATCCGCTTGTAATAAGTTAATTATGTTGAATAGCATAATTAAATCCGAAACAATACAATCATTCCATGCTGATCACCATAAATATGTTATTGTTAAGATGTTTCATGATAAAACAACATAATCATTTGACTAACCTCCTGAAGAAACAAGTATATTGAATAGGGGTTCGGCCTTGAAGAGTAGAGAAGAAGCAAAATATGGAAGAAGCAAAATTTCTGTGATCTAAAATCGACAGAGAACATCACGACATGCCAAAATCGATAATAGAACTACTACTTGAATCGCACTTTCGCCTTCTTAAAGTTTCCAAAAGTCCCAATCTGCACCAATCCTCATCCTCTTCGTCTAAGTCGCCCCGCCGCAACACCATCGACGGCCGACGCGGCGGCACTCGATCCGCTGCGGCAGCCGCCGAGGGGGCACATCCACGCCCTCTCCACGGCCACCTCGGCGCGCCAGAGGAAGGCCGAATGGCGAGGCTAAGCCGAGGGGAGCGCAGCACGTTGAGCGAGAGCTCCTCGACGGTGAGCTCCCTCCTCCGCGCCACCATCGCTGAGGCGTGGCGAGACTTGCTGAAGCCCGGCCAAGACGCTGGTCTCGCTTTCATCATCGGCGGCGCGAGCGAGCGCGAGCGAAGGAGGAGGGACGCAGTGGGGGAGGGCGCGTCGGCTGCGGCGGCGAGGAAGGAGGGAGGCGAAGGGGAGGGAGCCCGGAGGGGATGGATCTGGGATTTGGGAGTTGCGCGCAGAGTGTAGAACTGGACTTGGGAGTTGGGACGCCCGAAGGAGGTGAAGGGAGGCGGCGGCGACGAGGGAGGGGAAGGAGTGAAGGGAGGCGGCGGCGACGAGGGAGGGGAAGGGAGGCGGCGGCGATGAGGGAGGGGAAGGGAGGCGGCACTGGCGAGGGAGGGGGAGGAAGGCGGCGGCGACGGCGTCGGCGGCGGCGAGTGAGGGGAAGGGAGGCGGCGGCGAGGGAGGGCATTTTGGACCGCGCGGGAGGGAGGAGTTGTGCAGACTGCGGTGTGCAGGAGCGGGCGGGAACGGGATGAAGAATGGCGGCCAGCGCCCAGGCCCGTGGATGTTTCGGTGCTCGGACCGGATAGTCAATCGGATATATCCGTTTTTTTTACCGGATAGTTCCGAATTTATCGGATATGGGTTATCCGAATCCGTATCCGAATCCGACAGAAATTATCCAAATCTGTATCCGAATCCAGGAAAAAAACCGGATATCCGGAAAAAAGTTCCGAATTTTGCCCACATTCATTCGGTCGGTCGGGAATTATCCGTTCCGTTTGCACCCCTAGTGGCAATCATGGTAGGTGCAGCAGCAGAAGAAGCAACCGAAGATGATCTTGATGCGGAGGTGTGTACCGTGCGCTTGTTTGTTTCATGTACACGGGAAGGTGTAGTGGAAGTCGATGAAAGTGCACGACTAGTCTTGGATTGTCGTCCCTATACATCCTTTTCAACTTGGCAAGCAAGACGAAACAAACAAGTGATAGTTGGAGATTTATGAACAAGTTTATCCTGAATTTCACGGTTTAAACCTCCCAAAAATCTAGCCATCTTAGTATCTTCAGTTTCATCTAAACCACAACGCAACAAACCAGTTTACAATTTTTGATAATAATCCTCTACAGAACTACTACCTTGTCTTAAGAGTTGCAATTTATTAAGAAATTCATGAGAATAATAGGAAGGTGCAAATCTATATCTCATTGCTCTCTTCAAAGCATTCCATGTTCTAGGTATGTTCTGATTAGTACGACAGTATTCACTCCACCAAATAGATGCAAAATCAGTAAACTCACGGGTAATAGCCCTAGCTTTTGGATGATCAGGAAATTCATGGCATGCAAATAATTGTTGTACAGCTAATTCCCATGTGATATAAGCATCAAGATCATAATTCCCAGCAAAAGAAGACACAGTGAGTTTAATTTTATCAGACGTACTATCACAATCATATACCTCCCGTGGTGGACGATCTTGTCTCAAGCTTGCATCTTTCTCGCGGACTTTGTTGCGCTCCCATTCAATGTCTTGAAGAAGACATGGATCTATCTCGTAATCATCATGTGAACCTGCCATAGTTAGTAGAAAACAAGGAAACAAATCACAGGTATATGTTCCTATCAACTACTAGGATCTGGAGGCTCAAATCAAGTCACTCTCTCACAACGCCTTACCAAGTTCTTACCAATGCAGCAAGAAAGTGGTACAACCGGTGGCTAGTTCGTGATACTTTCACTTGTGATTAGCCCAACAATTGCAAGGAACGGAACCTGCTGAGTTAGTAGGAAGTGGAGCTCGGAAGGCTTCAATATGGTAGCAAGGATCAGCAATAATCAAATCAGTTAATGCAAGTTGAAAAATTATTCAAAGTACTAGTCAATGTTGCTGATCCTAGCCTAATCAAAGCTAGCTAATCAAAGCCCTACTAAGAGATGTATATGCACGCACACACAAAGATCAATGTGACTTGATGTAAGCAATGGAAAACCTCACAATAAGTTCTAGGAGAGACGCTAGCCAACTACTCAAAATTCTTTGTAGGTGCACAAAATTGTTCACACGATGTAGAGCACAAAAATGTAATAACGTGCAGTGTAAACAGCCCTCTAGTTTAAGCAGAAACAATAGTTAGTCTCAAGCGATGAAAGAGAAAAGTTTTATATGGCTTATATATACTCATTTGAAAGGTTTCAATGAGATCTATAACTTTGCAGTTGAGGTGAACCCCAAATTCCAAAGGGAAGATTGAAAGAATCGGCAAAAACAGAAACCGAAAACTTGCGACGCGAATTCGGAGCTGAATATGGCCAATTTTGGGGAACCTAGAGGGTGACTTGTTTCTTAGGTGGAAAGGATGTGCCTCGTCTTTAGCATTCCAACGAGCACAAGAACGCCCAAAACGGACACTGTATGCAAAAGTTATGCCTGTTTTACTAAAAGTGTCTCGAAAACGGAATCCTACTCGAACTCGAAACCGACTCGGGTTCATTCTTAAAACTTCTATATCTTTTGATTCCGTGGGCCGAACTTGCTGAAAATTTTTATGGAATCTTGTGGCTATATGTAGAAGTGCTCCACCAATTTTCACTAGTTTTGGCAAAAATTTTATGTGCTTTTGTTTTCTTTCATTTTGTTCTTTTTTTTCTCTACCGTGGCTTTTGTTCTTGCGGTTGCCTCTTTCTCCTTCTACTATCAGGCCAGCCCTAGGGTTTGCCACAAGTCGCAAATAACATCAACTCTCCGAAAAGATCATAGCAATCCTCTTGGGTTTTTCTTTCGGATTAATAACAACACGAAATTTCTGTTTTTCGTGCGGACTAGAGGAGTTGTAACCCACGAAATTTCTGTTTTAGATGCAAAAACTAAAAACCCTGGAAGAACGATCAAGCGACGTGAAGGAAAAACACGAGAAGCAATATAGACAACGACCAACTAGACAATAACTAGAACTAAAGATCAGCAACTAGACACGACGATGCAACCAATGACTCAACAAGCAAAACCGAAAAGAAAAATTGCAAGGGCTCAAAGGGCTCGGTATGGATGATAGATGCAAAAAAATGGGCAATTTTCTGGACTCTAGGTATGAAG
The DNA here is from genome assembly GCA_036346405.1 of Phyllostachys edulis. NCBI lineage: Eukaryota > Viridiplantae > Streptophyta > Magnoliopsida > Poales > Poaceae > Phyllostachys > Phyllostachys edulis. Next base: position 15,369,155 of record CM070557.1, on the reverse strand, counting down.
AATGAATCTACTACTAGAATACTGAAAACTCTTACCGATGAACTGTAGCTCTAATACCACTTAATGAATCACGGGGGTCCTGATTTGGCCCGATCTTTCGATGAGAAGATAAATTCGGTAGTAGTTGCTCAACTCTCACGATCCTGGCTACGAACTCGCAAGGCCCGAAACCACGCAATCGCTGAACTACTCGACAAGTCGTTATCAATCGTGCACAAATACCCAGATGACCTGATCACGAAGATCAATTCCTGTATACACCCAAGAAGCACGCAAGAACGAGATAAATAGCAATATGAAATTGCAAATATGATTGAAATATTTCATTTAAGTTGGGATTCCGAATAAGGATCTTGACTGGGTGGTCTAGTCGACACATGCAGAAGATACAAGTTGCAACGAAGGCAAACTAAACATAAACGAAATTCAAGAAAACTAGAGGGGTGCGGCCTCCTTAAATAGGGGAGGGGGAGCCGCACATATCTAAGAAAATAGGGGTTGGTACTATTCATGATACTATTCACATGTGAATAGTGCCTTATGAACAGTATGGGCCGCCTAGGGTGGCGCCTTCTCTTGGGCCCAAGCATTACAAGGCCCAGTTTGGCCCAAACAAGTGATGCAACACCTTATTTTGATGATTGCGGTGCGCATAGAAGGAATTTGGAGGTAAGGATGGATCCGTTGGAAATAGGATGAGATAAGCTTTCCATCAAGTACTTGTGGACCTCAAACGGACTTCGTATGTGAAAGTTATGTATGATTTAAGCTGGTGATGTCAGACTGACTCTGGAGGCCGAATTAGATTCCAAAATAGGTCCAACTCGAACTCTTGCTTGTCTTGGACCAAAAGTGACTTGGGGACCTTCCTTGTACCATGACGTGGAGTAGGGGTCATATCTGAAGGGTCGATGTCCTCATCAATTAGTCTTAACCCAGATCCTTGGGATTGAAGTTGATTAACTTGATGTTCTCATAGAGTAATTACCTGATGAGTAGTGACTAAGAGAATGTACATACCTAAATGGAGTCAGAAGAGTTATTAAAAAGCATAGAACGTTGATGAACTAGTGTAACACCCCGACCTGGGAGGTCTCTAGGCCTAGCTGCAACAGGACCCAGGAGATCCTGTCGTGGCTAAACCAGGAGGTCTCCAAGTCTGGGCAACGACCTGACCAGAGGCTCACCCGAGAGGTCCTCCAAGTCCTCCCGGAAAGTCCACCAGGACCTCCCAGGAGGTCCAGCAGAACCTCTCGGAAGTCCTCCAGGACCGCCTGGAGGTCCTAGGAGAGTCCCCGAGGAGGTCGTGGAACCAAGGGGCGCCCCAAAGACCTCCCACGGCCAACCCATGGGAGGTCGTGGGGAACTAAGGTCTCCTCATGACCTCCCACGACCAATCAGAGGAGGTCGTGGAGGGCCGAGACTACCCCAGGACCACTCACGACCAGACCTGATGGTGGTCGTGGAGAACAGCGAGCATTCCAAGGTCCCCTGTGCAACTGAGCTAGTCCCAAGGATCAATAGCTAGCTCATCGCAGCATACAAGAGCGGTAGCATACACTTCAACGAGAGTTTTATTAATATCAACAAAGTTGTTTACAAAGGGGAGGCATACAAGCCAACAAACCAAAACACAGCGGAAGATAAACACAAAGGTCATCCGATACACCACAGTGCACCTACGGAGGGCGATCCTAGTCGCCCAGACCACTTGGTTCATCGCACAACTCATCATAAGGCTTCCTTCCTGCTCAAAAGATTATTTCAAGCAAGAGTGAGCACAACAACCGTGCTCGTAAGTTACACCCGTCAAATAACAGAATGACATGCATAATGGATATCAAGGTGAAGGCATAATATGGTTGATTTGCGTAAAGACAAGTTTCTTTCAAATACATATACTAAGTTCCAAGGCAATTATACAATAACTAAAATACATTTACCAAATTCCATTTTTCAGTTGGATAGCATTCATCATCAAATAGTGAAGGATACCCTCCTGTCACAAGGCTCCCCACCCAACCATAGGATAGACATCCCAAATCAGTTTATCCAAAACCTTTTTGCAAATAAAACCAATATCTAACTTTGAGTGGTCTTTGCCAGCACGTCCATGACCGTGGACTCGGCTATTCGAATAGTTTTCACTCTGCAGAGGTTGTACACTTTACCCACACGACATGATTCCTCTAGTTTGCTTGGCATCCATCAATGCCACCTCTCACTACCGAAGGTAAGAGGTCTTCATGACAAGGCCTTTACAATGCATTGTTCCACCACAGCCCTTCCTCGCTAAGGTTTCGCTTCCGGATGGGTTACAAATCCACCGGATTCGTGCCCCCTCTTGCGCCTAAAAGACCCTAGGCCCTCGAAGACCTCCCACACATCAAAGTGGAACAACCGCGGTGGAATTCTGCAAATTAATTGGCCAGGTCCCACGCCCCATTTTGGAGACATGTGGTTGTACGGTGAGGCATAGCCCATTATAGGCATAGCAAAGGGACGCTCAAAGGCCGGTCCTCAATTAACTTGGGCGACCACCACAAACCCCTGGACCTCAACCTTACCCAGAATTGAGTCCATGCATAAACATTGCACCAGCCAAGAAAACCACTTCGCCCAAGTCCAAATCCATTTTCCTTTTCTTTTGCCTTTCAAAACATTTACCAAAACCTCCATGACGACCCAATGCCATGGTTTTTAAATTATTTTGACAGTATTAGTCATATTGGTAAAATTCCCCTGAATCAAATACTTTTGGTCTAAGCAAGACTAAGCATAAGATTTCACAATTGCTCTTAGTTCTCACTAATGTAGCAACCAGGTTTTCCTATGGTGACAATATGTTTGATTCAAGGTCAACAGGGGCCATACAAAGGATTTGGGTATAGCTATGAATTTAAAGACGGGTATTGAAATAACTTAGTAAAGTAAGCATGCATTAGTATTTAAAACAGAACATATATAGGGTGAAATAATGGGTGCAATATGATCAAGAGTGTAACTTGTCTCTTGCTTGAAATCTTTACAAATCCATTACTTCACAAAGCTCAGGCTCACCAGAGACGTCAAGGTCTACACGTTTAAAACAGCTCAAGATCAAATAAAGACCAGAAAGGGATTTAAATGAACTCCAAATAGACATCAAACAAAAACCACAAAAGAGCTTGGAAATTTGGAAGAGGTCCAAAGGCTTGGAGGAGGTCCAGAGAGGTGGTCGATGGAGGTCTGGAGGTTTGAGGGAGGTCTAGAGAACAAGCTGTGGGAGCCAGAGAGCTAAAATGAGGAAAAGGCAAAGGAAGAGAGCTTGCCCAAGCTTATAAGGCTAGAGTTGCTGGGAGGTCCAAGGCACAAGGGGTCAAGAGCAGGTGAGGAAAAGATGGAAGCTAGTACAAGAAATGACACAAAGATAGCACGGTTGCTGTAAAAAGGACGGTAGTATTTAATGCGACACAACAGTCATTAAATGTTTTGAGGACTTCCAAGTGAAAAGGACATGGTCAAAGGATAAAGAAAGAGGTCGCGACTGACAAATGGGGCTAGTTAAAGCTCAAGGGGAGGTCCTGCGGAGACCTAGAGGAGGTCCCGCAGAGGTTAAGAGAGGTCCTCATCCACAGGGGAGGTCCAAGCACAGGATCGGAGGTCCAAAGACACAACAATGAGGAGGTCTTATGGACAGGAGGTCCAAAAGACCTTCTCACGGGAGGTCTGAAGGTCAAGATCAAGAGCAACGGGGAGGTCCTGATGGTTAGATCTCCAAAACGAGATCCCAACGGTCAAGATTGAGAGTAAGGGGAGGTCCTGATGGTCAGATCCACAAGGGGAAGTTCTTACGGTTAGATCCTCAAGGGGAAGGTCTGAACGGTTAAGATCTCCAAAGGGAAGGTCTAAACGGTTAAGATCTCCAAAGGGGAGGTCTTAACGGTCAGATCTAACAAAGAGGAGGTCTAGACGGTTAAGATCTCCGAGGGAGAGGTCTTAACGGATAGATCTAACAACGGGGGAGGTCTGGACGGTTAAGATCTCCAAAGGGGAGGTCTTAACGGCTAGATCTAACAATGGGGGAGGTCTGGACAGTTAAGATCTCCGAAGGGAAGGTCTTAACAGCCAGATCTAACAATGGGGGAGGTCTGGACGGTTAAGATATCTAAAGGGGAGGTCTTAATGGCCAGATCTAACAATAGGGGAGGTCTGGACGGTTAAGATCTCCAAATCTAACAACGGGGGAGGTCTGGACGGTTAAGATCTCCAAAGGGGAGGTCTTAACGGCCAGATCTAACAAGGGGGGAGGTCTGGACGGTTAAGATCTCCAAATGGGAGGTCTTAACGGCCAGATCTAACAACGGGGGAGGTCTGAACGGTTAAGATCTCCAAAGGGGATGTCTTAACTGCCAGATCTAACAAGGGAGAGGTCCAAATAGACAAGGAGGAGGTCCAACAGAATAGAGAGTGACTTCAAATGAGCATGAGTGAGATTTAGACCTGGGAAGGGAGGTTTGGACTGGAGAAAATCCAACCACTTGGGAGGTCTAGACCTAAGGAGGTCTGGATCCTTAGATCCAAACGAAGGAGAGGTCTGGACCATCAGATCCGTACGAAGGGTGGCCTGGACGGAGGGGTTTCAAGGGGAGAGGGGTCCAACGGAGGAGATCCACAAAAAGTGGTCCAGAGGAGGTCTTGATGGTCAGGATAAACGCAAAGATGATCCCAATGGTCAAGAGGAGATCAAGGAGATCTCGACGGTCAAGACCAACACGGGCAAGGTCTCAACGGTCAAGATGAAGCCAAAGGAGGTCCTTGCGGACCCAGGGAGGTCCAAATGAGGTTCAGATGGCCACGGAGAGGTCCAAAGAACTGAGAAGGATTGAAGTGAACCCAAAAGGGGTTCCAATGAACAAGGAAAGATTCCAATGAACCTAAAGAGGTTCAAATGAGTAAGAAATGGAAGGAGGTTAAACGAGAAAGAGATTCAGAGGGTGAGGATTCACTTCGAGGTAGAATTTCAAATATCAAGGATGGTTGAAACAAAAACCTGAGTTGGAACACCTCAGGGTGGTTGTGACCCAAACAAAGAGGGAAGGGTCAAAACCACAGAGATGGTCTAGTCCCCAGAGGAGGACTAGCTACAAGGGAAATCTAAACTTCAAAGGAGGTCTAAATTTACAAAGATGGGTCTAAACCTCAAGGAAGGTCTAAACTACAACAGGGAAGTCCTGATCAAAAGGGTGATCTGGACCCGAAGGGTAATCATTACAACAGATCATGAAGATGACCAATAGAGTGGTCAGAGTCGAGGGGAGATCTCAACAGAGAGGGATTTCCAAAGAAAAGGGAAGATCCGAATGGACAAGAAGAAGAACAACACCAAAAGCCAACAGAAGGGGAGGTCTGGACATAAAAGAAGGTCCAAACAGGATGGAGGAAAAAAGATCCTACCAAGAAAAAGGAGAGATAGCTCCAGAGAGCTCGAGTAAAACCCAAAAGAACCAAATTTTGGATTAGTTGAAGTTTAGCTTAGTCATTTTAAACACTCCAAATTCTAAAAACTCCGGTTAAGCTTTGGAATTTCAATAAAACCAAATGGCTCTTTTTATTTTGAAAATTTCCAAAAAGGCTCAGAAAAACCAGGGTGTTACAACTAGTTTGGTCATTAAAATTGTTTAGTTTGTTGAATTTGTTAGATTATTTGGTCCCAATGGATTAATATAATTGTGCGGAAAGGGAAACTTGAGGAGATACTAGGATTATTGCCTTAATAGATATTATTCATGGGTTTATCTTTTCTGTAGATACTTGATGATCATGTATGGTTGCTAGCTTTACATATACCTTAGTATGATTAATTGTTGGGATTGTGTACAAAAGGTCGAAGGCGTTGAATACCGGTGGATCTAGAACTTATGGGAGAAGTTTTGGATAGTTCTTCTTTATAGATTAGCACGATGAATTTGGTTGTAGTGTTGTTGAGACTTTTGATCCATGGAAGATTTCTATTCTTGAAGTTTTAGTGTGATTTTGCCGAAATCTAAACGTAAGGATGGATAGTTGAATAAGTGTTTATAAATATTCATGTGATTCGCAAAGAAAGGTAGGTATCAACTAGACTTCGTAATGAAGCCAATCGATAACAACGAGGGTTGGAGAGCAATTGTTGTGTGTTACGTTTTGGTGTCAAGCATCACTAAGAGTTGAACAGATGTAATTTAATAGGTGGCTTATGCCTTTTAAATTACGTAGTGGATCTCCTCAAAAGTAAAGCGGTTGTTGTAGTGAGGTTGTAAGATTTTAGGATACTCTCAATTTGAGGATGGGGTGATAAAGTAGTATGGAGCTATTTGAAGAGATTTTGGAGGGCTTTATAATGGAAGGGTGGATGATAACGATTCTTGTTAAGAGTGTATTATTTTTTATGTTAGTAAGACACGACAGCCTCACGGGCCGTGCTAGGCCAACTGGGCACAATTAGCTTGTTGTTATACTTGTTCACAGGTGGCCCGGTCTTGGCTGGGCTCAGGACTTGAATTCCAGCCCAAAACTCGATGAAATGCAATTTAAATAATAAAAAATACTTTTTATTCTCAAAATGAATTAAATACTAATTTTTATTCCAAAAAAAATAAAAATAAAATTTTTAATGGAAAATACATTTTCAAAGCCGCCAAGCCGAGCTCTGCCCCGCCCATTCCGCATCGGACTTTTCAGTCTTAATTCTACCAAATATTGAACAGTCTACTTGTTGTCCCCGTGTTGGTCCATTTAGCCCATTTGGCATGAAAATTTGAAGAAAATGAAAATAAATCCAAGAAAATATATAAAATTTTAAGAAAATACAGATACTTATAAAAACTATATAAAATTCGAAACTACAAAATGAAATCATGTAAATATTTTAAAAAAATAATGGGCCTTACAAGCTAGGTCATGCCTAGACCGTGCCGTGCCGTGCCCAGTACTATTTATGTCATGTTGAGCCAATCCATTGGACCGAGATCATGACCCAAACATAACACGATACATTGGACCGAGCTAGCAGGGACCGTTTAGGTGGTGCATGGGCCAACCGTGACGTGCTTCCCACTAGCCTGGCTGGCATGGCCATTTGGCCACCACTACCAACAACCAATGATCTCGTGGTCCTGTGGCCAGTAGTGGTGGCCAGATGGGCCGTGGTGGCCAGGCCGAACCAAGGCACGGCACTGTTGGCCCAGCCTAGGCATGGCACGGCATGGATAGTGCTGGGTTGTGCCAGGCACGGCATGTTGCCGGTACGGCCCACCTTGCCCGCGTGTGGAAGTTCTGAGGCGAGGTGGCGGCTGGCGAGGGGGGAGGACCGGAGCCAGAGGAGGAACTGAGGATTCTAGCCAGTGGGGGACAGAGGGAGGGGAGGATAGGAGGAGGAGGACGGGCCGCAGGGCATCGACAGCGGCAGGTGTGCAGGGAGGAGAAGCTGAGAAGGCGGCACCACTCTGGAGTCAGGACAGGAGGGAGGACCGGACCGAAGAAGAAGGCGAGGCGGCGTGGCCACGGTGGGCTCAGGGCGCACAGGGACGAGGAGGGCGGGGCGACGCAGTCGCGGAGCGCTCAGGGCACACGTGGAGGAGAAGGAGGGCGAGGCGACGCTAGCGACAAGGTAGAGGAGGAGGGTGAGGGTGATGTAACACCCTGGCTATGCAGAAGCCAAGATGTTACCTAAAAGAATAACATACAACAATAATACGGAAATAATTTCAACCATCTTTCAAATATAACATAAAAGGATCAATAAATAGTAGAATGAATAAAAGAATTTAATCAGAATTCGTCAACAAATCAATCTTAATCATCCAGTCATAGTGAATCCATTATGATAAACCTATCAGGAGTCTATACGAAGATCATTAAGCCATTACTAATTCAACCGTATTATGAAGAATGGTAATATCAACTATCAACATCTATTCCAAACCATCAACCAAACATTCATTCATGAATGTTTGAAACTAACACTCAACACTAGCATAATCTATAATTACTCAATAGAAGCATATCATCTAACAATTGAACATAAATCAATGTAAGAGGTCTTCTCTTTAACAACTAAGTTAAGGTAGTCCGACAATACGAAGCTCTAGCAGATAATGATCAAATAGCAACCTCTAAAGCATCATTGACCAATCAAGCAGCGAGGACTGCTACTAAACTAACGTTTTAACCAATTAAAAATAAGACATTTCTCTCAAATCCGGCAAAACCTCCTTTGTAAAGATGGCTATCCCGGAGGTTCAAACAGTTTAATAGAGCAACATTCAACAATTAAATCATCCAATTTAAACGAATCATCACAAGACATCCAAAATATGCTAAACAACCTAAGCATAGTCAAAAGGGCATCCATAAACTCCTAATCAACTCTATTACAAAATTATTGAGAGCATAAGGCGTAACCATAGGTAATTACATAAGCAGGCTATTTAGATACTAATTCATCAAATGAAAATTAAATGAACTTAAATGACGAAGGATTAAGAACCTAACTGGATCGTCCATAATTACAATCAAAACATCCACCACGAAGGATGGTCACAAAGCTGAACCTAGGCAAATATCAAGAATATGAATTGTGGATAATTGGACTAGTTTATTCAGTGTGAGTTGTGTTTATGTGACGTGCACCAAGTCTACCCCTTCCTATGCATGTCGCTGCCTCGAGAGGTACCTAGCAATCACAACACAGCAAGCGTGAGTCCACGACTCAGCAAAGTGCAAGAGCAAATCAAACATAGCATCATAAGCAATCAAAGGGAACAAACAATTCTGTCATGAATACAACACTAATTACCTCAAATCCATCTCTTATGACAGCGTCATAAGTAGTCAAAGGGATTAAACAATCCCCACCTGAACAACCATCTTATATACCACAATCCGTCCCTTATGCCAGCATCATATGCTAAACAACAAATCCATAACATATGCAGAAGTGCAATGAATATGCCATGAATGCGAAATACTTTACTTCTTTGCAATTACCGGTAATGCCGAGTATGTATCCGTCGATACATACCCTAAGCCTGTGCCCTCTAGGCACAGGGATCCAAAGCCCACACTCCGCAAGTGTGGGGACCAGGCCCGTCCAATGCAGGACGGGGATCTCAAGGAAACAGCCCTTGACTACCATGTAGTCCAAGGTTCAGAAATGAATATGCAGAAATGCAAATGCGCATGTCCATTATCATTATCATGATTCATCATTAACAAGGTAGCCTCATTACTCACCTTGTCCCATCATTCTTGCCATCAACGTAATACCATTGTCTTGCAAGCATCACCATATAAACAGTAACATGTACACATTAGCATGCAGCATCATATAAACATTCCCAAGTAGTAAGCATCGTCATTAAACTATGACATTTAGGCTCATCAACATTACCAAGCAACAATCAATATCAATCAACTATGGCATTCATCAAATATATAATATAACAACTCATTAATAATACTTGCACTTGCCTCAACCGTGAGACAGAAGACAAAAGACGGAACACTCTCGCACCGGGGTTCACCACCACCTCAGTGTTATAGAGCCTCCAGGTGAGTTAATAAACGGTTTGATGTCCTTAGTTTGGTCCTCTGCGTCCAACAGTACGGGTTGGCTGATGATAAGATCAGCACTCATATCACCCACCTACTCAGCACAAGACATTCCAAGGAACAGATGCATAACTATCTGGTTCGAACTCCATTTTAATCAAACTGATGGGATAATAAAAAAAAAAAGATGTTTTGACTAGCACATACGAGGGCAGATTGTACAGAAGCAAGGATTTTCAACATGTTCACAAAACCTAGTAACGTGCAAAATAAGCATAGCAATAGAATTTGATCAGCGACCAAATTGATACATGGTGGTTCATAGATTTGATCCTAACCCACTCTGTGTAACATCAAGAAAACATGTCCTAACAAGGTGTCAGTTACAAGCTTCCAATTGAAAAGTGATTACTAAGGTCACTCCAGCTATCTCCCAATCAAAGAAGTACAACCCTCATACAACCACCAATCTCCAATAAATATGCCACGGGTAGGATATGCTATATATTGCCCCTCCATTCTTTTGCATAGAGATAGACTAGTAATTCACTAGACCAAACCCAATGTACTAGCACTCATTCTAAGCCACATGCCTCTCAATTTTGAACTTAGAATAGCAGAAAGTTACATAATCTCATAGGAACTAGCAAAGTAGCAAGGTATCTCAGAAGATGTTGTGTGTTGTCTAAATAGCATTCAGGTACCTGTCCCGGAAGAACAGATCAAAGATCTCATTTCTGCCATCTTCAGGGTTAAAGAAGATAAAGAGATTCCAATGCATTAGCCATATCCTATTCTAGAGCTGATTTAGAGGTGATGAGACATCCTTCGAGTCAATAATCTCCTTCAACCGATTGAGCTCCTCCAAAGGCAACATCCCGCTTCAAGATCAAAACTCGCTACCAAATTCCCCACGTGGCACTCAAGCTCCTCTCATGGTTTGTGCACAAAGCACGACATCGACATGTAGTCAAGAGACCCTAAGTAGTTCCCGCACTCAAACTGAAATTCAAAGATACCGACACGAGCCTCAATCTGATCAGACTAATCTGAAGCGCCTTGGAGCAGTGGATGTTGTATTGCTTTGTCGGCCCGAGCTCTCGCGACGAGTTGTAGGTTGCCGAGGAAGGCAACGAGCTTTGCAAACTATACAAGATCAAATCTTCCTTCAAAGTATTACTGACCTTTGGCCGGGCAAGGAACCGCCAGCGGCGGCATCGGGAGAAGCGGGCCGATGGTGGCGTCGCCGCGCCAAGTGAGGGAGACCGGCGGCTAGTGGTGCCGCAGTCAGAGGGGCGCCGCTTGGAGGTAGGCACCGGTGGGAGCCAGAAGCGCCGAACCGGCCGGGCCGACCAAGGAAGGCGGCACCGAGAGGGGCGGCTCGGTGCGAGGAGGCGCTAATGCCAGCCGGGCAGCAGAGACGCAGTGGGTCGGAGGCAACCAGTGGCACTTCATGTCGGAGAGGAGCAAATGGCTGGGGCTAGAGGAGGCGACGCAGTGAGGAGCGCCGGTGAGCTGCACGGGGCAGTGTGGGTGCTGCGAGCTGCAAGCAAGGCGGCAAGAAAGCAGGATTTGAGGCGGCGGCGCTGGGAACCGGGTGCGTCTTGAGAGGAGGCGCCAAGGCCGAGCGAATCTCCCGGCGACAGCCAAGCAAGAAGAAAAGAGACAAAGAAGGCCGGGTTGGGAGAAATAGGGGAGAAATAAAAAATGCTAGGGTTTGGGGAGTCCTTGCCTTTTGCCTTATAGGGTTGGTCCCCTTGGGCCAAAGAAACCGTAGGCCGAAAGCCCAATCTCTAGGAAAATAAATCAGAAGTTACGCTTCTAACTTCATTTAATTTTTATTTTAATTCTATTTAATTTTCTTTCTCCCTCAATTAAATCTCAAAGGTTAAACAGGATATTACAGGTGAGGCGGCCCTCGCTCGGGGAGGAGCCAAGGCGAGGGAGCGGTCGGGTGCAGACGCATAGTGCGGTAGGCCGACAGCAGACAGTGGCGCACGGGCATGGCCACACACGTTGCCGTAGCGGTAGGGGATGGCGCTGGCATACCCACGGACCAAAACGGCATGGTGGGCTATTCCTAGCACGGCTTGGCAGCATTATAGCCGTGACAGGCTAAATGGGCCAAACGGGTCATGCCCGATGTGCCCGCTGGCCAAAACGGTAGGGTGGTGCAAGATCGAGGAGACCGACTAGAGGGGGTGAATAGGCGATTTTAAAATCTTTAAGCTAAAACCGAGTTTTATGCAAAATTGTAAATTAATTTGTTTTTGCTCAATTAAAACCAAAATCAACTAGTCTTTACTAAGTACACCAACAATATAAAACTATTGATAATGATAGCAAACATACAAAGACGTGTAATCAATTTAATTCTAGGAATGTAAATTGCACAAAGTAAAACACAAGAGAACAAACCACAATAACATAATGATATTTTATTGTGATGTTCTGAGACTTACTGGTCTCCCCTAATCCACGTTGAGGTAAGCCCAACCACGTTGGACCAGCTCCACAAATTGAGCCAACACCTCCGAGGTAAGTCCAACCAAATTAGACCAGCTCACAACTTGAACCAACACCTCAATCCACTCGGGCTTGCTCTTCCTCCACTCCGGAGATGGCGAGCACCAAACCGCTCGGGTCTTCTCACAACCTTCTTTGAGAAGATCACCGGCACAACTTCTCCAAGCTGTCTAGGTGTCGGCAAACACCAAGAGTAACAAGTAGAAGACGCTTATTTGAACGAATTAAGTGTCTAAGCTCAAGTGGATACACAATCCACTACCTAATGCAACACATGCACTAGGGTTTTGCTCTCTAAGCTTACTAAGTGCAACACATGCACAAAAGAGAGAAGAGGGCTTCCTCTTTGCTCAAGAGAATGGGAATGGCACCAGCAACATTGTCTCCAACCAGCCACAAGGGGTATTTATACCCACGCAATAAAAACTAGTCGTTGGAACAAACTTCTTGAAAAATCAGGATTTGCGGTAGTACCGCCATTGAAACCTGGTACTACCGATTTTCTGCTCAATGGTCGAAACAGTGCATTTAATGCTCTGAACTAGTCATTACTCATAAAGTTGTGGTACTACCGCCAACTAGAAATTGGTACTACCAGAGCGCGGTAGTACCAATCAGCTAGAACAGAACTACCATTTTCTATAGCTTAAGAATTCTCAAAAAACCACCTTCTCTGGAAAAAAATGTACCGCCACTTAAAAATAGGTACCGCCGCACTCCGATAGTACCGCTTAAGAGTTTGCGATCATACCGATTTTCAAGGGAGATCAAAACTCCCAAAAACACACTCTCTGTAATTTACGAACCGCCATCTATAATTTGGTACTACTAACCTGCGGTAGTACCGTAGTTCAAATGCGGCCGTACCGATTATCAAAGAAGATCAAAACACTCAAAAACATGTTCTCTGGAAAATATGTACCGGCAACTAGATTTCGGTACTACCAACATGCGGTACTACTGACTTAGACATCAAAGATTTCTTCTTTTCTCTATAATAGGTGCTTTTAACCTTTTGTGGTCCTTTTGTCTTTTCCATGAAGAGCATACACCACTTTGAAATTGATACCACTTATGATGATATTTTATACCACTTGTGAGAATTAATTGATACTAAGAATAATTGATTCCATTTGTAAATACTTGATACCATTTGTATGCGCAACTAATATCCCTTGTAAACACAAAGTTGATTTGGGTACTTGATCTTCTCTTGAAGAATTGACATCCACTTGTGAACACCAATTTTAGATTTCACTTGGATAATGAAGGTACCACATGTAGTTCACTTGTAAACAACTTGATTTTGCTTCAGAGATCTTCAATAATTGCCACTTGAGATTAGCCAATCATTTGAAAGTGACCAAATCCAGGAGATAACACTAGAAGGGGATACCACTTATTTTCCATATGTAAGAGATACCACTTGAGGAGATACCACATGATGGAGAGAGCTTGGGCAAGAAAAGATTTTGCTCGGCAAAGAAGAAAATTAGATACCACATGAAGGAAAAAGATGATATCACTTATAAAGACAAAGATGAATCTCATGCCAAGGTCAAGATGATCAAAAGTACTACCACTTTTAGAGAGAATACCATTTTTATGATAAAAACATCACAATACGATAAAAATGGCATATGGAGTCAGGAAAGTACTTGAGGGTAGCTTGCAAAGATAATAAGAATCAACTTGGCTTTGGGGATCAAAGAGAATGCATAAGGAAATTGGAAATTAACAAATTTGGACAAATCAGGAAAAGTCTCTCTAGGTCCGGTCAGACCGGCGGCAAAGATGCGGTCAGACCGCTGAGAATCAATCGTACCGGGATGCAACAGAATGTATGCTGATGATTGAAATTTTGAGAAAAAGTTAGATATCGTGTTGTAATTTGCTCCAAAAAAATTCTCAAAGAAACATAAACCACTTTTAGAGCATTTCCAACTATATGCCAAAGTTAAAACTCTTTTAAAGATAGTTTTTAATAAATTATACTTTTATTTTTCAAAACAAGCTCATTTTCAATAAATTTCTTCAAGATTGCCCAAATGAGCATGTGAGGGCATTTTTAGCATCCAATTGCATGTATGAGTTTGAAATACCCTTATGAGCCAATATATATTAATAATTTTGTCTCAATTGGCAAAACTCACTTAAGTGCTAGAAAGTGACCACTTAGGTCAAAATAGTATTTTGGATGAGTTTTGAAATCAAATAACTTTTGCTAGGTTGGCCTTTTGAAAATATTTTGAATACCAAAAAGGTTTAGAATATCCAATTCTAGGATGTTAATTTTGGGATAGTTTTCAAATTCCTTTTAGAATAGATTTTACACAAAAATCTAGTTTGTGTCAAAAACAAGATACTATATCGCTAGTTTTGGAGTTGGAAACTCAATTTTACTTAAAGTAAGTTTTTCTAAAGCCAAAACCTTTGAAATGCATTTGTATACATACTTCAACTAGTTTTTCAAATATATATACTTGCCGGTGTTTTAGAACCAATTTTACGTAAAGATTGTCTGATTCGGGGGGTCTCCTAGAATAGAATCACGCAGAGAGATTGACACGGGTATTTTTATACAGGTTCAGGCCTTCTCCGGAGAGAATAACAAACCTACTCCTGTGTGTGTATGGTATTGAGTGTATTCTGAACAATTAAGAGAAAAACTAAGACTATTACAGATGATAGCACTTGTCTTCCTGATAGCCCTCGATAGCGTGTGTGTACGCCTCGATTGCCCCTTCTCTTCCCTCTCTGACCGTTGCCTTTATATAGTTGTGAAGGAATAGCCATTTTCCCCTGCTGAAGAGACGCCTCATTCAATCCAAAGAATCTGACGACGCTTGCGTAATTATCGGGATGGTAACTCCTTTATGCCGCTTTGGCGCTATTTGTCGAGATGATGGGGTATTATTTCGCATAATAATAGCGTATGTCGACTGTTTGGATTCCTTAATCAATTGGACCCACTCGCTTGTAGGTTTTATTGATCATAAGGTGGTCGTAGCTGACCTGGTTGTAGAAGAACTTACGACCATAAGGTAGTCGTAGCAAGACTTACGACTATGAGGTAGTCGTAGAATAACTTACGACTAGGTAGTGATCGTAGAAGAACTTACGACCATAAGGTAGTCGTAGCAAGACTTACGACTATGAGGTAGTCGTAGAATAACTTACGACTGGGTAGTGATCGTAGAAGAACTTACGACCATAAGGTAGTCGTAGCAAGACTTACGACTATGGGGGTGGTCGTAGAAGAACTTACGACCACCTAGTAGGCTTCTCCCTTGTAAATTTAAGGGTATACCCAGGGCCACATGACGCCATATTTACTTATAATAAGAATTATAGATAAAAGATAAAATGAGGATTATTAGATCCTCGCCATCTAGCCCCCACTTCAAGTGAAAGTAACTTACTTGGTGAAGGAGTCATAGATGGTCTTACTGCCACGAGAGGTCAGAGAAAGGTGGTCGAAGGAAAAACTCTTCGACATTTGTGTACTACTTTGACCAGAAATATGCTTGGTCAAGAAGGTTGCTTACGACTATCAAATAGCCGTAGAAAACTCCTACGATCACGAGGTGGTCGTAGTATGGTGATCGAAAGAAAAACCTTTTCGATTAATATTTGCTTGACCAAGAAAGTAATTTTGCTTGAGGTGTAAAAATAAACCTGATTTTCTTAAACGGACAAGTTAGAGAATCGCAAACGACTCCCACAAGTCTGTCCGTTGGAGCGGTTCCCGAAGCGGTGGCAACCTTTGGAATGCCACGCCTTCAGCCCAGGCATACTGCTATAAATACTTACCGGGGGTAAAACTTAGATTTCTACTTTTCCCCAAATCGCTCCTGCTGTTCATCGAGTTCTTGTCTTCTCTGCCACCAACTCAATCGTGCCTTCTTTGCCGCTAATCCAGTCAAAAATCTCCCCTTTCTGAGAGAAATGGCTGGGAAAGTTTCTGAGTGGGCTGAGTCGGAGATGGATGCGGTGAAGATTCAAGCCCTAGTCGACGCCGGGAAGATTCCAAAGAAAGTTCTCGTGAAGTGGTTTACGGCATCTGGATAGCATTGGCCGTCGGGGGAGACTGGGCAAATCCCCGTCTTCCACGCATATTGTGAGTGTGGCCTTCGATTGCCTGCTCACCCCTTTCTCACACTTGTACTCGAGCATTTTAGGGTGGAATTGGTGAACCTCGGTCCTAATTCCATCACAATGCTAAGTGTATTTGTATATCTGTCTGAGCCATACTTGGGAATTCCAGCGGACCTTGAGCTCTTTCAATATTTCTATGGAATGGCTCGACAAACTGGGATAGTTGGGAGTTGTGGTCTGAAGCTCCATGATGGGAAGTCGAAGGAGTATATTCAGATGTTTACCAAATCTTCGTGGCCGGGATGGAGGAAGAGGTGGTTTTACTGGAAAATCACCCAAGAAGACAGCCTTACTTTCGAGGGGAAGGCTGCCGAAAAGAATTCTTCATAGGATTCGACTCCTAAGGATATCAGCCGGATTGCCCCCTATATTCGAGCCATAAAGGACTTGAGAGAGGAGGAGCTAACCGGATGGCATGTGGTGAAGGATTTCATCACACGTCGAATTAGCCCTTTGAAGAAACGAGTACCTCCTATGTTGAGGTACACGGGGCCAAAAGACTACGAGGAGGGTAAGTGGATTTTCGACTTAGCTCTCGGTTTGGTCTTCTTCAAAATTGTCTAATGAATATTTTTATCTGTTTTACACAGATCTTTCACAGGCAGAGATTGACGTTCCAGTCAAACTCGTTTGTGAGAAGTCTCCACCACTCAGAGTGGCAGATCCTCAAATCCTTGCGGTTTTATCCGCAGAGGAAAAGATGGAGCGCCTAAAGGTAATCAAAAGTTGATTCTATAGTCATAGAAAGAACTTACGACTAGGTAATGGTCGTAGAAAATCTTACTATTAAGGAAATGTTGTATAAAAGCTTACGACTGGATACTGGTCGTAGAAAGTCTTACAACCGGTCAGTGATTCATCTTTTTCTATTTTTCTTTACAGAAAGTAGGTATGGAAAATCGTCAGGACGACAAAGAGGTCGAACTGATAACCATCGGTGCAGGGATGATAATGGACAAGGGCTCAGCTCCTCCGACTAAAAAGCATCGACTCACGAAAGTTGCTGACAAGGGAGGAGCAAGCTCAAGTTCCTTGATTTCGACCAGGTCCTCGGCAAAGTCTGCGACAGACACTGTTGCAACACAAGCCGAGGTTGATGCAGCTGAAGCTGAGGAGGCTGAAGAACCTCTTAGGAGTAAAGCCCGCAAGGCCAAGGTACCTTTTTGTTATGACAAGAAAACTTTCACAGTTTCTGCCACTCCTAGTTTTGTCAAGCAACTAGAAAATGAGAACTGGAAGGACTTTATGTCTTTTGTGAAGGACAATGCTGATCTAGCAGAGCCTACAATTGAGGGTAGCGCTGCTCTTGGAGCGGTCAAGACTGATCTCGGCCATCCAGAAAGTCAGGAGACTATGGAGATGGTTCCTGTTCAAGATCCACGATCAGACGTGGTTGTGGCTTAGCCCATTCTTCAACTTGAACCCCGACCAGATGTGGTCGCAGAAAAGAAGTCGAAGAAATCTTCCGTCGGAAAGATAATTCCTAAGTTCCTGGTCAGGTCCAGGATGCAGAGGTATGTGAAACAAACTAAAGTGTAAGAACAGCATTTACCTTTCGCTTTTCACAACCTGACTTGCTTTCCTTTTGTTGATTTTAGCCCGACTCCTTCAAATTTCAAGGACATGCTTCTATCGAGAAGCCCATTGCCGCCTCCAAATAAGTTTGGAGAGATGACAATGAAGTGGTCGAAGGATCATCCACACTGGGTAGTGGAGGAAGTCGTGGTTCTCAAGTGGTTACCACAACCATCGAGAGAGCACGACCATCGACGTGGTCGTGGAGACAGCAGAGGCAGCCGTAGAAGCCTCTAGCCAAGGTGGTGATGTACCTGACCACCGTGCTGGAAAGGAAGTTGTTGAAGACGTTCCTCCCGATACCCAAAGAGAAACTGCAGTTACAGAATCAGAAGACGAGGAATATTTCAACTTCTGTGCTGATTTCTTTGGGCCTGCTTCCATCGTAGGGTCTTCAGCTTTTAGATCTCACGATCGAGTCCCTCATCCCAAAGATATTCCCAATAGAGGGGAAACTTTTGACAATGAGCGTCTTGAGAAGGTTTGGTGGGATCAAGTCGCGAAGATAGACGAGCTAAAGAGTCCATCGTTAGTTTACTCGATGTTTGCTCGGTCGACCATGAATATAAGTATTTAAATATACTTATATACGTGGCCTTCCCTTGCTTCTCACTGTCTTTCTTTTTGCAGAAAGCTCTGGAACAAATTGCCACTGTTGGTGAATATCATCGACAACTCGTGAGAGCTACGACAGAAAAAGCGAACTCGTGAACAGCAAAGGAGGTGGTAAGTCACCGTTATTCGTAGTCGCTTTTAGAGTTTGACTATTTATACAAAGGCCTATGAGGCTTGTCGTTGAAAAACTCACGACTAGGTGCTAGTCGAGAAAGACTTAAGACTAGTTAAATAGTGTTCATGTTCACTTTTAACCTTTACAGTTAAATAGCGACAAAGACCCTAGCCGACTCGCCGATTATGAAAAAGAGGAGTCGAGAAAACTAGGGAAAAGGTAGGAGACCTCTTGAAGAAGCTTCAAGAGGCTAACTCAAGAATCTAGAAAAATACAGAAGATCTAAACAAGAAGTGCCGAACTTAAGACCGCTTATGTTGTTGATCTTTACCTAACTCTTGCTTCTTTTCGTAAAAGAAGATGACATGAGAAAGCTTCAAAATGAAGTCAAAGATAAAACTTTGGTTATTCACGAGATTTCTCGATAGCCAAAGATAAAGATCAAGAAATTGAGAGGCTAAAATCTCGACGAAAGGTGTAAGCAATTCTTTACCAGTAGTCCTTACGAAGTTCTTTCCCTTTTCTAACTCCCATTTATTTTTAGAAATTGAGCTCGAATTGGGAAGGCTCAAACTAGGGATCGTGAAAAATTCGTGATCCTTGAAGAGACTGGCTCAGATTGCTAGGGAAAATGCAAAGGACATCAAATTATGGGAGAAGCGGCATGTCGAGACCATTGCTTCCCATAATGAAGAAATCAAGAAGTTAGATTCTCGACTAGTAGGTAAGGAATGCTTTTACTGTGATTATTTTTGTTTTCTCCTTTAGGAGTTTATTTTTGCTTGACCACCTTATTCTTTCCAGAGCAAGTGGTCGAAAATAAACAACTCATGAGGCTTCGACTCAGAATCAACAGAGATGAAGTCGATGAAGATTAATCTTCAAGACAACATCATGCTCCCGAACAATATACTTGGTGAGCTATGTTGTGAGGGAAAAACTCCTCAAGATGATACAATAGTCTGCTCACATAAGTACTATTGGGGAACAAGTCGACTTTGCAAGAACTGGTGACCACTCTGAAGGCCAACCAAGCTGAGTCAATCAAGGAGGCGGTCGAAGGTGCAATAAGCTATGCATTGGCAAAACTTAAAGTTCATGACCCCAACCTTAATGTACAAATTAATTGAAGTCGACTTCGATCGCCCTAAGGCGTAGCAAGTCGCCTTATGGAAGAAATGCAACCTGCTGGCGTGAAGGTCTCTGAGGAGATGCGATCGGGCTCTCAATCTTCATAGTAGTTTGTAAAAAACCTGTGAAAAACAAGCTTTTGTTGATGTATTATGTAATCCATCTTGTTTCCTGCAAACCATCTTTGTCAAGTAGTTAGTAACCCAAAAGATAATTAACGAAAGAAAGACTAAGAATTGAAGTTAGGTTAATAACTTTATCCTAGCCCCCGACTATTTGCTTAGTTTGTTTAGACAAACTAAGTAAATAGTGTTAAAAAGGGTTTCTGAAAACAAAGATGTTTGGTTGACTTGTAGTTTTGGTCACGATTGTCATGCAATCGGTCGAAAAAGTGGGAACGAATCGACACTAGGAAGTTCCTTCTAGTGGGCGTGACCACGCAGAGAGAGGAAAGTCTTCGACTAGGTGATGTTACCATCTCCGACTAGATTAATCAAATCGAGCACAGCAACTTGAGTTAAGCAAACGTCTAGAAGACTTCAAAAAATTCGTTCGCCCTTCCTTGGTGGACTCAATAAGTCTGTCCTGGTAGCAAAAGTAGGAAACTAAACAATGCTAGGAAGTTCCTTCTAGTGGGCAGGACCACGTGCAGAGAGGAGAGACTTTGACTAGATGTGTTTCTTCCTCCGACTTAGTTGAGACGGATCGAATACACCAAAGGCAGTTGAATAAATCTAAGAAAGTGCACTCTGCTTAGAATACTTTTCAAAATAACTGAAGAAATAATCTAAGGGGGAAAAAGCTGGCTTTAAAAATATTTCGACCAAAAAAGAACCCGAGCTCTTTGTATTGACGACAAAAGTGAGTAACGAGTCGACACTATGAAGTTCCTTCTAGTGGGCAGGACCACGTGCAGAGAGGAGAGACATCGACTCGGTGATGTTACCTTCCTTTCGACCAGTGTAAAGAAAACTGGGTGTTTAGAATGTAGTCGAAAGATTATGAAAGCCTTACTCAAAAGTAAGACAATAGAGGTAGAAAGAACCTGAGTCTTTATTGTCTGAATGGTTGGTTACACATAAAACTTGCGTAACTGGTCGATGTTCCAAGAATTTGCGAGAACCTGGCCATCTTCCATTGCCAATCGTACTGACCCTAGCCGAGTAACTTCGACCACTATGTAAGGACATTCCCACTTGGGAGAAAGTTTATTCCGATTAGACTTGGATTGGCAGAGCCTCAATACCAAGCCACCTACAGCAAGACTGCGAGGTTGGACCTTACGATCGTAGTATCTGCGTAGGGCTTGTTGGTAGACTGCTGAACGGATTAAGGCCTGGTTTCTCCTTTCTTCGAGTAGATTAATGTCATTCGCTCGAAGTTGTTCTTGGTTGGAGTCTTTGAAAGTTTCGACTCGTGTTGACCGTATCTTCGCCCGAGGAAGCATGGCTTCACCAAAACCGAGAAAAATGGTGTTTCACCAGAGTCTGACTAGTAATCGTCTTTAACCGCCCATAATACAGAGGGTAATTCTTGTACCCAAGCCCCCGAGCGCTTGATGAGCTGGTCAAAGACTCGGGTCTTAATTCCTCTCATTATTTGGCCGTTTGCACGTTCGATCGCTCCATTGTTTTGGGGATGGGCCATGTAGCATAACATAACTTGGTACCCAACTCGTCAGAAAATTCACGAAATTTTGCGCCGAAAATTGCTTACCATTATCTCGTAATTATTCGACTCGGACTCCAAATCGAGTAATTACGCATCTCATCATGAACCATTTTGTCGCCTGTTGTTATCCCAACATGTGTTCGCTTCAATCCATTTTGTGAACGATCAATAGCCATGAAAAGGAACTCAAACCTCCCGGAGCTTTGGGGAACGGTCCTAGGATGTCGAGACCCTAGGTCACAAAAGGCCAAGACAGAGGTATCGCTTTGGAATGCTTGAGCTGGTTGGTGTATTTGCTCGCTATGAAATTGGCATTGACACACTTTTAACTAACACTTTAGCATCGCATGGTCATGGCGAAGAAAACCTTGTCGAAAGGCCTTCCGGCCAGCGCTCTATAGGAAGCATGATTTCCACATATGCCACCGTATATCGTGAAGGAGTGTTAATCCTTCGCTCATGAATGCATCGCATGAGCACCCCTTGAGTACCTCGCTTATAGAGGACTCCTTCAACCAAAGTATATATTTTGGCTTTTCGATAAACGATCCGCCTCGGGATCGCCTTTTGCACGAACCCTTCAAGATACTCATAGATGGGAGCCTTCCGTATCCTCGTATTCTAGAGAGGCCGTCTCAATAGGAGGTGTCTCTGGTTCTTCGACCAGGGACGGCTTCTAGAGTTGTTCCAAGAAGACTCCTTTTGGTACTACAGATCAGGAAGAAACTATTCGAGCAAGCTGGTTTGCGAGGAAATTATCCTTTCGAGGATGAATTGTGCCTCAAACCTAAAAATGCTTTTCTAGCTTACGACTCCGATAAATCATCGAGACATTGTCAGGTTAGAGCACTGGTACTCTTTCCCGACTTGATTCACAACTAGTTGAGAGTCTCCTCTCATGAGTAGTCGGCGAATCGAGAGCGCTTTCGCGGCTCGTATGCCAGCTAGCAAATCTTTGTATTCTGCCACGTTGTTAGTGGCCTGAAAGTTTAATTGTATGGCATACTTTAAGGTCTCTCCCAGAGAAGATACCAGACTTCCCCAAATTTCGAGCCACTTAAAGTAAGCGACCCGTCAAAGTACATCGCCCATCGGTCGAGGAATCGTATAGGGATCCTAAACAGTTCAGATTTGTCCATTCGCGACAAAGTCCGCCAAGATCCGGATTTAACAAATGTTCGACATGAAATGGATGTCGAACTCCCCAAGTTCGACTGACCATTTTGCCATGCGTCCCGCTGTTTCCCTATTCTGGAGGATCGCTCCCAAGGGAAACTCAGACGGCACAGCTATTTTGTGCGCATGAAAATAATGCCGCAGTTTCCTCGAAGACATAAGGAGGGCATATAGAAGTTTTTGGACCTAAGGGTAACGCTCCTTAGGCCCGTGTAAAACTTCACTTACGTAGTAAACCGGCCGTTATGTATTTTCACGTTCTACGACAAGCATCGCGCTTACTACCGTGGCGTGGCAACTAGGTAAATTAAGAGCGCTTTCTTCCGCCTTGAGAGACCGTAATAGGAGCACTCAGAAGGTACCTCTTGACATCCTCAAAGGCGCGCTTGCCTCTTTCGACCACTCAAAACCTTCGTGTTTCCTTAGAAGTTTAAAGAAAGGTAGTCCCTTTTCTCCTAGTCGTGCGATGAAACGACTTAAAGCCGCCATGCACCCTGTCAGTTTCTGGACTTCTTTCCTTGTGGTTGGAGAGCGTATTTGGAGAATGGCCTTTATCTTTTCAGGATTTGCTTCGATTCCCCGTATAGATACTAGGAATCCAAGCAATTTTCCTGAAGAGATTCCGAACACACACTTCTCAGGATTGAGTTTTAAGGGATGTTTTCTAAGGTTGTCGAATGTTTCTTGCAGGTCAGTGATATGATTAAGTCTCTTCATGCTTTTAACGACTAGATCATCAACATAGGCCTCTAGATTTCGGCCTAGTTGAGATGAAAAAGTCAATTGCATCAAGCGTTGAAAAGAAGCGCCGGTATTTTTTAGACCAAATGGCATTTTGACATAGCAAAATATACCAAATGGTGTAATAAATGCGGTCTTTTATTCATCGTCTAGACACATATTGATCTGGTGGTACCCAGAATATGCATTTAAAAAACTTAACATTTCACAACCTGCAGTAGAATCAACCAACTGATCGATGTGAGGTAAAGAAAAATCGTCTTTTGGATAAGCTTTATTAAGATCAGTAAAGTCTACGCACATACGCCATTTGCCGTTTGACTTTATAACCATTACAGGATTAGCCAACCACTCTGGGTAGTTGACCTCTCTTATAAAGCCTGCTTTAAGTAGCTTATCCAATTCTGATTTGATAGCATCTCGTGGATCAGGGGCAAATCTCTGTAATTTTTGTTTTACGGGTACTTTGTCAGGCCGTAAAGCTAGCATGTGCTCGATCACCTCCCTGGGGACTCCGGGCATGTCGGATGCTTGCCACGCGAAGACATCTACGTTAGCTCGGAGGAAGGTGATGAGGGCGTCTTCCTACTTGGGGTCGGAAGTATCCCCAATGCGAACAGTCTTCGAGGGCTCCCCCGCGTCCAGAGGAACCTCTTTGACCTTGTCGTTCGGCTTTGGTGCAACTTTAGGCTTCGACTTGCTAGTCGAAGGCTGACTTTCTTCTCGAGTTGGTATTTGTCCAACCATCTCGAGGGATCGACGGTCGCAGGTGTGCGCCATCTTCTTATCACAATGAATTGTGATTACTCCTTTGGGACCTGGCATCTTAATACATTGATACCCGTAATGAGTAGCTATTAAGAATTTTGCGAAAGTTGGTCGTCCGAGTATGGCGTTAGATGCCGTATCGAAATCGACCACATCAAAGGAGATTTTCTCTGTCCTGAAATTACTTGGTGAACCAAATGTTAAAGGAAGAGAGACTTGGCCAATTGGTTTGGCTGAAGATCCCGGTACGATTCCATGGAAAGAGTATCATACCAGTCTTACCTTAGTCCTGGGTACTTGCATCTCGTCCAGGGCACTCGTAAACAAGATGTTTAATGAGCTGCCACCATCAACCAAAACTCGATTGACCCGACAATTGTTGATGGTGGGTTCGACCATGATCGGATACCGACCTGGTCGAGTCGAAGGAATCGGGCAGTCACCCTTCTCAAAGGAGATGGTGACTTCCAACCACTTCGGTAATTTATTGATGAGAGGAGGATCTATGGAGTTTACGACGCTCGCCACTTTAAGTCGCCGCTTTGATTCGTATGCCGATGATCCCCCGTAGATGTGCTCGACGGTATGTTGAGGATCCTGGAACGGCATCTCCTCATCGTCATCTGACGACTTATGACCACTCGTTTGTCCTACCTGATCGAAAGTGGGAAGTGATCCTTTGCCGTTGTAGTAGTCTTCAAGCTTTCGTTGAAAGACCCGACAGTTCCGAAGGTCATGTCCTTCCTTTTTATGGAAGGGACACCAACTAGGCTTATCATTTTTCCGATCGGGGCGCTTACCTTTGCCTCGGTCAGAGTGCGGCTTGGAGGTGCGTGGCCCTTTATCATTTACAGCCAAAACCTCCTTGGAACCGCTGGTTGGAGTTTTTTACCCTTCGTCTTATTCTTGGACTTTTTTGCTTTCTTATCTTTCTTCTTACCAATGTCGCCTGGCTCTTGAGAGGTATTGTCTTCTCGATTGATTGTGTTGATCCACTCGACCGCCTCAGAGGCAGTCGCATATCGATCGGCCATCTCAAAGAGTTCGGTGACGGTGGTAGGAGGATTCAAAGCAATATCTTCGTTATCCTTCTACTACGCACTCCTTGCTTGAAAGCTCGATGACGATGAATCGAAACTTCCTAATTGAATTACGAACCCGACTAAAGCGCTTGATGAATTGGCGCAAGGTCTCGTTGTCGCTCGTCTCATCCGGCAGCAAATCGTCCTCCTTCCTGTATGCATTGTAGGTGCCTTGAAGTTCGCCAAAGGAAGGTCGCAGAGGTGTTGCCAAGAATAGATCGACTCGAGTGGTTGGTTCAAGAATTCACGATCGAAAGCGAACCCTTCGAGCACAGTTGGAAGGTAATTTGCCATTACATGTTCTCCTCCTCCTACTGCTGGGACCGCTGTTGTATAGATTTGTAGGAATTCGATGGGATTTTGGGATCCATCGAACTTTTCCATGTTCACTGGTCGAAAACGAGGTGGCCAGCGAACAGCTTGGAGATCAGGCGAAAATGCCCGACATCCAGTAATAACTTCTTGGTGCCTCCTTTGCAGGAAAGAAGGGTTGACATCATTAGGTGGTCGTACTCGACGATACCTAGTAACAGGTTGACCTAACCTGTAATAGGTCTTGGTCCTACGAGGGGAATACTCCTCGTAGTTCATCTGCTGCTGCAGGTTTCCATGTCGGAATGGTGAGTGATCACCTCTCCGAGGGGTTTGTTGATCATCAGTCGTTCGAAAGACATTTCTCCGAGTAGGAGATCGATCGACTTCTTCAAGCGTCGATCTCTCCGTGGTGATATGTTTGATCGACTAGTAGCTGAAGAAGTCGTATTGCTACGACTTCCTGAATAATATCGGCGAGGTGCTTCCGGTCTTGCCATCGTGGACCGAAGCCTTGGTGCGATTTCTTCGACAAAGAGATCGTATCCTAGCGCTCGGGCGAGTTCTCGAGTTGGATTCTCGAGCAATTCATTGATGTGCTGGAGTTCTTGAGCTTCCTCTGATTGATATTGGATGCGCCCAGGAAAATTCTTCTGGGCTGCAATCTTCTTTCGTCGAATAGCCTCAAGATCTTCCATGTTAGACTCTTGAGACTGCCTCAATGGAGTGCGAGTATGTCAAGAATTTCCCTCGCGTTCATGAAGGTGTTGGTCCTGTCTGCCATCGGTGGTGCCCTTGCCATTGTCACGAGGAGGCGTAGTGCGTGATCTTCGGAGAGTGTCCCTAGCTCGGTCTCTAGAAGAGTGACCTTGATCTGAGGGAATGACGAAGACCTCCCGTTGATAATTCTCACTTCACTCGAGGCCTCCCCACTTGAGGAGTAGTCGAGAGACACCATCTGGCGACTTGGAGTAATCCCCTCCAGGTAGGGGAACTCTGGGTTATAACCGTCTCCATCCGCAGGTGTGATCTGTGGAGAGATGGTTGAATTTGCAGAAAAATCATGCTTGATCCCGCTCTCTCTGGCGTCATCTGGAGAGAGAGGATCACCAGATGCTGGTGAAGTCCTGGAATTGTGGCTTCCAGAACTTGTCTCACCAAGTCGAACCGCCTTAGGGGGACTCGGACACTTGGAGGAAAAACTTTCGTCGTGTTGTGAGTCCGCTTGGGTGTAGTCCTGGTCGGATTGACCCTTGTCCTTTGAGAGGGTTGATTCCTCCGTTGGACGTACTGTTGTGGGGGATAAGGATCCCTCCTCAACTCCATCAGCGGCATTGTCTCCTAGTTCTACGGGAAGATCCCCGGAGGCAGCAATACCATCGAATGAGTCGATACTCGGCTCGTAATCGAAACCGGCATCCATGTCGACGTCTGCGTAATCTGCCAAGTCAAACCAGTTCTCCTCGTTCCATCCTCCTACCATGAGTGCATGAGATTTGGGAAAAAGAGAGTATGTTGACAAGAGATTACCGGAAGATCCCCACGGTCGGCGCCAACTGTCGGTGTTTTAGAACCGATCTTACGTAAAGATTGTTTGATTTGGAGGGTCTCCTAGAATAGAATCACGCAGAGATATTGACACGGGTATTTTTATACAGGTTCAGGCCTTCTCTAGAGAGAATAACAACCCTACTCCTGTGTGTGTATGGTATTGAGTGTATTCTGAACAATTAGGAGAAAAACTAAAACTATTACAGATGATAGCACTTGTCTTCCTGATAGCTCTCGATAGCGTGTGTGTACGCCTCGATTGCCCCTTCTCTTCCCTCTCTGACCGTTGCCTTTATATAGTCGTGAAGGAATAGCCGTTTTCCCCTGCTGAAGAGACGCCTCATTCAATCCAGTAACGGACGCACGTTTGCAATAATTATCGGGATGGTAACTCCTTTATGCCGCCTGGCAGTTACTTGTCAGAGATGATGGGGTATTATTTCGCATAATAACAGCGTATGTCGACTGTTTGGATTCCTTAATCAATTGGACTCACTCGCCTATAGGTTTTATTGATCATAATGTAATACCCCAGATGGATCCGAAAGAGTATTCGAGAGAGAATATTTAAATTGGGGAGAAGGACTAAATAGAAAAGATTTTAACAGAGGATTAGAGGGGGTTTTTGTAATATCCCGAATATTCAAGTGAATGCAATAAAGTTTAGAGAGAACAACATTAAATTGGAGAGGAAAATTACTCAAAAAATTCAAAATTTTTTGAGGGAGGATTGGAACTTAGGCTGCCCAAGGCGTTCTAACCAAATGGGCGGCCTTTTTAGTAGAGTCAAGAGGGTGGTGCCTTTCCCCAAAACCCTAGCCTCTGCTATAGTACCACAGACCAGAAGCACGCAGATCAGAGTGCGACCACCCTCCCCGCCGCTCTACCAAGAGAAGGAAGAAGAAGAGAAAGGAAGGAGAGGAGGAAGAAGGAGAAGAAGAGAGGAAAAGGGAGGGGAAGAGGAAGAAGGTGGGAGGGAGGTCTTCGCGAAGGTTTCAGCGGCATCCCGCATCGTTCTTGTGGGTAAATTCGTGATCCCCATTAGTTTTGGTAGATCGATCTTGTGCATAATGTCTCCATATGTTAGATGGAAGCTGCTGTAGTAGATCGGTTTAATCTACGATCTGTTGACGCGTGTGTTTGAGATAGTTCTAGGCATAATCTGTGTTTATGGTTTCCTGAATTTAGATAGAAAATTGCGTTAGCTTTCCAGAAAGTCCTAATTCATAATTTTTGAATAAACTATGAATTAGTTATGAATTTCGCAAGACTGGGTGCTAATTCAGTCTCAGGACTTGTGCAGCGAACATAGATTTGTAAATTTGATCTTGGAGACGGCCGAATTAGGTCAGCTGGTCTCCATGAGATTTATAGGTATTTTCATTATGATTCCAGAAAGTTAGATTTCACAATCTTTGGATGTTTATATCAAAATATATGAATTTTAGAACCTAATACTGTAATCTGCCCCTCTCTTGTGGACAGAATAGTTTTACTGGACTGTTTGCAACCTTTGTTGCATAGTGGGAAAATTTGTGATAATTTTATTAAGATAGCTGGTTTCCTGTAGTTTTCATAGAGTATTAGAACAATGTGTTTGGTTGTGCCAAACAAAAGTTATGATTTTCCCAAGTCAAATTCTATCAAGAGGACAAAACAGTCTTGAGATTAAAATCAAAGGATTAGATCTAGTAATTTGATCTTTCGATCACCGAGAAGTTGTAGCTAGGATTGTGTAGGTTCTAGAAAAATTGATTCATGGCTTTTGGAGTCTTGACTCAAAAGCTATGAATTTTTCTAACAGCGATCTGTTCGACAGATTTGGGAATTTGAGAGCATAATGATTAATTGTTCGGGTTTCGATTAGGGATGTTTGTTCTTGTTTTGTTCTATTGCAATGCTGTACTCTTTTGATTGGTGTACTTAGTATATTGTTTTACGGTTGTCGGTGGTGATGAACACCGGCTAGAGCTCTTCTCGTTGTCTTCCGTCTCACGGTTAAGGCAAGTATAATGAGGGATAGAATAGATCCTAATGATTGGCATTGTTTGATAAATACCATGAGTATTTGTGTTATTCATGACTGGTAAGGTGGAATGAATGGTAATGCTCATGTTTTCTAGTGTTAAGAGTTACGTGCTATCCATTGGTGTTTGAAAGTTATGAAGTTTATGATTATGAATATTGGTAGTATGAATAGGTTATTCATATGCAATGTTGTTATGGATGCATGGTTGTGGTAATTTGAGATTTCATACATATGCATCATGAAAGCTTATTGAAGTCTTGGTCATGTGATGACCAAGCAATGATTTGAGGTCCCCCGTCATGTATATGATGGGCTTGAGGTCCCCACACTTGTGGAGTGTGGGCTTGAGGTCCCCATTACTTGCGGAGTATTGGGCTCTTGGTCCCTGTGCTTATGAAAGACAGCATGGGTATACATCGACGGATGTATACCTTGCATTACCGTAAAATACAAAAAGAGTTAAAGAGAAAGGTTGCATTGAGCATTGCATAAGTATATGGCATGATGTATGGTAAAGATGTGAGCATGAATGCTGATGTTTTAATGGTGTTTTATAATGTCACATTATTTGATACTTGCTGAGTCTTTGGGCTCACTCTTGCTTTTGTTGTGCTTTTAGGTACCACCTGCAAGAACGGCATGCATGGGAGGGAGTAGGATTGCTATGGATGCACTCACGACCACACACTCTTTTAAAGATGAATATCATTTAGATCGTACCAGAATAATAAGCAAGCTGCTTAAGGATTGATTTTGGCTATGCTTGACTGCATGGATTATTTGAGTTAATGAGAGTACTAAATTTTGATTATGTTGCTTATGCTTTAGCTGAGTAGATTATTTGTGAATGCTTGATGAGCTTTGGATGTTGAGATAGTGATAATGATATTTGCATCTGTTGAAACCTCCGGTATACTTAGATATACAAAGGAGGTTATGCTGAAATTTAGTAAAAATGTCTTAGTTTTAAATTGTTATATTGTTAGTTTAGTAACATCCCAGGCTCATGTTGGGCTGGGGTGTTACACATAAGGTGGTCGTAGCTGACCTGGTCGTAGAAGAACTTACGACCATAAGGTAGTCGTAGCAAGACTTACGACTATGAGGTAGTCGTAGAATAACTTACGACTAGGTAGTGATCGTAGAAGAACTTACGACCATAAGGTAGTCGTAGCAAGACTTACGACTATGGGGGTGGTCGTAGAAGAACTTACGACCACCTAGTAGGCTTCTCCCTTGTAATTTAAGGGGTATACCCAGGGACCACATGACGTCATATTTACTTATAATAAGAATTATAGATAAAATATAAAATAAGGATTATTAGATCCTCGTCAATACTAATAATTTCAATTTTTTGACTTTTGGCTAAATGACTCAATTTTGAAAAACATTACTAGCACTTAATTTATTTGGGCACACTTAGGGATGTGATATACATGAATATGACTTAGCACTCCCCCTCAATGTGCTACATAACATCTTGCTCAAGATTTCAATAATGAAGATTTTGGACAAGAGCAAGAACACCCTGTTGAAAAGATTTTCATGGAATACAACCTACACAAGGCATAAAGGGCTAGATACTTCAATGAAATACTTGTTACCGAAATGGCATTGGCTTATGATATGACATGATCATCCTCAAGCTTGGCTCCAATTTTGCATATGGTGGATTCCACCTCTTCATGTGTGAGCCAAACCTCCAATGTCTCTCCATGTACCTGTTTATCATTTAAGCACCTTTTGGTACCCAAACTCGGTTGGGTCCTTGAATGTTAGTCACAAGATATTTGTGCACCCAAATGTCCCTAGCAATAATCTTAGGTTAACTAACACATCTAGCAAACACATTGCCATTTTTATCCCTCTTAAGAAAATAATGATCATTATAGATAATAGGCTTAGGAGAGGTACATTTGGGACAATCCTTACTAAAATATCTCTTTTCCTGGCAATTGTAGCATGTTAGGCTTTTACTTCCCCTTTTTGTCTTCTTTACTTGCTCCTTGTCGGCTTGCCTCTTCATTGATGACTTTTCCTTGCCATTTATCTTATTAGGGCACACCGAGGCAAAGTGGCCTTTCTCATGACAATCAAAGCACTTGATATTATTTTTGTGTCTTGCATTAAGCCTTGCCTTGCTATTCTCCTTCTTTTTTGGAGTGAAGCCAATTCCACTCTTATCTTGCAAGCATCTTTGCTTGCTCAATATCTCATCGAGTGTGGCCTTCCCTTTGAATCTTCTTTCCAAGTCAATTTCTAATTTTATGACTTAGGCCTTGAGCTCTTTGTTCTCCTCTATAAGATTAGGATCACAAGACATAGAGGAAATAGAAGTATCTATTTTGAAGCAACAAGGCATATCAAGCAAATCATCACAAGAGGTGGATATGCTAACCTTAGATGAAATGCAAGAGTTAGAAGCTACACATGGCATATCATCTAGTAGATCACATGTAATGCCTATATTCACCTTAGAGCTAGTGCATTCCTTGAGAAGGAGGGACTCGTGTTCTTCTTTTAGCATGTCATAATTGTTTTGAAGAGAGACATTTTCTTTCTTCAAATCTTATACTTAGTTTTCTCCTTCCCAAGATATTCATTAATCTCTTCTAACATATCCATCAACTCATCATATGTGGGCTCATCATTATTTACCTCTTTGTTACCTTTAGCCATAAAGCAATGAGTTGATGTAGATAGGGTTGTGATCTCATCATTGTCAGAGCTAGAGATTGAGCATCCTTCTCCCGACATCCATTCTTTTGTGCAATCATTATTAGTGGAGGTGGACCTTTCATAATGATCTTGAAGACGGGTCCACGTCTCATGGGTGTTCTTGAGATTACATATGGCATCGAATATCTTTATACTCAATGCACTAAATAAAGTGTTAGTTGCTTGAGCGTCGAAATGTCAGCATTTATCTTCCTCAATAGTTTGAGCAAGAGGATCCTTTGGAGGAGAAAAGCCCACATCTACAATCTACCAAATTTTAGGGCTCATGGCCTTAAAATAACAAGACATGCGGATTTTCCAATAATCATAATTCGTGTCATCGAATAGAGGTGTCTCACCAAGTACACTATATTACTAGTCACCATCATTTACTCTCTAGGTGGCAAAACCTAATAAAATGAGAGACCAAGCTCTGAAACCACTTGTAACATCGAGGAGGCCGACTAGAGGGGGTGAATAGGCAGTTTTAAAATCTTTTAGCTAAAACCGAGCTTTATGCGGAATTATAAATCAATTTGGTTTTGCTTAATTAAAACATAAATCAACTAGTCTTTACTAAGTGCACCAACAATATAAGACTATTGATAATGATAGCAAATATACAAAGACATGTAAGCAATTTAATTCTAGGAATGTAAATTGCACAAAGTAAAACGCAAGAGAACAAACCACAATGGCACAATGATGTTTTACCGTGGTGTTCGGAGATTTACCGGTCTCCCCTAATCCACGTTAAGGTAAGCCCAACCACGTTGGACCAGCTCCAAAAATTGAGCCAACACCTCCAAGGTATGTCCAACCAAATTGGACTAGATCAAAACTTGAACCAACACCTCAATCCACTCGGGGTTGCTCTTCCTTCACTCCGGAGATGGCGAGCACCAAATCACTCACAACCACTCGAGTCTTCTCACAACCTTCCTTGAGAAGATCACCGGCACAACTTCTCCAAGCCATCTAGGTGTCGGAAACACCAAGAGTAACAAGTCGAAGACGCTCACTTGAACGAATCAAGTGTCTAAGTTCAAGTGGATACGCAATCCACTACCTAATGCAACACATGCACTGGGGTTTTGCTCTATAAGCTCACTAAGTGAAACACAAGCACAAAAGAGAGAAGAGGGCTAACTCTTTGCTCAAGAGAATGGGAATAGCACCAGCAACATTGTCTCCAACCGGCCATAAAGTTATACCCACACAAGAAAAACTAGCCGTTGGAACAAACTTCCTGAAAAATCAGGATTTGCGGTAGTACCGCCATTGAAACCCGATACTATCGATTTTCCGCTCAACGGTCGAAACAGTAGCATTTAATACTCTAAACTAGCCGTTGCTCATAAAGTTGCGGTACTACCGCCAACTAGAAATCGGTATTACCGCAATGCGGTCGTACCGCTCAGCTAGAACGAAACTACCGTTTTCCAGAGCTCAAGAATTCTCAGAAAACCACCTTCTCTGGAAAAAAAACGTACCGCCACTTAAAAATAGGTACTACCGCACTCCAGTAGTACTACTTAAGAATTTGCGATCATACCGATTTTCAAGGAAGATCAAAACTCCCAAAAACACATTCTCTGTAATTTACGTACCGCCATCTATATTTTGGTATTATCGACCTGCGGTAGTACCACAGTTCAAATGTGATCGTACCGATTATCAAAGAAAATCAAAACACTAAAAAACATGTTCTCTGGAAAATATGTACCGTCAACTAGATTTCGGTACTACCGACATGCGGTAGTACCACTTGTCACTTGCGTTTATATCGATTTTCAAAACAGATTACACACCTCGCTTCAACTCAATTCGCAAAACGTATTTGCCAATTGATGCGCGATGCAAACATGGGTTAAAGGAAAGATTCTCAACAAGTTGCAAAATACATTTGTCGACTTTTAGAATCAACACCACAAGGAATATGCTATATGGACTTAAACCATTTGCAAAACACATTCGCAAACTAAAGTCACATGCTACAAGGATTATGCATGAGCTGCGACCATTTGCAAAACACATTCGCAAATATCGGTAACATACCAATGAGAACTAGAGCAAGCATTAAGAGCTATCAACACATGACTAACTCAAGCTACTAGTCAAGACCCCTCTTAATAGTACGGCAACCTATACTAGAAATTTAGTCTTCCAAGCAAACACCAAGGCAGGTAAAAAACTAGGAACACATCCTTAGCTAGTCATACATTTGTCTTGCACATTCACTTGAAGCTTAATGACGCACATCTTTACTTCAAGTCCGGGTCCTTGACTTGGATATGCATCAACACATAATGCATCCCTCACTTGACTTCCATCAACACATGATGGTTTTCTTTACTCCAAGTTCTTGACTTGGATATGCATCAACCCATGATGCATCCTTCACTTGACTTCCATCAACACATGATGGTTTTCTTTACTCCAAGTTCTTGACTTGGATATGCATCAACCCATGATGCATTCTTCATGAGCCTTCCATCAACACATGATGGATCTTCACTTGAC
This sequence comes from Phyllostachys edulis, assembly GCA_036346405.1. Taxonomy (NCBI): domain Eukaryota; kingdom Viridiplantae; phylum Streptophyta; class Magnoliopsida; order Poales; family Poaceae; genus Phyllostachys; species Phyllostachys edulis. Next base: position 15,334,888 of record CM070557.1, on the reverse strand, counting down.
TTGATGATCAACTCATGATCATCTTTTCTTTGAGATCTTGATATGCACAACACATGGTGCATGCTCTTCTTGAAACCTGACTTGATGGCATTCAACTTATAATGCCATCCAAAGTCTCCATCATCATAGAACATAACCTATTTACCCAACTCATGGAAAATATTAGTCCCATAACGTGATTATCATTAATTACCACAATATACTATTAACCCATAATGGTGGGTCAAGTACTCCAATCTTTCCCTCTTTGGTAATTGATGACAACCATCACAATTGCAAATAATTGAATATAAAGTCACATGAGTATATATGAACTACACAAGTTTTATATACTCAAAGAATATGTTTCAAAGTAGAGATCCTTAAAATATGGTGGATAAAGAATAAGGATCATTACTAATGAAACCACAAAACGTAGAATGAACTCTCCCTAAGTGTGTGCATACACAAATGTGTAATAAGAACATATGCACATATTCAAGAAAGACTTTTAGTGGAGTTCAACCTATATTTTGGATCTAAAGAATGCAACAAAATATAAGAATATGATGTCTAAAGCATACCTTCATGATTTTTCACCTTTTTTATCCAACTAAGACTAAACAATAGGTACAACAAAAGAAGTATTAGTCTCACAAATAGATTTTTCATTAATAACCAAAATACTCCATTAACTCATAATGGCGGGTCTAGATTGGCCCGGTGGCATTATAAACATTCTAGTTAAATGGGCACATGGGTCGTGCCCGCACGCAAGACGCCCATTTGGCCCATTTAGCTTGTAACTTTCGGATTTGATAAGGGGGGTCTCGGTCTTCTCGACGTAGGATCGAAGATAACATGCACGCTTGACTTGACAAATCATAGTTACTCACCCGATGCCAATGCGTGAACTTGCAACTCTTTAATTCGCCCAATCTCACGTGTACTCCACCTGACCACCAAGCGGATTTTTGCCAATCCCTCAATTCCCAATGAAAAGATAGAATAGTCTTTGGAAGAAAATGCCCTATTCCCCTTCAAGTCGTCGGCCTTCACCAAACTTCTTGGAAGAATCAAGCGTTGATGCAAAAAGCAATCAAAATCTTTAATCGAGGTCTGAGGATACAATGGGGGTATGCCCCTCAATATTAGTGCCCTTCTCCACCTTAGTGCTGGCCAAGAGGCCCTACTCCTACTATTTCGGAATTAGAGCACCTACTCCAATTCGAATATAATCTAAAACAAAAAGGAAAATATGAGTTTTACAACCGTCATATTGTTTTGGACATATCTTCTGATACAGGACGAATCTGAGGTTGAGATAGGATCCATTGGGTTGTGCTTGAAGTTATCTTTTCAACAAGCACAAGAACACAAAAATCAGACTCCGTTTGTGAAAGTTATGATATTTTTAATCCGAACTGTACTGCTGATTTCGAATCCGGATTTGATGCTGATTCCGAATCCGAATTGAATCCAAATCTTCCTATCTTAAATTTCATTAATTGAAATGACTTGAATCCGTGTGAAACTTGAGAAAAAGGACACTTGTAAACCTTTGGAAAGTCATGTCATAGCTGGATATCCTCCCAAGATGTCATGCAAGTCACGGAATCATCAACTTTGTCAACTCTCGTGCGTCGGTCGGTTTAAATGTGCAGCATGCACTCGAATAGCCATAACTTTTTATAGAAAGCTGAAAATCACATGTCGTTTGATCTGTTGGAAAGTAGACTTGATAAGATTTCCAAATATATATATTGTGCATGCTAGATCCTTCCGAGTTGCTGCGAAGATCGTCGTGAACTTCAAGATCAGTGCAGCGCCATCTATTGTTCGTATCATACACCCATACCTCCCATGCGTCCCATGGGCCACATGCTAGTTTTGCGAGCATCAAAACACCCCGAGAAGCATCGTGTTCTTGATATTCACATAAAGCACCTCCTTCAAACCTAACAATAAGCGATGACCCACTATTAGGTAGTATAATATTGTCAACTAAACTAAAAGGAAATTCATGAAATATATTCACATGTTGGTTAAGCTTCTTTGCACAAGCTTCACCCACAAGCCTCTTTTGTTCTTCAACTCTTTTAGTCATCTCATGTTGTTCTGAGGTACTTGATGAATTGAAAACACTATATGGAACAACATAGCTAAGGATGTCCTCATCATCCTCCCTTTCTTTAAGAAAAGCCATCCTCGGCTATTGATAGCCTGAAAATGTGCTAGACAAAGAAAACAACGTATATATATGGTATATGTATGAATAAATTATTGTGTTCTTCTTGTTGTTTTGCACAATCGATAGCTCAAAATCATATTTCAAATTACACAACTGACTCATATGATCAAATTTCACCTTCCCAATATCAAATTCAAGTAATGTGGGTGAAAACCAATTGATACCTTTCCATGCTTCAATTGTGCTACTCTAATTAGTTACACATGTAAGAGATAAACAAGTAGGCATCATGTTGCGTTCTAAACAATAGGCACTTGTATTGAAACCCATCTCAAAGTAACCATGACATTGCGCAATAGATGGTTTGCGCAAAACATGCAATTTTAAACCAGCAAGATTATCACAGGTAATGCATATTCGATAAACTTGAAACATGTTGTCTACACCAACATCTCCAATCAAATTGAATTTATATGTGTTTATGTAGCTATTTACTAGTGATCTTAAGCATGAAATTTCAGGAACCTTCTTAATCACAATAGATAGCTCTTTAGGTTTATCGAATATGATATAACTCAAAGAATCATTAAGGGATATTCTACTAAGAACTTCTTTTTAAGTAATCAATTCCACATTATGCAAATTAAGCATATCAAATTTAGAACGTGGAATCATGAAAAGAATAATGGAGTTCTCAGTTTTACGCACCTTGTCTTGATGAACTATCAATTCAATACCAATAGTGTTACCTTGATCATCCTCCTCAATTGATGTAGGTGTCGTGGGTATCGTAATGTCATCATGTAACCCCGGGGCAGCAGGCATTCCCTCTCCAACCATGGTTATCTCTTCATCTTTCTCTTCCAATGGTGAGGGCTCTTGAATGTTTAACTCCTTATTTGCTTGGTCAACCTACACAATGTGAGATACAACACTAGAAATAGAGGGTAAGTTGTTAAGTTCAAAAATAATCTTACTTGGCCTATCATCTATCTCTCTTTTTTTTCTTTTGATGTATCTCTCACACCCTCAATTGGGATGCTCTCAACCTCGCATATGGTGGAATCACACAGCTCACTCTTTTTATCACTCTCACTCAATTTGTCTATGTGGCTCTCATCCTCACATGGGTTTTGATAGATCTCATCCTTGCAAGACCGTGGGCTAGCAATTGCGCAATTACCACCAACCATAACCTCGGCCGAAGAAAAATTCCCAAGCTTGACCATCTTCTCAAGTGACACACCAGTGGATGAATAAGAACTAAAGAGTCGACGCAGATTTAATTGATGTGCTTGCATGTCTTTAAGTCTCTTTTCTGCCTTCGTAGCATATTTCACAAAATCTTGTAGACTACGAAAATATTCATCTTAAAGTGTAGCAACGATATAAAAATTCAAGCCTGCTTTGAAGTATGTCTTTTCTTGATATGCACTAGTGATATTGGCCCGGCACATTGCATGATTCAGCTCAATATAGTAATCTTGGACAACTTTGCATCCTTCTGTAATGCTCTCCACATGGTGTAGTAGTTCCCGCTCATAATAGGATGGAACAAATTCTCTTCTCATGACTCTTTTTAAATAGACCCAAGATGTAATGAATCATTTCCCACTTAGTTATTGCCACCAACTAGAGGCCTAGTCCTTAAAAAACATAGTGGCCACTCTCACTTCCTTGGCTTCTGATTCGAACTTCTGGGATTCAAACTCGAACTACATGTCTTGTACTCACTCAAGATACTCCTCTGGTGTAGTCTTGTACTCACTCAAGATACTCCTATGGATCATTACTACCATAGAAGGGAAGATACGTATTCTCGCGATCTGCCATTGTTAGTAGCAAAGCAAAGAATATGTATGTAGGTGTATGTGTATCTCTCAAACTCACTCGTCTTACCAAATCACGTTCTTACCTTTTCGAAGTAAATTGAGGTAAAAAAACTCACACTTGATATTATAGGTGAGAATAACGTGATAATTGAGCGAATTCAAGAGCAAGTCAAAACACAACAACGGATGTTTATGTGGAGCTTGGTATGGATACCTACTTAATCTGAAAATTCTAGGTATTGTAAAGCTAAGTAAATATCCAAACTAAAATTTAATGCCTAGTTGCTAATCACAAAGATATAAGTGAAAATCAAAGCAACTCACACGCAAAGATATTGGAACTTAGTGCAATCAGGGAATGAGCTATGTAAGATATAAGTGGAGAACAAAATAGCTCGTATTGCACAAGTTATATAAAGACGCTGGCTAGTTGCAAATAATGAAACTAGGGCACAAGATTGCACAAAATATTGATATTCTAACAATTGAATCAAGAATGAGTGGGGATTTTTGCTCAAATTTATGGTTCGGCTTTGCACTTTCTTTTCTCTTTTTCTCTTTTCTTTTTTTTCTCTTTTTTTCTCTTCTATTTTTCCTTCCTTTTTTTGAACTATAGCCGAAATTCGTGTTCTACTAAAATGAGCAAAAATTCTTTCCCACCTTTTGATCTTTGAACAATTGTAAGAACACAAATATTAATATGCAGCCCTAAGAAACGATTTAGCTAGTCTTAAATAGGTTCAAAGTATTCACAAAGGATTGAAAGGTTCACAAAGGATAAATTGATGTCTCACTTCTTTTTGTGTTATTTTTTTTTATAAACACGACTAAAAATAAGATCAAACTAGGCTCAAATAAAAGGCAACGCAAAAGAATTCAAGATCAGCAAACTAAACTTGATTCTAATGGACAAAAACTTAACAAAACCCACTAGAATAACAAATTAAATACTACGGTTGAAAGAAAATTTCTTGTATGGCTTTTTTGTGTATAGGAAAAAAATGAAATTTAGATAACTGGATAAAGATCCTACAGAGTCAACGGAGCTCTGATACCAAGATGATAAGGGGGGTCCCGATCTTCTCGACGTAGGATCGAAGATAACTTGCACGCTTGACTTGACAAATCATAGTTACTCACCCGATGCCAATGCATGAACTTCCAACTCTTTAATTCGCCCAATCTCATGTGTACTCCACCCGACCACCAAGTGGAGTTTTACCAATCCTTCAATTCTCAACAAAAAGACAGAATGATCTTTGCAAGAAAACACCATATTCCCCTTCAAGTCGTTGGTCTTCACCAAACTTCTTGGAAGAATCAAGCGTTGATACAAAAAGCAATCAAAATCTTTAATCGTGGTCTGAGGATACAATGGGGGTCTGCCCCTTAATATATAGTGCCCTTCTCCACCTTAGTACTGGCCAAGAGGCCCTACTCCTACCCTATTTCAGAATTAGAGCTCCTACTCCAATTCAGATACAATCTAAAACAAAAAGGAAAATATGAGTTTTACAACCATCATATTGTTTTAAACATATCTTCTGATACAGGATGAATCTAAGGCTAAGATAGGATCCGTTGGGTCGGGCTTGAAGTTATCTTTCCAACAAGAACAAGAACACTCAAATCGGACTCCGTTTGTGAAAGTTATGATATTTTTAATCCGGATTGTACTGCTAATTCCGAATCCGAATTGAATCCAAACCTTCCTATCTTCAATTTCATTAATTGAAACGACTTGAATCCGTGTGAAACTTGATAAAAGGAGTCTTGTAAACCTTTGGAAATTCATGTCATAGCTGGATATCCTCCCAAGATGTCATACAAGCCACGGAATCATCAACTTTGTCAACTCTCGTGCGTCAGTCAGTCTAAATGTGCAGCATGCACTCAAATAGCTATAACTTTTTATAGAAAGCTGCAAATTACATGTCATTTGTTCCATTGAAAAGTAGACTTGATAAGCTTTCTAAATATATATATTGTGCATGCTAGACCCTTTCGAGTTGCTGCGAAGATCGTTGTAAACTTCAAGATCAGTGCGGCGTCATCTATTGTTCATACCATACACTCATACCTCCCATGCGTCCCTTGGGCCGCATGCTAGTTTTGAGAGCATCAAAACACCCCGAGAAGCATCATGTTTTTGATATTCACATAAAAGCATCTCCTTCAAACCTAACTGTAACACCCCAGCCTAACATGACCTTGGAATGCTACTAAATTAACAATATAACAAATTAAAACAAAGACTTTTTTTTCTAAATTTCGGCAGAACCTCCTTTGCATAGCTAACTATACCGAAGGTTCCAACAGTTAAAACAAATATCATAATTAAACAATCCAACATCCAGCATAATCGATAGGCATTCAAGATATGCTAATCAACTAGAGCATAATCAAAGGTATCCAAAATATGCTAGTCATCACTATTACAAATAATCCAACGCATAAAGCATAACCATAACAAATCCTTTAAGCAGTTTACTCATTTATTAAGGCGTGATCTAAAATTTAATCAACTATAACAGATTCGTAGTAGTGTGTGTGTCCAAACATATGACTACTCCCTCCCATGCATGTCGTTCTTGTAAGGGGTACCTAAAAACCACAAACAAAGCAAGAGTGAGTCCACAGGCTCAGCAAAGTACTAACAATAAGACATTATAACACACCATTATAACATCAGCATCTATTCTCAAATCTTTACCACACATCATGTCATATGCTTATGCAATGCTCAATGCAACCTTTCTCTTTAACTCTTTTTGCATTTTACCGGTAATGCAAGGTATGCAACCGTCGATGCATACCCATGCCTGTGCTCGCAAGCACAAGGACCAAGAGCCCAATACTCCGCAAGTAATGGGGACCACAAGCCCACACTCCACAAGTGTGGGGACCTCAAGCCCGTCATATACATGACAGGGACCTCAAAAATATATATGCTTGGTCACCACGTGACCAAGCCACAAACATGATCTCAATATGCACATGCACAGTTACTCTATTCATCATTAACATGAAATAGCAATAACCTCATACATGAATAGAACTTAATCATACTTTGAGCATTCACCAATATTAACACACATATCATTCCAATAACCATCCATAGCTAATATGTATCAAATACTTGCAATCATGATCAAGCATTCACATTTAATCTATCAATCAAAGTACTTGCCTCAACCGTGAGACGGAAGACAACGACAGAAAAGCTCTAGCCCCGGTGTTCACCACCACCTGGCAACCGTAAAATAATATACTAAGTACACCAATCAAAAATGTACAGCATTGCAATAGAACAAAACAAGAATAAGCATCCCTAATCGAAACCCGAACAATTAATCATTATGCTCTCAAATTCCCAAATCTGTCCAAACAGACCGCTGTTAAGGAAAAATTCATAACTTTTGAGTCAAGACTCCAAAAGCCATGAATCCAAATTTCCTAGAACCTAACCAAGCGTAGCTACAACTTCTCAGGTGATCAAAAGATTAAATTACCACATGTAGCACTTTTGATTTTAATCCTGAAGACCGTTCTGCCATCTTCGGTAAATCTGACTTAGGAAAATCATAACTTTTGTTTGGCACAACCAAACTCATTGTTCTAAGACTCTCTGGAAACTACAGAAAACCAGCTATCTCGATAAAATTATCACAAATATTTCTACTATGCAACAATGGTTTCAAACAGCCAAGCCTTTCACCTCTATCCACAACAGAAGGACAGATTACAGTAATAACTTTAAAAATTCATAACTTTTGATCTATCCATCCAAAATTTATGCACTTTACCTTCCTGGAATAACCATAAAGTTATATAAATATCTTATGGACATCATCTGACCAAATTCGCCCATCTCCAAACTCTAATGTACAGAACTATGACCGCTGCACAAATCCTGAGACTGAATTAGCACCCAGTCTTGCAAATTTCATAACTAATTCATCCTTTATCCAAAAATTATGATTTAATACTTTATGGAAACCTAACGAAATTCCCCATCTATCTCTAGGAGACCCTAAATACTGAATCTACATGGAACTAACCCAATCTCACGAATCAACAGAATTGCAGTACTACCGATCTACGACAGTAGGATACTACAATGATTAATCGGTAGCAAAACACATCTATAGAACCGAACTAACTATTGAGAATAATGATCTTACCCACGAAATCCCCCGCTGGACCACGCTGTAGTCCTTGCGAAGATCACCCCCACCTTCTTCTTCTTCCTGTCCCTCCTCCTCTCTTCTTCCCTCTCCTTCCTCTTCCTTATGGCCGGCCAAACTACAGGGGAAGCACCGGAGGAGAAGGGAGTTCTACAGTAGCACCGTGCTATAGTGACGGCGGCGCTACAGTACCGTGCTGCAGTACTTGGGATGCTAGGGTTTAGTCCCCCCCCCACATGGGCCCAAAGAGCTATGGGCCAAAGGCCCGAGTTCTAAAACTTCTCCAAAATTCTGAATTTTCCTTCTCTAATTATTTTTAATTTTAGTACTAGTCACTTATATGTTTTATATTTGAACGGGTTACACTAACAATAAGCGATAACCCGCTATTAGGTAGTATAAAATTATCAACTAAACTAAAAGGAAATTTATGGAACAGATTCACATGTTTGTTAAGCTTCTTTGCACAAGCTTCACCCACAAGCCTCTCTTGTTCTTCAACTCTTTTAGTCAGTTCATGTTGTTTTGAGGTACTTGATGAATTGAAAGCACTATATGGAACAACATAGCTAAGGATGTCCGCATTAGGATTTTTCGAAATTCCGTCCTTTTTTTTTTGCCCGTTTGGGGCTTTAAAATAGCAAAAAAAAATCAAAAAATCACGAAATTTTTTGATATAAATATGGAACATACCCCCCTCATTTAGCACCCATCCATTCCTCCATCTCTATTTCAAATTCTGTTGTGCAAATTTAAATTCTTTGCAAGATAATTTTACAAAATTAAAAACAAATGTGCCAAGTTTTGGGAAATTCAAATTCCAATAGCAAGTCATCAAAAAAGGTACAATAATATTTTTGCATATTTTTATTATTTTTTATTGTAAGCTGAAAATAATAATAGCGTTGGTTTCGATTTTGTAGTTATCGTAAAAGAAAATTACAATATCTTCGCTCTTAGTGAGTACGGAATTTTACTAGAGGATGTTACATCTATGGAGGAGGTTGCGGCTGCCTCAAATCAACTAGATGTTTTACCGGAAGGGCAAGGCCGAGTTTCGTCATCAGGCTCTACGACAGCATCTTCGTCGGCGACCAGCGGAGCAAAGAGGTCGAGGCCATCTACATCTGGAGTCTGGGAGAATTTCGACGGGACAACCAAGGCAGATGCACAAGGAAATGAGATACCATATGTTGTTTGCAAAATTTGTCGTAAGGAATTGTCTGCAAAGTCTACAGGAGGGACGGGGCATTTGCAAAGACATGCTACAAGATGTTAGGCCAAGCAATGATCGCTGATGAGGCAGACACAGTTACAGTACAACCCCAACGGTACGGTACGTAGCTAGGACTACGATCCTGAGGTAGCCCGTCAATCTCTCTGTCATTTAATTGCTTCTAAGGATTTACCATTAGGCTTTGGAGAGTCTAATGCTTTTCAAACTTACATTAGAACTGCGCATAATCCTAGATTCTCTTCCGTTTCTAGACAGACAACAACTAGAGATCTAGTAAAATACTACAATGAACATCGTGATAAATTTTCTACGTGCACATTTTCGGTGGCCATGACCTAGGTCATATGGAGTGATCAAGCTAGGGAGCATTGTCTTAGTGTAGTTGCTCATTACGTTAATGATGACTGGGTAATGGAGAAAAGAATTATAGGTTTTAAATTAATTAATGTAGCACACACAGCTGAGAATATTGTGGACTGTGTTACCAAAGTCGTGGAACACTTTAGTCTTATAAACAAAATATTCTCGATTACTCTAGACAATGCAACTACGAACTCTAAGGCCATCGATATTCTTACTCCAGTCTTCAGTACATACGCCAATTCCTTCTTGCCACATCAGCGATGTGCTTGTCATATTATTAACCTTATAGTCAAATCGGGTTTGAAGAGGTTGGATATGTATCTTAAATCTTTTCGTGATGCGATATCTTTCTTGAATAATTCTAACGTAAGAATAGCAGCATATAAGAACTTCTGCAAAGGCAATGGGTGTACGTCCACGAAAGTTCGGTTTAGACATGCTGGTAATATGGAACTCTACTTACCTAATGCTTAAGAGTCTCTTACCATAAAAGAGCACTTTTCTGTTTTTATTTAAACGCACTATTAGAGCACTAACGGTAGTGTACTATTGACTGAACAACATTGGTTCTTTGCTGAGAAGATGCTATGGTTTTTAGAAATTTATTATGAGGCCATTGTTGCTTTGTCCGCTGTCTACTATCCAACATCTCCTATTATTGTGCATAGTATTTTACATATTGTTACTCAATTGAAAATGTATGAAAATGACTTAGTTTTACGCAAGGCTATTGTTGCTGTGAAAACTAAATACCTCAAATATTAGAGAGAAATACCTTTCCTATATTCATTTGCATCTATTTTAGATTCTAGAGGTAAAATTGAAGCATTTGTTAATGTTCTTGATCTTCTTAGTGATGCTACAGGGCTAGACTATTTTAACTATTTTGCAAAAGTTTGCTCTCGATTGCACGAGGTTTACCAAAGGTATGAAAATAAGTTCCGAAGAGTCCGCTTGCAACGACCTCCAGTAGCCCCCTCCTCAAGTAGCAAGACAAATATATGGGAGCAAGATCTTCGGTGGCTCTTCCTCTAGGTCTAGGTCTTCTTCTTCTACAACGTCGTCTGCTCAACCAAGAACAACCCCAAGGAGTGGAGAACCATCCACCTATCTAGACAACGATACGATGGATTTCAACTCAGAAGACTTCGAAATTTTGCAATGGTGGCATGCCCATAAGTTAACATATCTCGTGCTAGCCATACTTGCACGTGATGTGTTAATTGTTCATGTCTCGACGGTTTTCTTCAAGTCTGCTTTTAGTCTTTCTAGGAGAATATTGGAGGAGAGAATAACACGTCTCACAAGTGAGATAGTAGAGATACTTCTAACTGTGAAGAACCGGGAACAAGCTGATTCGTGAACATAACACTTTGTTGAAAATACAGAGTTATCGGACGTGTTTGAAAATCTGTACCTCGACAATAACACTTAGAACAAATATGTATATAGAGTTATAGATTGTATTCTTTTCCCTTTGCCAAGGTTTTCTCATGTTGAATTTTTACTTAGCAAAGGTTTTAAAAAGACAGTCATTTTAATACTAATAAAACTTTTTATTATATTTTTCAATATACTTGTCTCATTTTAAAACTTTCATATGTATTTATGAATTCTACATATTTTTCTGTTTTTTTAAAAAAAAATCTGACTTTTTTTCAATTTTCTTATTTTTTTTCATTTTCCTATAAAAAAATTTATTTTCAGGCTAAGTGAGCCGAAAACGATCCGACAGACCAATCGGACTCGTGCCGACACGGTACAGCATAAAAGCCCTTCCGACCATACTTAGACCGCTATACAGACACTCTCGAGCTAGCTCAGGACGGCATGAAAATTTCCCAGATCAAACTAGACCGTGCCTACGGGAAGGGAATTCTCTGGAAAGGGCCTCGTGGAGAGACCCCTCCCCCCACCGATGGATCATCTTCACCCTCTTTGTGATGTTCACGAATGGATAGAGCAATTTATTTTCGTGCCCATGCAGTGCCGCCTATTTGGCCACGACTAGTGGCCAGTGTCCGGCTGTCCGTCCACGCCACCAGTCAACGCCGCGCATTCCCTCAGCCCTTTCGCCCCCAAACTCCTCCCCGTCTTCAGATCTCCATGGATTATCTGCAAACTCTAGGCGTCTACTTAGGCTTGCCCCAAATCAACATCATCTCCGACGAGCTTTCCCTCTTCTGCCTGAACCTGGATGAGGCGATCAAGCAGTTGGAGGTAACGTTTCAAGAGGGGCGTGAAGCCGTTGTGGCAGCAGAGAAGAACCGGGGGATCAGCAACCACACTCGGGAGAGGTGGCTCCGCGATCTCAAGGATACTGTTTTCGAAGCAGAAGATTTCATCGACCGATTCAAGGCCATCTCCAAGCAGAGGGAAGTCTCCCGGAAACGGAAGCGCCATTTGGTTGACATTACTCTCTGGCCTCTGCAGAAGCGCAGATTCAAGGCCCAGATTGCTGAGATCAACAGGACGATCCACAGGCTCTTGAGAGGGAGTGACTGCCCTGAATGGATCTCCGGGGAGAGCTGCAGTGGCCTACGAAGATTCAGTTCTCCGACAGGAGCTTTGTATGACAGTACCAATATCGTCGGTCGACTGAAGGAGAAAGAGGACATTGTGCGTGCCCTGATATCTAACTCGGATTTAGCTCTACGGGAGGTCCCAATCTTCGGCCCTGCAGGGATTGGTAAGACCACCCTTGCTAGATTAGTTTTTCAAGACGCCGCGGTGAAGGGTCACTTTGATCACCAGTTCTGGATCTGGCTATCTGATGCGTGTAATGATGTTACAACAGTACTGAGGCGAATCGTTCAGGAGGTGTCAGGCAACGAGTGCGAAGCTGAACAATGGAGCTTACAGAAGCTGCAAACTCGGCTAAGTGGGATCTTGAGTGAGTTCAAGTTCTTTATGGTCATTGACAACCTTTGCTCTGAGGACTTCAAATTATGGAATGAGATCCGCCTTCCTTTGCTGGCTGGAGAGAAGGGAAGCCGTGTCTTGCTCACCACCCGAAATGGGAATGTTTGGAGGAGATCTAGAACACCGCACCTTGTTGCTTTGCGCGGCTTGGAAGACAACGATTGTTGGGATCTGCTTCGGAACAATGCATTCCCGCGTGGCAATCATAATCACTACCCGAATTTGCAATCAATAGGAGTGAAAATAGCGAAGAGGTGCCATGGCTCTCCATTGCTTGCCAAGTTGCTTGGTCAACTACTGTCAAAATCGAGGGATGCTCGTAATTGGTGTGAGAATCTAATAAAAATGTCAGTTATTATCGAGAGTCGAAAGGATATCACATCAAGTTTGCAGGTAAGCTATGATCCCTTGGAGTATGATCTGAAAAGGTGCTTCGCCATATGCTGTATATTTCCCTGTGGTCATGAATTTGAGAAGGACGAGGTTATCAGGCTTTGGATGGCGGAAGGCTTGATTCCAACTAATACACTGGAAGATATGTTGAGCAAAAGTGATGAATACTTTGATGAACTGCTGCACAGGTCCTTCTTTGAAAACTCTAATTGTTACACTCATGGGAACAGAAAATACAGAATCCCAACACCGATGCATCACTTGGTTCGGCACATTTCTAAGAATGAATTTTTGGATCTTGATAATGAACACGATATCAAGTACAATACTATGTCTGTTCGGTATGCATCAATAATGTGTCGTAATAAGGTGCCTCCTTTTGGTAAGATATACAGCTGCAGAAATATGCGTACTCTGAAGCTTTTTGCCGATCATGAAGGCAGCATTCCTCTGAAATTCCTTCCTCCTTCACTTTGCAACAAACTAATTCATCTTCGGATGTTAGATTTCAGTTATAGTGAACTTGAAGAATTGCCGGAGTCCATTGGGGAGTTGATACAACTTAGGTACCTTGGCCTTTCCAATACTCAGATCGAGAGGCTTCCTGATTCAGTGAGCAGTCTCTTAAATTTGCAAACGCTGAATCTTGATGAGTGCTACAAACTATTGAAGCTACCTGACCAGTTGAGCAACTGCTCCAACCTGCATCACATTTGCCTCCACCTCCATTGGGATAGAATCACCAGTCTGCTAGCAATGCCGCACGGACTCCAAAATTTGAGGTTTCTTCAGACACTTTCCATATTCAGTGTAATCTCCGATGGTAATGGCATGTGTAACATTGCTGAGTTGGAGAACTTGGATCACCTTCGCGGGGAGCTTTGCATCTTAAATTTGGAAGTTGCTGACGTTCCATCTGCTGAAAAGGCTGAATTGCACAAAAAGGATGGTGTCGACTCTTTGATGTTGAGGTGGACATGTTCTGCTGTGGCAAATGTGGAGGATGATGGCAGGGTCAACAGTGAGATCGTGGTAGGTCATCTTTGCCCTCACAAGAACATAAAGTGCTTGCGAATTGATGACTATCCTGGTAGAAGCTTTCCTAGATGGATGAGTGACAGATACCTGCTATATCTTGAAAATTTGAGGCTTTCAAACTGCAGCATATGCGAACTCCCAATTTTGAGTAATCTTCGTTGCCTCAAGAATCTCCATGTTCAAGGACTGTACATGGTGAAAAGCATGCGAAACCTCTCTGGATGCACATCTCTGAAGAGCCTAACACTACTGGATATGACAGGTCTCACATCGTGGTCAGACGAGGATTCTCCTGGTTCGCGGGTTTCCGGCAACTTGAGCCACCACGATCGCAACCTAGAAAAATTGGAGATACGGAACTGTCCAGCATTGCCTGATCTTCCGGTGTTTGCATCACTACGTGATTTGGTGGTTCTTGTTCAAGGAAACATACAAGATGGGGGTCAAAGAATGATCCGTTCTATTCGGTCATTAACTTCTCTTTCCTCGCTAAGTTTAACAGGTTTCTCAGTCCAACATTTAACAAACGGAATTCTCCAACCGCTGTCTTGTTTGAAGGAATTGACGATCGATGGGTTTGCAAACCTCATCTCGTTCCCTGGTTTACAAGAGCTTTCATCTCTGGAGTGCCTTGAGGTATCCTCGTGCCCTCAACTCACCCGATTTGGCATGGAGGAGCTCCCGCCACGGCTCAAGGGCCTCCAGATTCGTTCATGCGCTAGACTTGAATGCCTGCCGTGGGGAATGAGCGATCTAGCATCCCTCCGTGATCTCGAAATCCAGGATATTGGAGAGCTGGATGCAAGTATGGTTGGTATGCTGCCGGGAAGCATCTCCTACTTGAGGATAAATGGATGCCATCGTCTGGTTGATGATCTGAAAAAGGATCGCCAAGCTTTCAAAAGAATATGGCAGATTGCTAAGGTCGAGATTGACTCTAAATCATTTCACGATGACCCTGAATATCTTGAGATAGCATATGACCCTGAATGTCTTGACCCTGAATATCTTGAGATCAGTGACGGAGCTTGACCAAGATCGCAAGGAGGGCTAAAGATCAAAGCAAATTCAGAAGCACGCTGCTCACTACTGGCTGCACGTCCTGCGCGACATACAGACTTGGCTTTCCGTCCGTCGGTTTTGTCGTCACCACCAAGCCCGGCCGCAGTAAGCCTGCGATGCATCAATGGCCAGCGCTTCATCGCCTCGTCTGCTACTTCCGTGCTTCGCCACCGCAAGATTGAAGTCGATGTCTCGCTAAGTAGTATCATAACTAGTAGCAGACAACAACAAATGAGTTTTCTAGATAGACCTGACCTAACCAAATTGGACCAGTTATGGTATGTATACATGCTGTTTTTTTTTCTTCTAAAATACTGGGGAGGGCCACGGCCCAGGTTAGCCGAGGTGAAACTCCGTTCCTGCTTGAGATAGCATATGACCCTGAATACCTTGAGTGTTAGACAATGCCAAGTTCTTGATTGCTTAATGCTTATCAATGCCACAATTTTCTTGGTGAAATACCTAGTTTTCTTAAGGTGCATAATTGGTTGCTCATCTCATAAACTCACTAGTTTATTTGATTTCGAATCCAGCTCCGACGTCTAACGCACTTGAGTACTGCCCACGTTCCTGCTTGATTGAGATAGCATATGACCTGAATATCTTGAGTGTCAGACAATGCCAAGTTCTTGATTGCTTAATGCTTATCAATGCCACAATTTTCTTGGTGAAATACCTCGTTTTCTTAAGGTGCATAATTGGTTGCTCCTCATAAACTCACTAGTTTATTTGATTTCGAATCCAGCTCCGACGTTGAGTACTGCCCACGTTCCTGCTTGATTGAGATAGCATATGACCTGAATATCTTGAGTGTCAGACAATGCCAAGTTCTTGATTGCTTAATGCTTATCAATGCCACAATTTTCTTGGTGAAATACCTCGTTTTCTTAAGGTGCATAATTGGTTGCTCTTCTCATAAACTCGCTAGTTTATTTGATTTCGAATCCTGCTCCGGCGTCTAACGCACTTGAGTACTGCCCATGTTCATACTGGAGTCAAATATTGCAGCTACCTTCTCCAGTAGTCCGGACGCAGACACTGAAACTAGAGGGCGCACAAAGACGGATAGAAGAATCCAGGGAAGGTTTTACATCACATGAATGATTACTAGAACAATGTGTTTCGTAAATCTTATTGATTATGGTGTCATCTGCCATAGTCACGACTCAACCTCTAAAGCGTCTAGCACCTCATCAATTTGCAGCGTGCGCAGAATGATTGACGTGCAGTGAGCAATAGAGAAGATGAGCTAGTAGTACGGGGCGCTTCTTAGCCTCGTTTTGAACACGGGAATTCACAAGAACCCTTCAGGAAGTACACAGCAGCTTCCAACAAAATTCCTGCATTCCTAATAGTCGCTAACCATGGAGACTTTGTAAAGGTTCACAACAAAAATTATATTGCTTTTGAATAATCCCCTACCTTGGTGAGATGTTTTTGTAATTTTCCCTAAGTAAATTAGACAATTATAGAAGCTTAAATGGGTGCACCCTCGCAACACGAAAAGTCGAAAATACGTTCTATATAAGAAATACAACAATGAGCAGCGATATATTAAAGATCTGGCTACAGAGATGCAAGAGATAATCGAAAGCATCTAGAATGTAACTATACAAGTGTTACAGGCAGGGGTGTCACCAGATGAATACGAAAAATACGTTCTATATAAGAAATACGACAATGAGCAGCGATATATTAAAGATCTAGGCTACAGAGATGCAAGAGATAATCGAAAGCATCTAGAATGTAGCTCTACAACAAGCATCTAGAATGTAACTATACAACAAGTGTTACAGACAGGGGTGTCACCAGATCGAATACTAATCAAACAGTAGTCTTCTCGTATTTTCTGAACAAACATGAAATCAAATATTGTTGAATAAAGATATGAATTGAATACCCACTCAATTCGGCGGATTCGGATATCCTCATAACTTACTTAATTGCAAGATATTTATAACACTTTATCCTTGTATATAGCACACCTAATCATTCTATTTTATCTATTTCACCTAAAAACTTGAATTCTTATTAAACTAAAAATTCTCGTCCAACTAATTAGCCATACTACAATAAAATATGTACATTTTTATCGAATTCAAATACGAATAGCGTGGATAAAATAACTTTTCAGATGGCAAAAGTTCATACCATATTCGTATCCATATTTTTTATATGAATGCAAATACGAATACGAATAAAGGAGAAATTGCTAATCGGATGGAAAAATCAAAATCATATTTGCTACTAACCGAGTTCGGATGCTAGATAATTCGGATTCAATTGACACCCCTAGTTACAGGCAGAGGATCTCACAAACAACGTCTCAGCAGATCGCTGTGTAGTTTCCGCTGAGGCAACATACAAAATGTAGTTAGAGCGAATTCAGACAAGTTTTTGAGCCATCACCAGGAGGTCCAGCACCTCCACAATCCAAAACACAATCTACCCATCCCACTATCCAAGGAACATTGTTATTTCCAAACAATGTTCAAATTAATTTTCCACTTTGCCTTCGCAACAGCAACAGTTAAGCTCAAAGTTCGTCCAGACTCCAGACAATACTCCCATCATCTGGAGACACAGACGACCCATCAAAGATGGATCTCCCTCTGCTTATTAGTAGCTAAAATGAAGACCCTGCTTCAATTCTACATCTTCAATGCCCTTCTCCCAACACTGTCTTCAGCCATATCCGTGCCTTCTGCGAGTATGATTTCCACGTCCCTTGTATCCCTTTTCAATACATTGCCTAACTTGGCAACTGCTTCGGTCTGTTGTTGTAAGGCCTGTGATGCACAGTTTAAAGACTCTTTAAGTCTGACAGAAGACCTGGCCATCTAACAAGGACAAGGATAAAACCCCACACCCTTACCACATGAAGGTCGGCAACACTCTGTTCATCAACTTTGGCTGAACTAGGAATATAGATGGGACCACCAGCGCTGCCGGTGCTTGCAAGAAGACGTGAAATTGAAAGAAGATTATAAACTCTCTTGGACAGATCACCACTAGGTCCTTTTAGCTGTATACAGAAGACTAAAAATGAAGAAAATCCATAATCAGCTGAAAGCAGAAATAGTACAAGGAGAAAGAAAACTAACCTGCTTTACTATAGCAACCAATCTTTCATACAAATCAGCTTCCTCTTTCGTTAATGGCATACGGTAACCCCGGTTCTCCAACGCCTCCACTATTCTCATGGTCTTTTTTAGGAGTTCAAAAAAAATAGTAGTTAGATGCATGGGTATGAACAATAAATTGGCACCCCCATTTTTAATTATGAAACATGAAGAAATATCACCCTTAGGAGGCGTCTCTGAACAACCAGCTCTTGCTGCTTCAACCTTTGGATCCACGGATATGTGTCAGCTTGGAGATGTCTTTGCAGCTACAATTGAATCGTTGTAACACGAAATAAATGATTCTTGGATGTGCAAATGAAAATAATCATATGAAGGCATACCTTTTTAGCATTGGAATGAGTCATGCTCAATCTTTCTGTATCTGAAACAAGAACTTCATCTTGAAGCTGCAAAGAAAACGAATAAGGACTATAAAGTCAATACGCCTGGTCAATGCAATTCTGTCACGGAATGAAAACGTTAACAAGTGTAAAACAAACTGCTACAGCCTGGCGACAATATTACTGGAAACAATTTGCTTTTTCTTTTTGAACAAGTACACAAAGCAAGAAAAAAAGGAATAAATGGAGATGGGGCCAAACATGCACAGGCAAAACAGAAAGGGCAACACTGCACGACTTGGCATACAGCAAATGCAGACATTTGTATGTTTTGCATGACAACACTTCCTTGCATCTCTGGATATTATGCATACAACACCTACCTTACCACTGCTAAAAAAGACTTGACTAACCAGAGTAGCAGCCCATCATGCCAACTCCATGGGCCCTCCAAGGTGCCGGCGTCCAGCTGGTCCTTGTGTGCCACCAAGGCCGGATCGCTCGCCCCATCTTGCCGGAGGTCGTCGGACAGGGAGAAAGTCGGCACGGAGAGGGCCAGCAGTGTGCTAACTTCGGCATCTCGCCGAGATAGGTTGTCGGCGACGATATTTTGCCATCTGGGCTTGTACTCCACACGGAAATCAAAGCCGAGGATCTTACTCACCCAAGCATGTTGCGGAATGGTGGAAAGACGATGATCCAATAGAAATTTCAGACTGTAATGATCTATACGAACTAGGAAGGAGCGTTCCCATAAGTATTGTCTCCAATGACAAAAGCCTTGGACCAGTCCAATGAGTTTGTGCTCGTACGCAGCGAGCTTAGCATGCCGTGGAGCAATTGGCTTGCTAAAGAAAGACAACGGTCGGGTACCTTGATGAAGGACAGCACCAAACCCGGACCCAGAAGCGTCGCATTCAACCATGAAGTCTTTGACAAAATCTGGAAGTTGTAGAACGGGGGCCGACGTAATTGCTTGTTGTAGCATGTGGAAGGCATGTTCAGCCTTAGCTGACCACCGTGTTGTGGCATGTGGAAGGCATGTTCGGCCTTAGCTGACACTGGAAAGATTACCACTTGAGAAGCCGAGTGAGCGGGGCTGCAAGTACGCCGTAGCCGTGAATGAAACGCCGATAGTAGCCTACCAATCCCAACAAGCCACGCGAGGCGCGCACGGTTTTTGGAATCGACCAATCCAACACGGCCTGGACCTTTTGGGTATCCATGGCAACGCCGTCCCCAAAGATGACATGGCCCAAGTAAGCCATTGATGTGACCCCGAAGAAGCACTTGCTCCGCTTGAGGAAAAAACGGTGTTGCTGAAGAAGGGTGAATACAGCGCGCACTTGGCGTAAATGGTCAGCCCAAGAGGGGCTATAAATCAAGATGTCATCTAAAAATACCAGCACAAACCGACAAAGGAATGGTTGACGGCATTCATAAGTGCTTGAAAAGTTGTCGGTGCGTTGGTCAGGCCGAAAGGCATCACCAAAAATTCAAAGAGACCCTGATGTGTACCAAACGTCGTATTTTCTACATCTAGTGGGTGCATCCGCACTTGATGGTAGCCCGACAGTAGGTCCAGTTTTGTGAAAAACTTGGAATCTTGTAGCTCATCAGGTAGTTCCTCCACCACTGGGATCGGGAACTTATCCTTCACCGCCTTCGCATTCAATGCCCGATAGTCCACGCAAAATCTCCATGATCCATCTTGTTTCTTGCCCAACAGTACGGGAGCAAAGAAGGCAGAGGAGCTTCGACGGACGATGCCCTGGCCGACCATGTCATCACATTGACGCTCCAGCTCGTCTTTTTGGTGATGTGCATAACGGTAGGGACGAATCGCAACCGGTTCAATGGCTGGAAGGAGATGGATGCGGTGATCGTGGACACGGGAAGGTGGAAGCCCACATGGTTCAACAAAAATGTTGTCAGACTCATCGAGAAGCTTGGTCATCATCTCCTGGTCGGTACATCCCAATGAGCAAACCTTCGGATGTTGCACCGCCAAATCATGCAAAGTAACTTGTCGGCCCTCTCGCGTGAATGACATCTGCAAGTGTTCAAAATCCCAAATAATCGGCCCCGATGTAAGCAGCCATTAACGCCAAGCATGACGTCGAAACCGTCCAATGGAATTGCATGGCAGTTGACGTTGAAATATCCGTCGCTGCACGTGAGTGTTGTGGACAAATATTGGGGAAAGTATTATAGCAGGAGATCCAAACATCTCATCAAGTCTGGCAAGACATAATAATCCTATTCAGAATCCGAGTCTTGTTCCATTTATACTATATGATTGCATTAGGAAAGTATTTTGTAATTCGTATTAGAAGTTGTATCCGAGCTGTACTTGGATGGACTGCTATTGTAAGCTATAAGTAGTCTCCTGCGGTTGAGCAGAGGGACAGGTAAGAAATAACATAACTTCTTCTCTCTTTAGCCCAGGTTCTGTAATTGAGTAGCAATCACGGCGAGGCAAGAAGAGCCACGTTGGGAAGCCAAAGATCCTGTCTGCCCATCCCATACGTATAGTTTGAGGTCAAGAGCTAAGATACACAACAGATTGGTATCAGATTCCATGGCTGCCGATCTCATCGCCACTAATCTGTGCGAATTGAAGGAACTTCGAGCACGCAGTATTGCGGCGTCGGGAAGAACAATCTACAAAGACATGCAAATCTTCAAGCCGCCCTTGATCTCGAAGGTCGCGTTTCTTCACCACTACGATCACCAATCCCGCCAACTCTTCGCGCGGCGTCTTCTGGCGATCAAACCGCAAAGACCACCCCTGTGTCGGTTCTACAAAGTTGATTTTCCTCTATTTGATGGGAATTCTGATCCTCTGGAGTGGCTGTCTCGTTACGATCAATTCTTTCGCGGTCATCGTACCCTTGAGGAAGAAAAGGTTTGGCTGGCTACCTATCACATGTCCGGCATTGCCCAATAGTGGTATTACAAATTGGAACGCTCTAAAGGGATTCCTTCATGGCCTCGGTTTCAAAGTTCTTGTCAGCTGCGTTTTGGCCCTCCCTTTCGATCCAACCCTGTGTCCGAACTTGCTCTTCTCCGACAGACGAGTTTGGTAGAAGATTATGCGCAAGAATTCTATAGGGTATTATGTCGTGCTGACCAGCTGTCTCCGGATCATGAAGTTGGATTATTTCTCGTTGGATTGGGTGAATTCATCAAATCAGATGTCGAATTGCAGAACCCATCGTCTTTGGACACTGCAGTAAGCTTGGCCAAAGCAGCGGAGCGACATTACCAGCTCTTATACAACTCAGGGGTGCTCTTCCGCCAACCTCAGTCTAGTGCATCGTCGCCGGCGGTAAGGCAATCTCCAGCATCACGTACCGCACCACTCCTGTCCAAGGCCCCTGAGGTCCTAGCCCTTCCTGCTCCAGCGACATTGTCATCCACGGCACCGCAAAGAGCTTTTCGGCGCCTTACACCTGCTGAGATGGCTGAACGTCGCCAAAAGGGCCTTTGCTTTAATTGTGATGAACAATTTGCATGGGGCCATCGTTGCAAACGATTGTATTGGATTGAAATCTTGGATGAAGATGATGTACCCGAGGACAGCAGTGAGAATTCCAACCCTCAGATCTCTTTACATGCACTAACCGGGATTTCTTCTGGGAATACTATGCAACTACCAGTCCTCATTAATCAACACAAGTTTTGTGCCTTGATTGATTCGGGGTCTACACACAATTTCATCAGTCTTGAGGCCGCGCAGTTGGCGGCTATTCCTCTTCAAGATCGCACGGGTATTCATGTGGCTGTGGCTAATGGAGAACGGCTGCCTTGCCCGGGCGTCGCCAAGCCTTGTCCTTCAACATCAATCAAGAAAGTTTTTCTACCAATTGCTATGCCTTATCACTTCATGGGTTCGACTTGATTCTGGGAGTCCAATGGCTTCGCACATTAGGACCAATCTTGTGGGATTTTGCCACCCTTTCGATGTCTTTCTGGCATCAAGGACATCAAGTTAAATTTTTTGGCATACCTCAACGGGCATCCTCGCGTCTGCTTACTATCGAGGAGCCAACTAACACTTTGCTGCCAGCTCTTTTATCAAACTTTCGCCACCAGCATACTCATGCCTGTGCACGGTTGCAACGAGACACCTACCTTGGCCGCTGCTTCCTCGGCGATGAAATTATGGGTGGAGCCGTTGTCCAAGAGAGCGGTGAGTTCGGCACCTCCCACCTTGACCGTCAGCTGCATCGTGTCGCTCTCGCGTGGGCGCACACCGACCAACGCATACAATGAGATCTCCGAGTCTGTAACCTCTGTCTTGTGCCACTTCGTCCTCAACATCGGGAGACGAAGCCCAAAGATATAACAGCCACATGCAACGGTGTTGTGAAAAAATTTCGTCACAATTGTAGCACAGCCAGCTTCTCAACATGCTTGCATTTTCTCATGAGACAGGATGCAGCGTGGGAGACGTGCTTGACGTGTGCCGACGAAGGTTGGTGCAGGAGCTAACGACGCTACAGTTGTTGTGTGCTGCGTGGCCCAGTGGCCATAGTAGCCGTTGTGCTGGCCGTATGGGCGCACCACGACGAGGGTCCTCCTTGGGTCGGTTGCACGTCCATCTTCGCACAGAGTTCGTAGGCCCGTTCTAAGCTCATGGCGACCTCCAAGTATGTTGGTGCTTGTTGCTCAATGTCGATCTGAAGTGTCCCTTGCAAGCCTGTTGTAAAGAGTTGGACTTGTTCTTCTTATAGCAATCCAACGTGGCTAAGTAGAGCCAGGAATTGATCCTGATACTCTTGCATCATGCCTGTGAGCTTGACCAGTTCTCGCAAGGGGTTATGGCGTAATGGTGGCCCGAAGCGAATGTGCACCATCTCACTAAAACGCCTCCATGGAACGGTCTCTATCTCGCGCTCGATCCAGTTGTACCACAGTCCACAGCTGTGTCGTATGCCCGTACCAGTCGTGTGGTACGCCGCCAACCAGACCTCTCTTCCTCCATGGTTTGTTATCCATGGAAGAATTGTTCGCAGTGATTGATCCAAGGCAGTGGATCCTCCTTCCCATCAAAATTGGGAATTCCAGCTTGCGATAGCGTGGAACTCCTCGCAGTCGTCACCACTCGCCATCGTCTCGCCCGTCAACCAAGGTGGCTTGGTGGGCTTTGGCAAGATGCCACTGCCTGGGAGTTCACCCGACAGCGTGCCCTTGCCCAGCTCTAGCCGGCCAATGGCCAGGTGATGTGCCTTCTGCTGGTTGTCGAGATCATTGAGCTTGACCACAACCACATCGCACTCTGGAGCAGCAATGCGCAGGAGGCAAGGAGCACAAGGGAGTCGAAAGAGAAGAGAGAAGTTGGGGAGGATGATTAGAGATAACTTCTTAATTGATTCCCTCAATAGATCAGCCGACTCCTTATAAGGATGAAGTGGCCCCTAACAATTGGTATCTAATCTTAACTTACCATATCTCCTAGTGGCTTAAGGCCAAAGCAAAGTAAATGAATTACAACTCTCTCTCTAATGGCTTAAGGCCAAAACAAGGAAACTTATCTCCTAATGACCTGCGGCTGCCCAAGGATCTGCTGCAGCCGAACTCTGGCCCTTGGCACACCTACTGTATGTGTGCCACCACATGACACAAACAGTCAAAACAACCAACAAATCCATTAGCTACTGCAGGTGGCTGGGGACAAATCATTTGTCATTTGCAATTACAAATCTGGGTTTATGACTCAGACCGCATTTCATGTCTACATGTGGTATAGGGAAGTCATTCAGGTATGGCACCATAATTTTTATCTTGGTCAAGAAATTAAAAAAAAAACATTCTACAAATTATAGCAAAATTATAGAACATTAGTGGAAGAGTTGAAGTATCAAATTGTACGCCAAAATAGTTTTAATTAGTCTATGGCTGATACACTAAGATATTTAATGAATTATTCCAATCAGTAACATTGCATGATGTCATCCTAATGATGTGTGAATGAATGAGCAATAACAAACAGGTGTCACTACTAACGTTAAGTGGTCATCGTACCAAACATTTGTATATTAATCATGGAAAGTGCTTACTCAACAATCAACTTGTGTTTTTTTACTTCCAAGGGGTAGAATGATACATACCACTATTTGATGAATCCAACACATCCGTGTCATGTCATGTGGGGCATCACGTATGGGCGGCGCAAGGCGAAGCTCCTGGCCGGCGCGCCATCGAAGACCGACTCAGTTACACCTGAAGTTCTACCGGTTTCGGCTTCGATTCGTAGTCTACATTAGGAAATATGTATTAGCTGATTTCTGTAGTTCGAATTCGTATCTTAGTCCACAGTTTGTTAGGCTCTCTATTTAAGAGAGATAGCTACTTTGATTTAGTAAAGAATATCATAAAACTCCAATCTTCCTTCCTCCACTGTTCGACAAGAACCTCTGTCTCGGACGAGCGGCTGCCGCAACCACAGCGCCGCCGCCGCGCCGCCGAGGCCTAGGACTCCGTCCAAATAATCAGCACGACTATTGCCGATGCCCCCACGTTCGAGCCATGCACTCACATGTACTAAAACCGACCTTCTGGAAGATCTTCTCGATGAATTCAGTGACCTTTTTGCTGAGCCAAATGGACTTCCACTAGTACGAGAGATCTCTCATCGCATACACCTCAAGAAAGGGACTGATACCATTGTCGTTCGACCGTACCGTTATGCACAGTTGCAAAAAGATGAGCTTGAACGTCAGTGGGCCGAGATGCTTAAACAAGGGACCATTCGCCGAAGTCTGTCTTCCTCTTCACCAATTTTATTGGTCAAGAAGCCGAACGGTTCTTGGCGTTTTTGTGTGGATTATCGCAACCTCAACAACCGAACTATCAAAGACAAGTTTCCTATTCCGGTCATGGATGAATTACTCGATGAGATTCGTGGCGCCAAATTCTTTACCAAATTGGATTTATGTTCCTGCGATCACCAAGTACTAATGCATTCAGCTAATGTTGCTAAAATCGCCTTCCGCACTCATCAGGGTCTTTTTGAATTTCTCGTCATGCTATTCGGCCTTACTAATGCCCACGCGACATTCCAAACTCTGATGAATACAGTACTACAGGATTTTCTTCGACACTTCGTCTTGGTTTTCTTCGATGACATCCTCATCTACAATCCTAACTGGTCGGCCCACCTGCGACATGTCCGCACGGTTCTCTAGCGTCTCCAGCACCATCGCTTATTTTTGAAGCGCTCCAAATGTTCCTTTGGTGCCACCACGGTTGCTTATTTGGGCCACATTGTTTCAGCCGATGGTGTTGCAATCGATCAAGCTAAAATCAGTGCGGTCTCCACTTGCCGAACCTGACATCAGTTCGGGCAGTCCGGGGCTTTCTTGGTTTGGCTGGCTATTATCGAAAGTTCATCCGTGACTTTGGAATTCTTGCGGCACCATTAACGAGCTTGCTCAAGCGAGAGACTTTCCATTGGACATCCGAAGCCCAAGAAGCTTTTCTTCGTCTTAAATCGGCACCAACACAAGCTCCGGTGTTACAATTACCGAATTTCAATGATGATTTTATTGTTGAGTGTGATGCGTCGGGTTATGGGTTTGCTACAGTATTACGTCAAGGCACAGGCGCTATTGCATATTTCAGTCGTCCAATTGCACCACAGCATGCTTCACTCGCAGCCTATGAGCGGGAATTGATTGGTCTCGTATAAGCAGTTCGTCATTGGCGTCCTTATTTATAGGGGCGCAAGTTTCTAGTACGTATTGACCATTACAATTTAAAGTTCTTACTTGATCAACGACTCCCGACAATTTTGCGACATCAATGGGTCAGTAAACTACTGGGTTATGATTTTGCCATCGAATACAAACCCAGCAGCACTAATGTGGTCGCTGATTCAATGTCCCGGCGCGACACGGAGCTACAGCCCACAGCCCTAGCTATTTCTTCACCACAATTTCATTATTTCATGATTTGCGCCATAGTTTCCAGGAGGATGCGCCAATGCAATCTCTCCATACCGCAGTATCAGCTGGTCACCAAAGTGGTCCATGGCCAATCATAGATGGATTCGTCACATATAACAACCGAGTATACATACCGGCTACATCGGCATTGTTACCTTCCATCCTTAGCTCACCTACGGCACAGGACATGAAGGTATTCAGAAAACACTTCATCACCTTCGGGCTGATTTCCATGTTCCAAATGCTCGTGCAGTCATTCAGGATTATCTCCGCACTTGTGACATTTGTCAACGTAATAAAGGAGAACAGTTGTATCCGACTGGGTTGCTTCAACCCTTAGAGGTACCTTCTACTGTTTGGGCGAACATATCAATGGATTTCATCGAAGGACTTCACCGTATTCATGGAAAGATAGTTATTCTCACGGTGGTGGATCATTTCTCCAAATTTGCTCATTTTCTTCCGCTAGCTCATCCGTACAAGGCTTATTCAGTGGCTCAGTTATTTTTTAGCGAGATCGTTCGTCTACATGACATTCCGACATCTATTATCAGTGACCGGGATCCGGTTGTCACCAGCAATTTTTTGTCTGAACTCTTTCGATTAGCGGGTGTTAAGCTTAATCTCAATTCCGCTTTTCACCCCCAATCAGATGGCCAATCAAAAGTGGTTAACAAGATTATTGTCATGTATCTGCGCTCTTACTGGGGATCGTCCTAAACAATGGCTTCGTTGGTTACCGTGGGCAGAATATTGTTATAATACATCGTTCCAGACATCACTTCGTACTTCACCATTTAAGGTGGTTTATAGCCGAGATCCACCAACCTTGCGTTCTTATAATCAGCGGAGCACACGACTTCCGGCAGTAGACCAATTGCTTCAGGATCGGGATACTTTCTTGGTCGAAATTTGTGATCGTTTACTTCTTGCCCAACAAACTTATAAGCATCATTGCGACAAAGGTCACCGTGAGTTGGATTTTTCTGCAGGTCAGTGGGTCTGGCTTCGTTTACATCATCGACCAACTTCATCGTTGTCTCTATCAACCAAAGGGAAATTAGGACCTCATTATTTTGGGCCTTATCAAATTCTTCAGAAAATAGGTTTAGTGGCATATCGTTTAACGACTGCCAGCTCGTGCAAAAATTCATGATGTGTTTCACGTTAGTTTGTTAAAGCCGTTTCTAGGGTAACCGCCACCATCACCGCCGCCCCTGCCTACACTGTTGCATGGTCGAGTTTGTCCTCTACCGGCCAAAGTACTCAAGTCTCGTCGAGCTCGCGACCGTCTTCAACTTCTTGTTCAGTGGGAGAATGCGCCCAAAACGACTACATCTTGGGAAGATTTGGAGCAATTTCAACAGCTATATCATTCATTCAAGCTCGAGGACGAGCTGTTTGAAAAGGCGGGAGAGATGTCATGTGGGGCATCACGTATGGATGGCGCAAGGCGAAGCACCTGGCCGGCGTGCCATCAAAGACCAACTCGGTTATGCCTGAAGTTCTACCGGTTTCGGTTTCTGATTTGTAGTCTACGTTAGGAAATATGTATTAGCTGATTTCTGTAGTTCGAATTCGTATCTTAGTTCAGTTTGTTAGGCTCTATTTAAGAGAGATAGCTACTTTGATTTAGTAAGGAAAATCATAAAACTCCGATCTTGCTTCCTCCTCTGTTCGACGAGAACCTCTGTCTCGGCCTCGCGACTGCCGCAGCCACACCGCCGAGGCCCAGGACTCCGTCCAAATAATCAGCATGACTATTTCCTTCGTTCCAATCTCTCTGCATCCATCACTACTTCTGACATGTCAGCAAGAAGTTCCATATCAATTTGTCAAAACAACATGCAGAAAAGTCAAAATGTATGACATTACACATTATGTAGCACCAACACATGGGTGAAGTGTCGTATCGATGTCGGACACCGTGTCACACACGGATACGACACCGACACGCCGTCGATACGTGTCAATCAAGTATCGGCCAATTACATGACCAAAATAAATTATTTTAATGTTCAACACGGCGTCAACACTTCTTCGACAAGTATGTGACCCGACACGGCCCGGCCCACCTAAGCCAACTAAAGGGTAACTCTAGCCACACCTGACCACCCCTCGATCTCTAGACTCGTGCCGCTTCACAAACTCGCGCTCTCTCGTCACCCTCAATCCAGATTCCAAACGCGGCGACCAGCGGCGAAGCGGCGACCTCCTTGGCTCCTTTGACCTCCTCTGCTTCTCGACGGTGAGTGCTTCTCACTTCTCAGTCATCTGACCAATCATTCTCTCGAGTTCTTCTCTGAGTTATGTTAGATCTGAGTTATATTGGATGATTTCTTGACTTCTTGTTCTTCTTCCTTCCACTCTTAGGTTTAGAAAATGGCAACTAGTGACTTCTCTAGTAGAGGAGCAAAACACCAACATCAAGGCTCCATTGTGGAATCATGTTTACACGTTATGCTATTTTAGTTTGACAAACACATAGAAAATGGAAAATAATACCTATATATTATTTTTATTTAAATATATATAGTCGTCGCTGTATCGGCATTTTTGGAAAAATGGCGAATCCCCGTGTCTATATCGTGTCGTATCGGTGTCGGTGCTACACTGTGACACAGTTGGCATGAAAAAGCTCATTACAATAGAGATATATGACCTTCACAAAATTCGTAATGTGACTTCCAGCTTAAATTGGAAAGGTGAAAATCCAAATTTTCGCTAGTGCTCTGACTCTTTTAAGTTCTCTGTCTTGTGACCATGTTTTTAATAATTTTGTCTGCCTCAACATCACATATAAATGAAGTGAGGTATTGAACAATATGAGATGTCCAGCTAAGAAAAATTGTTTAAAATAATTGACACCCTTGGCATGGTCACATCAGTTAGCACCACAAATTTACATAAATATTTTTGTTATCTTGTATACAATTTGCTGTTCTAGGCTTGCAGCTGGACAACACATTAGATATAATCACCTCATTTGAAAAAATGGAATGAAGCAGAGGGAAATATGGGTATATTTACTCATTTCAGTTTGCCATTTGGAAGGAATCATTATGTGGTAAATGACCATTTTAGCGCACAATTCAATATTATAAAAAATATAAGTGCAAAACATATGTAAATAGTACTACACTAACACTAATGTGCCTAAGAACCTTGACATCCTCACTTGCATTGAGAAAAGATGCCCAACCCCAAAAAGAAATGACAGATAGAGCACAATGCTATTTATCATCTATATTTAAAATTACATGTAGAGCGAAGCTGAGTTAGAAGTTCACATATCAGCATTTCAGATCAACTTCACTGCTAACACACTTGTATAGGTCGTATATAACCATATATTGAGGCCGTTAAAACTAGTGCTTTATCATAGAAGACATCCAATGAAAGGTATCCAGTTCCAATACTATACCTTAAGCCGGTAAGAAAGATCTTTAAACCCCTGCACAAGTTGAGGCCACAGCCTCTCCCTATCCGCACTATCCATGCCCTCAAGCTTCCCCATCGCTTCCGCCCACATGATCTACATCCACAAATTAACACAAACACACTAAGATATCCAAGAACAGTACACAAAAAATACAGTAAATAAATTGATTAAAACAACTTATCCAAATACGCACATCAGATGCTGCGACTGGCTTCACCCTTTGCGAAGGCTCTGTCACGCTAAACAACAGATGCTGCCCAAATCAAAACAGACAGAAATGCGTCAACCAAATCGCATCAACCCCGATCTCTTGCAACGCAGATGGCGACGTAACTAGGAGAAAGCTCACCCTATAAGCGTAGCGAGGGTTCCCCGGGTCCTCCTTATACGCATCCACGATAGCCTGCAAGCACTCAAAAAAACATCGAATTCGTGAACCGTTCGCTCCTCAAACCATTACAAAAGGCCGAGATTTCTCCTGGGGTTGCGGACCTGGATGTCACGGTCGGAGGGCGAGAGCGGCAGCGGCGCGACGGGGGCCATCTGGGTGGTGATCTGTCCGCCACCCCCGCCAGCGAACCCAAACGGCGACGGGGACGGCGTCGTCTGCTGCTGGAACCCAAACGGTGACGGTGATGGCGACGGCGCCGCGCCGAACGCTGGGGTCGACGAGGGCGTCCCAAACGCCGGGGTCGACGAGGGCGTCCCAAACGCCGGGGTCAAGGACGGGCCGCCGAATGCCGGAGTGGAGGAGGGCGTCCCGAAGGCGGGAGTCGACGACGGGTTGCCGAAGGCGGGGATGGACGACGGCGCGCCGAACGCCGGCGTGGTGGAAGGGGTGCCGAAGGCGGGGGTTGAGGAAGGCGTGCCGAAGGCTGGGGTGGTGGAGGGGGTCCCGAAGAGGGTGGAGGAGGTGGGGGTCCCGAACATGGCGGCGGAGGAGGTCGCCGGCGGCGAGGGTTAGGAAAAGGGGGTTTAGGGTTTTTTGGGCCCGAGAGAGCGGAGCGGCCGAGTGGGAAAGGGGGAAGGATTCGAATTTCGAAATCTTTCGAGGGGTCGTTCGTGATAAGCTCAGCCGCTGGGGCTGGGACGTGCTCTTTTGGATTTTGGTATCCATGGCTCGGGAAAAAAGGAAATTATCGGCCGCTGCCGCTCAAAGCAGTTTGCCTGTTTCTTCAAAGAATTGCTATTTTTCCTTTTATAATGATTGTGCAATTATCTTATTAAAACACAAAGGTTACAAATTTGAATAAATCACAAAAATCAAGTGTTGTATAATATTTCCATAGCTATGTGTACATGTGTTTTAACTATAATTTGCATGTCACTGCACCCTTTTTGGATAGCAGGCATTTGATTTTTTTTCCAAAACAAGAGCTTAAATTTCATTACTCAGAAAAAGGGTTACAATCATGGAGTAGACAACTACTAGTCAAGTTTGGTGAATGGTTAAGTCAGGTACACCATTGTCTACTTTCTAAAGCCTACTTGGCACAAAGATGGAGCTGGAACTTGGACCGAGCTTTTTTGGGTTGGTCCAAAACCCGGTCAACACGGTACGGTACGGCTCGCGTTCGAGCCGGGCCGGTATGGCACGAACGCCGCCAGCTGGTCTCGAGAATACGACAGATGAGCAAAGACGCAAGACGCAAGACGACCATTTAGGCCAGATTGGGCCAAGACGGCACACTAAAAAGCCCAATCCTCCAATCCCTCCCCCGACCTGGCCTAATCCTATCACTCCCCGCCCTGGTAGCCTAGCACAATCTCGTTCTTCCCCCTACGACCTGGCCTAACCCTAACCCCCATCCCAACTAATTCATATCCCCAATCCCACACACCGCCTCTAGCCCTCCACCCTCAGTTCCTCCCCTCCCCAAGCACCGCTTTCCTCCCTCCCTCTCCGGCTCTCTCCTCCCCACACGCCGCCTTCCTCCTCTCGGCTCTCCTCTCGCCGAGAGGAATGAAGATGGCGATTCTTGCCACCATCGCCGCTCTTGCCTATAGTTATTTTGGGCTAGGCTTGGTGGCGCAGCACGACGACCGACACGACGGGTTTTGGGCGCGCTCGGCTCGACCAGAGGCGAGGCGGGTGGGCAGCCGCGCAAGACGCAGCGGGATGACCGGACCGAGCCGACACGGCACGATGTGGCTCGAAGCACGATAAACCTAGGCCGGACCGGCACGGCACGTCCCCATGCCTAGCTCTAGCATTACGACGGATAAAACACACTTGAAAATCCACAAAACCTCTTCTAAGCTCCTCATTCTCACCAAGAGTTGGAGTGATCGCCGCTTGGTGCCGACCTCGAGTATTCCACAGATTAACAACATTCTGGAAATCGGTTTCAACGACAACCTTTTGAACGACCCACTTCCATTGCCAGTTGGACACCATCTCGATAGACCATCGCCTCTACCACCAATGCATTCAAAACCTCCGAGTAACACCTCGCCCTAGCTATACATATGGTTTTCATGTATCAAATATAAATATTTAAAAAGATATTGATAGCTAAAGTTTTGAAAGTTTGATTGCATGTGTCCCAAAACAACATGTATTCGTGACCGGGGAGAGTAATGCACAAAGAAAACACTTTAGTGGATTATACCGTCTAAATGTTTTGAATTTTGAGACATTTTTAAATACGCAAACCAAAATGGGTGCAAAGGCACCCATGTGTACAAAATCATTGTCCCAATCTAGAACACTACATATTTCTCATGGTATTTTCGCAGATACATCTAATATTTACATTCCGGGATGTAACCCTTTTGGACATATGAGAAGTAGAAGCTAAGTGGAATTTTCACAGCTACATGCCGGCTTAACATTTATATTTTGATATATCTAATATTTACATTCCGAGACAATACACATTTGGACATATAAGTACAAGCTAAGATGGAATAGTCCAAGGAATGGAATTAAGAATAAGTCCATTCGACTTGCGAAAGTCTGGAAATTAATCTCTAACTATAAAACCGGATGTTTGATACCCCTCAACTGTCAAAACCAAATAACTTAACCCCTTAAAGCCTTTCCACCCCAGTTTGTACCCGACATGACAGTGGCTTTGACATGTGTACATGTTTCACCGTATCATCCCTCGTGGCGCTCACTCAACAAAGCTCACTTAGCAAAAAAAAGTCACTATGGCCCACATGTCATACCCTAAATACATCTTCTTCCTCCTCTTCTCTCTCTCTCAATCCTCCCAGCCCCATATCCTCTTCTTCACACTACTCTCCCAGATCCACCGCCCCCCATCGCAACTGCTGCTCCATAGCACCACCACCTCACCTTCCCTCGCCGACGCGCCACCAAATCACTCCACCGTCGCCATCAAACACCACCAATGCCGCCACCATCCTCCATAGCACCGCCACACGCGCGGCACACTCCTTTTTGTTAGAGATATGCGCACTTTTATGATTGTTATAATTCCTAAAACAATAATTGAATCAACAGCACATATATACTAAGTGTATTTAGAACTATGAACAGTAACATGACCATCAACTCAAATATATCTATCTCATATATATGCATTAACAAGGCAAAACCTAGAACAAATATGCTACTAACAGTAGTAGGCATCAACATCATCATATAACAAATATCTAGGAAATAAAGCACAACCATATGAAATATTATCACCGCGACTTACAGAGAATCGCTATAATGAAGGTCGCGGTAGAGTCTGATCCAAAGAAGACAACGCACAGAGAAGGAAGCAGTGAGAAATCGTGCGAACGCTTCCCAAAAGCCTAATTTGCCTCAACCCGTATAGGATCGCGAGAGACGACGGCTTCAAAAACACTGTTTTCCTGTAACAGCCCAAAATTTCATAAAGGCAAAAATATGGGATTTTTTAAAACTTTTTGTATAACAACTATTGTTGTGTGTCTTGATTACCTTTTCAATTCATATTGGACTTTATGGTGATTTCTTATTTGGACTGCATTATCTCATTTCTTATTCTTGGATGGTCATTCGGCATTTAATGCCCGTCACACAAAAGCCGACACAACTGCTACATTGTGTTGTCCATACCATCAACAACCCCTCTGACCACTTCCCCCTAGTCAGGTCATTCATATACATATATGGAGCACAAGACCTTGGGACCTCCTTGTTTTGCCAATTCCAGTGCTAGCCCCCTTTGCTTCTTTCTTCAGGAGAGCTCGAGCTCCAGTCCAACTCGAGCTCTCGTCTCTGTCAAACGCCCCCCACACCACCGTCTTGCCACAGGCAACCATCGCCTTGGAGACCACTCCCCTTTCACCTCCGACTAGGACGTTCCAAGACATCCGAGTAGGCCAAGCACCAGCTTCCAAAAAGCAACCTTGAAGACCGAAGACCACCCTCACTTCCCTCAAGCTACTTGCAGCACGGAGCTTCTCCCATTGCAGTGGTCCATCGTCACCAGCTCAGCTTCGGCTAACCATCCCCCAGATTTCATACCGGTAAGTTCTTAGTGGACAGAAACTCTTCCTAGTTCGAGCCTGCCTTGTTTCTTCTTCTTTGTTGTTTCTCTGGTTCTTCCTCTGGCTGTTTCACTGGTTGATCGATCACGTGTAGAAGTCGAACCTGGCTTTCTTCAATCACCGTTGTGTAGTCGAAGACCTCTCTCATTCGACTACGCACGGTTATAAGCTCTTTCTGCGACCTCCCCGCTGGTCGTAACACTTGCGCGACCTCCTACTTTACAAAGACCACCCTCTAGCTTATGACCTCCCCTCTTACAAAGACCACCCTCTTGGTCGTCCCCTCCACGACCTCCCCGTTGGTCGTAACACTCGCACGACCTCCTACTTTACAAAGACCACCCTCTAGCTTATGACCTCCCCTCTTGCAAAGATCACCCTCTTGGTCGTCCACCTCCACAAACACCCCTGGTCGTGACACTAGCATGACCCCCTCGGGTCGTAACACTTTCACAACCTTCGTTGGTCATAGCATCTCCTGCGACCTCCTAGTAGCATCTCCATTTCCCTGAATTCTCAAATAAACAGAAACATTTGGTTTTGATGAGAGTTCAAAGCTTATTTGGAAATTCTATATGGAACCTCCCTTGGTTCCATCTTGACCGTCGGGACCTCCCTTGGCGCTCAGCTTGACCGTCGGGACCTCCCGCGCGTTCATCTTGACCATCGAGACCTCCCTTGGTTCCATCGTGACCGTCGGGACCTCCCTCGTGTTCATCTTGACTATCGAGACCTCCCTTGGCGTTCATCTTGACCATCGAGACCTCTCTTGGTTCCATCGTGACCGTTGGGACCTCCCTCGTGTTCATCTTGACTATCGAGACCTCCCTTGGTTCCATCGTGACCGTTGGGACCTCCCTCGTGTTCATCTTGACTATCGAAACTTCCCTTGGCGTTCATCTTGACTGTCGGAACCTCCCTTGCGTTCATTGTAACCATCAGGATCTCCTTTGGTGCAATCGCGACCGTCAGGATCTCCTTTGGTGCCATCGCGACCGTTGGAACCTCCCTTGCGTTCATCGTAACCATCAGGATCTCCTTTGGTACAATAGTGACCGTAGGACCTCCTTTGGTTTCATCTTGACCGTCGAAACCTCCCTTGTGTTCATCATAACCATCAGGATCTCCTTTGGTTCCATCTTGACCGTCGGGACCTCCCCTTACTTAGATCTAAGGGCCCAGAACTCCCTTCGCTTAGATCTAAGGGTACAGACCTCCCTTCATTTAGATCTAACGGCCCAGACCTCCCCTTAGCTTAGATCTAAGGGTACAGACCTCCCATCATTTAGATCTAACGGCCCAGATCTCCCCTTCGCTTAGATCTAAGGATACAGACCTCTCTTCGTTTAGATCTAATGGCCCAGACCTCCCCTTCGCTTAGATCTAAGGGCCTAGACCTCCCCTCACTTGGATCTAACGATCCAGACCTCTCGATTGGGTCTAACGATCCAGACAGATCTCCCCTTCGCTTATATCTAAGGATACAGACCTCTCTTCGTTTAGATCTAATGGCCTAGACCTCCCCTTCGCTTAGATCTAAGGGCCTAGACCTCCCCTCGATTGGGTCTAACGATCCAGACCTCCCCTCGATTGGGTCTAACGATCCAGACCTCCCCTCGATTGGGTCTAACGATCCAGACCTCCCCCGATTGGATCTAATGATCCAGACCTTCCCTCGAGTCGATCTAACAATCCAGACCTTCCCTTGATTTGATCTAACGATCCAGACCCTCCTCCCCTCGATTGGATCGAACGATCCAGACCTCCTCTCGCTTGGATCTAAGGGTCTAGATCTCTACTCTTTTAGATCTAAGGTTCCAAATCTCCTTTTATTTAGATCAAAGGGTCCAGACCTCCTCTCGTTGGATCTATGGGTCCAGACCTCTTCTCGTTTTAATCTAACGGTTCAGATTTTCCCTCGATTAGATCTGAGGGTTCAGACCTCCCTCTCGTTAGATCTCTCTATTTGTCTTTTTACAAAAGACCACCCTCTTGAACTTTTTATAAAGACCATCCTCATGGTCCACGACCTTTCTTAGTCTTAGCACTCGCACAACCTCCTAGTCACAGTACCTCTAGGACCACCCCAAATCATAGTACTTTCACGACCTCTTTGTCGTATCCTTCTTGAAACAAAGTAGTTGTTGCGACCACCACAGATCCGACGACCACTGAGTTTTCAACTATGTTGGTCTCATATTTCTAAATCTACGTTTTTGCATTATTTGAAATTCGTTGCTCATTTGAAAGCAATTTGAGTTGGAATATTTGTTTATTTGCCTTTTCGATTGTTTTGCGATTATAGAAGCCGAGGCGACCGAAGAACCGTTCGTTGAACAAGATCCTGATCAGCAGCACACTTTGATCATTTTTTAGCCTACTTTTTGGCAAATTATGTTGTTTTAAATTATGAAACTGCATTGCTATGTTTTATCAAACTAAATTGGTCTAGATCATAGTTAATGCCTTAACATATACTTGTGTATAAACTTCCAACCCTTGAACTTGGACATTATCCTTTGTCACCCTAGACTTAATAGAGTACATACTAGTTGATATGTATGTATCTAAGTGTCATGCTTAGCCTTGCTTAGATACCTTGTCATATGGGCATTAAGTTGCCCAACCACATTCCTAAAATACTTTGGAAAAGGATTTGGGCAGCAAGGCTGGGAGCCTGGCTGGTATGTTGAGGTCAACGGTTATTTTCAAAACAAACAAAACTTGAAAATTATTTTCGACTGGGGCGGCTAGAAGGAATGGCTGGTGCCGGGGGCACGAGAAGAGGTTGGTATGTGGATGTACCGCCCTGGTCAAGTAAGGACCGAATCTTGTGATGACCTCTCATGCAAAAACAGTGCAATCACAAGTCTATTATGGGTACGACCTGGCCGACTAATTTGCTCGCCTCGACGTAGATCCGTCGTTGGGATGATTGCGGGTGGATAGCCGGGGGAGAACGAAGCTACAAGAACCGCATTGGCACAAGAGGGGGCCTCCCAGAGAGCCTCGGGAGTGGGCTCGGGGCGGTGGAAACCTTAGTGAATGGATGGAGTGCGTTGAGGTTGAGCATTGTAAAGGCCTTGTGGTAATCTCCCCTTGATTCGCATGTCCAAGGAAACGTGTAAATATATCAAGGCGATTACCTCTTGTGGGTAAAGTGTGCGAACTCTGCAGAGTAAGAAAACTATCATGATAGCCATACTCACGGTTAAGAGCGGTGCTGAGAACTTGCTGGTATAGTTTTCATTTTTACAAAACCATTTGTGATGAAAAGGGGAGGCTGAGGTAGGACCCCAGGGATTTGAGAAAGGCCTGATCGGAGACCAGTGGTAAATACGGGATAACCCGAGTATAGGAGGTGGGACCTCCACTAGTACTTTACAAATGAAAACTCAATTCTGAAAACTGATTTGTTAAATTGCTAAGTCATAGGATTTACTACTACTCATCTATTTCAAACCTGGCTTTGTGCAAATAAAAGAACTCTAAAGCTTCCCTTGAATAGCCTTGCATCTATAAGAACTGCATTGTGGGTTAGCTCGTGAGTACAATTGTGTACTCAGGCTCTGTCAATATATTCCTTTCAGGCCCCAATGATCAGGACCCCTACCAGTACTTCACAGAGGATGAACCAGATGGTGGTGAAGATAATGAAGCTTAAGCCGGGACCCCCAGTCGCTTGCTTGTGGGCAAAGTGAATGGATCTACTATGCTATATTTTGCTTCTGTACATGTTTTACTTCCGCACTCTGGCTTTTGTAAAACTCATGCCTAAGTGGTGCTTTTGTAAACAATTGGCCGCATGGCCAGACAATTATGGGCTTGCACTGTTCATATCAAGTATTGCTTGTATTGAGTAAGGTTCACGATCAGTTTGTGCCTAATTGCAAGATAGATGTCTCACGACCACCCCTATGTGATCCAAGACCACAACCAGATGTCTTACAACCACCCCTAGATAGTCTAAGACCACTATCCGATGCCTCACGACCACTCCTAGATGCTCTAAGACCTCCACCTAATGTCTTACGACCACCCCTAGATAGTTTAAGACCACTATCCGATGCCTCACGACCACTCCTAGATGCTCTAAGACCTCCACCAGATGTCTCACGACCACCTCTAGATGGTTTAAGACCACAACCAGATGCCTCACGACCACCCCTGTGTGGTCTAGGACTACTACCAGGAGACCCACGACCACCCCTGTGTGGTCTAAAGATTACTTCCAGATGTCTCAGGACATCCTGTACTCTCTTGGTCGTACCCCAGGACCTCCTCCTCCGGACATCCTTAGGACCTCCTGTACTCCTTTTGGGCGTATCTTTAGGACCTCCTCAAGACCTCCCCAGAGCATCTCTATTGAGCTCATCAGGACCTCCCTCGGACGTCTCCACAGCACACCTCGGGACCTCCTCAAGACACCTCTACAGTATTCCTCAGGACCTCCCTCGATCACCTTAAGACCTCCTAGGACCTCCCTCGACCTCCTCGCAAGACCTCCACAGGACCTTCTCAGGGTCACTCAAGACCTCCCTGGGATCACTATAAAACCGTACTAGGACCTCTTAAGACTCTTCTAAATTGCTATTTTGACCAAATATGGCCGTGTCTATGAACCAACACACATGTTTGCGTGGAACTTTTGTAGGTAAACGCTTGAGCAAGCGTGGTATTCTATGTGTTAGCTACTGATCCAGGGAATGACATAGTATACACAAGAGATCCCAAGCTCCAAAATTGGGGTCTGACATCTCCCCACGTCGGTGCACGCCGAGGAAGGGATGGAGTAGCTGGGTAGTACAACAACAAGGAACCGAGCAACAGCACAAAACTGAGTCTGTCTATTTTGAGAGCCTCTTTCTATTCTGGTTGTGTCTGATCTGAGAGGAGAGGTTCTTTTTATAGAGCCAGAGTCAGCAGAAGAAACTGCCGCTATAATACTGATTAGAAACTAGCGTCATAAATGACATTACACCGTTTTAACCGCGGATAAGGCGTGCC
Organism: Phyllostachys edulis; assembly: GCA_036346405.1. Lineage (NCBI taxonomy): Eukaryota > Viridiplantae > Streptophyta > Magnoliopsida > Poales > Poaceae > Phyllostachys > Phyllostachys edulis. The sequence goes on along the minus strand of CM070557.1, from coordinate 15,295,326 downwards.
ATAAAAGCCAATTGAAACAGTGTATTCAGTTTTCAGTGTGCATGGTTATGAGGTGCAAAAAGAAGTTGCAGCTCCACAGCCAACCAGACACAAAATCGTCGAACCATTCACACGCACGTCATCCACGGGCGGGCGATGGCGTGGCGAGGCGAGCGAGCGAGCACACGCGTGTGTTCTCCTTTTGCTTGCTTCAACTAGGTAAGACCAACTTCACCTTATATGTTGGTCTCCTACCACCTAGACTAGCAATATGGTACTAAACTTCTCACCTTCCATCATGCATGAGTGGGCCTTTGGGATTTTTCTATGATTTAATTGAAATATTGTATAGGCTAAGCCCAAAATTCAAACACTCCTCATCCATGAGCCATCCGCCTCCACGTCGTTGTTGCCAAGCGCAAGGATGGCAAGGGGCGCGGCGAGACGACAACTTTGGGAGACTAGAACTGCTCGCTACCTGCTCCTTCTTTCCCTCCCCACCATATCTAGACCAAACACCAGATCCCGCTCCCCGCCTGGCCTCCCGTCGTCGACCATCTATGTCCTTCTTCGCCACGCACTACCATCAATGGTGGATTCGCCATCGATGATGGCGGATTGAGCAGCGAGGTAGTTGGTATCGGCAAGCTGTTAGGGATTAGGGACCAAAACAGCACAGGATTAGGGACCAAAACAGTGGATTAGAGCAGCAGCCTAGGGTTCTGTTGAGTCGAGCGCTTAGGCTAAGCGGTAGTGCTCGGCAGTGGTGAGGATGAATAGAGAGAGGGGAGGAAGACATGAAGATGTAGATGAGGAGGAAGGAGGTGATTTTGGAGTATGACAGGTGGGCCCATCAACTTTTGCATTTTTTTTATTCATTAAGATGCATGTATTGTTGCCGAGGACATCCCAATTCTACCACTACTAGGACGGAACTGCGCGCTACGTCGCGGCGTTTTTTTGAGCGTGTTTGAAGTGTAGAGATTGTTTTGAGCCATGCATAAAGATTTTAGTTGGCAAAGAGTCTATATGATGTATATATACATAAAACGATTTCGGATTTGCATAATTTATTGGTGCGTTGGCATCGTAACATGAGTAACCATTGGAAGGCGCGGAATAGAAAATATAACAGAAGAGACAACAAGCATACCATTGCATAGGGGTTGTTTTTCCGTATGCATAGAAAATCTAACAGAAGAGGCGACGTTCATACCTTTGTTTACGTATTTCCATTACAAAGGCAATAAACTCTGTTCCTATGAAGATTATTAACAGATAAAGCCACATTGCCACTGCAAATAACCAGATATAGAATGGCCTAGGAGGAAGATGATGGTAAAACTCTTTTGTGATCTGGAGAAATTTATGTCGATCTGTTGATGTAGGATTCTAGCCGTTTTAACATAATCAACAATAACTAATACTGCAAAAGTGTATTGTTATTCAACAAATATTTTAAATTTTGATGTATTGATGATCTCTTAATATACACATGGCAAGATGAATAGAGGAATGGAAAAATGTGTCTTTCCTAAGGTAATGATTGGGCTGAGCTAATAACACCCAGCAGTTAGCATACTTGTTTTGCAAACCTACCTAGACTTCCGTGTGGTCTTAGTTAACAACTAATCTATAAATTTTATTAGATTTTAAATTCTCCAACACAACACCGAGAAAGTGAATCCACAATAAAATCTTCCCAAAAAAAATGGTAAAATAGCAGAAACACCTGACACCGACATGGAATAGTACTGTTTGTTAACAACCATTTAATTTGCTTTTAAATAAGGAAATATTTTTGTTTTATGCATGTGGATCAAATGGTTCAAATGTACACTTCATGTACAGATGGGCATTTATTTACCAAAGGAGAAAACAAATAATTACTCAACTGAAACGGCAAGGTATACACCCACTATATAGATTCTTGCAGTGGTCAAATATAGTTTCTGAACCAAGAAACTCATTCATGAAGCTTTTGATATAACCTATGTTAAACTGCAAAGATAGATCAATGGAATAGGAAAGATATAAATCATCTGAAGGCTTGAACCGATGAACATAGTTTTTCTTTTGCTCTTTGCTATGTCCAAGTTGGTATTACTCTATATAAAAAATATGGCAGCGTGCAAAGTAAGAAACAATTAGACCTATACTCAGGCAGAACTTCAGAACTACGCACCATGCTTACCTCAATCCGAAGACTGCTGTGAAATCGCGATGGTCACATCAAACCTCTCTGATGCTCTGCTTTGGTTGGGCTAAACAACTAAAGCAGGGAAATCACGTCAATCCGGCACAATCAACAAAAATTCGCAAAGTTGAACAGCAAAGACATACATTACCTTAAGTTGTCAAACGACGAAAATAGCTTCTTAGCATAGCAAGCTCCTCTTCCCTATCTCCCATTCAACCTAAAAGCTGCACAAAACATTAGAGGAATGTATCTTGAATTTAAGATATAAAGAAAAAAATGATATTAGCAAAAAAAAAAAAGAGAGGAAAAAGGGGGCTATGACATGAAATGAGATCTACCCCTGCTGTTACCTTTGCTGACACTATGTCTCTTCCAGCTGTCAGTCCCAATTGTTCTGTAGGTAAACACTGCAAGGAAAACTAATTTCCGGATGCAGTCACATAGAGCCACCTACCAGAAAAACGAAACTAGGATGTTGCACATCACTACATAGTGACATCCTAGCACAACCAATGCGAAAGAAATACAATTACCTTTGACCGTTTTCATCCTAGGGTAACCCTCTTAGTTTTTTTGCGCATATCACTGCAAGGAAAACAAATTTCCAGGTTATATTATGTTTTTGTTAGCCATAGTAACATAGCACAGAGCATGCTCTATGGAGAAGTCCACAATTTGCAACTGGTACCAACCTTATACACTCATCTAAGGCTTGCTCATGCAGACTAAGATTTCCAACCCCCGTCGGTAAAAAGAGGTTATACAAAACTATAAATATGATAAGCGGCAAAGGATTTGACTGAATGGTACGACGGGCCTAATGGCATCATCAAACCAAAAAGGCAATAATGCAACGACATCTAGGAAAAGCATACGGCTAATATCATTTTAGCTACAAGGAAACGACGAGGCAATAAAACAACATTCTATCATGGTAATGTGTATAAAAGTGAGGACAATCATACTCTAACTCCATATGATAGTCGACAACCGCAAAGAAAAAAAAACTATGCATGCACAATACCTTTTTCTAATAACAATAACAAAAGAGGGCTGATAAAATAGTTATGTTATCTTGTATCATTTTTTTTGTCCTCGATTATTAAAGACCGGAAAAAACCATGCGAACATAGTGAAAGAAAATCTAAATTTAGTCAAACGCAACATAACAGCACATATAGGACCAACTGAAGATAATCCTGGCAAATAATATTGTATACACACCCTCGATGGATTTGTTTTAGCTAAGCTGTTCCAAGTGACACAAATATAACAAAAAGGGTTATCTTCGCATAAAAATCGAAAGCTATGAAAAAGTGGATCCAAAAGGTAACAAAAATTTGTGGCGATCTTCCAAAAAAATGGAAAATAGATACAAAACACTGGCAAAAAAATTTAGCCTTAGACGGGGGCAACAATGGCCGGCCGAATCCTCGTGTTGCAGGAACCAAGAAACCCCAGACCCTAGAGATACATGAAATCTTCAACCCAATACACGCCCACAAACGCATTGAATGGAATTGATCGGGAGAGGGCGGCACGAGACTGCAGGAATTTTGGTGGGGGCCCTGCGTGGGAGGAGATGGGAAGGGGCACAAAGGAGATGAACAAGGCGGCTACGGCGGGTAAGAGCTGCTCTGGAGGGATTCTGGTGGGGGCTGGAGGCGCGGCGTGGGTAAAGATGTGGAGGAGGCGAGGCAAGTGCAGTGCGTGGGTTAGGGGCGGAGACGCAAGGCCAACGATGCAGTCGAGACAGCGTTGCCAGAGGAGCCGGTACATCTGGGAAGGGGGAGACGACAGTGAAGAGAGGGGAGTAGACGGCGGCAGGACAGCGGTAGAGAGAGCGACGGGGCAGGGGAGGAGTAGTGGCGATAGGGAAGGAACGGAGGGCGGGGAAGCAACGCCAGGGGCGACAAAGAAATGTGACGATTTGGGTGTGAGAGGAGCCGGTACCGCGGGGAAGGGAGAGGCTGCGGTGCGGAGAGGAGATTAGCTAGCGACTGGGCAGTGGAAGAGAGAGCGCGAGGGCAGGGGAAGAGGAGTGGCGATGGGGACGGAGCGGAGGCCGGGGAAGCAACGACAGGGGTGAGGGAGAGACGGGAGGATTCATGAGGCTTCTACACTGCGCGAAGAGCAACACAGAGCCGACCGGTGTAAATGGTCGAGGCACCGACTGACCGGCCAAAGCCTCACGCGCACGCATTCGGCAGGAAAAAAAATGGAGAGACGAAGCCACGCGACGAAGGGGCGTTGCAGGACTAAATGTACGGAGACGCTCTCAGCTCGGCATTCCCACGGGACTTAATAGAAGGTAAGATTCTTGATGATTCCCATGATGTTATTAATCCTTTAAGTTCTATTAAACTTCATGGAGATACTAATGCATATTAAGGTCCTATAACAAGAGCTAGAGCTAAGCAAATACAACATGAGGTTTATTCAAGAAGAAGCTTTTGGAGTTAACCAGGAAGGAGAGGAGGAAGCATTCGACCGTAAGGGAGGAAGCCCAAGCAAGGGGAGAGCCATGCCACCAGCTCAAGCAAGGGAAGGAAGGGCCCATGCAGCCACCCAATGGGAAGCCCATGCGGCCACCTATGCCCATCTCTATCCCTTGTGGACCAAAAAGGAGGTCGTGGCAAGCCCATGCGACTAGGAGAACAAGCATCCACGTCCAACAACTCAATTTGGGTTGAAAGAGATTAAAAGGCTAAATTAAGAATTCTAGCGCCGTTGAGGAGATCACATGGATTTAATTGATGGGTTTACGTTTCATGAGTTGTAAGAGGTCCAAATTGAGCCATGTATCTATTTTAGAACTATTTTTCAAGCCTGTAAACAAATTACATTAAGATTTGGCGTAGAAGCTAATTTGACCACTTGGCCAATTAGAGGTTGATCTTAGCCCATGTGTAGTGAGAGTGTCACATATGTCCATAATACCTTAGGGAGTCGTGCACGCACTGTTCACCATGAATTTTGAAGAATTATTCATATTGTTTTTTTTTTGCATTGTTTAGGGTTTGTGCTAGCTACCGGCTGCCCCTTGGAATCGTGAGATTCCTCTGTTGATTTTCTTGTTTGTTCTTGATTGAATTGCAGGGAGATTATCCCCACTTGCTCGTGGTCCAGTGGATTCAATCATAGCGTGTGGTTCAACGAGTTTATGCGTCGTACGTCGTTGCATTGGCATAGATTGGTCTCGTCGATTCATTGGATTTCATGATGTATCCTAGATTATAAGTCATGAATATTGGGCACCCGTATCAATAGATGACTAGGAGGTGATTCAATGCTTACGTGTGAGTAAACTTGTCCATGTAGGTGCCGTCATGTTAGCTAAAACCGGGGTAAAATCGGGTCAGGGGTAATATATCTGGTATTGAGACGTGAGGGTTGTAAAACATCCGATTTTGCTGCTCGACGTTGAATCTATCGCAGGAGTTCAGGGTCAAATGGATTATTCCAATTAACAAATACCAAGCAAATATGACTCGGCCTATTTTCCATGGGCCTGGTCTAAAATCCTAGTTTAGCCCGTGAAGCCGTTTGGGCGGGGAGGAAAAGGGTCAAAATATTGGCCCGGTCGGCCCAATCCGGGGGGAGAGAGGAAGTTGGTCAGCACTCAGCACAGCACGTGAATTTCCCTTTCCCTGACCCGACGGAGCGCACGCGTCCCCCTCGAGTCAACCTCGCCGCAGCTACGGCCTACGGCTCCCTCCTCCCCCCGCCGGGTCGCACCCTCTCCCCTCGTCTCTTCGCCGACTACGCGGATTCTTCCTCGGTTGCCTCTGCCTGAACAGCCGTGCTCCGAAGGCCATCTCTTGGGGCATATTCCCACGCGCCCGACGCCACTTCGCCTCGCCGCCGACCGCAGCAGCTGAGCAGAGAGGCAAGGGGGGAGAGAGGATGCCGAAGCGGACTACGCACACGTACTCGAGCGAGGACGCGCTGCCGGAGGGCCCCGAGTCCGACCTCTTCGTCTACTACTGCAAGCACTGCGCCTCCCACGTCCTCATCACCGGTCCGCTTCTCCCGCTCTCCTTCTCTCTGAATTTTTTTAGAAACCTCTATGAATTTGTTTGTCCTCGTACTCCTTTCTTGATCCCTCTTATTGCGAATATGGGCTTTGTTAGAAGCCAAGCGCCCCACGTTGGTTAATTTGACCAGATCTATGTAGTTCGTCGGAATTGATCTAGGCTAGTGCACAACTCAGGAATTATGGACTGATTGCTGATTTTTAAGGACGGGTTCTTGATTTCTAGCTGAAGCATTGAGTAGGATTTTTTCAAGGAAGGGGTAGCTTTGATCTAATGCCTTCACGGTTACTCGTTACGAATTACTCTATAACACGAACAACGTAGTGAGCAAGGGATTCCATGTTCTAGAAATTTAATTTTCTTCGTTTGGGTGCTAGCATCGCGGATTTTAGTATTGTACTGAACTACTGATGAGTTGGAATTTGCAGCGCTAGGATTCGTTTCTCTGCATATAATGTTTGTTGTCTACGAAAGTACTTGTGCCAATACCAAGAAGAAGTTAAATTGACCCTTTTGGGATCAATGATTTTTTTATGTTACACGTGCTGATCATTGTTCGATTTCGATGGGAATACCATACCTGTTTCTCTTGCAATCCAGATCCACAGAGCAGAGCATACATACTAAAATCCACACGATCTAGCTTAAGCGCTCTGTGTAGTCTGCCGGTATTGTTCTACAGGAATGTGGAATTCAAGAACCAAAGGCCAGTTCATGATTTTAGTAGCAAACCTAACTGTTACCTGAGGAAGTGATAGCGGGTTTCGAGGAACAGTAGAAAGCGGTACTAATCTCCATCTATAACTTGTCCAGAAAAAAATCCCACAATAACTCTAGGTGGTAGTTTGGATCTCAGGTTTTACCAAAGCCAGATATTATTAAACTAGATTTAGGGCTTAACAACCTAAAACGTTGTTTGGTTAAGATAGCATAAGACAATGGTAGCAAAACTCAATTTATGAGTTGTATGGAAAACGACTTACCTGGTTTTAACAAAAAATAAAAAAATAAAAAAGTAGAATAACTGAAAGCTATTTTAAGCCAAACAACATTTTCACCAAATGGCATCCTAGCCAAGTAACAACTTGAAATTTGTATTAGGAAAACTTGCACAAAAATGCGTTTTTTTTGGCAAAACCAATTAACAAAATCTGAGATCCAAACGACTACTAGAGATGCCAAGAGGCTGTTTGCAAGGGAGAGTGTATTGCAAAATATATTTCTTGTGGCTAGTAGTTTGGTGGGTTCTGCTATGGACTGGAAATTTGAGCTCTAGGTATGTGTGCCAGGTCAGGTATCTTTCTTCCATGGGGAGACTATGTTGCTGTGTTTTATAAAGCGTCATATTTACAAATGAGCTATGCCAAAGGGGCAAAAAATAATTTAATCTATACTTTCAGGACATGCAGATAGGATCAGATAAAGCAATAATGTTACACACGTTTCTTGCTTCTGAGTTTATCACCGAAATTCGTGATTTAGATATATCATATATGTGGTTAGCTTGAACTAATCAATAGCTGTGGGAGCAAATTTACGAGAGAGGAGGGGGGGGGGGTGGAATTTATCCTCTTAAATAACCAAGTTGTGTGCTTTCTTCTCATCAAATCCAAAGTCAATTAAATCAAGCCAGTGATCATAGAGTCTATTGTGTGAAACATCTCCTTGACTTATTCAGTAATCAGTACCGAATATAGCCCAGTCATCTTGATGCTATGTCACCATGTGTCACAGATGTCTTGGTATGAGGCCAGCCCATTTCGGATATTGGATGACTAACAGCTATCAGAGTCACGAGTAAATTTCTAAGAGACTGTAGTGCATATGTTACGTTTTCCTAGAAGAAAATATATAAATTGGAAACTTTAGCTGTATGGTGAGTGGGCTACTGGGAGTTTAGCACAGTGCTTTAGTTCTGCTAATTGCAGCATACCCAGGAGTCAATGTCAGGGTTTATCTTTTGATTTTGTTTTGTTTGTAAACTACGAAAAGGATTTCAAAATTCAATGGAGGCCCCGTTTGGGAAATTTGGTAAAACTTCATGGAATCAAGTCCACTAGGATGTTTTGGACACAACCATGTTAGGGTATTAGACCCCTACATGTCTTCCGTCTAATTCTTATGATATAGTTCTATATGTTGGGCACAGAATCCTAATTATCTACTCTATGCAAATAAGCCAATGTGGTGAATTTGGATTCTAGTTTCTGATTTTTCAGTTTTAAGGGGATTGGACCAAAGCACTACCTATCTGTTTTTTTCATTAAAATAGCAGTAGGACTACTTGTTGGATCAATGGTATGAACAAGGTGAGGTACCATTTCAAAATCTGTGATTGTACTCCGGTGTTTCCATTTGCCATCAAGTATATAGAACATATAACATCATATAAGTTTTTTAAACTTTTAATCACTTATCCATTAGACAAGGTTATTAAAGCGATAAGGCGAGGCGACTCACCACCTTTTTACCGCCAAAACGCTTAAGGCGTGCGGCTAGGCGATGTCATGCACACATTTTAACCTGTTCAAAGCATCCTAACCTTTGCATATTTACACACATCCTAACCTTTGCATATTTATACACATCCAAAGCGCATAAATCCTTTGCTCACGCCTCCTCTTCTGTTCTGCTCGGTGCTTGCGCCTCCCCCTCCCGGCCTCCCCTTTGCAGAGCTTCCTCTATTCTGCTCGGTGCTCGTGCCTCTCCCTCCCGGCGTAGCCTCCCGCTCCCTCCCAGCCTCCCCTTATCTGCGAGGGGGAGGCCGGGAGGGAGAAGAGGGGGAGGCGGGGAAAACCCGGAGGTGGAGACGCAGCGGAGAGGGCGACGCCGCAACGGGGACGGTGGCGCAGCGACGGGGATGGGTGCGCGATGGGGATGGAGTCGAGATGGGGACGGTGGTGGCGCTAGGGTTCACGCGTCCACTGTTCCACGCGACATGTTCTCCACTTCAAAATTTTTTCCCTGCTGGTCCCCTCTAGTATTGCCATCCTTGGCAAGACGCTTTAACAACCATGCCATTAGACAGTTTATTTGGCCCTCACGTTGACTCTTGTTCATTTTTCCTTGTATATTCTTGTGTTGTCTTGCATGTTGGGCAGTTATATTTAATGGTCTGCCTACTGAAAGAAATTTTGAATTGCAAAGTTATAATTCCTGTCTGCTATTTGTAGTCACTACTTTCAAGAGATGTAATTGATGTATTCTGTATGTGCTGTTAATACTGCAACTATCTGGCAATATATTCAATTCTGATGTGTTTGCTCTGAAGATACCCAATTGCAGAAAATGCCAAAGCGGAAGACTGACAGAGCACATGTTCTAGACAAGACAAAACATCTCTCAAGGCTAAATGTGAAGGAGGCAGGAAAAGTCATGTTGAAACGGTATCTGCATCATCCCTTGTAACTTTGTTATTGTTAGTACTTAAGCCTACCCAACTTTTCTGAAATATTATTGCACTCTTTATAGATATTAAGTTACAATGATCAAATATCATGTCTGTTATATTTTGGGGAGGAGAAGAGATATTTTTGTTATTCACAACTGTACATCTTATTCATTATTGAGAAGATATATATAAATATGATTAGTTGGCCCCATAGGCTACATGGCCACATAGGCCAAGAAAAAGACTACTAATATGTACAAGACTCTTAACACACCACACCTCTTCAAACTCAAGGTGGACTAGGAGAATCTAATGCACTGAGTTTGAGTTGATGAAGTCGATGCTGTTCTCGAGTCTTAGCCTTAGTGAAGAAATCTGCAACTTGAAACTCTGAGGGTACATACTGGAGGTTGATGGTCGACTATTGACAATGAGATCATGTGAATGATGCATCAATACTAATGTGCTTTGTCAACTCATGCTTGATTGGACCACGAGCAATCTGAATGATACTTGTATTGTCACAAAACAAAGGTGTAGATTATCACTAAGAACACCAATATCAGCCAAAAGCCATCGAAGCCAAACAATCTCTAAAGTGGTAGCGGCGAGGGCTCGAAGCTCAGCCTCTGCACTAGAGCGTGACACTGCGGTTTGCTTCTTCAACTTCCAGGCAATGAGCGAAGTACCAAGGAGATGCACTAGCCGGTGATAGATTGACAATTAACATAGTCACTCGTCCAAGTGGAGTCAGAGTAAGTCTGGAGCTGGGGCTGACTCGAACTGGCATAGAACAAACGTCTGGATGAAGTCCCCCTCAAGTATCTCAACACACAAAGAATACGACCGTAGTGGACTGAGGGCACTAACAAACTGGCTAAGCACATGAACAACATGAGCAATGTCTAGCCTGTTTGCAGTGAGATAAACAAGGCTTCCAATGAGTCGACGATGGCAGGAAGGATTTGTCAGTGGTACACCGTCTGTAGGACGAAGCTGCAAGTGGAGCTCCATGGGTGTGGCAGCATTGTGAGTATCAGTCATACTAGAGCGAGCAAGCAAATTCTGAATGTTGCGATGTTGAGAAAGATAGTAGCCATCACAATCATAAGGAACCTCAATCCCATAAAATAGATCAATAGTCCCAAAGCATTTCACTCAATTTCTTCTTGACAAAAGCTACATAGTCCATGTCATCTCCTGTGACCAGCATATCATCTACATATAGCATAAGCAAAATGCGACCCCGCTAAGAAGTGTGAATAAACAAGGTAGGGTCATGCTCACTTGGAGTGAAACCAGCAGCTCGAATCACAGAACTGAAACGCTCAAACCAAAGACGAGGAGCATGCTTGTGACCATATGGAGCAAGCCTAAGACGACAAACATAGCCTGTAGAAGCCTCAACACCTGAGGGGTGGCTGCATATAGTCCTCCTCACATAGATCACCATGAAGAAAGGCATTTTTGACATCCATCTGAGAAACAACAGTGAGAGTCCGACTGTAGTCATATGAACAACTGGAGCAAAAGTCTCATCATAATCTCGACCATAAGCCTGCTGAAAACCTCTTGCAATAAGACGAGCTTTGTCTCTACTGAACCATCTGACTTGGTCTTTACTTTGTACACCCACTTGCAAGTTATATGAACAACTCCAGATGGAAGCTGAACAAGATCCCAACTGCTTGTACATTCTAATGATGTAAGCTACTTAGCATAGCCAACTTCCACTCAGGTATATTGGCTACCTCCTGATAGGTACTCGGTTCAGATACTGCACCTGCACGAGAAAACCTCATCTCTCTGGCGCCTGAAAAGAAGAACGATCATGTAGGGTATACTGTGGTATAGTAGAACGATCGTCATAGTCCATGGTACTGGCTGGAGGGTCAAGTGGAGGAGAGGAGAACTGAGGATCAAAAAGTTAAAGAGGAATGAAAGTCTGAAGATCAGAAGGAACTCTTTGTCGGTGACTATAGTGAAAGGGAAAAGTGGAAGTGTTAGAAACCAGTGGAGCTGGTGGAGGAGACACACTAGAAGGTAAAACTGGTGGAGAAAGTGTATCTGGAGAAGGCAAGTCTGATGAAGGAATGAGAGTTAGACACAAAAACGGGTGGAATTTGTGGAAGGAGTGGGATGTATAGAAGGATGATAAAAGAAGGTCGACCCTCATGAAAAGTCACACCGCGAGAGATGCGAATGCGACGTGCTAAAGGATCATAGCAATAATTGCCCTTATGCTTAGGACTATAACCCAGGAAGACACTCAACCGACTGAGCGCTCAGCTTTGTGTGCTCATGAGGTGCTAGAAGGACATAGCATAGCAAGCAGATGCTCTGTACATGACCTCACCAGGATACTTGCCCTGAAGCTTGGAAGAGGGCTGACGGTTGATGAGATAGATCGGCGTAGAGACCGCTCCCCTCAGAAGTGAGGGAACAAAGGAGGAAATGAGAAGAGTCCATTGAGATTGTGCTTCCGCTCAGCAACATCATTCTAAGCATGAGCACCAAGACATGAGAGCTGAGGAAGAGTACCTTTAGAAGAAAGGAACTGACGAAAAACCGATGAAAGATACTCTCCTCCAGAGTCAGAACGAAAAACACGAATGACAGAAAAGAACTGAGTATGAACCATCTGAGCAAAAGATTGATATATAAAAATCAACTAGGAACAATGTTTTATGAAGTAGATCTAAGTGTATCGAGTGTGGTTATCAATGAAGATGACATTGTAATTGTGACCACCCTTCGAAGCAAATGGAGGACCCCAAACATCCGAATGGACCAAATCAAATGAACGATCAGATCTAGAAAAGCTGAAAGGATATGAGAGTTGTACTTGCTTATCAAGTCTACAACCCTTGCACTGAAAGTTTGAAAATTGTTGTCAACAGAAACAGGACCAAGAACACCTTCATGAATCAAGATAGAGGCGTGAGCCACACAAGTGCCCCAAGCGATGATGCTATTGAGGAAAAGACTTGCAAACAGAAGTGTGCAATAAAACCGGTGGATCCACCGGAAGATGCCTCCAGCTGACACAATTGGGCCTGAAAGTTACTCATATGGGCTTGAATCTAACCAAACTAAGTTGCACAAGACTCCAAAGCATTGGCAAGGGCAGAAGAAGCAATAGCAACACCACCTCGATGAGACAAAACACACGATGGTAACCTCAGATTGGGGTTCAACTCAAAACACCGATATGCTAGATGGCTATGTCTCTTGTAACGAGAACAAACAAGCTGACTCCGAATAGGACTAGGACCAAGGATACCTTCGAACGCCATGATAGATCAAGTACACGAGCATATCATCGAGCAGAAAAATCACAGTAGCAAAGCAACAACAAGGCAACAGAAGGAGAGGAGGCACCTAGCGGCCCGAAGCAGAGCACCGCAGGGACGGTGGACCTCAGCGGCGGCAGCTGGCAGCAGTGACGACGACCAAAAGCAGAGCATCGAGAGGCGGCAGCAGGCAAAGGACCCGGGCAGCACTGGAGCAGAGGACCTAGGCGTGGTAGAGCAGAAGCACACGTGACGCTGGAGTAGAGGACCCAAGCGGTGCCGGAGCAGAGGACCCGGGCGTCGCAAAGTAGAGGTGGCGCTGGATCCGGGAGTAGAGGACCGGAGTGGCAATGGCGATACCAGATCCGGACGAACCACGAGAGAGAGACTGGAAAGGAGGTAGCACGCCGGTGGTGGCTCGCTGGATGCTTGCCGGTGACGGCGAGGATGGCGCTGGCCGGACTGGGTCTAGTTTCTAACCTTAGGCTCTGATACCATGTTAGATTTTGGAGAGGAGGAGAATATATATTTTTGCTATTCACAACTGTGCATCTTATTCAATACTGAGAAGATATATATAGACAGGATTAGTTGGGCTTCATGGGCGACATGGGCCAAGAGATACTAATATGTACAAGACCCTTAACAATGTTTGTTGTGTCCCATTGTATATTTTGATTTTTGACTCTAAACCCTGGTGATTATTCTTCAGTTTATTAATTATTAGTATGTAACTACGAAATTTGGTGCTCTTTGGGTCATGTGGGTGCTTAATTGTTTTCTAGAATAAAATCCAGTGGTAGCTTCATTAACACAGTGTGTCCTTGCGCAATTTTTTTATTGCATAACAGTAGTCATTTTATACACTTTGTACTAATTTTCTGTGCTTTTGTATCTGTGAAGTCTGTTTCTTTCGCACCATCCACAATTCTCATGTGTATACTACTTTGAAATACCGACATCAGGGTCATTTAGCTTAAGGTGATTACTAGGTTGCACTCCATGTTTTGCTGATTATATAATGAAAGTATCTCTGATGCAGTGGAGAAGGAAAGCTTGAAAAGCAGTTCCGCATGAGCTGTGTGGGCTGCGACCTTTTTGTTTGTTACCGATCAGAGGAGGATTTGGAGCTTGCTCCTTTTATATATGTTGTTGATGGAGCACTGAGTTCAGTTGCGGCTGAGACAAATCCACATGTATTGCCACACGTCACTTGAACTTTCTTTGATCATTTCAATCTGTTTTTCTATTGTTTCAATCTGTTTTTCTATTGTTACCACCTGCAGGATGCTCCTGTACCCCCTTGCATCACACAATTGGAAGGTGGACTTGTCCAAGTAGCCATTGAAGTGGAAGATCGGGCACAGCGTTCAGCAATAACAAGTATATTATGTTAATCATGTAGTAATTTCGTTATTTAAACCGTGACGTACACTGTTTATGATGACTAATGCAAGTAAGCACTGACAGTTTCCTGTAGAACATAGTAGATTGGTCAATACAAATATAAATCATTATTGTTTGGTTTAGTCGCCAAAACAAATGTGGTGACAGAATTGTATTTACTTTCAGGAGTAAATGCTGATGATGTTCGAGTAACAGTGGCTGCCCCTGCTGCTCGAGGGGAAGCCAACAACGAGTTGCTAGAATTTATGGGCAAGGTGATTTTCTTTAATCTTAATCCTTTAATATTGGAGCCATTCAAAGTGTATAATATTTATTTAGTTTGATCCTGGTAAAAAAGCAATATTTTGGGTATAATCTTTCACAATAAGCTGTTCAAACTTCTCATCTGAACAAATTCATACTGACAATTTATGAAATCAGGTGCTTGGCTTAAGATTGAGTCAGATGACCCTTCAAAGAGGATGGAATAATAAATCGAAGCTTCTGATTGTGAGTTCTCATCTCTTATGGCTCATTTCGGGGAACATAGTAGTGCTATAGGAATTGAGCTCATTTAAGATTGGTTTCCAATGTACTGAACTTTCTGTTAGTAGTCAATTGACTCAATTTCTTCGCATTTAATTGACTACTTTGTTCCCTGCAATTCTTCTCATGTATTGATTCTTCTCTTCTACAAAATACTTTGACCTTATTTAGGTTGAGGATTTGTCTGCCCGGCAAGTCTATGAGAAACTCCTGGAAGCTGTTCAACCTTAGAACACCGACTTCAATTTGCAGCAGCTCCTAGACTAATACGTCATGCATCGGGATATTCTTCTTTGGAGGAAAAGGACTGAAGAGTCCCTACTGGATTGGCGGAACAAACTCGTATGAGGTCAAAAGAGCAGAAGCTGCTGAAAAGAGTTGAAACACTGCTTAATAGAACTAGCTCAGACCTCAGAACAATCAGCCAATCTGTGCTCGAAGCTATTCATTGTTTCTGTTGTAATCGTGAGGTGTGAACATTACTGAGATATCCACTGAAGCGAAGCTGTGTGTACCCTTCTGAATTGTGATACAAAATGTTGTACATCTTTACAAGAAAGCTTCAACATATTTTATTGTTGAGTCTAAGCATACGGATGACTTCTCAGGGTTGGTGTTCAACGTGAATGATTTCATAGTTATTTCATGCTGTTGTGTTATGCACTTGTTGGGGCTGTTTGGAACACAGTAATTTTGCAGCAAATTCACAGAAAATGGGAATCGGAGAACTACAAGAGCATGTTTGGAACGTAGGAATTTCGTATAAATTTCACATAAGGCACTTCAATTTCCACATGAATCGGCAAAAATTCCTATGTTTCAAACGTGGTCTAAATGACATGCCTCAACGGACCATGATTTCAGTTTGTTTTGTTGTCTTTCCCCTAGATGTCTAGAATGGGATAACTCTTCAAGTAAAAAAGAAGAAGAGAGAATTGCAATCTGGTATCTAAACTTGTGATATTGTGTCATTTAACTTTTTGAAATTATATTTTATTTTTTCAGTCTTCTGAACTTGCGAGGTTGTGCTACTTAGCTATCTGAACTTACATTTTACTCTCAGCCTCCTGAACTTGCGAGATTGTGCCACTTAACTCCCTGAACTTGCATTGAAGCGAAGTTCGTCGGATGCGATACCGGCGACTTCGTCCTCTTTGAGTCCGATGAACTCGTTGCCGCTCTGTTTCGGCCGTGTTAATCTTCCCCGTCATCTCACGTCGATAAAAAACGGATTCTTCGGGCCCAGGAACGCACCGTGCTCGTATCTTCGCTGGAGTTCCACTGTCACAGCTTGCCGCTGCCCTTGCTCTTGCCTCCTCTGAGTTGGCTGTGGCGACAAGCTGCGATGGTGAAGCTCCAGCGAAGACGCGAGCACAGTGTGTTCCTGGGTCCAAAGAATTCGTTTTTGTTAGCGTGAAGTGACGGGGACGATGATCACGACCAGAACGAGGCAGCGATGAGTCCACCGGACTCGGAGGGGACGAAGTCGCTGACATCGCACCCGACAAACTTCGCTTCAGCGTAAGTTTAGGGAGCTAAATGATACAACATCGCAAGTTCAGAGGGCTGAGAAAGTAAAATGCACGTTCAGAGAGCTAAGTGACAACATCGCAAGTTCAGGGAGTTGCGAAAGTAAAATACAAGTTTAGGGAGCTAAGTGGCTAACCTCGCAAGTTCAGGACCTATAGTGTAATTTTCTAAAAAAAATTGTGGGCATGTGGCATTAGGTGTGGAAAATATTGCAACGTGCTTGCTGGAATTTTGTGAGCTCCAGTGTGGCAACATATCCTATGCAATTGACTTTTTGTGATGTACTCATGCAATCGCTCTTCGTTTAGGCACATCAATGTGAAAAATTCCCGGAAAATTCTATATATACATCTCAATTTACTATATCTATCTATGAAAGTTCAATTTAAAATCCATTCTATGTTAATACTCCATCTGTTCCAAAATATAAGGTATATTTTGGTCATGCACGGAGATTAAGAAAGTTATAAAACCAAGAGGATGGTAGAGGGAAATGACCATGATGTCCCTAGTGTTAATGTCTTGGGAATAAGAGAGAATAGTGTGGGAGGGTGTTTACTCATAAATGTTGAAGAGAGAGGGAAGATAAATGAGGGCAAAAGAGAGAAAATGTCATTAAAATCGCATACACGTCTTATATTTTGAAACAAAACTGAAAAAATTATATGCCTTATATTTTGGAACAGAGGGAGTAGTATCAAAAATGACAAAAATCTGGCCATTGATAAAATCAAAGGGAAAAAGAAAAGGACAAATGCTACTATTCACAATAAAACTTTTTTTATCCTTGATTTCTTCTAACGCATAGACAAGTTATCATTTTTATCATAATTTTTCAAATCCATTTGATGTGAACGAAAGGGTTAATTTCTTATTCCTTATATGCCACTTGAAGTTTCTAAAATCCCTGAGTTCACAACAAACGGTTGCATAGGACATGTTGCTTTCGAGTATTAATTAAATAAAAGTTACAAAGTATGTTAAATTATCTTCTATGACCAATAGATCGTCAGTGACAAGGTTTGTACCATATCTGGTGGGTTGTATTCGAACAAAATGTTCCATTAAACCATCAATTAAATAAAAGTTACAAATTCACTAACAAAACCTTTTGAATTAATGCCCAACATAAAATATTTTTTTCAGCGTTATCTATCTCCTGTGACATATATATATATATATATATATATATATATATATATATATATATATATATATATATATATATATATATATATATATAAAATCTATTTAGTAGTACACACTCGACCCACTATATATTGAAGAACATGAAAGGTTAAATGAAGGTAAACACATCATATGGTCTGACTATTATTGGCTCCGGGGCAATTGGGCATGTTTGGATCAATGCTACACATCGCCAAAGTTTTCTTGCTTAGCTTGCCATGCTCTGTGGCACCAAAATCTGCCACAACTAAGGCAACTCTGGCAAGATGCGTGTACGATGAGTGGGATAGGGTGCTAGAAAAGTGTGGCACGTCAAAAGTGTGGCTAATAACCAAATAGTGACTAGAGAAAAAGTCAAACTTGTCTAATTATAGTTTGGCAAAGTGAGGCTGTCAACGAAACGCCCCCCTAGTCATTCCAATTTAGTCCATCTCCTTGCTTACGAACCTTTCAAACTGGAATTGTATCCTCAGCCTAAAAGACATAAATTATATCCTTTTCTTCGTACAAATTGGCATTCTACTTTTCTTTCTTTTTATGTTTTACACTAATGTGGTACTCACACTTTGTTAGGTTGCGTTTCACGAATTTATCGTCTTGAAGGGGATTGGATGCCCAAAGAGGGGAAGGGTGAATTGGATATCCTTTGGCACAATGGCCAAAATAAACAAATTAAAACCTAATCACTAAACCCGTGTGTCTAAAGCTTGCTAGTGTGTTAACGCAACTCCTATATAAGTTTGATGAAGTTTTGCAACCTAAGTTTCAATCCTACACAAGTCTAGTGATCTAGGAATTGAAAGACCAAAAATTGAAATGCGGAAACATAAAAGGGACAAGAGACAACCATTTTTTTTTTGCCGAGTTCTCTACTCCTCGTTGGAGCACTCTCACAAAAGTCTAGCTTATACTTAAACCCATGTAAGGCAATCAATCAACTCGTGGTAGTCCTTCTCCTCTCCACATATGTGGACTCTGAATCTTCAAAATCCATCGGTGCATTCCACAAGCTTCTTCTTGGGAGCTAACGAAAATCACACCTATAAGACATCCAAGAAGCACTGAATTCCAAGTGTAATAAGCCCAAAGTGGCTACTTAAGCCCAGCAAGGTCAGACAACTAGGAGTGATGAACATAACTAGCCCTAATCTACTCTCTCACACTCAAAATCTCAAACTTCATGCGCATGAGTACCCTTGAAATCCCCTGTAACACCCTGGCCTAAAATCCGCTCAATGCCCAGCCCACCCATGGGACGGACAAACGCATGCATAACACCCCCCACTTACATTTTCGTACTCGCTTCGTGTAAAAGGGTTAGCCCAGAGGTGCTACGTTTGGACCCAACAAATATTATATGCTCATACAACTTAATTTAGACAAGCAATGTGGAACTAATCCCACCACCACAACTCCATATGGGCCACATGGGACGCACTACGAATAGGCCGGGGTATTACACTCAACCCTCTTAAGGGTTGACGCCCTTGGCAGCACACCGTATACACGACAAATTCCTAGAACCAACCATTGGTGTAACCTCCGTGCAGTCGGTACCCGCTAATGAGCCCACATGCACATATACCTGTGCAGCGAGGGTTGATGTTCTGATATCATCTGTAACACCCTGGCCCAAAATCCGCTCAATGGCTAGCCCACCCATGGGGCGGAGCTGCGTATGCATAGCACCGGGTTAATCCAGAGGCACTACGTTTGGACCCAACATGTGTTATATGCTACTACAACTCACTTTAGACAAGCAATGTAGGACTAATTCTACCACCACAACTCCACATGGGCCGCACTATGAATGGGCTAGAGTATTACATTCCCAATATGCAAGCCACTATTTTTGGAGTCTCAAGAGTGCTAAATTGAACACACTTGGTCCATATATATAGCTCATGCTTTGAAAACTAGCCGTTAGACATAGAGAATCCAAAATTTAGCCTTGACCTGGATCATATGACTTAAGTACTTCTAATGGTCAAAATTATAATTGTTACGTTGATCTGGATCATCCGACCTGAGTCGGATTATCCGCCTGACTCAGATCGCTCGATCCACCCGGATCATCCGGTTCAGTGCAAATCTTGGAAATCATGTCCTCTAGAAATTTAGTCTAGGTCATTGACATGGATCAGTTGATGTAGGAGTGGCCCGATATTTCACTGTACATTAGCATCAAACTTGTTTCTCCTTGTTCAGCCTTGCGCAAATCACCCTCCAATCAATTCGGCTAGCTCCCTTCTTCTTTGGCCAAAGCAACACTAGCTCTCCTTGCCTTCCGCTGGTGCGGCTGAAGCAAACAACAAGCGCACCTTCCTTGGTTGAAGCAAGCCCAAGAACAAGCACACCCTTTTCCTTTGGCCAACACAACAAGCAAGATGACGGAGCTCAGTTTTTACAACAATTTGGCAAATGAATAACTGAATTGAATGCAACACACGAAACAAGAAAATGCCAACCAATCTGAGAAGAAAGAACAACAAATTTGATCCATAAGGAACCACATGAATTAGATGGGCAGCTGTCCTTCTAATCCTTTCGTAGCACTCAAACCCTAGATAGGTTCCTTCCTGATCTCACGCACAATATGCCATCATGGCTTTTCGGTATTTTCGTTCAATCTGAAAATTTGTGTCCCCTTTACAATGGTTCGGCCTTGGGGTTATATTTCCTCCCCACGTATGCACAACCTTGGCCTAAAGCCGACTCAAACACACGCACGCAATCTAGTTGGATTCAAAGACCAAAACACACACACTACTAGGACTCTCTAACTCGGAATCTAAGAGATAAAAATAGCAAGGAGAGATTTTAGATTTGATTACCAAAACCAACTCCACTTAACCCTCATATTTGGACTCTCCAATTTAAAAGAAAAACTCATGAAATTCAGATCATATTTCCGAAACGAAGGACTCCAAAACGAAAACAGAAACACAGTTGATATGAACTCTTTTCAGATGGCTAGACATAAGGTTTCATGATTTTCCGAATCAAAGATCAAAACGGAATCCAAAGAACCCCCGCATAGAAACTGTGATCCTTCCTTGGCTACTCCTCACGCCGTCCTGGTTCCACATGCTGCCCAAGCTCCTTCGGCTGCACGCCCAGTCTCCTACGTGCCCACTTGGCTCCGCAAGCACGCCTGGCCTCCCATGCGCCACATGCAACCCTTCAAGCTGCCCTTGTGCCACATGCCTTCCTCCTTGGCCCATCTCCCTCTCAGCCACCGCATGCCATCGACCACTGCATGCGTTCCCCCTCCTCGGCCAACTTTCCTCTCCTCCCTCTCGGTCGAAACTAATTCTTTCTTTCTTCCTTGTTGCAAAACAACGCTAATTTGAGACTTAGCACTAGATTGCAATATTGGAGTATTCACCAAAGTTGTAGATGCGCTTAGGGCCATATCATCCTCCCCCCTGAAGCAAAATCATCTTCGATTTTGAGGTAATCTACATGGCCTTCTTCTTGCTTACTACCACCAAATCACACGATCTCTTCATCGATCTTGGACAGTAATGCATGAAACTCTCCCTTATGCATAAAAGTGTACCGGTTGGACCATCCTTAATGTGTAGCATTCATATCAAATTGCCATGGATGTTCCAACAAAAGATGACCAATATGCATAGGTACCACAACGCACTCCACCTTTTTGACATATCCATCAATAGTACATGCCACTTTCACCTTATGTGTGATCTTCACCTTGCCGACGTTGTTGAGCCACTGAATATAGTATGGTTTTGGATGCCTCCAAGTGGATAATGGGAGTGTTTCCACCACATCCTTACCAACCATGTTGCTTGAACTTCTGTTATCAAGAACCAGCTTACATACCTTGTCATTGATCTTGTAATCAGTTTGAAAGATATGGTGTCGCTGCCCCTTCTCCACAATAACGATGTTATCACGCTTCACCCTTTGAGCCATCAAACTAATACCATCCATCTCCGGATCACAAATCACAACATCTTGCTTTTCAGCATCATCAGAGTCACCACCCTTGTGTTCAGATTAATCGTTGTCACTCTCTGTTGTATAGCCTTCATGTGTGAGCAACACTTTCTTCAAGTTTGGACAATCTTTCTTCATATGCCCCCTGCCCTTGCACTTGAAGCACTTAATGTTACTAATTCTAGCCGTAGAAAAAGCACTAGAATCAGCACGCGATGCCTCTTTGCTTGCTGTACTCACGACCTTTGATGCTTCCTTGAATGCAATACGAATCGGCGTAGTGGATGCAATCAGGCTGGGACTTGCTCCCACATCTTCCTCAGGCGAATTGGTGTGTCTCCATGTGATAGGTGCTGGTTTGGCCACCTCGGATTTGTTTGTCCTTCACCCACTGTTCAACACGCTCCACTTAATAAAGTAGCTCTTGCATGGTGTTGTATTGCATCAAATCAACCCGGTTCCTCACATCATCGTTCAGCCCCTCAAAGAAACATGTCATGGTCACCTCCGCTGACTCACGCACACCTGTACAGATAATGAGTACTTGCATCTCTTGATAGTATTCACTCATCGACTGGGAACCTTGATAAAGTCGTCGCAATTTTGTATGCAACATCCTTGTGTAGTATGCCGACACGAACCTCCCCCACATAACTCGCTTCATCTCCTCCCATGTGTGAGGACGCTTCTCTCCATGATTCAATTGACCCCACTAAATAATAGCGTATTCGGTTAACTCAATCGAAGCCACACGAACCTTATTCTCCTTAGAGTAGTGGTGGTTTTCAAAAATCGTATTGACATGCATCTCCCTGCAACATCTCATTTTCATGCAATTTGAAACTTTATGGAATATTGTGGATTTTCAAAAACTTTTGTTGCATTTTGTGTAATTACAAAAAATTGTGTGCATTTCAAAAGCTAAATCAAAATCCTAGCCTTAAAAGGAATTAATAAAAATCCGCAAGAAAAGTTACGTTCCAAAATCCATCTAAATTTGAATTTGCAATTCAAATTCATCTCAATAATTAATCCAAACAAAAGTCAAACTTTTCTTTTCCCTCTCTCCTCGGGCCAAAACTCACCCTGCCGGTCACTCCCCCCTTGCCACGGCCTAATGCGCTGCGTCGGCCCAGCCGCACGCAAGCTGCGCTAGCCCCCTCCTTCCCCTTTTCTTCGCCTGTGATCTAGCCTAGCTCGGCTTGCCTCCACGCATGTCGTAGCCCAGCGCCGCGCCAGCCCTCTCGCCCGTTTGCCCTCGGCCCTCGTCGCTGATAGTGGCCCCGTGCCCCACCCGTCAGCCGGTCGTGTTCATCTTCTCCCTCCTCTCGCCCACGCGCCAGCTCGCCTCACCTCTCTCCTCTACTCGCCATTAAACCCCCCGCATGCACTCAAGTGCTCCTGGTGCCAGCATACCTTGAGCGCACCTTGCTCTACTACGACCTTGTCACATCGCTCTGTCAGTTGCTGGCCCCCTTAAATCTCGCAAAATCGCAAGATCTCGCCTCCCGGCCGTGACATCGCCGTCGTCATCTCACCCTTTCCACGGCTATAAAACTCGTCCGAGTGCGTCACCATCTTCTCCTCATCCTTCTCTTGTGTTTGCCCTCACCCGCTCTTCCTGTCTCGCTCTCAATTGCCAACAAGAAGCCTACGACCACCCGAGCCGTCGCTACCCTAAACCGTCGCCGTCCATTCCTCGATGCCTCGGTGAGCTTCGACCTTGAAGGTCACCATCTTTGAGTTCACCTCTTCGTGTTCTTTCTGATGCGCCCCTTCCTTTTCCATTTGGAGCACCAGAGCCCCTTGCACCTCACCGACGGAACAGTACGACCGCCGACGCCCCTTTCTCCTCGCTTCGTCTCCGGTGAGTCTCCTTCCCTCTTCTTCATGTCATATCAATTGCCTTGTTCCTATGAACCCTCTAGGTTAGTCAATGCAACTGATAGACCCTCATAGCGTTGCGCTGCGTTAGCCGCCTTCTTGCTATCAGCCGCCTCTGATGTGCTGCTCCTATGCATCTTCCTACGCGCCGCTGTTGCGATTAGCATTGCCGCGACATGAAGTAGCTCACCCGCACATAGTTTTAGCTGCTAGAAGCTCCATAGAGTAGATGCCTCGTAGCAATAGTGGCACCGCCACTGCCTCTCTGTCGCGTCGCTACCATCGATAGGTTTGCCGTCCACGCCATATTTCTGTAACACCCCGGCTTAACAAAAGCCCAAGATGCCACCTACAACTACTATCGCTACCAATTTTAACCATTAAACAAATATTACTAACATCTAGATTTCAAGAATAAACATTCCACAATATGACAACCATAATTGCAGCAACATATTAGTCCATAAATTGGATGCAATATGAACTAAATACTTACCAAAGGCATCATAAATAAGTTTCAATTAGGGAACGCAACAACTAACAATATTACGAACCATAAGAAACTAAGAGAAACCACAAGTTGTCCAATTATTACTATGGAAATTGCTAAAGTGCTTAAGACCAAAAGGAATGAATTATTAAGTGGTGTGAAGTGCTACAAAATGCAATTGTTTCATGTTCTACTTCCACCCCGAAGCATGCCGTCATCACGTTCACCTAAAACAACAAATAAGCAATAGTGAGTCCACGACTCAACAAGTACAAGGTAAAACATCGAAGTGGCATCACCTCAACAAAAATTCATTCTCATTATCTCATATCACATTTTTATCTTTCATGAATGCAATGCAAACTCGTGCTCATGCCAAAACTTCACTTCTGCTTATACCGGTATAGCGGAGTGTAACACCCGTCGGTGTTCACTCATGCCCGCATTCTCAAATGCGAGGACCCATTGCCCGTCCTTTTTCATACGGGGACCTCATTGCCCATATCTTACATATGGAGACCGCATCCCGCTCCCGTGTGTCAATTCATTACAACATGAATGCTCAACATGCAAGGCAATGAATAATTATCTTTTTTTTCCTCCATAATCATCATCCTCATCGTCCATTTATCAAAAGCATTTGAGCAATATGAAATAGGCGTATTTCACATGAATAATCATGACAAGCATTCATTTAACCAAATGATAATTCCAAACACTCAATACCATACTACCATGCACTTGCCATTCTAGTCGCGACGACCGGAATAATTTGAAGGAGACACCAATCCCGAAGCCACTCCGCCTACAGTGAACACCCAATTCAATACAAGCTATGGCAATACAAATCAACACTTAATCGACAACGCTCCTACACGCTCTCTAGTTCCACAACTTTTCCTCATTGCTGGACAGTCTCTCATGCTGTCCTGGCACTAAAATCGTCATAACTTTCGACTCTCACATCGAAACATGGTAAACCATACCATTTCTGGAATCCATACAAAATTTCCTACAACTTCTCAAATGATCAAAAATCTATATTAAATCATCCAAAACTCCGTTTTTAACCCAGAAGATAGATCTGTCATCTTCTGGACAGCAGATTTAACATTTCCATATCTTTTAATATACACATGCAAAAATAATGAATTAATATTTTCAGAAACTACAGGGAATTATCTACCACTTCCTAGGTATATCCAAAATTCTATTCTGCCATTATCTCAGCCAAATTAATGTTTTCCCATGACTGCTTCCAGTAGCAACCCGGTTATGGACTACAGTCTTCCAAAAATCATAATTTTTATTCTACCTATCCAAAAATCATGTTCTTAGACTCTATGAAATCCTTAAAAAGTTAGCTACCATTTTCAAGTTATTCCATCTTCTATTTTTAATCTACAGATTAATGCGTGCTACCAAATTACTCCTGGAATTTGGATAGAAATCCCGGAGGCTGTATCGTTTCGCTCGCTAATCTGTTGTTAACGATCCATGCCTTCCTGGAAAGCTAACGCGATAACCCAACTTTTCTCTAATTACATCGAACTCTAATTACGAGTCTAAATAACCCTAATCATCCCCGCAACGTTCTGTCCTAAACCTGATGAATCTGGATAGAAAAATCATCTAATCTTCCCATTGTCCAAACGTTCTAAGAACTGAATAGAGATTAACCTAGGAAAAATCTAACGGGTTCAGATCGTTACCCTCGAAGTCACGACATTGATCATGAATTTTCCCACGAGATCCCTCCCTCCTCCTTTCTCTCTTCCGTCTTCCTCTCCTCTCCTCCTTTCCCTTACCTCCTGTTGGTCGAACTCTAGTCCAGTAGCTATGGCGCCGACTCCAGGGCAGAGGGGAGGCAACGGGAGGTGCAAGGGGCGGGCGGCGGTGGCTTGGGGGTTTGGGGAGCATAGGGGGGCACCCCTATGGTCCTATTTAAAGGCCAAGGGGCTGGAGGGTCATGGCTTGAGGACTTTAAATTGGACTATAGAAAGAGATCTACAACTTTGTAGTTATGAGGTTTTCCATTCGAAGTCGTTCCAGTCGCGAAAATCACGTTGCAAGATGATTACATATTTTGTCCCATTTCTTGGCGAGGCAAATAAGTAATCTCTCAATCTCCTTATATTCTCTTTAAATAAACAGGATATTAAATTCCATTTTGCCCCTCCCGGGTGCCAGCCGAGCTCTACCTCGCCGGCGGTGAGCTCCACCTGAGCCGACCCAGAACTCCTCTGCATCTACTCTGTGTTGAGGGAAAGAGCTGACGTGGCGTTGTGATGTCGCAGCCAGGTGGCGTCATAAAGCTTAATTCGGTAGATTAAGTTAGCAAATGATTCTATGGCCAGTGGGCCCGAAATGTTTAATAGTTAAGTTAAAGCCTTGGGTTAGTACGATTAGTCCGTAGACCGAGTCCATGGACCACGGTCTCTGGCCAGTGGGCCCCTGGCCTGGTGCACTATTGCGTGGACATGATCTAGTGGACCAAGGCCCCACCTGTCTGCCTCTCGGATTTTTCCACTTACAAATAATGAGAAGAAAATAAAAAACCCCGATGGACCCCTCCTATCAGTCAAGTAGATTTTATTAAATAAAATAAATTAAAAAGAAAAGAAAATACTAGTGGGACCCACATGTCAGAAATTTCTCGAATTTCTCTCGTGTCAAACTTTGGAGAGCTCGTTCTCCCTCATTTTAAATCCAAATCATGTTATTTTTGTTTTTAAATTCATATAAATTCAAGATCTTTCGAATAGTACTAAAATAATATTTTTTGGAGTTCATGTGAATTTATTTATAATTTATTTGTGTTATGGTTATTTATTTGATGTCGTCGTTTTCACGTTAAATAGATTTGAACGTCGCCAAAGACCTTGTCATAGCTTCAGGTCAAGACACCCATCTATATTTGAGTAAGGCAAGTCCATACCATTGATCATGTTGAACCTATATTTGAAATGCAAAGTATTTCAATTTGAATTATTACTTGTATGCTTATTATTATTTATGAAATGCTATGTTAAATGTTGACGCTTAGTTATACCAACGTTGATTATCGATATGACTCCCTTCCTTATTTATTGACTCTAGAATGTACCTTGTCAACCTAAGGATATGTATTACATGAAGTAAACTCCTCTGTTGAATAAATGAACTTGACTATTGGTTGTGCTTAGACACTGCTTAGTAATTGAATACAAATAGGACACAAACATTACTACAATGAGAACTTGGTACATTGGGCTGCGGTGTGGTAACATGGGTTGCCACTAGAAACATGAAAATGTATTTGTAAATGGTTGAGACTTGGACGAGTAGATGATTAAGATTTGTGCTATGAGCTCACAGTGGATTGGTGGATTGTCTCGCCTGAGTCGACTAAGGACCGAATCATGTGTTTTATTCACATCTACTAAGCCGTATAACCACATGTCTAGTACGAGATAGACTTGGCCAATTACTTTACTTAGCTTTGGCATGAAAACCTACGCCCCTGGTTACTATGCATAAAAGAAGGGCCGTAGACTCCTTAACACGGAGGGTCCCTCATTGAAAATGTGAACTGGTGTAAGGAATCATTCTGGGTAAGTGGCCTGGTGTAAGGCATGCCCCAACGTTGAGGGCATATGCCATCGGAGTGGGTCTAATGTTGGAGTTAGGTATGGGAAAAGCTTTGTTATGATCGTCTCTGTCGTACGCTCAAGGAAGCGTTTCATGGCCGACATAACAAGATTGATCATATCTAGTGGGTTAAGTTGTACAACCTCTGCATAGTGGTCTTAACCTATTCAAATAGTCATGCCCCCGATTATGGGCAATGTGAAGATCGCCACCACTAGTTAGTTTTATTAACTTAAAATTGTGAACTAAAACATGTTGGGTAAACATGGTGGTTGAATTGTGCGACGTGCTGGTGTAAGTACAGTCGCTGAGTACGGGACATGCTGGTGTAAGCATGGTTGCCGGAGTTGGGACATGTTGGTTTAAGCATGGTCTCGGTGATTTGCGACGTGCTGCTGTAAGCATGGTTGTGATGTACGAGTTATGCTGGTTTAAGCATAGTCGTTGGTAATTTAATACCTTTTGGGTGGACTTGCGACATGCTCGTTTAGGCATGGTCGCTAGGGATGTGGTCATGCTGGTTTAAGCATGGTCGTGATACAATTGCTTATACAAAATAACCTTTAGTTTCAAAGTTAAAAGTGCTAAGTTATAGGTTTGGTAAATAACTATAGTATTTGAGCAAACTGACTTTGTGCTAAAACAAACATAAACCCCCTCCCTTGGAAGCCTTGCATCTATATAATTGCATTTGCGGTAAGGGCTTGTTGAGTACGTTTTGTACTCTTAGTTAGGGGTGTTCGTTCGGTTTTTTCGGTTCGGTAAATACGGTATATACAGTAAATACGGTATTGTTAGTTTGGTAAATACGGTGTTTTAAAATATACGGTTCGGTTTCGGTAAATTCCAAAAAAAAATTCGGTACGGTATCGGTAAATACCATATTTACCAAAGGTGACACGAATTGCAAAGCAAGGAGGCAAGCAGCGGCTATTCTGTAACTAAATAATTCGGTGATTCTGTAATATGAAACACCATGTGCTTTAATACAAGGCATGGTTATGTACGGTGATGGATGGTTTAGTCGAAATATGCTCTTAGGCGAGATCGACGCGTACCAATTATACCGGCCCGCAAGATGCAAACTTCTAGTGAAATACATTGCATTGTTTCTAAATTCTACTTAGTGGGCTATTTGATTTGATTTCAAGCATCAAGATCTTCAGAATCGGGCACTTAGTCACGATTGATGAAACCCTTGATAATATTTTGATGATCTATGCTAGCTTCTTGTTTCGTGTCTTGATTTATTTCTTGTTGCTCGGCATATCTTTTTACAAGTGAAGATTAAGTGCTTGCAAATTTTATATCAATATACGTTTATGTTAAAGAACAAAGCAATCTTTTGCACCACTTGGTTAGAAGCATCTGAATATTTATCGCTTACTCTAGTTTGTTGCCATTTACTCTTGCTACTATCTGTCTAGTTCAAGGAGAAGCTAACTTTGTGAAGTACCCATAGTACCCAAATCACGCAAGTCGACTCACGAGAAGTGCAGTGACTGCAGCCCAATGAGGGCGGCGAGCCCAGCCAGCCTAGGCGCTCGAGCCCAGGCGTGGTGTGAGGTGGACCATGATCCGTGGATGGGCCGAGCGAGGTGCGAGCGCCAAGGCCCCGACTCCTGAGCGAGAGTGTCACGACGTTCTGAGATTTGATTCGGTTTTGTTCGGTTGCTTGATTTTTAGCGGTTTTACCAAAAACCGAAATACCAAAAACCATATTTACGAATCCCATACCGAATACGAACACCGGTCAAACCGAGTTGGTGAGTGCGGTTCGATATTTTTAGTGCGGTTTATTTGGTTTGGTTCAAAAATGAACAGCCCTAATCAGAGCGTGGTTGCTCGCGGTACACGAGATTTTTTTCTTGCTGATTTCAGGGTGATCATCATGTCAGGAACTAGCAAGCATGATTCCAATGGTGGTTCTTGTGAAGACATGGAGGCACCCATCTACGGTTCAACTCTACCGCTGGATGTACGTGCTCAATTCAACGCTACTATGGCCTACTTGCATCGTCGAGAGGACATGTTGCCTGTTGATCTCGACAAGGGCATTGAAGACTTGAATGTGCAACTTCAAGAGGTGCAAAACACGTTGAACACTCGACTCAATGAGAGTCTCAATAATCTGAACTTGTCCATCCGTAGCTTGGAGGAGAGACTACCGCCGCCTGGAGGGGGTGGCGTTCAGGGGCAGCAGGGCTGAACCATGGTTGTTGTGCTATGGGCCTATGGCCCATGATGGTGAACACTACTATGGTGCTGATTTTGATGACAACATGTCCGACGGTCGCGGAAGCATACCTCGATGTCCAAGACGTGATTTCTTTGATCACCAAGGTGCTGAACATGGAGGATACCGTGGAGGAGGTGTTGAATGCAAAGATGACGGTATCGATCGAATTAAAATCACCATACCAAAGTTCAAGGGCAGGGTTGGTTCGAGGCTTATTTGGAGTGGGAATGTGGGGACCCGGATTTGCATCCAGACCATCTGTGTATTATGAGCTAGTGTAGGATCAAGGATAACCGACTAGAGGGGGGTGAATAGGAGGTTCTAAAAAATTCGTGCTTTCTAAAACTAATTTCTACAATTTTAGAACTAAGCAAGATTTATATTGCAAGTCAAGACCTACTCAATTCTAGTGAAGCTAAGGCACCACAAGACAAGACTCTACAAATATATCTCTAGCACAATTAAATAAGACAATCTCAATTTGCTAGAAATATAAATGCGTAAAGTAGAAGCAAAGAAATAACCAAATGATGACTCGCTATGTTTTGCTGTGGTATCGAAGACTTGCCGGTCTTCACTAGTCCACATTGAGGAAAGCCCAAGCAGCTTGGATCGACTCCATGAATTAATCCTTGCTCCTCGATTTCACTAGTGGTTGTTCTTCCTCCGCTCCGGAGATGGCGAACACTGAACCACTCACAATTTAGCGTCAGACCTCTTCACAATCTCCTTGAAGAGATCACCGCGTAAATTCCCGTCAAGCCGTCTAGCTACCGGCAAATACCAAGAGTAAAGAACCACAATCTTCGTTTGACGGCAATCAAGTGCTAAAGATCAATTTAGAAATGAATGCACTTGAATTTTGCTCAACAACCTCACAATGAATGCAACAAGTGTATATGAGGCGTAGAGAGTATGCTCTTAGCTCAAGGATGTTAAATGAGGTCTCCTACTTCTGTCCTTGAACTGGTGGAGGGGTATTTATACCCCCCCCCCTTAAATAAATTCAACCGTTAGAGGAAAGAACCTGAATTTTTCAGGTCGGCGGTAATCTTGCTCATCATCGATCGATTACAAGCACTCCCACCGTCTACGATGAATTGTACAGAGTGCACGTAATTAATGCCTCTGAACTAGTAGTTGAATTTTTGGCACGGTACTACCGCCGTTGTATAAGCGGTAGTTCCGCTCTCCGGTACTTCTGATCACATAGGGCGGTATTACCGCCTCCCTTAGAGGTCCATAACTGGCCATGTCTGGAAATAACATATCGCCAACTAAGTTTCGGTCAGACCGGGTTGCGGTAGTTCCGCTCAGGATATGCGGTCATACTGTGATGCGATAGTTCCGCCAAATGAACCTTGGTACTACCGCCTTCTAGGGGAGCAAACAAGCTTCTAAAGGTTTCTCTCTGGAAAATATAAACCGACAACTAGGTTTTGGCCTGACAGGTTGTGGTAGTACCACACCACCTTCCTGGTCATACCGTTGTGCGGTATTACCGACTTTTCTGAGAAGAGCATAGTTGGCTTTCAAAAACTCTAAGTGCATGCATGATCCTAGATTGATCCAAATAACACAAGAACATGCTATTAAACTATTAGTTAGGGCCATTCATTTTTGAACCAAACCGAATAAACCGTACCAAAAATACCGAACCATACCGGTCAACTCGGTTTGGTCGGTATTCGTGATTCGATCGGATTCGAAAATATGGTTTTTGGTATTTCGGTTTTTCGGTAAAACCGCTAAAACCGCAGCAACCGAACAAAACTGAAATCTGAAATCTCGTACGTATGTGACACTCTCGCTCGAGGAGTTGGGGCCTTGGCGCTCATGACCTGCGCTCGGCCCATCCACGGACCACGGTCCACCTCACGTACCACGCTTTGGGCTCGGCGCCTAGTTCTTTGGGCTTTCTTTGCCTCTGCTTCTGCAGTGGGCACTTCTCGTGGTGACTTGTAGGATTTGGGTACTATGGGTACTTCACGGGTTAGCTTCTCCTTGAACTAGACAGATAGTAGCAAGAGTAAATGGCAACACTAAAGTAAACGATAAATATTCGGATGCTTCTAACCAAGTGGTACAAAAGATTGCTTTGTTCTTTAACATAGGCGTATATTGATATAAAATTTGCAAGCACTTAATCTTCACTTGTAAAAAGATATACGAGCAACAAGAAATAAATCGCACACGAAACAAGAAGCTAGCATAGATCATCAAAATATTATCAAGGGTTTCATCAATCGGGACTAAGTGCACGATAGCTACAATATCTTGATGCTTGAAATCAAACCAAATAGCCCACTAAGTAGAATTTAGAAACAATGCAATGTATTTCACTAGAAGTTTGCATCTTGCGGGTCGGTGATACAATGGTACATGCAATGCGATCTCGCCAAGAGCATCTTTCTGGACTAAACCATCCATCATTGTACATAACCATGCCTTGTATTAAAGCACAAGGTGTTTCATATTCTGTAATCACCAAATTATTTAGTTCTGAGCAGTGCTTGCTTGCCTCCTTGCTTTGCAATTCGTGTCAACTTTGGTAAATATGGTATTTACCGATACCGTACCGGAAAAAATTGGGATTTACCGAAACCGAACCGTATATTTTAAAACACCGTATTTACCAAACTAACAATACCGTATTTACTGTATATACCGTATTTACCGAACCGAAAAAACCGAACGAACACCCCTAGCTCTGATACTAAGATGATACATACCAACGTGTGGCCTAATCTTTCATGGTCTAGCAGCAACAAACTTATATCTCCTTGTTCGGCCTTACACAAATCACCCTCCAAGCAATTCGGCTAGCTCCCTTCTTCTTTAGCCGAAGCAACACTAGCTCTCCTTGCCTTCCACTTGTGCAGCCAAAGCAAACAGCAAGCACACCTTCCTTGTCCAAAGCATGCCCAAGAACAAGCCCACCCATTTCCTTTGGCCGAAACAACAAGCAAGATGATGGAGCTCGATTTTTACAACAATTCGGCCAATTAACAACCGAATTGAATGCAACACATGAAACAAGAAAATGCCGACCAATTTGAGAAGAAAGGATGACGAATTTGATCCATAAGGAATCGCATGAATTAGATGGACAACCGTCCTTTCAATCCTTTCGCAGCACTCAAAACCCTAGATGGGTTCCTTCCTGATCTCACGCACAACACTTGCGCCATAATGCCATCACGGCTTTTCGGTATCCTTATTCAATTTGAAAAAATTGTGCCCCCTTTTATAATAGTTCAGCCATGGGGTTATATTTCCTCCCCTCGTACACACAATCTTGGCCGAAGCCGACTCAAACACACGCACGCAATCCACTCGGATTCAAAGACCAAAACCATACTTTGCCATACTCAACTCCTCGGATTGCTTCTAACCACATGTTTTTAATCTTCATGAAAACCATGCTTTGCCATCATTTACCAATACAAGGATCCATGAAAGTCCAAGAATAACCCATATTCATCATCAAGACCTAACTTATCTTAACTGTTACTTAAACTAAGGTTACTCTCAATGATTTAGGAGTCATTAATCACCAAAACACTAAAACCATCAAATTAAGGCATAGATGTTTACACCCCTGCCTCCACAATTTTAAGAGTGGTGTGTGCTAAAGCCTGTAATAAAAAAAGCAGGCGGTGCCAGACCGGGGCCTATTAGGGCAGACAATGCAAGCCCAAATCACCCATGCCACGAATGTTTACCCCAAAACCCCAACGAAGCTAACCCTAAAACCCTAACCGACGCATCCCCACATGTCACGACGACGATAAGGTGAGCAAACCCCATTCTCCCCATTTACTCCCGGAATTTATCGTGCTATCCTCGGCTGCTTATTCGGATCCAAATCTCCGCCTCCCAACCCACCTTTTCAGTTTCCTCTGCCCGTTCGCGAATTTACAAGGAGTGGACGATTAATCCGAATAAGTTTTTTTTTTGTTTAAGTTTCTTCTCTCAATTCCTTCATCTGATTTTCTTTTTGGTGGCTGGGAACTGCGCGGAGAAGGCGGCGATTTTGGTGGTGAGCCATGGGCGAAGGTGGAGATGGGAGGTCGTTCAATTTCCTTCAAGTTCTTTTTGGTACGACGTCTCTACACCTTTGATAAATGGAATTTGAGAGCCGTTTGGAACGCAGGATTTATGTACCATTTTCTTCATGGATAATGCTTGTACATTTTATTCAAGTTTTGACCTGTGGGATTTTAATTCATTTATGTTAATATACACATAAAGGGTTGAATGATATGTAGCCCTTCCGTTTATCACAGTATACAGTTTTGTGGTACTAAATGCCGGCACTATACATCATAGAGCTGCTTATAGCAAATACCACAGCCATATCTTGTGTTTATAGGCAATTTTGCTTTTTCTACAAGTAGATTCGAAACATACCATTTAATCCTATAATATATAGTTTTTGTAGTTCTTTGTGCTGCATGTGCCTGATGTGCTTTTGTCAATTCCAGAGGGTGTCATAGCTGGAGGAGCTGCTGGCGTTGTTGTGGAAACAGCTTTATACCCTATTGATACAATAAAAACAAGGCTTCAGGTAACTGAATTACATATTTACCTTTTGGTCTGATCATTAAGTAAAAATTGGTGTGAAACATTTGTTGCACACTATAGTTCACTATTATATACGTGGTTGTATACTGGTATGTATGTATTCAACATCGATTAATTCAAGATCTTGTGATGTCATTGTTGGTGACTGTAGAGCAATGCAATTCCGTATAACTTTGTAATCGATGTTTACATAC
This sequence comes from Phyllostachys edulis, assembly GCA_036346405.1. Taxonomy (NCBI): domain Eukaryota; kingdom Viridiplantae; phylum Streptophyta; class Magnoliopsida; order Poales; family Poaceae; genus Phyllostachys; species Phyllostachys edulis. Next base: position 15,260,786 of record CM070557.1, on the reverse strand, counting down.
TCTTCCGAATGTGCTTGCATGTCCATAGGAATTTAATCTGCTCTTGAACTAATAGCATTTGTTTCATTTTTTTTTGTTTCTTGTGCTTACACTTCATCCTAGGAACCACATACTTTTGTTGTCATGATTGTTCTGGTAACTCAGAAATTAAAAAATGCATTTTATGACAAGTTTTCTCATTTCTATAGGCTGCACAAGGCGGAAGTAAAATTCAATGGAAAGGCTTGTATGCTGGGTTAGCTGGAAATATTGCTGGTGTTCTTCCGTGAGTATATAGCAAAGAATAACAAGTTTCTTATACTAGTCTAGAATATGCAAGCTGTTTTTTTTTGTGTGAATCAGTTGTCATATAGTGTATTGCAATATTGCCTGTGCTCGGTTGTTTCAAGCGGCCAGATGTTAATTTACTATGGACAATACTTAAAATATTAGTTCTATTCAGGATCTGATTTCCAAGGTTGATCTCTAGTTGTATTCCAGATAAGTATTGCTATATATCCCTGTTCAGATTCTCTGAGACCCTGATTGTTTTGCAATAAATCTGGGCTTATGTACTTTCCCTAACCAAATCCATTATTTTTCTACAGCGCGTCTGCAATATTTGTGGGAGTATATGAACCAACTAAAAGAAAATTATTGGAAATGTTTCCTGAAAATTTGAGTGCTGTTGCTCATTTGGTAAGTTAGCACACCGATTACCTATCATAAGCTTGTCAATTTTCTTCATTTTGTAGCCGATTGGTGGAAATTTTTAGTGCTAAATTATTAAGAGGTTTTCCTGCAGCAAATTCATTCTATTATGCTGCTACCTTTGAAACAGTTTGCTTTACAAATCACAATGACCTTCTTTTCTTAAGAAGTATGCTACAGACTGCAGGGGCAATTGGAGGGGCTGCTTCTTCTCTCATTCGTGTTCCCACAGAGGTTTGTTCTTTTTTGTATTTGATACTTACTATTGTTGCTCAAGTTTAAATTAAATTTCACTGCATTCAGGTGGTTAAACAAAGAGTGCAAATGAGCCAATTCAAGACTGCACCTGATGCTGTCCACCTTATTATTCGTAAAGAAGGAATTAAAGGTCTTTACGCTGTATGTATCTTTTAAGTTTTAATTTATTTGATACCAATTTTCTTTATTTCATGTTTTGTGGAGCTGACAATTTATATTCTGTTATTTAATCAAGACAATGGGAGTGTTTTGTATGTTCTCATTCCTCACACTTGTCTCTTTTGGTTTGCAGGGCTATGGTTCCTTTCTGCTGCGAGATCTGCCATTTGATGCTATTCAATTCTGCATATATGAACAACTTCGAATCGGCTATAAACTGGCGGTATTTATCTCTTTTATCCTTAGTTTTTTTTTTGTAGGAATTGCCTTATCATTCTTGAAGTCAACTACCTGTTATTGTTTCTGCCGAACTGCCACCCTGAAGTAACAGTCTCAAATACTTCAAGCAACATCCAGTTTTTGTGTCTGAGATTTGATGGTTTGCTATGGTGCCATCTCTGGATGACTACTTATAGTTCTCAACATGAATGATTTCCACTGTGTCTGACATAGGGCCTTTTGATTTGGTCACAAGCGTTTATCATGCATTATCACAATGATCTAGACTTGTGTCATTACCTCGCTTCTAGTTGTCATTTAATCTGTCAACACGGTCACGTAAACCTGACTTTGGATGATATGGTTTCTTTATTCGAGCTTTATTTGGCCATTGATGTGATGAAATGACTTAGTAATTTCTTTGAGCATATAGCTATGAAAAAGTGCTTAGTACTATCTGTAACTATTGTTCTATAGTAACCATAATTGAAATCTCCTAGAAATTGCTAGGACATACTGACCATCTTGTGTCTATCTTATGGTCTATGGATCCAGGCAAAGAGAGACTTGAAAGACGCAGAGAATGCAATTATTGGCGCATTTGCTGGTACACCTGAATTGTCATTTGGTTCTATTCACTGTCTACATGTTCTCACAATATCTGTCATTCTAAACTAAGTTTTGTTTTGTTCATGACAGCCTTCTATTGACCAGGTTATTTTAAATATCTGTAACTGACACACTTCATATTGTCAGGTGCAATTACTGGGGCTATAACAACACCCCTCGATGTCTTGAAGACGAGGTTGATGGTTCAGGTGAATTCTTGCGATTTTAATGAAACCTTCAATATGAATAAATCTTTTTTTTGGCATCACTGCTTATTTCAACATTTGCTCCAATTTGCAGGGACAAGCAAACCAATATAGTGGAATCATAAGCTGTGCTCGAACAATTCTGCGAGAGGAAGGTGCTGGTGCTTTCTTGAAGGTAAATTATTGCAGTCAAATCGATATTTTACTTATGTTTGGTATAACAAAATGCTGGATGAATTTATATTGACCGGAAATGGCATAAATTTTATTTTCAGTTGCATTTCAAATACCATATCTGAACATTTTCACTTGAAATATGTCTCGTATCTTGATAAATCAACAGAATAATTGGATCACAACTTGGAACATTCACTTCTATATGATGGTGCGTGTTTTTGATCAATATATTTCTGCCAGCAGGGTATTGAGCCAAGGGTACTATGGATTGGCATCGGTGGGTCCATCTTCTTTGGTGTTCTGGAGAAAACGAAATCGATTTTAGCTGAGAGGAACTACGGCAAAGATGCCAAACTCAAGCTATAGAAGGATGATGGTTTTGCATCAAGGTCATTTCCTCAGGATATGTGGCGGAAGTGCGCCTGGTCCAATTTAGGAGCTCCAGTTCACATCCTTATCCATTCCATTCGAACTGTGCCCGTTTTGCTATAGTAGATCATGGGGTTAAAGTTCTGGATTCCAGCTTTCTTTTCTTAAAATATTTTGCTGGTTGCCATTTTTTTAGCTCATGCTGAGATAAATTCCCGGAAAGGATCTGTCCCTGCGGTCTGGTCCATTCTGTTTGTTACGTTGTCCGTTAAAGCAAGCAAAACAGTAGCTTTAGTTTACTAGAATTTTTGTCTCTCAAACAGATAGTTTACTAGGGTTTGACATTATGAAATTGGCTTTTGCTGAGGCTGAATGATTTAATTGTGGAAAATTTTGTTGCTCTTGCAGTGTAACATCCTGTTCTAATAGTAGCGGCTGAGGCTGAATGATTTAATTGTGGAAAATTTTGTTGCTCTTGCTGTGTAACATCCTGTTCTAATAGTAGCGGCCCATTCGGCCCAAGTTTGTTTTTTCAGGGCACCCAATTATTCTTCGAAGTTTTTTTAAATAATATTATTTTATAGATAATTACAAAAATAAATAGCTGTCCCCAAAAATTACAAAAATGGCTTCCTATCGCCAGATTCAGGTAGTATATTGAATTGAGCGGCACAGAGACCTATTGACCCCTATCGTCGGTCAGTTCAATTGGCGACAAAGAGCTGAAACTCTAAACTGGTTGGTCTGTTTGTGATTTTCGTAGATTTTTAATAGTACGAAATCTGTTAGACTCGTAATAACATTTTGTGATCGTCGTATGTTGTTCTAGTGCAGTGAATTTCTGAAGAATTTTATGAGGACGATTGAGGTATTAATGATTCGTAAGTAGAAAGGTAAGTGATATTGCGATACGTCTGGGAACTCATACACGGTAGAGCACTTTGGAGAAATAACCTCTTGCGTAACATTACTCATGTATATGCACTGCATATTATGTAAGGAAACAAATGTGAATTTACCATTACTATCAAAACTACGACAAATTACACTGATATTACATAACATTTAGCAAAACGTCATAACACTTAGTTTATATCAAAACTACAACAAATCATATTGATATTGCATAACATTCAGTAAAACGTCATAACACTTAATTTTTTTCAAATTAAAATGATAATTTAGAATATTGACAATAAAATATTACAAATGTCTGTGCTTTCCCGTGGCTACGATCTCAACGTCCCCTATGTGGACTGCCTCCAGTTGGACGACCGGATGAGGTCTCCGCGGTGACATCCGGAGTGTCGATGTCTCCTTCGTCCTAAGGATTTCTCGTAGAGCATTTCTTGAAGGTGTGCCCAGACTCCCTACAAATAGAGCACTTCTTCGTACGACGTCCAGCTTCTGCTTTGTCCATGTCATTCCTGATGTGCCGTACCTGGCACCGGCCAACCTTTACCTTGAGCCTATCAATGCCTGCGGCCTAGATTAGTTGCTTCCAGGTCGGATGGCTAGTGAAATGGCCAACCACAGTGTAACCATACATCTCTCTACTCCAAGTTTGCATCACCACCTCCTTAGTGAAATAGTTAGAGAGGTACTAGCCGGGATGTTGTGCCATCGTCGAACATGCGGTCATGACATGAGAGTAGGGTCTATGCAGAAGAAGGGGTTTGCTGCAAGTGCATATGCAACTACCACGGCGTAGCGTGCACTCGTAGGTGACCCTCTCGCGGTTTGTCCCGCGGCGTCCTTTATCTCTGCACGTTATCTCGAAGCGAAACTCCCTTGTGCCCATCTTGAATGCCCGGTGTATCTCACCCTTCTTGCTCTTCTCCTCCATGTACTTGGTGACCATGGCGGAGTAAAGTACTCTATCATTTGTCATGGCGAGCGACACGTTGTTGCTTCTGTCAACAAAGTAGTTCGTCGTACCGCGGAGAATTGCCTCCACAATACCAACCAAAGGGAGACACCTTGCGCCGCGCATGACCCAGTTGTATACCTTAGCTAGATTGGTTGTTATGACACCATATCGAGTACCACCCTTGTCATGTAGCAGCGACCACTTCTCCTTAGGCTTGTGCTCAATCCAGTTTGAGAAGCATTTCACATGCGCCGCCGTCTTTCTCGCCAATCTGGGAGCATCTATGGGTAGCTGTGGCAATGCTTAGGCCCATTTCGCTACCTCCCTTTTGTGCGTCTTGGTCCGCTCATCCAGAATCTTTCAGAGTGTTTCGAACTTCTGCTCTGGTTCTGATTGCACAGCCGCTTGAACAGGTTCATCAAGTCCTTGTTGTGGAACTGCTTGTAGAAGTTTGCACACAAGTTCCTCATGCACCACCTGCTCTGTAGATCCATCCACAGAAGTGGTACGTTCTCTCCTTGTTGTAGCTGAGTTATTGCACCCAGCAAGCCCGCATGTCGATCATGTATGAGGCATACGTTTGAACGGCCCTATACAACAGAAATCCTCAAATTCTTCAAGAACCACAACCAGCTATCCGTCTTCTCGCTTTCAACGAAAGCGAATGCCACAGAAAGAACTTGATTGTTCCTATCCGTCGCTATTGCAGTCAGTATCTGACCCTTGTATCTTTCAGTCAGGAATGTGTCATCGACGCACAAGATTGGACGGCAGTGCCAGAATGCATTGATGCATGGACCAAAAGCGAAAAATGCTCGCTGCAGTACCTTCTTATTGGCCCACTTTCAATGTGTGGAATCTTGAATGTCGATATGAGTGTTGGGATTCCTGTCTTGTATGACTCGGAGTAGCCTAGGGAGGTTGTGGTAGGAGTTCTCGAACGTACCGAATCTTGATTCTAATGCCTTCTGTTTTGCCCTCCACGCCTTGGCATAGCTGATTGTGTACTAGAACCATGTCTCAATCGCCCGAATGATGGACCATGGCTCAAAATCTAGATTATCCACGATCTCACCGTACATGAGGTTGGCGATGAAGCTTGATGACATGTTCCTGTGGGACTGCACTGACTCAGCGATGACACATGTGTGAGGGACAACTATAGAGCACTTTCAGTAGGTGTCCCACTTAGGCTGAAATGCGTGCACTCACTAAGAGCATTCCTCTATGTCGCACTTCATGTCGTAGGATCTTGGGGTAGACTTGACGAGTCTGAATGTGCGCCGCACCGATAAGGCCCAGAATTTGACCACGTCTGCACGACCTCATTGCATTTGAATATAGCTCATTGCCTAACCTCGCTCTAGTCGTACTCCCACGGCACACGGGAGCCTTCGTTGACAACGAGGTTGTCGAACTAGTATGTGTTCTATTCTTGATTTTAGATTGTCTCCACGGGAGCGATTTAATTTCGGGTTTTGGATCCTTGCGGCCGTGAGCACCCCCTTCTTCCCCATCGCCGGTAAGAAGCTTCTCTCCGCAATTACTTGCTCGGGGAGCATCTCTGAGCTGTGTAGAAGCTATCCCGATGATGCGGCTTTGCTCTCTGTGCTCAGGCTGCCTTGTCCCCGTTTTCGTCCTCGGCGCCGGCAAGTCTCTCCGCCACCAAAGCTCCTCCGACCACCTTTGAGCCTCCTCCGTGTTCAGGTACCTCCTAAATAGCCCATAGATGCTCGGGCACTAGCTTCCTTGAACGGCCGCGGAGCATTTTGCTGCTGTCACCATGGCCGTGAATGGAGTCGCCACTCATCGCCGTCATGCCGCCTTTCTAGGCCGCCTCCGCCGCTGGGAATGGTCCCGGTGTGTGTGCAATACTATTGCGCACATGTTGGTGTCCTTGGGTGGCGCCGACGAGGTCCACATCGCCGGCGGCGAGCTCGGGAGCGCCCTCGGTTTGTGTCGAACGAAAACAGCGCACACGGTTGTCATTAGGGCACAGTAATTACATCATTAAATGTTTAATCATTGATTAGCGCCGTAATGGCTGTCTTAAGCGCTCCTGTGAGTCGCTGACAGTGGGCCCCGCGCGGTTAAGTCGCACTGTGCGCGTGCTTAGCTGTGAGCCGCCCATTTCCAGATCTGTGGACAAGATTCGCGGGGGCTGTGCACTCGCACTGTGTTGTGATCAATCTGAGCCATTTATTCCAGAATCAACGCTGAGATTCGCGGGATACTTCGCGCGTGTGAGTTCAAGCACGCCGCGCGCGATTCAACTTGGGCCGTTGGATCCAAGATCAACGGTCCATGTTCATCAGGTCTCGCGCGGGTGCGTTCGCGTCGCCCCGTTCATCTTGGGCCGTGCGATGAAAAATCAACTGCCCATAAGTTTCCACGTCAGTTCAATTTTAGGAAATTCCCGAGAGATTTAATTGTAAACTAAAAAAGGTAATAAACTTCAAAATTGCATAACTAATTCATTTTAGCTCCATTTGAGTTGATTCAAATTTTGTTGGCTTTGGTTTGAACTCAGCTTTAATCTAAAAATGGTTGTCAGCTTAGTTCGGCTCCAGAAAATGATTTGATAAATTGGGTTAGAAATAGACTTTAATTGTTGCTCTAAAAATTGCATTTAACTTGTAAATTGCATAAGTAATTCTCTGTAGATCCTTTTTGAGTGAATCCAATTTTGTTGGCTTCCTCTGTTAGTGTACTAAATGGTGGAATAGGTTTTAGGCATGCCACTATTTTTAAAATCTTTGTGGGTGCATTTTGTTTTGTGCTCTTGTGCATGTCTTTGAAAAATCATAGAAAATGCATCCTAGCTCCAAATGAGGTGAATCCAATTGTGTTATTCATCTCATGAGGTGCTTTATTTACCATAAAAATATCACGTGCAACACCCCTTTGGAAATTTGTGCTAAAGAATTTAATTCGAATGAACAGTAACCGATTTGAATTTTCCAGCATTTTCGAGGCTGAGCACAATTGTTTTGGCCATAACTTTTGCATTGAGAATCCAAATCAATTGGTTCTTGTTGATAAATTCCTTAACAATCATGCTCTTGCTGCTGTAAAAATTTCAGAGCAATTGGTGGAAGTTGGCTGTGGAGTCTTTTTGGTATTCTTCGTTCTTATCGGTTCTTTTTCGCTTTTTTGTTAGGTGCCGACGAGTGCGTTGATCTCGATAGCGTTCCTCCGCAGCATAGTGAGCATATCCAGCAAGGCAAGCAGTTTGATCATGTTTAATCCTATTACTTTCAAAGTCTAATATATTGTTTGCAAAGTGTATGTATACATGCTCTATTTTGTTGTTAAATTATTGTCGATTAGTTGATCCTATAGATGCATACTCTGTAGGTAAATGTTCAATCTCTACTACTAAGCCTAGGAATATCTTGTTGTGATTTAGAGTTCGTTGGATGAGCTCTTGTCACTTAGTAGATGACGTGTTGATATTGCTTAGAAATGCTTAGCTTACGGTAGAATTGGGCGGTTATCAACTTAGTTGATAACTTTGATCACACAAATCTATTTATTACCATATGTCCAGCACTTTGTGCTTTGTTACTTTGTAAATCTAAAACTGAAAATAAAATGTTTTGGACTTGGGCATATTGGTATGTTGGTGTGATTGTTTTGGGTGTGACTGGAATGATGCCCGAGTCAACAAGGACCGAATTACTTGCGCCATTGATCCAAGCACTTTTGCGTGCTAACCATGCGAGGGGGATATGAAACCTCTCTTGACTTAGTACTTTGGTGTGCGTTAATTCCGGGTCGCATGGTGGATGTGTGTATTGTGTTGAAAACTAAACTTTGGGTTGTGTGTGCTTTTGGGTGAATAGTGGTGGATGTCTTCATCCCCTGCAAGGAGCATCATCCTTTTCTAAGGGTGATGAGCATTGGTCCTTTGTCTAAAGGTTCAATGACTCCGTATCAACGTATGTGTGTCTATCCATATGGGCGACTCGTAGTTAATGCATTCTATTGGAAAGTGTCATGTAAGACTAACCGTGCCGGCATACCAAAGGAAGTGTGCTAAATAGCTTGGCGAAAAGGTGGTCTCACGTGTGGGTACATTAGTACACCCCTACAGGGTTAAATCTATTCAAATAGCCTCGTCCTAGGTTATGGACAAGCTTGGTTATTTCCCGCAAGAATTAGACTACAACCTTTAATTAAAACTTGATGTGGGTGGTATGAATGGGTAATTCATGCTATTGTTGTGGTGACTATTGGGTTAGTCACTTCCAGGATTGTTGTTGTCATCTATCTATTGTTATTATGTTGTTGTCTCGCTGTTATTTGCAAATTTAAAACAGATTATAAAACTGCTTTAAATCTATTTAATTATTGCAAATGAAAACTTGCTTTATCTTTGAAAACAACCTCTGACCTCCACTTAAATAAGCTTGCATGTAGCATATGTATAAGCTGTTACACTACGTAAGTCTTGCGAGTACATTTTGTACTCATTTGCTTTGCTTAATTAATTTGTTGCGAGAGGAGGTTGATCCCCGAGATTCACTTTTGTGAGATGTGCGGTGGATTTGACGACTAGGTTGGCGGCTTGGTTGGTTGCCTTGTGGGCTATAGGCAAACCGTATGGTTTTTGTTTATCGCCATCTTATGGCTTTTGCTTCATTGCTTATTTAACTCTCTTAGTTGTTATTTGGCGGTCGGCCCTTTTGTAATAACTCTATTATGTATGTCTTTTGTTTAACCTAGTTCGTGCTTTGGTTCTATGTCTTGAATGGAATTGATGCATGATTTTGTAAAGGGGTGTGTATACTGCATTTCTGGGAAGTATACATATCTCGAAGACACGGGTTATTTTGTTTGTGATGCTAGGGTCAATGGTAGACTAAGCATTACAAGCCAAATAAGCCGGGGTCCTCACATATCCCAGGATGGATTTTGTATCATCTCAGTGTATGAAGATGATCTGAATATTATTGGAACCCTGGAAGATATTAAGAAAGCAAGATCTTACTTGAAGTCAGAGTTCGAAATGAAAGAATTGGGTAAAACCAAATATTGTCTATGCTTGCAGCTTGAGCATACCTCTGAAGGGATTTTAGTGCATCAGTCAACCTACACTCACAAGGTGTTAAAAAGGTTTGATTTTGAAAGGCATACCCTTTGAAATTACCAATGGTCGGGAGATCTTTGCAGCAAGACAAAGACCCGTACAGACCTAAAGAAGAGGGGGAGGAAGTTCTGGGACCGGAATTCCCATACTTAAAAGAAGAGGGGGAGGAAGTTCTGGGACCGGAATTCCCATACTTAAGTGCAATAGGAGCACTCATGTATTTAGAAAATTGTACTAGATCGGCCATTGCATTTGCTGTTAACCTATTAGCAAGGTATAGTGCAGAACCTACCAAAGGCATTGGTAGGGGATGAAGGACATCTTCCGATACCTCCAAGGAAGCAAAGAATTTGGTCTGTTCTATAGAAAGAACCAAGACCTAACTATGAATGGCTATGCAGATGCCGGGTACCTGTAGAACCTGCATATAGCCAAATCGTAAACAGTTTATGAACTCATATGTGGTGGAACTGCAATTTCATGGAAATCGTCTAAGCAGAGTCTTGTATTGACTTCGATGAACCACTCGGAAATAATAGCACTGTACGAGGCCTCACAAGAATGTGCTTGGCTTCAGCGAATGATTCACCACATCCAGCCGTCATGTGGATTGAATACCGCGCAAACCCCTACTATTATCTATGAAGATAATGCAGCTTGTGTTGCACAAGTGCAGATGGGTTATGTGAAGAATCATCTCATAAAGCATATCAACCCCAAGTTCTTCTATGCTCATGAATTGCAAAAGATGGACAAAATTAAAGTACCGTATACTAAGTCATGTGAAAATCTTGCAGATTTATTCACTAAGTTACTTCCAGCATCTAGCTTTGAAAGGTGCATACGTGGAATTGTAATGACGAGACTTAGAGAAGTGCAGAATTCAGGGGGAGAATCTTCACGAACTCATTATTGAAACTTGATTACAAAGATCGAGTACCCAAAGAGTAAATCCTGAAGATTAAATGAAATTATGTGGATTGTACTCTTTTTCTCTTGACGAGTTTTCCTGAAGTTGCTCGACTAAGGTTTTTAATGAGGCAATTCGTGCAACACAGCAGAACTTGTATCATGTGCTCTTTCTCCAAATTTTTCCCGCTGAGTTTTTATGGAGTTTTGACGAGGCATGAACATGTGAGGATGGGTGCCCAAGGGGGAGTGTTAAGAAACTATAGGCTTGACCCAGGAGTCGGCCCATGTATAGGCTCCCCATCCCAAACCCTAGCAGGGTCTCTAGCCTATAAATAGGGGGTGTTATTCACTGTAAACGATTGATTAATGAAGGAATAAAGAGAAGCAAGAAGCCATTATATCTCTGTATTCAATCTATTATTCTGTTCTTATGTTCTTCCATTGTTCTAAACGATTCTACACTTGTCTACGAGGTAATCGCTTGAACTAGACTTGCCAGTGACGGTTCGTCAACAGCTCCTTTGGATTCGACTGCAACCAATTAGGGAAGAGATCAGTTTCTTTAGTTATATTAGTTATTGTTGCTTGGGCCTTAAGCCATTAGGAGATAAGATCTTATAAATTAGAAAGATAATATTAGAGTTTGATTGTTAGGGGCTACTCCACCTCTATAAGGAGCCAGCCGAATCATTGAGGGTATAAGCAATGAATTATTCCAATCTAGTATCACTCCCGAGCTTTTCTTCCTGCGCCCTATCCTCTCCTTGCGGACTACTGCTGCTACCTCCCCTCGCAATTGCAAGTCACGGCTCCCAGGAGGAAGCCGGGGCCCAAGACTGATAATTGATGGTTAGGACGTGACAGTAACTGTGGCTATACAAATCTGTGTAAAAATAACTATCGGATGACGGACGACCTTGTTGCAATGTCCAAAAAAATGGAAGCCACCGCTATAGCTTAAGGTATGGTTATGAAGATATTACAAACACGCCAACGGCAAGCTCAACACCGGGCACTGGGGAGAGGAAAACCCCATACGCCAAAAAGTATAGCATGGTAGTTTCATTTTCTTTCCTTGCAAATAAACTGATTTACAATTGTTGCACATCTAAATACATGATCTTATAAAAGGTAAGTTGAGAAAAATGTGGTGAAGACTGTCATATCTGCCCAACTTGGGAAGTGGCTTTTCAATTCCTTTGTGCTATCAACAAGGTACTGGTCAAGTACAGCTACATCGACTCTCAGAGGTTCAGAAGTGCTGGCCTGTAATTATTTCAGAAAGATGTTTTAAATTTCAAGCAAATGATAAGTAAAAATGACAAGCAAGAAATGGACTTCAAACATCAGCATATCAATGTAATTCATAAGGGTAACCCAAATGATACAATACTCCGTCCATTTTGCAAATTGCAACGTCCTGTTTATTGGGAATTGTTGTCTCATAATATATGTCCATTGATGGAAACTAAGAGTGCTATTAATTATTTCTTTCTTGATTTTACGCCTAGGTCCGTGAGTATAAGGCAGTTGGGCAGGTACAGAGAATTGGTTGGATAGGCACAGTTAATAAGTGGAGGGAGCAACTAATACGCAGCTGAGTTGACCGGCCCCGCATGTTGGTGGCTAATGGCTCAGTTAGAAATTTAAATAGAACTACAGAAATTCAAATACCAAACCGTAATAGTGATCCCCATAGGTTTGATGATGGGGCATAACATTACCTCCAACCAGAAAGACCAATTCTCATCGCCTTTTCCACTTAGTCGACAGATATATGATGGTGGCCCACCACTTACAGTTTGAGCGGCTGACAAGGGCAAGCAAAATAAAGTATTAGCATGTATTGAAAATCAACTGAAGCAAGCAAAAATAAATAGCAGAAAATAAATGTAAGTACTTGGAAGTGTGATATCAGCAAAGGACCAATTTGATAATGGCCCGGTAATATTGAGCACAGTGGTCCAAATCTCCGATAATGAACTGAAACAGATATAACAAAGCAAAATTAAATACATATGAAGATATGGTTTACAAATTACAAGCTTTCTTAAATTGTATTTTATAGACCTGTGCTAGTAAAATTCTTACCCAAGTGAAAGCTCGAGATGCACCCTTCGGTGCCCATTGTTACTCAAGGTCTTCTGAACAGCTAGCTGTGGGAAATGCTGGTAGTGCTTTCTAATCTCATCAGTTTTTGCAGGAAAATTTAAACTCCCAGAGAACAAGAAAGGGACAGGATATAGGGCCTGCAAAATAAAATAAACACAACTAAATACTGAGAACAGAGGATGACAGAAATCTGTGATTTATGCACAGCTCAACAGATACTGAATGATCATCCTACCATGTTCAGTAATCATCCAAACTATTTTTGTTGTGGCAATTTTTCTGTGTGTTATATAGGGGTGTTTACTGTAGGTTGATACATGGTCCACCACATTTTACACGCAATACAAGAAACATCTTTATTAACTTAATTTAGGTATACAACATTTGATTTCTGTTTGGACCAAAAGAATATGCCTTACCCACTGTTATTAATTCGTGCAACTAGTCACGACTAGTCGACGATTAGTCGACAAGTCAGTACACAACCTCCGACGAAAGTCATCGACTCGACTAGAAGGGCTAGTCGCGACTAATTGAGATTTGCTAGCCGCCCGACTTCAATTTAAAAGAAAGCCATTCATCAAGAAAGATTTGTTACGATCAAAACAAGTAAGTCATCAACTCATCATCGTGGTTATGTTGTTCTTCTCTTTATTTCATGATTTACAATATGTATAAGTGTTTAATTGTTATACAACTTAGTATATTACATGCCCTGTTTAAATACTTTCTAGTCTGTGGACTAGTCGTGGCTAGTCGCGACTAGTCAACCAAGTCGACAAGTCGCCCCTCTTATGACTCGATCACTCGACTTTACGACTTAATAACCTTGGCCTTACCTTTATTAAGGAAAGGTATAGGCAGCAACATTTGGTCTCTAGTTAGATGGGTGTTTGCTGTGGGCTTTGCCCTGCAGCTTCTGGTTTCAGACGTTGTAATGCTAGAGTTGTTTACCGGTTCCAGTTTAATAAAAATGGGTCTGGGGCTTAGCCCTGTTCCCCTGAAAAAACATTTGCTCTCTGGTGGTGACCTACAAAAATAGCATTTACCTTTAGGAGGGATAAAGCGGATTAAATACAAAAACCCACTAAAAACGCTCTATTGAGAACCCTAACATAGCTGGTTATTTTATGGAAATCTTGCATATCTGCCAATTCAGGATTTGACACTGCAAAGGTGCGCAATTTGGGACTTGCCACTACGAGTTAACCCCCGGCGCCACAGCAAGAACTGGCGTAGTTTTTTTTCTACTCCGGAGCATAATTTTCAAAACATTGTCCAAAATGCCCTCCACCTCTTCCTCCTGAACCCCTTTCCACTCTCCCTCCCTATCCATATTACCGATGCACTTTTCCTCTCTTCTTCTCCCTCCATCTCACCCTATCGTAACACCCTAGCCCGAAATTTGTTCAAAGCCCACCATAGGGCGGGCCCAAGCATGCGTAGCATCCCACTTATACTTTCATCCTCACTTCGTATAAAAAGGTTAACCCGGAGGTACTACGTTTGGACTCAACAAGTATTGTATACTGCTACAACTCACTTTAGACAAACAATGTAGGACTAATCCCATCAAACAACTCCACATAGGCCGCACTACGAAGGACCGGGGTATTACACCTATGCCCTCTCGCCCGCTCACAGCCACATGAGAGTTCTCATCCCCGCGTTCCCAGCACGGCCCAATCACGCTCACGCCGCACGTCGCGCTCATATCCAAGCGCCACTGTAAGGAGGGGCCTGGCAAACAGCAGTGAAACTAGGCCTCGCTGGTGATGGATGTGGTGGTGATTCTCCCCATGCTTGGTGAATTACCTCCATAGGAGTATCTCTTTTCTTGTTTTTTTTGGAAGGGCAGAATGGCTATTTGCCCCAATCAAACCAGTTGACCCTTGTCAAAAAGAAAAGAAAAAAAACTATTTTTCATCTTTGCTATGGCACCGCAGGAATTAGCTTGTTTCAGTGTTTGCGATGGCAAGTGTGCAGAATCCAAAAACCCTAGTGGCAAATATGCAAAAATGAAAACTGAGATACAAGGTACAAGCCCTAGGTGTAAGTTGCTCTGTCATAAAGTGTGGCCAGTTGACTACCCAAAGTAGGAACTAGAAGGCATCAATTGAAGACAACCAACAAAATGTCAGCTCAAACATGCCATTTTCAGAAACTACACCCTTGTGCTGGAATCTTCCAAAAGATTAAAAGCCTATTACGACTATTGCTTGGTGCACTTTTTTTTTGTATGCATCAATACATGCACAATATGAATAAGGCAATCAAGGGCAAATCATGTTGAAAATATAATCTGTCTTGTTACTGTAATAAATGGAACCTGCAAGAATTTGCCTGGATGTTACACTATCTTGCAACCATATATACTTACCACCCACGAGCTTCTATCAGAGCGATATTTTTCTTCGAAAGATAATTCTGAGTTATCCCTCAGCCATTTTGCTGCCTCAGGTGCGTTGTTGAAAACAAACTCCAACGAATTAGCATCAACCACAGAGAAACCATAGTTAGACTCCACGACATTATTAGCATCTGAAAAAACCATCAAACGAACATTTTCATAAGAACTACTGGATAGACCTAAGAAAAGATATTTTTTTCTTGCTCACAACATAGAAAATAATTTAAAAAATAAAATGCCTACAAGTCAAGAAGCATGAAAATACAGATGTAAAAAATTCGGAGCCTCTTTTTACAATCAAATAAATTGCAAGAACATGAACAAAAGTTTTTGGCAGAAAAAACCGTAAACAAGATTTTGAAAGCTGGTTCTTTTTAAATAACTTGAAAAATGGCAAAGAAATGATATTTGATTTCAGGTCTTGATTAAAAATGGAAACTCAAATTCAGTCGAAGGTGGACCAGGTTCAGGAAGTTAGTTTCAGAGGATCAAATGAATATTTAAATCATTGCAGCTTCGTAAACAATGAAAAATTGACAAATATGCCTTTGAAAAGGAAATGTACGTTCCATTTCTAATGATTCAACTTGTACTATCTAAATTGGGGACATATTATTTTCCCATAATTCCAGCAGTCCGAAAGCAACAAACCTGTAACAAAGGTGTGTTGAAGAACAACTCTTTTTGGTGCTCCAGTGCTGTAAGGAAATAATTGGGATGAGATAGCCAAAGCAACCACTGTAATTTGTAAAAAGCCCTGGAAAATGGAAGTCTTGGCCAACCAACGACTAGCAATAGGTGCTAGTGGACCAAAACATACACCCACCACCAATCCAACCACGGCTCCAACAATAATATCAGGCACAAAATATCCTGTGAGAAGACCATATGATGATCAAGTTGTTAATTCATAATAAATTAATATTTGATGTCAAGTACTGTACTTGACATTGCAAACTGTCCTGAACATAATAGTCGTCCATGCAGCATAGCAAGTGGACAAGCCTTTAATATCAAATAAATTTTCTCTGGTATTCAACTAAATCAGTGGCCACGCTGACTAGCTGATTAATTCAAATATGATATTTAACTACTCTCACCAGTTACCACACTCTGTGAATGCCATAAGTACGTGACGAAATTCTAAACTGAAATCAGAAACAAGGATAGTATGCTAACCATATGGTTTTGGAAGAGATCCCATCATTCCCATCTTTTCAATCAAGAACTGGATGAGAAACCCGCCATAGTAAAGACAATAAAGGAGACAAGGGATCATAGGTACCACATATCCAACCAATGACCTGCACATTATTTGTCTCAGTCATAAACATCCAAGCAGATCTGGAAGTAAATGAATTGTGATGGTTGGAACTGGGCTCAGAATGGAGCAATTCTGTTAGAGAAACTACATATGTTGTAATACCCCGACTTGTTTTGAGAGAGAGAGGAAGAGAGCAATTGAATTAGAGAAATAATTTGAAGGTTTTAAAGGGCATTTTTGCGTTTTTGGGAACTCAGGCCTTGGGCTACCAGCCTGCAGCCTTGGGCCAAAGGGAAACTGGCCCAGGAAGGGGGGGAGGGCAGCCAAACCCTAACCCATCCCCCTTGCGCCACTCCCTCCCTCCCTCATTTTCCAGCCACCACCCCCTCCCTCCCCCTTTTCTAGCCGCCGCCCCCTTCAGCCCCCTCCTGCACAGTCTTCATCAATTCGTCAATCGGAGCATCAAACGGCATCCGATCGGGCTCAAACTTGGTCTGTGTGTTCTTGACTTGTTGCTCTTCGATTTGTACGGTTGGATTGAGGATTAGTTGAGAGGAGCACCTGTTTTGAGAGGGGTTTTGTCAGCTTAGATTACTGCAGTTTTAGCTCAAAGCAGTTTTGGCAGATCATCTGTTTGAGTGGTGAAACGATCTCGGATTGAGCTGAAATTTTTACAGCTTGAACAGAACTCGTGTAAATACATTCCTACCAATTTTCATGCAATACTTAGCCGTGGTTTTTGAGATCTGAGTTAATAACCGAAGGGGACAGAACTGTAGTTTCGGGTAACAGATCAGTTTTCTGCTTTCTGCTGATCGTTTTGCGCTGTAGTTTTGGGTTCTGTAATGGCAAAATTTGGTTTGTCCATCTCCTAGATAATTTCATTAGCTTTCTATATAATCTTGGTTCACCTTATTTGGATGAGTAGATCTTGAGATATGATTTTTACAATGCTGCTGTCCAGAATGTCTGTCAGATTCTAGCAGCCGTAGTAATTCGTATATTAGAAAATAGTTACTAGTCAAATTAGGAAACCTAACCAACTAGAGAATTGTAGATAATACTTTAAGCTTTCCAGAAAGTCCAAGCTTGCACTTTTTTGGACAATCAGAAGGGAAGATATGAATTTTGTAAGGTGACTGTTCTGTTTTGGGACAGAACGGTGTTCAGGGAGGAACGGCGTTTTGGGTTGCGCTTAGGAGCGTTGATAGTTATTTAATTTTTTGTAATGTTGTATGCTCTTGAACGGTCTCCTTGATATGTTTATGATATGCTCAGGTGGCGGTGTGAATCAGGGGGAAATGCCCCCTTCTCGTCGTCACCCATCACGGTTGAGGCAAGTACATTTTAGAGGAATAGTGGATGTTTGGTGATATAAATTGGTTATATGATTGTTGTTATGATTATTCATGTGAATGATGAGTATATCCAGTTGTTTATATGCTTTCGTAATTGATGATGCATACTGGAAAATATGGCATTTATGGATTTCATTTTATTTCACTTCATTTCAATGAGATCCCCATATTTGAGATATGGGCAATGAGATCCTCGTATGAAAAAGGACGGGCACTAGATCCCCGCATTTGAGAATGCGGGCAAGTGAACACCGACGGGTGTTACACTCAGCTATACCGATATATGTAGAAGTGGAGACATGTGCATGATTTCCATTGCATTCATGACATTTACATATATATTGAGATAATGAGAATGATCTATCAATGTTTTAAAGTTTCATATGTCGTATAATGAGAATGATCTGTCATTGATATGATGTTTCAAATGTCGTTTATTTGTACTTGCTGAGTCTTGAACTCACGCTTCTTTATTTAATGTTTTAGGTGAACGTTGATGTCGGCATACTTTGGGAGAAAGTAGAATATGGAACTTTTGCACTTAAGAAACACTTCACTCCATTTCATGATTCATACATTTTAGAAATTGTAATAATTGAATAGGTTGTGGTTCCCTTAGTTCCTCATGGTTGATATTATTGCTAGTTGTTGTTTTTCCTTAATTAAAATCTATTTATAATGCCTTTGATAATTACTTAGATCAAATTATAATTGAATTATAATTAACTGGCTTGCTGAATTTTATTATTACCTCTTTGTCGAATGTTTAATCATGACGCCTAGAAGGTAGAAAAGGTTGAGTTCGAGGTAGAACTTTGTAGTGTTAATAGATGTAGGTGACATCTTGGGCTTCTACTAAACCGGGGTGTTACATATGTGTAGGACAATATCATGGGGATCCACATTTTTCATGTAAACTAGTATACTCTGCTCTAAGTCTTAACAGGGTCAAAAATTCCCATGAAAAATAACTAGATGAGTATGAGATGACTGCAATTTGATCGACAACAAAAACAAAAGGAAGAAATGCAATGAGTAGTGATTGTTACCATTCAATGTATCTAAGATTTGACTGTTTATTTCTCAGCTTGATCGAGTTTCATCATGAAATACAACTACATGACCATGTCACAGAGCACTCATTTCCCACTTTCAATTTCTAAGAATTTTGACATCCAAAAGACCATAGAACATAGGTACACAAGTTTAAAAAATCACTATATAACATAGGTGCTAGAACTTTACATCAAAGAAATAGGTTTTTTTTTTGTGGGGGGCGAGAAGAAATAGGTGTTCTTAAAACTTGTTAGGAGAGTCCTCTTTATAAGGAGGCCATTGTTACCATTATCAAGCAAGCAAGAAATAAACCAAAGTTCCCTAGTCTGTCTCTTCTCCCTGACCCGTGGTGCAGCTGCCATCACGGCGCCGTCACACCACTTGGGTCCAAGGACACCTCAATCAGGCCTAATGGCACATTAGATACTCCCTCCTGTCACAAAAGAATGTCATTTTGGGATATGTGCACTCAAACTTTCTAAACTTTGGGTATTGATTTCTTTTAAAATATTTAGATTGGATACATGAAAATCATGTGTATATTTGTCTCGAAAAAACTTATAATTTTATTGGGTTTTATAAATATATATATTACAATAGAAGTTAGTGGTCAAAGTTGCGTTTTGGAGACCGTATCGATGTCCAAAATGACATTCTTTTGTGACTAGAGGGACTAACACCTATAATTGAGTTAGCTCTGGTGGGTTTGAATTTTTCATGTTATGTTCATTTAATAATGATCATCATGAATTAGTGAGAACCAAAAGTGACACAAAGGTGCTTGCCACGTAGATTCTTTTGTGTCATTGACCTATTCATAAAGCAAATCATGATAAATGCTTATTGATGGCATTTAGTGTCAAGCAGACCACATGCCAGCTATGCCAAGTGAATACTCTTACTTTCTGGTATTTCATAGAGTAGGCATTCACTCAAAAAAAAAAAGAAATCATTGGTGTTGTAGTGCTGAAGTAAAGACAGAAAATATATAGGGTTATTCACATTGCTGTCGTGGACTCGTGGTAAACATGGTAATTAAATAAGAATCAATCAGCATAAGAGAGTTTGGGTACTTGGGTGACTGTGGCTGCTTCCCACTGATGCTAGAGATAAATCGCCCAAGAAGCATGGACATGGAAATGAAAAATGTTAGAAAACCTCCACTCAGCCCAGCTAGCATGTAAGCCTGCACACAAATGAAATAGCCTAAGCACAAAGCAGGTGGTACCTGCGAAAATAAGTAGTCTAAAATAATATGATCATGGCCGTGTCTATGTACATGAAGAATGTGACAATATAACTTGATATGACTCGTATTACTTCAAACAAGATTTCTTCTACCAGTCAACCAGTCAGTGGTGCTGTGCATAGAGCATACATGAGGAACAAATTTACCAGATACAGGATGCATATGTTTCTAATATTACAAAGAACATATATCCATTGATATGTTTCCCGCACCTCCCACAAAAAAACTGCTAAAAGAAAACCAGGAAAAAAAAACAATTTAAGAGCCTATTTATTGCCTTATTGGTTCATAGTCTGTCCCTCCCGTCACCTACGACACAAACCGCTAAAAAACAGAACAGAACTTCCAACAAACCACTCCAAACATAAACACCCCATCCTTATCTCTACATCATATCTTATATTACTGAAGTCGGTTTTTCAGAATGCAGGCCCCTGGCTAGTATATGTAAAAGTGCCAATATAACAATCAGTAGGTAAAACATTATTTTCAATCAAAAATACATTGAGCCTAGGTTTCACCTTGTACGGGCTCTAAGCCTTTAAATGTCAAAAGGGCATTCAAAATGGATGGGACATTTTGGATGAAGTGCGGACAAGAAAATTAGATCAGACAACAGGTCCTAGTTTGAACCAATTTGAACTCGACCTCACGTAACTAAGCTTGGTCAAGATTCAAGAAACATAGCTTTTGAACTGGATGGTAACATTGATAAGCCACCTCAAACAACTTACAAGTAACAACCATATTCAGGTCTAAACAGATTGCTAAGAATGATCTTCAGAAAATAAGATGGAAGTTAATTAGTTATACAACAGTGATGTGTAAAGGTAAAGGGAGATGAAAGATGTTCAAAACTCACCAACGTTATTAGAGAATAGAGCCCAAAAGCACCCCAAAAGTGTGCTTGCTCTGATAACCCCTAGAATTTAACAACAACAAATCAAATTAAAATGTAGAAACTAGTAATCTCCTACATTGCAGTTTCAATGGATAGAAACCAACAGATGTAAACTGAGGGCAAGACGCAAGATCATGAAAACTTCCACATGTTCGATTGTTCAATTTCAACAAGGCAACAAGCCATGATTACGCAGATTTATCAATGTTGGCAAATCTTCTGTTTGTAACCTTAAACTACGACCAATTAGAAGAAATGATACATCATCCAGAATTTGAGATACAAACTGATCTTCCCAGAAAATAAAAGTAGAATTAGTTAATAACAGTCAAAAAATGTTTCAGCAGGAAAAAAATGACAAAAACTCTTTCATTTTGCAGGGAAAAAATGCTGACTTGGGGTTCTAAAATCCGGTCTACCTTACAGTAACATTGTGTATATAAAGTAGTCTCGAAAATAATATATTATTATTGTTTGATCTGCAGAAATAGATGAGCATGCAAGCAGAACTACTATTTGTAATATAAACAAACAAGCAGAACTATCATTTGTAATATAAACAAACAATACAAACAGACACATATCATTGCATACTTTTACTTGTTTCTGCATCAGCAAAGAAACTGCAAAACTACTAGATGTACAAACATGCAAACAAAAGCAAGGGGAAAAGGATAATACAAAGTACTTGTTAAGTTGTTATGACTAAGAAAAAAATACCCATATAATCCTTGGCAGCAATAGACCGACCAATGAAGTTGGGACAAACATAAAGAATGCCAAATAAGGGTGAGCAAACCTGCATGCACGCAATGAAGAGCAAATATAAGAACATAAATTTTTATTGCAAAAACGTCGAAATAAATTGAAGAGGAATTATTCACTTGAAAGGTTTTCAGAGAGGAGCATTTAAAAAAAAAGAAGAATTATAGGAAACGTGTATAAATTGGAAGATATGGACAACTAAAATTATTTAAGCACAAAATCATGTAACTAACTAATTATGTGACAATGCACCAATCCTCAAGTTTCCAAGAGGAGACAAGAAACATTATTGTTGCAATAGTGCATGCTTGTACATGCATAGATGCAGTGCATCTCCTTGCACGCAAGTGAGACAGAATCGTAAAAACAAACTAGTGCAATATGGAGATGGGTGAGGTGCCAAATTGGATGACCCACATTATTATCTTAACTTGTAATAGGAGAAAAAAATGCATAGCTCATCTTGCCCAAATTGTTAGGAAAGCGATAAAAATAACGGCAAAATGAATAAACATGACATAAAACTTCCAGAAAGATCAAATCATTACCAATTCATTGCATTCTTCGTGAATAACAATCTTAAAGCTGCAGCCATAGCAGGAATGATTATTGCAAGGATGACACCAAATGCATGAAGCAACATTCCTGTGAGTGCATGTGAGAGAAAAAAATATTGTTGGCCAGCATGATACCATACAGAAAGAATAATATAAAATTGCCTAGCAGCAAATGATATCATTCTACTCAGGTTATGGACGATGTAGATGTTTATGAATATATAAGTAGAAAATTTTAGCAGCGCACATACAGAAGGAACTATTTTGTACTGGAGGGAGTATAAATGTAACATTATAAAGTACATAATATGTCAGTCACAAAGAATAAATGCTTCATCAGGAATGTATTATCTATATGCACCAACAAAAGAAAAAAGCACAAAGTTTTCAAGAATGTTGCAAGATTGCTAGTAAGTAAAGCATAATATGATACCATTTTCAGAGGGAATATATTTCAACTACATACCTCTCATTAAATCCAGAACAGCCAGAAACCATGACATCAAGGTAATGTTTGGGAACTTCAGGAACAGAGGTATAAGAAGGAAAATGGCTACAGGAAGACTGTGAAGAATCAGAGAGACATCACGAGGATAAAAAACCTGGATAAAAGACTAAAGAATGTTATTTTTCACAAGAAATTGACTGAAATACATGACACATTATCCTTCAATGAAACAGTAGCTACATATTGCAACTGTAGATAAATTGAGGAGACGGAACTTGTTCAGAACTCTAACATCACAGTACTGTTATCCTGCCAATTTGCATACAGAGCCAACATACCATGAACCAAGTCAAGTAATCAAAAAAGACAGCTCTCAAATCATCCATTCCATCCTTAGCAGCTACATTGGATCGCTCGTTCTCTTTTAGCAGCATGGAAGAATTTGTGAAAGCCTTCACTAGGTTGAATAAATTTTCACCACGTGCTTGAATACTTCCAGGACTGAAACAGAAAAGAGAATTCCATAATTATAGTATTTCAAATGGAATATTGGAATTTTTTTCAGGACAATAGTTTAATACATACAACAGGTTCTCCAATGTATCATATGAAGTATGGTAGAAATAACCACCCAGAACAAAGATAATATCAAGTCCTGGAATGTTTGTAATGTCTTCAGCAAATATCCTATAATCTGTATCACCTGGAATTATTCCAAACATATCCTACATATAGCAAGTACAGTCAAAATTTTATGAGCTGTATTAGAAAGTACAGATAAACAATAGAAGACTGACTGATTGCAACACATATCAACGGTCAACTCAGAAGATGAACCTATCAGAATTTGGAGAGAAGGATTTTTGCTATTCACAATTGTGCATCTTATTCATTATTGAGATAGATATACATATAGACAGGATTAGTTGAGCCTCATGGGCTACATGGGCCACATGGGCCAAGAGAGAGAGACTACTAATATGTACAAGACTCTTAACACCCCCTTCAAATTCAAGGTGCATTAGGAGGATCTGATGCACTAAGTTTGAGTAGATGAAGTCGATGTTGTTCTCAAGTTTGAGCCTTAGTGAAGAAATCTGCAACTTAACGTTCTAAGGGCACATACTAGAGGTCGATAGTCCACAGCTGTCAATGAGGCCATGTGAATGATGCATCAACACCAATGTGTTTTGTCAACTTATGCTTGACCATCTACTAGCAATCTGAATAGCACTTGTGTTGTCACAAAACAAAGGTATAGGATTATCACAAAGAACACCAAGATCAGTCAAAAGCCATCAAAACCAAACAATCCCTGAGGTGGTAGCGGCAAGGGCTCGAAGCTCAGCATCTGTACTAGAGCATGATACCACAATCTGTTTCTTGGACTTCCAGGAAATCAGCGAAGTATCAAGAGAGATGCAGTAGCCAGTGATAGATCAGCGATCAACAGGATCACTCGCCCAAGTGGAGTCAGAGTAAGCGTGGAGCTGGAGCTAACTCGAACTAGTATAGAACAAACATCTAGACGCAGTCCCTCTCAAGTATCTCAGCACACGAAGAATATGACCATAGTAGACTGAGATGGGAGCACTGACAAACTGGCTGAATACATGAACAACATGAGCAATGTCTGGCCTGGTGACAGTGAGATAAACAAGGCTCACAATGAGTTGACAATAGTGGGAAGGATATGTTAGTGGTACAACGTCTGTAAGACGATGCTGTAGGTGGAGCTCCATGGATGAGACAGCATTGCGAGTATTAGTCATACCGGAGCGAGCAAGAAGGTCCTAAACATAATGATGTTGAGAAAGGTAGTAGTCATCGCCATCAGAATGAATCTCAATCCCTAGAAAATAGCTCAATGGTCCCAAATCTGACATCATAAATTGTTCAATAAATTTTCTTGACAAAAGCCACATAGTCCATGTCATCTCTTGTGATCAGTATATCATCTACATATAGCAGAAACAAGTACGACCCCGCTGAGTAGTGTGAATAAACAAGACAGGATCATGCTCACTTGGAGTAAAACTAGCAGCTCGAATCATAGAACTAAAACACTCAAACCAAACACGAGAAGTCTGCTTGAGAACATATAGAGCACACCTAAGACGGCAAACATAGTCTGTAGGAGCCTCAACACCTAGGGTGGCTGCATATAGACCTCCTCATGTAAATCACCACAAAGAAAGACATTCTTGACATCCATCTGAGATATAGTCCATAAGCGTACCGTTGCATCAACAATGAGTATGGACTGTGGTCGTATGAGCAACCGGAGCAAAAGTCGCATCACAATCTCGACCGTCAGCCTGCTGAAAATCTCTTGCAACAAGACGAGACTTGTATCACTCCACTGAACTATCTAACTTGGTCTTTACTTTGTACACCCACTTGCAAGTTATAGGAACAGCTCCATATGGTAGCGGAACAAGATCCCAAGTACATGTACACTCTAATGATGTAAGCTCCTCAGTCGTAGCCAACTGCCACTAGGTATACTGGCTACCTCCTGATAGGTACTCGGCTCAGATACTGCACATGCACGAGAAAACCCCCATCTCTCTAGTGCATGAATAGAGGAACGATCACGTAGGGCATACCGTGATGTAGTAGAACGATCGTCAGAGTCCATGGTACTGGCTGGAGGGTGAAGTGGGGGAGAGAAGGGCTGAGGATCAGAAGGTTCAAGAGGAATGAAATTCTAAGGATCAGAAGGAACTCTCTGTCAGTGACTATAATGAAAGAGAAAAGTGGAAATGTCATAAACCGGTGGAGCTGGTAGAGGAGACACACTAGAAGGTGAAACTGGTGGAGAAAGTGTATTTGGAGAAGGCAAGTCTGATGAAGGAATGGGAGGTAGACACAAAAAGAAGGTGAAATCCGTGGAAGCAGTGGGATGTGTAGAAGGATAATAAAAGAAGGGTCGACCCTCATCAAATATCACATCACGAGAGATGCAGCTGTGGCGTGCTGAAGGATCATAGCAATGATAGCCCTATGCTCAGAACTATAACCCAGGAACACACACTCAACCGATTGAGCGCTCAACTCTGTACACTCACGAGGTACTAGAAGGACATAGCAGATACAACCAAAGACACGAAGATGAGCATAGGGAGTAGGTGCTCTGTACAGGACCTTACCAAGACACTAGCCCTGAAGCTTGGAAGAGGGCTAATGGTTGATAAGATAGATTGACATAGAGACCGTTTGTCCCTAGAAGTGAGAGGGAACAAAGGAGGAAATGAGAAAAGTAGGAGCAGTCTCAGTGATGTGACGGTACTTACGCTCAGCAACATCATTCTGAGCATGAGCACCAGGACACAAGGGCTGAGGAAGAGTACCATCAGAAGAAAGGAACTAACGAAAAGCTGATGAACTCTCCTCCAGAGTTAGAACGAAAAACACGAATGGCAGAAGAGAACTATGTATGAACCACCTGAGCAAAAGATGGATCGACAGAAATCAACTGCGGACGATGTTTCATGAAGTAGATCCAAGTGCATCGAGTGTGGTCATCAATGAAGATGGCATAGTAACTATGACCACACTTCAAAGCAAAAGGAGGACCCCAAACATCCGAATGGACCAAATCAAATGGACGATCATATCTAGAAAAGCTAGAAGGATATGGGAGTTATACTTATTTACCAAATCTACAACCCTTGCACTAAAAATTGGTGTCAATAGAAACAGGACCACGAACACCTTGATGAATCAAGATAGAGATACGTGAGCCACACAAGTGCCCCCAAGTGATGATACGATTGAGGAAATGACTTGCAAACAGAAGTAGATGCAGAAGAGCAAATAGTAGTGGACCAACAACAGAGGATAAAGGAATAGGAGCAGGAGCAGTACCAGAAATGGAGGATAAAGTGAGACTCAAACGATCAAGAACATACAGCCCTGCAGAACCCCTCTTACGATGACCTGTACCGATGGCAACTCTAGTTCGACGATCTTGCACAAAGCAAGAGATATCATCAAACCCAACAAAACAGTTCATATCTGCGAGCTGCCCGACAGAGATGAGACTCATGGAGAGCGTAGGGACAAGTGAGACATCTGAAACTGCGAAGTGAGAGGTGGAAAGAGTCCCATAATGAATGACCGTGCATGGCGTTCCATCAGTTGTCTGAATCTTGATACCTTTTACAACAAGATGACATGATGTGAGCTGAGATGCATCAGATGCCACATGGAAAGAAGCCCCTAGATCCAACAGCCATGGGAGTGAAGCACCCGACATGTAGCTGACACAAATGATCTTGAAGGTTGCCCATCTGAGCCTGTATCTGACCAAACTGAATTGCACAAGACTCCAAAGCATTGGCAATGATAGAAGAAGCAATAGCAGCATCACCTTTGAACACCATGATCTGGCGACAACAGAAAGAAGCATTGAGGCTATCGATGATGGCAGACACCAAGAAATTAAAGCCTTGAAGCATCTTGCCATGGCAGCCCGAGAACGTGCCCTCCATATGCAACAGGACCATACGCCCTTGGAAAAATAAAGGTAGGAAGAAAAGAAAGAGAGAAACAGAGAAGGAAAAGGGCTGCACTAGGAGACAAAGCAAATAGGAAAGGGCTTGGATTGTGTTACCAAGCAAACACATGCAAGGAAACCAGGAAGCGCCATGCAAAGGAGGTACACGCAGTCCAATATTTGCATACAACTCACATGCAACAAAATAGAGGAGACCAAGGCATCGAAGGAGATATTCACCAACACATTGCTTCTGCAATTGCCAAGCTCTGGAGTTTTTGCTTGCACCTATGGGGCCCCACAGCCACCATAGTTGTATTGGCAATAGTATAATTTCAGTTGTTTATGTTGAATTGTTCAGAATCTGAGTTAGTCTCTAGTAGTCTGTCAGGATTAGTGTCTAGTCTAGTTGGCTATAAATAAGGGCCTAATGCGTCAATTGTAATAGGTCAGAGTTTTAATATTGAGTTTAGACAATTGTGTCGTTAGATGAGAGTTGTCTCTAGTTGTGAAATTTTGGTCCTGTAATTTCTGAGAATTTGCTTGAGTAGAACTTATGCGGTTGTCCTAGTTCGTGCTCCCTGTCTACAAGCGTTGTTGTGTGGATTAGTTCCAACAAGTATTTGGGCGATTGTTCAGCAACATACTACCTCTTGTATCAGATCATAGACCAAAGTTACCTTCTATCTACAGATTCCTATGATGTGAAGATCAGGCCTGGGGATGACAATCTCGCCCGATAGCCCGATTACCCGTGGGTAAAAACCCTAATAAAGGTGGGTATGTTCCTAATTTTTTGCCCACGGGCATGTTCGTGGGCGCAAAGTTCCGCCTGATGGGTAACCGGGCATGGGCATAGGTAGACCCTCACCAATGCCCGCTTCACCCAATTACCCGCTAAATAACTACTTACAAGTGAGACCAACAACATACATCACTATACAAGTATATAATTGTGCATTCAATTGAATACAAAAATGAAGTGAGACAGTTGGGCCACCAGCCCAACATCGTTCCAGCCAAATCCTAAAGGGCAACCAGCCCAATCGCATGCCCTAAAGGGCATTGCCCATCTTCCCAGCGCCGCCACGCACGGAGCCCACAGCACAAATACAATGATGGACATGAGTTGGAGGAGAGAAATTAGAGGGAGAGAGGGAGCCAGGGAGGGAGATGGTGGGCGCCTCCAACCCCACACCGCCGCCCTCCAGCCCTCCGCGTTGTGGCCGTCCAGACTCCCACGAGACACAACACCACGACCCTCCAACCCCGCCCACCGCCTGGACGTCGCTGCCCTCCTGTGGAAGACTTGTCGGGACTCCCTTAGGCCTTAGGCATAGGTAAATATGTCCTAATTTCTTGCTTCCATGTTTCTTTGCAAATCGTTCCACAAAGGATTGATTTTCTCTTGACATTTTTTCAGATCTGTGATTTATGAAGGAATCTTGTTTGAACTGGACCGTGTGGACTCCGATTAGCTCTGTGGAAACATTGATAAATTATTGATATTTATCTCAAATCTGTGTTTTCTTTACAACCTCATTGTAAAACTTGAACCAAAGATTTGATGCTTTTTGTTGCATTTTTGCCTTTCTGAGCCGCTGTTGTTTCATGCATGTGCTGGCGGGCAAACGGGCATGAATTTATTTGTAAGACTATCGCACGGGTGGTGTTTGCAAACTTGCAAATAAATACCCCCACCCTGCGAATTTTCCATGAAGATTATAATAGTGAACGCTAAAAAAGGGAAACTACGAGAATAGCGAACCTCTATTGCAAAAAAAATGACACAGAAATCAGATAGTTGTAAATGTGCCACTGGTTTTGCAGTTAGGTGAAGTTGCCATTGTCAAAGTTAATTTTCTAAGAATCCCCATAGTACCCTTGTCCCCATCTTCCTCCTACTTCCTCTTCCACCTCGCCAGTCAGCCAGATCCCACAGTTGCTGCCTAGCTAGGCACTGACGTGCTCACCGCTGAGCTGTCGCAGCTAACACTCCAACAAGGCAATTTTTTGTGGTAAGATCAAAACCCTCCTACAATTTCAGCTTATACGGACTTACAGTACTAGGAGGGCTTGTAAACCCCGAACTAAGCTACGAATTTTCTGATTATCCTATAAGCTGAAGCTTAGACCAAACAGACCTATCATATGTAACTCTTTTACAAGAATAAGCACATGAAATGAAGCAACAGAAAACCAAAAAAATAAGTAAACCATTTTTCGAAACTTGTACAAGAAATTATGAAAGTTCAGAAACAAGAACCTGAGCAACACTATTTGCCATGGGATACTTTGCAGTCTGAGCATAAATACGAGAAGGCCAAGATCCAGGTCCAGATTGACAAACTAAATCTGGTGAGCAAATGACAAATGGCCTGGATCAGATTTCAATGTAAAATCAACATATATAAGTCAAACAACAAACACGAATATTTAAATAATATGCTTATGACCTATGATTGTTAGTGTTACTGCCAGAGGCAGTTTTCAGAACAATAAATGCATGAAAACTAGTTTGTATCCATGAAATGTCACTAGTTCGCACTTTTTCACATTTTAGAAAAGGAATAATGTTTAAGATTGTTACCTGAACAATCAACATAACAAAAGGTTTCTTGTAACTAGGACAGGGCACCAGGCTACTATTGAGGATCCTAAAATTAAGAAGTCCCCGCCTCTACATATATGCAGAGACTCTGTGCATTCTAAACTTGGCAGCCCAAATTAACAGGATCAAAGTGTTCAAGAAAACCTATCTGATGGGCCATTTGCACAGCACATATCTCTATATAAGGAACCGAAGGCTATTCAAAATGCAACGCTAATTCTGATGAAAGCAGAACATATCTAGACATCAATGAACAAAGACTGCAGGACAATACTGAATGGTTGTTGCAGGCAGAAACATATTAATTAGCACATGACAACCTCAAATCTAGTCAATCAGAATATTCTACTATTCCGATAGTACATCCACTAAAACTAATGTCTCTT
This sequence comes from Phyllostachys edulis, assembly GCA_036346405.1. Taxonomy (NCBI): domain Eukaryota; kingdom Viridiplantae; phylum Streptophyta; class Magnoliopsida; order Poales; family Poaceae; genus Phyllostachys; species Phyllostachys edulis. The sequence goes on along the minus strand of CM070557.1, from coordinate 15,230,607 downwards.
GAAAATTACCAACTTAATTAATGACGCATCCAGCCTCCTTTTGGAACGGAATAGAAAAAATGGCACGCCTACCGCGCGAAAACACAGCGGTAGGCCACCTACTGCGCCCCACGTGCGCGGTAGGCAAAAAGCGCGACATTGTAGCTATGGGGGCACTGTTCAAACAGTGTTCGCATCATGGCGTGCTGTAGCACCAGTGCGAAAAGCACTGTTTCCGCCGTTGTTTGCCTGTCACGGCGATTTCGCACCGTTGAGGTGCCATTACCTTGTTTTTTTTTGGGGGGGGGGGGCTACTTTTTTATTTCACTTCAAAAAACGTGCCATTTTAGCCAAAAACTCGATGATTTCTTAGGAAACTTTTCAACAGATAAATAGAGTACATGAATATCATTTCATATGATACTACCAAATAAAAAACTTATCTTCAGCTCTTGCATTGACTTGAGTTGCACAAACACACAATTTCAAACAACTAAAAAGAGATAAGAAATAATACCAGCGCCCCCACTTCCAGAAGCTTCAATATTAATGAAAGCACCAATTGTGCTGTTCCATTTATGCGTCTTTATAAAACCATGTGCTCCCTGGTTAAGCAGCATCAAGGATAAGAGCAGGTAATTTCTTCACTGTGTATATTACATGAACTGATGGACAATCAACAGATATGAAAATGACACAAGTATTCTTTTTTTTTCTTTTAAATCTTTGTTAAATTCATTTGTTTACCACTTTATAATCCATAAGCAGGAAAAAATATTTGGCGGGATATCATGTGTTTCTTTTCTGTGATAGATAGATTGATAGCAGGATAGTCAACCCTATAAGGGAAAAAATTGAAAGTTAGCCTACCTTGGACGCCAATATTAGCTTAGACTAAGGTGCAGCCAATTAAAATCAGCACCTTCATTATGGACTATATCAAATGCCGCTCAGCTAAGCAACAAAAGATATTTTTGCCAAAACAACAAAACCACAAAAACTTCTCTTTTCTATTTATTCATTATATCATGTGGTTTTGCAAATAAGGTCTAACAGTCAGGTGATAAACTGATAATTGACAGTCACATACCAAAAGAAAAAGTTCTTCTGCACCATTGAAAAGGAAAACCACCGGCCGAGGAGGAACCCACCCAGAATCAATGATGAGTCGTGATAGCTCAAGCATAGATGCTGGACAAGAAATATTCCAAAGATACATCATGCCCGATGAAAGTCTGCATAATAAGAAACACATTTGTTCTGACGAAAAATATGTTGTACTTACCAACACAAGAACCACAGTCTGCTGCACCAGGAGATCCAAGTGGACTGTCAAAATGTCCATTCAACAACAAGGATGGATCATCATCTTCTGAAACATTTGATGAAATCCTGTAATTAATTGTTCTATCTTAGAGAATAATTTGTTAAAAATATTCTTCACGGGAAAAACAATATCCAAAACAAAGTAGGTTGCCATATCAATCAGTTAGCATTGCGTAACACCGGACCCAAGTTGAGGTGGCTCATGTATGTTAGTGGTAGATTTGATACCACAATTGGATGTTTAGATGAGTTACGACAAACAAACCATGGGGAACCATCGATACAAATCGGGTTAAGTGTTGGTATGGGCTGCATGTAAGTAATTAAAAATTTAATACTAGGCCAGTCAATCAACCAGCCTAGAGACTGGTATGGCACATAGCTCACTTGGAGGGTGCCCTCCTCAGGAAAACTGATGACACTGGTTCTGCTCCTCCCCAACGCAGTGTGCAGTTAAGATATTATTTTACTGTTTGTGTGTGGGTACTGGATGGGGTGGGGGGTCACGTGGGAAGACCCACCATGGAAAGTCACAGTGAAGATAGACGGGGGCTACCGGTGAGGAAGGGGAAGAGAGAGAGACTGGGACAAGCTGCCTAGTGGATCTGGTGTGTTCGTTGATCATGGCTGCTGATGTTTTATCATTTCATGAGAAATTAGTGAAAAGGCGGAGAAAGTAGAGCTATAGGGTGCATTTGGATGGTAAAAATGACTTGTGGGGTGGTGGATTTACCCCCATTTTTTTATAAAATGATCTAAGAGGTAAACCAGGATGGACTTGGCTCTGGTTCTGTTTTTTTCTTGTTCTGCCGGTTTTGTTCAGTTTTAGTTACCAAGCTTGAAGACGACGACTGTACAGGCAAACAGTGGCATGGCATCTTAATTAACATTATAAACTCTACACTAAATTGAGATATGCTTACAAATGCATAATATAGGTAAATTTTAGAAATGAGTCCACTTTACACCCTTGAACTATGGCCCGAGTCCTAAAAACACCTTTAACTACAAAAACCATTCACTTTACACCCCACCCCCCAATTATTAAAACCGGAGCAAATCACCCCCTTACCCTAAACCACCCTGATTTTGAATGACGTGGCGTTCACATGTACATATTCTGCTGACGTGGCGTCCACATGTACATGGTGGAAATGAACTCTACAACCGTTCTCTCTCTCAGATGCCGAGCCAGACCGCCGCTAGTGCTCTCCGACGCGGGCAAGCAGACGCCGGCGTCGACCGAGGCCCTGGCTGCCGCGTTCCACCTGTCCAAAGCCGACCTGGAGTGGTTCGCTCAGAAGCCGTCGCTTTTCTCTCCCTCCCGCGGGGCGGCAAGCCTGAAGGTGGCGGTCTACGCAGGCCATAATGGGACCACCTGTGGCGTCACCTCTGGCCGGCTACTCGGCAAGGCCACTATCTCGCGTGAGCCGCTCCAACCCGGGCGTATGGCTCATCCTCCGGCCAGCCGGCGACGGCGCGTGGGAGCCGTGGGGCCGCCTCAAGTGCTGGCACGCTGCCAACTCACGTGCCCATGCCGTGCTGCCGTGCCGAGCACATCGCCTCCCCCTCTACTTAAGCCACGCCCGGCCTCCTCTCGTTCCTCTTGCTTCTCCGCTGAGCCATTTCCCTATCTCCTTCTCCACTTTCTCCCCTTCTCCAAGCTCTATTTGAGCACAATCCCGAATGACAAGCGCCGGCCGCCGAGCCTAATTCGTCGTTCCAGCCACATTGGCGAACTCCGGCCACCCCCGACCGCGTCACGCTGTGTCCCACCACTCCAAGAACCGAACCCCTCAACCAATTTGAAGCTACCACCACCGGAGCGCCGCACACCTTCCTTCTTCTCCGGGTCCGACCAGTTCCACCACCACCATTTGCCGCGCCTCCTCCAGCGAGCCCCAGCTCGATTCCTCTCTACATGAGCATCCCCTAGACTCCCTTTACCTCCCCCTACCGCTCACTCCCTCTCTTCTTCCCCGTAGGTCGCCGCCACCATCGGCTTACCCCTCGCCGCCCCGGGTCGCCGTCGCCAGCTCGCTCCGGCCTCTCTCCGCCTCCACCGATCGGCTTGGTAAGCTCCCCACAATCCGCCGGTGCCCATGCTCTCGCTATCCTAGCCCCTACCCCATCCGAGCGCCGCCGCGCCCTTTCCCCTCCACGTCCGGCCACTGCATGCTGCCTCTAGCCCGCCACCATCCACCTCTGGCCGAGCCACCACTGCCCTCCGGTTCACCTCCCCTCCAGGTTCCCATTTTCGCCACTCCCAGCCACCGCCGTCCACCCACTCGCTGGCGACGAGCGCCGCTCCGAGCTACCCTAAACCTCCTCTGCTTCTGCCCTTCTCTGAAGTCCCTGTGCATCCCATTCTTTGTGACTGACAGTAGGACCCACTCGAAAAACCGGCTGACAGTGGATGCCACGTCAGGGAGAAACCGGGTGGTTTCGGCCGGAGGGGGTTGGATGAGATGGTATTGGCAGTTGGAGGGTGTAAACCAAACGGTTTTAGAGTTCAGAGGGTATTTTGGACTCTCCGCAAAGTTCAAGGGTGGAAAGTGGACTTATTCCTAAATTTTATTATGCATAGGAATGAACAAACATGAAAACTAGACCATTGTTGTTAAGTCGCGCGCTAGTCGACAAGTCGGCACACAGCCTCCGACTAGAGTCATCAACTCGACTAGGAAGGCTAGTCGTCGGACTTCTTGATTAGTCGACTGATGCTAGCCACACGACCGGTGCATGAAAGGAGGCGGCAATGAACAAGGGAGGCGCCATGAGGTGGGGTGGCGCCAAGGCAAGGAAGGCGGTAACAAAATGGGCGGCGTAGCCATCCCTTCCGACACACAACCACCATCAGTCTCCCCACCGCTTCTCACTCCTTGTCGCCACCGCTTCTTCCCTCCTCACTGTTGCTGCTTGCTTCTTCCCTACTCTCCCTTGTGCCGCTTCTTCCCCGCCTCACCTCCACCGCCGCTTCCTGCTCTCCCCTGCCTCCGCCGCTTCTTCCCCTCGCCGTTGGCCGCTTCTTGCCCTCCCCTGTCACCGCCAGTCACCGTCGACCCCAGCCTCGGTTGAGCACTCCTCTCCTTCTCTCCTTCCTCTGCTCCTCTCTTGCGTTGTGCTCTGCTCTGCTTTCCTTCCTCCCCTCTCTCTCTCTGTTTTGCGTTGTGCTCGACTTTGCTCACTCATGCTCTGTTTTTCTCTGTGGTCTGCAGTAGTACTAGTAGTAGTAGCAGCAGCAGCAGCTGTAGTAGTAGCACTAGTACTAGTAGTGGTAGTAGCAGCAGGCCAGCAGCTTAGCAGCAATACTTCCTAGTGTGCCGACTAGTTGTGGCTAGTCGCGACTAGTCGGTTGACTAGTCGACAATGCCACAAGTCGGCCCTCTTGTGACTCGACTCGACTTTACGACTTAATAACCTTGAACTAGACCATCGTGAAAAGAAGTATTAAGCTAAAAATGAAATGTTTTTTAACTTGGGGAAACAAAATCATGTGATATTCTATAAAGCACCTCATAACAATATTCTTGTGATTCCTGTAGCCTAGAGTTACTCTGTGACGCAAAAACATCATGCTGAAAGAGCCATTAACAAGTGTTTCCTCAACCTCTATTCTGCAAGGAAATAAAGGCAAAGTCAGTAACTGATGACAAACAGAACAAAAAATAACTAAAACTTGTTCTTTCAGTTGAATAGATCCAGCACCAGGTTTTTTTTCAGTGGTTCATAGTAGGGACTAGTGAAACATGTATATTAGGAGCTAATTTCCCAGTTTTTTTTGTAGAAACTACTTCCCCAGATTTTTACACTTATAATTCGACCCCACAGGGTGAAGATCCTGGATCCACCATTGATTCATTTGTCTAATATCCTGAACAGTTACTTTTGACTACGTAAAATTGATTCAACATGGACAGTCAATCCAATGATCAGTGCATGCACCACCCAAAAGTACCACTTCCATAATGGTGACTTGGCCAGTAGGCCCGGTTGAGTTTAATTTCAGCTATTTCAGCCAAGTCACAAGCCATTGCTAACTCCTGGTCCAATGTAGCAATGCAATGCTAAAAAGATGCCAGAAGCTGCCGTCCTTCCTACAGATTGGCCAATCAGAGGGCTTCAAATGGTAACTCGAAGCAAGAATGATCTGGTCCTACTTCATTGTCTTGTTTGGACCACATCTTTCCGTACTTGTTCTGTTCCTAAGAGGCTAAGACAAATCACCACAGCATCCCACGGAGGCACGGACGAAATAAAGTCCAGATACCAGGTAGCATTGGAAGCTAGCAAAGCCTACGAAAGCAAAACTCTGTCTAATCCCAACTTTAATTGATCTCAAATTCTCAATTCAATGCGTGCTTGGGAAGACATTCCAACACCCTCACGAATCCACATCCGAGAAAACCAAAATTAACTCGCTTCGAGATCAAATATCACGACCCAATCTTTAGCACCCAGAGCAGGCATTCCAACAAACACTTCGTGGACGGTTGGTTTAGTCACCGCCAATAAACATGCAGGGAAGGAAAAGATGAAAGGAAAGAAAAAAAAAAAGGAGCTTATTCCAGATTCACCTGTACTCCGGCCCAGCGCGCGCGGCGAGCCCCTCGAGCTGCCCCTTGATGTACTGCGCCGCGGCCTCCAATCCCGGGCTCCCCTCCTGCAAGAACGACAGCAAATCCATCTATTATGCAAAACGACCGGAGGCCACAGCCAGCGAGGGACGCAGAGGCAGGGGAGGGCGGACCTGGCGGCCGGGGATGTCGACGGCGAGGCGGCGGAGGTGGTCGAGCGCGCGGCCCTCGGAGAAGGCGCCCAGCGGCGCGTCGGGCCCCAGCGGGGCGACGTGGCGCATGTGGATGACGCGGTAGACGAGGAGGGACATGGCACCGTAGAGCGCAGCCAGGGCGAGCAGCACGCGCGCGGCCTCCGCAGCGCCTCCAACGCGGCCGCCCGCAGCGGGCCGCCGGCGCGACGCGGGGTGGCCATCGGTTGCGGCGGTGGCTCGGTGGTCAGCCTCGGCGGCGCCGCTGCGGTTGTCGTGACGTCCTCGTCTGGTGCGCGTATGCCGTATGGGGTCGTGGGTGCTCGTGACTTGTGTTGTTGCTGTGAATGATTTGATTTGGGCCTGGTGGGGTGGCGGCTTTGGAGTTGGTGGCGGCTTTTGGGTTCGTAGGTTCGTGCGGGTGCGGGTGCGGGTGCGGGTGCGGAAATTTTGACTCGGGGAGGTGGCCGGCCAGGGAACTTTTTTATTAATTATTTTAAAAAAAATAATTTTAAAGGTAATCTTCTGGAAACTTTATTTTTAATTTTAACCTTTTTGTCGCGTCATTAGTAGCGTGACAAAATAACATCACGTCATAGAATAAGTCCACTAAAATAGCACTTTTAGTGTGACCAAATAACACTGTTACGCCACAAGTTTGTTCAAATACGGACTGACGTGATAGTGCTGTTTTGTCACGTCACGGATAGTGGCGTAATAAAAGATGTCAAAATTGGAAATAAAGTTTGCGGGAGATTAATTTTAAAATAAAATAAAAAAAAGCTTAATTAATAAAAAAATCCCGACTAGGCGTGTTTGAACGGGGAGCCGGAAAGTCCAGCAATGAGACCTGTTCTTCTTGTTCAGACGTATGAAAATTATTTCTAGAAGGCGAGAATGCACATGTTCGAAGTAAGGAATACACGCATCGAGAAAAAAAAATGAGTATGGGCCTACCAAAGCATTATATAATCCAACTACTACGTCAGTGTTTGGTTCAACACTCTAATCGTACTCTTCACAAAACAAGTCGTCTCAGAACAAGTTGTTTTAGAATATGTATAGCTAAACTTTTAAAATTTTGACTATTGATATCTTTTTATATTTTTAGATTGGATACATGAAAATTATATGTGTAGATTCGTCTCGAAAAGTACTTTGATAATATTATAATTTTATTAGATTTTAAATATATATTACAATAGTAATTGGTGGTTAAAGTTGTATTTTGATGACAATGTCGATATCGAAAATGACTTTTTTTAACCAAAAGAAGTAATCGAAGGGAATAGGTAAAAACTTTCCACTAAAGAATGGTTTTCAATACCATTATGGTGTTTAGTTGAGGGTGCTGCACAAAGACTTCATTAGTGATTCGATTAGGGAGGACGACGAGGTGGAGATGGAAGAATATATGTGCATCTCGATGATCGGCGGGGGCAGAGGCTGCCCACCAGTGTCACGTTCATGTCACCACCAGGCATGGCCAGTGTATGGCGGCGGGGTGGAGGGCGGCGACTGTTACATGACGGGATGGGGGGTGAAAGGCGGTGCACGGTTGTGTGCCAGCGAGAATGACTGGATATGAGGACACAACCAGATCTGGAACACCCCGCTCGCCGTCAGCTGCTTGTATGGACAAAGACACCAGCTTTTGGGAAGACGATAGGGCACAGCCTACTTGGGGAAGGTGGCAGTGCTTGCTGGCCGAATCTGCCTCCTCCTTGCCAGGCGCACTCGAGGCCCAAGCTGCTCCAGCTGCCATGTGCTCGTTGGTCCATCCAGCCTCCGTCGCATGCTCGCCGGTCCTGTCGACACTGTTGCACCCTGGGACGTAGGGCTGAAAAAATAGCTCGAGGCTCGTGGCTTGACTCGGGCTCGTCACGGCTCGGCTCGGCTCGGGCTCGGCTCGTGAATTTTCGAGCCGAGCCGAGCCCACCTTTTGGCTTGGTGAAAATTCGAGCTGGGCTCGTGAGCTTTTTTGGCTCGGCCCAGCCTAGGCCCACGCAACCGCCTCTGTCACCGCTATAACCCCACCGGTGATTTCGATTCATTTCATTCCTCCCAATGCCAATCCCCATCCGCCTCCAATCCATTCGTCTCCCCATCCACCTCCGACGCCGCCGGCGACCTCCACCTGCCGCCGCTCCTCCACGGCCTGCACCCTCATCTTCGACCGCCTCCCCCCCACCCCTAGAGACCTCCCGGGCGACGACCTCCCGCCTCTCCGCTCCTCCGCCGCCTCCCCGACCTCCCACCTCTCCGCCTCCACTCCTCCGCGCTCCGCTCCTCCTCCTGCCAGCAGTCAGCACTGTCCTCATCGACCACCGAGGCGTGGGCGGAGTCCGCGAGGGAAGCGGCTCGCTGTGTGGTCCTGTGGAGGTGCTCAGGTCGAGGCGTGGAGCTGCGGGTGGATGCCGGGTCCTCTACTTCGCTCCCAGCGCCGGCGACGACGTCGATACGGTGGACCTCCGCCTCGATCGGGCGCTCCACCACCGCATAACCGCATCCTCCGTAGTCCGCACCGACGCGACGCCATCGTCTCCAACTCCCTCCTCACCCTCTACTCGAAGTGCCGCACCATGGCCGCCGCGCAACGTGTTCGACGTCGCCCCTTCAACCACACTGCTGCTCTGATTGTTGAATCTGTTGAGTGTTGATTGAATGGATGCACCGACATCGATTTTGTGATTTTGTTGATTGGATTTTGAACCGATTGTTGAATATGTTGAGTGTTGATTGAATGGATGCCTGACCCTAATTGCTGCGGCGTTTGCGCGATTGAAGTGTTGAATCGATGCAGTGCGAGCGTCTGTGCAGATTTGGGCTCGCGAGCTCAAACGAGCTGGCTCGAGCCTGAACATGAGCCGAGCCAAGCCCCCTTTCTAGCTCGTTTCTGAAACGAGCCGAGTCGAGCCGATCCTACTGTTCATCCGAGCCAAAACGAGCTTGGCTCGGCTCAGCTCGTTTCCACCCCTACTAGGGCGGATCCAAAAAATAAAGCTATTGGGATCACCATAACCTAGCTTATCTTCTACCTTAGAGAAAATACAAATTTGGCTATGGTACATTAGGATCATTAAGGGTAAATAGTAAGAGGATATATGGGTTGGATTGGGTCTCATTGGAGTCACAATGACCCTAACGAAAGTATACTGGATTCGCCTCCTGCACCACCTCTTTGAATGGCCAAGCGATGCCACTGCACCACCCTCTTGCCTCACGCCCTCACTGGTCGCCGCAAGGAGATGAGAATTAATGTGGAGAAAATTGCACTGTAAGTCCCTAAACTTGTGAGGTTGTGTCACTTAGCCCCTTGAACTTGCGCTTTACTTTCTTGGGCCTCTGAACTTGCGAGGTTGTGCCACTTAGTTCCCTGAACTTGTGTTAAAGCGAAGTCCATCGGATGCGATGCCGGCAACTTCATCCCCTCCGAGTTCGGTGGACTTGTCGCCGCTTCGTTTCGGTCGTGTTCATCGTCATCGTCACCTCACTAACCAAAACAGATTCTTCGGGCCCGGGAACGCACCGTTCTCACGTCTTCGCCGGAGCTCCACCGTCGCAACTTGCCGCCGCCCTCGCCATTCCCTCTTCTGAGTCGGTCGTGAGAAAGAGAAGTACATTCCCAGTGCCATTTGGTCATTTGCTAATAGAAAAGGCTTATTCACCCTGCACGAAGTACATTTGGTCGTTTGCTAACAGAAAAGGCTGAGCTGCCGAATCACCGTGAGAGAGAGAGAGAGAAGTAGTGTGCCCTTGTTTTGGCACTCGAAATGTACTTCACTCTCTCATGACCGACTCAGAGGAGGCAAGACAAAAGCGGCGGCAAGCTACGATGGTGGAGCTCCGGCGAAGATGCAAGCACGATGTGTTCCTGCATCCGAAGAATCCGTTTTTGTCGGCGTGAGGTGACGGGGATAATAAACACGACCGGAACGGGGCGGTGACGAGTCCACCGAACTCGGAGGGGATGAAGTCACCGGTATCGCATCCGACGAATTTCGCTTCGACGTAAGTTCAGAGAGCTAAGTGACACAACCTCGCAAGTTTAGAGGGCTGAGAAATTAAAATGCATGTTCAGAAAACTAAATGATACAACTTCGTAAGTTCAAAGACGTAGTGCAATTTTCTCATTAATGTGAGGGGGAGAGAGACAGTGACGGGGGGCCCACTCGCAGAGCTAATATCGGGATCAGATCGCATCCAATCTGGACGGTATCACAAAGAATAAACAATGCATTTACCTGTAATAATCTGTTTACGCCGTGAAAACTCCGAACCTAAAAACGCTACACGTATTAGGTTGTTTTTAGTTTCACAACCGGAGAACGAAGTTAGATCCCATTGGCAGCTCACCAGGCCCACAAGTCCATTCGTAACACCAGTGCCACTAGCTTAGGGATGGGTAAAACCCCTATAATACATGGAGGTGGGTATGTTTATAGTTTTGTGAGCACAGATACGTAGGTGGGCGCAAAGCTCTGTCTAATGGGTAAACGGGTAAGGGCATTGTTGACCCCCATCTGTGCTTGCTTCAGCCGCTTACCTGTCAAACACACCGCTTACCTGTCAAACACACTAATAGGTGGGCCCACGAAGAAAACCCTCCTTTGTCCTGCTCCGTGGCTCTCAACTCTCTGCCTGCTGCTCCTCCAGCGTAGGGATTTGAAGCCATATGCTCATCCACCACCTACCTCTTGTGTGGTGGTGCCGCCACCGTCGGGATCTAAAACCGGCGCCAGGAGCTGAAGCGGTCACCGTGAGGTCTCCCCTTAGAGAGAATACCTTCACATGGAAATATATTTATGTTAGTCTAAGGTGCCAAATGTTATAACAATTCTGATCTAAACTAGATGATCAAAACTAACAGAATTGTATATGCAGTAATTGCAACACCTATATAATTTGTAAACGCGGAAGTGTACCTGATGATGACGCTATTGCCGATGAAGAATTTGATCTGAAGTAGTAGATGAACAATTGTTCTGTCTATCTAGGGTTTGGTCTTTCCCAGCAAGAGGTAAGCCACAAATTTCAACTACAGATGGGGATAGGTGGTATGGCATGAGTTACCCTGCTATGAGGACCTGACCCTTATTTATAGCCTTTGGTATGGAATCCTATCCCGTCTCATAATTAGAGATAGATTCCAAATAGGTCTCTACACACATTTAAAATCCAAGTCCATATTTATCCTTAAAAGATACTCGGCTCTTAATAAATACTTTATTTGATCACTTTATACTTTTAAGCCAACCAAAATATGTATTAAACTCATGTAGGTCCACATAACGGGAAATTAATCCAACACCAAAGGCCCCGCTAACATAGGGGTAAATATATGGGTGACCTTGGGAAAAATATTAGATGGTTTACCATACATTGAAGGGCGGAGCTAGGAAAACAAATATAGGAGGAGCCAGACATATGCCGAACCCGGGAGCGAAGAATCCCGAATTATCTGTGTATTCCACACTAGTTCCATTATCAGTAGCTAGTGTACACAGTCAAACAAGAGATGATAACACAACCATAACACGCGATGCATTCAAAATAATTTAAGTTTGTTACAAAAGGACATAAAGCCAGAAAGCAAAATACAGTGGAAGCAAAAGCAGCAAGGTCGACCACACAATTCGCCATAGGCAATCGTCTGGAGGTGTAGCCTAGTCATCCAAGCTCTCGATCTCCTCGTAGCACTCTACTCCTGCTCAACAAGGTATTAAGCAAGGTGAGCACAAACAACCGTGCTCGCAAGTTACACCCAATTAACAGAGTTATAATACATGCATGGATATATCAAGGGAAGGCTTATAGAGTTGATTTTGCATAAAACGATGTTTCTTTTCAAATACTTGTGCTAAGTTCCAAAGCAGTCTATTCCATAACTAAAATTCATTTTCTAAAACTCAAGTTTTATAGTCAGTTAACATTCATCAACGAGTGGTGAAGGATACCCTCCTATCACAAGGCATACCGCCCAAATTCCCAAACTGGATAAGAAATCTAACATCCATTTGGTAAAGTCTTTTGAAAATAAAACCAAAATCTAACTTGGAGTGGCTTTGCTAGCATGTCCATGACCATGGACACGGCTATTCGAATAGTTTTACACTATGCAGAGGTGTACAGCTTTACCCACACGACATGACTTCTCTAGTTTGTTTGGCATCCGTCGCTAACACTGCTCATTATCTTAGGTGAGCAGTCTAGAGCATGTGACAAGGCCTTTACAAAGTGTCATTCCACCGCAGCCTCGCCTCGCTAAGGTTTTGCTTCCATTGGGCTAACCACCCGTCGGATTTAAGCCCCCTCTTGCGCCAGGTGGGAATACATAAAAGTAGGTCGTAAAAAGACACCTGCGCAACCGGATGACACGACCACGATAGAATATTACAAATTAGTTGGTCAGGTCCCTCCCATTCGAGATATGTGGTAGTACGGAGAGGCTTAGCAAAATACGCTCGAAGACCGATCCTTAACAAACTTGGGCGACTTTCAAAAGAACCATGGGCCTCGATCATAGAAATGAATCGATTCCGTGCATAAACATGCACCCATCCAAACATCCAATTCGTCCAAGTCCAAACCAGATTTTATTTTGTTTAACAAGTCAAATCATTTTATAAATTTCTATGGTAAATACAATACCATAGAATTGTTTTCAAATCCTATTTGAACTTTGGCTAAATTTTCCAAATTAAACATTTTTTGTCTAAGCATATTGATTTTCAACATGTTCTAGCCGTACTAGTGTATCGACTAGATTTTCCACTAAGGTATCAAGGAATGACCAATCTAATAGCAAAGTTTGGCTATACAAAGAAATTAGGAATAACTATAAAGTTTAAAACAGGAATTTGAACTACTTGAATTAAAATAGCATGCAATAATAATTTGAAACGGAATTTAAATAATTTAAAGTACTGGGATTCTATATGATCAAAGGTGTAACTTGTCTTGCTCAAACACTTGAGGATTCACTTCTTCGAGATACTCGGGTTCCCCAGAGTTGTCGAAATCTACACGTGAAAACAGAACAAATTCAAATAAAACTCAAATAAATCCAAAAGAACTCTAATTCAAATAATTTTAGAATAGGAAGCTAGATCTTGATTAAAGATGGATTTAGAAATTTGAATCGCTCAAATCAGAGCTCGAACGAAGGAGAACGGGCTCTCGAAAGTTTTGAAGTCACAAGGTCGGAAGGAGGTTCGACTACCTGGTCGAAGGAGGTTCGACTATAGGTGGTCGGAAAGAGGTTTCGACTACAGGTGGTCGAAGGGAGGTTCGACTACAGGTGGTCGGAAGGAGGTTCGACTACAGGTGATCGGAATGACTACCTGGTCGAAGGAGGTTTGACTACAGGTGGTTGGAAGGACTACCTGGTCGGAAGGAGGTTTCAACTACAGGTGGTCGGAAGGACTACCTGGTCGGAAGGGGGTTTCGACTACTCGACACGGTCGAAGGAACGCGGTCGAAGGAAGAAATAAGGATTCGACTGCTCAACGCGATCGAAGGAAGAAAGAAGGATTCAACTGCTCGACGCGGTCGAAAGAAGACAAGAGAGAACATGTCATGGAAAACTCACCAAGACCGAGAGAGAAACTGGAGGAGGTGGTTGGAGACGGCGAACGACGGTGGAGAAGCTCGCGGTCGAAGGCGAAGAAGAACGGCGATGAAGGGGGCGACCGAGACTGAAGGAGAAGAGGAAATGTGGCGGCTTTGGCTGCCACACGGGCACTGACATGGGCGAGCAGGCGAGGAGGTGCGCCTGGGTAGGCCACGACCTTGTGAAGCCAACGACGAAGACCACGTCGGCGAAGAAGCTCTGACGACGGCGCTAGCTCCGGCCGGCGATGGAGAAACTTGAAGCACTGCAAAACGGGGCATGAGAGAGAGAGGGAGAGTGAGCTGAGGGGAAAATAGCAGGGGGCAAAGGGCTCCCTGGTGCTCCATTTATAGCAGCCGAGGAGGAGGAGGAAGGGACCTTGCCAACATGGGCGCCTAAGCGAGGACGAGACAGGAGCAGGTGGGGAGGAGAAAAAACACAGGGGGTTGGTGCGGTGAAAGACGGGTAAGAAAATGCGCCTGCTACCGAGGAAGGCAAGGGAGAGAGTCGCGCTGGGTGACGACTTTTGCAGCGGAGGTGATGGCATTTAATGTGCGAGGACTTTTGCGATGGTCGTGATGGTGACCAGGCGAGGAGGAGGCTGACAGGCGGGGCTGGTCGAAACCTGGCGACTGGTCGAGACCGAGAGGGTGGTCAAAACCGAAGAGCTGATCGAGATCGAAAGCCTGGTCGACAACGAGAAGGTGTTCAACACACGGGGAGAGAAAAAGAGATGGGCCAAGGGGAAATCGGAACAACAAAGAACATGGATTTTAGACACCAGAGAACTCCAATAAACTCGGAATAAACCAAAATTTTGAGTTAGTTGAAGTTCGATTAATTCATATTAAATTGCTTTTAATTTCCAAAATTTAAAGTTAAACTTTAGAGATTTAACAAAACCAAATGGTTATTTTTATTTTAAAACTTTCAAAAAGCCCTGAAAACTGGGATGTTACAACACATATGACTACTCTATCGCACTATACACTCAAGAAATCGTTGTGATGCGAATAGACTACACTAGCGAGCAATTAAAAAATTTACCACATAAACCAAAAAGTCATACGAGTAAGAGATCATGGATCGTTACCACTAGACGTGCAGTGCAACGGAAGAAGAGTTAGAGCAGTCTAGTTCAACGTCGTGCGCATCGATGTAGTGAAATTAGTCGAACGTCCAACGTCCTTGGCAGTCGATCGTCTCCTCCAGCAGCCTCTTGTGTTCTCTACTGTAACATTTCAAAGTTCTGTTGCCAATTTTAAAATTAATAAAATATTATTTTATTGGATTTCCTGAGTTTTAAAACAATTTTATTGTTTCTCTTGAATTTCCTAGGTTTTAAAAAGTCAAAAATAAAATTTATTGAGTTTACTGAGTTTTTATTGGGTTTAAAGTTAAAAAGAAAAACTAAATTAGTTTCTTGATTTTCTGGATTTTAAGAAGGTTTTTCCCATTTTTCAGAAACTTAAAATAAACTATGTGCAAAAATAAAAGCTAACTTTAAGTTGGAAATAATTTTATTAAATTCCAAAATAACACCCATATTTGAAGGCCTTTTAGAAGCTTTAAAAATAAAATAAACCATTTGATTTTTTTGGGTCTCTTGGATTTTCTCCAAGTTCCTTGTTGTTCTCGCAACCCGATTTATTCTATTTCTTTTCTGTTTTCCCAAAAGTTATTTTATTTATTGGAAAATTAATTTTAAATTATTTAATTAAAATTGGGGATTCCTTTTGAAGCTTTAAAAATGAAAATAATCATTTGGATTTTATCGATTTAATTTAGAGCTTAAAATTGAATTTTTGAAGGAAAAACATTTTAAATGGCTAAAATAAACTTCAAAAAATCCAAAACTATTTTATTTGATCTATTCAAGTTCCAAAGTATTTTATAAAATTTTCTCGTATTTTCGGATTTATTTATTTTCCGGATTTATTTCTTTATTCCCTTCTTTTCTTTCTATCTCCTCCCTTTTTCTTCCTGGTCATCTTCCCATTGGAGCACCTGCCGCCATGGGCATCCATGCCACCAGCTCCCCTACCACCTCTACTCCTCCCCCCATGACCTGCCAACCACGCCCTGGCCCTCCTGCTCCCAACCGCCCCCGCCCATGCCCTCGCCTCCCCACGCCACGCCCATGCCGCCTCTCCGTCCGTCTTGTTGCCCATTTTCATGTCATCCCAGGCTCGCTCTCTTCCTCCGAGCCCCTCTCCCCCTTTAAAACCCCAGCAGCTCCCCCTCCTTCCTCCTCTTCCCCTCTCCTTCCCTCCCCTCCCCTAGAGCCGCGCCAAGCCCCAACTGAAGCTCCACCGAGCTCTAGCTCCTCCCCGCCGGCCATGGCTGCCGTGGAGCCGCCTCCCCGGACCTCCCCAACCTCGCTACACCTCCCCCAGGCCGGCGTGAACCTCGTGCTCGTGCCGCTTTGGCCCGGTTGCCGCCAAAATGCCGTCGCCCCGTGCGCCCACTACCGCTCGTGTGCCTCCTCCTCAGACATGCCGCCTCAGGCCACCAGACCACCACCGCCACTTCCCTCCTTCCTCGGCTCAGGCACTTGCTTTGCCCATCGCCTGACTCTTCCCGCCGCCCCTGCCATGTGGCAGCTCCCATGAAGCTTCCTCCTCCCCTGCGTCTCCTCTGCATTTGCTCTCTAGAGAAGAAAAGCTCCTGCTCCATGACATGTGTGGACCCCCATTGTCACTCTCTCTCATTTCCTCTCTCTTGGTATCACTTACAAGTGGCCCAAGGATGTCATCCTCCCTCATCTCTTTCCTTCCTCCTTGTCTCACCTCCAAGTGGGCCCATGTTGACATATGCATTTGCTTGCATGAAAAAAAACATATTCCAGTATATTCCTTCCACTCTCTAATTTCTATCATTTCATGTGATTATCAACTTTCTGGACTATCGTTCTCCTTCATATGAAGTCCGATTACGTCGATTCTCGTTCCTAAATTCATCTAAAGGCGATATCTTTCTTTTGGTGCTAATTTAATTATTTTCGGATTTTATTTGGAATTGTTATATTTATTTGGCTCGTTTCGCGTATAGATTACGACGACTTCGGAGAACCGGATTTCAACACTTCTCCGCATTTCAACGTTGTTTCAGAATAACAACTAAATAAGCAAGGCAAGTGTGACGACCTTCTCGGAATCAACTGGGAACCGGGCTTTTTTTTTGAGCTGCGGTACTACGGCACGAGGAGCGGCGAGACGCTTCGATTCATCTGAGAGGAGGTCCACCAGACCTCCCAGAGGTCTTCAAGACCTCTGGAGGTCTTAACCGCCCGCCGAGCCGATCCCGAACAACAGAGCTAGCTCGCGTAGAATCACTTTGGTGTGATCACAACCACAAGGTCAAGACAAGAGATGAAATAGACAAATTAAACTTAGTATTAAACAAGTCCTTATGGTCCAAGCTTGATTACAGAAGGTTTGCCACTTGGGCTTATGAACCGACAACAAAAAAACCTTGACAGCCGAAACACCAGAACATTTAGAGGCCAAACGGCAAGCCCACAGGCTGTCGAGTGGAGGACGTCCTAGGCAGCGAAGTCATCAAAGAAGTCCTCTTCAAAGAGGTTTGAGCTTCCTTGCACTAGGTCATCTTCATACACTGCTTTGACATAGGGCTTAGAGCCATGAGTACTTTGAATGTACTCAGCAAATCACAGGGGAACAATTATGCAAATAGTAATCATGCAAAGGCTTACGGAGGAAGGTCAGTATGGTTAGTTCATAAAAGCAATATTTGGCGATAATTAACATAATAGATTTCAAAGCGAGTTAAAACAATAATACATAATTACATTGTTTGAAAAGAAGGGAGTGAGCATCCACTAACATCTAAACCACTCGGGGGAGGTCTGGTTGCACCTATAGCCAGGACCTCTCCCAATACCTCTCTAGAGCACCAACTCTAGAGCTCAAACCCAGCACCTGGACCACATCTTGAGCCAGCCATGACCCTCTAAAGCCGGCCAAGGTCTCTTGAGGCAAGGCCACGACCTCTCAGAAGAGTCCGAGCAACACCAGTTCTCAAAAGCTATCCCTTGCACCATTTTCACTGGGTATTGTCCATGAACAAGGACTTGGCTATTCGAATAGATTTTACACTCTGCAGAGGTGTACAACTTTACCCACAGTCCATGTTCTCTCTAGCGGGACGGGTTCCGGGAAGACCCTTGCTCACTTCCGAAAGTGGCGATCTAGAGCGCGCAAGGCCTTTACAAAGCTTTGAACTGGCTCGGAGCTGCCCGCTAAGATTTCACATTTCCCCCCCTTTGGTCTAGAAGTCTGCAGGGTTATGGGGTGCCCCCTCTTGCGCTAACGAATCAACACGCTCATCCAAAACAGCCCCAAGCCATCTCATTGTTAATTATTCAGCCCCGACCACCCCCATAAAGTGATCTTGTGGTTGCACTGATTGGCCCAGATCAACGGAACACAAAGTTAAGTCCTTAATTGTGCTCGAGCAAGACTTCCACAAACCCGTGTGCAAAGCACCCACTTCTCCTCCCGCCTTCTTGCCCAAGCAAAACCAATTGGGTTCAACCCGGCCACTGGACCACCCAGTCCTGGCTCAAACAGTTATTAGGGTGATCTCGCACCACAATCAACACAACTTAGGCATCCCGCCATAGTCGCTATGATGGCGGCGACCACGATTCCATAGATCATTAGTCAAGATTATTAATTGATGAAGCATGATTCACGAGACCCACGGTTCTATAGCAAGGCTAAGCATAAACTAGCGGTCCCATGTTGGCAATAACAAAAGATACCAACTAAAATACCCAACCTAAAGTTTCCAAAGGGAGTATGTCAACATGTCCAGCAGCAAGTCCAAAGGAGGCATAATATCAAGTAAGAAAGAGTAGCTACTGCTCAAACATTTTTATATAAAAGTAGCCATGCATGATAAAGTAAAACAAAATATATTTGAAAGACTAGGTTCAATATGATCAAGGGCTGTGACTTGCCTTGCTCAAAGCCTTGAGCTTCTTCCTCCCCTTCACAGAACTTTGGCTCCTCACGGTCTTGGCAATCTACACGGCGAAAACCAAATGACTCAAATAGAGCTCCAACAAGAACCAAAAAGAAACTCCAAATAAGCTCAAATACAAAACCAACAGAAAGGTTGGGAGGTCAAGAGGAGGTCCCAAGAGCTTGCTGGAGAGGTCCAGGGACTGCTCTGTTGAACCAGGGAGGAGAAATGAGGAAGAAAGTGAGAAAAGATGGGCTGCCCAAGCTATATATAGCCGGAGCCAAAGAGGTTGCCCTAAGGTGCGATCCTCGGGGAGTTGGTAAAGAGGACAAGGAAGTAGGCAATGAATGTGACAAAAGTATGATATGAGTACTGCAAAAGTGACAAAGACTTAATACGATACAACATACATTAAATGTGGGGGAGACTTCCTTGCACAAAGGACACAATCAAAGGATCTGAAAACTAGGTGTGATCGCCATGTGGGTCCAGCCAAGACCCATGAGGAGGTCCTGCGAAGACATTGAGGAGGTCTTGCAAAGTGAACAAGGGAGATCCTCACCACAGGGAGGTCTGACAGTTGGATCTCCGGGAGGAGGTCCAACGGTCAAGATCAAGGACACCAGAGGAGGTCCGCAAGAGCTAAGAGGAGGTCCTCACCAGTAAGGGAGGTCTAGACGGTTGGATCTCCGGATAGGAGGTCAACGGTCAAGATCAAATCTGACGGGGAGGTCTCAAAGGCAAAGGGAGAGCCTCGCCTAAGAGGAGGTCTTAGGCGGTTGGATCTCGGAAGGGAGGTCCAACGGTCAAGATCAAACACGAACGGGGAGGTCTGCAAGGGTAAAAGGAGGAACCTCGCCCGCAAGGGAGGTTTGGGCCGTGGGATCAAATCCAGGGGAGGTCTGAACGGTTAGGATGTCCAAGGGGAGGTCCTAACGATTGGATCCGCAAGGAGGGAGGTCTGGACGGTTAATATCTCCAAGGGGGAGGTCTTTAGCGGCCAGATCTGCAAAGAGGGAGGTCTGGACGGTTAAGATTCCCAGAGAGGAGGTCCTAACGGCCAGATCTAGACAAGGGGAGGTCTGTGCGGTTAAGATCTCCAAAGAGGAGGTCCTAACGGCCAGATCTAAGCAAGGGAGGTCTCAGGCGGTTAAGATCTCGAGAGGAGGTCCTAACGGCGAGATCTAAGCAAGGGAGAATGCATGCGGTTAAGATCTCGAGAGAGGAGGTCCTAACGGCGAGATCTAAGCAAGGGAGGTGCATGCGGTTAAGATCTCGAGAGGAGGTCCTAACGGCCGATCTAAGCAAGGGAGGTGCATGCAGACACCAAGATGAAGGGCTAGGGAGATCCCTACGGACCCGAGGAGGTCCACACGAAGGGAAACTTCGACCCCAAGATTAGAATTTGAAATCAAAGACATTTGAAACACACACCCGAGCTAAAAGCATACAGGGTGGACACGACCCAAGAGAAGGTCAAAACCAAAGGAGGGTTCGAGCGGAGAAGGAGGTCTAAACCTAAAAAGAGATTCAAACCAACAAAGAGGTCTCGAGAGAAAGGTTAAGCCAAGAGGCATCTGAGAGAGAGCTTGGGAGAAAAACCAAACCACACAACACCAAGGGACAACAAGAAGCCCCAACCAACAGAGAACACCAACAAGGGACTTAGTTCAAGTTTTGGTTAGGTAAGTTAAACTCTCCAACTTCCAAAATACCAAGTTAAGCTTGAACAAGCAAACAAACCAAATGGTTCTTTTTGATTTTTAAAGCTGGCAAGGGCTCTAGAGAAAACGGGACATTACAGCAAGTTACATCCTTTGATCATATTTGAATCCTGGTATTTTAAATTATTTAAATTCTGTTTTAAATTATTATTGCATGCATATTTATATTCAAGTAATTTAAATCCCTATTTTAAGCTTTATAGTTATCCCAAATCCAATATATAGTCATGTATTGTCAATATGGACAGTATGGAGAATCTTTCCGAATGTGATGTATTTAGGAGTTGGAAATTGAAAAGACTGTATTATAAGAATACATTCCTGTTGGATGTTTGATTATAAGAATACCTTATTGTTGGATTATAGCAATATACGATGGATAAAAGTTGGATTGTAGGAATACATGATTCTTGGATATTGATTATACAATTATACAATTGTTGATTATTGGGTTATAGGATTGTATCATTGTTGATTATCGAATACGTGATTATCGGATTACATCCTAATTAGATCATAATATTGTATCCTTGTGGAATACTCAGATTATATCTTTTTTGTATATAGGATTAGTTATTGTTGGATGTCGGATTATAGAAATAGTTATTGTTGGACGATATATTATAGGGTTATATAAGTGATGAATATTGGATTGTAGAAATGCGTTAGTGATGGATATTGGATTACATGAATACATGATTATTGGATTATAAAAATACACGATTGTTGGATATTAGATTAAAGAAGTAGATTATTGTTGGAGATTGAAATATAGGATCCCCTATTTATGATGTTGATTTTGGTGAATTAGGTTGAACCAAGAAGTATGGAATTAATTGAGTGTGTTGGTCATATTGGATTTGTCGGGTATGATTGATTAGAGAAGTTGGATTTAGAATATATCTTGGTTGGGATATAGAAGTATAGCCTTGTTGGATTATTGGAATATATCATTATTGGATTGTTGAAAGTGTGATTATAGGATTACATGTTGAGAATTGAGTTATGGAATTATAGTGTCAAAGATTGGATTATAGAATTATATTGTTGAATAATGGACTCATGGATGTTGAATCATAAGAATAGACTATTAATGGAATATTGGATTATAGAATTAATGGTCGGAGATTGGATTGTAGAATTATAACTTATGGATATTGGATTACTGAATATTGGACTCTAGAATTATTATTAGAGATGTGATTGATGGATGTTGAATTATTAGAAAAAGAATATTGTTGGATTATGATTCTAATATTGATGGTTAACTTACTAATCTTGGAATTGACAATTCCTAGACATTGAAACCCTCACCCCTTGTCGCCCTAGATAAAACTCTAGTTAATACAATGATATTAATAAGATGATTTTGGTTAAAAACTTGATGCTTAGACAAAACTTAGACAAAAAATGTTTAGCTTGGGGGACTTTAGCCAAATATTCAATAATGGTTTGAATGATGCTATGGTATTGCTTTTACCATAGAAATTTTGGAAAACAATTTAACTTGGAAAATAAATGAAAATTGGTTTGGACTTGGGCGAAATGGATGTTTGGATGGTGCATATTAATGCACGGGATCGAGTCATTTCTATGATCGAGGCCTAGGGGTTATTTTGAAAAGTTGCCCAAATCAGTTAAGGACCGGTCTTCGAGCGTATTTTGCTAAGCCCTATTGTACTACCATATGTCTTGTGTGGGCGAGACCTGGCTAAATAATTTGTATCATTTCACCGTGGTCGTGCCATCCGGTTGCGTCGGTGTCTTTTATTATCTACTTTTATGTATTCCCACATGGTGTAAGAGAGGGCTTAAATCTGGCGGGTCTCTATCCAAAGGAATCGAAACCTTAGCAAGGCAGGACTACGGTGGGATGGTGCATTGTAAAGGCATTGTGATAATCATTTAGTCGCACACTTTCGGCAGTGTGTGAGCGGACAGTATAAGCTGATTATCTCTTGTGGGTAAAGTTGTACAACCTCTGTAAAGTGTTAAGAACTATTCGAATAGTTGTGTCCACGGTCATGGACATGCTCAGCAAAGCCACTCCAAGTTAGATTTTGGTTTTGATTTCAAAAGACTTTATGAAATGATTCTGGATAGTTTATCCAAATGAGAAATTGGACAGGTAGCCATGTGATAGGAGGGTATTCTTCACCACTCTTGTGTGAATGTTATCTGACTATAAAACTTGAGAATTTAGAAAATGAATTTTAGTTATAGAATAACTGCTTTGGAACTTAGTACAAGTATTTGGAAAGAAACATCGCTTTATGCAAATTCAACCCTATAAGCCTTCTTTTAACAATATCCCTACATGCATTATAATTCTGTTATTGGGTGTAACTTGCGGGGCACGGTTGTTTGTGCTCACTGTTGTTTAATACAATGTTGTTCAGAGGAGAAGGACTTCGCCAACTGCCGAAGATCTCGACGACTAGGCCGCTACCCCAATCGATTGCCTGTGGCAGATTAGCTGGGCTCTACTGCTTCTTCTTTATCTTCCGTTGTGTTCTTATTTGTTGGCTCATAAGCCTTTCTGGTAATCAACTCAGATATTTATTATTAAAGTTTTGCGTATTATGGATGTTACCATATTTGTTTACTGTGTGAGCTCGCCACTGATCATGGGACTAGTTCAGCAACACACAGAGGATTTGGGAGAATTAATCCCGGGTTCGCATCTGGTCACGACCAGTTTGCCGATCAGTTTGTGATCATGTACGATCATATCATGACCAGACCGTATCCACATACGACCAATCTGTATCTGGTCGAACTAAGCGATATGCTTGCGTATTCTTCTTTTGTCTTACGATATCCGATTGAACTCCATGTGAGATATATGTCATCTATGGGCTGTTCAATCTTTTCTCGATCTAGTAGTGGATAACTTCGTGTGGTCAACACTTCGACCACTTGTGGCGCGATCATGCACTTGCTTTATCCAAGCACATCGAGGGGTCCAGAGATATATCTCCTGTTATGCTAGATGGGGTAAATTTTATATCCGACCAATCATATTTCTCTGCATGTTTTATAGCATACTCGAAAGTTATATTTATAACTATCTAGTTACAGAGTAGGGTTTGGTAATCCCTAAATATACTGTTACCTACATAGAAAATCATGTTGATCTCAAATCTAAAGATTATACATCATCATTGTTTGAAACCAACTAATAACACATATAAACGTAACAATCTTAATAGTGTCTAAAATGGGTCAATGCAACGTCACGTTCATAGAAGATCAACGAGATTGAGTTTTTTTTCCCTTCAGGTGCGAATTCACCTCTGTATCTCTCGGTCAACACGGGTGTGCGCGAGGAATATTTAATCCTGCCACACAAATTCTGTTGGCTATGCACGCAGATCGACGAAGAAACAGTGTCAGGCTAGCTCAAATTTTCCACTTCTAGAAGATTGTGACAGCACACAGAACCGTTAATAATTATTAGTACCAGCAAGATCTAGGCTCACGTCTTCGCCTAGCTAACTGGCATTTATATGAGGGCACGAGCTAGCTGCTGGATGTAATAATCCAGGCTACTTTTGTTGACCAGTTGGCCGTTGAGATCGATGAACATCACCGTTCAAGAGTCAAGGCACACCTCGCGTGCATGTGGAATTAGTACTCCCTGGAGTTCGTTTCGTCATTCTGAAGCAGAACATACCTGGGCATTTGGAACGGTTTGGCCATTTCGTCCTAAAAATTTGAAAGCCGTTTCAAACAGAGGTTCTTTTCATCGGTTTTCTCGGAAGCTAAAAACCGTGTTATACATAAAAAAACCGAAAGCGAGAAGCCGCCGCGAGCCCGTTGCTTCCCATCACCACTTTCCGAATTTGCCCTAGAAGTTGGGTGATATTTAACCACTTTTGTCATACAACAAAATCCTCAGCAGCCCCTTCGCACGAAACCCTAGCGCCACCCGCACAGCCCCGCTCCCCCATCTTCCTCCTGAGCGCCGCCTGCCCGCTTCTAGTCAATTAGGGTAATTGTAGTCAATTGCGTTAATTGCGGTAGTCGTCGTTAATTGCAGTCAATTGCCGTTGAATGACATCAAATAAGCTATTATTTGCCTCAGGAGCATTTCAAACATTCACCATCTCAGAAGCTACAATCAGCCTACCTAAAAAACAGACAGTCAAGCATCAAACCTTTTTAGCCTAGCTGTTCATCCCTGCAACCGTTCAACCTGCAGTCCAGTCGAAAACCGCTTTTTAGAAAAGCTATAGCCGTGTCAGACAGCCCCTAGGCATGCATCCCTGGCCGAAGTCATCTCCGGAGCTCCTTAAGAAGAAGTCGAAGAAGCCGGGGGCAAACGGCGGGGCAGAATCTTGGGCTTCTTAGGAGGAGATTTTTACTGTTCTGGCCCTGTAGCAACGTTTAATTTTAAAAATAGCCCTCATTCGTCATAATTTTCAAAAATAGCCTCTAGCAGTGCTCTCTCCCATGCACTCTGCAGGCGCAGCACTCCTCGGTCTTGGGAGGCGGGTGACTGCCCGGCGCCCAGGCGGGTGACTGCCCCATATGGTGGGCGCGATAGGAGGCCGGAGAGAAAATTGGAGAGAGGAAGAAAAGAAAAGGAAAAAGGAAAAAAAAATCCGAGAAATTTTTTAAAAATCCGAAATTTCAAGAAAATTATATAAAATCCTTGGAACATGAATATATTTAATAAAATATTTTTGAATTTAATTGAAGTTTGTTTTATTCATTTAAAATATTTTTCACTTTACGGAATTTTACAATTAAAATTTAAAATGTTTTTCACTTTCCAGAATTTATTTCTGAACAAATAAAATTATGGCAAATTCACATAAGCAAGTATGCTGTGTCGGAAGGCTCTACATAACATTTCATAATTTTTTGAACTCATTTTTTATATTTTAAAATTCCTACAAATAGTGTCAAAACCCTAATCGGCTTAAACCTAAACCCTAATGCATCCTGGCACCTAAATTCACATGCATGCTTCCCATGCATGCACATGCAGGAAGGAGACAAGGAGGACATCGATTGGATGGATGTGACCGGGATTAGATGGACGTGATGTTTTCTGGTGGAAAAGGGTTTGTACAAATAGTACATTTGTACGCGTATTTTGGTTGTTATGTGTGGACTTTTTGGCAGATACAACCGGTTTTTTTCCATACATTCCAAGTCACATGAAATCATGAAACCCTAATTTCCGAAACCTAAAATCCAAATTTTTGTGATCTAAATCTTGTCTCCAAAACACATATAAAATTATCAAAACATTACACAATCAAAGTCCACTACATGAGGAGCCTTCAAAATAAAATTTATAATTTTTGGGGCTCATTTTCTACATTTACAAATTCGTACAAACAGTACACTTATATGAAATTGTGAGAAACATTATGAACGAATAAAATTTTAAATGAATAAATTCTGGAAAGTGAAAAACATTTTAAATTTTAATTGGAAAATTCCAAAAAGTGAAAAATATTTTAAATGAATAAAACAAACTTCAATTAAATTCAAAAATATTTTATTAAATATATTCATGTTCCAAGGATTTTTATATAATTTTCTTGAAATTTGGATTTTAAAAAATTCTGATTTTTTCCTTTTTCTTTTCTTCCTCTCTCCAATTTTCTCTCTCTGGTCTCCTCACGCCCACCATATGGGGCAGGTCACCTGCCTTCGAGGTCGGGCAGTCACTGCCCCTCCGTGGCAAGGGTGTCTCATACCCTTGGTCGGGCGGTGCTCTTGCGCCCGATGAGTCGCGACAGAGACCTTCAGAGGCTATTTTTGAAAATTATGGCGAATGAGGGCTATTTTTTAAATTAAACGTTGCTACAGGGCCAGAACAGTAAAAAATTCAGGAGGAGATTTTTAGGCTATTTTTAAAAATTATGGCGAATAAGGGCTATTTTTGAAATTAAACGTTGCTACAGGACCAGAACAGTAAAAAATTCTCTTAGGAGCCCGCTGGTAGCCACAGCTCCTTTCTTCACTGTTGTTACGTTTGGAGTAGGAGGGTTGAGCAGCTCCACTGGGTCCTCGGAGATTACGGCGAATAAATTTCAAAATTTCCCAGCAGCGCGCAGTCGGCGATAGGCACGGAGGTGGTACGTAGCGGCCAGCGAGGAGCCTCTTCGTCCTCGCGAAAGGAGGCTGAAGATCAGCAGCCCTTTGACCAATAACATCTTTTTCCTTTTCTTTTTGCGATCGACCAATGACATCTCTGTGAATATTTAGATGCAAAGCTGAGGTCTATGTCACCAAGTGGCCGACCATACGGGGACAACCGGAGCAAAGCAAAACGAAAGGTCTATCTGGTTCTGAACCTGGCCATCCGGCAGGACCGGATCCATTACTGACAGGTCTCAGGATTTCAGAGATTAAAAAACAGATTCAGAAATTGAGACCAGGTTTAGAAGGGGAAAGTTAACTAGGGTTCTAGGAGCTAACAACTAAAGAGGTGATAATTTTGTTGTTTGATGCCTGCTCATTACGCAACCACTGGTTATATACCCAGGGTTTAATCCGAAGAAATTACAGCAGTGAACTGAAATTACAGCAGTGAAAACAAAAGACTGGAAGTTCACCAGTTCGGTTAACGACAATAGATATGACGTAAACAGTAAAAGTAATGTCTAATGCTGATCGTCGGATCTTCCTTCCAACGCCAGCGCCCATCTCGCCTTTCATTCGGCTCCAAGTGGAGTCGATGAAGCGTTACTTTCGGTCTGACTATAACTTCCTCTTCCTCTCAAAAAGCTTGAGTTCTTATTTCGATCGGTTAAGTAGGGTCCTGACAATCTCCCCTGAGCGAAACCGAACTTGTCCTCAAGGAGTGAAGTTAGGGAAGGTCTTCTGAATGAAGGTTAAGTCCTCCCAAGTAGCATCTTGAGGACCCAGTTGACCACTCAATTAACCATCGAGCCACCGGCTCATTCCCGAGGATGATGCGACGATCCAAAACGACCATCGGTTCAGTTTTGATTTTCTCATTCTCCCCAACTAAGGGCAAACCTGCAAGTGGTACTGCATTTGGTCCCAGGTGCCTCTTCAACTGACTCATGTGAAAGACCGGATGTATTGCAGCATGATCCGGCAATTGAATTTTATATGCCATAGCTCCAATTTTCTCCTGAACTCTAAAGGGACCATAAAATCGTGATATGAGCTTTAAGGAACCCCTCAATCCGAATGTATTTTGCCTATATGGTTGCATTTTGAGGTATACCATGTCCCCCACCTGGAATTTCCTCTCAGATCTGTTTTTATCAGCAAATCGCTTCATCCGTTCCTGTGCAGACTGGAGATTAGCCTTCAATTCAGCCATCATTTTAGTTTTCTGCTCCACATTAATTATGGCTTCTTCAGAGACATTGCAGGGTATAGTGAGCTCTCCAAGCATAGGAGGTGAATATCCATATAAGGCTTGAAATGGTGTAGTCTTTAAAGATGTATGATATGATGTATTATACCACCACTCTGCCAATGTTAGCCATCCCTCCCATTCTCTAGGTTCTTGAAAAGTCATACTTCTTAGATAGGATTCTAAACATTGATTTACCCTTTCCGTTTGCCAGTCTGTTTGTGGGTGGTAGGCGCTGCTCAATCTTAGTGATACATTCATCAATTTGAAGATCTCTTGAAATAGATGGCTAGTGAAGATTCGGTCACGGTCAGTCACAATTTCTATTGGCATCCCATGTAATTTAAAGATGTTATCCATGAACACTTGTACAACTTGGGGTACTGTATACGGGTGTGATAATGATATGAAGTGAGCATACTTCGTAAATCTATCAACCACCACTAATATTACTTCCTTTCCTCTTGATTTGGGCAAACCTTCAATGAAATCCATGCTAATGTGTGACCATGCCATGTTGGGTACCTCTAGTGGGTTCAAAAGCCCGGGTATAAGTACATGTTCTGATTTAGTTACTTGACAAACGGGGCATTGAGCAACGAATAATTCCACTTCCTTTTTCAGCTTGGGCCAATAAAACAGCTTCTTTAATCTATGATATGTTGCCCTCCTTCCTGAGTGGCCTCCCAGAGGAGATGAATGAAACGAGTCCAGAATTTTTGCTTGGACACCATTTGCATTTCAACATATATTCTTCCTTGTACTTAATCGATCCGAATCTTTGACATAGCTGTAATCTTCTCCCATTAGTCTCGGTTCAGCACTCATTAATTTGTCATAACAAGTGTCATTTTCATAACTTCCCTTCACATCCTCTACCCAAGCCGGCATGATGGTAACCAGCGCATGACACTGTATTTCATTGACCAGTGAGACACTAGTTTTCCTTGACAAAGCATCCGCTGCCATATTTTCTTTCCCTTTCCTGTATTCCACTCTATAGTCAAACTCCATTAACTTGAGAAGTAATTTATGCTGTATTCCCTCCACCAATCTCTGTGTGGTAATATATTTTAGACTCTTTTGGTCCGTTCTGATTATCACTTGATTGCCCAATAGGTAATGCCTCCATTTCTTTAATGCCTCAAGAATAGCCATAGCTTCCTTCTCGTATATTGTAACGTCCCGTTTTCTTTTAAGTCCTTGCCAAGTTTTCAAAATAAAAGTAACCATTTGGCTTTATTGAGAATCAAAAGCTTAACCTGAGTTTTTGAAATCTGGAGAGTTCAATTGGAATTAATCAAACCTTAACTAAGTCGTTGTTGTTGTTCCTTCTTTGGTTGTGGCTCTCTGTGGTGTCTTTCTTGCCCTCGGTTGTGGTTCTCAAAGCCTCTCTGTGTGCCCCTGGTTCGCCTCTTCTCTCTCTCTTAACTTTCTTTGTTGGTTTGAATCTCTTTGAGATCTAGACCTCTCTTTCATCTCCCCTCTGTTCGGACCTCTCCATTGCTTGGGGTTTTCCTGTCAAGGACCCAGCTCGGGTTGGTGTTTCAAAACCTCTTTGCCCCCCCCCCAAGCCACGCTTGGCTTTGCTTCTTTTGGACCTCTAGTGGACCTCTCCACGCCCTCTTGGACCCTCTGAATTCTCTTGGGCGCTCTAGAGTTTCTCTGGACCTCCCAGTGCTCTTTTGGAACCTTTCTAGACCACCCCGTGGCCGCTCAGACCTCCCCTTGTTGAGATCTAGCCGCTCAGACCCCCCCTTGTTGAGATCTGGCCGCTTAGACCTCCCCTTGTTGAGATCTGGCCGCTCAGACCTCCCCTTGTTGAGATCTGGCCGCTCAGACCTCCCCTTGTTGAGATCTGGCCGCTCAGACCTCCCCTTGTTGAGATCTGGCCGCTCAGACCTCCCCTTGTTGAGATCTGGCCGCTCAGACCTCCCCTTGTTGAGATCTAGCCGTCCAGGTCCTCCTTTAGTGGGATCCAAGGGTCTAGACCTCCTTAGCGCTTGGACCCATCTTTGATGCTTGTGGCTGTATCGCTTAAGGCTTTACCTTCGTTACCTTAGGACCGTCCGATGTGGGTTGGATGGCCCGATCCTAGGGGCACGTAGCCTGGTCCGAACGTCCCCTTTTCCCTCCTAAGCCGTCCGATTTTAATCAGACGGCCTAGTCTCGTTGGTCTATTCGCTTGGTCCGAACAGCCCCTTTGTTGTGCGCCATTGGATCTGGATCTGACGGTTCAACTGCGAGGTACCGTTTGGATGGTCCGAACGTTCCTTTCCTTTTTGAACCGCCCGATTTCAATCGAACGGCTCGGCTTTGCTGCGCGCTTTTCTTTGTTCCCCAGGACCTCTCCCTGGTTGTTTTGCAAAGACCTCCTCCTCAGTCCTTGCTGGTCTTTTGTAAAGACCACCCTCTTAACCTTGAATTTTCCTGTTCGTTAGGACCTCCCTGCACCCTTTGATCTGGACCGTTGAAGTCCTTCCCCCTTTGAAATCTTGACCCTCAGACCTCCCTGGTGCGGATCCGAGTGTCAGGACCTCCTCTTGAGTCCTTGGACCTCCTGTCCAGGACCTCCCCCTCTGAGTGTCTTGGACCTCTTGCCCAGGACCTCATAGTGGTCTTTGGCGGGAAAGACCCTTGCGGTGGGGCCACCTCTTTGACCAGTGGTGCACCCTTTTTGACTGGCCCCACTTGCCAGCCCCTCTTCACCTTGTAATTATTGCTCTTGCCTCAGAACTCTGTGCACATTTAATAGGTGTCGGGTCACATTAAATGCAGTCCCATCTGAGATACTTTATTTCAATTCTTTTTGGGCAAGCCTTGCCCTAGTTGTCCCGATTGCCTACACGTCATTGAACCTTTTTCTTGGTGCACTCGACCAACTCCGGCTATATATAGCCTGGGAGGGCAGGCCTTTGTAATCTTTTGCTCATTTCTTCCTTCCCTGCCTCCTCTGCTCGGTTCTTCCTTGCAAAGACCTCCCAGGAGCTCTTTGAGGCTGTGTTAAGCCTCTTGGTTTCCTTTGGAGTTGGTTTGAGTTCCTCTTTGGTTCTTTTGAAGTTCTTTGGCTTAGTGTGGTTTTGCTTATTTGGTTCTCTTGCTAACGTGTAGATCACGAGTTCGAGGAGATCTTGGACCCCTTCTTTGCGAGAAGGCTCTCCTTTGCTTGACCAAGGCAAGCCACAGACCTCCTTTTGATCATCTTGAGCCAAGTTTTGCAAATGTATTTCGGTTTTACTTTATCATGCATGGCTATGTTTATAAGAAAATGGTTTGGGTGTAGTTACTTGCCTACTTGTTTGTTATGCCTCCTTTATACCTTGTCTCCATCATGTTGTCATGTTCACCTTGTGAGCCTTAGGGTGGATAATTTAGTTGGTGTTCTTTGTTATTTGCCAACATGGGGGCCGTAGGTCTTATATAGCCGTGCTTAAAAACGTGGTTCGAGCGTGTCATGCTTCATCTCTAATAATCTTGACTAATAAGTTATGAAATGTGTGGTTGGTGCCATTGTTGAGCGACTATGGCGGGATGCCTAAGTTGTGTTGATTGTGGTGTGAGACCACTTGGTTAAAATTTGTGTGCCAGACTGGGTGGTCTTTTGGCATGGGCTAATACAACTTGTTTTGCTAAGGCAAGAAGGCAGGGAGTGAGTAGTGGGTGCTGTGCACACTGGATTGTGGAAGTCTTGCCTTAGCACAAATAAGGACTTCACTTTGTGTCTGTTGAACTGGGCCAAGCAAAGCAACCACAAGATCATTTATGGGAATGGTGCAGGCTGAATAATTAGCAATGAGATGGCTTGGGGCTGTTGTGGTTGGCGTGTGATTAGTTGGCGCAAGAGGGGCACCCCATAACCACTGGATTTCTAGACCCTTTGGGGATTATAAACCTTAGCGGGCACCCTAGTCAGTTCAAAGCTTTGTAAAGGCCTTGCCGCGCTCTCTAGACTGCTCACCTTAGGAAGTGAGCAAGGGTGACCGGAACCCATCCCGCTAGAGAGATCGTGGATTGTGGGTAAAGTTGTACACCTCTGCAGAGTAAAAGATCTATTCGAATAGCCAAGTCCTTGGTCATGGACATGCTCGAGTGAAATGGTGCAAGGGTAGATGTTTCAAAAGCTTGTGCCCTTTGGACACTTCCGCGAGATGCCTTGGCTTTGCCTCGAAGAGACCTTGGCGGCTCGGAGGGGTCAAGGTTGGCTCGGGTAGTGGTCCAGGGGTTGGTTTGGACCTCTGGAATGGGTGTTCTGGAGTGGGTTTTGGGTGAGGACACAGCCATTTGGTGTGATCAGACCTCCCCATTTTTGGTTGTGGCCGTGAGTTGGTGCTTACTCCACCTTTTAAACATCAAAAGTATTATGTATTATGGTTTTACCTTGCTGCCTTACAATCTATTATTGCGATTATTGTCAAACTTGGCTTTATGCAAAACTAACCATCTGACTCTCCATTGGTAAGACCTTGCATGAGTATTATTGCATCTTTGCTCCTGTGACTTCTTGAGTATATTCCAAGTACTCATGGCTTAAGCCCCGTGTCAAAGCAGATAATGAAGATGACCAAGTGCGAGGCGGTCTGAGACCTCTTCGAGGAGGAGTTATTCGACGACTAAGATGCCTAGGGCGTCCTCCACCCGACAACTGTGGTGCTTGTTGGATGGCTTTTGCGTGTTGTGGTGTTGAGCCCTAGAGCTCCTTGTTGCAGTTGTAAGTCCTCGTTGGTTTTGTAAACCCTCGATGGCGAACCTCTTGTTAACAAGCTTGACCATAAGGTCCTATTATATAAAGTTTAATTTATGCGCTTCATCTTTGTTTGACCTCGTGGTTGTGGTATTGGCTTGTGTTCTTGTGCGAGCTAGCTCTGTTGTCCCGGGACTAGCTCGGATGCAGGCGGGACCACCAGGAGGTCCCACGACTTAGCTTTGGGAGGTCTGCGGGACCTCTCTTGGTGATGTGCTGGAGGTGCTACTGGCGGTGGCGGCCACGACCTCCGGAGGTCCTCAAGACCTCCTGGGAGGTCAGTGGCGGGCCAAGACCTCCAGGAGGTCCGCAAGACCTCCTGGGAGGTCCTGGCAGACCTCCTCGGTAAAGCTCCATGCGGTGCTACCACATCTTTCCGTGGTGACTTCGCAGCGCAAAAAAAAAATGGTCCTCCCGGACCTCTTGCGGTACATCACGGGGTGGGTCGTCACATATATTGATTGAGCTAAGGCCCTTACACTCAAAGTTTTGCTATAAAAGGCAATGGGCCTACCTTCTTGCATCAATACCGCCCCCAATCCATTACCACAAGCATCTGTTTCTAATATAAAAGGTTTTGAGAAATCCGGAAGTGCCAAAACTGGACAAGTGGTCATAACCCTCTTTAGAGTGTCAAATGCGATAGTCTGAGCTTCTTCCCACTTAAACGAATCTTTCTTCAGAATATCAAAGAGTGGTTTGCAAATCTTACCATACCCTTTCACGAATCTCCTATAATATCCAGTAAGGCCCAAAAATCCTTTCAGCTTAGTCACAGAGTCAGGAATAGGCCAATTCACCACATCCGTTATCTTCTTAGGATCTGTAGCCACTCCCGCTCCACTGATTACATGACCCAGATATCCTATTTCCTTCATAGCAAAACAACACTTACTTCTTCTTGCCTTTAACTGATTATGACTCAATATCTGTAAGGTTTG
This sequence comes from Phyllostachys edulis, assembly GCA_036346405.1. Lineage (NCBI taxonomy): Eukaryota > Viridiplantae > Streptophyta > Magnoliopsida > Poales > Poaceae > Phyllostachys > Phyllostachys edulis. The sequence continues at coordinate 15,197,173 of CM070557.1, read as the reverse complement.
CTATAAATGCTGAACATGTTCTGTCAAATTCTTACTATAAACCAATATATCATCAAAGAAAACTAGTATAAATTTCCTCAACTGATTCCCAAAAATTTGATTCATTAGGGACTGAAAGGTCGCAGGAGCATTGGTCAGCCCAAATGGCATGACAGTGTATTCATAATGACCAAGGTGAGTCCTAAAAGCCGTCTTATATATATCCTTCTCAACCATCCGAATTTGGTGGTATCCTGACCTGAGGTCCAGCTTGGAGAAGATAGTTGCTCCATGTAACTCATCAAGTAGATCCTCTATGATTGGCATAGGAAATTTGTTCTTAATTGTCATCGAGTTGAGCTGTCGATAATCCACACACGACCTCCAAGAACCATCCTTCTTCCTCACCATTATGGCTGGCGATGAGTAAGGACTCACACTAGCACGAATTTCTTCTGACTCCAGTAACTGTCTAATGATATCCTCCATGGCATCCTTTTGATGATGCAGTGTTCTATATGGCCGGATATTAGGAGGATCAGAGTTGCTATTTAGTGGTATTGCGTGATCACATTCTCTCTTTGGTGGCAAGCCCTTAGGTTCCTCAAAAATTTCAGCATATCGATTTAATACTTCTTGTACCTCTTCGGGTAACTTGCTGGAATCATTAAGTTCTACTTCTTGAGCCCAATTAACCTGAATCATACAGCCCAGTACCTCAGTTCTCATAATCTTCTCTAGTTTGGTAGCCCCCACAAGCTGGTTTTTTTTCTTCTGAAATGGACTCATCCTTAAGATCCTCCATCTTGCCCTCCTTGTGTATGGTCAATTCTCTAGTCTTAAGGTTCATCCCAATTGGGCTATGATCATAGATCCAATCTGCCCCGAGAATCACATCATAGTTGCCAAGTTTCAATAGCCGAAATGAGTTGGTAAAGGTACAACCTTGAACCTTGTATGTTAGATCTTCGGTTCTAGCACTGGTGCATAATTCACCACCTCCAGCTACTGTTACTTTCTTGGATGGTTGGATTATTAATCTACATCCACTCTTGATAGCGAACTCATGATCCATAAAGGAGTTGGTGCTCCCACTGTCCACTAGCATCATTGCTTGTTTTCCCCCAAACATTGTCTTTAAAGAGAGAGCTGCTGGTCCAGAGAATCCACTCATAGCATGTTTGGAAATCACTAGTAATTGTTCCTTCTCTTGCTCTTCTTCGGACTCTTCCGGGCTCCCAGGTGCTGTCACAAACCCCGATTCCTTAATCAGCTCTGGTTTATCAGAACTCTCAGATTCTACATCCTCTCCTTGCATCAGAATAACATTCAATGCCTTCCTTACCTTGCATCTCAGGTTATGCCCTGTTACCCATGGCTCATTACAATGCCAACAATTCCTTTTGTTGCCTTCCTGTGCTTGCAATTTTCCCTTCTCATTACCTTCAACATTCATTCCCCTAGTCGGACCGGATCTGGAGTTAGTGAGATTTAGTTTGTTCCTGTTCAGCGCACTTGAGTGACTATTTCTCTTTGCTAAAACTGTCTTTTCTTCCAATTTTGCAAACCAGTAGGCCTCCAATAACCCCTTCGGCTGATGCATACAAACCCCATATTTAATCTCCTCCTTTAAGCCTCCAATAAAACAGCTCATTAAAAAGGCCTCCTGTAGATATGGGTGATCCCTTCTCACTAATTCAACACACTTCTCATAGTAATCAATGTACTTGCTTACACTGCCCATGTGTTTCATATTTTGAAGTTTTTCAACTGCTTCATGTGCCCCCGCTTCAAAAAACCGGTCTGCTATCATTGCTGTTAACTGTTGCCAGTTTAGCACTTGCCAAGCAATACCAATGCCCTTGAACCATGTGTGTGCTTTACCTACGAAATGCCCAGTAGCTAGGTTCACCCACTGTTCCCTCGGCGTTCCGGCCATCTCAAAAAACCTTTCACACTGCTCCAGCCACCCCATTGGTTCCTCTCCTGAGAATACCGGTAGCTCAAGTTTGGGTCCTCTTATAACAGCATCAGCATATTGATGGCCACCGCTGTAATTGTTCCATTTTCTCCTCCATTTGGACTGACCAGGTTTACTCCAGGATAATGGGAGGTATACACTCCGCCTTGAAGAGGTAAGTGTGTATCATTGTTGGAATTAAGATTGATTGATGGGTGATAAAACATCTGGGCCGCAACAGCAGGAGCACTAGTTGCTACATTCCATGGCGGTACAAGGGGTATGCCAGATCCTTGTTGGCCTCCAAGACTATTCATTCTAGGTGCGGTAACAGGCGGCAGTATTGTTCTCTTGCACGTTTCTCCAGCTCTATCTCCCAGATCTACTTGTGATGAAAGTCGCATGGCTGAAGAGTAAACTGGTTGAGAGTTCGGTATTACCGTGTTTGGTTCCACAAAGAAAGATGTTTGTGCTTCAGCTCTTCTGCTCGATTCAGACATCCAGGCGATGCCTCTTCCCAGATCTGCTGGTCTCGGCCTTTCTTCTCTGGCTTCAGTTACCAGCGCTTTAGCACCCTGACTAGACGATTGAGGCAGATTAGTGAGTAGCAGCTTCTTGATCTCCGCCACATCAGACTTCAGAGATTCTAACTCCTCCAGCTTCTCATAGATCTTGATGATCTCCGCCCTGTTCTCCATTTCGATTTCTCCTCCTTCGATTGAGCCTTGTGATCGAGTCTTTGCCACCATTCCTTCCAGATCTGGCCAAGCACAGGGATTTTATGGCAGCAAAGGTTTTTCACTTGCTCCAACCTTGCTCTGGCAGATCTCAACGCTCCGGACTGAGTGTGCTCTGATACCAAATGACAGGTCTCAGGATTTCAGAGATTGAAAAACAGATTCAGAAATTGAGACCAGGTTTAGAAGGGGAAAGTTAACTAGGGTTCTAGGAGCTAACAACTAAAGAGGCGATAATTTTGTTGTTTGATGCCTGCTCATTACGCAACCACTAGTTATATACCCAGGGTTTAATCCGAAGAAATTACAGCAGTGAACTGAAATTACAGCAGTGAAAACAAAAGACTGGAAGTTTACCAGTTCGGTTAACGACAATAGATATGACGTAAACAGTAAATGTAATGTCTAATGCTGATCGTCGGATCTTCCTTCCAACGCCCCGTGCCCATCTCCGCCTTTCATTCAGCTCCAAGTGGAGTCGATGAAACGTTACTTTCGGTGCCGACTATAACTTCCTCTTCCTCTCGCAAAAGCTTCAGAGTTCTTCAGCTCGGTGAGTTAAGTAGGGTCCTGACAATTACTTCCAAAGCCTGAACCAACAACGCTGCAAGGATCAAGCAAGCCCATTGAGGCCTCCTGGACCTACTTCTGTCGATTAAAACTAAGGGAGATGTTAGATCGCCATAGCAAATGTTTTTTTTTTTTTGCTTTAACTATGACGAGCCCAAGCGTCTCTTCGGCTTGAAGCCACAAGCGATGGTGGCGACAAGGGTGACGCTTCATGCTAATCTTCTAGTCTAGTCTTACATAATCAAAATCAAAAGCAATCCTGCAGCTTCTGTCTGTTGCTTTGGTCCTTGACTACAACCAAAATTCTTTGCGCAAATCAGCTTTGTTTTTTTCTTCAAGACAATGAGTAGCCATGTCCCCTTGATTTAGGACATAGAAAGAGCAACGATGTTGGCATCTTTTACATTCAAATTCATGAAGTTGACAACATCATCTAAAAAACAGAAAACACATAAATTCAATTAAATTTGACATGAAGTCATGAACTAACAATTCTTAAGGGTCTACATTGTTTAAATCTTTTTATTAAAAAAATAGTGTACATATTTAATATAATCTACATTACTCAGAGCAAGTAATTGGTTGCCAATGTTTCTTTCAACCACAATTTCCTGATCAGAAGTCTCAAGCCTTCTACTGATTTGAGCATTTATAAATAAAAAGCCTTCCACTACTTGAGGAACTCAACAGGGTGATGGCAGATGGAGAGGCAGTTGGATCCCTTAGCAACAGAATGGACAGCAAGAACACAAGGGGAACCATTTTGTCGTGGCAGGCGGTGCCGGTGCCGGAGCTTCTTCAGCTTTAGGTGCCTCCATTGCAACTTTCAGTGTTTCCTTCTTCTCAACATGCGGCTCTACTGGCTGTGTCATCTGAGCTGTGCTTTGTCGGGCAAACTCAGGATGGTTGTCCTTCAAGGATCCACTAGATCTAACATCGCCTGCCAATCTGAAGAAATTGCAAATCAGATTGGGAAATACACAACACCATGGTTCAGGAAGCATCCATTGAATCCTTCACCAAGCCAAAGAAATATTGTTAGTCTAACTACTATCATTGCCATTTTACCAGTGATGGGTATTATCACAATTCTGTAGTTATTACCATTTTAACTATTAAGACATGCATGCGATTTTTTTTCTTGCCTAAGTATGCAGTAGGTCAATTTCAAAGAAGTAATTTGTTCACTGAAACATCAATTTATATCTTCACATGTATGCTTGGTGCATTATGACACTTATGGAATTTATACTTGTTAATATTCAGTAATTAGCTATTTTTACAAGCAAAACGCAGTCTATGTGTGATGATGCCATGATCAAGACTGAACTGAAAACTTAGATAATTGTATAGTAAAATTTGTGAGCTAATAGGGTGGTAGAGAGGCCATACATCGGAAATGCAAAGCTTGTTGTGCTGCCATCAGACCGGTGCGACAAGCTATGGATATAATCTGTGTTCTCATCCCCATCCCGGTCTTCGAGTCCATGCCCACCCCCCTTCTCCTTGGGAGCAGCAGGCTTCACCTTTGCACTGGCTTGTCCGGTTGTCTTCGGCGCCACCTCACCTTCTATGGGGCTGGAGCCGGGGCTCTGTCTTGGCAACGGTGGTAATGGCGCCAATGGGTCATTGAGTTTGCCTAGTTCACCTGATTTGCCATACAGGAACAAATGGTCCTTTGAAAAGCTTGCGTTCCCAACATTAATACTGAAGAGAGATTCATTCGATGTGACACTCCACTCCGTTGGCGTCGTCGATTTGGACCTTGCGAAAACGGAAGACGGGATTCTTTTCGGGTCTGGACACTCATCTGATGCCCTAGACATGGCCTGAACTGGTGGTGACTGCTTTGGGTCAGTGGTTGCATGACTCTCAGTATGCAAAGATGAACTGTTCTGTTGCTTGATATCTGCCATCCTTGCATCTTCGCTGCCACCTTCTGCTCGTGCACCCAAGGAGAATTGGTTGCCAAGTGCTGGACCCTCTATCTGAAAGAAATCATCCCCATCTATGTCTTCTGATGATGTGGAAGATGAGGAGCTGACTTCCTTCTCCTCAACATGCTTGGCTGCAGCCGGAGTCTGCGTATCGGTTTCGACGGTGGTGAAATAAGGATTGGTGCTCATTTGTCCACTGTTCTTGTCTTCCTGTTGATGGACCATTATGTGGTGTCAAAAGGACCTCTTGAGATCTATCTCTTGCAACACTTCCTGGTCATATTAATTCCTAATGAATGGAAAACAAAAATCAAAATTTGAGTCTCTTTTGATATAATTATTTGTGCTAAATCTGAACCTGTGGAGAGCTCTAAACGGTATCTTTGGCATCTCAATTATCTCATACTGTTATGTTATTTGCTCATATATACGCAACCAAACAAAAATTAATGTGCCTTGTGCAAACTCAAAGTCAATGTTCACCAATTAATAAGTGAGCTCAGACAATATTATTAAGAAAAGATAGTACAATTACACAACCGAACACACCAAACAAAACTTCAGTTATTTGAAGAGTCCACCAAGCTTATAATATACATTGATCTTTCGAGGATTAGAAAATATGTAGATCTCCATGGATTTCATGTGATAGTGCTGTGTATAATCTGTTGAACAGAGTCACCATGTGTTCGAAACTACATATTTGTGACATGTAAAAATGAGAAAGCTGAAGGCTACACCTCTGAGGACATCAAATTTGTTTTCCCCCCCACAGAAGAAATCTTTATTTTCATATCCTCATGGGAAAATTTTTCTAAATGAAATGAATAATGGGATGAAAAATAAGTGAATAGGTATATGAATATTATACAAGATTGTATATGTTCATTTGATTATGACAACCGAAAGAAGCAGGCTTACCACATCCACAAGAAGCATTCCATTGAGTTGTCCAGCAACTTCCAAGTCCCCAATCTCTGTTTGTTCCTCTCCCCAGATCAATCTACCTAGCAACCAAATGAGGCAAATCAACACTGCACGTTGCGAGTAAAAAAGAAAGCAAAACAAGAATGCTGCGAAATGTTTGGCTTTATAGAAAAATATATGAACTATCAGGAATATATCACCATGTTTACCTCTTTCCCCCTTGCAAACAAGATGTCTGCTCTTTGCTCTGAAATTTTTAGGGATGTGAAAAAAAAGACAGAAACGAAGGAAGGTAAACTAAAATAAGAAAAGAATTGCCTTACACAAAAATAGGAGGAGAAAATGGAACTACTTACGAGCAAATATGGAACAACTGGTTTATGCATGGAGTAATTTCGCCCTCACATTCCCATCCTAAGATCTTCTACAAGTGCCATTCCTGTGCCATTTCACAACCAAGTGTGAAGGAAGCAACGAATGCTGGAGGGTAGGGTAGCTACATGATACTATAATTAGTTCATGTGGATGCATGCGAAAGTATGTGTTTCTGCAAGGTATAAATTTAGCATGTGTTACAAAACCGATGTAGGCAGATATAGTAAATTTTAAAGAAATTATAAGTATAAGTTTGGCTTATGGTGATTGTTCACAGCTGTATTTCTAGAAGGATCCTCTATTGTATCCTAATTGTAGTGTTTGCAAATAGGTTAGGTGTTATATTTGTATGGCCATATAAGGCACATAATTTTGAGAGAAATTTTCCTATGTACCATTAGAACTTGGAGCAATAAGGGATATATATACCATCGACTTTTGGTTATCTCATTGTGTACCTTTGAAATTTAAAATTATTAAGCCTATGTATGCCATCATCGATCATCATTTTCTAAAATTGACATAAAGCCTCTACCAAAATTTCAAAATGGAGTTTCGACTTCTTTTACATCTTGGGCTTACAGGAACTTCAACAAAATGGGAATGCAAAAACTTTTCAAAACAAGGTAATATAAATTTATCCCCTCACAAGTTTCAAAAGTGAAGTTCCCAAGTTTGATATTTGACAACTTAGGTTTTTTATTAAGTTTTTAAACACCTAAACTCTTTCAAATAATCCCTCGTAAAAAAAGATCTTTCAAATATTGATACACTTATAATCTAATTTGGCTAGTTAAGACATGTTTGGAAATATGATGCTGTAGACGTTCAACTGTGGCCCATAGGAGCGTGATTTTTTTAGAACAGACCATCTTTACTTCATTAAGTAAGCATTGTCGAATTACAAAGCAGTAGGGATACAACTCTAATACCCCTTTTATTTAAAAGCCTAGAAAAGCATTAAAGGGGAAGAAAACAAAGAAGAGAGGAAGGGAAGGAGTGGGTCGGGCCGACCGAGTCCGAGTTGTACTCAACGTGTTTGCCTGTACGCCGCACATAAGGTGGGGCGAGGGGTGCTGCTCTAGCCCTAGCCCTAGCCGTCACCCTCCCTACTAGCCGCGTCGTGCACGCCAGATTCTTGGGTTGCCGCATCGCCGCCATGCCTTGCCAGCTTTGCCTTGCTACCTCATTGCCGCACTTGGCCAAAGGTGCTACTACCTGCGCTTCAGAGGAGAAGCAAGGAAAATCAAGGAAGAAGGAAGGAGAAGCATAACAAGAACGTAAACTAGGGTTTCGTGATCCGATCATCTCCGTCGTCCGATTTAGAGGGGTAATGATCTAAAAACCTATGCAATTAGGTTAGATTGACATTTAATCAAAGTTTAGGATAGATCGATAGTGGGGATTGGTGTTTTGGTTTTCCTCTATTTCAGTTTTAGTGTGCCGCTGAGCCTTGCGATGGCGTTTTGGGGTATCTAAGTCTTGTTTCATTACTTGACCATGTTATGAATGTTGTAGGTTATTATTTAAGATTTTCATAGAGTGCAAGAAAACTGGATTTGGTTAAGTGGTGTAAAAGTTATAGTTTATGAAGTGCTATTGTTCATAATTTCATCGCCGTTGGTAGCAGTCGTGTTGTTTGCCTTATTACATGCAGTAGATGGTCGAATTAAATTATCGTCATAACTGGTAAAAGTTGGATAATTTTCCATAGATACCAAACGTGATAAGGTTTGCTACTTTTTATGTGGTTGATATTGACCTTCAGGGTTAAAAACGGGGGTTTAGACAATTTAATCAGGGAATTTGTGTAACTAAGAAAGTGCGAAAAAATTCTTTAGATTCCAGAACTCATGTGGTTTGCTCTGTGTGGATTCCAGAATTAGGAGTTATGACTGCCTAATCACCAGGATAGCGGGTGGGATGTTCGGTGAAGAAGGGTTAATTATGTCAGGTTTGCACGTAGGAGTGATGTTGATTTGTTTTATATTCTTGTACTATTGTTGCATATTTTTTAGGTGAGTATTGGCTTTGTCCAGGGAGTATTGTTTCAGGTTTGGTGCCGCCTTCACATCGTTCTGGTTTCTGTGGCTAAAAGGCAAGTGCATAGTAGAGCGGTGGAGATTAATTTGTGTGTTACTTATCTTTATTGATTAATTTGTCATGATATATTTATGTTTCAACCATGCTTATTACAATGCCATGACAATGATGATATGGTAATGATGGTAAAATGATGATAATAGATCATGTTAATGGATAATGGGACATATTGTATTTTTGCATCATGTGCGCAATCATGTCATGAACGATGTAGACCATTTTGGGTGGGCATGTGATATCTACCATGGTGGTAGAAATCCATAGGAGTTGAGAGATCCCCGATTGCGTGGAAGACGGGCGGATGAAAGGGTGAACATCGACGAGAGTTCACTCATGCTATACTAGTATGAGCCATGAGATGAACAAATGAGCATGTAGAATATAGATGCATCTCATTAATGAAAAGATGAAGATATTAATTAAATACATGAATGGTGATGATAATAAACTACATGAATAATAAGTTGTATGTTTATTGTCATATTATGTATTTTTTTAGGAGAATGTTCTATTATGTACTTACTGAGTCCTGGACTCACGCTTGCTTTGTTACTGTTTTTAGGTGATTTTTGAAGGTGACATGCATGGGATGAGAGTATCACATACATATCACATGTTATCAATCACTGTTGTTATCATTATTTAGTTGCTATAATTAAACCTAGAGACTTTGTGCATTTATATAGAGTTTGTTTAGTGGACATTGATTTCATTATCTTAATGATGCAAAACTTGAGTGATTTAGTATTGGTTTATTTATTAGAATTGTTGCTAATCAATGTTCCCGAGCGCATGATTCCAAGCATTCTCAAGCGCGTGGCCCCGAGCGTTCTTGGACGCGAGGTCCTAAGTTGTGTGAACATTTATCCTTAATGCATTTACTTTGTTATGTTTATTGTAGGGTAACCCGTTGTCGATTTCTACTCATGCATAGGTTGTTGTAATTATAGATAATTATGGTTTCAATTTTAGAATGGAAAATGTATTAGGGACATTCTGGGCTCTATATTGAGCTGGTGTATTACAACAACTCAAAAGAAAATCCAAAAGCTCATCCCATACACATCTAGACAAACTCGGTGATGCCTGTTTAGCACATGCATCTATGACAACACTAGCCGATCTGCATGCAAAACACATCCTAAAACCCTAGAAGGCTTTACTCATATCCTCGATATCTTGGAGCACAACGGCAATGTGTGAATGACTTGAGTGGCGCTCGTTCCGCATTGTAACAAGATATTGTGCATCCGTCTCGACCACAAGCTATGTGTCGGGACCCGAATATGCAAATCCGAACCCTCTGTATATACTACACTGGTTTAGGATCACGCTAGTGCACATAGTGGAAACATCGATGAAATACCATTCTATGTGCAAAAATAACTAAGAAATATGCAATTAACAATAATTATTAGAGTAATGATCGTATGGTTGGTGCTTACAATTAATCCCTCAAAAGGTGAATATCTCAAATAAGCTACAACGGAAGGAAACATAATAATTTTGGTGTAGCCCATCCATATGCTCACATACAATCGATTGAGATAGCGCGACCTAGTTCTCCACTATCCTTCAAGTAGTCCTTCTTGACCACGATGAGCTGATGTAGTCTTCAACAATTAAGCAACATTGTTTATAGCAAGAATGGGTACATGGGGTACTCAGCAAGTTGTACTATAGAATGCAAGTATAGATGATGACTTATTTCAAAGGATAAGACTACTAAGGTTATTTTGCAATAAGCGATATTTTCATTTGAATATGAAAAATAGATTGAAAGCATAAGTGGAACAATAATAATAATAAGTAAACAAGAGTTTTCACCGAGTTCACACAGCTTAAACCAATTCTTTCACAAACTCCCTTCCACTTTGTTTTTTATAAAATCTACCCTTCAGGTAAATCACCGAGCATGTCCATGATCAAGAACGTGGCTATTTAAATAGTTTGTTAACACTCTACAGAGGCTGTACAACTTTACCCACAAAATATAACCAGTGTGGCCAACACCAATCATAACAAAACCTTTCAGAAACTTCATCTCAATAATTGACCCTCCCGATGTGCATACATTCGGCACCAAACTGCACTCTGCTCGTTGGCCCGACGCACACCGTTGGACCCGAAAACGGCGAACCGTCCAAAGATGTAACCCATCACAAAGAAGTCCGCAACTCCACCCTGACACACAACTTAACCTACTACCTGAGTAGCCAATGCTGAGACTCTGTAACTTACTAAGCTATGATTGTCCCATACCAGGCTTGTGGTAGTACGATATGGCTCAGTTTAATGACTCACAAAGTTAAGTCCATAATTTACCAATACGAGACTGGCAATACTACACTAAGTCACAAAGATTCACATAATTCCCGCACAAAGCCCACCATGTGACAAAGACCTTTCCACTCGCCCCAGTCTAAATCTTTTCCCACCCTGTTGATTAAGTGCAACACATGCCATCAACAAGTGACAACATACAACACACGACTTTTCACAAAGACATTCCATAATCACTTAGTCAAGTATGAGTTTAACATTTCAAAATGATATCAATGACCCGTTGCAAGGATAAGCATACTAATATTGTCTAACCAACCCACGTTGGTGCTATGATAATACCAACTAGTAGTTAACCAAGCTAGGGTGACAAATGATCATGTCAATACAACTCACAAGGTGGGTATCAAGTAGGTTGCATAACTAATCCCAAAATAGTAAAACATTTGATAATTGAATTAGCATGCAATAATTTAAACCAAAGTAGTTTTGTAAAACTTGGGTGCAATATGAACAAAGCACAACTTTCCTTGATATAGTAATGTTGTTGTTCTTTTATCTTTGGTCATTGACTTGTTTGACCTTCAGCTCCTTCAGATGTTCCTGGAACATCAATGTCCAGCGAGAGAAAAAGTGCAAATACAAAATAAAATAAAATAAAAAATACAAATCAAACAAACTCTAAATTGATATTGAATGGTACTAAAAGGTAGGACTTGATTTTATATGAATTTAGAAACTAGAACGGATTCAATCAGAGTTCGTATGAGGAAGAATGAGCTCTCAGAAGTTTGATCGAGAAATAAAATCAAGAAATTAACAGAGGAGAGATAGTGTGAGTCACTGACAAGTGGGGGCAAGGAATACCCGTGAATATTTGAATTTCGGGATTTTTGCAAAATTCTTAGAGGATGACATGTGGGACCCACTAGATAAAAAGAATTTTGGGAATTAAAATTGTTGATCGTGTAAAACCGAACACAAGTAAGAGGGCGGATGTCGGCCGTGCTACGGGCCTACGTCCACGAGAGCGAGCGTAACACAAGGATTTATACAGGTTCGGGGGTTCGGGAGGACCGCCCTACTCCTGTCGGTGGCCTGCGGGGGTTCGAGGATCCCTCCGAAGGCTCACCTAGTGACTTGCTTGTATGTATTGCTCAAGAGTCCTCCCCTTGAAAGGAGGGGTACATGGGGTATTTATAGGCTCCCAAGCCTGTACAAATGACCAAAATGCCCCTTGGGGGAATAGCTAGCCTATAAGTACAAATGAGGGGTATTACAGTCTTTTATGAGTATAACAACATTTCTGGGGCCTGTTAAGCAGGTGTTTTCCCTGAGGAGTTGGTCCCACTAGTAAGATGATGAAATATTCTTCCAACAGTAGCCCCCCTGCCCCTTGGCGTTTCGAGGGAACGCCAAAGGGGCACTCTTGATTTGTGCCTTTCATGCGAAGGTCGATACTTCAGAAGAGTTCTGATGGATTTGAATAGTGATTGAGTCCTAAAGTGTGAGACTGCACCTTCTCCACTGTGAGTTCCATGCGAGACTACACCTTCATGCATGTACGCAGATATATGCCAACCAGAGCCGCCGTAGCTAGGGACATAGAGGATCACATGTAGGTACTTTAGAAACAGATTATCTGTGCTTTGCTTTCTTTTTCACATGAGACGTAGCTCAGTCCAGAAAATTCAATGCAAGGCAAGTAGACAGCTATATTTTCCTGGTCTCGTGGAATCCAAGGCCAGAAGCTTTCTTTAATTCTTTATTCCACACGCTGCCTCTCTCCTCCTTTTTTCTTAGCCGCACATGCGCAGCCACCGAAATATCCAGCTCCATTCTCCTTTCTTCTACACTAGCGACGCTTTGGCCGAGGCCTTTGCTCATGGTGCCTCCCCCATGTCGGCTCGGTTTGGTGCTCAGGCTGGCGCGTGCTGCGTCCAACCGGCGCCCCCGGCAGAGACCCATGTGGAGAGCCGTCTCGCCCGTTCCCTTCTCAGATCCAAAGATTGGTCTCTGCGCCTCTCTTTGCAAGTCTCGTGCCACAAACTCGCGCTGGTTTTTGCAGTGCAAGATCTGCAGGCCAGTACATCATGGCAGCACCGACGGGGAGGTCGGCCATGATGTACGATGTGCTAGGGCTGCGGGCCGGTGCGACGGGTCAGGAGATCAAGGCGGCGTATCGGCGCCTGGCGCGGGAGTGGCACCCCGACGTGGTGGGCGTGCCCACGGCTGGCGACTTCATCAGGCTCCACGACGCGTACACCACGCTCTCCAACCCCGACAGCCGCGCGTGCTACAACCGCGATGTTGCCAGATCTTGATGCGCGCCAAGGCCTTCGCGCCCTCCGTGGGCTGGGGCACCCACAGACTGGGAGACCGACCAAGGTCTTGGCAACCACAAATAAGATGGCGATTCCGCCCGCCTCGAGCCGATCTTAGATTTTTTGTTATGGTGACCATCCATGTGATTCCTCCTTCTTCTTGCTCTTGTGAGAAGTGTATATTTTTTCCATTTTCATTTTTGTGAGTTGTCTTGGCACTGGCCTGCCAGGGCGCCAGTGTTTGGGGCGTCGTGGTTGTGGGGCGCTTATTTTGCTAGGGCGTTTGTTTTGCCAGGGAGTCTGTTTTGCTAGGGCGTTTGTTTTGCCAGGGCGTTTCGAGTCAGGGCGCTTGTGAGTAGTGTGTATGATTGCTTGTCTTTGGTTGGGCTTGTAACAAAACTGCCAGGGCGCTGTCTCACCCCTTTTTCCTTTTGCCAGTGCACCTTGTGAATTTTGCTAGGGCGCCCAATGTCGAGACTTGTGTGGCGTATGACAAAAGGGATGACAGGTGGCCAGCTAGGCAGTCGGGCGCTGCTAGATTCGCGTCTTGGCGCTGGCCGATCGGGCGCCAAAAGGGACGCCAGGGCGAAGGTGCAGGGCGCCGCTTCGATGGTCACAAGTGCAAAGGAACTTGGTCAGAAGTTTTTGCTGTGGAGGCAGTTGAGGGGAGCAGAATGCACATGCATTCCCCAGCGGCGCACCAATGCCCTTCTCTTTGTCACATGCCTAGCGTTATTGTGTGTTTTGTTTCTGTTGTAGATAGCCCATGAGTGCTCCAGCCTGGAAACATTAATTTATGCAGATATGACTTGTTGCTCATCTGCTGAACAGCAACGTGTTTATGGCCTAGTGTTATTGTGTAGCCTGTCATGGCCTACTAGGGTGCGGGGCGGCTGTGAGCAGGTGTGGCCCTGAGGGTGTGAGGGCACGTGAGGGCACAAGGCACGCGGGGTGCGCGAGGGTGCCGACGCGAGTCCCCAAGATTCGAGGGCTCAACACTACGAGGGCACGAGGTCTTGAGGGCGTGAGGACGTTGCGAGGCCCCGAAGGCACGAGGGTGCGAGGGCACGAGCCCTCGAAGGTGCAAGGCCCCGAAGACGCGAGGCCCCGACACCGCGAGGGCACGAGGGCACCGCGAGGGCGCAGAGGACGCGAGGCCCTGATGCTGTGAGGGCACAAGGCCCCGAGGCCTTGAGGGTGCGAGGGCACCGCGAGGCCCCGAGGGCGCGAGGGCATGAGGGTGACGAGGGTGCGAGGGCACGAGCCCCTGAAGGTGCAAGGCCCCGAAGACGCAAGGCCCCGACACCGCGAGGGGACGAGGGCACCGCGAGGGCGCAGAGGACGCGAGGCCCTGATGCTGCGAGGGCACGAGGCCCCGAGGCCTTGAGGGTGCGAGGGCACCGCGAGGCCCCGAGGGCGCGAGGGCATGAGCATGACGAGGGTGCGAGGGCACGAGCCCCCGAAGGTGCAAGGCCCCGAAGATGCAAGGCCCCGACACCGCGAGGGGACGAGGGCACCGCGAGGGCGTAGAGGACGCGAGGCCCTGATGCTGCGAGGGCACGAGCCCCCGAAGGTGCAAGGGCCCGAAGACGCGAGGCCCTGACACCGCGAGGGCACGAGGGCACCGCGGGGGCGCGAAGGTGTGCCAAGGCCGGGGGCTCTGTCGAGCTGGAGGTAGAACATGCGAGGTGGTGGCCCTTCGGCGGCTGCATGGAGTCACTCTGGAGGGATTGGAGCCGCGCGCCTCTCTCCGAAGGGTGTCACTCATCCCATGCCATGTGGGATGGGCTTCGGCAGGGGTGATTTGATATTGCGCCGAAAAATACTTCTCTGTTTTGGGTATTCTTCGGGTGTATGAGTGCTTATGAATAGCGTGTGTGAATTGTTCTGTTTTTCTGAGCTTCTCTGAAGCTGCTCTTCTGAACGACTTCGACGACTCACTGTAACTTGCACGAAATGATTCTGAAGTCTGAACTTCTCTCCAGTTCAGCAGGGCTCTGTTAGTCACGAGGTCAAGGCTCGGGCGAAGGCGAGGTGGTAGGATTCCTTAACACTACTAGCCCCCTTGTCCCTTGGGTGCCTATAAGAGCGCCCGAGGGACAAAGAAGAGTGTTGATGTCTTGTATCCTGTTGAATATCCTTTTTGATGTGCACTTAGCAGGACGTTTTTCCAGGGCGCCAAAGACTTGGCCAAATTCCGGCTTGACGGGAATGTAGATGCTCGAGATTTAGCCAAATTCTGGATTGACGCAGCGCGAGGCACAGGCGCTGAGGAATACGTCCTAAAGACTTGTGCTCGAATCCCAGCCTTGCAGAGCTTCAGTCTTCAAGACCAGAGGCATAGTGCTATGTCCACTAGGCTGTCTTCATTTTGTGCTTCATATAGCGTGAGTGCTTCACACGAGAGCGAGTACTGGATTGCTGCTTCTCGTTGGCCCTTCGTGTGGGGTGGTTTTTGTTGCTCTAGTCCTGAAGGTGAAGTACTGAATGTAGGGCCATTGATGCGGCCAGATTATCAATAACAAATGTTTCTGATTTGCCTCATTTAATACTTGATCAAAACAATGGGCATGACATTATCAAGGTTGCTGCTGTGCAAGAAGATGTCACGCATGTTGTTCAAACCAAGGAAAGAAAACTCAATGTATGCATGTTGTACTTGAGCAAAGCATGGAGTCAACCCATGCATATACATGTGCACGCATGTTTGTTGGGTGTGTTTGATCCAGAGGAGGCCATGCGAAGGCACGCCAAAGAGTTTGAGTTCCTTGAGTTCGACATTGGTACGCTCAGGAAGGCCACTCGGATTTGTTTGACAAAAGGAGATCGTTTCACCAGAGATTATGTCTCGTTTTCTTTTTCTCTATGCAATCTTGGATGGGGGCCACCAAGTCAAGCTGAAGCCGCTTCAATAAGGAGATATGGCGACTAGAAGTTAATCTAATAATTACTTGTAATAGGATAGTTTAATCTATTTTCAGCAATTAGAGTACCTTAAACATCTATGTAAAGTAGAGTCCTTTTTGGTTCGGATTCTCGTTCACGTGAATGCGATGCCGACTCGACATCGCTCACGCAAAAGCAAAGAATCGGAATAGAGTATCAGAGCAATTCGGTTACTATTCATCCAAGTCTTGTGCTTGCGTGGGAGGCTATATAAACCCCCATGGCCGCACCATATAGGTGGACAAGTTATGATTTAGATAATAAAAATCGGAAAAGCCGTTTTGGCGCATATCGTGTGTTCTTGAGTTGAGATGTGTTCTTGAGAGGAATTAAGAGGAGGGTTGGAGAGAGGAGGAAGCAAGAGGAAGTTATCATCGGTGTTTGGCTTGGGCGCAAAGCAAGAACACCTTGTTCTTGTCTACAACCAAGAAGATCCATCTACTACGTCTTTGCAATTCGATCAAATCCGATCGGTTTGTGAAGTTATTCTCAGTTGTTTCTAATCGTCAAGGTTTAGCACAACTAGAGATTGAAGATTTGCTATCTAGGGTTTGGGCACTATTCTCCACGTGACACTGTTCACACGTGTGGTTACTGTTCACCCGAAGTAAAGAGAAGGAGACAACAAGCTACTGATCTTCAAGAGTACCGTGAAAGATTGGGCCAACAATCTGGATTCATCTAATCAACTAGGTGGATCCTTATCAGCCATCCCATCGAGGCACAGCCTTCAAGGCAGGCGGCGCGTCGGAGCGAAGCCTCTGTAGGCGAAGTCGTGGGCGCTGGGCCGTCATATCGAGGTAGAGCCTTCGAGGTGGGCGGTGCGTCGAAGCGAAGCCTTTATAGGCGAAGTCATGGACGCGAGGCCGCCGAGCCAAGGCATAGCCTTCGAGGCGGGTGGTGCGTCGAAGTGAAGCCTCTATAGGCGAAGTCGTCCTCCTCTTGCTTCGCGGCTTGATGAGAGTTGTCGAAGTAGAACTCCTCAGAAGTGTCGCAGTTCGAGCTGCCTATGAAATTGAGTCATAGATATATCGGAGGGGTGAACACAGGGCTAAGTCGTGGGGCACCGGAGGGGTGCCTATGAGACTAAGTCGTGAGGCACCAAATGACCACTAGGGGTGGTAGCCCCCCAGTGGGCTTGGAGGTGCCCATGAGGCTAAGTCATGGGCACATTGGGCGTGTGCCCCCGACATTAAATCGTGGGCACACTGGTAGGGTCCACGAGGATAAGTCATGGGACACCGAATGGCCACTAGGGGTGGTAGCCCCCCAGTGGACTTGGAGGTGCCCATAAGGCTAAGTCGTGGGCACATTAGACGTGTGCCCCCAACATTAAACGTTCACGAGGATGCGAAGGTGTTAGGCACGCTTGGCCTTTGCCTCAGATAGAACAGGCGAGGAGGACCCGAGGTCGTTTCATATAGCCCGGAGGTCAAGGGGACTAATCCTTAGCACATCCATAGACTCGGGCACTAGGCCCGAGCCGTCACTTGCGCCTGGGTCCAAAGAGACGCAAGCCGCCATGGCGAGTCGACGACGACCAAGCGCTTTGGTCTTTTATTAGGGAGACCACGGGGTCGACGCCCTAGGCACCACTTGAGGTGACATCCTTCGCAGGGAAGGGTTAGCGAGAGCTTGTGTGAGGCAAGCGAGACTTGTAGGACAGTCCGCTTCCTAACAAAGACGTGTTAGGAGCGACCTATCTTATCACCGCGGTCGAAGGCAAACCTCTCAATCGTCAATGAGCACAAAATTGAGAAGACATTCACAAACAGTCAACCCCTTAACAAAGCGTGTTAAGGGACTACCCTCGATCCACGCCATAATTGCATAAATGGTGCGATCATGTAGGAACCTCACGTCTTCATTGCATTAAGTAAGATGGTGTTTACATCTCGATAGGTGCCACAGGGGGCATACAGTAGAGTCTTAAGCATAAAACTTGCGGATTTCCTTCGCAAAGTCCGCCCTCTCACTTGCGGTTGTCCTCGTTTTGAGCGAATTGGGCAGGTAGTGGTGCTGAGAGCATTTCCGATTGGAGAGAGCGGTGATGGATTTGGGCAGGGAGGAACGACTTCACCGTAGAGTGAGAACGGGGTCGCTCCATGGAAGCGATTAGGGTCGTCGCAGAGCCCCATAGGATGCTTAGGAGCTCCTCTACACGGGTTCCCGCTTGAGTGCACTTGTTTCAAGGTGGTGACGATTCTTGCGTGACTAGCCCATTGGTTCTTCCCACGGCCCCGTTGGTTTTTGGATGAGCCACCGTATCAAAGCGAAGGGTGGTCCCGATGGAGTTACAGAAATCTCTGAAGGGTGAAGTGTCGAATTGGGTATCGTTATCCACCGTGAGTTCCTTAGGAACACCGGCGACGCGATATTCTTCCAAAGGAATTTCATCATGGCACGAGGCATGATGGAGGCTAAGGGCTCCACCTTTACCCATTCGGTGATGTAATTCATCGATGCTACCACACGCTAGCCCCTTGCGGTGGGGATGGCTCGCGAGTCCATTCCCCATCGGTAAAGGCCAGTGATTGGTATGGTGCGCAGGATTAGCATGATCGATGCGATTGGTCGCCATCTTTTGGCATCCTCGCTTCTCGAGCATGTCGAGGGCATCCTGCACCATTGTGAGCCGATAGAAGCCTTGGCGAAGTGTTTTTGCTGTGATTTCCCTTGGCGCGATATGAGAGGTGCAGAGGCCCCCATGAACATTCAAAAGAAGTGTCATGTTTCACGGTGTCCAAGCGAATATGCCAGTGTTGGACTTTAAGAACTCCATTAGCTCCTTCTCCATCCTTCCTAGGATATCGACCCCGATTCTAAGAGACCGCGGGTCACCCCAGTCAAGAGTCGTGCTTCTCTGAGTCCCTCCGAACGAGGCTTAAGGGAGCACCTCGCTGGAGGGGGTACATCCTTGGTGTGCCTTGGTGAGAGAGGCAAGGGCATGTCCTCCTTTGACTCCTTGGGTTCGAGAAAATTGATGTCGCCGGAGTTAGCTGCCGCTTTGTGGTATAGATGGCGAGCTAAGTCTTGATCACCCCTCACGGAGATGACCATGAGGGCCCCGTATCTTTAAGCTCAGTAGTTTTGATGTACCGCTGCACAAAAGCGTTGAGAGTTGCCCTTCCCATGATGGCATTGAATGGGGACTCGATGTCAACAACATCGAACCTGACGGCTTCCGTGCGGTGATTCTCCTGTGATCCGAACGTCATGATGAGTTCGATCCTCCCAAGGGGTTGGATGGATTTTCCTAGTACGGCCGTGAGAGAGCGTCGGATGGCGATGGGATGCCAGGATGATAGCCCCCCCGTGACTCCCACAGTTCCTTGAGCGCACGCAGGTAGAGTATATCTGCAGAGCTTCCTCCGTCGACAAGGATGCGGAGATCTCGCAATGGATATTGTGGCGCATTAAGAGGCGCCATCATGAGGGAACCTTAAGCCTTGTGCATCATCAGCTGTGAAGCTAAGAGAAATGCTTGCCCATTTGGGAGGGACGCTTTGAGGAGCCACCCCCACGATGTTGATTTCTCGGGCGTACTCCTTCTGTTGGCATTTTGATGCATGACCGGAGGCCGAGCCCCCTATTATGACATTTACTTGTCTTTGCGATGCTTAGAAGGGAGTTCATGCTCAACATCGTTAAGCGCCGCCCGAGGGTAGATCACCAGGCCACGGCTCGGGTGGTGGAATTGCTGAAGGGCATCGCCTCTGAGTCGTGGGGCGTGATTTGCGACGCTTCGACGCGACCAGGTCGTGTTCGAGGAGCTTCGCTATTTCAATGGCGTCTCGACGCATTCATTCAGATCATGCCCGCTCATCTTATGGTAGGCACACCAATACTGCCTCCTTGATTTGGGTTGCCCTCCTTTCATTGCGCCTTCGTCAGACGCCCTTCCATGGGCTTTTGGTCTCGATTCCTTCTTGGGTCCTTCTGTGGAGTTGCTCCAGCCTCTGCGAAGGAGTGTCGGTTACGACAAGAATCTTGGAGTCACGTTCCCTGCCAGAGTGATCCCTCCGGTCATTGCCCTTCCTCCCGGGGGAGCTTTTTGACTTCTTCCCGGAGGAGATGCTTTCGTCCTGCGGGAGAAATCCCTTCTTAGCCAGGTCGTCTTCTTCTCCTCGGGCGTATTTTTCCACGACCTCGAAGAGCTCATGGGTCGTCCTTGGGGGATCTCTCCCAAGCGCGCGATTGAGTTCTCCCGGGAGCAGCCCTTCTTTGCACGCATTGATGACTGTGGAGTCCGGGGCATCTGCCACCTGGCTTCGCACTTTAGAAAAGCGCTTAAGAAATTCTCTTGTGGATTCACCCTTCTGTTGCTTAACAGTAAAGAGCTGGTTGGGGAGCATGGGGCGCTTATAGCTTCCTTGGAAATTTGCGCTGAACTCTTCCCTCAGCTGGTCCCAAGAATAGATGGAGCCTTTCTTTTGGTTGAAGAACCAGGAGCGCGCCGTTCCGGAGAGGAACAGTGGGAGGCAGTTGCACATCTCTACTTCTCCACCTCCCCCAGCCCGAATCGCCGTGGAGTATACTTCCAGGAATTGTATGGGGTCAGAGTCCCCATCGTAAGGCCCGAGGTTAGGCTGGCGGAACTCCGGTCGGAAAGGAGTTTTGCAGATGTCTCTTGTGAGAGGATTCCCAGTCTCTGGGATGCTCCTGTCCCTTCGTGCGCGCGGTGATGGTGATCACGCGGTGTGACGACGGCGGTGGCGGGGCTCTCCTGAGCTAGAAGAGCTAGATGCCCGCCGGTGGCGGCGATGGTGCGAGCGCATTGGCGAGTTGGAGCGCCTGCGCCGACTTGCAACTTGATCTGGCCGGGAGATTAGTGATTTAGCATCCAATTCTTCGTGGCGGTGGTGACCGCGCCCCCGGCCGATCCGACAGGCACGGGACACGCCTAGTGCCCGCAGAGTACATGCTCTTCGACCGCCTTTGGCCACAGCCTCCTTGATGTGAATCCTTACGCTTGACGAGTGCACTTGGGCCATGACGGGTGGAATGGTCCTTCCACTTTGAAAGCCTTTGGGGGGCACCGGGAGCAACCTTGGCCTTACTTGCTCCCTAGTCGCCCGGCCATGTAGCACCTTGAGGATGGAGCCCAAGACTTCATCGGGGAGCCGACTCACCATCTCCGGTGCAAAGATTTGCCCAGTGGAGGAGCTTGGAGGAGGTCGCAGAGCCTGCCCAGGGTATGAACTCAGCCCTCGGAGGTCAGGCGACGAGATGAATTGCAATGGAAAGGGCCGAGCTCCTCCCCATCCGAGTTTGGCGGGTGCATTGGCGATGAAGGAGCCCGCCATCACCGCCAAGGCGAGTGGAGGGAGGTTATGAGATGTCCTCGCCCTCCTCCGAGGAAAATCTCGCGCGGGTCGGTGGCCATTTGAACTGGCGTCGGCTGGAGCGGGAGACATGCCGAGGGTCAGCTGGAGTACGACACGTGGCCATCATGTAGTCCACCACCGCTTTGCGGTTGCCTCCACCATTGCTTTGCAATTAGCGTCGAGCCCCTAGGAGCGGTGGATGGCCCCGAGCTTGAAAGAACATTTCGCCTCTTGCCTTGGGCCGACACCGTCGGTGGGTGCAATGGAGGTGGGGATGCTGACGGCCGGAATGCGCAGGATGTTGTCTGTCCGGGATGAATAGCTCCGATCTCGAAGATAACCCATGCCTTGGGCTTCTTGGGAACGGACCGCCGTCCATGCTGCTCCCTATGCTCGAGTGAGAGGAGGCCTCGTGGACTTGGAGTACTTCTTGGTAGGAGCCATAGCCTTCATTGATCGACCTGATCCCCACTTGTCGGCGCCAATGTTGATCGTGTAAAACCAACACAAGTAAGAGGGCGGATGTCGGCCAGCACACGGCCTACGCCCACGAGTGAGCGTAACACAAGGATTTATATGAGTTCGGGGTCCGGAGGACCGCCTACTCTGTCGGTGGCTGCTGGGGTTCGAGGATCCCTCCGAAGGCTCACCTAGTGACTTGCTTGTATGTATTGCTCAAGAGTCCTCCCCTTGAAAGGAGGGATACATGGGGTATTTATAGGCTCCCAAGCCTGTACAAATGACCAAAATGCCCCTTGGGGGAATAGCTAGCCTATAAGTACAAATGAGGGGTATTACAGTCTTTTATGAGTATAACAGCATTTCTGGGGCCTGTTAAGCAGGTGTTTTCCCTGAGGAGTGGGTCCCACTAGTAAGATGATGAAATATTCTTCCAACAAAAATAATTGCAGAAAAGGAAGAGTGACTAACATGTGGGACACAGTGGACCAAGCTTATGGAGGAGGTTGACTAAGGTTGACCAGACACGCGGGGCCCGCTTGTAAGTGGGAGAAATAGGGAAGCTTGGTGTGCCACGTAGGTGATGACAGGGCAGATTATGCCGAGGTGGTGGTGACGTGGAGCTGACGAGGCAATGACGTGGTGAGGAAGGAAGGTGACAACGTGGCAAGGCCGGCTGACGAGGTGTTGCCGTGCGTTGCTGACGAGGCGGACCCATCACGCGGGAGATGAGGTGGTAGTGATGGGGCGGCGGCGGCTGCGGCCAGGGCGGAGGCGTCGGAGGGTTGCGTTTGGACAAGGGTGACTAGGCAAACAAGGTGACGCGGTCAACATCGCCAGCGACGACCTTGGTCGAACGATGACGCAATAGAAGCGACGATGATGATGGGTTGCACGGCGATGAGGAGGGTAGCACCGGGTAGAACGCGAGGCACAAGGAAGATGATGATAGAGAACATGGAGGCGGAGGCTCACCGGTGGTGGTGGAATCGGACGGTGAAGGGGCGGCGACCGGAGTTGGAGGAGATGATGCCATTCTCTATGCACGGTGGACGAAACTCGGAATCAAGTGATGGGATGGGTAGATCAGAAGGTAGAACACATGGTGACGCGAGAGGATTCGCAAGGAACTCACCGAGTCAATGGGGAACATGGCGGAGACGTTTCGGCCACCGCGGAGCGTGGTTGGAGGCGGGGAAGAAGAAGATGGTGTCGGTGATGTAGTGCATGGGGGCTCCAGCTAGTAGACGCGTTCGGCGAAGGACATCGAGGTGATTGCGATGACACGGTTGCGAGGGCCTGACGAGCCACGACGACGGAGATCAGGTATGACACGGGTGTCGCTAGACTTGAAGAAGAAAACCGGGAGCGGTGGCGCACTGAGGTGTTTTCGGCGTTTGCGGCTTGGGAAACACAGAGAGGAGGACGAGGGACGCACAACGTGAGTATCCCTGGGGCTTTTATAGCCTCGGGAGGCGTGGGCGACATGGAAGCTGAGGGCAGCTTGGGGGCATTGTCCGCAGGCTACATTCTTGTCGCGGTAGTGGCGATGGGGTCGGTAAGTGGGCCGATCTTGCGGCTAGGCCGAGGTGGCGCTAGGGTTTGGAGAAATAGGTCATAGTGCCGATGAGCATAATATCAATTGTTCCAGTTGCGAAGAAAACCATTCCGTTGGAGAATGCCTGATAAGCAAAATCACATGTTTCTTTTGTGAGGGCAATGGTCATTGTCCGAGCCAGTGCCCCATGTATTCAATGTTGACTTCTGCAACACAACGTCGGTGAGAAAATTTTCGAGCCACTGTCAAAGCATTAGCAAAAGAAGGTGAACCGTTGTCAGTACAAGAATTGTCTGCTAAGGAATCACAAAAGCAAAATGTTGACTTTGGCAACCAACCTCAAAAGAGAAGCAAGCCAATATCGTGAGTAGAGTGTTTTGAGTGTGGTAAGCAAGACCACTATACCAAGAGATGCCCTATAAAGCGTCAAGCTTCAATCTTTAAGAAGGATAGTTGTTCCGCCACAGTCTCATCAGGCAAGTCACAATAGTCGCCACGTGTATGTTACAGTTATCGCAAAGAAGGTCACTGCACCAGCTAGTGTCCTCAGAAGAACCAGTCACTCACTTCAGATACAAAAATGCCAGAAGACATTTTAGTCAAGATTGTAACACCCAGAGCAGGTGGTAAAGCAGTAGGATCCCTGTGTCCAATGAAGCAGTCAGAGAAGAGATGTTTGAATTATGATATTACCAAGAAAGCCTAGATTGGTGATACCAGATCATGAAGTGTCATGTCGCCATTCTTAGCAATAATGTCAGAGAACTGTTGTAACCTTTCCTTTGTTTGAGAGCAAAAAAGTGGACATCTTTGTATGCAAGTTATGAAGAAAAAGATTTGTTGGATATTAAATCATTGGATACCTCATTTCTTGGGGGTGAGGGATGACCTCATTTATTCAATAATTCTTTCTACCATGTTGAACGATGCTTCTGAAGAGACGGAGGACACAGGAACCAATAGGACATCCCATGCGAAATGGCACAACATAGGTAATATATTCTTGTTGTTCTTCTACCACTTGAGCAAATCTACCTTGCCCCTGCGAGAAAGATCAGGATCGATGTTTTCAAAATCGTGCTCTAGTAGTGGTTTAGCTGTAAGGAAGAATTCCACTTGGGGGCGCTTGAGACTGAGAGGATGAAGTGTCAGATCGCGGGAAGGCTACGATAGCACAAAACAAAAATTTACCGCGCAACCAAGGAACCTCCGCTAGTAATAGATCACGAGATTACCACTAGACGCGCCGACTCATAGCGGAAGTAGAGTCGATGTAGCGAGTTGATGCAATAGTAGTCGTACTTGCTACATGTCTTCTCCTCCGAGTGGTCGTATGATCGTCACGAGTTGCGGATCGTCTTAGTGTTGATGCTTCGCAACAACAACACCTCCAAGGTATCCATACATACGGGGCAGGGACACCACGTGCTGGAGTGCTAGTGTCGATGATGTGGTTGAGGCAAGCGTAGCTAATAGGGTCTCGGGAAGTCTTCCAAAGCTTGGATCACCCCATGCCACAGCCCCTCTATTTATAATCATCCAACTCATATCGTACCAGAATTTGGATCACCATCCAAATCAAATCCCAGCCCTTTAAGTGTGTGACCCTATAGGTTCATGTGTGATCAGTTGTGATACGGAAACCCTTTCCGATCACGAGTCGTTAGCGGTACCAAGCAGCACAAAACTATTCCCGAACACACACAGAATATATCGGACGAACCTTAATGCAATATGATCTATGACCAGGTCTTTATCATTTACAAACAGCCCGTAACTCCTTACGACCAGTTGGTGATTATGTTCTCTCCACGACCACCCAGGAGGTCTCCCAGGACCACCCGGAGGTCTTCCACGACCACCCGGAGGTCTTCCACGACCACCTGGGAGGTCTTCCAGAAGTGGAGAACAGATATCAGCCGTACGACCTGATTGTGTATTATGCCTTTGCCTCACGACATCTGGTTGAACTCCAAGTGAGATTAAGCCATCAATGGACTGTTCAATACTTTCTCGATCAAGTGTCGAGTAACTTCATGTGGTCGACACTTCGACCACTAGTGGCATGGCCATGCACTTTCTTTATTCAACCACAACGAGGGGCCCAGAGACATCTCTCCTGTTATGTTAGAAGGGGCAAATCCTATGTCCGACCAGTCACATTCCTCCCCATGTTTCATAGCATACCCGAAAGCTACCTTTATAACTACACAGTTACACATGTAGGAAACCATGCTGATCTCAGGTCTAAGGATTATATATCATCATTGCTTGAGACTAACTGATGACACATGAAATCATAACAATCTCAACAGTGTCTCAAGGTGGGTCTTTTCCAACACCTGTTCTTTAACATGTGTCCATATTATTGGTTTGATATCTCCATATCTATGACTTGTGAAACATAGTCATCAACCAATACATATGCTAGTCTATTCATATGTGTGCTCATATGTTTCCGAGAAGGGAACGTTTAAGAATAATCATCACATAAATATAGAGTTTCACAATCAAGTCACATACTTGATAATAAATATTATCGATATTATTCTGGGAACAAGATAACATGTTATCTAATGTCATGAACATAATGAAATATAATCATCTCTATGATTGCCTCTAGGGCATATTTCCAATAGTCTTCCGCTTGCACTAGAGTCAATCATTTAAGTATCTAATACCAATAGCTCTTGTGTGTGCCTCATGCTTTGGCTGTGTGAGAGGGTTTATCAATGGATCAGCAACATTTAAATCTGTATGCACCTTGCATACCTTAACATCTCCTCTATCCACCAATTCGCGCATAAGGTGATAACGCCTGAGTATATGCTTGGACTTCTGATGGGATCTAGGCTCCTTAGCCTGCGCAATGGCTCCATTATCGTCACAATAGAGATCCATTGGGCTCGAGGCACTCGTAACCACACCCAACTCAAAGAATGAAATTCCTTATCCAAACCCTTCTTTTTGGCGGCGTGGTCAGAATGTACTCGACCTCGTCAGAGAATCACCACCGCTTCTTGCTTGTAACTTTTTCAGCTCACTGCTTCTCCATTCAAAATGAATACAAAACCAGACTGCGAACGATAATCATCTTTGTCGGTTTGGAAGCTTGCATCGGTGTAACCATTTACAACGAGCTCTTCATCACTGCCATAAATTAGGAACACATCCTTAGTCCTTTTCAAGTACTTAAGAATGTTTTTCACAGCTGTCTAGTGACCTTCATCGGGATTAGCTTGGTACTTACTCGTAACACTTAGAGCATATGATACATCTGGTCTTGTACATATCATGGCATACATGGTAGATCCAATAGCCGAAGCATATGGAATACCACTCATACGGTCTCGCTCATCAGTTGTCGAAGGACACTGACTCTTGCTAATACTTATGAAATGTGACATAGGCAAGAAACATTTCTTGGCATCTTTCATGTTGAACCG
This sequence comes from Phyllostachys edulis, assembly GCA_036346405.1. NCBI lineage: Eukaryota > Viridiplantae > Streptophyta > Magnoliopsida > Poales > Poaceae > Phyllostachys > Phyllostachys edulis. The sequence goes on along the minus strand of CM070557.1, from coordinate 15,170,242 downwards.
AATCAACATCTTATCAATGCAAGCACTTTGTCTTAATCCAATTATCCTTCTTAATCTATCTCTATAGATCTTTATCCCCAAGATATATTCTGCCTCTCCTAGGTCCTTCATAGAAAAACTATTTTTCAATGAAGCCTTAACAGATTCCAGCATAGAAATGTCATTCCCAATCAATAATATGTCATCCTCATATAAGATTAGAATTACAAGTGCGCTCCCACTAACCTTCTTGTAAACACAAGATTCTTCTTTGTTCTTGATGAAATCAAACCTTTTGATCTCCTCATCAAAACGTACATTCCAACTCCGAGATGCTTGCCTCAACCCATAAATGGACTTTTGAAGTTTGCACACTTTACTAGCATTCTTTGGATCGACAAAACCTTATGGCTGTGTCATGTACACATCCTTATCTAGGTTTCCATTAAGGAAAGCCGTTTTGATATCCATTTGCCACATCTCATAATCTAAATATGCAGCAATAGCTAGAATGATCTATGATTTAAGCATCACTACCAGTGAGAAAGTCTCATCGTAATCAACCCCTTGAACTTGTCGAAACCCTTTTGCGACTAGTCGAGCTTTATGAATGTGAACATTTCTATCCATATCAATCTTTTTCTTATAGATCCATTTGCACTCAATGGTTTTAACACCATCAGGTGGATCGGCCAGGTTCCAAACCTGATTGTCACTCATGGAGTCTATCTTGGATTTCATGGCTCCAAGCCATCTCTCAGAGTCTGAGTCCATCATTGCTTCCTTAAAAGTCTTAGGCTCATCATTATTCAACAATAATATGTCATGCCCATACCTTATAGGTAATTGACGTGGCCTTTTAGATCTACGTAGGGCTGATGCCTCATCTATAGGTTCAACAAAATTTTGTTCATCCTGTAGAGGTTCAGTAGGAGTTGACACACTTTCAGATGTTTTCCAAATTTCTTCGAGTTGCACCTTTCTCCCACTAACTCCTTTTGAAAGAAACTCTTTTTCCAAAAAGACACCATTTAGGGCAACAAAAACTTTGCCCTCTTCCCGGTTGTAGAAGTAATATCCTTTGGTTTCCCTAGGATATCCTATAAAGAAGCATTTATCTGACTTGGGTGTGAGTTTATCAGACGTCAAACGTTTAACATGGACATCACATCCCCAAATCTTTAGAAAAGACAAACTAGGACTCTTCTCAGTCCACATCTCACATGGTATCTTATCTACTGATTTAGATGGTACTCTATTTAAAGTGAAAGCTGCAGTTTCTAGAGCGTGACCCCAAAAATACAATGGCAGATCCGACTGGCTCATCATCGATCGAACCATGTCTAACAAAGTCCGATTACGCCGTTTGGACACCCCATTCCATTATGGAGTGTCCGGTGGTGTAAGCTGTGGAACAATTCCACATTGCTTCAAATAATCACCAAATTCAAAATTCACCTCCACGATCAGTTCATAAAGTTTTGATTGTCTTGCCAATTTGATTTTGTACCTCACTTTTGAACTCCTTGAGCTTTTCAAAGGATTCTGACTTATGCCTCATTAAATAGATATATCCCTATCTACTATAGTCATCGGTGAAAGTAATGAAGTACTGAAAAACATCTCTAGCTATCGTGCTCATTGGTCCACACACATCAGTATGTATGAGTGCCAACAAGTCGAACGCCTCTCTCCGACACATGAAGGAGTCTTGGTCATCTTCCGAGTAGACTGTTCACAGGCGGCCCGACCCACGCCGGCCGAGCCCGATCATGTTAAGACGTGGCTCGGATCTAAAGTCCTACCGAAGGAAGCTTCGGCCTACCAATTTCCCAAAAACAATTAAATAAATGGAAATCTATTATTTTAATCCTGAAAATGAATTAAATAATACTTTTTTATTTCGAAAAAGATTAAAATAATACGTTTTAATAGGAAAATCAATATTTCGGTAAGTAGCTCTGCCTCGCTAATTCGAAGACTTTTCAAGCCCAACCGACCCCAAGATTTGAACAACTTTCTATTTCGAGTAGGCAAGATTCACATGTTTCAAATGATTCCAAATCAAATGAGTTTAGAATTCCATCATCATGGAGCTTCTTCATGCGTTTCTCACTTATGTGACCCAAGCGACAATGCCAAATATAAGTGGAATTCATATTATTAGGCCAAAGCCTCTTTGCATTAATATTATAGACGGGTGCATCAACAAGATTTAAATTAACAACCCATTCAAAACTAGTGCACAGCCATAAAACGCTTCATTCAAAAATATAGAACAACCATTATTCTCAACAATGAATTTATAACCCTCTGCCATCAAACATGAGGCAGAGATAATGTTTCTACTAATGGCTAGAACGTAATAACAATTATTCAATTCCATAATAAATCTTGAAGGCAAAAGTAATGGCAGAGTCCCGACGGCTAATGCAGCAACTCTTGCTTTATTCCCGACGCGAAGATCCATCTCGCCTCTTCCAACTGACCTACTCTTTGTTAGACTCTGCATCGAATTGCAAATATGAGCAACCGATCTGGTATTAAATACCCATGAGTTAACAGAAGAGTCAGCAAGAAAAAATATCTATAACATTAATACCTGTAGTGGAAGTTTTAGTCCCACCATTCTTTTTCTGATCAGCGAGGTATTTCTTGCAGTTCCTCTTCCAATGGCCTAGCTTTTTGCAGTAAAAGCATTCATTCTCTTGAGTCGGGCCGGACTTAGTCTTGGGCTTAGGCTTGTTTGTTTTGATCCCATCTGAAACTTTAGCCTTGCCTTTTCTTTTGACCCAAGTCTTAGCCTTCTTCTTGAAGCTCGTACTCTTTTGCACCATCATCACATGACTGTTGCTTTTCTTAATGCTGTCCTCTGTAGTTTTAAGCATCATATGCAGTTCGGTGAGATTCTTGTCTAAGCCATTCATATGGAAGTTCAAAATGAACTGCCCATAGCTTCCTAGAAGCGAAGTGAGAATCAAATCTGTAGCCAACTCTTGGCTAAGTGGAAAACCAAGTTTTTCTAAGCTCTGTGTGTAACTAACCATCTTGATTACATGTGGGCTCACCGGACTACCCTCAGCTAGCCTACTCCCAAATAATTTCTTTGAGATCTCATATCTCTCAGTTCTTACTTGTGTCTCAAACATGCCTTTGAGTGCCACAATCATATCGTAGGCCTCAATGTTCTCAAACTGCTTCTGAAGGAGCACGCGACAGCTAACATCAAAGGACTCATCGCATGCCTTTTTTATAGGCATTTTTAAGAGTAGCAACAGCATTCTCTGCAGGCACATCTGGAATTGGTTCCTGTAGAACATGTTCCTTTTTATCTTGCCTAAGAATAATTCTTAGGTTGCAGGACCAATCCGGAAAATTTGTTCCATTCAGTTTTTCCCTTTCAAATATTGAACGTAAAGCAAAACTGGATGTAGGTACAACAGTTGGTGCCATAATCTACAACATTAAATATCCAAAACTAAGACATATGTTCAATCAAAGTAACTTCTATTAAACAATTTAATAAAGATACTCCCACTAAAAACCATATCCCTCTTATGACATTTAGTGATTGAAGATCCATAATCAATAATCCACTAGTGAGCTTTGGCATCACTACTAGAAGATCAGTGAGTTTGGTAAGAAACCCTTTGCTAATCATATCTCTATATGACTCTTGTTGTTGGGCAGCATCTTTATGCTACAGTACCCAACCTTATGCCCCAAGGTCTATAATCGTTATGATGACCTTGTCAAGTTAAACCAATGCACAGCATGTAAGTGTCTGACACAAACCCATCTAGTCAAGGAGAATTAATGGCACTCTGCTTTGGCAAGTCCCACCATTAAAAATACATGACTTTGGATGGTGCAGCAATTTTAGGAGGGCATCAATTTAGCTTAATATTATGTGAGGGATTTTTATTTCTATGAACGTTAAAAGCAGCGGGGTCACAGGGGCGGCAGGACCTCCAAGACGTCCTCTTGGACCTCCCTCGGAGAGACCTCTAGGACGACATAGGTACAATCTACTGTTCCGTCCTGAAAATCGCATTAGGCTAATCACATTAACCCCTTTCGATCGCAACTCCAATTTGATCAACCAGATTGATCTTCACATGTTCCATAGATTTATGATCACTGTCTGCATCGATGGCGAAAACCGACCGGTAGAGGCAAGTTGTGATACGACCATGAAAACATGATCATGGAATAACGATCATAAAACCATCTTGAGACCACCACACATAGACGATCATATCGACCATCACTAAAACAAACTAATCCGAATCTAAAACTAGACGGGGTGGCTCTGATACCACTGTCGGATCGCGGGAAGGCTACGATAGCATAAAACAAAAATTTACCGCGCAACCAAGGAACCTCCGCTAGTAATAGATCACGAGATTACCACTAAACGCGCCGACTCGTAGCAAAAGTAGAGTTGATGTAGCGAGTTGATGCAGTAGTAGTTGTACTTGTCGCACGTCTTCTCCTCCGAGTGGTCGTATGATCGTCACGAGTTGCGGATCATTCTAGTGCTAATGCTTCGCAGCAACAACACCTCCAAGGTATCCACACATACGAGGCAGGGACACCACGCGCGGGAGTGCTAGCGCCGGCGGTGTGGTTGAGGCAGGCATAGCTAATAGGGTCTCGGGAAGTCTTCCAAAGCTTGGATCACCCCATGACACCGTCCATCTATTTATAGGCATCCAACTCATAGCCTACCAGAATTCGGATCACTATCCAAATCAAATCCCAGCCCTTTAAGTGTGTGACCCTATAGGTTCATGTGTGATCGGTTGTGATACGGAAACCCTTTCCGATCACGAGTCGTTAGCGGTACCTAGCAGCACATAACGATTCCCGAACACACACAGAATATATCGGACGTACATTAATGCAATATGATCTATGACCAGATCTTTATCACTTACGAACAACCCGTAACTCTTTACAACCAGTTGGTGATTATGTTCTGTCCACGACCACCCAGGAGGTCTCCCAGGACCACCCGGAGGTCTGCCACAACCACCCGGAGGTCTGCCACAACCACCCGGAGGTCTTCCACGATCACCCAGGAGGTCTTCCAGGAGTGGAAAACAGATATCAGCCGTACGACCTAATTGTGTATTATCCCTTTGCCTCACGATATTTGGTTGAACTCCAGGTGAGATTAAGTCATCCATGGACTGCTCAATACTTTCTCGATCAAGTGTCGAATACCTTCATGTGGTCGACACTTCGACCACTAGTGGCATGGCCATGCACATTCTTTATTCAACCACAACAAGGGGCCCAGAGACATTTCTCCTGTCATGTTAGGAGGGGCAAATCCCATGTCCAACTAGTCACATTCCTCCCCATGTTTCATAGCATACCCGAAAGCTACATTTATTTACCCAGTTACGGTGTAGCGTTTGGCAACCCCTAAGAGTGCTATTACACATGTAGGAAACTATGCTGATATCAGGTCTAAGGATTATACATCATCATTGCTTGAGACCAACTGATGACGCATGAAATCATAACAATCTCAACAGTGTCTCAAGGTGGGTATTTTCCAACACCATGTTCTCTAACATGTGTCCATATTATTGGTTTGATATCTCCATATCTATGTGTGGATATCATGGGGATATGTGCATGATCGTAGAATGATGATACAATTGGCAATAGCATTTGCGGTTTGTCGAATCTCGTGTTTTCGGCAGAGTTTCAGTTCTGTTAGGTCATTGGCGGTCAGACCGGCCAGATAGGCGGTCAGACCGGCCATGTCTCGAGGGATTTTCTGGTTAAGTCCCAGGGGCGGTCAAACCGGCCAGAACGGCGGTCTAACCGATTTTGACTTCTTTCGTCGAGTTGTTTGGCGATGCTTGTTGGGTTAGTTTAAGGGCATGAGCTTCAGTGCATATGTGTTGCATATTGCATGTTTTCACTAACGTGCGTCAAGTTGTAAAGAACTTGTTCCCGGATTCGATTTGCTTGTCTATTGGTGTGCAAGTTGCTTGGAGGTCAACGACGGTCAACGGCGTGGAGGATCGGGACTATGCTTGGAGAGTGAGGTCCAGAACGATCAAGGATGCCGGGTGAGGTCAATGGACTCAAACGTGGCACAGAATGGACAAGGATGACCGAACGGGCAGTTCGGTGCGACTGGTAGATCAAGCGGTGCGGGGGTTGGTGCAAGTGCCATGGTGGTCCGGTGGGAGCCGGATGGGAGAGACTTGCCGGCACGATGAAAGCCGCTGGATCAACCTACATGTGGCGAAGCATGGATGTGTTTCGCGCTGTTCGAACTCGGTCTTCGAAAGAGATCGAGAAGGGGTATTTTGGTAATTTCACCAAATACCGCCTCTGTGACCTTGGGCTAAACCACGGTGCAAGACGGTGCGTGGAGAAGCGGTTTAGGTCAAGAAGAAGATGAAGACGGCGCTTTAAAATACGTGCGTATGTGACCCGTTTGTGTTGGGCCTTAACGGGAGCCCATTAGGGTTAACTCTCTAGAAGCCAGGCTTCCATATAAATAGGGGTGGCTGCTGTCAAACAGCCACCAAGCATTTCATTTTGTAAACCCTAGTTTGGTGTTAGGGCATTAGAGAAAGAGAAGAGGCTTAGGACTTTAGAGAGTTGAGTTGAGTTGTGTGCTCATGGATTGAGTTTTGTCCTCCTTGGATGGAGTGGCTGTAAACCCTCTCACCCTCAGATCAATCTATGGATGATTTTCCAAAGATGAGTCTCTTTTGTTTTCTTGCTCTATATTTGAGATTTTGAAGGGTTCTTTGATCTATTGCTTTTTGGTTGGTTTCGTGCCCTCTTCTACCTTGCTATGACATGTGGCAACATATCTAAGATCACCTAGATCATCAATCTCCCACGAACAAGGTTTTGATCAAGTTTTTCGTTTTTGCCCGGTTTTGAACCTTCCTTCGGTAGAATGGAAAAAGGTTGAAACTTTAACGTGGATCTACTTAATCTCTACTTGGAATAGGTTCCTAATATCCTTAGGAAGGTGTGTTCCAAATTTGGCCAAGTTTGGCTATGTAGATCAAAAGTTAGACCGATTTTCGTTTTGGTTTTGGGCTGTCTGCACTGTTTCTGGTCAGGAGCGGTCGGACCGATCCTATAACGCCGGTCAAACCGCCAGTCGGTCTGACCGAATTTTTGCTGGCGGTCTGACCGATTTCCAGATTAGGGTTTGGTCTTTTTGTTCCTTGCTTTGGGGATTTTGGTTTGGATTCAACACAAGTCGTCTGCTGTTCTTGAGAGTGTTGATCTTCATAGCTCTCATAGCTATTGAAGTGAACCTGGTGTTGAATCTAAACGAGGTGAAAAATTAGGCGAGCTCCTATTCACCCACCTCTAGTCGCCTTTCCGGTCCTACACTATGACTCTTGAAACATAGTCATCAACAAATACATATGCTAGTCTATTCATATGTGCCCTCATATGTTTCCGAGCAGGGAACGTTTAAGAATAATCATCGCATAAATATAGAGTTTCACAATCAAGTCACATACTTGATAATATTATCGATATTATTCTGGGAACAGGATAACATATTATTTAATGTCATGAACATAATGAAATATAATGATCTCTATGATTGCCTCTAGGGCATATTTCCAATATGAAGAACTAGACTTGCCCTTCAGCTTCTTCCACAGGTGGGTTGTCATGCTTGTCTTGCCTTGACGCGTCTATTGTGAGGCCTCCAATCTCGTGTTGTTGTCAAGCTTGTCACGATACAAGCGAAAAATACCAACAAACTCATGTTTGAAAGCTTCGAAGAAATAAAGGCCGAGGCACTCACCTATTCCCTCCATAGCAATCTGCAAACCTGCTAATTTTTTTTGTAGGATCCACAATGATAGCAAAGCAATATAGGTGTGAAATAGACCCAAAATATTTAATAAATTTCTCCTCCATTGTTGTAACAACATGGCCTAAAAGGGGATGCCCCCTAGATTTAGCAAACTTGTCTGCAATTAGCCAAATATATTCTATAACTAAGTAAAAGGTAGAATAGTAAATACCAGATAGAGCCTTAGTTGCTTTGTAAAAGTCTCAAAAACTCTAAAAAATGACTAACAATTTCCCAATCGGAGTTAGTAACTATCAACTTATTACTCTGAGAGTTAGCATTGACAAAGACAGATATAATATGTTCATACCCATGTACCTTCTTCAGCATGATGTATGTTGAGTTACACCTTACCTTCATGTCAAGACCAAATTTTCTTGGGGTCTTGTCATTGGCTATGTAGTACTCCGCGAACCTGGCTACCACTTGTGTTGAACTTGAGAGGTAACGAAGGGCAAGGCGGATATTGTTCAAATAAACGACAATCTCCTCCATACCGTCTTGCACAACGAGGTTCAAGATATGACATACGCATCTCTGGCGGAGAACATATCCATCGATATATGTCTGTAACCTTGGGGTGAGGATGTTCATAGCCATCGTATTCGCCGATGTGTTATCAAGAGTTATAGAAACAATCATATTTTTTATCTGAAAATCCTCAATTACCCCTAGTATGCGCTCGACAATGGCCTCTCCTGTATGTGATTCAGTAATTAACTTAAACCCAATGGCTCGCTTGTTTAGCTTGTACTTATCATCTAAATAATGAGCTACAACACTAAGGTAGGGAGTTCTCTAGTGCGATGATGTCCAAATATCTAAAGTTTAAGCAAAAGAGTACTGACCTTTTAGGAATATTTCCTTTAGTGCTGTTAGCTCCCCACTATACATTCCAGAAATATCACACGAGGTCGTTCTCCTACTAACATGTTGGTATGAACCAACTTTAGGATAGGATAAGATGCTCGATAAGTGTAACATCCCAAATTTGAAGTTCATTTAAAGCATTTAAAAATAAAAATAACCATTTGAATTTCTTTTTTAAGTTCAAGCTTAATTTGAACTTTTAGAAATTAAAATAATTTAATTTGAATAATCTAAACTTCAATTAAATTAAAAATTGTTTTATTTGAGTTCCTTGAGTTCCAGAGTATTTTCTAAGAATTTTTGGAGTTTATTTGCTATTTCTTTGAGCTCGATTTGCTTTAATCCTTTTTTTTTAAATTCAGAAATCACTTTAAATTCTGGATTTTCCTTTGGGCCGAAATTCTTTTCTTCCGGGCTGTTTCCTTTTTTTCGGCCTAGTCCCCTTTTTCCTTTGCACCTAACCCATTTTCTTTTCCAGCCCAGCCGCTAGCCCACCTCGCTCTCCTTTTCTCCCGCACGCGTAGCCCACCTCCTCCTTCCTCGCTTCTCTCACTGTCGAGCGGGCCCCACCTGTTAGCGTCTCGCCCTAGTCTCCTTCTCCCTCCCGATTATGTCCGTGTCCGAGCCGGCTATGCAGCACCGCTGTCCTCCACTCGGATACTCCCATCCCGAGGTTGTTTAAGAGCGCCACCCACGTCCTTTTCTCGTGTCGTCCACCTCTTTCGAATCCCTAACTAGCCACATCGTGAATCATCCTCGTTGCGATGGATTCTATTGAAGTCGTCACCACGGCCGAAGGTCTTCCTCACCAGATTGTGCCTCCATTGTTGCTCCTCCACCCGTGCCATCACCGCCGTTGGAGTCGCCTCGCCGCATTCTACCCGGTGCTTTCGTTCTCTTCGCCCGAGCATCCCCGAGCCACCATCACCCTTTCTTCCCCGAATCTGGTCGCGCCACCCGTCCCCGATCTCACTGCCGGTGAGTTCCCTCGCCTTCACATGTGCGTCACCCCGCGTTCTAGGTCCTTCTCTTCTGATCCCCTCCCTCCTTTTGTTCTCTCTGCCAACGTGGTGCCCCGCCGTCGTCGTCGTTCTTCTCCACCTCCGACCATTGATGCGCCACCATCCCCATCCTTCCCTAGTCGTCCCGAGCTACCCTTTGTGTTCCCCTCACTGTTGCCGTCGTCGTGCTCCCCTTGGTTTCCTTCGGGAGCCGTCGAACCACCATAGCCGCCGCACACCTAAGCCGTCGCTTTGTCATAGTCACCACCGCCGCCTCTTCGTAGCCGCTCTCGCCGTGCCACCGCCACCCAAAGGTTCCCTGAGTCGCCGGGAACCCATTTTTGGCATTGGCTTCCACTCCCTCGCAGCAGTTCGTCGTCGCCGTCGTGTGTCAGCGCTGCTAGCTTGCTCCTCTGCTCCTCCTTTGTTCTCTCTCTTCCACTGAGTCATCCACCTCAGCTTTGTGCCCATGTGTCGTCCTTGTCAACAGCCCGTGTGTCAGCCTTGTGCACCTGGTCTACCGTAGAGCTGAGCCATCCCGTGTACTTGGTCCATAGACCAGGGCCCACTCGTCAGCCTCTCTAGCCTTTTTCGGATTTTCTTTTAATTCGGAAGTTCAGAAAATCAGCCTGGTCCCACTTGTCAGTTTCAATTTCTTTTTCTGTCGAAAGAATATTCCAGGAATATTCTTTCTTCTCTCTTCCTTTTCCTTTTCACACAAATCTTCCAAGAGTTCGTTCTCCTTCGTCTGAACTCCGATTCAGTCCGTTCAAATTCCTAAATTCATATAAATCGAGATCTTTCTTTTAAATTTGGTTTTATTGTTTTTGTATTTTATTTGAATACCTTTTCAATTTGTTTGTGTGTTGTTTGTTGTTTCTCTCTCGTTTAGACGATCTGTTTCAAGGAGCAGGAGCAGAAGCAAGTGTTGAAGATCCAAGTATGTTAACCGAGCAAAGCCAAGGCAAGTTGTAGTCTTTTGATCATATTGAACCTATGATTTCAATTTTACATCAAATTACGTGCTATCTTTATATCAACTTCTTTTGGGAATAGTTAATCACCTACTTGTCGTTTCCCCTCTATTGATTATTTGAATACCATGAATCATTTGTCACCATAGGATGGTCATTATTGGTTGGACATATTTGTATCGCTAACATAGGTTGTCGTAGAGTTGCTTAGTCATGCTTAGTTACGATGGGCACATGATCACATGTTCAATAATGTTGAATTTGACTTAATGATATATGGAATTGTAGTGCGATGCCATTGTTGTGCAACTGTGGTGTGATGTCACTATTCTACCAATTGTGGTGTGATGCCGCTATTATAAAATTTGTGTGCCATGGCAGAGATTGTCGTTGGTTTGGTTGAAAAAAGATGACTTATGCTCAAGCGGGTGATCATGTAGTAATGGGGGTGCGTGAGACACATTGTTTTGCATGAAGTAGTCTCGCCTGGTAACTTGCCAATGACTTAATCTTGTGCAGCATTGAAACGGGCCATATCGTACAACCGTATGTCCAGTATGGGATGAACCTAATGAAAACATCTAGGCCCCTAAAAATAATTTTGGTAATTAATGACAACAATGTGTTATGGGACCAACATGTGTGCTAAGATGTTTTAACGGTTTAGTCCCGGATTTTGAATGACGACATGGAAATGACATGCAAAGATGACAAAAGATCGACATGGCTCAGACAAAGGTATTATGTAGCCCAATGACCCTTTTATAGTTTTTACCGGTCTCGGTGATAGGTGGAAAGACCAGATTTATAGGCTAGATGTTGTACTATAAAGAGGGATCATAGCTAGTAGCTTGAGGATTTATTTTGTGCCATCTTGGTCAACTAAGTCATGCATGCATCTTGAACTGCAGTTGTTAGTAAAACCGGTATGACCGCAAGTATCTTGCAGTATAACCGCACCAGAAGTGTGGTACTACCGCAGTGTGATAGGTCCGATTTCCAGTTGGTTGTACGTTATTTCTAGAAAGCATGTTTTTGAGAGTTTTTCCTCCTCTAAAAATCAGTAGTATCGGAAGAGCCGAGCGATACTACCATCAGGAGGTAGTACCGGATAATGTGAGTGTGGTAGTACCGCATCAAACCGTAACAGTTAGTTCAGAAGAATTTAATGAATATGACCGTTGAATAGTATGTGCGGTAGTACCGGCTGATCAATGGCAGTAGTACCACACCTATTGAATTTTTTAGGGATTTTCTTCAAACGGTCGAATTTGTGGTTGGGGGCTATAAATACCCCCGCACTAGCACCAAGCTCACTAGTCATGGCCTCATTGAATATATTAAAGTCATTCCATTGGTGCACTATCTACTACCCATTTGCTCATATTTCACATTTTGAGATAGCTGAGAGCAATGAAGTGCATTCGCATCATTTGTTGATCTCTTTGGCACTTGATAACATTCAAGCAAGGGCTAAGATTTTTTACTCTTGGTGCTTGTCGGCATCTAGACGGCTTGGAGGATGATTGAGAGACCATGTGGAGGCCCTCTCCATGTTGTGATGAATATTTGACAACATTTGGGACTTATTGATGAAGGTTCGATAGTTGTTAAAATTTGCGATGTCAAGTTTTGAATTTCACCTAGGTTGCATGGGATGTTATGATACATGTTTTCACTAATGATGGTCAAGTGTGCGGCGCTTGTGCCAAGGAAACAATTTCTTTGTCTTTGTTGACTGCAGGTTAACTTGATGGCTTGGATGATCATCGACATGGGATCGAGAGCAAGCTTGGAGAGCTTGGCATCCAGTACGATCATGGAGGTTGAAGAGATCATCGGGGATCAAGTCCGGTCATAAAGATGGAGTCTTCATGAAGATGGCACGAGACGGGTCTGTGCAATGACTCAGGGTAACTTGGCAGCGTCTAAGTGTCAGCGAGGTGTTCTGAGGGTGTTCGGAGCTCGAGACACAAGGCGGGGATGTGACAAGTCAACGAGGAGCGAAGATCGTTAAGGTGGAGCAGCATGGTAGCTCCAAGTGGCTTATATTGACCAACATCAACATAAGGGCATTGATATAACTATAGCTAGTCTAGAGGGGTATTCTAGGCAAGGGGTAAAGTTGGTTGAACCCTAAGTGGATATGAATGAGTAGAGAGAATTAATCTTAGTCCTTAAGGCGATTCAACGGTTGAGGTTGCTCCCATAGGGCTATAAATAGAGGGGTAGAGATATGCTTCCACAACCAAGTCTTGGGGAAGGATTTAGGGGTTTCCTTATGCTCCTTTGAGCTTTGCCCACCATGAAGTGTGGCTTTGTAATCATTCCTCTTGAAGCAATGAAATTTCCTCTTGAAGCAATGAAAGTTCCAAGTTCTTACATGTTCTGAAATTTATTTTATTTCTTGCAAATTCTAGCTTTTCTTTGTTGAAACTTGAGCTTCTCTTCCCCTCCATCTACTTGCTATAGTTCTATTGGATCTAGGACGTGTAAAAGGTTGAGGAGTTCACCAAGAACATGTTCCAACCCAACAAGATCCATTAGAATTCATGCTTGCTCAAGTTGTGTTTGCATTAACCGTGTTCTTGAGCTGAAATTGCTGTTCTTGGTGCAACTTGAACTATTTGCATGAAAGGTTGAGACTTTGGGCATACCTTTGCAATTTATTTTGGAATCATAGCCCCAAGATCATTTTCCAGCCATGATTCGAGTTTCATCAATTTTGGTTGAGTAGATCTTGAGTTCTTGAGATTTCTTAGCGGACAAGTTTATGAAATTCTAGATTTTGATGCAATGTGATCTTGAAGCAAGATAGGTCTCTCTCTTTGGATTTATTATGAAATTCCTTTTGAAATCATAACCCTGAGGACCTCATCTTGCTATGGTTCAAATTTCATCAATTTTGGTTGAGTAAATCTTGAGTTCTTAAGGTTTCTTAGCGGGCATTTTTTGAATTTTCAGATTTGCTGAAATTATTGTTTTGATGCAACGTGGACTTTAAGCAAGAAAGGTATCTCTCTTGGGCTTTATTCTGCAATTTCTTTTGGAATCATAACCCTGAGGACCTCATCTTACTGTGGTTCAAGTTTCATTAATGTTGGTTAAGTTTATCTTGAGTTCTTAAGGTTTCTTAACAGCCAAGTTTCTGAAATTCTTTTTATGATTTTTTCTGTTCTTGGTGTTCTTGAACCTAGTGTCTTCCTCATAGCACTAGAGTTCAAGAGAAGAAATACTTGAGTGAGAAAATTTAATTTGCGCCTATTCACCCCCTCTAGTCGCTATAACCAATCCTTCAAAGATTGTGCGGTGATCTCTTCAAGAAGGTTGTGAGAGGTCCAGCACCGTTTGTGAGTGGTTCGGTGCTCACCATCCCCGGAGTGGAGGAAGAGCAACCCTAATAGATTGAGGTTCATTAGGCTCAATTTGTGGAGCTGGTCCAGCTCGTTTGGGCTTACCTCAACGTGAACTAGTGAAGACCGGCTAGTCTTCGATACCACGAGAAAATATTGATTATCTTCATTGCGGTTTTCTCTCTTATCTTTACTATTTCCCTATTTACCTTTCTAGCTACTTATTTGTGTAGAATTGCTTAGCTAGAATTGTATTTAGTATTGACATAGCCTTGGGTTGTCTTAGTGAAAACTTAGAATATATCTCTTGCTTTATGCTAGAAATGTTTTATTAGACCGTACTTGTTAAAATTATTAATTAGAGCACAAGAAGAAACCTCCTATTCACCCCCTCTAGTCAGTCATCCTTGATCCTACACCTGACTAACTAATTAGCAATGTCTTAGCTTAGATCTGTTTTTGGAAGCGTGATTTCCGGGATGGATACTCACAATGGCGCAAGAGGGGGCCCTTGTCTGGTCTTAACGACATTCAGTGTTGAAACCTTATCGGACAGAATTGGGTTAAGGAGGAGCTTTGTAAATGCCTTGTGATGATCACTTAATCGTACACCTACGGAAGTGTGGTCAGATACTTTGAGTTGATTTATCTCTTGTGGGTAAAGTTGTACAACCTTTGCAGAGTTAAAACTGTTTAAACAGCCTAGTCCCCGGTTATAGACAGTGCCCAGGGATTTCACACGAGAGGTAGAGTGTGAGGACCCCCAGGTTATCTCCTTAAGACCGAGACTAAGCATGGTCTTATGGACATAACTCTGGACCTCAAGTAAATGGATTCCAACTCAACTCCATCTAAGCGAGAGGCTTAACTGCAAACTAGAGCCCCAATGATCATGCGCACTGCTCCTCTGCGAGCACTACATGATTGTCAGTTCTCCAACAAGCCAAGCACTACACTTAGTGTGTTAAATGGGAAGCCACGAATAGCGAGCATGAACTCATATTGGCTCCCAAGATCAGCGACCAATATGCTCATACTCTCATACAACGTTGATCACATCCATACAACAATCATGCATTAATAATCCAAAAGACCTACATCATAATAGTTAAAGTCTACAACTATTACAAACGGCTGACCGGCCAAATTCAAATAAGAGTATTAAGTAGCAGCGGAAACAAGTAATTAAACCAAAAGACCAGCAGTGGTATGCCCATATCCCATCGGCAACCGATCGAGTTAAATGATAGCATTACTCGTCAATACGCCAAAATCGGCGCTAACAAGCTCAACAGGCTCATGCCCTTCCTCACACCAAATTGCAAAGAACTGGTTGAGTACAAAGGTACTCGCAAGTCTTACACAGATAAAGATTAGTTATGCTAGAGGTTGTTCCAAAGAATAGCTCATATTGGCTTAGTTTTGCAAAAGAGACGCAACAATTTACAACCTACCCATACTGGTTTTTCAAGCGCCATTTCAAAATCAGATTTAAAGTAGAAGTAAAGCATGTGAATAAGTAGTAAATTGAATAACCAATGAATCAAACAAATAACAAAGTGGCTGTCCACTTTGATACAACAAAATACATGAACATCCCATTCATGATGAATACCAAGTTATAACCACAAATTTTAATTCCAAGTCTAACAATAGCAACCATGTAACTCAAGTGGTCCTCCATAACCGTGGACACGGCTATTCAAATAGATTTATACCTGCGCAGGGTGTACCGCTTACCCACATGACTTGATTAGCCCGTATGCCTCCAGATGCCTCCGAAAATAGCATACTTCCTAAGGTATGGCGGCCGGGTAAACCAAGACTCAGTATTTTTCAGCAAGTTGATATTATTGAGTTGAATCACCCATGCGCGACGTAATCCCACTTAGGGTAGGTTGTACCGCCTACTAACCAAATGGGCACGCAAGTTGTGCCGGGAATACCGACCCAATTAATAAAGCTTAAATAGTGCTCACCCGCACATTAAAGAATTGCAATCGGCACCCTACGAAACATATATGCGATGGAACACATATACGTCCTCACACCACCAGTCATCAACTCAACAACACCAATCCCTTACTTAACCAAGCAATGCCCATACACCGCGTGTGGAAGCACGAGTTTTACTTGAATCAAAGATGTTACCAAAGTTCGGTCCTTAATTATCCAGACAAGTCAAACACTTAGCCAAGCTCGTGCACAATGACACCATCACTAACCATCACTTGTCCAGACCAAAAGCTCATTTAAAATGACAAAATTTAACTCATAAAACAGATACGAAGATCTGAAACAAAAGCATATAATGATAGTTGTGCTCTACAAATATCATGCAAAAGAAAGTTCAAATGATGCTTGCCTTGCTGAAAGATTACCTGCTCAATCTCAGTAGCGTAGGAGTCAATATCGATAGCCTCGTGATCTAGAGATTTAACGATATCGATAAACACCGAGAAATACTTCAAAAATCAAAGTGCTCAAAAATGCATGATTTTTCTACAGTAGCTAATTCATGATTTTAGATGAATTAAGGTGAAAGAATTATTCCATTTGGATTTAGTATGTGAGAGTTATAGCAGTTTGAAATTCAGTTTGCTGGAAAATCCAAATTAAATCCCACCGGTTACTGTTCATTTAATTTAATTATTTGGGCAAAATTTGTAGAGCAGTAGTGGGACAAAGGATTATGTGGATAAATAGAGAATAGTAATACAAGGCTAAAATAGTTGAGTTTTCCTCATTTGGAGTTTTCATGATTTAGTTATGAATTTATAAAGTTATCAGCATTTCCTTTTGTAAAAATAATAGTGTTAAAGGATTAATCTCCAAAATAATACTCTCTGCTGCAGATAAAAGTTTGAAACCAATTTTCCTAAAAGTTCATTAAAAATGAAAATTATTAGAAGTGGTTTCACCCATTTTGGAGTTGAGATGAATTAGTTATGCATTTTTGAAGTTAATACCAATTTCTAGTGTGTAAATTAACAGATTTCGAATTTTCTAAGCCGTTTATTACTTTTCTTACCGGGAGCTATTCTAGCCGCAGTCAAAGACAAGCGGGGCCCCGGGTCAAAGATTGACTCGGTCAACATTGACCCAGCCCAGCTGTGAATGAAAACGTATTTTATAAAATACGCTTTCCTATTTCAAAAACGTACTTCCTAGTTAAGCATATGAAGAATACGTTTTCCTTAAAGGAAAACGTATCACACAAATTTACACTAACTCTAAACCGGCCATGGGCCCACATGTCATAACCTATAGGTTAAGACTTAACACGTTTAACCACGTTTTCTGACATAGATCCAGAATTAATGGTTAATCATTGCATTAATATCCTAATTACGCCGCTACAGTGCCGGTCTGCGCGTCCAACAACAGAGTGCTGGCTTGCCCGGCGGCTCGCCGGTGCTATGCGCCATGGTGGAGCCGGCCAAGGGCGGGGATAGCCGCGCAATAGCATTGCACACACAAAGGGAGTGGTCTCAGTGCTTGTGGTGGTCTGTGCCGGCGGCGAGTCGGAGTTGAGCGGCGGCGCTCAATACGGCAAAAGCACATACAACAAAATAGAGCTCCGCAGCGTCATTCAAGCGGGTGCCTGAGTCCTATGGACTAAGAGAAAACTACCTGAGCGAAGAAGGGTGCTCGGGGAAGCTCGGAGTAGCTGAAGCTTGGCCGGTGTCGAAGAAGATGACGGCGGCGGCACGGCTTCACGTGGAGAAGACGACTGGAGCCAAAAGGAGAGAAGTGAATGCCCGACATAGCTCCAGTGAAGTCCAGAGATGGTGTACAAGCAAAGAATCGGGTACATGCTTACCAGTCGGAGCTAGAGACGAAGAGCAATGTCGGCGGCCGACAAAAGAGGAACTTCCAAATCCGAAGGCTCCTGTGAAGCATCAAAGAAATTGATTGAGGGGAAGTTAATCTTAGGTAAAGAGGCACCTGGTGACGCACTTAAGCGAGGATAATACTCACTGAAGGTGAAGGAAACACGGTGAGGTCCTTTGGAGCACGCACTGGAAATGGCCGAGAGCATGACAATGGATTGAATACTACAAGCAACCGCACGAGCCGAGGTTAGCCAAAATGGAAAGGGCATTGATCACAGAGGCGAAAGAGACCAATCGGAGGAAGCTTACCCGAGTAGAGAGCTCAAGCTAGCCTCCCTCTCCTCGGTCAACAGAGGAGAAGTGAACTGAGTTGGAGGGGGTATTATCCCCGGGGAGGTGACGGAGTGGAGGCGGTGTTAGTTGGGGAAGCTCGAGGGCCAACTGGACGAATGGATGGATTAATGGCGTCGGCGGAGCGCTGAAGAATCGCCGCCACGAGGCACACTCTTCTGTGAAGTCCGTGAGAGGGGAAGACGGAGTCGACAATGGGGCCGGCATGGCAATGACTCATCGTAGCGTGCCACCGCCCAATTAAGTGAGTCCGTGCGAACCGTTGGATCTGGACTGGACGGCTCATATTTGATGTGAGCTTCGGACTGCCGAAATGGTGGTGAGATTTGGACCGTTGAACCAAGATCTGATGGCCTGGATGCGTTGGTGCATTTAGGCGGTTGGGCTGAGCCGGTTCACTGAGTCGGACTCAAGCCCGATGAATAGTGCGGCTGGTTGGGTCTAAGGGTTTGACTGAGAATTGAAATGTTTTCTCCACTTTGACCAATGTGCTAAAAATAGAAATAAATTTTCTAAAAATGTGAAATAAATCACAGGGGTTCCTAGGAAGGTCTAGTGTCCATAAAAATTATTGAACACTATTGTTCAAGATATAATGTGTATAATTTAAATTCAAACTTAATGTAGGTCGTTAAATTGTGTTTGAATTTTCTTAGGGTTTAAACCAGTCCCAAAAATTTGGGAAAATTTGTATTAATTCTTTATAGTTGTTCTAGTATTTGAATAAATTATTTTCAGAAGATGAACAAGAGTTTCTGTTCTTGTTTTTCTTTTGGAGCTTTTAATTGAGTTGTAGGTTTAACTTTGTTTAAGATTTTCCAAGTGTAATAAATAATGCAAATGCTTGAAAACAATAATGCATGCTCATGATATGCATAGTAATTCTCTTTATTAATTTGGGGATGTGACATAGAGTTTTTATAAAAATATGTTGAAGTGTGAATGGGACGTTCACTTAGTGAATATAATGTTTGCTTGGTGAATGGGGAATTCACTTAGTGGTTTGTGTCAGAGGTGAATGGGAGTTCACTTGGTGAATATAATGTTCGCTCGGTGGATGAGATGTTCACTCGGTGGTTTGGTTGGGAAGTGAATCGGAAGTTCACTAGTTGTTTAAAAGAAATTGTTTACTCTATTTATTTATTGTCTTTTTAAATTACGCTTTGCAATCTATTTACTGTATTTATTGTCAATACATTCTTTCTGCAAAAGAACCGTACAACTATTCCTTTGTTCAAGCCTTACGTGAATATTAATAGCATATTGTTCCCTACGATTTGTTGAGTACTTTATGTACTCACACGGCTTTAAACTTTGCTACTTAGTTGAAGAAAATGAAGCTGCTCAAGAGTTCTACAAAGAGGAGTTCTTTGAAGACTTTGCCAATTAGGATGCATTCTCCACTCGATTGCATGTGAGCATGTTGATTGGCCTTTCCAAGTTTCCCGTTTAGCTACAAGAGTTTATTTGTTTCTTTAGCCCATTTCTTGTTCCACTGTAAGAGTTTATTTGTTTCTTTAGCCCTGCGAGGCAAGTTAAGTAAATGTTGACCATAAGGTCCAGTTATTATTACTATTTGTTATTTTGAGATCTTTTTAGCTAAATCGATAAATAGATTGTATTTCATCGATGTTTTCTATGTGAGCTAGCTACTGATCTTGGACTAGTTCAGAATACACAAGGGTTTCAGATGTGTATATCCAGGTCCCAACAATAAGGCATGAGGTTCAATATCATAATAGTTTCCTCATAGTAACCCTAGCGAATCTCATCAAGAACTCTTTGTGCTTTGAAAACAGACATATGGATGTGTTTTTGTGCTTTGAAAACCTGTTCGAACTTAAGTACATGATCAGTTGGAACTTTCCTTGCGAGTTTCCTTAGCCCACTCTTCTTCTATAACCTAGGGGTACTGTGGACAAAAGCCGCGTTGGATCATTCTTTCGAACGAGCGACTTTCACCCATCCTAATCGGTTGATCTTTGAAAATAATGTATCTAGCAATTTCCTCACGGGCATAATGAGGGTTGTATTCCCAAGTACTTACAGAGCCATCGCCCTTAAAGTCCAGCTACGTCTGGACTCCTCCACCTCGTGTGTGCACCCCTATCCTTTTCAAGCATGTTTTGTAGTGCTGGTTCAACTGCCCTGTCCCTCCACCTGTACGAGCAGTTAATTGAGTTTGGTAATAATTACAAGTTACGATCTCTACCGTTTGACCATCTCCAATTTCCTCGCTCCAGGTCATGTGCTTCAAGCACTCCACCCTTCACCTATCGCTGTTGGTGCTGGGCACGGACCCACCAACATTGCCATCCGTGGACGGGGTATTGAAGTCTGGCATCCCCATCAGGTCTGGACTACGTTGATACTCCTCGTTGCCCTCTGTACTGTCTATATGATGGTCCTCCATGCCATAGTCTCCCATGCTTGGAGAGAACCGACGAGCATTGATGGGCATGGCAATGGGAGGAGGACTAGGGGAGCGGCGACGGAAGCGTCGACGATTGCGCCCTGCTTCTGCTTTCGTGCTGTGACTCCTCGATAGCATAGCGCTCCCGAGCGTGGTCGCTCCTTCCACCGGCTTCATGCTTCGACTCCTTGGTAGCATGCTTGAGACTACTGAGTAAAGCACTAGAGCAAAGAGAGAATTAGAGAAGAGAAGTAGTGCTTCGGTCGGTGGTGAAGAGTAGAAATGAGCAAATGCATTCGGTTTTATAGGCACAGAGAGGCAGAATCTCGCATCTGCCCGTTGCCTTCTTTTCTCTACTCCGTCTTATCACCGGAATGGGCAGACGGCCATTGCCTCTCTCCCTCGCCGCCTGTTGCTTCTTTGTATTATCACCGGTCATGTCTTATCACCACTCCCTACCCTGCCTTCCCATCCCCTATGGGCTATGCCGCTATGGCCGCCAACCTCCCTCTTCTCATCCCTATCCCCATTCTTTCCCATCCTCATCCCCATTCCCTATGGTAGCCGACCTTCCCATCCCCATCCTCGCCCACCCTACTCCCCACGATCCCCACCGCCCACGGCCTCCATAGTCCATGGCTCCATCGCCTCCACCACACACCGCCCTCGCCTCTCTCGTTCCTGGACTCCCCCATCGCATCTGCGGCTCTTCCTCCCACATCCCCACCGCCCTACGGCCTTCCTACTCCACCATCGCCCCCCGCCTCCCCACTCCCTTGCCGCCCCTACCGACCCTACTCCCCCACCGCACTTGCGCCGACAGTCTCCTCCCTACCTATCCGCCTCCCTCACCACCCTTGGCGCCGACGGTCTCCTCCCTACCCATCCCCACTCCCCCACTGCCCTCCACCTCGCACGGGCCACGGCGCTTGAGCGGCGGCGTAGGGGTGGTGTTGGCGGGCTGGCCGGGCCTCGCGGTGAGGCCTTGGCGGGTGGTGGTGGGTGCGCGAGCCTTGCGGCGAGGCCTTGGCCGTGTGGGCAGGGGCAAAGAGGCAGAGCCCTATGCAAGGTGGAGCTAGAGGACGCAGGCGGGGCGATGGCCATGGCCATAGTGATTCGGCAAGGTACGCGCCTCTCCCTCTCCCTCTATGACACCGTCATGCCGCTTTCGTGTCGGGCAAGCCCAAACAAACCCAACTGTCGCCCGATGGGCCCCGTCCTTTTTCTCAGCCTAGCCCGACCGTTTGTGCTGTGTCGGCCCAACCTGCCATGTGGCGTGCCATGGTGTGCTTGGGTCGGCCCTCGAGCCAGCTTGAAATTGCACGGCCCAACTCCGGTCTAGTGCTAAATGAGCCAAAAACTCCACCCCACCCGACGACTAATCATCGGCCCCACTCATGATTGAATTCGGCAAACAACGATCTTGTTTGGTTGGTGCCATGAGCTCTATGCCTGGAAAAAAGTGGTGCCTGAAGGTAGCCTAAAAAGTAGATAATTTTTGGTTGATCAAGCAAACCTAGGGATATGGTGTTTGGTTAGAGACCTAGGCCTAAAAAGGTCAAACCATGTGCTAAGTGTCATTAGCAAGCTATTAACAAACCATGTGCTGCGGCCTGGAGCTCAGGCATTCGAATTCGGTCATCTGGCTTAGGTTAACGAACTTGCCAGAAGTACCCAGGCTAGGTGGATTGTTGTATTGTGAGGTCAGCAACCAAACGAGCCACCGGCAGAATCCTGGCAGCCTGCCGGCCGGGCACATCAGGGACTAGGGATGGCAATCTGGCACGACAGGTACGGGTAGTGCTCTCAGGTTCACGACTAGGGATGGCAATCGAGCGCGGCAGGTACGGGTAGTGCTCACCCATACCCATGCCCGTGACCCCGATTTCCCCCGCGGGCATACCCACGAAGGACGACGGGTGAAGAATCTTGCCCATGCTCGTCGCCCGTGGGTACCCGTCGCCTGTGGGCATGCCCGTTTACCCGCGAAGACATGATACAGTTCTTCTTTTGCATGCTCTAGTATCAGCAGCAGTAACCAAGTAACACCACATTCTGAAGCTTTCAATTTGACCTTGAACTTCTTACAGAATGTTGTCAGATAACATGTACTAAGAAATAACATTGGTTTACACTTTACACAGATAATTGACACATAGTTTAACTTGAATAACCTCAACGCATGCCCTATTTCTCTGAAGGGACAAGCTCTTTAGCAACAGGTTAGTGCATGAAGATAAACTGGGTGAGAATTCAACTATACCATTCTCAAGAGCTTCCTGCGTTCTTTGAAGTAACAAAATTGATTTGGCGTATGGGTCAGCACTAGAATGCATCCCTAATCCATTTTCACCCTTCCCATCACTCCCCTCATCCATTGTGTCCTCAACATTAGCATCATCAGAAACACCACTTCCCCGGACCAGCTCGCGGTGGTGGAGGACTTGCTGGTCTGGTCCTCACTGTTGTCGGAGTCGGCGCCTGTGCCTCGAGAAGCCGGCGGAGGCGATGAGGAGGCCAAGATCCGGGTCGGCTTCACTGCACCGGCCGTGGCGATGGCTCTGCGGGATGAAGCGGGACTCGGCAGGCGGTGGAGCTCTCCTCGACAACTTCGCCGTGCTTCCTTGGCGCACGCGAGGGGGTAGCTTAAGGCCAGGAGTCAAGGCGAGTCCTCATCTCCCCTGGTACCACTGGTGGAGGAGGCAGCTCTAGCGAGGTCGCCGCCCGTGAACTTTTCCTTGGCCTTGCCAGTGGCCTGGGGCCGACAATGACCGAGGAAGCAACGCTTGGGCGGGACGAGGAGGCCGGGCCGGCAGGAGGAAGACGGGCCGATGGGCGATGGGGGCGGATTTGGAGTTCTTGGGCCGACGGGCGACAGGGGTGGATCTGGACTGCGGCCGGCAGGGAGGAGGACGAGACCGACGGTTGGCTGGGAGGAGGACAGGGCAGCGGCAGGCCAGATCTGGAGTTCTTGGGCAGTGGCCGGAGCAGACGGGGGCGGCGGATCAGGAGTTTCGGATGGTGGGGCGGATCTGGAGTTCTTGGGTGGCTGGCCGGGAGGAGAATGGGGGCAGCGGCTGGCCGAGAGGAGGACGGGTGACGGGGGCGATGGTTGGCTGGCTGGCCAGACCGGGGAAGGACCGAAGGAGGATCTAGAGGAGCGCGTGGGGATGGGAGGGGGCTTCTGGCGGCTGGGAGGCGGGAAGTGAGCTGGTGAAGAATCTAGACCCGTCATTATGAGTTATTGGTATATTTTGGTAATTAATGATAATCATCTTTTGGAACTAACATTTTCCATGAGTTGAATGAGTAGGTTATGTTCCATGTTGATGAAGACTTTGTATGACATCATGAGTTGATCGTCATCAAGTCAAGAGCTTGGAGTAAAGGATACATCATGTGTTGATGCGTATCAAGATCTCTAAGAAGGTATGATCATGAGTTGATCATCAAGTTAAGAGAAGATCTTTCATGTGTTGATGGAGTCTTGAAGTGAAGATGTGCGTTATCAAGCTTCAAGAGGATGCTCAAGGCAAAGGTATGACTAGCTAGGGCTAAGGATGTGTTCCTAGTCTTTTACCGGTCTTGGTGTTTGGTTGAAAGACCGGGTTGCTAGTATAGGTTGCCGTACTATTAAGAGGAGTCTGTGACTAGTAGCTTGAGTGTGTCATGTGTTGATAGCTCATTGTGTTTGCTCTAGCTCTCCTGAGCATGTTGCCAATATTTGTGAATGTGTTTTGCAAATAGTTGAGGCTCATGCATAATCCTTGTAGCATGTGACTTTAGTTTGCGAATATATTTTGCAAATGGTTTAAGTCCATGTACCTTATTCCTTGTGGTATGATTATAAAAGTTAGCAAATGTATTTTGCAACTTGTTAAGAATCTCGCCTTTTAACCGTTATTTGCATCGCGCATCAATTAGCAAATGTGTTTTGCAAATTGAGTTGAAGTGGAATGCAAAAACCCTTTTTCTCAGCTCTGGCGATCATTGTCGATGTAAGTCGATCTCGACGGACCCGGTCAAGGACCCGTCGACTTCTAGAGAGTGTGTTTTTCTGAAAATCCATTTTTCAGTTGGTCGATCCGACCGCTATGTGTTGGCCGGTCAGACCGGGGTGGCGCAGACTGTCCGGCCTATGGCTGGCGGTTAGTTCGGACATGGTCCAACGGCTAGTTTTATAGCCGTTGGAGCATGGCTGGTCTGACCGGCCGTTGGCTTTTGATGCGGCCCGAGACTGCTCATTTTCAATGAGAATCTTTCCATAACGGCTAGTTTTTGTGTGGGTTATAAATACTCATCTTGGTCGGTTGTGGGGAGGTTGCTGGTGCCATTACCCATTCTCTTGAGCTAAGAGCAAGCCCCTCTTCTCTCATTTGTGCATGTGTTGCACTCAGTGAGCTAAGAGAGCAAACGCTAAGTGCATGTGTTGTAATTAGGTAGTGGATTGTGTATCCATTGAGCTTAGACACTTGATTCGTTTAAGTGAGCGTCTCCGACTTGTTACTCTTGGTGTTCGCCGACACCTAGACGGCTTGAAGGAGTTGCGCTGGTGATCTTATTCAAGGAGGTTGTGAGAAGACCCAGGCGGTTTGTGAGTGGTTTGGTGCTCGCTATCTCCGGAGTGGAGGAAGAGCACCCCCGAGTGGATTGAGATGTTGGCTCAAGTTGTGAGCCAGTCCAAGTGTTGGACTTACCTCAACGTGGATTAGGAGAGACCGGCAAGTCTCCGATCACCAGGGTAAAACATCATCGCGTCATCGTGGTTTGCCTTCTTGTGCTTGTCATTGTGCAATTTACATTCCTCGTATTAAATTACTTACTTGCCCTTGTATGATTGCTTTCGTAGTCAACAGTCTTATTGTTGGTGCACTTAGTCAAGACTAGAGGATTTAGGTTTTAATTGTGAAAAACTGATTTGTTTTACAATTCCGCATTAGAAATCGGTTTTAGCCAAAGAAGTTTTTCAAACCGCTTATTCACCCCCCTCTAGTCGGCCTCCTTGATCTTACAAGTGGTATCAGAGCTTGGTCTCTTATTTATTAAACTTAACTGTCTAGAGAGTAAAGGATGGCTAGCGAGGGTTTCTCCATTGGTAGAGCACCACATTTTGATCGGTCAAATTATGCTTATTGGAAAATTAGAATAACCATCTATATTAAGGCCATGAGCCCTAACCTATAGAGAATTGTTGATGCGGGTTTTGCTACTCCAATTGATCCACAAATCCCCACTCAAAGGGAAGAGTAAAACTTGCGACACGATGCTCAAGCTTTAAATGCTCTATATAGTGCTTTGAGTGTAGAGGAGTTCAATAGAGTGAGTAATCTTGAAAATGCTCATGATGTTTGGACAACTCTCATGGAAATTCATGAGGGGACCTCTATGGCAAAGAAGCTAAATTGCGTAGGCTAAATCTCAAATATGAGTCATTTACCATGTTGCCTCATGAGAGCATCAATGAGATGTATTCTAGAATGATCAACATAGTAAATGAGCTCAAATGCCTATCTTGCGATTTAACCGATCTTGATATTGTGCGCAAGATGCTTAGGGCTCTACCGGAGAAATATGAGACCTTGGTGACATTATTCCTCAATTCATCCGAATTGCCAAGGATGACTCCTACCGCTCTTTTGGGCAATCTCATCACAAATGAGATGTACAAGAAGGACAAGGATGAGCTCAAAGAGATGGCCTCAACTTCAAGCAAAAGAATTCATGCTTTCAAAGCCAAATATGATTCAAGTGAAGATGAGGATCAAAATGAGGAAGATGATGACACCAATGAAGATATGATCACTCTCATGAATAAAATGGAAGAACTTATGAAGAGACGTGACTCACACAAGAATTCAAGCTCATCTTCAAATGCAAAGCACCACAAGACTCCAAGGTACTACAATTGTCAGCAAAAGGGGCATTTTGCTTCAAAGTGTCCCTAGGTAGAGAAGATGAAGAAGAGCCTAAATCATCTTCAAGAAAGAAGAAGGATGACAAAGGAAGACATTTTGTTGGGCTAGCTATAAAGGATGATCCATCAAACCCCTCAAATGCAAATGAGGCTCCATCTCTATTCGACATGCATACATGCTTCATGGCAAAAGGTAATAATGAGGTAAATGATGATGATGAGCCCTCTTATGATAATTTGATGGATATGCTTGAGGAGCTTAATGAGTACCTAGGGAAGGAGAAATCAAAATTCAAAGTTTTGAAGAAAGAGTATGTCTCACCTCAAAATATTTATGAGGAGCTAAAGGATGCTCATGAAAATCTCCTTCTCAATGATCTCATCAAGTCCAAAGTGGATATAGGCATTGCATGTAATTTAATAGATGATATGCCATGTGTAGCTCTTAATTCGTGCATTTCATCTAAGGTTAGCATATCCACTTTTTGTGATGATTTGCTTGATATGCCTTGTTGCTCAAATTTAGATGCTTCTATTTCCTCCATGCTTGTTGAGACTAACATTGTAGAGGAAAACAAAGAGCTCAAGGACCAAATCACAAAATTGAAATTTGACTTGGATAGAAGCTACAAAGGGAAAGCCTCTCTTGATGACATCTTGAGCAAGCAACGAAGTGTGAATGACAAGAGAGACATTGGTTTCATTTCCAAGAAGAAGGAGAATAGTAAGACAAGGCACAATGAAAGACACACGAAAAAGTATGTCAAGTGCCTTGGATGCAATGAGAAGGGCCACAAAGTCTCATTGTGCCCAAACAAGTTAAATGACAATAAATTGTCATTAAAAAAGAGGCAAGCCGGTAAGGAGCAAGATAAGAATACAAGAAAGGGAAGCAAAAACCCAACTTGCTATAATTGCCGGGAAAAGGGACACATTGGTAAACAATGTCCCAAAGGTATCACTCCTGAGCCAATTATCTATAATGATCATTATTTGCTTAGGAAGGATAAAAATGGCAATATGTTTGCTAGGTGTAATACCTCGATTTTCGATTTGGAGAGAATTTATTCGGGAAAGGTCTTTTAGTGAAAAATCCAGAGTTTTGGGGGAATTAAGGAGTCGGGCCTCCGGCCCAGGCTTGAAGCCTTGGGGTCGGCCTTGTGAGCCAAGAGGGAAGGCACCCAAGAGGCCCAAGGCCCATGCAGCCCACCCCCTCCCTTAACCCTAGACAATGGGGCGCCACCCCTTCTCCTTCCCCTTTTCCCAATCCAAGCCGCCACCTCCCCCTTGGTGCTGCCCCATCTCTTCCTCCCTTGGTGCCACCCCATCTCCCCTGGTTGTTGTCCTTGCTGTGGTGCCTCCCCTTCTCGCCATCGGAGCTCCCCGCTGTCGGCCATCGCGAGGAAAAGAGGAGGAGGACAGCAGTGGTGCCTGCCAAAAGGAGGGAAGGAAAGGGTGAGGAGAAGGAGGATCTTCTTCTTGGGGGATCAACCAGCGTCTCCCTGAGGTTCTTCAAGGGTAACGAAGTGCTTTCTTCTCTGTTTGATGATTATTAGATGCGAATTAGATTAGTTGGATTGGATCGAAACTCTGCTGTTAGAAATTCAGATCTGTCCAGATTGTTATGTGGTCAATTTCGGGTTCTTATAGGCTGAATTGGAGATTTCATGGGGATATGTCTACGATCTTAGGATGATGAGACAATTGGCAATGTCGTTAAGGGTTTGCGGAATCACCCGTTTTCGGCAAGGTTCAGCTGCTGCCAGGCCTCTGCGGTCTGACCAACCATGGGAGCGGTCAGACCGGCCATGCCTCGGGCCATTTTTCTGGAATGTGCACTAGCGGTTCGACCGGTCAGAGTGGCGGTCGAGGCCAGAGGAAGGCCTGACCGGCCATCACTCTCTGCTGGTCGGACCAAACTTTTAGGAACTTTGGATTTCTGACCTGGGCCAAAAATAGAGGGTGTAGGCAAGAGAGGAGGTTCTACTCCTCTTGGTCTCATAATTTTTGGAGCCTCCAGGCAAAAGTTCTATTCGTTTGAAAATTCCAGAGAGTTTCGGGTTTCCAGGTTGGAAATTTGTCTAAGTCATGGGTGGCGGTCGAGGCCGGTCGGGCGGTCGACCGCCAAAGTGGATCGACCAGCTTTTGCTTGTTCATCGCCAACTCGGTGGCGATGATTGTTTTGTTAGGTCAAGTTCATGGGTTTCATTGCATAGATGTTGCATGATGCATGTTTTGGCTAACATAGGTCAAGTTGTGAAGAACTTGTGCCCGGAAATGGCTGTTTGGTCTATTGTTGTGCAGGTGGCTTGGAGTCAACTATGGTCAACGACGAGGAGGACCGGGACTTGGTTAGGAGAACCAAGGTCTAGAACGGTCGTGGATGTCGAGTGAGATGGTTGGACTCAAGCAAGACGCAAGATGGACAAGAACCATAGAAGGCAAAGTTTGAGCAAAGACCTTTGTGAAGGACACCGGAGCTAGGTCATGGTGAGGCGGACTAGATCGGGACTAGGTTAGGAGAACCGAGGTTCAGAACGATCGAGGTTGTGTTGGAAGATGACTAAGGCTAGCGAAGTGCTTACAAGCCGAGAAGATAAGAAACCAGAGCGGAAGCTACCGGTGGTGAGACATGTGGTGCGCTAAGTGACTTGGTCCCAGTTGCAAGCGAGGACGGTTCGGTGGCATTCGGACGCATGAGAGGCTTGGCGGGAAGTTATTGGGATCACATGGACGAAGACGGAGCATGGGAGATGCTTCGAGGCAAAGGAATCGCAAAAGGTCGGTAGAGGGGCATTTTGAGAAATTGCTCTATACCGGAAAAGTGGTAAGTGGTGGTGTGCGAAACCACCTTCTTGGCCTTGGCTAAACCGCGGCGCGGGACGGTGCATGGAGAAGCGATTTAGGTCAAGCGAAGATGAAGACGACGCTATGAGATGCGTGCGTGTGTTAACCCATTTGTATGTTGGGCTTAATGGGTGCCCTAATAGACTATTCTCTAGGATCTAGCCTCCACTATAAATAGGGCTAAGTGCTAGTTGCACTTAAGACCCTTTGGCCATTTGATAACCCTATTTTGTGTTTTAGGGTTTTGGGAGAAAGGAGGAGAGCTAGGGTTTCTAGAGGAGTGGATTGATTGTGTACTCTTGTGATTGAGCCTTTGTCCTCCATGATGGAGTGGCTGTAAACATCCATCTTCAATCTCAAATTAATCCATGCAAGATTTCACAAGATGAGTCTCTTTGTGTTCTTGTTCTCTATTTTCTGATTTTGGGGCTTTCTTTGATCCGCGAGTTTTCTATTGGTTTCTTCTCTTGATCTAGCTTGCTGTGACATGTGGAAACCTATCTAGGATCATCTAGATCATCAATCAACCACGAGCAAGCTTTTGGATCTAAGTTTTATTTTTGCCCGGTTTTTGTGAAAGAAAGGGTGATTTTAGGGGGTTTTGCTCTTGAGGGCTTTTGGCTTGATTCTTCCTGTGATTGAGGATGCTAGGACGTATGGGAGACTATCCTTAGCCATCTTGGATTGTTTCCTCCCACGACATCATCTCAATCACCGTTTTTGTATTTGGCTCGGTTTTGAAGCAACCTTCATTAAAACGGATAAAGGTCGGAACTTTATCAACGATCTTCATGATCGTTGATTGGAATAGGTTTCTGACATCCTAAGGAAGGTCTGTTTCAAGTTTCGTAAAGTTTGGAGTCACGAATCAAAAGTTAGACATTTTTATGTTTTGGAAGTTCGGGCTAATTTCATTGTTTATCAGGCTGGAGGTTAGACCGCCCATTTGAGAGGTCAGACCGCCCCATGGAGCGGTCAGACCGCTAGGCTGAGAGGTCTGACCGCCCAACTCATTGTGAATTGAGTTTTTGGTAATTTTGGTTGTTTTGCTTCGGGGTTTCAATTGGATTCAATACAAGTCTTCCATTGTGCTTGTATATTGATCTTCATAAACTTTCATAGCTATTGGAGTGAAATTGGTGTTGAATTCAATTAAGGTGAAAAAGTGATCATGCTCCTATTCACCCCCCTCTAGTCGCCTTTCTGGTCCAACAGTTGCACTCAGTGAGCTAAGAGAGCAAACTCTAAGTGCATGTGTTGCAATTAGGTAGTGGATGTGTACCAATTGAGCTTAGACACTCGATTCGTTCAAGTGAGTGTCTCCGACTTGTTAATCTTGGTGTTTGCCAACACCTAGACGGCTTGGAGGAGTTGCGCTGGTGATCTTCTTCAAGGAGGTTGTGAGAAAACCCGGGCAGTTTGTGAGTGGTTTGGTGCTCGCCATCTCCGGAGTGGAGGAAGAGCAACTCCGAGTGGATTGAAGTGTTGGCTCAAGTTGTGAGCCGGTCCAAGTGTTGGACTTACCTCAACGTGGATTAGGGGAGACCGGCAAGTCTCCGATCACCACGGTAAAACATCATCGCATCATCGTGGTTTGCCTTCTTGTGCTTGTCATTGTGTAATTTACATTCATCGCATTAAATTGCTTACTTGTCCTTGTATGATTGATTTCATAGTCAATAGTCTTATTGTTGGTGCACTTAGTCAAGACTAGAGGATTTAGGTTTTAATTGTGAAAAACCGATTTGTTTTACAATTCCGCATTAGAAATCGGTTTTAGCCAAAGAAGTTTTTCAAACCACCTATTCACCCCCCTCTAGTTGGCCTCCTCGATCTTATAGCTGGGAGGCTGGGACTTAGAGCGAGTCGACCGAGCGACTAGGGTTTTAGACGAAGGCCCTACATCGATGCTGAGTTCTTGGTAATCGTCTTGAAATGAGCACGGGTGAAGCTTACACATGCCCGCGCCCATTTACCCGATGGCAAGGAATTATGCCCGTTTCTATGCCTGCGGGCAAAGAAAGACACCCATACCCGCTTTTATTAGGGTATATTCGCCCACAAGTACATAGATAGCCAGGCACGATTGCCAACCCTATTCACGACCCCACTCCCCTCACCCTGTTCAGTGTTCACGCGCCCGGGGAGTTGGCTTGAACCCCCGCTCCTCTCTCACCGACACCCCAATCCAACTTCCCACTGACACCTGGGCCCCGATTTCTGCCTCACTCGCACCAGTGAGGAGACGAATTTTTTTTAAAATAATATTCTTTTTAAAGATAATTACAAAAATATATAGTCGCCCCAAAAAATTACAAAAATGAGTCTCTGTTGCAGTTCAAATGGAGATAGATTCACATGCCATTGAATGAGACAGGACCTCATCCCTATCGCCGGTCCAAGAACCTATCGCCAGTTCAACTGGTGATAGCTTCCTCAAACCCTAATCTAGTTTACGCATTTGTGATTTTCATAAATTTTGAACGGTACAAAATCTATTAGTCTCGCAATAACATTTTATGATCATCGTATGTTGTTCTAGTGCGGTGAATTTCTATAGAATTTTGCGAGGACGATTGAGGTATCAATGATTTGTAAGTAGGAAGGTAAGTGATATTACGATGCTGGGAATAACACGGAAGAATCGAATGTGAAAAGACGAGGAGATTTGATGTTGCGAATTAAAATACACTTTATAATGAAGTTGGGATAACACGGCACATAGGGTTTGGTTACATGCATATGACACAACATCATACACGACGCAACAAACCGAAGTACTCCTACGATATAATGCGCCTTTTTGGAATGGTTATAAATTCGACCTTCGACGGGGGACTAGTACAGAATGGTTCGGCCTATTGCGTGGACCGGGCCATTTTCCCTTCCTTGCTAGCTCGGCGTTGAACTCCTCGTCAGCCTCTTTGGCCTTGGCCGCCATTTCCCTCTTTCTCTCGCACTCCCTCCCGCGAGCCTTGCACTCCCTGCGCCTGCACGCCTCGAGATGAGCTTTGTGTCTCCCGATGTATGCGCTCGTTTTACTCGTCGTTGCGGCGTTGCTCCTCTCGGATCTCGCGGTCTCTTTTGTCATGTCACTCGTCGAAGTCGAGAGACCATTGGTCATGTGGGTGGATCTCTTGGTCGATCTACTTGCGATAGCCACATAGCGGATCTGGGGACTACAGGTAGACGGGAGAGGTTGTTAGTGCGCACTTTGAAAGAGAAATAGTACGGGAACACACTGTAACTGGTCCTTACCGACTGCCGATAGCTGTTTGTGTCCCAACATCGGTCGGGATAGTCACTAGAGTAGTTCGCGCAACCCCAGTAACGCATGCCCAGGCTCAGCCGCTGCATCAACTTGAAGAACTTGCATAGGTCCCTGCACCAACAGAGGGGCGGCGTCTCCCCCTCTGGCGGGTGTTGCGGCGAACACTCGGTTGGAACGTTCGGGATGGGGTTGCTGCTACGGGGGGCTTCATTACGAAGAGATGCCAAATAGGCATGTGTCTCTTGTTCGACCCGGGCTGCAGTAGCCCTTGCTCGCTCTTCTCGGGCCCCAGCAGCCCTTACTTGTTTGCGGATCCGGTCCCATTGCCTCTGCCTGTCGTCCATCCCAACGTGGTGAAGGAAGCTCTGGTGTAGTGTTGGGTCTGGTTATGTTGGGTTTGGATGTGTAGTGTTCTCTCCCAGATCTCTTCCACCCTCTTTTATAAGCCACATGGTTGGCATGGTTTAGTAAATTTCCTGCAGAGTCCTGTCTTTTGGTTCTGAAAAGCTGAGGACGTAGAGTGTTGTCATGTCGATCTGAAAAGCTGGTGAAGCATAGTGTTGTCACGTCAAACTTTGTAGAGAGAAGTCTTGTCTTGCTTTGCAGAGTGCTGTCTTATCGGTCTGAAAAGCTAGCGAGGCAGAGTGTTGTCACGTCTTTCTTTGCAAAGTCGTGTCTTTTTGGTCTAAAAAGCTGAGGAGATATAGTGTTGTCACGTTCTTTGCTCACGAGGTCTTATTCTTTATAAAGTCGACTCGTCGAGTCATGTCGCCAAGAAAGTAAGGATGACTTAAGTCGTAGAAAGAGGGTGGTGTGGGGTGTCCCGATGCAGAATCGTACACGTGGTCGTGGTTTTCAAGCAAGCAAAAAAGTGATATCGAAACACGAGACTAGCATAATAATAGTTGTACTGAAATTAATATTTACATGGCATGACTGATATTTAGAGGAACAAATATCTAATGGCGACCCCTCTTGGGGCGCACCCCGCGTGTCGTCCCTGGCCTCACTCGGCGATGGTCCGAGTATATCAGAGGATCACGCTGCTCGACTAGCCGACCGACACGAGTAGCTTGAGGTGGTGTCGTGAGGGGAGGGTCCTACGTCGGTAGGGTCGGTGCCGGCGCACCGTGCAGCTGAGAAGCCTCCATGGAGAACAAGGTGTCACGCGGGTCCGCGAAGAAGTCCTCGAGGGGTGTCGATAGGTGTGCCTCGTCGTCCGGCAATGAATCGTCCTCCCAAGGCGTTCCTCTGAAGTATTACGTTACAAATGTGATCATGACGAAAGCACGAAAAAGAAACTTACACAAGCAAGCAAGGTGGTCATACCTGCTGGCCCAAAGGCCTGCCCGACGACTCCACGTACCCGTGGCCCACGTACGAGTGGACCTCAGGACTTGAAAGAGAAGATTGCCGTTAGTAACTATTAGGGTTCGAAATAAAGAAGCATTACGTTACGCAAGTAAGTAGGCGGTCATACCTGGTGGCATGAAGCCGTGCCCCGATGACTCCACGTACTCATGCCCCGCGGTGCTCCCACCATGGTGCCACGATGACACACCCGCCACGTCCGGGGCAGGAGCTTGTGGCCGTGAACCACCCCGGCTGACCCCTCGTCCTCGTACTGGTCGGTTCACCGAGTCCCTCGGTGTGCGAAAAGTCGCGATCTGGATGCCTCGTCTTGCGGCGTCCATGATCTACTGCAGGACCCCTCTGGTGTCCCCTTGCGTCCTAGGGTGCGCGGAGGTTGCTAACTCGAGAATCTCCTGGTGTAGATCCGCTTGCACAAGTAATGAACAAGTTGGAAATATAAATCTGGCAAAATAAATATGAATTAAGCACCGTTCAATACGTACGGAGTGGTGGAAAGCGGAGTCCGGCTGGGTGGGGTATGTGTCGGACATCGCAGCCTCGTGTCGTGGTGGGTTGACCACGACCCGGATGCAGCGAAGCCTCGTCCGATTAGCGTACCAATCCATGTAATCCTCGTACGTCTCGAGGTCGTAGAGATCATTCCCACACTGGATGAGATCCTCGTGCGCACCACTCCAAGCATCAACCCAAGGCTTCATCCTGTCCAACCAGGACATCATGCCACGTACTCCCTTCCTAGTGTACCTATGGACGGCAACACAATTATTTGGTTAGCACGTAACGCACATTGTGTGAAAGAAGTAAAGAGTGAACTTACGCGTGGACGTGCGCCGGCACTCGCGTCCCCCCTAAGGGGCTGGGACCTCCTGTCGTAGTCCAAACTGGCGCAGGACTCGTTGCACCTGGTACTCCTCCACGAAGACATCATGTACCAAGGCCCTCCGCGTGTACCAGTACAGGTAGTCTCGCGTGCACAGGATTGACAATCTGTCGGGTGCCCACGCGTTCACCCTCTCTTGAGTGTACGGTGTCCAGATGACGCGATCATCGGTCAGCTAATCGAACATCGCGACATACTCCAGATAGGACCCTTGCGAAGTGATCAGCGCGAGGTGACCTGTGAAATAGAACACCGCAAACTTAGCACACGAAATTGTCATTACAATACGAAAAATAATAAATGATCATGAAACTAACCCGTCGGCGGCACCACACCGTGCCCATGGTGGGCCGGTCCATGTCGTCATCCTGAGCGTACAAGTTGATCGTGTACGCTCACAAGTCCAGCTGTGGTCGTTCGATCTGGAAGCGCTCGAAGGACCATAATTGCAGAAGTAGTGGGCATTCGGAGAGGATGGAGCTATCCTGGGCACGATGGCATGCGTTGCATAGTCTTGTGATGCGTCGCGCCAAGATCGACCGCACCCGAGCGTGGGAGGATCTCTTCCACCCAAGAAGTCGGCCAACTCACGTGCGTACCGGACGTAGTGCTTGTCAATGCTGTCGCCGTGGGACCCCAGGAACATAACCCACCCGAACAGCCATAGCAGGTAGGCCTCGAAGTGCCTCCTAACAACGACGTCCCCTACGTCAGGCACAATACGCTCAAGCTGAAGAAGACATGTACACGTCAGCAAGGTTCACATACGAATTTAAATGAGATAACAATAGTTACAAATACTTACGTAGAACTGACAGATCCACCTCAATGTCGGCCTGTGCGGGCAGCTGAACTCAACGTACCCGCTACCCGGCGGCAGCACATTGTGGAACCTCGCTAGGAGGTCCGTGCGCCACGTGGTCGAGATGTCGTACGCTGCCGGGGGGGAGCCTGTGCATGGCAACCCGGTCAGGAAGGTCACGTCCTGGAGCGTCGGCGCCATCTCCCCGAACGGAAGGTGGAACGTGTGTGTCTTTGGCCGCCAACGGTCAACCAACGCCGTCAGCAGGGCTTGGTCGTATGGAAAACGCCTAGACATACGACCAGGACCACGGTCCTGGTCGTCCTCCCACGTCGCCTTGACCATCCTCGCTAGTGGGAGGAGGCCTGTCGCTCTCAACCTGCGTTAAAACGATTAAGAACAAACGTGACTGCACACAAAGTAGTCAGACCACGATTGATTGCATGAAGGTCAGAACTACACGTACCTTGGAACCTAGTCTGGGTGCAGCCTCCATGCCCTAATGGGCGTGCGCAGCCACAACGCACCAAGCTCAATCGATGCCTCGCCCTCTAGGGGAGCATGATAATGAGGCGGCTAAGTGATGCGCGTCAATCACCGGGTCAAGTAACTCGTAGTGGCCTGCGTCCGCCATACCTACAAATTAAGTGCATACATTGTAAAGAGTACGAAACATGTACAAAAACCAAAATTTCTACTTTAAAAATAATTTTCAGCATTAACTGAAAAATTATCACACAAAAAGTAAACCTAATTAATGCTACTCAGCAGTTTAAACAGATTTGTAATAGGGTCTTCCTATTTAGAGGATATTTTTAAATATTTTTCAAGTGCAAATATAAATAATAAACAAAGTTCTTCCCATTTTACTACCTAGTTTCGTACTTTAAAATTAATTTTCAACATTACCAACATAATTACCACACACAAATGGGAAGCTAAATAAAACTGACATTATTTTTTTACATATTTCTAATAGTCGTCTTCCTATGTACAACGAACTACACTATACACATCTCAAATAATGTATGACGAACTACATTATACACAACTCAAATAATGTACTACATAATTTGACTAAAATTATCTAATTTACTTAATTCTATGTCGCTATTCTACTTGATTCTGGTCGCTATTCTACCTAATTCTATATCACTATTCTACTTAATTCTATGTACTTAAATCTATCGGCTAATCTACTTAATTCTATGTCGCTATTCTACTTGATTTTATTGGCTATTCTACTAAATTCTATGTCGCCATCCTAATTAATTCTATATACTAAATTCTACTGGCTCATCTACTTAATTCTATGTCGCTATTTTGCATAATTTGATATAATGTACAAGTTTCAACAAAAATGTACCTGCAAGATGGCCGGCCTATTGGATCTGCTGCTATGCCAATCTCTCTCCTTCGCGACAAACCACCAAAGCTTCGCCACCTTTCTTCTCTTCCTCTCCTCCTCTCTTCTGTTTTTTTTCTGGAATTAAAATAAGATTTGGAGAGATTTTTTTGGGTTTTTATAGATGGCTCTTTGTCGCCAGCTTGAGCTGGCGGCAATATCGCTAGTTCAATCGACGATAGATTCTCGTTACAGCTAAACCGGCGATGAAAGATCAGATTTCACATGCCGCCATTGAGCGGTGACAAGTGGCTGGCCTGCGAGGAGAGGCGAGGTCCTGTCGCCAGTTCAACTGGCGATAGGTATGCCAGTTGAATTGACGATAGAATATATTTTTGTAATTTTTTGAAGCGACTATTTATTCTGTAATTATCTTTTTTAAAAATATTATTTTTAAAAAAAATTCGTCAATTGACGATAAGTGGTTGGACCGACGACAGAGGAGGCAGAGGGTCCCTGTCGCCAGTTCAACTGGCAATAGGTTTGCCAGTTGAACTGGCGACAAGAATATATTTTTGTAATTTTATAGAGTGACTATTTAGTTTTGTAATTTTTTTAAATATTATATTTTTAAAAAATTTGTGACGAGACGACGTCACGGACCGGATCTGAATGCATACCTGACCTCCTCTCGAGCTCGCCGCCTCATCTGGAAGGCCCACCGACCAGACCCAACGAGGCAACGACTAGTACCAGTACGTAACGTACTAACATCCGCCTCTCTTCTATTCTCCCCTCTCCCCTCTCCCCTCGCTAAAACCTCCTCGTCGTCTCCGTCGCCGCTAGGGTTAGGGTTTCCGGCCGCGGTCCTCCGATCCCGCCGCCGCCCGCTCACCGGCGAGATTGAGGCCCTGCGGCGGCCTCCTTCGCTCGCTCCCCTCCGGTAGGGCTCTCCTCCCGTGCTGTCGATTCGGTTCGTTTTGCTCGATTTGTCGATTGAGGGGTTTCGTGCAATGCCGCTGGGTTCGGGGTCCTGTCGGTGCTTCTTGCTTGCCCGCTTGAGCTGTTTGGTCTGTTTTTGGGTGCGATTAGGGATGAACTGGCGAGCTTTTGCCTTTTGGAGGCGTGGTGATGGTGGTGAGTGCGGTGCGTGTCCCTGTGCGGCCGATTTTGGGGGAACCGGGCGGTTTGATGTGAAGTTATGGGGTTTGAGGCGTGAGCCGGAGGGTGGAGGTGGATTTGGTTTGCGAATGGTGGTTATGGTTGATGCATTGTTGATTTGTGTTGCGCGGGTGTCAGATTCCGTGGTGTTTGGGCTCCTATTTACTTCTTTTAGTGTTGCACTGTTGTTTTCAGCTTGAAGGAAATCGCGCAGTAAATATTGACAGCTTGATTGGAGTGTTGTCTACATTCTGATATATGACCCAGTTGATTTGGAGGTACTCCTCTTAATCAGCAATGCAAACAAGAAAAAAGGGTGCTGCAAAAAATGCACCTGGGGATCATGCCAATCCTAAAACTAGTAGGCAACCCAGAAGAGCAACTCAGGTTGCAGCTGCTGTAAAGAAAGTGAATGATCTCATTACATCTTCTGCCAAGAAGCAGAAGTCAGGTAAAGTTCTCTTTTTCAAATGGACTGTTTGTATGTAAATGCTATAATTCATTTTCTTCTGTCTAGACTCTAGATCGATAGATATCATATAAACAAGCTTATTGGTTGTTTCTCTTTATTTGAATAAGCTACAAATGAACATACTAATACGCTGTACAAGATAATTTATAGAAGCTTCTATGTGATAACTAAGATTTATTCTTGGTTTCCAAGTTTGCAATAAGATGTTAACCTGATGATCTTTCTTGTGTCAAAGCTAAAGAAAGTCATCGTGGTCTTACTGAAGTGGTGGCCTATTACTATAATTTGGACTTGTGCTTTGAAAGTAGATTGTTTTACTTATGATTCACTTGTTGAAGGTAGTTCTACCACCTCTGGTAGCAAAGATAGGTTTTTGCATAACTATCCCTTTAGGAAGTTATGCTACTAGTTAGGATGTGGCATTGGCTGTATTTGATTTCTAAATATTGCGTCTATTGTCCACTATGCAGTTGAAATCCCTTCCAAGAAGAATCGAGCTTCTAAAGGAGGAAGGAAGTTGATCTCTGCATGTGATGCAGCTGATACTGAAAATGAAGTTCCTCAGGTGGTACCTTGTACTTCCCCTGATCAGAAGGTAAAATTCTTTATGGCTGAAGTGAACTCTTTGGCTACTTTTCTGTTCTATCATTTGCAGTGAATTTCTGCCAAATAAATGAGAGAAAGGGGGAACATTGATTTTTTAATGGTTGTTTTGGCATATGGCTTATTACACTTTCGTTACTGAACCATTAAATTAACATTAGCCAAATACGAGTTGCTCTTTTTGGTCAACTGTTTTAGATCATATATAGTGCTCAGCCTTGTTACAGTCATGTATTAGCATATACATTGTTTCTACTGTTAGCAAAGTTTTCACATAAACTTCAAACTTGAAACTTTTTCTTATATTCTTTATTGGTTTGCACACTTATACATTTGTTTTTATTGCATGGGCCAGCACTCTGATGACAATGTTGATGACCATCCACACAATTCCATATTTTCCCCTGCGTACCATCATCAGAAGGAATGTGGTGTTAGTAACTTTGCCAAAGGTATAAAACTGTAATATTCTTAGCCACTTTTCTTTTCATTGTACCATTGGCCCATCTTAGTATCTTGAGATTATTGCATTTTAAAAATTGTTTGTTTTTAAGGCGACGACTTCTTCAATTTCTGCACTAACATTTTTTAATTCCCTTGAACCATATTATAATTTTACCGAAGGTGTCCATATGATCCCTTGAAGTATGGTTGTGCGGCCACTTAACCCCCTGACCTAAAAAACCGGCTATTTGACCCCCCACGTTGCAAAACCAGGTCACTTAACTCCCTATGGTTGTTTTAGGGGGTGGTTTTGCTTACGTGGCACTCGGTGAGGCCGGTTTCGCCAACATGGGCGGCCGACTCAACATTTCTGGTGAGAGAGAGAGAGAGAGAGCAGAGGAGCGGACGTGGTGGATCTAGTGACTGCGGCTCGGGAGGCATAGGCGAGCAAAATGCGTCGGTGAGACTCCGGTGAGGGATGGGCAGCGGTGTCTCGGGCGGAGAGGCACGACAGCAGTGCTAGCAACGTTGGGGTGGCGGCTAGGCGTAGGTGGACAGAGGCGGCGGCGCTCCGGCAGTGTTCTTCAGGGCTTGGTTTGGCGGCACGCACGGGAAACAAGAAGGCAAGGGGAGTAATCCATTGCGGGCGGCGCGGCAAGAGATGGTCGGAGATGGCAGGGTGAGGGTGACGGTGGCCGACGACGGGGATGATTGGATCCGGTCTTAGAGAGAGAATACAGCGAGGACGACGGAGCGGCGAGAGATTCGTCGAATCCGTGGCAAGGCGTTGAGGATGGCGAATCCGGTCTTTGGAGAGAAGAAGAAGGTGGGGTGGACGGCGGCGGCGATCGTCGGATCTCTGCGTGGTGAGGTGGATGGCGAGTCGCTTTGGCGAGTCGCGATCGTCGGGAGGAAGAGCGTGAGCCACTCGGAGAGGATGGGCTTGTCGTCAGCTTCGAGGATGGCGTCGGCGGGGAGGTAGGCGATGCCATTGAGGTCGAGTGTGGTGTTGGGGAGCACCACTATGCTGGCGTAAGGATTGGTCGTGGGGAGCCGAGGTGGTTGCCATGGGGCTGGTGATGGTGGCGATGATCGCTATTCTCACCGGCGACCAAGCGGCTAGAGAGACTACGACGTCGGTGGCGGTGGGCGGAGGCAAAAGCGGTGGAGGAGGGTGGAGGGGATGTCCATGTTGGGCCCGCACACCTCTCGTGGATGGTGAGGTTGAGGTCGCCGTTGAGGAAAAGCACTTGCGGCTCGCCGGACGTGGACATGAGCGCGCGCGGCGGCTGATTGCCTCGGTCGGGAGACGTGGGGAGGTTATGCCTGCCCGTGCTCCACTCTCTGTTTCTCTCTCTCTCTCTCCCGCGCCAGAAATGTTGAGTCAGCCACCCATGTGGCGAAACTGGCCTCACCCAGTGCCACGTAAGCAAAACCACCCCGCAAAACAGCCATGGGGGGTTTGGTGACTTGGTTTTGCTACGTGAAGGGGTCAAATAGGTGGTTTTTTAGGTTAGGGCGTTGAGTGGCCGCACAACCATACTTCAAGAGGTCATATGGACTTTTTCCTAATTTTATAAGTCTCTGGATAGCTAGATTTACTCATTGCTATCAACCTTCTGCAGTATGACCTTGCCTCACTTGTATATACATTTTACAGTCAAACACTAGCGTTTATTAATATACATGTCAACCATATTATTATTTTTTAAGTCTTTGGATAGCAAGATTTACTCATTGCTATCAACATTAAGCAATATGACCTTGCCTCGCTTGTATATACATGTTGCAGTCAAATTCTTTAACAGAATGTTTTTACCAACTGGTAGTTCTTTCTTTTATGCTCAATTTTGTGAGAGATGTGAGATAACAGCATTGTTCACTTGTTAATTTGCAAGTGAACCATAAAGGTATAAACAGATGAAATGATGGTGGTTTTGCATTAGATGTTGTGTTCCTTCACGATGATAATTTCAGGTAGCCACCTCAAAGCTTTTGAATCTCATTCTGGTTGTCAGCCCCTGAGAAGTTTAGAGTTCTTGGAGTTTGTTTGGTTCAATTAGGTCATGAAGGCAATATGTTTATTTTGTAGAAATCAATTTTTGAAGGA
The DNA here is from genome assembly GCA_036346405.1 of Phyllostachys edulis. Taxonomy (NCBI): domain Eukaryota; kingdom Viridiplantae; phylum Streptophyta; class Magnoliopsida; order Poales; family Poaceae; genus Phyllostachys; species Phyllostachys edulis. The sequence goes on along the minus strand of CM070557.1, from coordinate 15,128,375 downwards.
TGATATGTGCAACTGCAATCTTTGGTGATCTTACTATATTTACTGATGTTTTGATAAAGATGCAACTAGTTGATTAGAAGGATCCCGAATTATTGGCCCAATCTTTCACGGTACATATGAAGATTATTAATGCGTCGTTTTCTTCTCCTTGCTTTGGATGAACAGTACCATACACGTGAAGAATATCCACATGAACCGTGCCGAATAGGATGACTTAAGGGGAGAATAGCAATCTCATGAATTAATGCGGGTTAATTGAATTGCAAGAAAATCAACACACTCACAAACCAATCTAATAGATTGAATTGCAAGTAACAGTAGCCTTGATGAAGCCGAACAATTGATCTCTTGATCTCTCTCAATCTCTCAAGAACAAGAAGGAGAATCTTCCAAACACAAGAACACACAATATGCGCCAAGTGGTTTTCTGATTTTTATTTATCTAAATCATAACTTGTTTTTACACGGTGCGCCCATGGGGATTAAACAGCCTCCACGCAAGCACAATTGCTCCCGCATAAACAGTAACCGTGCGAACCGTATGCATGAATAGTGTCCGAAACCAACTCAACCTCCTAAACGCACACAACTCAACCTCTCATATTTTCGGAATTAAAAATCAGCAAAAAGGAATTTCGGATTTAAAGGTCCGAATCGAACCCTTAACCCAAACTCTAAACTGAAAACTAGCTCAATTGCTTATACTTGATTAGGACTCTTTAATTTAAAACTCTTTAATTTAAAAGGAAATACATGAAATTCTAAATTGATGCTTTGGGCTGAAATTTATATTGAACTTGGAGCCCAATTCGAACTCTTTGCATTTGTTGGATTTTGTGAACTATCCGAATAGCACTTTGCCTTGGCCCACCTCTCTTGCTTGGGCCAAGTGCCTCCCCAGCTTGGGCCCATGCGCCCCCTTGACTTGGCTTTGGGCCTCCACTCGGTTTCCTCTCTCCTGGCCGACATCTATGTTTGGCCCTCCTTTAGCCTATGCAGTTTCTCTCTTGGCCCACACACCTTGGCTTCCTTCGGCTTACTTCTGGCCCATGTGGTAACCTCCTTGCTTTTGCCATAGCACCTAGGACGGCGCGTGGAGAAAGCTCTCTTTGCGGGAACAACATAGCTCTCTCCTCGCTAGCTTCCCTTTCCTCCCTCCTCCCTCTCGGCCAAAGCTAGGCCCCCTTTAGCTTCTTGTTGCAAAACTGTACCCCATTGAGAATTGACACAATAATGCAGTTTAGAAACACTTACCAAGGTGATAGATGCTCCTATGGCCGTATTAACCTCCCTTTCTTCAAGAAAAGATGTTTTTTTGTGTAACCTTAGGAATCTTCGACGGGGTAGTCTTCACGATCGCCTTTTTAGCGATGATCTCCTCAGCACGAATAGCACTCTTTGGCATAGGACACAGGTTATGTGATCTTCCTCGATGCACGAAAGAGTACTTGTTGGACCTCCCGTGGTGTGTAGCATTATGGTCGAACTGCCACAGACGTCCCAATATCAAATGGCATGTGTGCATGGGCACGACTTCACAATCCACCTTGTCTTCAAAATCACCTACTGAAAACGAAATTGTGACACAGTGAGTGACCTTTAGCATACCGACATATGCAACCATTGCACATAGTACGGTTGAGGATGCCGCCAAGTTGACAATTCCAAAATTTGCACCAAGTCCTTGCTGATGACATTGTTGTAGCTGCTACCATCAATGATAAGCTCGCAGACCTACTCTTTGATCTTGCATTCAGATTTAAACATGTTGCTTTGTTACTCTTTATAGACAATAGCCATGTTATCAACCTGAACGGTCTTGGTCAGCATACAAGATCGTCTTGTGATGCCTTGCTGTCGGTTTTGACATCATTGGAATGACTCCTCTTGCTGTTTTTGGGAAGAAAGAAGGGCCGCCATCACTGTTTTCTTCTTTTCTTCCCCGGCTAACCTTTCTTCTTTCCGTTTCTCCACCTTTAGCTTTCGCCGTTGCTCTTCAATGGCATCTCGGACCTTGTCACGCCGCTATCTATCTTCAAGGTACCTCAACAATGACCAAGATGTAATCCCCTTCGCGTTTCTCTCTAAGGAAAAGAGAGACACATGACGGGACATGATGCAACTCGGTATATGTGATGTTCGACCAACCAATATGCACCAATCACCGACGAACATGCTTGCATATGCATAGGAATCACATCACAAGTAACAATAGCAGTATACCCGTCCAAAGAAAATTTTATCTTCACTTGTTTTGTGATCGGATTGTGCTTGAACCTCCAAAGCAACAAATATGGCTCCGGATGTGGCTTTGTGACCAACCTCAATCTGTCCAGAAGTATTTGGCTTGCAGCGTTTGTCAAGCTTCCTGTATCGATCATCATAGCACAATCTGTGTTCCCTACTCGACACTGATTGTAGAATATGTAGCTCAGCTCGTGGATCCTCCTCACATTGATCTATAGTATAACTGAATTGCATGAACAACTTCATCTCCTTCATGTCGGCCATATCGATCCTTCTTCGCAGCAACAAACTACCGTGAGCAACTGAAGCTCTGATACTAGCTGATAAAGATCCAACTAGTTGATTAGAAGGATTTCGAATTGTTGGCCCAATCTTTCACGGTACACATGAAGATTATTAATGTGTAGTCTTTTCTTTGCTTCGGATGAACAGTACCACACGCATAAACAGTACCCACGTGAACATTGCCGAGTAGGATGACTTAAGGGGAGAATAGCAATCTCACAAACCAATTTGGGTGAATTGAATCGCAAGAAAATCAATACGCTCACAAACGAATCTAATAGATTGAATGGCAGATAGTAGTAACCTTGATGAACAGTGTCCACACGTTAACAGTACCGCGCGTGAACAGTGCCGAACAATTGATCTCTTGATGTCTCTCACAATCTCTCAAGAACAATAAGCCTTTCATCTTCCAAACACAACACACAATATGTGCCAAGTGGTTTTTTGATTTTTATTCATCTAAATCATAACTTGTTTTTACACGGAGTGCCCATGGGGCTTAAACAGCCCCCCATGCAAGTACAATTGCTCTCGGACGAACAGTACCATATGAACAGTCGCTTGAATAGTGTCTGAAACTAACTCAACCTCCTAAATGCATACAACTCAAACTCTCCTATTTTCGGAATTAAAAATCAACAAAAAGGAATTTTGGATTTGAAGGTCCTAAACGAACTCAAACTCAACTGAAAACTAGCTCAATTGCTTATATCTGATTAGGATTCTTTAATTTAAAAGGCCATACATGAAATTCGGAATTGATGCTTTGGGATGAAATTTGGATTGAACTTGGTGCCCAATTCGAACTCTTTGCATTTGTTGGATTTTGTGAACTATCCGAATACCACCTTGCCTTGGCCCACCTCTCTTGCTTGGGCCAAGTGCCTCCCCAGCTTGGGCCCATGCGCCCCCTTGACTTGGCTTTGGGCCTCCACTCGGTTTCCTCTCTCTTAGTCGACGCTCATGTTTGGCCCCCTTTTAGCCCTTGCGGTTTCTCTCTTGGCCCACGCACCCTTGGCTGGCCCATGTAGCTTCTTTCGGCTTATTTCTGGCTCATATGGTAACCTTGCTTTGGCTATGACACCTAGGGCAGCATGTGGAGAAAGCTCTCTTCTTTGCGGGAACAATTTATCTCTCCTCGGCTAGCTTCCCTTTCCTCCCTTTTGGCCAAAGCTAAGTCCCTTTTTGCTTGTTGCAAAACAGTACCCCTTTGTGAATTGGCATAAGAATGCAATTTAGAAACACTTACCAAGGTGATAGATGCTCCTATGGCCGTATCATCCTCCCTTTCTTCAAGAAAAGACGTCGTCTTGTGTGTAACCTTAGGAAGCTTCGACGGGGTAGTCTTCACGATCGCCTTTTTAGCGATGATCTTCTCAGCACGAATAATACTCACTGGCATAGGACATAGGGTACATGATCTTCCTCGATGCACCAAAGAGTTCTTGTTGGACCTCCCGTGGGGTGTGGCGTTGTGGTCGAATTGCCATGGACGTCCCAACAGCAAATGATATGCGTGCATGGGCACGACTTCACAATCCACCTTGTCTTCAAAATCACCCACCGAAAACGAAATTGTGACATGGTGAGTGACCTTCAGCTTACTGATAGGAGCCGGGGTTCTACTCAAAGAAGAACACAAGTGATAGCTATGTGAAGCCAGAACGAGACAGGGAAAAGAAGGATTTGGGAGAAGCTATTTTGTATTGATTCATAATGCTTGACCCAAATACAAAACCTCCAGACTCTTTATATACTAGTAGAGTCGGATTGAATCAAGATTCAATAGTCCTACTCGGATACAATTGTACTGAACTATTTCTATTCTTGACTTTCTATATTTGAACGTCCGGATCAATCTTGTCTTTTATTTCTTCACTGATATGGAATCCCAACAAACGAGTCCGTAACACTTCTCCCTTCCTCTTGAAACAGCTCGTCCGTGAGCTGACAGTCAGGAAATTCACGGCTAAAATCATCGCGCGTCACCCAGGTCTCCTCGGTTTCATCTAGATCACCAGAATGCCACTGAACGCGTAACTCCCAAATGCCGCGGTTCAGCCTTAGCACGAATGATACTCGCAGGCTGAAGTTGCACCTGACCGTGATGAAGTGGAGGCAAAGCCGATACAACTTCAGGAGGAATGCCATGGAAAGACTTAAGACAGGAAACATGGAAAACATTATGAACGCCAGTCTGTGCTGGATGTTAGTCGCTGGACTCTTGCACTTGGTGATAGCAAGATCCTTACTCTCATTGGGAGGATGACACTTGGAGATGGGGCAATTTTCTTTGTTTATTTCTCACACAATGCCATGCCAACTTTGAGGGTTGGGGATACAAATTTATAGGCACCGACCAAGCATATGCTAAGATGCTAGTCTAAGATGCCGCCCTAAAGCGATCAAGATCTTTGTCCTAAAGATCAAGATCTTTGCTCCAAAGATCTTGTCCCTAAAGCGGCAAGATCTTGTCCTAAAGCGCTCAAGATCTTTGTCCTTGGAGGACAAGACAAGCCAACACAAGACTTATCCATCATTCTCCCCTAAGTCTTGTCGTGCGTCTTGTGGGAGAGTTGAACCATCCGATCTGGAGCGAGCTCGAGGAATTTGACCTCCCAAGAGGCTTGGTGAAAGGTGTCCGCAAGTCGATCCGTGGTGTTGATGTAGCTCGCCTTGATCTTTCCTTCATCCAACGACCTCGGATGAAGTGGTACTTCACCCGGATGTGCTTGCTCGTTCATGGAAAACGGGGTTCTTTGCGAGCAGGCGGACTTCTTTGTCCACCTGGCGCCACCGCTTGATGTCTCTGAGAGATCACCAAGCGGTCGAACGAGCAGGCGCTGAAGTCGAGCGGTGGAGGCCGCTATGTACTCGGCCACACCGACAGGCTACCCACTGGCTTTGCTTGATCGATTGCCGACTAACGAGGCACTTGCCGAGGAAGAAGAGAATCCGCTTGTGCTCTTCTTTGGTGTCGATGTCGCTGCGTGGTCATTGTCGTTGCATGCAGATGAAGTCTTGTGGCCACGACACCTCGGGTAGTGCAAGCCGTGGTCGGAGGTGCCCGCAACGTAGCGGAGGATCCTCTTCACGGCTTCTTGATGCTCGTCGTCGATCATTGCATGAACCGATGGACGTGGCCGACGGCGAACGCCAAGTCCGGCGGCGTGTGGACAAGGTAGCGAAAGGTCGCCCGCAATGCGCCGTCTTGCGTCGCGTCCCACCTCCTCCGCCGTCTTTGTCGCGGCTCGGCTTGACCTCTCTCCCCATAGGAGTGTGGGCTTGGGTTGCGATCGGCGAGCCCGCCTTCGACGATGCGCCATGCTTAAGCGGATCTGGCGAAGGAGATATGGGAGTTGTCTGGTGGACCTCGATCCCGAGTAGAAGGAGAGCCCCAAGTCGCTCATCCGAAGGCGGTCTTCATCTCCGCTTTGAACGCTTCGACCTCGGCCTCGCTGGGCCGGTGATCACCAAGTCGTCGACGTACGCCACCGCCAGGCGTTGCCGCTTCGCCCCGCCGATGAACCCGCTGACCTGCGTGTGCGCTCTGCTGGAACCCCATTTGCATAAGGGTGGAGTCGACTTAGCGTTCGGGCTCGAGGTGCTGCCATGGCCGTAGAGGAGCCTTGCGTGGCGGAGGACCTTGCCCTCCTGCCGGGATGACAAATCCGGCGGTGACGACGTGACGACCTCCTCCTTCAAGTCGCCGATTGAGGAAGGCGGACTTGACGTCCATGTGATGGGCGTGCCAACCCTCTTGGGTCGCAAGTCGCGAGGAGAAAGACGAACGGACTCCATCGCGCGCGACGGGCGCGAAGCGTCGTCGGGTCGATCCTCCTCGCCGCATGAAGCCTCGTGCCACCAAGCGAGCCTTGTGCTTGACGATGGCGCCCGGCTTCATCCCGCTTCACCTTGAACACCCACTTAGGGTGATCGGCGTGGTGGCCGGCAGAAGATCCGCCAGGCTCACGTCCGGTTCCGCTCGGCGGCGTCCATCTCTTGCTTCATCGCGACCGCCACGCCGCGTCTCCTCCGCCAAAGGCAAAGGCGGGGCTCGCCGTCGTCGCGACGCCAAGCGCAGCTCATGCTGAAATCGTCTTGCCCGATCGAGGACGGCAGCTTCAGGATGTTATCCATGGTGCAGATAGCGCAGAGGCTCGCCGTCGTGGTAGCGTCGACGCGATCTCGTCGTGGGGCAATGAGTAGCGAACTCCACCGTCTTGTTGCTTGCCGTGGACCGGTTGCCGGGGCGATCCGGTGGTGTGGGCTGCCTGCGAGAGAGTGGTGGCCGGTCTTGAGGTGGCCGTGGTGAAGAGTGGGCGTGGTGGTGCCGGGTGGTGGAGCACTCGCGGGAGCCGTGGCGGCGAGATGTCGAGCTTCGGTGAAGACGAAGCCGCTAGCTCACGCTCTCTCGAAATGGGCGTAGTCGACAACAAAGTCCACGGAATCGAAGTCGAATCGTCGTCCACCGCTTGTCCTATGTCGACCGCTTGCCGTCGAACACAACGCCACGCGAGATCGGACGCTTGTGTCGTCGGTCGAGGATGCGGTAGGCCTTGAGCCTCCGCGTGGCCGATGAACACTCCGAGTGCTCTGTCGTCGAGCTTGCCGGCGTGGCCAAGCTCATGGCGAACGCGAGGAGCCAAGACCCGCAAGCGAAAACCGCCGCTTGCGCCCGTATGCTAAACCTCGTCTGGCGTCTGCGTCGAGTGCCTTGGTAGGCGGCGGTTGAGGATGTAGACGGCCATACCACCGCCTCTCCCTGAAGATAATAGATCCTCTCGCTGGGAGGCCCGAGCCATCCCACAACCGTCTGGTTGCACCGCCGACGACGCTGTTCTCTGCTGCGGTGACGGCGGAGTAGTGGCGCTGAATGCCCTCATCGGACGACGACGCGACCTTGGTCGGCCGTGAATTCGCCGCCGTTGTTCAGGCGCAAAGACGCTTATGACTCTGACGCGCTCTGCCTCGCGGCGACTGCGTCGCGCTTGATGGCGTCTGCGACCTCTCACTTCTTCTGAGGACCATCACCCACATGTAGCGGGAGAGGTCGTCGACGGCGGCAGAAATAGCGTCGTCTCCCCGTGTGGCCGGTGTCACCGCCACACAAGTCCCGTCTGCACGAAGCTCGAGCCTCTCCTTGGCTCGGAAACTCGCCGCCGGGGAAAGAAGTCGCCTCTGCCGTCAACACGCAGACGTCGCAGAATCGCTCCACATGGTCAAGGGCGGCAGCCTCGCACCATCTCCGTGGCACCGAGCCGCCGGGGCCTCGAAGTGAAAAGGTGCCCAAAGCGCTCGTGCCGCTCGCCACGCCTCGTCGTCCCGACGAAAGCGCCGAGACAGAGGGTTGTGCCTCTGCGCGTGAAGGATGTAGAGTCTATTTGCGCTCGTTACCTTGGCAAGAAGGCGGGCGAAGATCCCAAATCCGCGAAGACTCCGTGCTCGATCTCGACACCGAGCCGTTCTCGTCCAAATTCCCCAAGCCGATGATGGAGTTCTGCAGATCGGGGATGTAGTAGCGCGGTGAGCGGCTTGCTGCTTCGCCAGACACGGCGGTGAAGATGAGCGAGCCGACGCCCTTGATTTTCACGCCGGGGCGTCCCAAACTTGACGGAGCCTCGAGCGTTTGAGTCGAGCTCGGAGAAGAACTCCGTCGCCGGTCATGTGGTGGGTGGCGGCGGTGTCGAGGCACCACCCGTCGGTCTTGTTCTTTTAATCCGTCCGTAGGAGGCATGTGCTTTTGGCTCGTCAAGGTGGAGGAAGGCGCGTCGTGGTATCGACAATCCTTGGCCCAATGACCAAGCTTGCCGCGATTGTGGCAAGAGTCGCTCGTACATCGCTTAGGCTTTTGCTTGCCGCCGGCGCCCACTGGCGCCTCACGGTCATCACCTCGTGGTATCGACAATCCTTGGCCCAATGACCGGCTTGCCGCAGCCAGTAGCAAGAGTTGTCTCGTCTTAAACTTTTGCTTGCCACGCTTGCGGCCTTTGTCGTGGAAGAAGGCTCCCTTCTTCTGTCACCTTGGCCGGCGTGACCACCGCTCCCGAGCGAGAGGAGCTTCCATTGAATGGTGACGGGTCCCGAGAGACGCCAGGGCTCATCGCCAACGACCTTGAGGCGACCTAACGCCTCCTCGATCGTCATCGTGGAGGTCTAGCGAGACTTCGACGGCGAGCCATCTGCTTGTACTTCTCGGGGGCCTTGAAGAGCTTCTCCACGCTCTCTCCTCGCCGTAGGTGTCGCCGCCGAATCGCACTAACTTCGCAGCAGAGTGTTGAGGCGGAGAGCAAAGTCATCAACGTCCTCGCCGCTTGAAGGCGAGTTCTCCCACTCCTGCGTAGTGCTCGCAATGTAGACTTGCGCGCGCGCCGCCGCTGCCGCGTCTTTGCGGCGATGGCGTCCCAAACCTCTTTGGCGATCGCTTGTTGGTAGCGAAGCGCATCTCGGCGGGGCTGCGGCGATGATAGCATCCATACGTCGATCTGATGCGTGGTCGGCGTCTCCGTCTGCGGATCAGATCATCCACATATGCCGCGCTGAGCTTTACCTCATCACCGCACCCGCTCGGCGTAGTTGGTCTTGGTGAGGTAGGCCACCCATGCCGGGCCGACGTCCTGACGACAACTGGTACTCGTGGTGACCACGGTCAGATCGAACAGGGAGAGAGCGCGTCGCTGTGAAGGCCGCGCTCTCCGTCGACCAGTCTGCGCGCCGCCGTCTGCGCTCTCCGAGAGCGCCAGCGCGCGTCGTCCCTGTCTGAAATTGCCGCCGCTTCGTGGGCGTGTGCGGTTGCCAGCTCGCCACTCGCCTCGCTGTTGCCTCCTCTCCGTGCAAGGTCGCGTCGGCTATTTATCACCGGTAGAGATGGGCTGCTTGCCTTCGCCGCGTAGAACCTCGACCTCATTCTTTGCCAGACGCCAGACCATCTGCCGCCCTTTTGCTTCCGCCTCACGCTGATTCTTTGCCCGGCTCATTTCTTTGCCGACCTCGGCGCTTTTCGCCGCCCGCGGCCTTTGCTGTCGCCGCTTCGCTTCGCGTTCCTCCATACAATGAGTTAAACTTCTTCTTGCCCAGGCGTGAGGCGATCGAAGGCTGAGATCGCCTCTGCGGACATGGCGCGCTCTGGGAAGCTAACTGCGTGGAGAGAGAGCTGCTTCTCTTGGTTGAAATTTGCTGGCCGAGGGCGAGGCCGAGAAGGATTGAGCGAGAGATGCTCGGGTTGCGAGGATACTACGGCTCGATACCACTTGTTAGTCATTTGGACTCTTGCACTTGGTGATAGCAAGATCCTTACTCTCATTGGGAGGATGACACTTGGAGATGGGGCAATTTTCTTTGTTTATTTCTCACACAATGCCATGCCAACTTTGAGGGTTGGGGATACAAATTATAGGCACCGACCAAGCATATGCTAAGATGCTAGTCTAAGATCTTGCCCTAAAGCGATCAAGATCTTTGTCCTAAAGCGATCAAGATCTTTGTTCCAAAGATCTTGTCCTAAAGCGCCAAGATCTTGTCCTAAAGCGGCCAAGATCTTTGTCCTAAAGCGATCCAAGATCTTTGTCCTTAAGATCTTTGTCCTTGGAGGACAAAGACAAATAACACAAGACTTATCCATCATTTGGAATCTCCAACCGGTAAGCAACCTGACCAACTCTAGAGAGCACCCTGTACGAATCGAAAAAACAAGGGCGCAATTTGATATTAAGGCCGGGAGCAATCGAAGACTGTTGGCGTGGATGTAACCCCAACCAAACCCAATCGCCCTCAGCAAAGTGTAACTCTCTCCGTTTATTATCTGCCAAGCTTTTCATATGTTGTTGAGATTGTAGTAACCGCAAACGGATCTCCTGAATGAAATCATTGTGTTATTCCAACAATTTCTGAACCTCAGAAATTGCCTCAGACTGTCCTTCCTTTTGGATCAGTGGAGGTGGTTGCTGCCCATAAACTACTTCAAAAGGAGTGGCTTTAAGAGCGGAGTGATATGAGGTGTTGTGCAAAATTCAGCCCAAGCCAGCTATTGAGGCCAAGTTCGCACGCGATCGCCACATAAACAACGGAGATACATTTCAATCGTCCTATTAACCACCTAAGTTTGTGCATCGGATTGCGGATGATAAGTGGTACTCATTTGTAACTTTACTACGGCCAATCGAAAAAAATCCTTCAAAAAATGACTCGTGAAAATTTTGCTACGATCACCAACAAAATAGACTTGGGAAACCCATGTAAACGAACAATGTCGTCAAAGAATAGCTGGGCGACGGAGAAAAGAAGGATTTGTGAGAAGCTATTTTGTATTGATTCATAATGCTTGACCCAAATACAAAACCTTTGGACTCGTTATATACTAGTAGAGTCGGATTGAATCAAGATTCAATAGTCCTACCCGGATACAATTGTACTGAACTATTTCTATTCTTGAGTTTCTATATTTGAATGTCCAGATCAATCCTGTCTTTTATTTCTTCGCTGATATGGAATCCCAACAAACGAGTCCGTAACACTTACCGACATTATGCAACCATTGCACATAGTACTGTTGAGGATGCCGCAAAGTTGACAATTCCAAAACTTGCACCAAGTCCTTCCTGAAGACATTGTTGCAGCTGCCACCATCAATGATAAGCTTGCAAACCTCTCTTTAATCTTGCATTCAGATTTAAACACGTTGCTTCGTTGCCCTTTATGGACAATAGCTGTGTTATCAACCCGAACCGTCTTGGTCAACATATAAAGACACTGTTGTGGTGCCTGGCCGTCGGTTTTGCCACCACGAGAATGTGACACTTGCTGTTTTGGGGTAGAAAGAAGGGCAGCCATCGCTGTTTTCTTCTTTTCTTCCTTGGCTACCCTTTCTTCTTTCCGTTTATCTGCCTTTAGCTTTCGCCGTTGCTCTTCAATGGCATCTTGGACCTTCCATGCCGCTGTCTATCATCAAGGTACCTTGATAATAACCAAGATGTAATCTCCCGTCACGTCTCTCCAATGAAAAGAGAGACGCATGACGGGACATGATGCAACTCGGTGTGTGTGATGTTCAGCCAACCAATATGCACCAATCACCGACGAACATGCTCGTATATGTATAGGAATCACATCACAAATAACAATAGTAGTATACTCGTCCGAAGAAAATTTTATCTCCACTTATTTTGTGATCGGGATGTGCTTGAACCTTCAAAGCAACAGATATGGCTTTGGATGTATCTTTGTGACCAACCCCAGTCTGTCCACAAGTGTTTGGCTAGCAGTGTTTCTTAAGCTTCCCGTATCGATCATTATACACAATCTGTGTTCCCCACTCGACACCGATTGAAGAATATGTAGCTCGGCTTGTGGAGTGGATCATCCTCACATTGATCTATAGTATAGCTGAATTGCATGAACAACTTCATCTCCTTCATGTCGGCCATGTCGATCCTTGATCTTCGCAGCAACAAACTTTCGTGAGCAATTGAAGCTCTGATACCAGCTGATAAAGATCCAACTAGTTGATTAAAAGGATCCTGAATTATTGGCCCAATTTTTCATGGTATACTCGAAGATTATTAATACGTTGTCTTCTCTTTGCTTTGGATGAACAGTATCATACACGTGAACAGTACCCCACGTAAACATTGCCCAATAGGGTGACTCAAGGGGAGAATCAATCTCACAAACCAATTCGGGTGGATTGAATTGCAAGAAAATCAACACTCATAAACCAATCTAATAGATTGAATTGCAAATAGCAGTAGCCTCTCATCCCCCAAACACAAGAACACACAATATGCAGCAAGTGATTTTTCTAATTTTTATTCATCTAAATCATAACTTGTTTTTACATGGTGTGGTCATGGGCTTAAACAGTAAACATATGAACAGTACGCGAGAATAGTGTCCGAAAGTAACTCAACCTCCTAAACGCAAACAACTCAAAACTCTCCTATTTTCGGAATTAAAAATCAGCACAAAGGAATTTCAGATTTAAAGGTCCGAAACGAACTCTAACTCTTAACTCTAAACTGGAAACCAGCTCAATTGCTTATATCTGATTAGGACTCTTTAATTTAAAAGGAAATACATGAAATTCGGAATTGATGCTTTGGGCTGAAATTTGGATTGAACTTGGTGCCCAATTCGAACTCTTTGCATTTGTTGGATTTTGTGAACTATCTGAATATCACCTTGCCTTAGCCCACCTCTCCTGCTTGGGCCGAGTGCCTCCCTAGCTTAGGCCGATGCGCCCCTTTGACTTGGCTTTGGGCCTCCACTCGGTTTCCTCCCTCTTGGCCGATGCCCATGTTTGGCTCCCCTTTAGCCCATGTGATTTCTCTCTTGGCGCACGCACTCTTGGCTGCCCCATGCACCTTGGCTTCCTTTGGCTTACTTCTATCCCATGTGGTAACCTCTTGCTTTGGCTATGGCACCTAGGACGGCGCGTGGAGAAAGCTCTCCTCTTTGTGGGAACAACACATCTCTCTCCTCGGCTAGCTTCCCTTTCCTCCCTCTCCCTCTTGGCAAAGCTAGGTCTCCTTTTGCTTCCTGTTGCAAAATAGTACCCCATTGAGCATTGGCACCCGAATGCAATTTAGAAGCACTTACCAAGGTGATAGATGCTCCAATGGCCGTATCATGTTTGTCGTACTCTGAATGTTTGCCTGTTTTGATGAGTTATTCAATTCCAGATTCCTTCTTAGGAGGCGATCTCTAGCATTAGTAATAGGTACTTTATGATTGATTTTAGTTGCAATCATTGCACTTATTTGCTCCTTTGAACAATTGGATATTTCAATCTCCCCGGAAGATTTATCTGTCAGCAAAGCGCCACTTTGAAACAATTCACACTATCAAAATTACTTTATTTGTTTCCATCAAATATTGCAATCTATGCACGGTATTCATTTTGTTTTGCAGTCCATGTTGGACCATATTGACTTTTGATCATGCAGGCTTAGAACATCAGGGCGATACATTGGGTTCAGCTGGCCCAATAGAACAAGAGAAGACACATGTTCATGGTAGAAAAGACGCTACTACCGTCAGATCTGGATCCAATCAAAGTAATGAATCCACTAGCCTGGTATGTAAAACTTGTGTTGGGTTAAGCGATCACTGTAACACACTAAATGTGCAATCAACTGGTCGGAACATATTGCTTGAAGAGGATGAGTTCAGTGAACTGGGAAACCTTTCTTCAGAAGTGTCCGCAATATATCTTGCTATGCAGCAGTCCAAGTTGGAGTGCATTGATGAACATAGTCAAGACTCTATCTCAACAGAGGGTTATGTTGAACCTGAGGAAACGGAGGAGTATGATGATTTTGACCCATATGCTTTTATCAGGGATTTACCTGATTTATCTATGGTGGTTCCCAAGTTTCGCCCTGTTCTCCTTCCAAAGCAAACTCGGAGTTGCCCTACAACTACCCTTGTACTTGATCTGGATGGTAAGATATACCTGCTATCTAAGCACTTCAGTCTTTACTGCTGGATTTATTAGCTTTTTGTTCCCATTTGTATGAATAACTACAATTATGCTGGTCATTCGTAATATCTTGTTATTCCCAATTGGGCAATGTCCTGCTGCCTTTAGAGTGCAAATTTTTCAGGCAGGAATCCATTTACTTAAGAATACTTATTAGTGAATGAATGAAATTAGCAACATCTAGTCTTACTATTGAGGTAACTGCAGCATTTTCCCCTTCAGCTAGGGGTTGGTGTGTGATACAAAGATGAATTCCACTATCTATAAGGCTGGATACTGGTAAAATAGGAGCCGTGAAGATTGTTGTATGCATGCTGATGGATTTACATACATCATGATTATATTATAACTATGGCTTCACTATCATGGTCATTTTAAGATTCAACATAGTTGTTGATGTTGGTTCTTAAGTGTTAATTGAGATGTGCCTGCTGTGTGGCAATATTTCTGCACTTCATAGTTAGTACCTTCCACAAACCTGCTACACCATGCTTTGTATCCAATCTCTTTATTTATTTCTGTTTGGTCAGCCTGTTTTCTGTTATGGCCGGTTAGACATAAGTTTGGAATCATCCTTCCTGGCCCCTTCGATGTTAACTTTGTGTCGTTCTGTGCTACAATGCAGAAACACTCGTGCATTCAACTCTTGAACCCTGTGAGGATGCTGATTTCACATTTCCAGTTCATTTTAACTTCAGAGAGCACGCAATATATGTTCAATGCCGTCCCTATCTCAAAGAGTTCTTGGAGAGGGTTGCCAGCATGTTTGAGACAATTATTTTCACTGCTAGTCAAAGCATTTATGCAGAACAACTTCTCAATGTTATTGATCCTAAACGAAAGTTGTTTCGTCATCGTGTTTACCGTGAGTCTTGTGTCTATGTGGAGGGAAACTACTTAAAGGATTTAACAGTTCTTGGACGCGACTTAACCCGTGTAATGATTGTTGATAATTCTCCACAGGTATACACTTAATCATATCCATTTATTTGCGCAGAGATTTTTCTTCGTTCAATGCCCATATCTGTAAGCATCTTAAATTTATCCCAGTGGTTCCCATTGAGATGCTGATATGTTTGTTGGTGAATACTTACTGTGTTAGTTACAGTGGTACACAGCTGCACCTGCATATATAGTTATGCATATATCATTTCTTCAGATTTTTATTGAAACTGTTTACTATTCCTGGAATTGGTAGGAACTCGCCCAAAGTTGTGACTCATGTAGTTTCCTCAGTATTGCATGACCTCTTTGGATTATTTGGAGAACTAATATAAACAACTAAGCGCGGTCATTTGCTGTTGGCTGTTCGTGGTATTTCTTAGGCACTTATGGTTTACTCCTAGAGCATTTAATGAAACTTCACCTTCAGACTTAAGGAAGGTCGTAGTTGTTGAGCGAATGTCTTCAGCAGTAACAGGAGCTTTGTAGTTCTGAAATTATCCATTATTGATCTTTTCTTAGTTCATGCTCAGCTGCATATTCGCTGCATTTATCTTGGTATGTTGAATTAGCATGGAGTCGACTACTATTATTGTGAGGATATGAAACGTCTATTTCCTGCTTACAGGCTTTTGGGTTCCAGTTAGACAATGGCATTCCTATTGAAAGCTGGTTCGATGATCCTAATGACAAGGAGCTGTTGAAATTACTCCCATTTCTGGAAAGCTTGGTTGGCGTTGAAGATGTTCGACCGTATATAGCGAGGAAGTTCAACCTTCGGGAGAAGGTAGCTACCACATCTTCTCTTTCAATGGATTTGTAAATGTGATCCACTTTTGGTAAGGAGTATTTGTGTGTTAAGATGGTAGTAGTGATAAATTCAGAAAAAAAGAGCTGATATGGTGATTCTGTAGACTGATCAGGGCTCCCCTCATGTTGCAATCTTGTATGTCTTTTCCACCACCATGTACAATTTGCTCCAGTTGTAAATTTTGTACTGGAATAATTTGGGGATCCCGTGTAATGACTAATCAACGTTACTAGATTCATGGTGGCGAATTCCTAGCAATGCAGATCAATTTGTCCAAAAAGTATTATACAATGAATGATACTTAGCCTGCAGTCTCTACCAGAAGAGAGTGGTCATGTGTAGTTTAAATTGCTGTTTCCTCGGGCTCTAGACGCTGGAGATGCCTCTACATATCGAGTTTTTTTTTTGCCCTATCAGCACTTTTTGCCTCGTATTTACGCTAATACTTTTCGTCTTGTATTTACAAAAAATAGCAGTATATATATATATATATATAAGCTCCATGGTAGCCGTGCGGCAGGGCCCCACCATGTCGCCCGCTGCCGTAAGGGGGCGTGTCATGGCAGCGTAGGGCACTGTAGTATTTTTTTTTCTTTTTTTAAAAAATCATTTCAATATACTCTTTTGTATGAATTTTTAAATATAGCAAATGAGCTTTAAAAATTATGATTTTTTTTATGGAGCTTCCTGATACAGTGTATTTGCTTGTGTAATTTTTTCAAAATTTTATCCGTTTTGTATTTTTCTTGAAAATTTATTTAAGTATATTGTTTGTATGATTTTTTTAATATAGAAAATGAGGTCCAAACATTATGATTTTTTAAAGGCTCCTTACACAGTGGAATTGATTGCGTAATATTTTTTTGAATTTTATATGTTCTAAAAATATATCGAAAATTAAGGTTTTAGGTTTCGAAAATTAGGGCTTTATGATTTCATATGACTTGGAATGTGTAAAGTTTAATACCACATGGACTACTACTTGCAGCAGTAAGATTGCTATAGTAGTAGTGATAAAATTTGAACTCTCATAGTAGTAGACTTGGAATGTGTGAAGTTTAGTACCACATGGACCACTACTTGCAGCAGTAAGATTGCTATAGCAGTAGTGGCAGAATTTGAACTCCCATAGTAGTACTAATCATATTACTGTTATTTAGATTTTTGGTACCATACTATTTTCTTTCGCTCCAAGTAGTCCTAAGCTCACTACTATTATTTAGATTTTGGTAGTGAATAACGTGGTTCGTCTTTAGTTCTTTGTCTAGTAAGATTGCTATAACAATAGTGGTAGAATTTGAACTCCCGATATCTTTAGCAAACATTTCGGCGTGTTTCGAATCTGTACTACAACAACACCGTTAGATGCAGCAGGATAATTACTATTACAATGATGTTAAAAGAAGTTCTGTGTTTGCTCCGAGGGGTTAGAAACTTTGACAATTAAGGTTTTCTAGGTGTTAAGTTGGCCTTATACGGGCTCGATTGGAGTAATATTACTACTATTACTATCTAGGGTGAACATAAAATCATACTGTCATTTTATGTGGTACTAAACTTCCGACATTCCAAAGAATTATCAAAAGGAATTGTTGGATGAAATGTGTTCTGCTATAAGCAAAAGCCTGTGAAAATATCAGAGTATTTAATAGCAGCAGATCGATCTCTCGCGTGTTATGCATGCTAATTCACGAGTCACTTTTGAAGTTCTCTGATTGTACGGTGAAAATGCATCTACCGAGTAATATACTCCATATTTTGCTAGGTTAGCTTTGCATATGAAATCGAAACGAAGCATTCATAGAAAGGCAATGTATCTAACCAATTATTTCACACGAGTCCTAGTTGCTGAAGGCGATTTCAGAATAAAAAAAAGTAGAGTCAAATTCATTTAGCTTATTCTCTCAATTTCAATGGACCGCTGCTGGATTTAGAATATCTAATATGAATCGGCAATCGGAACACATATGGATAGAACTTCTAAAAGGTTCTAAAAAAAGAGGTAATTTTTTCTGGGCTTGTATTATTTTTCTAGGTTCACCAGGATTTTTATCGGTTGGGGCTTTCAGTTATCTTGGTAAGAAAATGATACATGTACTTCCATCTCAACAAATATCACTCTCCTTGTAGCACCTAGGAATGACGCTCTCCTCGCGCTTCCGACTCATTTTCTTCAACCACGTGTTTACATCTGTCGGCAGCCTCGGTTAACAATGATATTTCTTTTTAGATGTTGCGTTTTAGTGTGTCGTAGTCGTGAGAACCATCCAACGAAACTTGTTATGTGTGCTTCCTCCCCGTTTCCTTCCCCGTCGTGGCGGTCGCCGCCGCTCCCTCCTCCCCGTCTTCCATGTTGCCTACCCTCTCCTTCCCTTGGCCACGCCACCCCCGCCGACCGTCTCCTCTCCTTCGC
The DNA here is from genome assembly GCA_036346405.1 of Phyllostachys edulis. Lineage (NCBI taxonomy): Eukaryota > Viridiplantae > Streptophyta > Magnoliopsida > Poales > Poaceae > Phyllostachys > Phyllostachys edulis. Next base: position 15,110,198 of record CM070557.1, on the reverse strand, counting down.
CGCGCCGCCCTCACTGACTGCCTCCTGCTCTTCACCCGCGTCGCCCCCTCTTCACCTGCACCGCCCTTGCCCCCTCTTCACCTGCGCCGCCCTTGCCCTCTCCCTCCGCCTTGCGTCACCCGCCCTTCGCCTCCTCTTCGCTCGCCCGCCCCCTCATTGCCGTGCCCACCTCCTCCTTCGGCGCGTCGCCGCGCCCTCCTCCCCTTAGCTCGTGTCGCCCTCGTCACCCGTCTCCTCCCCTTCTGTCAGGATCCGAGAGTCAGGCCTGAAATCTGTTGTGATTTCAGTGTAGGAGTCGGGAAATTTGTGGTAGTCGGCGAAGCCAAAAGTGAGGAACGAAAGAGTAAAGTAAAAGTAGATAGAATTGGGGTTTTTCATTCGTAATCCTTTCGCTATTACATGGCGGGCTATGTATACCTCAGCCAATAGCAAAGCGAGCTCATAGGCGGCAATTACAAGTTTTTGACGGTAAATAGTGAAGATGATACTAGCTTAACAGTAAACAGTAAAGACTTAAGGGGATTTCAACCACTCGATCTCAACGAAGCGCCATTGTGTGATATTGTCGGCAGGATCCTCATAAGTTGGCCTTCCTCCTTGTCCGCCCGATGATGACTAAACGAACCGGTATCGATGCTTCTGGGCCGTCCGATAACTGAAATATTGAGTTCTCCCCCTTAAACCGAGTTCAGACATTCAGAGATATGACATTTGCTCCCTCATTGAGATCCTTGCCCTCAATGATTAAATCCTGGTAATGAAATCAGCATCCTTCCTAGTAGTTGCCTCTGGGGTAGATTAGCCCATTGGATGACGAGTTCATTGTTTTTAGGAATTATCCTTCTCTCAATCACTGTCAACGGTTTAGACAGAATGCGCCCTTCCTCATCCATCAGTGGCAGCTCTTTGCTGGGAACAACATTTGGTCCAACATGCTTCTTTAGCTAACTAACATGAAACACTGGGTGGATTTGACAACCATCTGGTAGAAGGAGTTTGTAAGAAGCCTTGCCAATTCTTTCTAGAATTCTGAATGGACCACAGAACCTGGAATGTAACTTCAATGTTCTGTGAAGTCCTGATGCATTGTGTCGATAAGGTTGTATTTTTAGATATACCATATTTCCCATTTCAAAAACCCTATCTGTTCTGTGTTTATCAGCAAAGTATTTCATTCTGGAACTGGCTTTTGTCAGGTTTGTTCTAATAGCTTCAAAAGCAACCTCCCTTCTCTAAATCCAATTCCTAGCTTCCTCAGTTGCTGATTGTGGCAATATGGCTTCTGTGATCATAGGGGGTTTCATGCCATATAATGCCTCAAAAGGTGTCATCTTCAATGAAGTATGAAAAGAGGTATTGTACCACCATTCTGCTTGGATCAACCAAGAATGCCACCTCTTGGGACTAGCAAAAGCCATACACCTCAAATAATTTTCCAAACATTGGTTCACTCTTTCTGTTTGCCCATCTGTTTGAGGGTGATAAACACTATTCATTCTCAATTTGATGCCCAAAGCCTTGAATAACTCCTGCCATAATGTGCTAATGAATATCATATCTTATAATTAAACTTGACCCCATTAAGTAGTGTTTTCATTTCTTGATTGCTTCTAAGATAGCCAATGCTTCCTTATCATATGTTGACATTCCTGCAGCTTTGGGCCCAATGTCTTTACTTATAAATGAATGGGTCTCCCAGCTTGCATGAGTACAATTCCAATCCCATAGCCATTGGCATCGGTTTCTAACACAAAGTGTTGATCAAAGTTAGGCAGGGCCAATATTGGAGCTTGGACCAGATATTCCTTGATTTTCTCAAATGCTTGCTGTTGCTCTTCACCCCATTGGAAAGCATTCTTCCTCAAAGCATTGAACATAGGTTTGCAAATAATCCCGAAGTTTCTGATAAACCTCCTGTAGTACCCTGCTAATCCCAGAAACCCCATCAATTGTGTTATGTTCCTTGGTGATGGCCACTCTTTGATTGCTACTATTTTCTCTGGGTCAGTTGCTACTCCTTGGTTGCTAATAACATGCCCCCAGATATTCCACTTGTAGCTGACCAAACACACATTTACTCCCTTTTGCATACAACCTGTTTCCCCTCAACAATTCCAGCACCACTTGCAAATGCTTTTGATGTTCTCCAAGACTAGAGCTATAAATGAGTATGTCATCGAAGAATACCAAGACAAATTTTCTGAGGATTGCTGCTAGTATTTTGTTCATGAGAGCTTGGAAGGTGGCAGGAGTATTTGTCAATCCAAAGAGCATCACTAGAAACTGAAAATGGCCTGCATGTGTACTGAAAGCTGTTTTGTAAATATCAGCTGGATGCATCCTCACCTGATGGTATCCAGACCTATGATCCAGCTTGGAATAGTACGTAGCTCCCTTCAATTCATCCAGCAGATAAATGATTGGTATTGGATACTTGTTCTTGATAGTATTGGCATTTAATTGCCTGTAATCTATGCATAACCTCCAAGTCCCATATTTTTTTTTACTAGTATGGTTTGGGAGGAGTAGGGACTAACACTGGATCTGATAGTTTGTGTTCTTAATAGTTGCTCCACCAATTCTTCCATTGCATCATTCTTATAATGAGGCAACCTATATGGTCTAATATTGACAGGTTTGGAGTTTGGTACCAGTGGTATAGCATGATCGCATTCCCTTTTAGGTGGAAGTCCTTCTAGTGCTTTGAAAACATCATGGAATTTCTGAAGAATTTGCTCAATTTTTGCTGGAGTCTTCTGCAACTTTTCCCTTAGTGCTAAGAACTGTTTTGGAGTATATAACAGCCCCAACCTCTCCCTTGTTCATCAGCTTGTCTAGTTTTCTTGTGGGTATGTTTCATCCACAAATCTGACATTTCTCCTTCCCTCCTTACAATTGCAGAATTATCTAGTTTTTAAGTTGAGGCTGGCTAGGCTATGTTCATAGATTCAATCACTCCCAAGTACAATGTCATACCCTTTTAATTCTAAGAGTCTGAAATCAGTACTGAATTCCTCTCCTTGTATCTCATAATTTCTAGCATGAGCATAAGCTTCCACCAGTGTACTAGGTTCCAGAGATTTCAAAGGGGTTTTGATGTAATTCTTCAACACTGATATGAAGTAATCTAGGAAATATCTCTCCTTCAGTGCATCATTATTTCTCTTCACTAATGTCATCATATTCTCAAAATTATCAATGTATGCTTCCACTATCCCTTCTTGAATTAATCCCCTAAAGGATTTAGTAACATCATATCTTGTTTCAACATCAAATCTCTTTTTGATCATAATACAAAATTGTTGCCAAGTTAGGGGACCGGTGTCGATTTCATTACTACTGATCCATTGATCTGCCTTCCTTGATAAGTAAACTTTAGCTATTGATACCTTCTGTTCTTCTGGTGTCATAGCTAGTTCAAAGTATTTTTCAGCCTTTCTAATCCAAGATTCAGGTTGCTCTCCATCAAACTTAGGAAATTCTAGCTTGGGCCCTCGGCTAAACTGTTGATTGTATTGATTCCCATTCTTCACATAGTTAGAACAGTAAGGGTGCTGAATACAACATTGATTCTCATGAGCTCTAGGCCAATGACAACTCCAGGGAGGATCATTTTTGTTGGTTGGGACAATACCATTTAGTTGATATGGATTGAACTGAGTGGGCATGTAGGGAGGAACATATGGTGGATTAGAGCTGATGTATTGCGGGGCAAAAGAACCATTAGCCATAACCACAAGGTACACACTAACTCCAAATGTTCCATTAGGTAACTTCGATTGACCACCAAGAGCTACATGATCTTCTACAGGGCAAGCCATTGTTGCATTCATAACAGGGGCACTGACTCCTATTGCAGTTGGCATGACCAAAGGAATGTATGGAATATTATGGGTTGTACCTTTACTGTTTTGGGGTGCGAACGACTGCACACTACTGGGTGTTGCATGAGGTTGTCCTGCTGGAGTAGATAATCTTGGCTTTTGGCCATTCCTTGCTTGGCCCAACTCTCCTTCTACGACTGCAAAGTTGCTTGCCGCCTCTCCAGCCTCATTCTTGTCCAACATGGTTTTGAGCATCTCCATCACTACATCCAGCTTTGTGGAGTTCTCTTGGACTTGCTCTTGGAATCTCCCCATCTGGATTTGAACCGTGGTTGAGTTTCCTTCGATTTGTTGCTGAATGCGCATCATTTCTTTCCTCACCTCTTTTATGTCACTTATCGTGGCCCATCCTGTCTCTTTCTCCGCAGATCTGCCCCCTTTTGGCATCTGCTAGATTTCAAGATCGTGTAGCCTCTCACATATCCGAGTCTTCTCGAGCTAGCTCAGGAATTTTGCCAAGGAAACGAGTTCCTCAACCCTTACTACTCAGGAACCACTCAGAATCTGCAAGCCTCCGAGGATCGTAGAGCTCTAATACTAAAGATGTCAGGACCCAAGATTCAGGCCTGAAATCTGTTGCGATTTCAGTGTAGGAATTGGGAAATTTGTGGTAGCCGGCGAAGCCAAAAGCGAGGAACGAAAGAGTAAAGTAAAAGCAGATAGAACTAGGGTTTTTCATTCGTAATCCTTTCGCTATTACATGGCGGGCTATACCTCAGCCAACAGCAAAGCCAGCTCACAGGTGGCAATTACATGTTTTTGACGGTAGTGAGGATGATACTAGCTTACGGTAAACAGTAAAGACTCAAGGCAACTTCAACCACTCGATCTCAACGAAGCGCCATCGTGCGATATCGTCGGCAGGATCCTCATAAGCTGGCCTTCCTCCTTGCCCGCCAGATGATGACTAAACGAACCGGTATCGATGCTTCTGGCCGTCCGATAACTGAAATAATGAGTTCTCCCCCTTAAACCCAGTTCAGACATTCAGAGATCTGACACCTTCGCCCGCGCCGCCCCCTCCTCCCCTAGCTGTGTCGTCGTCCGTCCTCTCCCGATCCCCCTGCAGAGGTCGCCGCCTCATTCACTCGCTCTCGCCCTCGCGTCGCCCCCCGCCTCCCTTTCAACGCCGCCATCGCTAGAGCCGCCGTCGTGAAGAGCCCCGCGTCGCTCTCGCCCTCACGCTCGTGGACGCCTCCTCCACCGAGCCGGAGGAGGCAGGGCGGCGAACGCGCGCCGACGGAGTTGGCTCCGCTGTTCCCCGGCCACGACTACTAGCATTGGCTCATCGTCATGGACAAGCCCGGCTGCTACGGCGCCACCAAGCACCATATGATCGGTTGCTACATCCAGACCCTTGCCAGGGTTGTTGGGAGGTAATTCGTACGCATATAACTCAATCTAGCCATCCAAAGCATAGGTGTTTTGCGGAATGAGACTAATTTTGGTTTCGTGGTGGGTGGCGTTGTGCAGCGAGGAGACCTCCAACAAGCTAGAAGATATACGGCAGCGAATTTTCCTATGCTCCGGAAGGTATACGACAGCGAATTTTCCTATGCTCGATAGCTGCTCTCGAAGGAATCCGACATAGAAATCGAGCATGAAGTTGAGAAGGGCGCTGCCTTCGCTCTCGGCCTCCTAGCCGTAAAGGTTGCTTCGATTAATTTCCTGTTTGCACTGGAGTTGAGCTTTTGCTTCCATCCCGTTGCAATTCCTTGAATAATTGTTCTGTTATAAATTTTATGTGCGGCGGCTGTCTCAAATAGACCGTTTTCTTAGCAAAATTTAACAGGATTCCCTCCCCATTCCCCTTCTCCTGCATATGTCTCAATGTTCTGCAAAGCTGTAACCTCTCATGCCTTACATAAAAAAAAACCAACCTTGGTACTTGATTTCAAGTTTTTAAGTAGGACATGCTTCAATCTTCCATAGTTCCCTTTAAGCAATCCATGAATATTAATGTTGTTGAGCATGCCCGCTTTATCATTATGTTTTTAGCTAAGTTGCTTTGAGAAACTTAATCATTTATTACTGTGTATTGGTATAACAGTCTGAACATCAACAACTCATAGCTGATGCCGGTACCCTACCACTGCTGGTGAATCTCCTAAAAAGGCATATAAATGCTATCAATTTGAGGGCAGTTAACACTTAACAGTGTTATCAGGAGAGCAGCTGATGCAATTACCAACCTTGGTCATGAAAATAGCAACATCAAAACTTGCGTCAGGTTTTGTTCTATACTTTGCTGATCGTTTGATGCTCCTTTTCCTTGGGAGTTTTTCTGTGCTTGCTGATGGTTTTGATTTACTGCAGAATTCAAGGTGGAATCCCACCTCTTGTTGAATTGCTAGAATCGCAGTATCTTAAGGTGTAGAGGGAAACTGCAGGGGCCTTGTGAACTTTGGCTTTTAAAAATGATGAAAACAAAAGCCAGGTGATATATCAATTTTTTTTTTTAAAATGAGACCAAAATTCATGTTAGATTTTAGCATCAGACTTGCATCCGCTTTTGCACATATATTATTTTCGTACTTCTACATGTTGAATTTCCCCCTCAATGCAGATTGTTGACTGCAATGCATTGCCAACTTTGATCTTAATGCTGCGATCAGAGGATGCTGCAATTCACTATGAAGCACTAAGACATTGAGTATTCATATTTTTTTTGTTACAAACCGCCCCTCTCTGCCAGAGCCATCGTTTAATTTTAGGATGCTGCTTACTTGTCATGTGTCTATTAATTATACGGTTAGTGTGTTACAGAAAAATAGTTATATGATTTCGAATTACGATATTTGTCCTGTTTTCTACAATCTTTTGTGGAATATAAACTTCACATTGCTCATTCTGGACAGCTTATTGTTGAAATATAGTATTGCTTGGGAAGCTTCCATGTGTATTTAAAACTTAAAAAATAAATGAGACCATGTTCATGTTAGATTTTAGCATCAGACTTGCATCTTTTTTTTTGATGGAAAATCAGACTTGCATCTGCTTTTGCACATATATTATTTCCGTACTTCTACATGTTGAATTTTCCCCTCAATGCAGATTGTTGACTGCAATGCATTGCCAACTTTGATCTTAATGCTGCGATCAGACGATGCTGCAATTCACTATGAAGCATTAAGACACTGAGTATTCATATTTTTTGTTACAAACTGCACTTCTCTGGCAGAGCCCTTGTTTAATTTTAGGATGCTGCTTACTTGTCATGTATCTATTAATTATACGGTTAATGTGTTACAGAAAAATAGTTATACGATTTCGAATTACGATATTTCTCCTGTTTTCTAAAATCTTGAATCAACAATTATCCTAAGGTCTTGTGGAATATAAACTTCACATTGCTCATTCTGGACAGCTTATTGTTGAAATATAGTATTGCTTGGGAAACTTCCATTTGTATTTTTCAGTTGAAATGGTACATAAGTTGGTTGGCACCTACCTTACAGCTTGCCTGTCCTTATATGACATTTACATTAGGAATTTAGGAGCAATGCATAAACTATTCAACGTTTCCTGGCATGAAAGGTATGGGTTCATTAATATTTGCCTTAAAGCATAATCAAGTCCTTTATCCATGATAGTGGTCTTCAACTGGATGTGTGAATACTGTAAATCTCACACTTGTACTGATGTAGTTTCATGTTACATGTGTCAAGATACCTTGGGTTTGTCAATTTTACACTTCATTTTTTGCTTGGACCCAATTGGAAAATACTGTCTTTGAATCAATCATCTTCGAAGGCCTATCCTTATGAAGGGCGCCGTGTCCTGCTTGTTGGTCCAAATTTTTTATGACTAGTATTTGAGGTAATAACTTAAAGAAAACTTTCTTTTTATAATTTATAGTCATATATATTCTTCCATGAGAACATCAATAGCCCTTTATTCATTTTCTATGCAATATATTGAATTGTGTACAAGGTAGTAATTTCCTTTATGCAATTAATTGTCATAAGAGTTGCATTTCGCAGGACATTTATCACAAATGGGTTCATCGCTCATTTGTGGCCGATTAGACATTTTGCAAAAGCATCTAGGGTTAAGTTAGAGTAAATTATAAAACTGTGGTTTCATGTTACATGTGTCAAGATACCTTCTGTTTGTCAATTTTAGACGTTATTTTTTGCTTGAACCCAATTGGAAAATACTCTTTGAGTCTTTCAATCAATCATCTTTGAAGACCTATCCTTGTGAAGGGCACCAAGTCCTGTTTGTTGGTCCCAATTTTTACGGCTTTGGACCAGGTTGCTTCTTAATCCATACCACATTATTTACTGATAACCTTTTTTTTCAACATCAATCATTCATGATCTGGTGGCCTTTTTGAGGACCACTCTTCATTCTCTTGCAATTAACCACTGGACGTGTAGAACATGTTTTGATTTATAAGGGATAGCTCTGTTACGTGACTATTTTAAATTGTTCCGTGCAGTTATCATTGCAACCAAAGATGTATTGTCCGTGCTTTGATCCATGGGGAATAGTCCCTACAAGGGGGCATAATGGATTAGCTCGTGCATCTATAGCACTATGATTGAGTCAATTATGTTTTTTTCTTCACCAATCTGACTTCTGTAGTTTTATTATGCATACTGGTCAATTAAATAATTAATAGATTATCACCATAACTTTTTTTGTAATACTAATCTGGTTGCTGCTATTTTTGATGACAGCCATATTTGTGAGGCATTTTGGCCAGTATGGAGAAATAGTAGATTCAGTAATAATGAAAGATAAACACACATCTGAGCCAAGGGGTTTTGGCTTCATTGCATATTCTAACCCTGCTGCTGTTGATAAAATAATAGAGGACATCCATGTCATCAATGGAAAGCAAGTAAGTTTCATTCTCACCACACCACTTGGAGTTGAGTTGCCCAATTGTTAAGCATTTCTTCACTTCTGCTCTTGTATTGTTAATGCCTAAACTCTCTGTATGTGGAATTCCATATTCAGTAAGGTATGATTAATGAACTAACTCCACCTCTTTCACTAATTCGTGTTACTTCGTTATATTTTTTGATATTTTGGTTGCTTTTATCACTTGACATTGCTTATCTTGATTTGATTGACTTGAGCTTGTCCTATTCTTTTCGGTCAGGAGAGAGCTGCCCACTGCCTATCGGAGTGTTGATGCCTGATAGGCATGACTACCTGGCCATACCCCATCCCATTAGGTTTTACAGGTACGGGTCTATAATTTGCAAAGTTTTGCAATAATTCCATTACAAAACTCAATTGATTCTGTCTTGGTGCTTATAACTCAACTTATTTTATTCCATTAGAAAGCTCAACTGAGTCAGTCATACCAATCTGTACATGTCGATAGTTTAGTATCGATTTTATGAGTGAATGCTGGGGGCACTTCTAGAGCGAAACCACACAGGAAAAGACACGAGAATTTTATACAGGTTTAGGCTTTCTCTTGAGAGAACAATAACCCTACTCCTGTGTTTTTGTATTGACTGTGTTTATAACAGGGAGGAAGTCACTAAAACTAGGGCTTGATGACTTCTGTCTCTCGTTGTGCTTGAATCTATTGATTCTCTTCTCTTTATATAGCGCATGAAGGGGTGACAGTTGTCCACGCTAAGAGGCACCTTGTCATTTCATGCAATGCGCACATTTAAGGGCGGTTATTGTCAGAGACATATCCCCCACGTCGCCTCACAGTTATGTCAGAGACAGAGGTTTAATACGTGCAGTTATCTCAGGAATAACAACATATATTAACTACTGTATGTATTAAACACAACGCACAAATGTCCCTAGTCGACTAGGCCTACATGTTTGTAGGCTTTATCAAACATAGGGTGGTCATAGCTGACCTAGTCGTAGTAAGACTTACGACTATGAGGTGATCGTAGTAGAACTTACAATCAATAGGTGGTCATAGAAGAATTTACGACTATATAGAGTTGTAACAGCCTAGCTCAACACTGAGCCTAGAATGCCACTAAACCATCTTAACAATTTTAATTTACATCGACTTACAATAAAATTACAGCAAGTAACTCATTAACAAAACCCGTCCACAGATCACAATAAAATATGAATTAAGATGTGAAAATCATAGATAATTAATCTCTAGAAGCATAGCAAGATAACAAATCCAAAATTTGCACTTAGCTAATCAAATAAACTCTATGGAATGAATAAGCAAGGCTTGATCAATTATCTAGGTTTAAACAATATCCATCATGTCCTAAATCAAATTCCATCCTAATGAAGTAAAGGTTTCTTATGACAAATGAATCAAGTTTGAGAGAATGTAATTATTCCACGTGCGCTAATCCCTCCCAAGCGAAACACCATCAACGGTCACCTACAAGTAACAATAGAGTAAGGGTGAGTCCACGACTCAGCAAATACATCAATAGACAATGAACAATACCAAATCAACAATAATCAATAACCACTACACCATGGCACAGAATTAAGGGCAATTATTTGCCGGGAAAAAACTGGATTAGTGGCAATCTATCTGCCGGTAATATCCAAGATTTTAGGGGTCCCATTATCTGCCGGGAATAATTATTTTCTAGAACAATCTATCTGCCGCAATGTTTTAACGTTAGCGAAGAATATATCTGCCTAGAAAAGCATCAACTAGGTCAACCTATCTGCGGGAATACCTATTGAGCGGGAAGACCAAAAACAAAAGATGACACAGGCGCGAAGACAAAGCAACCTCTAAAACCTTACCCCGAATTCCTCCCACCACCTCGGCACCTCCTCCTTTCCCCGTCGCCCACCCCCACCTCCCAGGGCCTCCATCCTCCAGCGCCGCCCTCCTCCCCGGCGCCACCCTCCTCCAGCGCCGCGCTCCTCCCACCATCCTCCCCGGGCAACCCTTCCTCCCAGCGCCGCCCCTTCCTCCCTGGCCGCCCTCCTCCCAGCGCCACCCTCCTCCCCGGCCTCTCTTTCCTCCCTTATTCCCGTCAAATCCCTAAATCACCACTCCTCCCTCTTCCTCTCCATTCTGCCGCCGCCGCCGCCCGCTCCCCTTTGGCCTCCAGCTCCGTCGGCCGCCTCCTACCCCGCCGCCTCCGGCCCGCTCGCTGCTAGCCCGGTCCGCCGCCGCCGCCTATGCCGCCGCTCGATCTTGCGCTCGCCCCTGCCGACGGCGCGTCCACCCGTCGAGCGGCTCGGTGCCTGGTGCCGCCGCCACCGCCTCCGGCTGCAGGCCCGCCTCTACCGCTCGCCCTCCTCTTCTCTTGGTGCCACCACCAGTGCCTCCTGCGCCCGCCATCGCGCCCCACGCCCGGTGCCGCCCCTCTGGCTCCCCGGTCCCGACGCTGCCGGTGGGCTCCTCCTTGCGCCCGGCTCCCTTACGCCTCCCCGGCGCGGCCGGAGGCCAGCGTCGGCTCGGCTCCTTCTCCTACTCGCCTTCTCCTCCTACCCCTCTGCCCCGGTTCATGCCGCCTCCACGCGCCGTCAGGTCGGCTCGGCCCTCCTCCACGCCGCCTTGATCTGACCCCGTGCTGCTCCTCCCCTCGGCGCGGCCGAAGGCCAGCGCCGCCTCGCCGGTCTGGCCTCCCTCCTCACGCGTGTGCGTCGCCACCGCCAGGTCGGCTTACCTGCGGCCGCCGACCCTGACCTCCACTACTGCTACACACCTCCAAAACCCCCTTACTCTCTAACCTCCCTCTTGATCTTCATTAATTTGATTATTAGTATTATGGTTGGATCAAGTTCTGATATTAACTGATTTTTCATGCATGAATGCCATGGGGATTGACTGGAGATGAAGGTGACTACTGGAGGTGAGCTACTGCCTATGCTGCCAGATTTCACTAAGGTATCTCTCCCACTTCCTCTCTACTCCCCGACCTCTCCCTTGCTCTGTGATGCTAAGGACTAGGAGCTAGGGGTATGCAGTGGTGGTTGATGCATGAATTAGTTGGCTCAACATGGTGTCTTACTAATTGTGTACAATATTGATGGATTTGGGGAAAGATGACTACCTTGCTGGGTTCGGTTGAGGCTAGAATGGTAGCGTTGTGTACAATTTCCTCTTCTTCAAGATTGCTTTTTATGATATGAAGTCCTTAGGTGCTATAGTGGCGAAGAAAACCTTTTACGCTTGCAACCTAAACGAGTTGTTAAATTAAATTGAGATGTGTTATTATGTACCAAAAGGCCTAGTTGAAGACCAATTTGGTGGAGGCTTGTATGTGGAGACTGAGAACACAATGTGAGAATCCATATGCATCACAGAAACTTGCATTTGTTGGACTATGTAGATAGGTTGAAATTTTTCATTGCTGTCAGTTGTGACTTTTGTTTGCAGGGGTAGATTGAGTCACAGTAACTAGACATTTTGTGATATTGCAGTTGAACAGCATCTGTGATGATCAATAAAATGTTAGAGAATATTTGCAATTTGTAGGTTAAGGCATCCTTAGTACATAAGGAAGCAGTGCAATGAATTTAATTTTTGCTGAACCAATAATTGCCACCATATCTTCTTCTTGACAAGGATGGAGCTTAATTTTCTGAGCATCTTACTGTGTTCAAATTTGTGTGTAGGGTTTCCTATACTAAATTCCTTTGCATCTGCATCGGTTCCACCCACTAACGTGAGCAACCAAGGCTCTGGTGGAAACTCAGATGATTCAAGATGTTGCCCAGGATGTCTAGGCGGGAATTCAATTGCCAATGCTGCAGCTGCAGTTGGTCCTGCTGTTGTGAACATTTCTTCTCGCAAGGTGAGAACCAAACTGTCAGTGGAAATCATCAAACCTTTTACCAGTTCACTAGCTACATGTAGTAAACTTGTTGAATTATTTCTGTAGATACTCATGGATGGGTGAGCATTGGATCGGGAACTATAATAGATCCAGATGGGGCGATATTGACATGTGCCCATGTTGTTGTAGATTTTCAAAGCACGAAAGCAGTTCTAAGGGAAAGGTTGTTAAGTTGGCACTAGCTTCTGTGTTCATCTTGAGTTATCCGTTACTTGCTGACAGTGTGACTTACCTCTGACAAATGAAATCAATATGATGCATGAATTTGGAATTATTGAAGTTCTTAAACAACCACATCTCCATATTTGGTGCAGCCTTGGAACTATTAGTATTGCTATATATGTTATCTGTTCCTGATTCATATAAGTCAATGATGCTTGTTAAATTTTGAATACACTTTAATGGGTTATTATATCTTCAGGGAATACTCTTAGAGGGAAGAGCCAACAGATAATTTCTGATAATATATTTCATTTTATCCTTAGAAAAAATGTCACATGAGAAACTACCCTCATGTCATACAGTGGAAGCTTTGAAATGTAAGCTTTTATGCACTATTTTCTTTCTTCACAAATTAGGACAGGCGTGACAAATTGTAATTTGACTGAGGTTCAAATTTGTCTCTTGACTTTATACTTGGATTAACTGAGTGTCCTTGCTCGTTTACCATTGTTTCAAGACAGAGACTGTCCAACAATAGTCTATAGCCTTAGTCCTAGGGTTAAAGTTCTAAATTTTAGTATAGGGCAAAATATGACACCAAGCCATGGTATAGTGGACAATTCTTTACTTCTTTCTCACAAATTATCATATCGTAGCTGTGCTTAAGATAGATTAATTACAGTTCTATCTTCTTTCTTATTATTAATATTGTTCTGCCAGCATTTTGTTTGATCCAAGTGATAGTTTTCATGTTTGTTTACTTCCTCATTTTGTCTCAGAAAGGGTGAAATTCTAACAGGTTAGTGTGACTTTACAAGATGGACGTGAATTTGAAGGCGTTGTTCTCAATTCAGATCGCCACTCTGATATCGCTGTTGTGAAGATTAAATCTAAGACCCTTTACCAGCTGCGAGACTTGGATCATCATGTAAACTTGACCAGGTGATTGGGTTGTTGCTTTGGGCTGCCCACTTTCTCTTCAAAACACAGTTACAGCTGGTATTGTAAGGTTAATATCTCCCTAAAGGCAGAACTAATTTTTCTCTTTAATTTTATTCTCATCAGTTGTCCATCATTAAAACTTCTAGTTGGCTTGTCATTTCTAACCTTGCTATTTGTTTTATTGACTTTAATATTCCACCTCCACCCCATTTTCTTGTAGTTGTGTTGACCGGAAAAGTAGTGATCTGGGTCTTGGAGGAGTATAAAGGAGTATCTGCAAACAGATTGCGCTATCAATCAGGCAAAACATTTTTCTGTTTTTGTTCCTAAGCATTATTTTAGTATGCATGTTTCTTGAACTTGAATACTCTAGATTTTTTATAACGCAGTGCTTATTCCATTTTACTGTCTTGTTGGTTATCACCAAACCATCATTTTTTTTCCTGAGAAAATGCAGAATATATGCAGTATTTTAATTAGATTGAATAAACATAAACTAGGAGTTTCCCATGTGTCCCCTGACAATGAGGAACATACACCAAACAGCTCGGAGTAAAACATTAAAGATTACACGACAAGCAAAAACAAAACAAAAAAACAAAAGTAGCAGCTGAAGCTAACAATCTATTGTGCATCTTCTTCTTTTACAAGTTCACAAAAATCAACTTTCTACTCTGATCCATTGTTCACAGAACAGGAACCATATGTGTCATCACCTTTATATATATACAGAAGAAGGGTCAATTTGCAAATAATCAATTAATTTTCCCCATTGTTCTTATGTCAGTGCTTGTATTTAGCAAGCAATTTGGTACCCTGCCTCTCGGCTACCAAAATTAATCACTGCCATCATACTTTATGTTACTGCTTTCTTCTTGGACTAATACTGAATAACAATAAGTTTTTTTGTTCTTCTTTTCATTGACTCATACTTGCCAAGGCAGGCTCGTGTGTACCTAATACAAGCATATGTTCTTCAATTTCTTGTTGCTTCTACACGTCCTTCGCCTGTTCTATTATAAGCAGCCTTTTTATCATCCACTGCCAAATATTTGACCACATTAGTCGTCAACCTGTGAACTACAAAAATAATATATTTTTATGCATGTTGCCATTAATCACCAGTGTGGATCCTCATAAGATTAGGAATCGAAATTTTTGTTTAGTCCTCTGTGGATCTTGACATTGTTGTTGCTTGATTTTCTCCATTCTATTAACGAAAGTACACATTATATAGGGTCTATAATTGGGCAAACATGGTGCCTTTGTTATTTGTCCCTGTTTTTGGTCTCTTAGATAGTGGATGCTCTGTGGCTCTTAGTTTATGAGACAGTTATTAGGCGCTGTGGCCCTCCACGATCTTGACTCTAGAACATCCATTATATTCATCTTGTTTTTAGTTGCTACTAAAGCGATTGTGCATTGTCTTTGCTTCCTTACCCACTCTTTACATTAACAGCACAGATCTATGTACTTCCTAATTCCATTTGCTACATAGGTTATGTCGATCTACAAGCATCGAAGCGGTTCTATGCTAGGAGACTTGGTATATATGTTTGGTTCGAGTTTATTTTGCTAACTGTTCTAGCTCTTTTATATAAAGCACAATGTCATTACTTAACATACTCATTTTGTAATATACTCAGCTTACAAACAGCACATGATATAGCTAGCTCGCTCAAAAGAGACTCTTCGATGTAGCAATGACTACGGATCGAGTTCTTGCCATTCCTATGTTTGCCTATAAAATATTTAGGTTGTTACCCACTTGAAGATAGGTCTAATTGAATCGTACAACTTACTTGCGGAATGTTGATATCTGATCAAAAATCCTACCAAAGAACATGCTTCTCATGGTGTTCTTGATGAAAGACAATACAACCTCTGGAAGAATTGTCTATACTCTGTTCATGCAGAGTATGTTCTAATTATATTCATTCTACAATCAATATAGACTACGTGTTAAGATTAATAGTCTTTTCTCATATTAAAATCTCACTTGTCGTTCTTTTTACGTAGATCGACTCACAGTTCATCAACAATGGTGATAGATCACGAGATTCGGTATGCCCGTTTGCTTATCCATGTTTATCTCCTCCAATCTATTATATGTAATAATTCTCTTCACATTTCTTGTATAACGAGAATGTTGCCCTTCGATTAATTTGCAAATCAACTACCAACTATCCCCTACTATACGAGGCGCTTTTGTAACTACTCGATGACTACATTCCCGGTTTAACGTAACTACTCGATGACTACATTCCTAGTTTTTTGTAGCCCATTATTTTTATGAACAGACGGTCTACACTATGCAATAGATGTAAATGCATTTCACTTGTGTGCCATCCGTGTGGCTGTCTAGTGAAACATCATTTTAGTACTTTGTTGAAATTTGGAACAATTGCGTATATTACGTTAACTGTTTAATCCCATTCATGACTTATTGACTTGATAGTCCCATGATTTACTTTTGCTTGAAACTCTCTAGAAGGTACGATCATGCTAAGATTATGAGGCGATTATTGGGAATGCATTATCTGAAATCGATGCTCTTTTTTTATTTCAAAATGCTTATCAAGGGCGGTCTAATCTGGGAAAAACAACAATCAAGGGCCGTCTAGCTGCCGGGAAAACTTGACAATCAAGGGCCGTCTAGCTGCTGGGAAAATTGACAATCAAGGGCCGTCTAGCTGGGAAAATTGACAATCAAGGGCCGTCTAGCTGCAGGCAATACATATAATCTAAGGCAATACTATAATCGGGAAAAAGCTATCTGTAGGCAAAAAGCTAGCTAGGGAAAATCTGCTTTTCTAGGGCGGGTTAATCTGCCGAAATACACATATCTGTAGGCAATTGTTTTTCCGTGACACTTTTACAGGCGAGCCATAAGTCTTAGGAAAAGTAATTCTTGGCAGATAAATTGCCTTTGAATCGATTTTTCGGCGATTGCATTGCCCTTAATAGTGTGCCATGGTGTAGTGAACACCATTATCATCACTTGTTCTCTTATCTTTATTTTCATGCTCATTCATGCAATCTTCTCTTTATTCTCACACACTATCATCAAATATTTTCTTTTCAATGCATCTTTACACTACATATCCACATGCACTTCTTTCACGTATACCGGTATAGCGTGAGTGAACATTCATGACAATGTTCACTCTCAAGCCCGTCCTCCTCAAGGATCGGGGACCTCCTCTACTTCTGTGGAGTTGTGATCAACATGATCACCTTTTCATATGCAATGATACTTATGAATGCACATTTATTCATAGTTTCATAAATATCATCATCGACCATTATTCTTATATCCAACAATGCGAAATAATTCATAACCATTCACTTTGCTTGTAAATTAAAATAAAACATAAGCACAGACAATAATGGTAACGAGTGATAAAGAAATACAGTGATCAACCATTGATTGCTGTCTACCATGTACTTGCCTCTTCTAGTAGCGAGGAACAGATCGATTAGAGGCTGGCCACAAACCCGATGCCACTCCTCCTACAGTAAACACCAAACCTCAAAACAAGCTACAACGGTAAAATAACAGCAATTAACGACATCACTTCTAATTTTAGAGAGGAGTTGTAGGGGAGGAGTTGTGTGTACTGTGTAAAAAGGGGTCGTGGGGATTAGGGGATCCAAAAACCCAGAAACCAAACCCTAGCAGCGCTTTTGTTTTTCCTCGTGCGTCGCTAGGGAGCCGCCTACCTTGGCCAACGCGCGGACGTCCGGGAGCGTCCAGAAACCAATTTCCCCATGCGTCGCTAGGGAGCAGCCGACCTCGATCGACGTGTGGACGCTCGGGTGCTGTTGTCGGCCAGCGTGTGGTTGCGTGGCTGCCGCTTGGCCAAATCACTTGCCCGTGTTGGCGTTGTTGGGTGCTGAGTGCACTAGCGCCCATCTGAATGCTCACATCCTCGCGTGGCTGCTGCGTCTTCCAACGCTTCGTATTCTAGGGAGGCTGTCTCAATAGTAAATGTCTCTGGTGTTTCGACTAGGGACGGCTTCTGGAGCTATTCCAAGAAGACTCTTTGTGGTACTTGTGATAAGGAAGAAGCTATTCGAGCTAACTGGTCAGTGAGGAATTTATCCTTTCGAGGGATATATTGTACCTCGAAACCGAAAAAATACTTTTCAAGCTTCCTGACTTCCGACAAGTACCGAGACATGGTCAGATTAGAGCACTGATACTCTTTTCCGACCTGATTCACGACCAGTTGAGAGTCTCCTTTCACGGGTAGTCGTCGAATCCCGAGCGCTTTCACTGCTCGTATGTCAGCCAATAATCCTTTATATTCTGCCACGTTGTTAGTAGCAGGAAAGTTTAATTTAATAGCATATTTTAAGGTTTCTCCTGTTGGAGATACCAAGACCACCCCAGCCCTCGAGCCACTTAGCGTAAGTGACCCATCGAAGTACATTGTCCACTAGTCATGAGATTCGTACTAGGTTCAGGATTTGTTCATTCGACGACAAAGTCTGTCAAGATCTGGGATTTAATGAACGTTCAGGACACAAAATGGAGGTCGAACTCCCTAAGTTCAACTGACCACTTTGCCATGTGCCCCGCTGCTTCCCTGTTCTGGAGGACCTCTCCTAAGGGAAACCCAGATGACATGAAAGTTTAATTTAATAGCATATTTTAAGGTTTCTCTTGTTGGAGATACCAAGACCACCCCAGCTCCCGATCTAGTTAGCGTAAGTGACCCATTGAAGTACATTATCCACTAGTCATGGGATTCGTACTGGGGTCCCTGAACAGGTTCAAGATTTGTCCATTCGACGATAAAGCCTGCCAAGATCTGGGATTTAATGGACGTTCGGGACACAAAATAGAAGTCAAATTCCCCAAGTTCAACCAACCACTTTGCCATGCGCCTCGCTCCTTCCCTGTTCTGGAGGACATCTCCTAAGGGAAACCCAAACAGCACGATTAACTTGTGTGACTAGAAATAATGCCTCAGTTTCCTTGAAGACACGAGGAGAGCATACATAAGTTTTTGGACCTGAGGGTAATGCTCCTTAGGCCCATGTAAAAGTTCACTAACGTAGTAAACTGATCGTTGAATGTTATTACGTTCGACAACCAGTACTATGTTTGTTGCTTGTTGCGTAGCAGCTAGATACATTAAGAGTTTCTTCTGGTTTAGGAGAAATCAGAATAGGGGCACTCGTAAGGTATCTGTTGACATCCTTGAAGGCTTTGTTTGCCTTTTCTGATCATTCGAAACCATATTGTTTCCTCAAAAGTTTAAAGAAAGGAAATCATTTTTCTCCCAGTCGTGCGATGAAACAACTTAAAGCCACCATGCATCCTGTGAGTTTCTAGACTTCTTTCTTTGTGGTCGGAGGGCGCATTTGTTCAACAGTCCTTATCTTTTTAGGGTTTGCTTTAATTCCTCGGAAAGAGACAAGGAACCCAAGCAACTTTTTTGGAGAGACACCGAACACATACTTCTCAGAATTGAGTTTCAACTGGTATTTTCTGAGGTTGTCGAATGTTTCTTGTAGGTCAAAAATATGATTAAGACGTTGTATGCTTTTTAAGGCCATGTCATCAACATAGGCTTCTAAGTTTTGGCCAAGTTGAGGAAGGTAGGTCTTTTGCATCAAGCGTTGGAAGGAAGCACTAGTGTTTTTTAAACCAAATGACATTTTGCATAGCAAAATATTCCAAATGATGTGATAAATGTGGTTTTTTTTCTTCATTATCTAAACACACACTTATATGATGATAATCAGAGTATGCATTTAGGAAACTAAATATTTCACAATCAGCAGTGGAATCAACTAACTGATCGATACGAGGAAGGGGAAATCATCATTTGGACAAGCTTTATTTAGATCAATAAAGTCTACACATATATACCATTTACCATTAGACTTCCTAACCATTATAGGGTTAGCTAACCACTTTGTGTGGTCGACCTCTTTTATAGAATCTGCCTTAAGTAGCTTGTCCAATTCTGATCTAATAGCATCTGGTCCATCAGGTGCAAATATCTATAATTTTTGTTTTACGGGATTTTTGTCAGGCCGTAAAGCTAGCCTGTGCTCGATCACCTCCCTGGGGACTTCGAGCATGTCAGATGCTTGCCAACGAAGACATCTGCGTTTTCTTAGAGGAAAGTGATGAGGACGTCTTCCTATGCGGGGTCGAGAGTGACTTCGATGCGAACGATCTTTGAATACTCCTCTGTATTAAGTGAAACTTCTTTGACTTGGTCGTTCGTTCGGCTTTGGAGCAATTTTACACTTCGACTACTTGGTTGAAGGTTGCACTTTGCTTGGTTCTTGAGTTGGTATTTGGCCAACCATCTCGAGGGACTTACGGTCGGATGTAAGCGCCCTCGTTTTATCACAGCGGACTGTGATTGCTCTTTTGGGACCTGGCATTTTAAGACATTGATAACCATAATGTACAGCCATTAGGAATCGTGCTAGAGTTGGTCGACCAAGAATAGCATTATATGCCATGTTGAAATCGACCACATCGAAAGATATTTTCTCTGTCCCGAAATTGTTTGGTGACCCAAACGTAACAGGAAGGGAAACTTAACCAATAGGCTTGGCCGAAGACCCCGGTACGATCCCATGAAATGAGTACCACATTGATTTGATCTTTGTCCTGGGAACTTGCATTTCATTCAGGGCACACGTAAAGAGTATGTTTAATGAACTTCCACCATCAACTAACACGTGATTGACTCGACAGTTGTTGACAGTGGGCTCGACCACGATCGAAAAATGACCAGGTCGAGTAGAAGGGATTGGACAGTCACCTTTCTCAATAGATATGTTGATTTTCGACCACTTTGGTACTTTATTGACAAGAGCAGGGTCGATGGAATTTACCTCACGTTTGATAGATTTGAGCTGTCATTTCGACTCATATGTTGAAGATCCCCATAGACGTGATCGATGGTGTGTTCTGCATCTTGAAACTGCATACCCTCATCATCATCTGACTATTTTCGACCACTCGTTTGTCCCTCCTCTACAAGTGCAGGAAGTGGTCCCTTGCCGGAGTAGTAATCATTGAGTTTCCGTTGAAAAACTCGGCAGTTGCGAAGGTCGTGTCCTTTTTTGTGAAAAGGACACTGCCTAGGCTTGTTGTTCTTCTGTTCGAGGCGTTTACCTCTGCTCCGGTCAGAGTATGGTTTGGAGCTCCAAGGCTCCTTGTTGCTCATGGCTAAGACCCCCTTAGAGCTTTTGACTTGAGTTTTTGGCCTTTAGTCTTACTCTTGGATTTCCTAACCTTTTTATCTTTCTTCTTGTTACCTTCGCCCACTCCTCGTGTGTCCTTATCGTCACGATCAATTGTGTAATTCCACTCGACTGCTTTTGTTGCAGTTGCATAAGAGTCGGCCATTTCAAAGAGCTCAGCGACGGTAGCCGGAGGATTTAGAGCGATATCCTCTATGGTCATTCAATTGCAGACTCCCTGCTTGAATGCCTTGATGACAGAAGAGTCAGAAACTTCAGGAATTGAATTGCAAACCTGTAACTAGACCTGTTCATAGGCGGCCTGGCCTGCCGGCCCGGCCCGAGCCCGACGCTATCTAGGCCGGGCTTGGGACTGCAAAACCGGCCCGATAGAAGCCCGGCCTGGCCCGAAATTCCGATAAAACCAATTAAAAAACGAAAAACTATTTATTTAATGCTGAAAATGAATTAAATATTAGTTTTTTATTCCAAAAAATGATTAAAATAACACTTTTAAACCGAAAATCCGTTTTGGTAGGCTGCTCGAGCACAGTGACTTTCGACCAAGGCTTTTCAAGCTCGTGACCCGACATTTGAGCAGTACTGTAACGTCCCCAAAATCCCTAAGTTGGTGTAGTAGAGCATCTCATGTATGTGTGTAGTTTTTGGATCAATTTTTAAACTTTTGTTGTTTGTAGTAAAGTCACTCAGTTTTTAAAACTTTATGTTGAAATGAAGCTTCTAATTGAATCCAAAAAAATGTTTGCATAAAAGTTTCTAGAATTATTTTATTAAAATACTAGATTATGCGTCTTGAATTAATATGAATTTTCCCAATTTTTTGGAAGACAAACTGATCTCACCAAAATCCAAATCAAAACAATAATGCAGATTTGCATGTGAATTAATTAAGCCAATTGGAGCATGAACAATACCTTCAACAAATTTTCCTCGGTTCTAATTGAAACTAAGAGCACTCACAAAATTTTTCAGGATTTTTAGATTTTATTTACTATTTTTAAAGCATCGGTCAAACTTGTTGCATCTCGGTCAAATATGAAATCAAAGCAAAACACTGTTTTGTGACGGACCCAACTCTACCTGGTTCGACCGCACCACCTAACCCTAGCCTAGACTATACCTCGACTCGAGTCGCACCCACTCACCCGAGCCACTCGGTCCGACCGAACCAACTCGCCCGCTCACTCCGCCCGCGCCATTCTTGAGCCGCTGACGAGGCGACCCCACCTGTCATCCCTGTCCCTAACCTCATGCTGGCGTAGCAGAGCATGAGCTCCATGTAGCTGTCGCGCTTTGAACCGTCTCATCAATAGCGTTCACCCATCGTCCTTTGCGACCAGTCCCCGAGCACCGCACGCCCACGCCGTGTCGATATCTGTCCTCAGTCCCGCACAAAACCATCTCGACCTCTCTCTCTCTCCCCTCACTTCTCTCTTCGGCTGTGAGAGAGGAGGCAAAGCTCCCCTCTCTGTCCTGGTAAGTTACACCGCGACCGCGCCGTTCTCTTCCTCTCCCTCCACCGTCCCCATTTTTGCTAACAAAAGCTCCCCATTTGCAGTGTAGAGCTCGAAACGCGGTCGTGTCTTCTTCGTCACTGGTGCATGCTCCATGGAGCTCCGTCGTGCCCTTTGTGCCTCCAGTGTGTTTTTCTCCGCGCCACCTTGTCCTTAGGATTCGCACCGTCGCACTGAGCTCACCCGTGTGCATTTAATTTCGTTTTGGTGCAGCAAATCGTCGGCGCCTCTATTGTCTTCCTCATCTTTGGTGAACCGCCGCTGTCGAGCAATTCGTCCGCTCCAGTGAGTCTACTCCCTAACCGGTGCATCCATTGAGTTCATAAGGGCCATTTCTCTCACCCCTAAGCTTGCTGCCCCCTCTGGTTGTCAGGAAGTCGCCGTCGCCGTGGAGCTCCGTTGCCGCACCACCGTTGTCCTTGTTCCGAGCACCACCGTGCCGCTCCTTCTTCAACAACCCTTGCTTCGTGTTCCTGGTGGCGAGAGGATCCCGACGCACCCTTCCTCGAGCCTCCTCGACCATCGTAGCGGCCAGTCCACGTGAGCAACCGCTTCTTCTCCGCCTCCGGCCACCTTGTGCTTGCCACTGATGACCATCGGGCTCCACGTCACCAGTAGAAGACTCGCAATGTCACGTCGCACCAGATCCGCCCGTCGTTGAGGTTTCAGAGCTACTGTTGCGTCGGCTGACATCGTCGCCCGTGCGCGCACGGCGAGCTCCGTCGAGCCGCCGGCGCTTAGGTGATAACCCTGTCATTAGCACTTAAGCGATTTCTTAATGTGTGTATGACGTGTAGACCTCACCTGTATTAAATGTGCTTAGAAATCAAATCTAAACCGTTTTACTTTCTGTGCCATTGACATGTGGACCCAAGGCCATTAGTGCCAAATCCAAAGACTGGTGGACCATTGCATTGTGTTGTGGACTTTCGGTCCATGCACTATTGGACCGAGCCTATGACAAGTAGGACCCAACTGTCAGTAGAGAATTTCAGAAATTAAATGAAAAAGAAAAGAAAATGCTAAGGACTCCACCTCTCATTGACCGTGGCTAGATTCACCTCGGTATAAAAAGTATTTAATTCATTTAGAAATTTCCGAAACGAATTAATTTTGCACTGTAAATTCAAATAAGTTCAAAAATTCATAACTATTTCAAAACAACTCCAAATTGAATGAAATCAATTTTGTTGGTTTGCATTTTTAATGTACTTTCACTTGGTATAATTTTGAAACTTGTTACTATCACAAAAAATTTCAAAGCTAGAATTATTTTTGGTAAAGAATTATTTTTGCACTAAAAATTGTTTTAACTTCAATAATTCATAGAAAATTCGTTTGAACTCCAAATGGGGTGATTCAATTTTTGTTGGTTATAAAATTCTATTCTCTAGCTATCCATGTAATCCTTATCTCCACTACTGTTCTGCAAATTTTCGCGAAAAGTTTGATTTCGGATGAACAGTGACCGAACATTGAATTTTCAGCTTTTTCTCCTTTTCTGATTTTCAAAAGACTATAACTTTCACATACTAACTCCAAATGAACTAATTCTTTCACTTAAATCCATCTAAAATCTTAAGCTACCTACTGTATAAATTTCATGCAATTTGGATGATATTGATTTTTTGGATGTTTTCGGCGTTATTCGTTCTTATACGATGTTTTCGTTCGTTTGATAGTTTACGAAGATTTGAGTCTGATCGATAGTGGTATTGAGCACCACCTGGACCATCCCTAGCAAAGGCAAGCAATCCCCTCCTTTGATCATGTTGCTCATATTAGTTTCAAAAGTATTTATGTTGATTTTCAAGTATTCTATATATTGCTTTAATGTCGAATACTTGTATGTCAAACAAGTAGTTTAGTTATATCCTCCTTACTGCATTACCTTCTGTGGATATCATGGGGATATGCTCACGATCTTAGGATGATCATACAGTTGGCAATAGCATTGAAGGTTTGTCGAAACACGTGTTTTCGATGAAGTTCAAAATCTTTGTCGAGTCTTAAGCGGTCGAGCCGGCCATTGTGTGGCGGCGGACCGCCACGTTATGATCGACCGGCCAGCCTTAAGTCGAGCTCGAGCTAAGTGGCTAGCGGTCAGACTGGCCATTGGGTGGCGGGCTGACCGGTCAAAATAGATTTTTGATTTTTGGAGCTGGGCCAAAAATTAGGGTGTAGGCAAGAGAGGGGATTCTATTGCACTTGGTCTCATAATTTTTGGAGCTTCCAGGCAAAAGTTCTATTCGTTTGAAAATTCCAGTAGGTTTCGAATTTCCAGGGAGGAATTTTGGCTAACTCCTAGCTGAGCGGTCAGACTGGCCAACAAGTGGCGGTCAGACTGGCCAAAGTGGCGGTCTGACCGGTTTTCACTTGTTTCATCGGCCAACTTAGTGGCGATGGTTGTTGGCTAGGTCAAGTTCATGAGTTTCAGTGCATATGTGTTGCATGATGCATGTTTTGACTAACGTGGGTCAAGTTGCGAAGAACTTGTTCCCGGAAACGATTTCTTGGTCTATTGTTGTGCAGGTTGCTTGGAGGTCAACGATGGTCAATGGCGAGGATGATCGGGACTAGGCTTGGAAAGCTGAGGTCCAAAACGATCGAGGATGCCAGGTGAGGTCAATAGATTCAAGCATGGCGCAAAATGGACAAGGATGACCGAACGGCCAGTTCGGTGCGACGGGTTGAATCAAGCGGCGCGGGGGTCGGTGCAAGTGCCATGGTGGTTTCGGTGGGAGTTGGATGAGATAGACTTGCCGACATGATGAGAGCCGTTGATCAACCTACACGTGGCGAAGTATGGAAGTGCTTTATGAAGATTAGATTCGGTCTTTGGAAAAAGATTGAGAAGGGGTATTTTGGTAATTTCACCTAAATATCACCTTGGTGACCTTTTGTCAAACCGCGGCGCAAGATGGTGCAAGGAGAAGTGGATTAGGTCAAGAGGAGATGAAGACGACGCTTTAAAATACGTGCGTGAGTGAAACCCGTTTGTGTGTGGGCTTAACTGTGCCCATTAAGGAAACTCTTCTAGAAGGTTTGCCTCCACTATAAATAGAGAAGGGTGGTGGCTGCACCCCCTGAACTCTTTGGCTAAGTGAAACCCTAGTTTTTTTTAGGGCTTAGAGAGGAAAGTGGAAGGTTAGGGTTTTAGAGAGTCGGATTTCATTTCGTGCTCATGTGTTGAGTCTTTGTCCTCCTTGATGGAGTGGCTGTAAACCAACATCATATCAAATCAATTCAAGGAAAGATTTCACAAGATGAGTTCTTTTGTATTCTTACTCTCTATTTCGTGATTTTGGGTTTTTCTTCTCTTGGTTTCTACCCCTGATCTTACTTGCTGTGATATGTGAGAACCCATCTAGGATCATCTTGATCATCTCTTACCCACGAGCAAGTTTTTAGATCATGTTTTCGTTTTGACTCGTTTTTTGAACAACCTTCACTCAAATGGAAAAATGTCGGAACTTTGGCAAAGAACATCACGATTGTTGCTTGGTATACGTTCCTAACATCCTTGAGAAAGTGTGTTTCAAGTTTCGTGGAGTTTGGCCTTGTAGATCAAAAGTTAGATCATTTTGTGTTCTTGAACTCGAGCTGTTTTTCCCTGTTCATCGTTAGGAGCGGTCAGACCGCACTTTCAACGCCGGTCAGACCGCCGAGCGGTCAGACCGCCAGATGCACGCCGGTCAGACCGCCCAGCTCAATTAGGGTTTGAGTTTTTGTGAGTTTGGTCTTTTGCTTCGGGGTATTGTTTGGATTCAATACAAGTCTTCCGCTATGCTTGTATATTGATCTTCATAGGTTTCATAGCTATTGGAGTGAAGTTAGTATTGAATTCGATCAAGGTGAAAAAGTGATCGTGCTCCTATTCACCCCCCTCTAGTCGCCTTTTTGGGTCCAACAAGTGGTATCAGAGCCCGGTTAGTTCAATCTTGATCTTAACCGGTCACTGAACTTGGCGATGGATAAGTACTCCACCAAGCCGCATATCTTCGATGGGCTCGATTATGCCTATTAGAAGAATCGCATGCGAGTCTTTCTTCAGAGCGAAGGACAAGCTATATGGGAGGTTGTTGGAGCTCCGCTCGTTTTGCCCGAGGTTGCTTCGCCGGCTTCAGCAGCCCTCTTGGCAAACGACCATAGGGCAAAGAATCTCCTATATGCTGGGCTTGGTAGATTGGAGTACGATAGGATTTGCAACCTTGAGACCGTACACGAGATTTGGCACACCCTCGAAACCTACCATAAGGGATCGTCCCAGATCAAGCAAGTGCGCCAGAGTATAACAAGTTCGAGATGCGTCCTGCGAGTGCATCGATGATGTATTTACTCGCTTTAACAAGGTGATTAATTAGATGAGAGCTGTAGACATTGAGTACTCTCAATCTGAGAATGCCACCCACCTCTTGGCTGCAATCAACACCAAGGAGTGGGAGATGAAGGCTACTGCCATTGAGGAGAACGTTGATCTCTCTAGTCTTACTTTGGAGCTGCTTTATAGTAAGCTCAAGACTCATGAGATCAAGAGAGGTAGTCTTCCTAAGAAGGATAACATGGTTTTGGTGGCTGATCCTCTTAAAAGAACTTCTGATGGTTCTTCTGAGTCTTCTTCTGGTCTTTCTTTTGCTTGTTTATCTACAATCCATGAAGAAGAGTTTGAGAGTCTTCCTGAGGCTGATTTAGCTCTTTTAGCCAAGAAAGTCACACGGGCCTATAACAATGTTAGAAACAAGAAGAGATGTGGTCCTGTGACGTGCTATGAGTGTGGAGAGCTCTATCATATTCGGGCAAACTACCCCAAGCTGAAAGGTAAGGGCAACCACAAGGATGAGAAGGCTGCCTAGAAGAAGTCTCAGGGCAACAAGACCAAGTATGATGCTGCCAAGCTCATGAAGGCCGCTCACCGGGTCCTTGCAGCTTTTGGAGAGCAATTTATGAGCGATGTGGACTCTGGGAGCAAGGAGGACAAGGAGGAGGAGCTCCCTCAAGACAAAAAGAAAGGGAAGGCAAAAGACTTCACCGGCATGTGCTTCATGGCCGACTCCGTCGACATCGACGACACCGATGAGGTACCTTCATCCTATGATGTTCTTTCTGCTAGATGCGATACCATCTTTGAGCAACTGCTTAGTCAAGATAAGGCTTTAGAGTCCACCATGGCTAGGATTAAGGATCTAGAGTCACAAGTCGATAATCTGACATTAAAACTTGTGAATGCTAAGAGTCTTGATGCTGATGAATGCTCATCCTGCCATGCTTTACATTCTGAACTGTCTAAATTGCAAACTGCTCATGATTTTGCCTTGCACCAACTAGAAAATGTTAGGACTGAGCTAATTGAAGTTAAATCTGCTCCTTGTGAAAAATGCTTAGAGTCTAGCAAGTTGGTTGTCTCTGATAAGGCTGAGTCTAGCTTTTGCTCTTTCTTCTTAGAACGTGAACATGAAGTAAAAGACATAATAGAAGCAGTTAGAGCTAAGTTTGCCAAGCTTAAGGACGAAATTGATTATGATCCTTGTGCTTCATGTGCAGCCTTTAAGGTTGAAGTTGCTTTTCTTAAGGAGAAACATGCTAGAGCCATTAAGGCCAAAACTTGTAAGTCATGTGTTAATATTGGAAAAGAGAATGTTTATCTTAAGAATACTTTATAAAAATTCTCTAATGGTGAAAAACAGTTAAACATGATTCTTGACATTTCTAAAACTCCTTATAAGAAGTAAGGGTTAGGATACAACTATGCCCAAGACAAATGTCACTCAAGTCTTGGAAAATGGCTTAGTTGAATTCAAAATCCAACCTGCAAAAACCATTTTCAAATCTGCAGGTTTTGCCCAACCATCTTTTGAGCCAAAAGGTGCTTCTCCCAGTGGTACCAAGTACTATTGCACCTATTGCAAGAAGGATGTGCATTTGGTTGAGTTCTGTTGGCGTAGGTTGAAAAATGCTAAGAAAAATCTTGCTAGAATTTCATCTCATCAACCTAGAGCTTTTACATGGTCATTTAGAAAAGAAGAAACCTGGACTAGGATTTGTTTCACATGTTCATCATCATAATGTCCCTAGACAGAATGTTTCTCATGTTTGTGTAACCATTGCTCATAATAGAACTTCAAATAAAATCAAGGATAGCAATTCTGCTTTGCATACTACTCGCAGACGTGTGTCTCAGTACTGGGTTCCCAAGTCATGTTTAACTAACCCTAGTGTTGAGACACATCGATCTTTTGTGCATTGATTTCCAGGATTGCCGCGGAAGGAGGAAGAACATGTGGCTCATCGACTCCGACTGTTCATGCCACATGACCGGAGACTCAAGATGGTTCACCTCCTTCACGCGATCGACGGGTGATGACTTCATCACCTTTGGAGATGATACACAAGGGCGGATTGAAGGAACGAGATCGATCAGGGTGAACAACAAATTCATCCTGAAGGACGTTGCTCTTGTGGACAAGTTAAGGTACAACTTGCTATCTGTTTCACAGCTTCTTGATGATGGCTACGAAACTAGATTTAAGAAAAATGCCTATCGTGTGCTTGATTTTGCCGGTGAGCTTGTTTTTGGGATTTTTAGAGTTGATAGAATTTTTGGAGCTGATTTTTCTGAATCTCTTGCTGGATCTCTCAAATGTTTAATTGCATCTTCTTCTGATATCTGGCTTTGGCATTGACGTTTGGGGCACATTGGTTTTGATCATCTGACGCGAGTTAGCGACCTTGATCTCATGAGAGGTTTGCCTAAATTCAAAGCCGTCAAGGATGCTGTTTGTGCGCCCTGTAGGCATGGCAAGCAAGTTGCCGCCTCACACCCTTCGTTGACTATGGTCATGATTGACCGACCAGGACAATTGATTCATATGGATACTGTTGGTTCTGCTAGGGTTCGGTTAGTCGGTGGCAAATGATATATTCTTGTCATAGTTGATGATTTTTCGAGATACTCTTGGGTGTTCTTTCTTGCTTCGAAGGATGAAGCTTTTAACCATTTTCATGATCTTGTTCTTCGCTTGGCTTCTGAACTTCCTAGTGCCCTGAGAGCGATTCACAGTGACAATGGCACAGAGTTCAAGAATGTCTCTTTTGCCTCTTTTTGTGCTGAGCGTAGAATTGAGCATCAGTTCTCTTCTCCACACGTCCCTCAACATAATGGCGTTGTGGAAAGGAAGAACAGAACCTTAGTCGAGATGGCTAGGACGATGCTAGATGAGTATAACACTCCGAGGAGGTTTTGGGCCGAAGCTATTGCTACAGCTTGCCTTATTTCAAATTGTGTCTTCTTGAGACCGTCTTTGGGCAAGACTTCATATGAGCTTCGATTTGGTAGAAAACCCTATGTTTCTCATTTTTGAGTTTTTGGAGCTAAGTGTTTCATTATGAAAACAGAAGACCTAGATAAATTTGAATCAATGACATGTGATGGTTTATTTCTGGGTTATCTTGCTCATTCGAGGGGTTTTCGGGTCTTTAATATTGAAATTAACATTGTCCAGGAGACATGCTATGTCACTTTTGATGAGACTTGCTCTGGAGCTAGATCAGATGTTTCAGGTGACATACAGGTGACAGAGAGCATTTTTGTTGAGGAAGATAAGGATGCAATTGATGATGCTCTTCCACCTGCTGCTGACGCTCCTACTTCAGCTCAAGAACCTGCTTCGACCACTTCACCTCCAATTGAGGCTCCTGCTGCATCTTCTTCATCAGCAGTACCTGCGGAGGTTGAAGATTTGCTATCTGCCCCAGGTGCTCCACTGCACATTCAGAAGCAACACCCTCAGGATCAGATGATTGGTAATCTTCATTAGCGAGTCACTCGCTCCAGGTATCACGATCCGAGTCTCTACTCTCATTCTGCATTTGTTGCTTCTTTCGAACCCCGCAATATGTCACATGCTTTATCTGATTCTAGCTGGGTCAATGCCATGCATGAGGAGCTAGGGAACTTTGAGAGGAACAAGGTCTGGAACCTAGTAGAACCTCCTAGTGGTCATAATGTTATAGGAACCTGTTGGGTTTTCAAAAATAAAGAAAATGAGGATGATTCTGTGGTTAGAAATAAGGCTAGATTGGTAGCTCAGGGTTTTAGCCAAGTTGAGGGGTTAGATTTTGATGAAACCTTTGCTCCTGTTGCTAGATTAGAAGATTCGTATCCTGCTTGCATTTACTGCATCTAAGGGCTTTAGATTGTATTAGATGGATGTCAAGAGTGCCTTTCTAAATGGTTTTATAGAGGAGGAAGTGTATATGTTAGGCAACCCCCGGTTTTGAGAATCCCAAACACCCACATCATGTTTTCAAGCTTTCCAAAGCTTTGTATAGTCTTAAGCAAGCCCCTAGAGCCTGGTATGATAGACTTAAGACCTTCTTGCTTAAAAATGATTTTGAGATGGGTAAGGTAGATAAGACCTTGTTCATTCTTAGGCATGGCAATAACTTCCTGCTTGTTCAGATTTATATAGATGATATTATCTTTGGTGGTTCTTCTCATACTCTTGTTTCTAGTTTTTCTAAGACCATGTCCAGGGAATTTGAGATGAGTATGATAGGAGAGCTCAACTACTTTCTGGGGCTTCAAATCAAGCAATGCAAGGAAGGGATCTTTATCCATCAAACAAAGTACACTAAGGATTTG
Organism: Phyllostachys edulis; assembly: GCA_036346405.1. Classification (NCBI taxonomy): domain Eukaryota; kingdom Viridiplantae; phylum Streptophyta; class Magnoliopsida; order Poales; family Poaceae; genus Phyllostachys; species Phyllostachys edulis. The sequence continues at coordinate 15,079,048 of CM070557.1, read as the reverse complement.
CTCAAGCGTTTTGAGATGAGTGACTGCAAGCCGATCGCCACTCCCATGGCTACTTCGACTGTTTTGGATCCAGACGAGGATGTTGAAGCCGTGGATCAACGCGAGTACCGCAGCATGATTGGCTCCCTCCTTTACTTGACGGCCTTAAGACCGGACATCTACTTCACGGTCTGCCTCTGTGCGAGGTTTCAGGCGTCTCCGAGGACTTCACATCGTTAAGCCGTTAAGCGCATTTTCAGGTACCTTCACTCGACCCTCTAATATGGCATTTGGTATTCCTACTCTTCTTTCTTGTCCATTCGGGGGTTTTCTGATTCTGATTTTGCGGGCTGTTGGCTAGATAGGAAGAGTACCTCAGGCACTTGTCATTTCTTAGGCATTTCTTTTGTCTCTTGGTTTTCTAGGAAGCAGTCCTCTGTTGCCTGATCCTTCTTGAAGTTTGAATATGTAGCTTTCTTTGCTAGTTCTTTGTAGTCGGATTTTGTGGATGGTGTCCACTCTTAAGGACTTTGGGTTAGCTTTTGCTAGTATTCCTCTTTTCTGCGATAACACTTCTGCCATTAATATTGCTAAGAACCCTGTGCAACATTCTAGGGCCAAGCACATAGACATTCGCTATCACTTCCTTAGAGACCATGTAGAGAAGGGTGATATTGTGCTACATTTTGTGGAGTCCGAGGCTCAGTTAGTTGATATCCTCACCAAGCCTTTAGATCTAACAAGGTTTGCCACCTTGAGGAGTGAGTTAGGGGTAATTTATCCCTATGGGTTGGTTTGAGCGGGAGCTGGTTCTTTTCTGAACTTACCTTGTTCATCTGATCTTTCCTTGATCTTTTCTAAACTTTTTGATCTTTTTAGGCTTTTCTTGCATCTCATTGTATCATATTGCATTCATATGAAAATCACAAAAAGATGCATTGTAATATAAGCTTTACTGCTTGTCTTTTAATTGATGAAGCTTTGCTTATTACCCTCTTTGAGCTTTAGTATTTCAATTCTTGCTCAATGTCATGTCTAATTCTTTGACTTGCTAGAATTATCATGCTTTCACATGTGTAGCTAAGTCTTTGCTAAATGAGCTAGAACTTTAAAACAACTTGAACTAAAAGAAATTTGCAATTTGTGGATCTTTTAGCTAGTTGTGCAATTAGTGTTCCTTTTGTGACATTGGCCCTATCAAAATTGCTTTGTTAGCTCTTGAATTTAGAATCGATCATTTCTTGTGTTTCCTATCTTTCTGAGAATCTAAAACTACTATTGTGCAAAATGAAAAATCAAATTTCAAGATTGTCATGTGGTTAAAATGTGACAAACTACTCTCATGAGACTGCATGTCAAAGATATAAACTTGGAGATAGTTTGATGATCCAGGCGATTTCATGGGGACTGCTTGTCAAAATTGACATGAACCTCAAGCTTTATCGCCCTGGTTGAAGCTTAGGAAGAGTTTGTGGATGGCTCATAGTCCAGGATCTTCTTCACTAAGATAGACCTTTAATCAACTTCTGGCTGAAGCTTAGGAAGAGTTTGTGGATGGCTCCTAATCCAAGATCTTCTTCACTAAGATAGGCCTTTTATCAACTTCAATATTCATTGCAAATGAAAACTGTTGAAAAATGAGCATTTGAGATAATTTGAGCAAAATGATTCAATTCAGGACCTGTTTGTCTCTTAAGTGGTCATTGTTAGCTTTTTGATCTCACATTGACATTTTGACGTGACCATTATCACTTTAGGATCCCTGTTGATGAACTGGCTAAGTTTGAAGCTTTGCTTAAATTGTTACAAATTCATTGCTTTATCGTGAGCCTTCTAGCTTAGCTTTGATATATATGTCTTAACATGATCTTGCTAGTGCTTTCAGGCTTGATATGTATTGAGTAATATTAGAAATGCTAGCTTGTTCTTTTGGGTAATCTTAAGCTTCTTGTACTAAAAATTTAAAAAATACAAAAAATGAAGCCACTCCATTGCATTTCATGCATGCTCCTTCTTATATTTTTTTTCCTCATTTCTGCATTTGTCATCTCTGGATGAGAGGAAGGCATGATTCCTTGGTGATTCCATTGTCAAAGGGGGAGAAGAAGTAACAAAAATGTTAAAAGGGGAGCTATTTGGAGGAAAAGGGAGAAAATGAAATTTTCTTGAAAAAATGATGATCATAGTGAGGGGGAGTATTTCATTTGTATTCTTATGATCTTATTGTCATTTATGAACTTGAATTGCAATTCTTGGATCCTCACAATGATCAAAGGTCAATTTGAACAATTGTTTTTTCATATGGACCTTAAGTGAGAATTTTGACTCCTTTCTGGAATTTGAAGCTTTCTTGCTTTCTTTGACTTGATCTCACTTGCCTATACTATTCTGAAGCCAACTTGGTCATTTCCATTGCTTTCTCTTGCATTTGGACCAAGTTGTGCATTTGCACGAAAACGTTGAGTATTTTCATTTTCAAACCTCAAAACTTACATTTTTGGAAAATTGCCAATGTGTTCATCAAGGGGGAGATTGTGGATATCATGGAGATATGCTCACGATCTTAGGATGATGATATAATTGGCAATGGCGTTGAAGGTTTGTCGAAACACGCGTTTTCGCCGAAGTTCAAAATGCTGTCAGGTCTCAAGCGGTCAGATCGGCCATTGTGTGGCGGTCAGACCGGCCTGTGTGGTGGTCAGACTGGCCATATTGGCGGTCAGACCGGCCAGGCCTCAAGTCAGGCTCAGGCTAAGTGGTTGGCGGTCAGACCGGCCATTGGGTGGCGGTCTGACCGATCAAAATAGTTTTTTGATTTTGGAGTTGGGCCAAAAATAGAGGGTGTAGGCAAGAGAGGGGATTCTTTTGTACTTAGTCTCATAATTTTTAGAGCTTCCAGGCAAAAGTTCTATTCGTTTGAAAATTCCAGTAGGTTTCGGATTTCCAGGGAGGAATTTTGGCTAAGTCCCATTGGCGGTCGGGCCGCCAGCAGTGTGATCGAGGCCGGTCGAGGCGGTCGACCGACCAAAGTGGCGGCCTGACCGGTTTTCACTTGTTTCATCGGCCAACTTAGCGGCGATGGTTGTTGGCTAGGTCAAGTTCATGAGTTTCAGTGCATATGTGTTGCATGATGCATGTTTTGACTAACGTGGGTCAAGTTGCGAAGAACTTATTCCCGAAAACGATTTCTTGGTCTATTGTTGTGTAGGTTACTTAGAGGTCAACGACGGTCAACGGCGAGGATGATCGGCACTAGGCTTGGAGAGCTGAGGTCCAGAACGATCGAGGATGCCAAGTGAAGTCAATGGATTTAAGCATGGCGCAAAATGGATAAGGATGACCGAACGGGCAGTTCGGTGCGACAGGTTGGATCAAGCGGCGCGGGGGTCGGTGCAAGTGCCATGGTGGTTTCGGTGGGAGCCGGTTGGGAGAGACTTGCCGACATGATGAGAGCCGTTGATCAACCTACACGTGGCGAAGCATGGAAGTGCTTTATGAAGATTGGATTCGGTCTTTGGAAAAAGATCGAGAAGGGGTATTTTGGTAATTTCACCTAAATACCGCTTTGGTGACCTTTTGCCAACCCGCGGCGTAAGACAGCACAAGGAGAAGCGAATTAGGTCAAGAGGAGATGAAGACGACGCTTTAAAATACGTGCGTGAGTGAAACCTGTTTGTGTGTGGGCTTAACGGGTGCACATTAAGGAAACTCTTCTAGGAGGTTTGCCTCCACTATAAATAGAGAAGGGTGGTGGCTGCACCCCCTGAACCTTTTGGCTAAGTGAAACCCTAGTTTGTTTTTAGGGCTTAAAGAGGAAAGTGGAAGGTTAGAGTTCTAGAGAGTTAGATTTAATTTCGTGCTCATGTGTTGAGTCTTTGTCCTCCTTGATGGAGTGGCTGTAAACCAACTTCATATCAAATCAATTCAAGGAAAGATTTCACAAGATGAGTTCTTTTGTGTTCTTACTCTCTATTTCGTGATTTTGGGTCTTTCTTTGATCCGCGAGTTTTCTCTTGGTTTCTGCCCCTGATCTTACTTGCTGTGACATGTGAGAACCCATCTAGGATCATCTCTTACCCACGAGCAAATTTCTAGATCATGTTTTCGTTTTGACTTGTTTTTTGAACAACCTTCACTCAAATGGAAAAATGTCGGAATTTTGGCAAAGATCTTCATGATTGTTGCTTGGTATAGGTTCCTGACATTCTTGAGAAGGTGTGTTTCAAGTTTCGTGGAGTTTGACCTTGTAGATCAAAAGTTAGATCATTTTGTGATCTTGAACTCGGGCTGTTTTTCCCTGTTTATCGTCAGAAGCGGTCAGACCGCACTTTCAACGTTGGTCAGACCGTCAGATGCACGCCGGTCGACCGCCCAGCTCAATTATGGTTTGAGTTTTTGTGAGTTAGGTCTTTTGCTTCGGGGTATTGTTTGGATTCAATACAAGTCTTCCGCTATGCTTGTATATTGATCTTCATAGGTTTCATAGCTATTGGAGTGAAATTAGTATTGAATTCGATGAAGGTGAAAAAGTGATCGTGCTCCTATTCACCCCCCCTCTAGTCGCCTTTTCGGTCCAACACCTTCCTTGAATGTTGATGTTCCCTTGTTCATTTGATTGCCTATGTTATATGTTATACGAGAATGTTTAGGGATTTTGTAGAATGACTCTTAGCCATGCTAGTAGTTATAGTCATAAATGGTTGATGGAGCTAGTCCATCGGCCGATGAATTGAATTGAATTTTGATGGAATTTGAGGAATGTGTCCAGATCTTCGAATCTGGTTTTTGTGGACTTGTTGGGCGAGGGTTGTTGTGTGTTGGACTTGGACGGGTGATATGGTGATGAAGGGAGGTTGTCTCGAATTCATGTAGCCCCGTTTGGGTAATTAAGGACTGGTCTGTGGTGTAACCAAGTCTTATGTGCAACCACACACTGGGATAATGGCGAAGGGTTGGCTAAATAATTTGTCATGTGTTGGCTATCAAAACACAATTAGGTTGACAATTATTGTTGTGTTGTCAATCTAGTGGGGGCATGTTAAGTTTTGCCTTACTTGCCCTTAAGGGTCGCTTGTGCGCAAGGGACTTACTTACACAATGAGGTTCAACCGTGGTTCAGGCGAACGATAGTCTGCCGTGGAGTATTGTCCGCGGGTGGTTTGCTAGTTAGGACATGGTATTGTAACAACCTCGATATGATATCTTAGTCACACTCCTACGGAATAGTGCCTTCGCCGACATTAAGAGATATTCGTATCATGTGGGTAAAGCTGTACAAACTCTGTAGAGTCATTAATCTGTTTGAATAGCCGCGTCCCCGGTCATGGACATTGCTTGTGGGAAAACATGCATAGTTAGCTTATGGAAATTGGGTATGGGTATGTTTGGAATTGACATGTTGTCACGAATGAGAAGTTCGTGTGTTGAATTGTTCAGAATTGATATGTGTCACGAACGGGAAGTTCGTGTGTTGATTATAAATTGGAGTATCTACTGTTTGTTGATCATAAATTGGAATACATACTGTTATATAAATGTTTCTAAATGTTTTACAAATGGCAATTTAAATCTATACTGTTTATCTTATCGAAAAACCTTGCTTTATGTTGAAAATGAACCTTGTTAGCCTTCCTTTGATACTTCATTGCATCTACTATATTTCTTTTGCTTGTAAGACTTGCGAGTACAACTTTGTACTTAATCGCATTGTCCACTTGTTCAGGTGAGAACGTCGTATGGATCGGGTTTAGTACAGTAGATGCAATGACTTTAACTCTAGTTGGTTGCTTATGGGTTTGGGCCTGCTAACATGGTTATTTCCTTTTTATTCTAAGTTTATCTTCCACTGCGATTTATTTGTGTTATTTAGATTTGGCCGATCGGCCCTCTTATGCAAAATTGGACCATAAGGTTCTATTTGTTGATATTGTAATAATGATTCTATTATTCTTGTATGTTTGAGTATGAATGTGATCAAATGTTATTTTGATATGTGCATGTTAGCCACTGATCCTTGGGAGTTAACATGAGATACATATCCGGACACTCGAAATCTCTTTCGTTTCTCGTTGAGTGTTGTGCCTCCGGTGCAATCACTTGACTTGGAACGGGCTCGATTCTGGGGTCGCCACAGCGTTTGGTATCAGAGCCATACTGACTATAGGTTAAAGCCGTAGCAATGAACGTTGTTAGGATTTTGGGTTGCAAAGAATATTTTCAAACTAGCAAAAATTTGGCAAAAATGTAAGTGAATCGGGCTCGACCACACACCTCGTGGGGATAACCGAAGGGTGACGTTTATCAGGTGTTGATTGAGTCCCGGAATCATAGATTCCAGGACTTATTGTGCCAGATCTAACGATCTTAGACGGGCTTGAACGTTTGGAGGAGCAACCCTCGCTATGTTCAACACTCGCCGTGGGGCGATCCTGATCCTAATCGGTTGGACCCTTGCCTTTTGAGGGTTCTAGTTCCTTCTTTAGGTGTAACATTGTGGGGGTAGAGGGCTCCCTCATCAACCTTGTCTGTGGCATGGTTCTCTAGGTCTGGTGAAAGATTTCTAGAATCGGTATTGCCGTTGGACGAAATGATGCTCTGCTTGTACTCGTAGCAGATATCCATGTCGAGTCCTGAATAGTCTGCCAAATCAAATCAATTCTCCTCATTCCACTCTCCTGCTATGAAAGCATTAGAGTTGAAAATAAAGACAATTTGTCAAAAATGAAAGAAGAAACTGAAGCTCCCTACGGACGGCGCCAACTGTTGATGGTTTAGTATCGATCTTACGAATGAATGCTGGGGGACTCTCCTAGTGGGAAACCACATAGAAAAGGACACGAGAATTTTATACAGGTTTAGACCTTCTCTTGAGAGAATAATAACTATACTCCTGTGTTGTTGTATTGATTGTGTTTACAATAGAGAGGAAGTCACTAAAACTAGAGCTTGATGACTTCTGTCTCTCGTTATGCTTATCGAATCTATTGATACTCGTCTCTTTATATAGCATATGAAGGGGTGACAGTTGTCCACGTCAAGAGACACCTTGTCATTTCATGCAATGCGCACGTTTGAGGGTGGTTATTGTCAGAGACATATCCCCACGCCGCCTTGCGGTTATGTCTAAGACAGATGTTTAATACGCGTAGTTATCTCAGAAATAACGTCACATATTAATTACTATGTGTATTAAACACATCACACAAATGTCCTTAGTCAATTAAGCCTACATGTTTGTAGACTTTATCGACCATAGGGTGGTCGTAGCTAACCTGGTCATAATAAGACTTACGACCATGAAGTGATCGTAGTAGGACTTACAATCAATAGGTAATCGTAGAAGAACTTACGACTATATATAGTGATTGTAGTAGGACTTACAATCACTATGTGTGTATGATCTCGTTCATTGTTAATATTACATGATACTTTTGAAGGTTGTATAAAAATATTATTATCAATAATAAATATTATAGATAAATAACTTAATTAATTGAGAATTATTAGATCGTAGTCGATCTTTTCTGTGCCAAACGAAACGTCTACACTACACTAAAATCTACGACGCGGTGTAACTCGCAATTTCATCCTTGTTCTTTTTTACGAAGCATGCGGTGCAAAGGGGACACTTTACGAGATCTCTTCCGTGCTACCGAGACCGACTGTATCCAGAAAGGTAAAAAGCGGCAAGCACACCGACGACCTGTCAAAGATGTGTCATCAGTCATCACTGGCAAAACTCTTCGTCACTTTTTTTGTCTTCTCTCTTTCGGTTCCTTGCCTCCAAAGGATGGCATTTTCATGGACGCTTATTATCTCTCTCGCCAAACCACTGTGAGTTCCAAAATAGTACCACACAGCAGATAGTCCCAAAATTGAGAGAGAGAGAGAGAGAGAGAGAGAGAGAGAGATGGTGACGACGGACTGGGGGCCGATCATCGTGGCGGTGGTGCTCTTCATCCTGCTGTCGCCGGGGTTTCTGTTCCAGCTGCCAGCGAGGGTGAGGGTGGTCGAGTTCGGCAACATGGGCACCAGCGGCCTCTCCATCCTCGTGCACACCATCCTCTACTTTTGCATACTCACCATCGTTGTGGTAGCCATCGGCGTGCATGTATACAGCACCAAACCGGATCCAGTAGGTTAAATATAAATAAATATACTCTCCCACCATGGGGTGCATGTTGTTGGTATATATGCATACCTACAGTCTGTATCAACAATCACAGGAAAATGTTTGAACGTTTGTGCTTGTTATTTTTTTGTTTTCTTGTTGCTTCTCTGCTTCTTTGCGACTTTTTAACTTTTCCTTTTCCTTATTATTGGGGAAAGGAACCTCGAGCTCGAGGTTGTTATTACTAATGACATTATTGATTTTTTCAGTCTAATGGATCATCTGTTATATATTGTCGGTGTACTGTATATCAGGGGCGTATGTACCCGGTGCAACGGTGCATCCTGCAAAAGGCTCAAGCTTATGGGGAACTTAGAGATGGAGAAATGAAAAAGACAAATTATTTAATGATACAAATCACCATTTAGTACCCGTATCTATCTATCGGGAGATTCAATTATTTGTCACTACCAAACATGCGTAATTGATTATTTACCACTGATGTGAGTATAACATGTAGTCTCGGGACCTATATGCCATACTCACATGCAGTGACAAATCATAAAATTCACTCTTTTACCGTGACAAATAATCAATTATTCCCTATCTTTAGGTTGAGTTTAAAATTCAAACTTTGCCTGATTTTATGCCTTGCTGCTTTTAGTTTGTACAAATGATTGATCTCCAGTTTCAAAAATATTTAGTTCATGCCCTTCTTTAGTCAGGTGCAAATAGGAACAGGACATGATAGCTTCACAAACATAGTGTTGTTTATAGGAATGACATTAACAGAGATTGTGTGTTAAAACTTATCTGAACAATTTATAGGACTACATTAGATAAAATCAATTGAATGTTAAGCATATATCAATGAACTGAGAGTACTGAGAATAGACTATTTTTCAGAGTACAAAAACATTGAGTACGGGCTATTGTTTTGCATCAAAGAAGTTAGTGTTGGTAAATATATATTTCTATTCTCAAGTAACGCATACCTCTATATGGAACATATGCATGTTAGCGGAACTCCACACTACACATGCTCTTTCCCCCCTCAACTTTGAGATACTCCCGGCCTCTCTCTCTCTCTCTCTCTCTCATATCTTAGTCCTGGGTTTACAGAATATATACTGTTATGTAGGGGGACACATCTAGTAAAAACAATCTAGCTCGGGCACCAAATCAACATGTAAAATTCCATTTTTTTTAAGGGAGTACTTAGTGTATAGCAAATATCCATTTAAAATTTAAAATTCAAATTTAATTTGTGCGTGGATGCAGAAAAGGAAAAAAATCTCTGACAAACTATTAAGTTAAAAGAAAATGGGAAAAGAAATGATAACAATTTTCTCTACTAACTTCGAGTTTAAACTTGAAATTTTAAAGTGTGATGCGATAATATATATACTATCTCCTCTATTCTGTATGCAATAATATATAAACTTGATTTTTTTTCCGATTGTTTGGTGTCGAGTTTATGCTAAAATAAAATTGTTTTTTTCAAGTTTTCAATAGATATTTTCCTGATGTGTACTATAGGATGAGGTATATAGATACAAGAGTAAATTGCATTCCGGGTCACTGAACTTGTCGGCATGGTTCAAGTAGGCCACTGTTATTTGGATTACTGAACTCCTTTAAGTGAGTCACTGCAATTACCAATGCCACACAGGATTCGACAGATGATATGGCGGTCCATCATCGCCAACAATTTTTTTTGCGGCCTTCCTTTTTATTTGCTTCTAACTAGCTTGTTGGATATTAGTCCCCAATTCCCAATTTCCCATCCCGTAACCCTTCTCCCACAATCCTCGCCTACATCCTGGAAGACAGAGATGCAAGAGGTGCGTCCCACGTCGAGCCGCGGCGGCCGGGAGATGGCAATGGAGGAGGAGAGCAACGAGCAGGTTGATTTTTGGTGGGTGGAAACAGAGAACGACGCAAGCAAAATGCTAGTTGATTTTTGGCGGGTGGAAACATAGTGGCGGAGCCAGGATTTCGCCGATGAGGGTGCAAACTTTGTTTTGTGATTACAAGAAAGACACATATGCACACACCTCACCACACACACGTGTGTGCTCCTCATATCACATGTCTAGAAAGACGGAGGCCGAGAATAAATCCACGACCTTACAAAATATTTACTGAAAGCGTACTCGTGTGTGCGTAAAGGTGTGAGCTTAAATGATATATTTCAACATAAAAGTTTAAATGATATAGTAAAGGTTCAAGTGGAACAAACTACATGTTTCTAATACAACCGACATTACAAAATATTGTTTGTGTTGGTGGGCTGTGATTATTGATTGCTGAGAATAACATAATATAATTCATTGTATAGTCTATGTATTATACTAAGTATATATATTATATAAAGAATTTACATGCAAAAAATTTTGAGGGTGCAACTGCACCCCCATGCACAGTGGCGGATACAAGGAGCCTCCAGCGTGGGCAATTGCCCGCCCTTCTTCGCGCGTGCCCTTCTAAGCCGCGAGGTGAAAACCTCCTGCCTTCCTCGCGCTCTGGGCCTCTGGGCAGTGGGCAACATCCAACATGGGCTTCGAGCCACCGAGTTTGCCCTCTCATTTGCCCTCTTTGTTCCCCAAATCCCCAATCCCCACCTCTCCATATCGGCTAATCCCCTCGACCCCTCCCCAACCCCAAGCGGCAAGCGCCAAGACCAAGCGCCCAGTGGCAGCCTGCGTCGGCCAGCGGCGGTGGGAGCCAGTGAGCCGGCGGGGCGATGGTGGACGGCTCCAGCGAAACGGTGGTTCCGGCGGCAGCGGCGGGAGCAGAAGCGCCGCAGGCGCTGGCGACTCCGGCGGGGCGGCGATTCCGGCCTTCCGGCTCGGCCGGACCCAGCGGCTAGGTGAGTGGATTTTCTTGCCCAATCCCACCATGGCGCTCCAGATCCTCCTTCCTTGGCTCGGGCCTCGCCTCGGGCTCCCCATGGCGCGCGGGCCGCCCGGCTCTGCTGCGCCGCTCCCCTCGGGCTCCTCCTGCCCGCCCGGCCGGCCCTCTCTCTCTGCGCCCGCCCCTCGGGCTCCTCTGCGGCGCCGCTCCCCTCGGCGGTCGGGCTCCTCTGCGCGCCGCCCGGCTCCCTTGCGCGTTCGGCCCGTGCGTAGTCGCCGCCGGCCTCCCTGGCGCCCGTGCCCGGCCGACTCGGCCTGCGGTCGCCGGCCGCCTCGGTTCCCTAATCCTTTCCCTCGGTTCCTTGTTCTTTGGCAAAATTGACTAGTAGGCTGCACTGCTGCAGCAAACACAGTATATAATTGGGGATTGGGGCTCAATTTGCGGCTTGCCCAGCCTCCGAAAATTTTCTGGCTCCGCCACTGCCCATGCACTAATGTGGCTCTGCTACTGTGGAAACAGAGAATGATGCAAGCTGTTCGTTTTTGCTTGAACTATTGTTCTGCATTGTTGCGGTGGTTTACTTCTTGTTCTTGTCCCACAAAAGAATCGCCTAGTTTTGCTAATGCGAAATCTTGCTATGCAATGAGTTCCAACGTATTGTTCTCTGTGTTGCAAGAATCAAGAAATGGATATAAGCGAATGCGAAAAGTTGTTGCTGAAGAGTCCGGCAGATCAGGCGGTATGCATTTGGCTTCTTCATCTCGCTCTCCCCCTCTTGCTAGTACTCTCCTTCTCTGCCGCCTCCTTCGCCGCCGCTGGTTCTCTCCCGGCCGCGCGCCGCCGCTTTGGGCGACTTGGATTTTGAGATCGCGGGAGAAGGGAGGTTAATCTTGTAGTTACACACAAAAAATAAATGAAGTAAAGGGCTTTCGTGCAAAACATGCTCAGGCTGTTACGTGAGACCCTTGCCAGTTGCCACGTTGGCCTCCATGTCAGGGATGAGATCCTTGTTGGTATGGGTGGTGACTACACTGACCTACTTAAATGAGTTCTTCGGTGACCTAAATATGCAATTCGGAAGAGCGGTGATATACTTAATCATCCGACAAATCCGACAAGTTCAATGACCCGCAATGCAATTTACTCTAAATACAATTCTATATGACCTATACATTGGGTCTCCCTTCTAGTATGCATTTTAACTTTTAACGAACAACAAGTTATATCTGGCTAATTAAATTTGCGTGGCTTTTATGGTGCATGAGCTAATAATATGTATACGTGTCAGAGAGTCAAGAATATAGCATAGAGAGCAGCAAGAACAATGGAGGTGAAGAGGAGGTAGGACTAGAGCTGTCCAAAGGGGCGTGCCGCTCGGGCCGGCCCGAAGCATGGGGCTATTAGCTCAGCCCGGCACGCATAGTATCGGGCCAGTGCGGTACGGCCCGGGGCACGGTTGGTGATAGAGGAGGAGGAGGAGGTGGCGGCTGGGCGTGGAGGTGGCCGGGTGCGGAGATGGTGGCGGTGGCGATCGAGCGTGGAGGCCAGCACTCGGAGGTGGCCGGGTGTGGAGATGACGGTGGCGGTGGCGGTCCAGTGCGAAGGCTGGTGTGCGGAGGCCGGGCGTAGCGGCTATCGGTCACGGGGGCCAAGTGCGGCGGCTGTCAGGTGCGGAGGTAGTGGCGGCTACCGGGCCTGGCACGATACGCATGACTTTATTGTGCTTGGGCCAGCCTAGCACGGTCTGAGAGGCCAGTGTGCCATGCCTGGATCGATACCCGGCCCGGCCCAACCTGATTAGTTAGCCAGGCTGGCTGTGTCGTGCCGGGATGCCCATTTGGACACCACTAAGTAGGAGAAGCAAATGGCACATATAAGAAGTTTACCAACAGGAGCTGTACTCGGAATTGGAAGGGCAGACACTGGGAATTCAAACTCAAGTGTCAAGCACCGCAGTCGACCCACTGGATCAAGTATATCAGCACTTCTTTTTTTGAGACCAAGAACAATTCTCTTCATTATTTAACAGGGCTACAATCATGCTGCAAGGCTTATAGCAAGAACTCAGGAGTACGGTTCAACCAGATACATCTGGCTCTATGTGGAGTATCTTGCTTGGCACCAAAATGTGCAGCCAAGTTTGCATTCCTCCTTACATGAACTAAATCAAATGAAGATAACAAAGAACTTAGCTCTTGGATTTCGGCTAAAATAGCCATAATCTCTAATCTCCGCTTCTCCCTTAAATGCCAAAGTTGAACAAGATTCAGAGAATCAGTTTCCACAACTAGGCGATCAATGTTCCAGTCCCGGACTGGAATGATACGTCACGATAGGCCAACGCTTTAGCATGCAGAGCATTCGACCTAGAATGATACCATCGAGTGGCAGTCCCTGAGTACTGTGCCTGTCGCTCCCTAACGGGAGTTACAGTCGAACGCGCCATCACAATTTAGCTTGTAAATTCTGTTGAGTATACGAGCATTTTTCGAATTACTTTAATCCAGAAATATGCTAGATAAAATATGGAAAATACTCTAGCTATTTTCACAAAGCAGATAACCAAGAACACTATAGCCATACTAGATTCTAGAAGAACAGAAGCTAGCATAACTATCTCAGTATTCAAGACAACAACAGATAGTAAAACAAACCAAGTAATAAGAAAGAGATAGCCATACCCAGATTCGGTGGAAGAAGAAGCTGTAGCAGAGTTCTTGATGAGGACGTCGTTCGTCATGGCGTAGTGGACGTCGTGGTAGTAGTCGTGCAGTTGATGTAAATGTAGTAGAGGATCAGCGAGCAGTCACGCAAACACTCCCCAAAAACCTTATTCGTCTTCGCTCGTGCAAGTCTTCAAGGACGAGGGTTCCGGAGGCTTGCTCTCCCAGTGCGGCCGTACATGCGTCTTGCCGGGATGGAGATCGCCAAAGACAGCAACAAGAACTGTGGAATTCTGAACTGTGGAAGTGGAAAGATCGAACCAAAACCAGTACTCTCAGTTCTCTTAAATAGCCAAAAGAAAGGAGTCCAAAGGCCAACAGTCGCCATTGATTCGGTAGAATTGAAAGGCCAACAGTCACCATCAAGAAGCAGAATCGAAAGGCCAAAGGTTGCCATTGATTCGCCATCAAGAAACAGAACTCTATTCTTTTTATTAGCCAAAAACAAAGAGACCAGAAGACCAAAGGTTGCCATTGATTCGTCATGAATTACGAGTCAGTGCGTTTCGATTCGAATAGATAAAGAAAATCACGTCCGCTTTGACACGCTGCGTACAGCAGCACGCACGCCTTTGCTTTCGGCGAGGCGGCAGCGTGTATGTTGGCTCTTTCCAATTCCACAAGAGGGGCTACCACTTTCCACTTTATAAAGTGGTGTAACTCCCCTTCATCTCTCCATGTGGGACTAAACAGATTTAGCATATGCACATAGGCCTTTGAGATTTACCAGGAATTAATTAGAATATAAATTTGGGCCTAGCCCATATTAATTCCAACAACCCCCCACCAGATCCCAAGGGCACATGTCAAATGCCTTGATCCACAGTATTATTTTAATATACCAGTGTTTTGATGGAGACCGGTTAAGGTTGAACATCCACCTAGAATAGAAGCTACATTAATCCACAATTGCACAATGGACTAAGCCTTGAATTGACAGTTTTATGTGAATAAGTTTCACTTAAGTCCTTAACTGATACTAGGCTACCAAGCATCCCCGCGGGTTGGAGCATATAAGTCATACTCCTAGCCTATTCATGAGCTTCCTAGAAATTACCCTATTTCATAGACTGTGACTAGCAGTCGGGCTCATATAGGTGTGTTCTTTCAAGACTGCTCTGTAGGACAGCATCTTTGCTTTAACAAGCCACAGAACACATTAAGATAAAAATAAACCTGCCATACAGATTTAGGAGAGAATTGCATCTCCAATGGAGTGGGTCTATAAAGGTACTCTCCTCCCAGTTAACCAATAGCTTGTTTCGCCAATACTACTTCACGGGATCTCCGATCACATAGGATGTGTTACCACTATGGTATAACTCACGTGGGTCTCAAACCTATCTCCCTTGATGCATTGTCTATCACATTTTGTGATAAACCCTTTGTGAAGGGATCTGGCAGATTCTTAGCTGTTTGGATATAATCCAAAGCAATTACTCTGGAGTTTCTCATTTTCCTGACAAACTTCAGTCTTCTCTTCACATGTCTTGATGATTTCATATTATCCTTAGAACTGTTTACCTTGACAACCACAGTCTGATTGTCACAGTTCATTAGAATAGCCGGTACCGGTTTTTCAACCACTGGCAAATCCATCAAGAGCTCACGAAGCCATTCGGCTTCAACAGTGGTGGTATCTAATGCTGTGAGTTCTGCTTCCATTGTTGACCTCGTTAAGATGGTCTACTTGCAAGACTTCCATGAAACAGCGCCACCTCCAAGTATGAAAACATATCCACTTGTGGCCTTAATCTCATCAGCATCAGATATCCAGTTTGAATCGCTATAACCCTCCAGTACCCTGGGGTACCCGGTATAATGAATGCCATAGCTCATAGTACCATATAGATAGCGCATTACCATCTCAAGAGCATGCCAATGATCATCTCTCGGATTGGAAACAAAACGGCTTAGTTTGCTCATAGCAAACGAGATGTCAGGCCTGGTACCGCTAGCTAAATACATGAGTGAACCAATTATCTGAGAATATCTCAATTGGTCTCTGGCTATTCTTCGATTCTTCCTAAGCAACACGCTAGGATCATAAGGTGTTGGAGAGGGTTTGTAGTCGCTATAACCAAAACGACTTAGAACCTTTTCCACATAATGGGATTGCAACAATGTAATCCCACCATCATCACCTATTAACAGCTTGATGTTCAAGATAACATCAGCTACTCCTAGATCTTTCATCTCAAAATTCTGAGACAAGAAATCCTTGACCTCCTTAATCACATTAAGGTTGGTCCCAAAGATCAGTATGTCATCAACATACAGACAAAGAATGACTCCCTCGCCCCCACCATGGCGATAATACACACATCTGTCAGCTTCATTCACAATAAAGCCTGCAGATGTTAAAGTTCTGTCGAACTTTTCATGCCACTGCTTAGGTGCTTGTTTAAGACCATACAAAGATTTCAACAAATTGCACACCTTTCCTTCTTGACCATCTACTACAAATCCATCTGGCTGTTCTATGTAAATTTCCTCGTCCAACTCTCCATTTAGGAAAGCCGTCTTAATGTCCATCTGATGAACGAGAAGACTGTGTGAGGTAGCCAGAGATAGTAGTACTCGAATAATGGTCAATCTAGCCATAGGTGAATAAGTATCAAAGAAATCTTCGCCTTCCTTTTGGGTATAACCCTTGGCCACAAGCCATGCCTTGTACTTCTCGATAGTACCATCAGGCCTAAGCTTCTTTTTGAACACCCACTTACATCCTACAGGTTTGCAACCATAAGGACGCTCAGTGATCTCCTAAGTTCCATTAGAGATAATGGAATCCATTTCATTACGGACTGTTTCCTTCCAGCATTCTGCATCTGGAAAAGCATATGCTTCAGAAATGGTACTTGGAGTATCATCCACAAGGTACACAATGAAATCAGGACCAAAAGACTTTGCAGTTCTTTGTCTTTTACTCTTCCTCAGAATTTCATTGTCTTCCTCCTCAGGAATTTGCTCAGGGGTTTGCTCAAAATATTCCATTGGAATGGCAGGCTTAGGAATTGTATCATGTTCCTGATTCGATGAACTAGGTATATCTTTCATCGAAAAAATATCCTCAAAGAATGTAGCATCTCTGGACTCCATAATTGTACCGACATGCACGTCAGGTACTTCAAATTTCACCACTAGAAATCTATATCCAACGCTATGGTGAGCATAGCCTAGAAAAACGCAATCCATGGTTTTTTGGTCCAAGCTTACGCTTTTTAGGAATTGGCACATTGACTTTCGCCAAACAACCCCAAGTGCGCAAGTATGAAAGTGATAGTCTTTTCTTCTCCCATTGTTCATATAGGGTTATCTCTTTATTCTTTGTGGGAATCCTATTTAGGACATGACATGAAGTCAATATAGCCTCCCCCCACCATGCTTTGGAAAGACCTGCTGTGTCTAACATGGCGTTAACCAAATCAGTTAGAGTGCGGTTCTTTCTTTCAGCAACCTCGTTTGATTGGGGTGAATAGGGAGGCGTTATCTCATGGATTATACCATGTTCCTCATAGAATAAATTGAACTAATTAGAAAAGTACTCGCTGCCACGATCAGACCTAACCCTTTTGATTTTCCTTTCAAATTGGTTCTCAGCTTTTGCCTTATAGATTTTAAAGTAGTGAAGAGCTTCATCTTTAGTTTTCAAAAGATACACATAGCAGAACCTAGTGGAGTCATCAATCAAAGTCATGAAATATCTTTTACCACCTTTTGTCAACACACCATTCATCTCACACAGATCTGAATGTATGCGTTCTAATGGTGCCAAGTTTCTTACCTCTATGGCCTTATGAGGCTTACGAGACTGCTTTGATTACACACAAACTTGACACTTAGAACCTTTGGCAAGGATGAATTTCGGGATTAACTCTAAACTGGCTAACCGTGTCATGCAACCAAAATTTATGTGACAAAGTCGTGAATGCCAAATAGTAGTCTCATTACCACTGAAAACATGGTTCACAACATTATTACACAAATCTGAAAGAGATAGGCGGAACAAGCCTCCGCACACATAGCCTTTACCAACAAATTGTCCACATTTAGACACTACAAATTTATTGGATTCAAATACCAGTCTAAAGCCATCTCTACACAAAAGAGATCCGCTGACGAGATTCTTATTGATGGATGGCACATGATGCACGTTATTTAGTTGCACAATCTTCCCCGAAGTAAACTTTAGATCGACCATGCTAACACCATGAACAGTGGCATGTGACCCGTTCTCTATTAGAACGGTTGAATCCTGAGTGACCTGGTAAGAAGAGAACAATGAAATATCAGCACACACATGTATATTAGCACCAGTGTCTATCCACCAATCGGTAGATTGACATACGGAAAGAACAGTAGGTAAATTACCATACCACAAGTTCCGTCTCAATGAGTACCAACAACAATATTGGCAGACTTGGAATTCTGCCTTTGCTGATTCTTCCCACCTTTGCGTTGGCTGCAATCCTTGGCCCAATGACCAGGTTCACCACACACAAAGCAAAGGCCATCCTTTGTGTTCTTCTTCTTCTTCTTGAAGCTTGTTGTTTGTGCACTCTTGTTCTTGCCTTTGAACTTTTGAGTTTGGCCATTCTTCTTCTGCACCACATTGGTACTAGAATGTCCCTCATTACCTCTAGTGTGTGTATCTTTTGCCCTCGCCTTCTCTTCAACATCAAGAGATCCAACGAGATTTTCAACAGAAAACTCTTGTCTCTTGTGTTTCAGAGAAGTAGCAAAATTCCTCCAAGGAGGAAGCTTGGCAATAATGCCTCCCGCGACAAATTTGTCCGGTAACACACACTTGAAGTACTCAAGTTCTGTGGCCATAGATTGTATCTCATGAGCCTATTCAACTACAGAACGGCTATCAACCATTCTATAGTCATGGTATTGCTCCATGAGATACAATTCACTGCCTGCATTTGAAACTCCAAATTTGGCTTCGAGTGCATCCCACATCTCTTTTCCAGTTTAAATTACCATGTATGCATCGACTAACTTCTCACCAAGAACACTAACCACGACACCTTTAAAAAGGTTATCAGTAGCCTCGAACGCTTGCTCCTGTTCAGGAGTAAGTGTTCCTTCAGGCTTGCTATTTGCCACATGGAAAACGTTCATGACAGTTAGCCAAAGCACCATCTTAGTGCGCCACCTCTTGTAATTCGCTCCATCGAATTCAGAGGGTTTGAGCGCGGCAGTAAAGCTAGTTGACGAAAAATGCCTATGCCTATAATAAAGTTTTTGGATTGTTGAGTATATAAGCATTTTTCGAATTACTTTAATCTAGAAATATGCTAGATAAAACATGGAAAATACTCTAGCTATTTTCACAAAGCAGATAACCAAGAACACTATAGCCATACTAGATTCTAGAAGAACAGAAGCTAGCATAACTATCTCAGTATTCAAGACAACAACAAATAATAAAACAAACCAAGTAATAAGAAAGAGATAGCCATACCCAGATTCGGTGGAAGAAGAAGCTGCAGCAGAGTTCTTGATGAGGACGTCATTCGTCATGGCGTAGTGGACGTCGTGGTAGTAGTCGTGCAGTTGATGTAGATGTAGCAGAGGATCAGCGAGCAGTCGCGCAAACGCTCCCCAAAAACCTTATTCGTCCTCGCTCGTGCAAGCCTTCAAGGACGAGGGTTCCTGAGGCCTGCTCTCCCAGTGCGGCTGTACACGCGCCTCACCGGGATGGAGATCGCCAGAGACAGCAACAAGAACTGTGGAAGTGGAAAGATCGAACCAAAACCAGTACTCTCAGTTCTCTTAAATAGCCAAAAGAAAGGAGTCCAAAGGCCAACAGTCGCCATTGATTCGGCAGAATTGAAAGGCCAATAGTCGCCATCAAGAAGCATAATCGAAAGGCCAAAGGTTGCCATTGATTCGCCATCAAGAAATAGAACTCTGTTCTTTTTATCAGCCAAAAACAAAGAGACCAGAAGACCAAAGGTTGCCATTGATTCGCCATCAATTATGAGTCAGTGCGTTTAGATTTTCGAATAGATAAAGAAAATCGCGCCCGCACCTGACACGCCTGCGTACGCGCGCACACACACCGCTCGGCGAGGCGAGCGAGCACGCGCGTGTTGGCTCTTTCCAATTCCACAAGAGGGGCTACCACTTTCCACCTTATAAAGTGGTGTAACTCCCATTCATCTCTCTATGTGGGACTAAATAGATTTAGCATATGCACACGGGCCTTTGAGATTTACCAGGAATTAATTAGAATATAAATTTGGGCCTAGCCCATATTAATTCCAACAAATTCCGACCGGAGGTGGAACCCAAGCATTAGAAACCTGAGGATATGCATGTTTCTCCTTCGATCTTGCCGCATGAATCAAGTCCAGCACAGTATCTTTAGCCCAAACAACCTCTTGCGGGAGTTTCATCAGACTTTCCCCCTGTCTTCTTCCGTTTCTGGTGGTCCAAAGAGACCATATGCCACACAAGATGATACTAGCATCCTCCATGCGACAAAGATTAGCATCCAACATATCATCAGCCCAAGTAGTAGGATGGAGTTCAGACAGTTTGACGTGGGCTATCTCTTTCATAGCCACCCAAAAAGATCTTCCATATGTGCATTCAACAAGAACGTGAAAGTGATTTCTTCTCTTGCCCCACAGGCTTCATAGAAGGCTAGCTTATCAATATGTCTCTTGCGAAGATTAACTCTCGATGGCATAAATTGGTTCAAGACCCTCCACCAGAAAACCTAAATTTTCGGAGAAAACCTTAACAAGGTCATGGGCCTCATGGCTTTCGACATATTGCTGCCATTGGTGGACTGGCAGTGATAAACAGTTCTGACCTCATTTTGCTTACAAGGTCGAAGGACTAGATTACAAAAGATGAAGTAACTTGATTAGTTGGATATTTTGTTAAGAATTAGCGATGACTGGTCGGTTCATCACTACCAAAATCGGTTAATTTTCCGAGTGCCCGAAACACTCGAGATACTAATTCCCGAAGGTCGGCCGTTGAGAACAAACACTCGGGATAGTTTAGTCCGGTAAAAACTGGTTTCCCGAGAGTTACACTCGGGAGAAATAATTTCGCCGTGTGTTTGGATTTACACTCGGGAAACATCAACACTCGGGAGAATAGTTAGTACAACGGGTTCAGCCACCGTAACAAAATACTTTACCGAGTGTTGGCACTCAGGAAAGCTAGCCACGTGGCGATCATTCCCAACGGGTTCCGAGTGTATGTCAACCATGGACACTTGGGAATCGTGTATTTTCCCGAGTGTATGTCAATGACACTCGGGAATAGTTGGTATTTCCCGAGTGTATGCAACCAAGGACACTCGGGAAATAACCCAAAATCACATGGACCTATTTTGTGTGTACGATGCATTTCATTTTGAACACACTGATAGGAAACTCGGCAATCAAACAGACCATACATTCCACACCAAGAAAAATACCACCAATTAGCCACAAATCATTACATATATAGATTCGACAAGATTGGCATAATGTTCGAGTTCACAATACAACATTCACATATATAGATCAGACAACCACAATATATTCGAGTTCAAATTCGAAAAGCTAAACATAAGGCATGATACATATGACAGTTCCAAGTAGTTCACGAAGTGAATGCTTAGTACATCAATTGTTGAGGTACTTGCCATATAATTGCCGAGGTACACCAATGCATCAGAAGGGTAGTAACATTGCATGCTTCCACATCTCCGGGTCGCTCATCATACAGGTTTGCATAGATGATAAAATCCCTCAAAACCAAATATTTTGAGCTAAATATACGCTATCCAACCGAGATGGTTCTGAAGGATATACTTTGGATCACCAGCGTTATGTTAAAGTTTCTAGTCTCCATCTATCATCACGAAGGTCATTTGCTACCGGCCTGATAGCAAAGAACAAAACATGGTATCAACAATATTTATATAACCTATGATA
Organism: Phyllostachys edulis; assembly: GCA_036346405.1. NCBI lineage: Eukaryota > Viridiplantae > Streptophyta > Magnoliopsida > Poales > Poaceae > Phyllostachys > Phyllostachys edulis. The sequence goes on along the minus strand of CM070557.1, from coordinate 15,057,428 downwards.
AAGTTATCGTTTAACAAACAATTTTAGACTGAGACAGAAACCATACCTGAAACATGTAACATGCTGGGTTCCATTATCATAATGTCAGTACAAATTTTAGACTGGTAAGGATAGTGACCACTCACAAGTAGAAGCATGAGTGTACAAGCATCTTAAGTCCATGACATTATAGGTGTGCAAATAACAACTTGATGACTATGCCATGATGCCAATAAGATTTTCTGTACAGCCTGCATAGCTGCATCTTAAACTCAGATTACACTAGGCTTAAAAAAAGGAACTAAGATTGGATTGAAATTTAGAACACAACACCCAGTGTACACATACAACATGAGAAAATACACATCATTAAGGCATTATTCAAATAGCATGCTTTGTCCATTACCACGATCTTTGCACACTTCCACACAATCAGATCCTACTATCTGGGCAAAGATTTGATAAAATTAACAATAAGATCTACCATCTAGGCATCAAAAGCAGGACCTTACTTAAAAAAAGGAACTAAGATTGGATTAAAATTTAGAACACAACACCCAGTGTACACATACAACATGAGAAAATACACATCATTAAAGCACTATTCAAATAGCATGCTTTGTCCATTACCGCGATCTTTGCACACTTCCACACAATCAGCTCCTACTATCTGGGCAAAGATTTGATAAAATTAACAATAAGATCTACCATCTAGGCATCAAAAGCAGGACCTCCATTTGGAAGTGGCCAGCTCCTTCGATCAAGTGTGTATCAACCCATCCAACTGCAGACTCGGTAAACATATAGGCACTCGGGAAATAAGCAGTTTCTAGTAGTGATTGGGCATAGCAGCAATAATCACCTGTTGCCACCTAAAACCCAACTCAGCATCAAAGGCATTCTATACTAATGAAGAATCTCCCACCAACTCTTCCAGGATGTGGTATCCTTAACTTTGTCAAAAACTACATGTAACAAATATCCATATAAAGTTTAAGTAGTTTTAGTCTTCAGTTTTTCAATGATTCTCTTACGGCACTAGTAATTTAATTTGAAACCTTGTTTAAAAAATCCAATAAAATTATCATGCCACACTTAAACAAGCAGTTTTAATCTGGTTGACAGACAGAAACAAACTTAGTGCATTTAGAAGTATAAATATGCGTAAGTTCTTGACATACAGACAAAGGTCCCAGACCCACACCCAAATATAGTCTGTAAGTGGTAGCCATAATTGCAGCCATTCTTGCCAATCCATGTATAATAGCAACACATAGCCTTCTCTCCTTCTCATAACTGTAGCCAAACATGCAAACAATTATTGTGTCCATCAGTAAACTTACTAAGGACCACACCTCAAAAACTAAACATAATAATAGGATAGCTTTGAAAATGGATTCTACAGAAATAAAATCTAGTGGATGCTAAAAGCAATACCATCAAAATACATCAAACATGCTACAGTATAAGAAAAGAGTTTCCTCCTCAAGGAGGAAACAATATCCATAGGAGTTCCAGACTTGACACTCTCCTGCCAGGCCTTCTCAAGGTCTACAGCCAGTTGGTAGCCATCCTGTGAAGACAAGCTAAAAAAAATTACTTCAGTAAAGTAAATACTATATCTCAACACCAACGTGAGAAATCCATCCACCATACTGATAGCGACATTATAGCCATGGCAAACTAAGTAATTGTGTATCTCAATAGTCATGCCAAACTAAGTAATTGTGTACCTCAATAGCCATGCAGTCACCTTGGCCCAGATTTGGCTGCATAGCATGGACAGAATCACCAAGCAAAGTGACATGACCTTTCCCCCAGTTCATAGTAGGTGGTCAGTCGTATATATCCCGACGAAGAATTGCTTCTTCTTCAGTTGCATTTATCAGATCTATGACACTATCGCACCAACCACTGTATCTCAAACAATCTTTTCTTTTTGCCTGTCAATATAAAGCATTAGCGGATGACAAGAACATGGGCAGGGCATATCCAATATGATACCCTCGTTTGTATCATAACTTATGATGAGGAAGAATTCATTTAACTAACATAGCACAAAAACTTTACTCTAGGCACTCACCATTTTCAGGATCGGTGCTACCAGCAGGTTCATTGTGAAATGCATACCACCTATTGTTTGTGACCAAGAAATACTCGGTAACTTCAACAGAGGAAAAAGAGGAGCGTGTTAGTATTTCCTAACAGAGTAAATAAAAGTATTCATTCCTGAATCCGTGCTACATACCCAACTGTGTCAATATCAGGAGGCACAAAGTCTGCAATTCCAGTGTAGCAAGTGTAGCCTTAATAAGTTGCTTCTGTATGACCGAAAAGTGCCTTCCTCACCTATCCAGTGAAGAAAATCTCAAATCATCTGTGCTTTGCTCCTGTTTCTAATCAAAAGATGAAGTGATTACATTACCTTTGACCATATCCCATCCGCACCGACCAAGAGATCGCCTTCAAATTTTCGCCCATCCTCCAATATGGCAGTAACCTGCACTCGTCCTGCGAATGGTACCACATTAGAATTTTCCACAACATTTTGAGCCAGTTGACGCGGTCACCAATGATGCAGCCGATGTCCATTACCTCGTCGGCCGCGGCGTTGTCGACAGCCCCGAGCGCCGTGAGCGCGTTGCTCTACAGCTGGATCGGGCCCCGGTACCTCCCCTCCCCGCGGATGGCGCTCATGTCCCTCTCCACCAGCACCTCGAATGTCGGGACCCCGAGTAGCAACCCTCAAGACCCTCTGTACACTCTGGATCAGTCCTATGATCAGTAGTTGGTCTGCACAGTTTCAACAACGATGTCATCACAACCATACAACAAACTATAGAAGAAACAAACAAATTAACAATAATAACAGCAAAAGACCTTATAGTCAAGTTCTTACAAGGTTGCCACGCAGGGCTACAACAAAAAGAGGTCACAGCGGAAAAACAAAAGAACACGTGGAGGCCATTCGACATGCCCACAGACAAACGAGTGGAGGACGTCCCTAGCACGAGAGGTCTTCGAAGACCTCTTCTTTAGAGAGCTCAGAGCTCCCTGGGTCCTCTTTAGCTGCAGATCAACCAGAGGGCATAAAGCTATGAGTACTTTGAATGTACTCAGCAAGATATAGGGAACAAGTATACAAATAATATTTGTGCAAGGCTCAACAATGATAGCTTTATGGTTATTTTGCATAAAGCAATATTGAATGGAAATACAGTAAGTAGATTGCAAAGCACAAGTTGAAAGATTAATAGTTAAGTAAACAAGTTTATTTGAAAACAACTCGTGAACACCCTGTTCACTTCCCAGACTTCTCGTGACCACCCTGGTCACTGCCCAGACCACTCGGAACCAACCAAGATCAACAAGTTTTGAGAAAGTCTACCCCTTGCGTGAAATCACCAGGCATTGTCCATAACCGGAGACACGGCTATTCGAATAGTTTCATACTCTACAGAGGTTGTACAGCTTTACCCACAAGACACGAATTCTCTAGTTTATTTGGCATCCGTCGATACCACTGCTCACTACCTTAGGTAAGCAGTCTAGAGCACGTGACAAGGCTTTTACAAAGCTCTGCATTTGGCTTGGTTCTGCCCGCAAAGGTTTCGCCATTCTGAACCCCCTCTTGCGCCATGTGATTCCATCCGGTAACTCGAAGATCACGCCACCATGACAGAACCAAACTAAAATATTGCTAATTAGTTGGCCAGGTCCACCCCATAAATGAACTTGTGGTTGCACGGTATAGCCTAGATCAATGGCTTACAAGGTTAAGTCCTTAGGGACTACTCAGGCGAGACAACCACATCCCAATGTGCTTTCTGCACCCCCTTTACTGCACGATCACTCACCCGAGTATAAAACGTTTTGGGTTCAACCTAGCCAAATGACCACCCTAGTCATGGCACAACAATTTTTATTAGCGGCCACACAGGCCAAGGCAACACATGCTAGGGCAACACATGCCACAATTCCATAATCTCTTAGTCAAATTTATCATTATTGAGACAAGTGATCAAGAGACAGCGCATAACTAAGCAGGTCTAAGAAATACGCACCCTTGTTGGTTATCACAATAAGAATGTCCAACTAAGATTGCCCACCTATGGTGTCCAAATGTACATGTCAACATGTCGAACACAAGTATTCAAGGAGTCATACTGACGAGTAGGTGTTTAGCTAATTCACAAACCATTTTTATACAAATATCCATGCATGTTGGTATAAAACAAAATAATTTTGCAAACTGGGAACGACATGATCAAAGGTCTACGACTTGCTTTCGAGGAAGAGCTAAGGTTCTTTGGTAAAGGTCGTCGGGTCCAAGAACTCTTCAGAGAAGCCGGAATCTACACGTGCGAAAAGAGACAAATAAATACACGAATCCAAATAAAACCAAAAACTACCAAGCTAGAACCAAAAGAAAAGCACAAAAACAGAAGAACTAGAAACAGGCTCTCGGGAGGAGATCCAACGAATTGGGAGGAGGTCCAACTGAGAGGGGTCGAGGGAGGTCCTGAGGTCCAACGAAGGATATGACTACTCAACGTGGTCGTAAATGGGATACAACTACGCAACGTGGTTGTGAGTGAGATACAACTATGCAACGTGGTTGTGAGAGCAAAAAAGGAGAATAGGATACGGAGAAACTCACCAGGACAAAGAGAGAGAGAGAGAGAGAGAGAGAGAGAGAGAGAGAGAGAGAAAGAAGACAGGAGAAGGACGACGAACGGCGCAGGCACTCCGGTGAACTCTTTGGCGGCGAGGTGGTCGAAGGCTGCGCAACTCCGGCGGTTCCTTGGCAACGAGCAGGCGATGGCGCAGCTCCAGCGAACTTTTTGGCGAAACGCTAAGCACTGAGAAGTAGGGTGAGAGCAAGAGAATTGGGTGAGGAAAAGGTGATGAGAGTGGCTGCTTAGGCTTTATAGCCGGGGAGGATGGGAAGAGCAGCTGAGAGACTCTGAAGCACACATGATCAAGGGTAGGTGAAGGAGGAGATGGGAGCAGGTCTGGGAGGAGTCAAGAGGGGAAAACGGGTACTGCAGAAAAGAAAGCATTTAATGTGACACAACAACATTGAATGCTCAAGGACCTTTGTGTCAGCAGTGACGCAATAGGAGGAAGAAGAAAATGAATAGAGCTGACAGGTGGGGCCAGTCAAAGCTCAAGAGGGTGGTCCAACCAAAGGGGAGGTCAATACCAAGGAGGAGGTCGTGACCAAGGGGTGGTCATGACAAGTCTCTAGGACCACCCGGAGGTCTTCCAAGACCACCCAGGAGGTCTCCTAGGACCACCCAGGAGGTTCAAACGAGAGGGAGGTCCAAGCGGAAGGGAGGTCCAAACAGAAGGGAGGGCCAAGCGGGAGGGAGGTCCAAACGAGAGGGAGGTATGGACTGAGGGGGAGGTCCAAACGAGAGGGAGGTTTAAACCAAAAGGGAGGTCTAAACCGAGAGGGAGGTCCAACGAGAGGAAGGTCTGGACGGAGAGGAAGGTGGGAGCGAACAAAGGAAGGGGATCTCAAACACGAGGGGACTCCAGCAAACTCTAAAGAAACCAAACTTTGGATTAGTTGAAGTTGGATTAATTCATATTAAGTCGCTGCAAATTTCCAAAATCTCCAGGTTAAGCTTGAGCAATTTAACAAAACCAAATGGTTCTTTTTATTTTCGAAAACTCAAAAAGGCCAAGAAAATTAGGATGGTACAAACCTACCCCCCTTAAAGGGAATCTCGACCCCGAGATTTGGGATGACTAGAGAATAGGTGCGGGAACTCGGCCTTCAGGTCCTCTTCACGCTTCTAGGTAGCTTCCTCTTCAGTGTGATTGCTCCACTGGACCTTGCAGAAACGGATGACCTTACTTCTTGTCACACGCTCGGACACTTCCAAAATCTTGAGGGGTTGCTCCTTGTAGGTGAGGTCTTGTTACAGGTCTACGGCTTCTACAGGCATCTGCTCCTCTGTCACATGCAGGCATTTCCTCAACTGCGACACGTGGAAGACATCATGCACGTCTGACAACCAGGGCGGAAGCTCCAATTGGTAAGCCACTTCTCCCCTTCTGTCTAAAATTGGAAAGGGTCCAATATATCGAGGTGCAAGCTCCCCACTTACTCTGAAGCGACGCATTCCTCTGAGAGGTGAGACTTTTAGATACACATGATCTCCTGGTGCAAAAGCTAGGTCTCGGCGACGGTTATTCGCGTTGCTTTTCTGCCTGGACTGAGCCGTTCTCAGCTTTTCTCTGATCGACTTAACTTGTTCTTCGGCCTCCTTAAGGATATCAGGTCCAAGCACTTGTCCTTCTCCGGTTTTAGTCCAATTCAATGGTGTCCTGCACTTCCTTCCGTAAAGGGCTTCAAACGGGGACATTTGTAAACTTGCTTGATAGCTATTGTTGTAAGAGAATTCTGCATAAGGCAACATCCTATCCAAGCTGGCCTGGTTCTCTAGAGCGCAGGCTCTCAACATATCTTATAAGATTTTATTTACTCTTTCTGTTTGCCTATTTGTCTGAGGATGGTAGGCTGTACTAAAATTCAAATTTGTACCCAAAGCACTATGCAACTTTTGCCAAAATCTGGAGGTGAACTGAGATCCTCTATCCGACATGATCTTCTTGGGTACTCCATACTGACACACTATCTTAGCCATATAAAGCTCTACAAGGCTTCCTCCTGAGTAGGTGGTCTTAACCAGGATGAAGCGTGCAACCTTTGTCAAGCGATTTACAACTACCCAGATAGAATCATATCTAGCTTGGGTTCTTGGTAGACTAGTGATAAAGTCCATGCAAATTTCTTCCTATTTTCATTTGGGTATGTTTAAAGGTTGTAGGAGTCCAGCGGGTCTTTGATGCTCGGCTTTAACTCATTGACAAACATCACACTGGGCTATATACTCGGCGATCTCGCGCTTCATGCTAAGCCACTAATACATTTCCTTGAGGTCTTGATACATCTTAGTGCTTCCAGGGTGAATGGAGTACAAGGTTTCATGAGCTTCCTTGAGTATCAACTGCTTGAGCTCTCCTTGGTTGTAACGTCCCGTTTTTCCTAAGAGTTCTTGCCGATTTCAAAGCAAAAAGGAACCATTCGGTTTATTCGCCTGCTCAAGCTTAACTTGGGATTTTGGAAATTTGGGAGTTTAACCTGACCTAACCAAACCTCAACTAAGTCTTTTGGTTTGGGTTCCTGGTCCTTTTTAGGTTCTCTGGTGCACTTTGGTTTTAGCTCTCTTTCTTTTGCGTGCTCTGAGTGCCTTTTGTTTTAGCCCTCTCTTTGGACCTCCTCTGTGCTCATAGGACCTCATTGGAGATTCGTTGGACCTCCTTTGAGCTTGGATCTTTCCATCTCTTTTGATCTAGACTTCCTTTGTTAGTTTGAATCTCTTTAAGGTTTAGACCTCCCTGTTTGAATTTACCTTTGGTTCTGACCTCCTTTCTTTTGGGTCACAACCACCCCGTGGTTCTCTGCCCAGGTTTGTGTTTCATACCTTTTTGTTTTCCGCAGAGTCAAGCTAGGCTTAGTTTGCCCTTGCACTGGATCTCCTCATGCCCAGACCTCCTTTGTGGGTCTAGGACCTCCTCTCTTTGGGTCTTAGACTAGCTCGGGTTTGTGTTTCAAATGTCCTTGAACGTTGAAATTCAAATTCGGGTGATCCTCGTGTCCTTCAGGACCTCCCTGTGTCCTTTAGGACCTCCCCCTCGTTCATTTGGACCTCCCCGTGTCCTTCAGGACCTCCCTGTGTCCTCTAGGACCCCCCTTGTTTATTTGGACCTTCCTCGCGTCCGTTCGAGCTTTCCGCTTGATCCGGACCTCTATCGCTTGTATACCGTTCGATTTGCGTTGGATGGTTTGATCTTAGTGAGATGTTCGGATGGTCCAAACGTCCCACCCCTTTAGAGGCGTCCGATCCTTTTTGGACGGCATCGATCTGTTGGAGCGTTCGCTCGGTCCGAACGGCCCAATTGCGTTGCCCCATTCGATTGAAATCTAACGGTCTTGCTCCACTGCGCTTTATCTCACGGTCGCGCAGGACCTCCCCTTTGTTAGATCTGACCGTTAGGACCTCCCCATTGGAGATCTTAACCGTTTAGACCTCCCCTTTGTTAGATTTGACCGTTAGGACCACCCCATTGGAGATCTTAACCGTTCAGACATCCCCTTTGTTAGATCTAACCGTTAGGACCACCCCTTTGTTAGATCTGACCGTTAGGACCTCCCCTTTGGAGATCTTAACCGTTCAGACCTCCCCTTTGTTAGATCTGACCGTTAGGACCTCCCCTTTGGAGATCTTAACCGTTCAGACCTCCCCTTTGTTAGATCTGACCGTTAGGACCTCCACTTTGGAGACCTTAACCGTTCAGACCTCCTCTTTGTTAGATCTGACCGTTAGGACCTCCCCATTAGAGACCTTAACCGTTCAGACCTCCCTTTGTTAGATCTGACCGTTAGGACCTCCCCTTTGGAGACCTTAACTGTTCAGACCTCCCCTTTGTTAGATCTGACCGTCAGGACCTCCCCTTTTGAGAGATCTGACTGTCAGGACCTCCCCTTGATTTGATCCGACCGTCAGGACCTCCCCTTTAGAGGTCAGGACTCCTGGTCTTTTGCAAAGACCTCTCTTGTGGCTGAGACCAACCCTTTGACCAATCTGTTCTCTTGTATTTGACTGACTCCACTTGTCAGCCTTGCTCTGTGCGCATTTAATGGCTGTTGTATCACATTAAATGCAGTCACATCTGGGGTACTTCTTTTTATTCTTTTGGTGACCTACCCTGTCCTAACCTTGTCCTAGCTACCACCGATCATTGACACGTTTTGTTCAAGTCCTTGTTGTCTCTCCAGCAGCTCCAGCTATAAATAGCCTAGGCATGCCTCCCTTTGTCACCTTTTTGCTTATTTTCAATCTCCTGGATCTCGCTGGTTCTCTCCATGCCCAAGACCTCCCCAAGGAGCTCCCGAGGCTATGCTGAGCCTTTGCTTTCTGGTTTTGGCTGAGTTGATTTGAGCTCTTTTCAAGTCCTCTTTTAAGTTCTTTGCTTGGAGTTGGTTTGCTTATTTGGTTCTTTGGCGTACGTGTAGATCCCGCGTTTGAGGAGGAGTTCTTGGATCCAGCGGTTTCTACTGAAGGTTCACCACTGCTCAACGAAAGCAAGTCGCAGACCTTTGATCATATTGAGCCTAGCTTTTCAAATGTATTTTGCTTTACCTAATCATGCATGGCTATTTTTATAAGAAATGGTTTGGGGCAGAAGTTATTCCCCTACTTGATAATATGCCTCCTTGGACAATTGTATTCGACATGTTGACATGATCCTCTTGGACGCCTTAAGATGGGTATTTTAGTTGGTATTGTTTGGTATTGCCAACATGGGACCATATGTTTATGCTTAGTCTTGCTTGTAGAACCATGGGTCTTGGGAATCACGTTTCTTCTCTAATAACTTGACTAATGGAACTATGGAATCTGTGGTTGGTGCCACTGTTGAGCAACTATGGTGGGACGCCATAGTTGTGTTGATTGTGGTGCGAGACCACGTTGTTAAAATCTTGCGTGCCAAGACCAGGGGGTTCTTTGGCTAGGTGAACCCTAAATGCTTTCTTTCTCGGGCAAGTGATCGTGCAGTAAAGGGGGTGCTCTTCGCACACTGGGTTGTGAAAGCCTTGCCTGAGCAGCAATTAAGGACTTAACTTTGTGTTCTGTTGATCTGGGCCTCTTAGTGCAACCATAAGATCATTTTATGGGGATGGTCTAAGCTGAATAATTAGTGATGTCTTGACCTGGTTCTGTTGTGGTGGTGCGTGCTGATTCGCATGGCGCAAGAGGGGGCCAGGTTCCTTTTACAGGATGACGAAACCTTAGCGGGCAGGTCAGGTTAGGACAAAGCTTTGTAAAGGCCTTGTCGCGCTCTCTAGACTGCTCACCTTCAAAAGTGAGCAAGGGTTCCGACGGGAACCCGCCCCGCTAGAGAGGTCGTGAATTGTGGGTAAAGTTGTACACCTCTGCAGAGTATCAATCTATTCGAATAGCCAAGTCCTTGGTCATGGACATGCCTGGTAAAAATGGTGCAAGGGGTATACTTCTCAAAAATTGGTGTTCCATGGCTGGCTTGGGATGTCTGCAAGTACTCTGGGTGGCTCCGAGTGCTTGTGACGTCCTCGGTTTGTCGTGGAGGTCTTGTGAACCCTAGGGTGGTCCAATGAGCTCCTAAGTGGGTGCTCAGAGGAGATCTTGGAGTCTTAGAGAGGTCTTTGGGGACTCTGGAGCTAGTGCTCCAGAGAGGTCTTGAGAGAGGTCTTGGTCATGGGTGCGACCAGACCTCCCCCAAGTGGTCTTGGGAGCTTTGGAGCTGGTGCTCCAGAGAGGTCTTGGGAGAGGTCTTGGTCGTAGGTGCGACCAGACCTCCCCCAAGTGGCTTGGAGAGTGAGTTGGTGCTCACTTCCCCTCTTTTCAAACAAAGGTACTTAATTATTATTGTTTCAAAATTGAGCTTTTCAATCTATATCTGTTATTTACTGTCAAACTTAGCTTTGTGCAACTAACCCTACAGCTCTCATTGTTAAGCCAATGCATGAATATTATTTGCATAACTGTTCCCTACGATTTGCTGAGTACATTCAAAGTACTCATGGCTATAAGCCCTGTGTTAAAGCAGTGGTCGAAGATGATCAGATGCAGGGATGCTCAGACCTCTTCCAGGAGGAGTTCTTTGACGACCTGGCTGCCTAAGACATCCACCACTCGACAGCCTGTGGGCTTGCCGGATGGCTTGAAAGCGTTTTGTGTTTCTACTGTTAAGGTCCTCCTGTTATCGGTTTTGTAAGCCCAAGTTGGCAAACCTCTGTAAGCAAGCTTTGACCTTAAGGTCTTGTTTAATGCAAGGTTTAATTTGTTTGCTTCATCTTTTGCTTGACCATGTGGTTGTGATCACACCTATGTTGTTTTGTGCGAGCTAGCTTGGACTCCTGGGACTAGCTCAGTGCAGTCAGTCAAGACGTCCAGGAGGTCTTTGAAGATCTCCTGGGAGGTCTGGACAGACCTCCCCTCTCGGAACCTGCGGGCGGTACTACCGCTCCTTGGTGCGGTAGTACCGAGGCGCGCACACTCATACAAAATTTTTTTCCGGTATTTGCCCTGTCCAGTGCATTTCCGAGAGGAGGTCCTCACACTGGTCTAGCACACAAATACACTTATTGAACCAGACAGTTCCTTGTTCATCCTCGGAAAATCCTAGGGATTTACCCTTCCTCATGTTTCTTTTGATCTCCAAGACATCTGCATCTTCTCTTTGAGCTTTTCGGATCTGATCTTGGAGAGTTGGTTGCACTTGCAGAGCAGCTAGGTAGCATTCTTCAACTAATTCCAGCTTGAGCTTTTGAAATTCTTTGTATAATGCTGGCTGACTTTCCTTGATCATCAGTGTATTGCAGTAGACCTTCCTACTTAAAGCATCAGCTACCACATTAGCCTTTTCTGGATGGTCATGGATTCCCAAGTTATAATCCTTAATCAATTTCAACCATCTTCTTTGCCTCATATTGAGATCAGCTTGAGTGAAAATGTACTTCAAGCTCTTATGGTCAGTGTGGACCTCACAGCGATTACTGATGAGGTAATGGCGCCATATCTTCAAAGTATGCACCACGACAGCCAATTCTAAGTTATGAGTGGGGTAATTGACCTCATGAGGTTTTAATTGACGGGAAGCGTAAGCCACTACCTTCCTTTCTTGCATTAGGACACAACTAAGACCTTGTCGTGAGGCATCATAGAAGTCCTCAAAATCCTTTCGGAAATCGGGCAAGGTCAGCATTGGAGCAGTGGTCAGGCGCTTCTTTAGCTCTTGAAAACTTTGCTCACATGCCGGCTGTTGGAAATATGCCCTAGAGGCAATCATAGAGATGATTATATTTCGTTATGTTCATGACATTGGATAATGTGTTATCTTGTTCCTAGAATAATATTGTTAATATTTATTATCAAGTATGTGACTTGGTTGTGAAACTCTATATTCCTGCGATAATTATTCTTACACGATCCCTGGTCGTAAACATATGTGGACACATATGAATAGACTAGCATATGTATTGGTTGATGACTATGTTTCACAAGTCATAGATATGGAGATATCAAACCGATAATATGGACACATGTTAGAGAACATGATGTTGGATAAGACCCACATTGAGACACTATTGAGATTGTTATGAATCTATGTGTCGTTAGTTGGTCTCAAGCAATGATGATGTATAATCCTTAGACCTGAGATCAAGATGGTTTTCTACATGTGTAAGAGCACTCTTAGGGGTTGCCAAACGCTACACCGTGAATCGGGTAGTTATAAAGGTAGCTTTGGGTATGCTCAAACATGGAGAGGAATGTGACCGGTCGATATGAGATTTGCCCTCCTAACATAACAGAGAGATGTCTCGGGCCCCTCGTTGATCGGATAAAGAAAGTGCATGGCCATGCCACTAGTAGTCGAAGTGTTCACCACGTAAAGTTATCTCGACACTCGATCGAGAAAGTATTGAATACCCATGGATGACACAACATCTCACCGGAGTTCACCGACATCGTGAGGCAAAGGAGTATACACGTAGGTCGCTTAGTTCGAATTCTGGATTGATCGTATCTGATCTAATACAAGCCGGTCGAGATCGGTCGAACGTAGTCACAGAGTGGTCGTAACACGTCGTAAGCAATTACGAGCTGGTCGTGACCAAATACGAATCGGTCATATAAAGATAGGACCTAGTCGTAAGTGATGAGGACCTAGTCGTAGATCATATTGCATTAAGGTTCGTCCGATATAATTTGTGTGTATTCGGAATCGATATGTTACGCTAGGAGTCACTATTTACTAGTGATCGGAAGCGGTTTCCAGTCACAACCGAACTACACATGAACCTACAGGGTCACACACTTAACGGGTTGGAACAAACCAGTACGAATACGATTCGTAAACGTGTTCAGATAGGATCCGTCACGAGCACTATATAAGGAGGTGCATGAGGCTGTTGGGAGGCGGGTGAAAAACACCACTGAAACCCTAGCCGCCATCTTCCTGAGAGCTCCACCGTGCGACTTAGTGCTGGCACACCGACGTTCGGTTGTTCCTTCCCTGGACGTGTGGATACCGTAGAGGCGCTACTACGATTGTTGCGCTTGAGGACGATCCGCGATCTTCACAAGGAACCACAGACGTTGCTGGAGGAGACGATCGACTACGACCACGGCATCGACTTGCTGGACATTGGACGATCGACTACGACCACTACATCGACGCGCCGCGTTGGACCAGTCGCTCCAACCCTTCTTCCATTGCTCTGCGCGTCTGGTGGTAACGATCTATGATCATCTACTTGCATGGCTTCCTGGTTTGCGTGGTAGAATTTTTGTTTGTAGCTATCGTAGCCTACCCGTGACCCAACAGTGGTATCAGAGCCATCCTGCGTAGTTTTTGATCTGGATCGATCGCATATACTTGATATGTGGTAGTAGTAGATTGGGTCTATTACTAGTCGATTTTGGTAACCTAGATCTGTTCATATAGATGGAACGACCTAGACCCTGGTCGATAAGATCGATCGGTTTCTCGGTGGTAGTAGATGGGTTTACGAGGAGGTATGAGCTATAAGGACCAGAAGGTTTATTGCACTTGTCCACCACGGATCGCATATCACTCCTACCGGTCGGAATTCCGCCATCGGAGTATGCTGTAGTATGTGGTCGTATCAAGGCATTGATCGGATTGGTTCGGAATAGGGCTAATTTGATTAACCCGATGATTTCCAAGGCTCGGATATGTGAATAAGATTCATGTTTCGAAAAAGGTTTCCGAGCGCGCTGCCCCTTCGAACCCCGCCCGCTAACCGGCTAGCGGGACCGCCGTGCTGGGTATTTGTACCGCACGCTATAGGTAGTGTGTGCTCATGTCGTCCGTTAGAATTGGATTTTGTGCATAACTTGTTTTTGCAGGGATTGATGTGAATAGTATGACCCATACTGTTTCATGTATGAGATGCATGTATGTTGTAATATTCATGACTGCGTGTCATGTTAATTGCAGCCAAAGTCATCTATAATTGTATAATGGCTCATGTGTCGACTTGTGATGCTTCTTTACTCCTTGTGGTTCATTACTAGTGCTATTAGAAATAATGGCTTAGTGGAAGTGCTTGGAGGAGTCCACCACTCAAGACATGGTGAACAGGATGCATGGCGATGGAGATTACCATGAAGAAGGGTCATGCTATATCACAATGCAATTTGATTGTCTGTGAATGCCTTTACATTCTGTTCATTTATTTCTATGCATGCTATTTTGCTTTAATTGCTTTTAACATGATAGAAGTAAAATTCCCTCACTTAATATTAAGTTAAATTGATGCCCTCCCAAACATGCCGCACCATCCAAAGTCATGTATTTTAATGGTAGGTCTTGCCAAAGCAGAGTGCCATTAACTCTCCTTGACTAGATGGGTTTGTGTCGAACACTTACACACGGCATTGGTTTAACTTAACAAGGTTATCATAACAGTTGTGGACCTTGGGGCATAAAGGTTGGGTGCCGAAGCATACAGATGCTGCCCAACAACAAGAGTCATATAGTTGATATGATTAGCAAAGGTTGCTTACCGTTTTCACTGGTCTTCTAGCAGTGAAGCCAAAGATCACTAGTTGATTAAATGATTATGGATCTTGAATCATTAAATGTCATAAGAGGGATATGGTGTTTAGTGGGAGTATCTTTATTAAATTGTTTAATAGAAGTTACTTTAATGAACATATGTCTTAGTTTTGCATATATTTTTGTTGTAGATCATGGCACCAATCTGCATTGTACCTACATCCAGCTTTTGCTTTATGCTCAATACTTGAAAGGAAAAACTTAATGGAACAAATTTTATGGATTGGTCCCGCAACTTTGAGAATTGTTCTCGGGCAAGATAAAAGGAACATGTTCTAGAAGAACCAATTCCGAAGTGCCTCTGTAAAATGTCTTCTTTGCTATTAAAACCGCCTATAAAAGGCATGTGATGAGTCCCTTGATGTTAGCTGTCTCATGCTTGCGCTATGAACTCGCACCTTGAAGCGGTTTGAGAACATAGAGGCCTACGATATGATCGTGGCGCCAAAGGCATGTTTGAGACACAAGCAAGAACGGAGAGATTTGAGATCTCAAAGAACTTGTTTGGATGTAAGCTAGCTGAGGGTGGTCCGGTGAGCCCTCATGTAATCAAAATGGTTGGTTACACACAGAGCTTGGAAAAACTTGGTTTTCCACTTAGCCAAGAATTGGCTCTGATTTGATTCTTGCTTCGCTTCACGAAAGTTATGGCCACCATTTTGAACTTCCATATGAACGGCTTAGACAAGAACCTCACCGAATCGCATATGATGCTTAAGACAAAGAGAGGGCAAGATAAGAAATGCAACAATCATGTGATGATGGTGCAAAAGAGTACAAGCTTCAAGAAGAAGGCTAAGACTTGGGTCAAGAAAAAGGGCAAGGCTAAAGTTTCGGATGAGATCCAAACTGACAAACCTAAACCCAAGACTAAGTCCGCCCGACTCAAGAGAATGAATGCTTTTATTGCAAAGAACTAGGCCATTTGGAAGAGGAACCGCAAGAAATACCCTACCGATCGAAAAGGAATGGTGGGACTAAAACTTCCACTACGGTATTAATGTTATTGATATTTTTCTTGTCGACTCTTCCGTTAACTCATGGGTATTTGATACCTAATCGGTTGCTCATATTTGCAATTCGATCACGAGTCTAACAAGAAGTAGGATGATTGCAAGAGGCGAGATGGATCTTCGCGTCGGGAATAAAGCAAAGGTTGCTGCATTAGCCGTTGGGACTATGCCACTACTTTTGCCTTCAGGATTTATTATGGAATTAAATAATTGTTATTACGTTCCAACCATTAGTAGAAACATTATCTCTGCCTCATGTTTGATGATAGAGGGTTATAAATTCATTATAGAGAACAATGGTTGTTCTATATTTTTGAATGAAGTGTTTTATGGCTATGCACCTCTTTTGAATGGGTTGTTTATTTTAAATCTTGATAATGCATCAGTCTATAATATTAATACGAAAAGGCTTCGGCCTAATGAAATAAATTCCACTTTTATTTGGCATTTCGTTTGGGTCACATAAGTGAGAAACGCATGAAAAAGCTCCATAATGATGGAACTCTAAACTCATTTGATTTGGAATCATTTGAAACATGCGAGTCTTGCCTGGTCGGTAAGATGACCAAGACACCTTTCACTGGTCGTAGTGAAAGGGCGTCCGACCAGTTGGTACTCATACATACTGATGTGTGTGGACCAATAAGTATGACAGCTAGAGGTGGTTTTCAGTACTTCATTACTTTCACCGATGACTATAGTAGATATGGATATATCTACTTAATGAGGCACAAGTCGGAATCCTTTGAAAAGTTCAAGGAGTTCCAAAATGAAGTACAGAATCAACTTGGCAAGACAATCAAATCTTTACGATCTGATCGTGGAGGTGAGTTTTTAAGCCATGAGTTTGGTAATCATTTGAAACAATGTGGAATTGTTCCTGACTTACACCACCCGCACTCCACAATGGAATGGGGTGTCCGAGCGGCATAACAGACCTTGTTGGATATGGTTCGATCAATGATGAGCCAATTGGATCTGCCATTATATTTTTGGGGTTATGCTCTAGAAACCGCCGCTTTCATTTTAAATAAGGTACCATCTAAATCGATAGATAAGACACCATATGAGATGTGGACCGGAAAGGTCCTAGTTTGTCTTTTCTAAGGATTTGGGGATGTGATGTCTATGTTAAGCGTTTGACGTCGATAAGCTCACACCCAAATCGGATAAATGCTTCTTTATAGGATATCCTAGGGAAACCAAAGGATATTATTTCTACAACGGAAGAAGACAAAGTTTTGTTGCGAAATGGTGTCTTTTGGAGAAAGAGTTTCTTTCAAAAGGAGTCGATGGGAGAAAGGTGCAACTCGAAGAAATTCGGAAACATCTGAAAGTGTTTCAACTCCTCTCAACCTCTCTTTGGATGAACAAATTGTTGTTGAACTCAGAGATAAGGCACCATTTCCACGTAGATCTAAAAGGCGCGTCAATTGCCTACAAGGTATGGGCATGACGTATAATTATTGAACAATGGTGAGCCTAAGACTTATGAGGAAGTGATGATGGACCCAGACTCTGAGAAATGGCTTGGAGCCATGAAATCTGAAATAGATTCCATGAGAGAAAATCAGGTTTGGAACCTGGTCAATCCACTTGATGGTGTCAAAACCATTGAGTGCAAATGGATCTATAAGAAAAGGATTGATATGGATGGAAATGTTCACATTCATAAGGCTCGACTAGTCGCAAAAGGTTTTCGACAAGTTCAAGGAGTTGACTACGATGAGACTTTCTCACCAGTAGCGATGCTTAAATCTGTTCGGATCATTCTAGCAATTGCTGCATATTTCGACTATGAGATATGGCAAATGGATGTCAAAACAGCTTTCCTTAATGGAAACCTAGATGAGGATGTGTATATGACACAACCTGAAGGTTTTGTCGATCCAAACAATGCTAGTAAAGTATGCAAACTTCAAAAGTCCATTTATGGGTTGAAACAAGCATCTCGGAGTTGGAATATACGTTTTAATGAGGAGATCAAAAGGTTTGGTTTCGTCAAGAACAAAGAAGAACCTTGTGTTTACATGAAGGTTAGTGGGAGCGCACTTGTTATTCTGATCTTGTATGTAGATGACATACTACTGGTCGAAAATGACATTCCAATGCTAGAATCGGTTAAATCTTCATTAAGAAAAAGTTTCTCAATGAAAGATTTAGGAGATGCAGCATATATCTTGGGAATAAGGATCTATAGAGATAGATCTAAGAGGCTAATTGGATTAAGCCAGGAAATGTACATAGACAAAGTGTTGAATCGATTCAACATGCAAAATTCCAAGAGAGGATTCTTGCCCATGGCACATGGCATTAATCTTAGCAAGAATTAGTGTCCTACGACCACTGATGAGCGAGACAAAATGAGTGATATTCCATATGCTTCGGCCATTGGATCTATCATATGCGCCATGACATGTACACGACAGATGTATCATATGCTCTAAGTGTTACTTAGCAGATACCAAGTCGATCCCTGAAGGTCATCGACAATTGTGAAAAACATTCTTAAGTACTTAAGAAGGACTAAAGATGTGTTCCTAGTTTTGGCGGTGATGAAGAGCTCGTTGTAAATGGTTACACCGATGCGAGCTTTCAAACCGACAAAGATGATTATCGTTCGTAATCTGGTTTTGTATTCATTTTGAATGGAGGAGCAAAGGAGTCGAAAAGTTCCAAGCAAAAGACGGTTCTTGATTCCACGACAGAGGTCGAGTACATTGCGCTTCGAAGTCGCAAAAGAAGGTGTTTGGATAAGGAATTTCATTGCTGAATTAGGCATGGTTCGAGTGCCTCGAGCCCAATGAATCTCTATTGTGACAACAATGGAGCCATTGCTCAAGCTAAGGAGCCTAGATCCCATCAAGTCCAAACACATACTCAAAGCGTTATCATCTTATCCGCGAATTGGTGGATAGAGGAGATGTTAAGATATGCAAAGTTCATACGGATTTAAATGTTGTTGATCCGCTGACAAAGCCTCTCACACACCAAAGCATGAGGCACACACAAGAGCTATCGGTATTAGATACCTAAAATGATTGACTCTAGTGCAAGTGGGAGATGTTGGAAATATGCCCTAGAGGCAATCATAGAGATGATTATATTTCGTTATGTTCATGACATTGGATAATGTGTTATCTTGTTCCTAGAATAATATTGTTAATATTTATTATCAAGTATGTGACTTGGTTGTGAAACTCTATATTCTGCGATAATTATTCTTACACGATCCTCGGTCGTAAACATATGTGGACACATATGAATAGACTAGCATATGTATTGGTTGATGACTATGTTTCACAAGTCATAGATATGGAGATATCAAACCGATAATATGGACACATGTTAGAGAACATGATGTTGGATAAGACCCACATTGAGACACTATTGAGATTGTTATGAATCTATATGTCGTTAGTTGGTCTCAAGCAATGATGATGTATAATCCTTAGACCGAGATCAAGATGGTTTTCTACATGTGTAAGAGCACTCTTAGGGGTTGCCAAACGCTACATCAGAATCGGGTAGTTATAAAGGTAGCTTTGGGTATGCTCAAACATGGAGAAGAATGTGACCGGTCGATATGGATTTGCCCTCCTAACATAACAGAGAGATGTCTCTGGGCCCTCGTTGTGATCGGATAAAGAAAGTGCATGGCCATGCCACTAGTAGTCGAAGTGTTCACCACGTAAGTTATCTAACACTCGATCGAGAAAGTATTGAATAGTCCATGGATGACACAACATCTCACCGGAGTTCACCGGACATCGTGAGGCAAAGGGAGTATACACGTAGTAGGTCGCTAGTTCGAATTCAGCATTGATCGTCGATATCTGATACAAGCTGGTCGAGATCGGTCGAACGTAGTCACAGAGTGGTCGTAACACGTCGTAAGCAATTACGAGTGGTCGTGACCAAATACTGAACCGGTCGATAAAGATAGGACCTAGTCGTAAGTGATGAGGACCTAGTCGTAGATCATATTGCATTAAGGTTCGTCCGATATAATTTGTGTGTATTCGAATCGATATGTTCTCGCTAGGAGCTGCTACGACTAGTGATCGGAAACGGTTTCCGAGTCACAACCGAACTACACATGAACCTACAGGGTCACACACTTAACGGGTTGGAACAAACCAGTACGAATACGATTCGTAAACGTGTTCAGATAGGATCCGTCACGAGCACTATATAAGGAGGTGCATGAGGTCATGGGGAGGCGGGTGAAAACACCACCAAAACCCTAGCCGCCATCTTCCCGAGAGCTCCACCGCGGCGACTTAGTGCCGCACACCGACGCTCGGTTGTTCCTTCCCTGGACGTGTGGATACCGTAAAGGCGCTACTACGATTGTTGCGCTTGAGGACGATCCGCGATCTTCACAAGGAACCACAGACGTTGCTGGAGGAGACGATCGACTCGACCACGGCATCGACTTGTTTGGACATTGACGATCGACTCGACCACTACATCGACGCGCGCCTTCGTTGGACCAGTTGCTCCAACCCTTCTTCCGCTGCTCGCTGGCTTTGGTGGTAACGATCTATGATCATCTACTTGCATGGCTTCCTGGTTTGCGTAGTAGAATTTTTGTTTGTAGCTATCGTGGCCTACCCGTGACCCAACTCCGGCGTCCAAGCGTATACCTCTTTTCCTTCTTCAACAACTGAGTGAGAGGTCTTGCTATCTGGGAGAACCCTTCTATAAACCTGCGGTAGTAGCCTGCCATTCCAAAGAACCTTCTGAGCTGAGGCACTGACTTGGGTGACTCCCAATTGAGCACATCCTTGATGGCGACTCCTTCTGCAGACAAGACGTGTCCCAAAAAGGTGACCTCCTTCATCTAAAACTCACACTTGTCGAATTTAGCATAGAGTTGGTGGTCTCTAAGCTTTCTCAGGACTAACCGGAGGTGCTCTTCATGATCTTCTTCACTGTGAGAGTACACTAGAATGTCATCAATGAAGATAATGACGAACTTATCCAAATATTCTATGAATACTTTATTCATTCAGGTTCATAGAGTGAGCAGGAGCATTGGTCAACCCAAAAGACATGACCGTGTACTCATACAGTCTATAACGGGTCGAGAAAGCGATCTTGGGGATGTCCTCTTGGCGAATTTTCAACTGGTGGTACCCTAACCTCAAATCTATCTTAGAGAACACTCCGGCTCCCTTCAGCTGGTCGAACAAATCATCAATTCTCGGCAGAGGGTACTTGTTCTTGATGGTGACCTCGTTGAGTGAGCGATAGTCCACACACATCCGCTGGGTACCATCTTTCTTTGCAACAAAGATCACTAGAGCTCCCCAAGGTGAAGAACTTGGTTTGACAAAACCTTTAGCTTGCATCTCCTCAATCCGCTTCTTCAGCTCGACCAAGTCGTCAACAGGCAAACGGTAAGGTCTCTTGGAAATTGGTGCAGTTCCAGGGACTAAGTTAATGACAAACTCCAAGTCTCTGTCCGGTGGCATTCCAGGGAGGTTATCTGGGAAGACATCTGAAAACTCGTTGACCACTAGGATGTCTTCTAAATACACAGCCTTGACACTGCAGACCACTGCTTCTTCATGCTTCTCCGAGGAGGCTTCAAACTTTACTTTAATCCCAACTAGACTGACCAAGGTGATGCTTCTTCCACCACAATCCAAAATTGCTTGGTGACTAGCAAGCCAATTCATTCCCAGAATCACATCTAAGGACTTGGTGTCGATGATTATGAGGTTGGCCAAAAATTCTACCCCTTCTTTGATCATCTTAACTTGTGGACAACCCTGGTTCGTACTTAACTTCGAACCGGGGGATTGAACCAACAAGGCGGTTTTAAGAGCCAAAACCTTCAACCGATGCTTTGCAGTAAAAATCCAAGAAACAGACGAATGAGAAGCTCCAGAATTAAACAAAATAGTAGCAAGTGCTGAATGTACTAGGAACTTACCCAACACGACGTCCGAGGCTATCTAGGCTTCCTCCACCGTGAAGTGGTTCACATGACCTCTCCCAAATGGTTGGGAGGTCTTGGTTGATGCTGCGGAGGTCTGAGGAGCTCCACGTCCTACTCCTGGCAGGGAGATCCTGGCCGGAGTAGCTCCTAAGTTGAACTTGACCTGAGGAGGTCCTTGCTTCAAGGGACAGTTGCTCGTGTAGTGTCCCAATTGGTGACAGTTGTAAAAAGTGATCCCTGTGGCAGGATTGGTGGTCCTTGGTTGCGGATTGCGGATGCCAGGGCTGTGAAGACCTATAGTAACCGGGCGAGGTGTTGTCGTAGGGGTGGCCCTGGGAGCAATAGGAGAAGCAAAACGGGCAGGAGGTCGTGCACTAGTCCTGGCTCTCTGCGGATGACCTTGATGAGCACTATGCTGCACCATCTTCCTCTTATAAGATTCTGCAAGCTTTCGACGAGACTCTTCTATGAGCATAGCCTTGTTCACTAAATGCTGGAAATCCTTATAGTCGTTACCAACGACTTGGACCTTCAAGCTGGGGTTGAGTCCTTTCTTAAAATGCTTCTGACGTGCATCATCCGTGGCGACATCCTCTAAAGCATACCAAGAGAGTTGGGTGAACTTGTTGAGGTATTCACCCATTGACATGTTGCCTTGTTGCAGCTCAGGAAACCCATTCTTTTTCATTTCCACCTTTCCATCAGGGATGTGAGAGTGGCGGAAAGCTTCTAAGAATTCCGTCCAAGTGATGCTCTGGTGGTCTGCATGGGCGGCACAATAGCTCTTCCACCATTCTGCGACGGTACCTTCCAATTGGTGTGCAGCATACATGACCTTTTCACAGTTGTCACACCGAGTGATGGCAAGCTTCTTCTCAATGGAGCGCAGCTAGTCATCTGCGTCCAATGGCTCGGAGGAGCTGGAGAACGTAGGTGGTCGGGTCCTCATGAACTCTGTCAGTCTTGACTGAGAGGTCACTGGTGGTGGCAGTGGTGGCATGGCAGCTGCTTGGTTGTTCTGGTTCAACGTTGCAAGAAGAGTGGTAGCTGTCTGATTCTGTTGATTTATCATCTGATTCATATTCTACGTCATGGTATTCATCAACTGAGTCTGGGATGCCATGAACCGCCCCAAGCCCTGATTTGCGGGGGCTGCCAGAGGAGGTGGTGGTGGCTGGGAAAAGGGGTCCACTGGCTCATCTTGACTTGCCGAGTTGTGGGTCTGAACCATCTGCACAA
The DNA here is from genome assembly GCA_036346405.1 of Phyllostachys edulis. NCBI lineage: Eukaryota > Viridiplantae > Streptophyta > Magnoliopsida > Poales > Poaceae > Phyllostachys > Phyllostachys edulis. The sequence goes on along the minus strand of CM070557.1, from coordinate 15,034,544 downwards.
GCCTTCCCAGGCTTAATAGATGAGGAGAAGAAAGCACACTAGGTAAGAGGGAAAAGCACAAAGGTGAGCAAGAGCAAGGGAGAGGGATGGAACAACCTAACTGGGGAGGTCAGTTAAACCCAAAGAGCAAATAGCCGGAGAGCTATTAAGAGGCAACAAAACTCAAACAGGAGGTCCTAATACACGGACTAAACGGTACTAAACTAAGGAGGGCAATTCTACTAGAGCACTTCTAACTTAACTTATCTGGGTGGTCAGATTAAAGCAAAGCTCGATCCTATTGAGGTCACTGAGATGAGAGAGATCAATTTAAATTTGAAAACAAAGTTTCAGAGGGAATAAGGGGTAAGAATCTAAGAATGAGGTGAGATAAGATTAGAATAAGATCAGAACAGAATAGAATAAGGTGAGAGAAGAATCACTACTCAAGTTAATCGGTTGGTTTGTTTCATAAAATAAGTTTTGGAAACTCTTAACTAAGACGACCATACTAACTATGGGTATGTCCTACAGTCAATATGGCTCTGATACCATCCTTGTCGGGACCCCGAGTAGCAACCCCCGGACCCTCTGTGCACTCTGGACCAGTCCCATGATCAGTAGCTGGTCCGCACAGTTTCAACAACGATGTCATCACAACCATACAACAAACTATAGAAGAAGAAGACAAATTAACAATAATAACAGCAAAAAACCATATGGTCAAGTTCTTACAAGGTTGCCACGCGAGCTACAACAAAAAGAGGTCGCAGCGGAAAAACAAAAGAACACGTGGAGGCCATTCGGCATGCCCACAGGCAATCGAGTGGAGGACGTCCCTAGCACAAGAGGTCTTCGAAGACCTCCTCTTCATAGAGCTCGGAGCTCCCTGGGTCCTCTTTAGCTGCTGATCAACCAGATGGCACAAAGCTATGAGTACTTTGAATGTACTCAGCAAGCCGTAGGGAACAAGTATGCAAATAATATTTGTGTAAGGCTCAACAAGGACAACTTTATGATTACTTTGTAGAAAGCAATATTGAATGGAAATACAGTAAGTAGATTGCAAAGCACAAGTTGAAAGATTAATACATAAGTAAACAAGTTTATTTGAAAACAACTCGTGAACACCCTGTTCGCTTCCCAGACCTCTCGTGACCACCCTGGTCACTGCCCAGACCACTCGGAACCAACCAAGATCAACAAGTTTTGAGAAAGTCTACCCCTTACGTGAAATCACCAGGCATTGTCCATAACCAGGGATATGGCTATTTGAATAGTTTCACACTCTGCAGAGGTTGTACAGCTCTACCCACAAGACACGAATTCTCTAGTTTATTTGGCATCCATCGATACCACTGCTCACTACCTTAGGTAAGCAGTCTAGAGCACGTGACAAGGCTTTTACAAAGCTCTGTATTTGGCTCGGTTCCGCCCGCAAAGGTTTCGCCATTCTGGACCCCCTCTTGCGCCATGTGATTCCATTCGGTAACTCGGAGATCACGCCACCATGACAGAACCAAACCAAAATATTGCTAATTAGTTAGCCAGGTCCACCCCATAAATGAACTTGTGGTTGCACGATATGGCCTAGATCAATGGCTTACAAGGTTAAGTCCTTTGGGACTACTCAGGTGAGACAACCACATCCCAATGTGCTTTCTGCACCCCCTTTACTGCACGATCACTTGCCCGAGTATAAAACATTTTGGGTTCAACTCGCCCAAATGACCACCCTATTCATGTCACAACAATTTTTATTAGCGGTCACACATGCCAAGGCAACGCATGCCAGGGCAACACATGCCACAATTCCATAATCTCTTAGTCAAATTTATCATCATTGAGACAAGTGATCGAGAGACAGTGAATAACTAAGCAGGTCTAAGCAATACACACCCTTGTTGGTTATCACAATAAGAATGTCCAACTAAGATTACCCACCTATGGTGTCCAAAGGTACATGTCAACATGTCGAATACAAGTATTCAAGGAGTCATACTGACGAGTAGGTGTTTAGCTAATTCTCAAACCATTTTTATACAAATAGCCATGCATATTGGTATAAAACAAAATAATTTTACAAAACTGGGAACGACATGATCAAAGGTCTACGACTTGCCTTCGATGAAGAGCTGAGGTTCTTCGGTAGAGGTCGTCACGTCCAAGAACTCTTCAGAGAAGCCAGAATCTACACGTGCGAAAAGAGCTAAATAAATACTCGAATCCAAATAAATCCAAAAACTACCAAGATAGAACCAAAAGAAAAGCACAGGAACAGAAGAACTAGAAACAAGCTCTAAGGAGGAGGTCTAACGAGTCGGGAGGAGGTCCAACTGAGAGGGGTTGAGGGAGGTCCTGTGGAGGAGGTCCTGTGGAGGAGGTCCTGAGGTTGAACGAATGATACAACTACTCAACGTGGTCGTAAAAGGGATACAACTACGCATCGTGGATGTGAGCGAGATACAACTACGCAACATGATTGTGAGAGCAAAAAGGAGAACAGGACACGGAGAAACTCACCAGGACAAAGAGAGAGAGAGAGAGGGAGAGAGAGATTGGAGAAGACATGAGGAGGATGGCGAACGGCGCAGGCGCTCCGGTGAACACTTCGGCGGCGAGGTGGTAGAAGGTGGCGCAGCTCCGGTGGCTCCTTTGCGACGAGCAGGTGATGGTGCGGCTCCAGCGAACTTCTTGGCGAAACGCTAAGCATTGAGAAGCAGGGTGAGAGCAAGAGAATTGAGTGAGGAAACGGTGATGAGAGTGGGCTGCTCAGGCTTTATAGCTGGGGAGGATGGGAAGAGCAGTTGAGAGACTCTAAAGCACACGTGATCAAGGGTAGGTAAAGGAGGAGATGGGAGCAGGTCTGGGTGGAGAGAAGAGGGGGGAAACGGGTACTGCAGAAAAGACAGAATTTAGTGCGACACAACAACATTTAATCCTCAAGGACCTTTGCGTCAGTAGTGACGCAACGGGAGGAAGAAGAAAATGAATAGAGCTGACAGGTGGGGCCAGTCAAAGGTCGGGAGGGTGGTCCAACCAAAGGGTAGGTCGAGACCAGGGAGGAGGTCATGACCCAAGGGGTGGTTGTGGCCCAAGGGGTGGTCGTGACAAGTCTCTAGGACCACCTAGAGGTCATCTAGGACCACCCGGGAGGTCTCCCAAGACCACCTAGGAGGTCTCCCAGGACCACCCAGGAGGTCCAAACGAGAGGGAGGTCCAAGCGGAAGGGAGGTCCAAACGGAAGGGAGGGCCAAGCGGAAGGGAGGTCCAAACGAGATGGAGGTCTGGACGGAGGGGGAGGTCCAAATGAGGGGGAGGCCTGGACGGAGGGGGAGGTCCAAACGAGAGGGAGGTCTAAACCAAAAGGGAGGTCTAAACCGAGAGGGAGGTCCAATGAGAGGGAGGTCTGGACGGAGTGGAAGGTGGGTGCGAACAGAGGAAGGGATCTCAAACACTAGGGGACTCCAGCAAACTCTAAAGAAACTAAACTTTGGATTAGTTGAAGTTGGATTAATTCATATTATATCGCTGCAAATTTCCAAAATCTCATGGTTAAGCTTGAGCAATTCAACAAAACCAAATGGTTCTTTTTATTTTTGAAAACTCAAAAAGGCCTAGAAAATTAGGATGTTACATTGAACCCCTTTCGCCTGGCTGCAAGCGCGAAAACCAGGCCGCCGATGCCCCCACCGACCACCAGGATGCGCGCGTTGGGCTCATGGAGCCAGAAAGGCAAAGGCTGCTCCGCTTCCTTTGCGGCGCACGTGGGGAGGGAAGCGTGTGTAGGCGGAGTGTCCGGAAGGGGGATGGGGAGGCGGCGCCGTTGGTGGTCGATCTGCAGCAATGGAGGAGGGGGAGACGACAGATGCGGTGGATCGACGAGGGAGAAGGAGGAGGACGACAGGGAGGCGGCGCTGGTGGCGAGGGAGAAGGAGGAGGAGGAGAGGAGACCGGGGAGGAAGCACCGGTGGTGGTGGATCTGCAACAAACGAGGAGGAGGCAGTGGAGGAGGGGGGATGATGGGGTTGGGTGTGGTGGCGAGAGACAGTGGAGGTGGTGGATCGGCGAGGGAGAAAGAGGAGGACGACAGGGAGGTGGTGCTGGTGGCGAGGTAGAAGGAGGAGGAGGACCGAGAGGCGGCAGCGAGTAGGGTTCGAGTTGGGGGGGGGGTTTGGGGATCGAGTTGGGCTAGCACACCAAAATAAAGCGCGGGGTAGTGAAAAAAATTGATGCTATCTCTCCCGAGTGTAAACTAAATAAAGGGCACTCAGGATTCTATTTCACCCTGTTGATATCCCGTTTCTTGTCTACATCTACCGAGTATAATATAAAACACTCGGTAACGATTATTCTCTCGAGTGCTAGGTTTATGTCTCGAGTGTCCTATTAAACACTCGGGACCTTACCGAGTGTTTCCTTCTAGACACTCGGGAAATACACGGTTTCTAGTAGTGCATGTTGCTTGAAAGCTCGTTTACGCTGTTGGCAAGGACATGTAATTTTAGCATGCTCCGTACGTATGTAGAATAGTTTGATTCACAATGAATACCATATACTTGTTCTTATAGTTGGAATGGTAGAATTTTGAAGAAGGAAGTTCTATTCTGAAATTGTTGGTGCATTGCACATTAGACAACAGAAGTTCAATAGAGAGAAACAGAGACAATGGAAGCAAGTGTTTCAATCATCATCCTCAAATAAAAATGCGCCAATCTTCAAGCAATTGTGGCACCAATTTGTTGCTACGTACAGATTGGCCTCTCTTAACTCCTATTTTGATTTACAAGTCCAACAAAAAAATTCTTTTTGGTACCAGCTATGATTCGATAGAGGGCACACTCACTACAGGATATCCAATATTTCCCGACAGTGACTAATGAATGACCAATAGTTTGACAATACCCTTCGGCAACATTTTAATGGCCGACAGTTTTGTGAGTCGCCGACTGCTGCAACAAAAACTGTCTGCGAGTTCAAAAGTGCCCAATAGTTTTCCATTAAATCACCGACAGTATGGATGGATTCCGTTAGCTCTCCCTAACGGCGTTAAAGAAAGGAATAAGTCCATATTACACCCCTCTACTATCACGAGAGTCCAAAATACCCCCTAAACTCCAAAACCGTCTGGTTTGCACCCTCGAACTTTCAATACCAGATCACCCAACCCCCCCGACCTGATACCACCTGGTTTTGAGCTGACGTGGCATCCTAATCATCAAATGAAACAAAAAAAATCTTTATTAAACTCCAAACTACAAAGCGGTACAGCCGTCGTCCCCATTCCTTAGTTCCTCATGTCCTCACCTCATCCTTGTCAGTAGCCGAGGAGCCACCGCCGCCGCATCCTCCATCCAACTCCTCGTCAACCATCGTCACTGCTGGCTTCCTCCTCGTCATTCATCAAACATCGTGGCCCCTACCCCGACCTCTTCCTCGTCAAGCACTGCCACCCTTGGCCTCACCCTCCGTTGTCCTCGTCAAGCGCCACCACTTCAGCCTCCTCGTCAAGCGCCACCGCTCCGGCCTCCTCGTCAAGCGCTGCCGTTGCCCGACCTCCTCGTCATCAAGCACCACTAACCCCGGCCTCTTCCGGTACTGATGCTCCTCTCAAGTTAGAACTCCAGATCCAGTATATGAATGCCTAGGCGCAGCTGGAGAAGCAAGAGGAGCTGTCAGGCTTCTTCGCCGCATCGCCACCGCCGCCAGTGTCGCCGCCTCCTCTATTTTCCCCTCTCCTTATACCTCACTAGAGTCTCTCCGAACCGCCGCCACCACCATTCACCTCCGCCTCCGCTGCCTCCCTGCTCGCTGCTGGCGCCGCCTCTGTGCGCAAGCACCGTGGTGTCGCCTCCCACCTTCCCCACGATGTCGCGCCGACCGGGGGCACAACTGGGCACGACCGAGAGGGAGCAGGAGAGCAGGGCAACCGAATTGGGCGGCCATGGCGTGGGGTGGAGCGAGGGAGAGCTGAGCGGCGGCGCACCGGTGAGTTTTCATTGAACCCGCCGCATCACCCCGCACCGCCAACCCCCCCTCTACTCTTCCCCCACCTCCACCCTTCTTCTCCACCGCCAGGAAGCTCCACCGTCGCCACTCCTTCTCCTCCGCCCACGCCGCCGCCTGCCACCACGCCCACCCAGTGCTTCCCCGACCCCATCACGCCTCCCCACCCCGGCGCCTTGCGCACTTCTCCTCCTCCCGCGCCACCCCACCGCCGATGCCGCACAAGGCCTGAGTGCCCGCCGCTGCCCTTTTTGCCATGCGCCGCTGGCTCCCTTTTTTGCCTGGTCCTCCAATGATGTGGCTGCCACGTAAGACAAAACCAGTGATGTGGTTGCCACGTAAGCCAAAACCACCAATGAAACCAGCCGAGGGTGTAATTTGATTTGGTTTTGACAATTGAGGGGTGTAAAGTGAACGGTTTTGGAGTTCAGGGGGGTTTTTTGGACTCTCGCCAAAGTTCAGGGGTGTAATATGGACTTATTCCTTAAAGAAAATAACATCTAGTTGTTGTGCCCTCCCCCGTCATTTGTTCTGCTCGACAGAGGTCTCGTTGCTTCCAAAAAAACCTTGCTCTCCTAACCCTAACCCTAATAAGCCATCGTCGATCTCCTCCGCCACAGCCCACACTCCTCCACCATCCCTGGCCTCTGCTGTGGCAGCTTACATCACCGGTGACATCCCTGGCCTCACCCGCCGCAGTGTACCTCACCGGTGGCATCCCCTCCTGTCGCCACAGATCGCCTTTACCGCTGCACCACCGTGACACGCCCCCTTGTGACGGTGAGATCCCTAAATTGTGAGATTTGAGGTTGCGTAGCACCTCCTCCACACCATTCTCTACACAACATCCTCACTCGAACCTAAGACTACAGGAGCAACTTCTTCATAAATTGCTCAGGTAATTTGATCTAATCTGACGTGATGCACTACTACTAATAGCAGATACTTGCACAATTTCTCGATTTTGAGGTAATTTAGTTTTATTTTACACCAATTTTTGGAGTGTTTTGTTGGTAAATTTCGTGCAATTTCTCAATACGTGATTTGGTAAAGCCCCTATGATGTATTCCAGTTATCTGCAATTTGTTGCTTCCCGTATCTGCATTGGAGCTGATGAGCAATCTCAAGGCAGAATCTAGTGCCTATGCCTATGAAATCGGTGAAGGTCCTTGATGTGAAATTGAATCCTCATGTGAGTCATTAGATCACCTGTGTTCCTGCTGGCCTGTTAATCCACAGTGTCTTTCATGTGACGTAGTGGAAGAAATGGCTCTGAGTCCTAGAGAAGCAGACATCGTTAGAGACCGTCGATCTCGAGCTAGATCTTACCTACTAGGAGTACCTAGTGAGGATTCTTGAAGTGGTTGATTGCCAGATGCCAGATGCGAAGATGGGCGATTCGCTTTTGCAAGATTCTATGGAGCAACCAAACCAAAAGAGAAGCTACGTGGGTCCAAACACTTGGCTCTCATGAGGGTCTGAGCTCTACCTTCTTCCTTTATCATTGCCACCAGGTCCACAGGGGAGGCTGTCCTGTTATGGAATATTCTATTGTTGCGTTCCTTCCAGACTTCCCAGGTGATTAGGATGACGACCATGGCTGTAGCCTTCCTTCAGAGACCTCCAGTTCTATTTTATCTTTGTCCACCAATCTCTAATGTTCCAACTGACTGCCCAACGGGATGGCTTGAGCAATGCCTATCCCAGCCAATTGGCCATCATGGTCCATACTCTTCGCGAGTATCTATAAACGTAAAAGAGGTGCAGAGCCATGTCCGGTGCTTGTTTGTAGAGGGGACATGTGCTGGTTCAGCTAGCCCCTTGCTTGTAGCCTGTTCGAGGTCCAAAGAAGTTTTTGGGTGGCTAACCAGGCGAAGAACTTGTATTTTTGGGGTGCCTCGGTTTTCCAAATGACCTTTATATAGTTTGTTGTAATTGAGCCTAGGAATTACAGCGCATAGGCAAATTTTGCTGTGTATGTCCCCTCTGGTATTATTTTCCACATAATCTCATCTGGGACACTTGGGTTGAGGTTGATAAGCCTTATCTTCCTCCAGAGGTCTAGGAATTCCCGTATATGTTGAGGTGTTATCCCCCCCCCCCAGAATGTTGATGTCCTGGATCCATCGCCCATCCTGACGGGCCGCGCTCACTGTTAAGTTCTTCCTTCTGGATATTTGGAATATCTTCGGAGCCAGATCTCTGGGAGCCATGCCACCTAGCCATGGTTCGTTCTAGAAGTTAGTTTTCTTTCCGTCGCCCAAGGTGATTGTTGTGGCCGTTGCAAAGAGACCATTGTTATTAAGTCGGCAAGTCGACACTACTCTCCCAGTGACCGACTTGCCGACTAGTCGACTAGTCGCTGACTAGTTGACATGTACTGTTCATATGATAGGTAGTATGTACATATGTAGCAGCTAGCAAACTCCTTTGCCCGAGCTCCCACTCCTCTACCTGAGGCCCACTCCTCTACCCGAGCAAATATGTAGCCCCTCTGCCCGAGCTCCCCCAACACTAGTTGCCTGATCGCCTCCACTCCTCTGCCCGAGCTCCCCTTCTCCCCACCTCCCCCTCCCTCGGCCGCTCCCCCTCCCGATCTCCAGGCGGCGACCCGAGCTTGCCCTCGGCCCCCTCCCCCTCTCGGCCTCCACCTCCTCCCTTCTCCCTACCCCCCTCCGGGGAGGCGGAGGCCTCCCGCCTCACCACGGGAGGATAGGGTTGGGGGAGGAGGTGGAGGCCGGAGGAGAGGGGAGGCCTAGAGGAGGGGCGCACTGATCCCGAGCCGAGGCGGACGGTGGGCGAGGCAACAAGCCGGGTGGCGAGAGCTGCGGCCTTCACCTCCTCCCGCAAGTGAAGGGAGCTGTTGCTGTGGGCCTCTGACGAAGGGAGAAGGTGATGGCGACGCAGGCCGGTGGCACGGTGGGAGCTCCCTCCGAGGGTGGTGGCGACTGGACCTGGAATCACGCGTGAGCCCCCGACTGCCCTACCTCACTCCCTCTTGCCTCTTTGCCACTACCTTAGTGCCTCTAACAGCCGGGCCCATGTCCCAGTCGCCCGACTTGCCTCCGACTGGTCGACTAGTTGACCGGCAAGTCGACGACTAGTCTATCAGTCGCCCAACTTGCTGGCGCAAGTCGAGTCGGCACCTCTAGTCGGTTGTTCTCCAGCGACTTGTCAACTAGTCGACGACTAGTTGACGACTTGATAACAATGAAAGAGACATCGGTCGGCTCTATCACACAGGATGTCCATGCCCACCTAGGGTTTGTGGTCCTCCTTCCATTCTTGCCAGAGCCAACATAGTCTTAGGACTGTCGCAAACTTTTGGAGGTTCAGAACGCCGAGTCCACCTATTTGAGTTGGTCAGCAAACCTTGTCCTAGTGAACTTTGAATCCCCCCCGCGAGATTGTGTTGATTCCGGCCCATTGGAAGCGACGTCTAGTACGGTCAATGGCATGGAGGATGCCTTTTGGGGTTTTTAGGATTGTGATGTAGTAGGTCAGCATTGAGGTGAGCACTAATTTGACTAGGGTTGTCCGACCGGATGGTGTTAGGAGTCTGCCTTGCGATCCCGCCAATCTTGTCGCTACTTTATCAAGAAAGGGCTGGAAATGCACCTTCCGTAGTCTTTTGAAGTCAAGCGGCAGGCCTAGGTACTTGATGGGGAATGTTGATCTGATAGCCGGGAATTGAAGAAGGACCATGTCGAGGTCTGCGTTATCACAGCTTATAGGCACTACCATGATTTTTTGGAAGTTGGTCTGGAGCCTCGAGGCGTTTCAAAAATTCTGAAGTAATTGACACGTGGTTAAGACATCATGCTCTGAGGGGAGATAAAGATCGTCGCATCATCGGCATACAGGGATGTCCTAAGCGTGGCAAATTGGTCTCGTGGCCGCTCCAAATGTCCCGTCTTTGTTGCAATCGCTAGCGGCCACTAGAGGGGGCCGATCGCGAGAATGAAGAGGAACGGGGAAAGCAGGTCTCCCTGCCAGAGGCCCCTCCTGTGATTGATTCTATGCCAGGGACACTGTTAAGGAGCAATCTAGAGGACGCTGTTGAGAAATGGTTGGTATCCAGTTCGTCCATCTATTCAGAAGTCCTCTTTTTTGTAGCAGCTCTAGCAGGTAGTCCCATCGGACGATATCAAAGGCTTTTGCAATGTCTAGCTTGAGGAAGAGAGTCAGGGTTTTGGTTCTATGGAGTCTTCTTATTAAATTCCTCATGAACATAAAGTAATCTTGAATGCATCTCAATTTGATGAAAGCACTCTGAGTCGCGGAGACTAGGGTGTTCAGATGCGGCGCCAGGTGCAAAGCCAGAGTCTTGGAGATCCACTTTGCAATCCCATGGATGAGTCTTATCAGTATGTAGTCGGCCATGTTATCAGCTCCTTCCTTCTTTGGCAACAACACGATATTTTCCATGTTTAGGAGGTAGGTGTAGGTTTGTCGTGCGGAGGCTATGAAAGCCGTGGAACACTACAACGACATCGGCTTTTATGATGGCCCTGCATGATTTATAGAAATTGATAGTGAAGCCGTCCGGACTTGGGACTTTATCTCCCAGCATCAGCGCAAGAGCGTGTGTGATCTCCTGCTCCAAGAAAGGCCGCACGATATCTGGGAGGTCTTGCTCGGAGAGGTCTAGGGCTGCCCAGTTAGGGCCAAGGGTTCTGTTGGCTGGCGGAGACACGATGCCCTGAAAATGCTACTACAAGATGTCTCGTTTGTCTTCATGAGAGAAAGCCCAACCCCGCTCCTTTTGCAATCTTTGAATGTGATTCTTTCACTTCCTGGAATTAACCTTGAGGTGGGAAAACTTGGTTTTGGCGTCCCCCTCTCAGATTTGTGATACAAGAGTTTTGCCTTTTCCTTGAGTGTTCGAGTACGGTGAGCCCCATGAATCTTTTCTTCAGGCTGGCCCTGAGGTTTTGGTCCTGCGGCGAAAGCTCCCTATGCTCCTAGGCTATGTCTATCCTCAGTATCACTTCCAGGGCTTATGCATCTGGAGTTTTGCCGGGGGAACAGACTTGCTCCAGGTTCTGAGGGCCCTGGCTGTCTAGGCTAGCTTGTGATTGAGACAATGGAATGGCTCTATGTGCTCGTTGTTCACTTGCCAGGCCTTTAGGGCCACCTCCTTGAAACTTGGTACCTTTATCCAGAAGTTTTCAAAACAGAACGTTGTTGGTTTTCTGGGTCCACTGCTATTCGAAAGAAGGGGGTAGTGGTCAGATAGCAAAGTGGATAGCACGTGTAGGACGTGATTCTTGAAGTGAATGTCCCAGACCTCGTTATAGAAAAACCTGTCTAGCTTGACCAGCATTGGGTTTTGGCACTCATTGCTCCATGTGAACTTCCTATTTTGGAGATGTATCTCCTTAAGTTCGTAGTCGTTGAGGGTGTTGCAGAATTGGGCCAGCCGGTGACGGTTGATGTTGCAATTACTTTTATCACAAGCCTGGTAGATGAGGTTGAAGTCCCCTAGGACTAACCACTTGTGGTCTGGGGGTGGTTTGAGGGACCGAAGTTCTTCAGGAGCAGGACAAACTATTTGTTTCAAGGAGGATGGCCTCGACGACGATGGCATTGTCGTTCCACAGGAGTAGGACCCCCCTCCCAAAGTGTCTGCCGCCGGCTTTTGTGCGAATCTACTGAGTCTTTGGCCTCTGATGTAGAAGGTCATTGCTTGGTCAACATTCTAGAGCTTGGTTTCTTGTAGACAAGCAAGGTGGCACGCTATGGAGGTCCGGGTCTCATGCACCGTTGTTTTTCTGGCAGGCGAGTTTAGGCCTCTCACGTTCCAACAGATGACGTTGAAGTTTGGTGCCGTCATGTGGTGGTGAGTCTACCATAGCCCTGGCTGTCGCCCTCTCGGTGGCTCGAGATTGCTTGGGCGCCAAGCATCCCCCATACTGGTTTCAACCAGCTAGGCCACACAAGGCTGCACGGGGTGGCAAGCCGTTGTCGCTGTCGAACCGAAGTAGCCCGGGAGGCCACCGCATGGAACATTGCGTTGGGCACGGTGGGCTTCGGGCCAGGTCGCCTTGGCTCGAGATTGATCTCGGTGGGCATGATGGCCTTTGGGCTGGTTCTACTTGACTTGGCTACCGTGGTCTTGGTGGCCAGCGCAGGGAGTGGACTGAGTGTTAAATTCAGTCCAGAAGGAGAAGGGCGCTCGATCGACGTGAGGAGTTGAAGAAACCAAGCCGCATGAAAAGATAGCAGTACACAACCGTAGCATATTCCATAGACACAGAGTACTAAAACAGGGGTAGAAAAGATGGACGATAGAGACGACGATGGAGCAAAAATGGAAAGGTGATAGTTGTTCGTGAGCATGGAGGTGGTGTTCGTCATCGTCATGGTCGCTGGGTCCTATCCCTCCTAGGCCACCGTGAGGACGGCTGACGCCCCTGCCGGAGGCGTGGGCAACATCGGGGCTATTGACGTTATCGAGGGTCTCGAGCCATCAGGATTTTCTAGGTCACACCCACCTTGGCCGCCTAGCTTGATGAGGGCATTGTCCGCTTCTGCTGTGAGATGGCAGTCCAGTTTGAAGAGGCGTGATAGCACCGCAATGACCTCTTGGGGCAGGGGTCCTTCATAAAGAGCGAGGTAGTCTTTGAGGGCCTCGTCAGTGAGGAATTTCCCTTGAGGCAGTACTCCCAACTTGTGTGCAAGTGTCTGTTGCGCCCTATGAAGCATTGTGCCCGATTTCCTTTTGAGCACCAAGCGTGAGCTGTGGTGGACGTTTGTGAGGTTAAAATGGTGAGCTGTGCGTTTGTTCTTCGCCGGTGCTAGAGAGGGCGTCGTAAGGATTGGCGCCTGTTGGGTGGAGAAGAGCAAGCACTTAAGGTATTGCCTGCTACTTTCGGCCCACCTTTGAAGTTCCCCACCAAGGTCAACTGCCTTGATGGGATTTGCTTGTGCTTCATTGTCAATGTTGGCAAGCATATGTGCTTCGTGGGGGCTCTCAGTTGGTGTAGAGTCTCATGCGGCCTGTGTCGTCGTTGTATTCTCTGAAGGCACCGAGTAGGCTATGTCTTTTGTGTCACCTACAGCACTTGCGGTCATCATGGGGGGTGGCTCCATGGCGTCTGTTGGATGAGGCGGCCCACTCAACGGCGTTGGAGAGGACACTGGCCCAGTTGGTTCTGCTGTAGTGGAGGTGGCATGCCGTGGTGAGGCAAGACCTAGTCGGCCCGTCGCCGCCCCAGTGGCGCGAATGTACTCCTCTGCCTTACGTAGCCACTCGGTCTGAATTTCATCGAAGGTTCGAGGGAGTGTTGGCATCGGGTGGATCATCTCGGCCGCTTTGGTGTCGAATACCTCATGGAGGGCCTCTCTAGATAGTTGGCATACGAGGAGAAGAGTTCCTGTAGAGTGGCGTTAGCCCGGGTCTTGAGGTCTTCTGGCGTGGGAACGGGGGAGGGGGGAGGGGGGGAAGCACTCTGGGCCGACCGGGAAAGTCCCGGACGCACGCTCCCTACCTGCTGAGGCCACACGTCGGTGGCCGCCAGTTCTGTGGTTACTGTTGGTGTGGCGGCGCCGAGGTAAGGCACATCTTGTCGGCTTCGGAGTTGTGTCGCCTGTAGCCATGACAACTATCGCGGTTGTGGCGTCCGCTGTCGCCATTGTCGTCTTCGTCATCCTGGTGCCTGGGAGGCACATGGCGGATGGTCGTCGTTGTACTACCGGCGTTAGGGTTGGCATCCCGCTAGGTTGTCGTCGCCATCCTCCTTGCTTCGCCCCCCTTGTTGAGGCTGTGGAACGTGGCTTGGGCCCACCTTGGACTCCGACGTGCCGTTGACGGCTCCCAGATTCCAAGGGAGGCTCATAGTGATTGGCTCATAGCGGTCTGTGTCCAACATAGTGATGAAGTCATCTAGGAGCATCGAGGAGTGGTCTTCGATGTAGTCCAGGTGGACTAGAACCCGATATGTAAGGTCGCGCTTCCATTTGTCCGGAAGGCATGAGCTCCCCCTGGCCAAGGGAGGTTTGAGTGTCGTTGCTGCGGTTGGTAAAGGTGATCCACGCCACGTTGGCTATGGTGCTAGGGTTGGCCGTCCATGCCCAAAGGTTGAGCGTTCTGGTGTCTTCCTTGGTTGCCGACGTCGCTTCAAGGGATTGAAGTGAGCATTTGCGCTCGACGATGTCTGGCTGCCATGCATGAACATGCAGCCCCTGTTGAGGCACACCCAGAAGAACATGGCCGCCTCAAAGGCGTGCCTCACGGAGCGCTAGGGCCAGACGTGGATTCCCAGTCCTTCATGGTGGAAGTGGAACATTCGAGCGTCGTGGACTCTGTCTCGGATATACTTGTGGTGGACATTGAGAAGGAACTCCTCCGGGTGGTGGAGGGAGACTGCCACCTCGGAGCGGCGCAGCCCGAAGCTGTGCTGGAGGGCTTCGGCCAACGTCTTGTCGTCAGCGTCTTCCCTTCCCTCGAGGATCCAAGCCACCAGCGCAGTGGCCTCCCAGTCATCGCGGTGCCTATACAGTTGGGCGTAGTTGTTGATGACGCAGTAGTCTTCTTCCGGACACATGTACAGGGCTCTGAGGAAGGCCATGGTCTGTGGGCAGGCGATGGCAGGGGGAGCTGGCTTTGGTGGAGTTTGTGTCGAGGACGAAGAGATGGGGCGGGTGGGTGCTATCGAGGTGCTCGGCTCGGTCTCTAGCGGCAGGAGCTTGCGCGGTGGTCACTGCGTAGGCAACGGAGGCACTTGATAGGATCACGATAGCTTGCCGCGTTGTGGTCTGGAGCTAAACAGTGGAAGCAATTTCATCTAGCAATGAGGAAGAGATGACGTTGAGCGTGGGTGGGCTTCTTGAAGGCTTGTCGCTGGTGAGGTGTGCTTCGTCTTGAAGGCACGGCATGACGCCCGTCGTGACGCCACCGGTAAGGCTTTTTAACTAGCTGCCAACCATTTGCCTCTCTGGGGAACGCGGCTTTCTTTGATGGAGTTAAAGCCGGGAGAGGAGCTCTAGACGCGGCCATCACCGAGCTCTCGGCGACGTGCCGATGGGACAATCAGGAGGACGTGCACCGATTTAAAAGAGTAGGCTGCGGGTCGGGGGAAGAAAAAAGCACCCTTTCCTTTTTGCAGGTGGGCGTCGGTGTGGCACGTCGCATCGTCGGGGGCGTTGAGGCGGCCTCGGGGCGCGAGCCCCTGTAGCGGAGCCTGCTATGCGTTGCGCTGGAGAATGCATGTCAGAGGGGCATGAGGCGGCGACTTGAAGGCCGGTGGTTGGGGGGCGTTCGGACGTTGTAGGCAGTTGGGGGCCATAACTTCCCTTCGGGCTGAGGGTCGTGGGTGTCACATCTCAAATTTGAAATTTAGAATCTTTTTTTGTTCACAGCACTAGTTCGTGGATCAGTAGCTAGTACCCACAGTTACATCATTAGATATCAAACACATATGATAAAAATATAAAGCTATTGTATAATAATAAACAAAGCGTAAATATACCTTATGGCGTTTGTCTTGCAGAATGGCCGGACAGGCCAAATACCTTTCAAAGAATTAGCAGCGGAAGCAGAATAAAGTATACCATGTAGAACCCCCCACGATATACCCACAAACAATCAACTGGGGCCCGTGACCTAGTTCTTGGCATTCTTGATCTTCAGTCTTGACCAATACTCATAATTGTCCATGTAGCCTTCTTTTATACTTATTGACTAAAAGAATATAAAGACTGCGCATAAGTATACAACCATACTCGCGAGCCAACACACAGAATGCAATTATTATATATGCAAGGCTAATCAAAGGGAGGTTATGGTTCTTTTATTTGCACAAAGCCGAGTTTGAATTAGAATAGTCAGTAAGCAATTCTTAAGACCTAGTATTTTAATTAACACAAGTTTGTCATAAACTGAGTTTTGTTGTAAGATACTAGTGGAGGCTTCAACCTCTTGTACCATTGAGTGGCTCCATCCACCTAATGCTCAGGTCACATCCCGTACTTATCACTGGTTCTCAACCAAGTCATCTGAACTCTGTGGGCTTCAACCAAACTTTTTATTCCACCCAGAAATTGTTCTATAAAATGAAAGCTACTTCAAGCAAGTTCTCAACACTGCTCATGACCGTGAGCACAGCTATCTAGATAGTTTTCTCACTCTGCAGAGTTTGTGCACTTTACCCACAAGAGACAATCAACGCATAATGTCCCTGACATACTTCCATAGGTGTGCGACTAAGTTGATTATCACAAGGCCTTTATAATGTCCCACCTCAACGCAACCTCACACCGCTAGATATTACCTCCTTGGGCCACACCCCTGGGAGGTCTCCCATTTGCGCCATGTAGTTCCCGTGGCTTCATTACCCTCTGTCCACACCACACACCCACCAATGGCAAAGCCATGCCGAGGCGAACAAATTAGTTAGCCAGGTCGTACCCATTATAGACTTGTGATTGCACTGTTTTACACGAGAGGTCATCACAAGATCCGGGTCCTTAATTGACTCGAGCGGTACATCCACATACATACTCTGTCGTGCCCCCATCACCAGCCACTCTTTCCAGCCACCCAAGTCTAAATCTGTTTTGGGTTTTTACTTTTGTTTAGAAAGACTTTTCTAGTCCAACATACCAGCCAGGCTACAACCTCGACTGCCCAATCTCATTTTCAAATGTTTTAATGATGTCAGGGCAAATCATTGCCCACATGTCAATGTATCTAAGTAAGGCTAAGCATGACACTTAGATACATACTTATTAACTAGTATGTAAACCATTAGTTTTAGGGTGACAAATGATAGTGTCCAAGTTTAAGGATAGGAAGGTTTTATTCAATCATCATTAAGGTATTAACTATCTGCTAAAGTAACACACAGGTATAAAACATAGCAATGCAGCTTCGTAATTGAATCAATATAATTTGCATAATCTTAGGAGCAAAATGATCAAAGTGTTGACTTGCCTTGCTCAATGTTCTGATAATCATCTTGCTCAATATTCTGATAATCATCTTGCTCGATGTTCTTATAATTTTGTTCATGTTCTATCCCAGACTGTTGTTCCATCATAGTTTCAGATTCTATCTACGCAGAACACGATTAAACCCGAGAACATCTGAAAGCAATAAAATAAAATCCCATAAATCCAAACATATTCAAACCAAATGAAACACTTCAAATGAAAGCAAACATAGTTAATAGCACCTTGAAAAAATAAAACATTCCTAATGAAACTAAACCTACTTAGTGGAGTTGATGAAGGAAATACTTTAGATGAAGTATATCTAAAGAAAGTTGATGAAGGAAATACTTAAGATCAAAGTGGATAAATCCATACTCTACTCGTTTGGTCTAGTAGTAGGGTTTTGGTTGACAGCCAGACTTAGGTTTAGGTAACCGTTTGATCCGAAGTGAGGGCGAGAGAGATCGGGCTCTTGGGAAGTCCGTTGGTGCAAGGAGTTAGGATTCCAACAGGAGGGAGAGAATATTCATAGGAATATTCCTCATCGGTGACCGAGGTAGGAGAGATCGCCCAACTAGATAGTATCCTTTGATCCACTTTCGGATCATGAATTGTACTTTTACCGGGAGCGGATAGCGATGGATGATAGTTAGATCCTAGGTGATGTTGTTTGGTGGATGGACTTCTATCATCCACTTGGGAACATACCATCGCTGCTCATGTGGCGCCTAGCTGCTCTAATGATTCCTTTAGTTATTACTTCCTATTCACCGAGGAAACCAAGTTCACCAGCCGCAAGAATAACTCAGCAGTTGGGAAAACAATAATTGCTTTAAGGGACAAATTAAACCAATGGAAACACATCAACTACTTTGTAAGTACTAACCCAAGAAAATTCATCAACCAACAGCGAGTAATCAGAATAACCAAATGTAAACTCAAAGAAAACATCAACCTTTCTCAAAGAAACCATCCCCAACATTTGTAACTAAGTTACCCAGGGTAAACAATTCTCTTTCCCCTTACCACAAACGGTGGTACAACATGGCCATGCCCATGGCCTCAACCCATCTCTACCTCTCGACATCGTCTAACATCACACATAACAATCTTGTAATCAAATCATAAGCAGTCATAATCAATTCTCATCAGCAATCATCAATGTGACATATTAGAAATGTAATGCAATGCTTTGCCCATTCCCATTCTACTGTGCACCAGTTTGTCAAATTTTATGTTGATTAGCCATTAGCAATTTTTAATTAATCTATTCACTACGAACCTAAAGTGCGCTCGATACCAATCAGAACACCCGACCTTAACTCAGGAGACCCCGGGGTATTTAGCTTGTAATGCTTAGTTATCATTAACCCTAGCATCGCAAACAAAATATCTCGTGCCTCGGGAAAATATGTACATCCCAGAAGTGCTGTACATACACCCTTTTACAAAATCATGCATCAATTCCATACAAACATAGAACCAAGCACGAACTTTACAAAAGACATACATAATAGAGATTTATTACAAAAGAGGCCGACCGGCCAAATACGACTAAAGAGCTAAACAACTAAAGAGATAAATAACAGCGGAAGCAAAAAGCCATAAGATGGCCATAAATAAAAGAGCCAATTAGTGTGCCTTTAACCCACAAGGCAACCAACCGGACCACCAACCTAGTCGTCGAACCCATGAAGACATCTCACAAAAGTGCATCCTTGGGGATCCACTTCTTCCTCTGCAACAATTATAGTTAAGCAAAGCAAATGAGTACAAAATGTACTACAAAGGCCGGCGTGTAGTATAACGAACTATAGCTTAACTACATGCAAGCTTTATTTAAGTGGATGAGGCTTTGGACTTATTTTAGCATAAAGCAAGTTTTCCTTTGCAATAATGTAATAGATTTAAAGCAATTTGACAAAGCATTTTTGAATGTTGAAACAACAACGATACAATAATAATAATAGCAGTAAAGACAACCTGGAAGTGACTAACCCAATAGTCACCACAACAATAGTATGAACATCCATTCATACCAACCCATCAAGTTTTAATTAAATGTTGTAGTCTAGTTCTCACGGGGCGTTTCGAGCATGTCCATAACCTAGGGCGAGGCTATTGAATAGTTTTAACCTGCGCAGGGTGTACCAATGTACCCACACGCCGATCGCCTTTTAGCCACATGATTTAGCACACTTCCTTTGGTATGCTTAAGCACGGCTAAGTCCTCTGAGACATTTCCAATGGGCGATGCTAATTAAGAGCCGCAACCCACGGGGATAAGGACACATTAGACAGCCTAACCAGTCTGCTAATGCTCCCCTCCCACACCACACACACACACATTTTCTTGTAAAACATACCAACCGACCGACTCATAATTAACACCCCCAAAGTACTTAGTCAAGAGGGTCCCATATGTCCCTCGTGTGGTTAGCATAATAATGCTCGAACGGTGGCGCAAGTAACTTTCGGTCCTTAATGACCCGGCACCATTCGATCACACCAAAAGATCACACCAACATTCCATTGTGCCCAAGTCAAACAGTTTTGTTTTCATTTTATTTCTTTACAAAGTAACAAAGCACAAGTCTTTGGACATAATGGAATAATGATAAAGTTTTTGTGTGATCAAGGTCATCGACATCGTCGACAACCGCCCATTTCTCTTGGTAGCTAAGCATTCTAAGCATGACACATAAAGACAAAAAAAAGAGCATAATTAAATCACCGGGCTCTAATTCACCAGCGATATTAGTAACTTATGGTTTGTGGCAGGGGTAACAATTTAGAACAACAATGCAATAGGAATAGCTACCTCTAAGCGATAAATTACTTTGACACAAAAGCATGCATACATACAAGTTAAACAAAATATTAGACTTTGAAAGTAATGGGATTAAGCGGGATATGATCAAACTGCTTGCCTTGTTGGAGTTAACCAATTTGCTGCAGAGTATCGCTCATGGGATTAACACACTCGTCGAAACCTAATCAAAAAGGCGAAAAGAACCGATAAGAACGAGGAAAACCAAAAGACAGCACAACAAACTAACTCCAAATGCTCTGAAATTTATACAGCAGCAAGAGGATGATTTTAGAGAATTTAGCAATAAGAACCAATTGATTTGGATTCTTAATGCAAAAGATATGAAACAAAACAATTCTGCTCAAATTTCTAAAATCAAAAGCTGCTACTATTCACTATTTAATTATTTGGCAACATTTTCTAGAAGGGTGGTGCAACTGAGATTTTACAGTAAAACAAGCACCTCATGAGATGAATAACACAATTGAGTTCACCTCATTTGGAGCTACTATGCATTTTTTATAATTTTCCAAAAACAAGAACTTGAACAAAATTAAAATGCACAAGAAAGCTTTTTGAAAACAGGACATGCCTAAATCCTATTCTAACATTTAGAGAACTAACAGAGAAGCCAACAAAGTTGGATTCACTCAAAAATAACCTCTGAAAGCAAGTACTTATGCAATTTACAAGTTAAATGATTTTTTAATGAAACATTTAAAGTTAGTTTTGAATTTTATTTATAAAACAATTTTCTGGAGCTGAACTCTCATAACCATTTTTAGATTAGAGCCTGGCCCAAACCAGAGCTACAACAATTTGAATCACCTAATTTGGATTTAAAACGAATTAGTTATGCATTTTCAAAGTTATTACTGTTTGGTTTACAAATAAGTGCCCACCGAATTTCTAAACTCCAAAAGCAGAGGGGAGGGCGTGAACCATTGATCTAAAATCAAACGGCCCAAGACCTCCCAGTGAAACAGCGCCTGCGTCCGCTGTGAATAGAGGTCGTGGCCGTTGATCTTGGATCCAACGGCTATGACCTCAAGATCTCGCGCCTTCATATTCTTGGACCTCATCTTGCGCATCGAGAGAGGAGGTCGTGGCCGTTGATCTGCGAGATGGGCGCCCACGACCACGCACCTCACGCCGCAGCGTCTTGTGAAGGCGAAGTTAATCTGCGGGACAACGAGGAGGTCGGCGCACTAAAGACAGCAATAATTGCTCCAATGATTGAGCATTCTTGAGCCAATCTATGTCCTAAACCGACAATGGCACGGTCGGGACGTCCGACAAAATTTGAGGGCGTCCCACGACTATCGCCCGCGATTTGAACGCAGCGCGCCTGCACCGAGGGCACCGTCGGGACCGCAATAGCCAGCGCACCTAATGGACCTACTCTCAGCGGCGGCTAGGCGCCGATGAGCCGGAGAGGAGCAAGGTGACCACACGGTCAAAAGGCAAGAAGTAAAAGGAGCTCCGCAGTAGCCATTCAAGCGGGTGCCCAAGAAAAGCTCCGTAACAACATTCATGCTGGTGCCCAGCGCTAGAGGACTATCAGGAAGTACCTGGAGGTCCTGAAGAAGCTGAGGAGGTTGGAGAGGAAGAGGACAGGCGCTGGTGAAGACGATAAGCTCCATGGCCAAGATCCAAACTCGAAATTAAACTGCCCCTGTGGAGGCAAGATAAACTCAAGTTAGAGGGGAGCACTTTGGGTGATGATGCGCTCAAAATGGAACCCGGAGAGGGAGAGGAAGCCAGCGAGTATCGCCACCGAGGAGCTCCAAGTCGCTTCAATGGCGGCCAAGGAGGTCAAAGTGGTTTGAGCTCCTCGAGGCAAGAGTAAAATGGTGAGGTGTGGAAAAGAAACCAATGAAGGCAAAGGGGAGCTTCTATACCCCGGGACATGGAGGTCGTGAGCCAAGGGTTAAGCTCATGGTGAGCGTAGCCCATGGCGCGGTCCATGGCTTGGACAAGACAATGGAGTTGATGGGGGCGGTCGGGCGGACCTAGGGCATGGCCTAGGGCGGAAAGGCACCGACACGCAATAAATGCGCAGACCTGAGCCGTTGGACAAGACATGCCATGACCTCCTCCTCGCCATGGCGCGTCTTGCGCTAGAGCTAGGAGAAAAGAACAGGCATGCCTCCCAACCGTTGGATGAGAAACGCTAGGAAGTTCGCAGCCCTCCGATATGATTTTGAAACGGTAAGTTTTAAAAGACTGGGAGGAGGTCCTAGCCATGCGATCTCCATCGCACGGCTGCGAACAGATCAAGGAGGTCATGCGTGGTAAGGGGTTAGGAGGTCCTAGCCTTTGGATCTACACCCAAGGGCTCAGACCTGATGGGGAGGACTTATTCACAGCGCGCGCTACGACACACAACATGTGGGAGGTCCAGGCCATTGGATCTTAATCCAACGGCGCAGATCAAGTGAGGGAGGTCATGGCCAAAGCGCACAATAGAAAAGGACGTCATGGCGGTTAGATTAAAATCTAACGGCTACAAGATGATAAAGGAGGTCGTGGCGGTTGGATTTTAATCCAGCAGGCACACTTTAGGCTTGAGAGGTCTTGGCCCTGGGCAAGACACCGGAGCAGGATGGGAGGTCCAGCCGCGAGATTTTCATCGGCGATGAGGTGATGGGGAGGTTGTGGCGTTGGATCTGATCCAGCGATTCGACCTCGACTAGTTGAGAGGTTTGATGCGCTAAGCGAGGGAGGTCGTGGGCCTTGGATTTTAATCAGCGGCGCACAACAATTGAAGCGGGGAGGTCTTATACGCTAGATATCAAGGGAGGTCTGGCTGCGATGATTTGCGGCGAGGTCGTGGCCTTTGGATCTGAATCAACGGCTCACGACCTCAACAAGGTGGAAGGAGGTGCGAGTGGTGTGATAGCGAGTGGAGGTCATGGCCATGGATCTTTGATCCAGCGGCTATGACCTCGATGAGGTGAGGAGGTCCTGCGGTGTTGACGCGGAGGAGGTCTGTGCACAAGACAAACAGAGGAGGTCGATGAGTTGGTTGAGAGGAGGAGGTCGTGGTCAGTTAGATATGAATCCAGCGGCTCGACCTCATCAAGGTGGAAAGGAGGTCGGATGGGGCTCTTGTTGGCCGGGAGGAGGTCGTGATGTTGGATCTTGATCCAGCGGTTGCGACCTCAAGTGGGTGGAAGGAGGCTGATGGGGTGAAATTTGGACCGACCTTGGAAAGTGGCTCGGCCCAAGGAGCAGTGTAAAGTTTTGAATTAAATTTTAACAACTGAGACTTTAGGGATTCATTTGAGATAGCAATTCAACTCCAAAATTTATAAAATTTTAACTGGAGCTTGCTGACATTATGATTAACCTTACATAAAATTTCCAGAGGTTTTTATGCACTGCATTTTTCTCAGGAAATTCATTAAGGCTGCTCAAGGAATTGTTTTACCTCCAAAATTATCAAACAAGTTTTTATAACTTATGATATTTTTCAGAGAGACCCCACATCAATTCTAGGACCAAGGAAAATTATTTCCAAAAGTTTGGCACAAGATTTGTGACAAGTGGAACATGAGTTTGACTTTTGGTCAACAAGAGCCTAGTGTTTTTGGATAACACAACTCTTGGACAAGAATTTAAGGTGAGTTCAAGAATTTCAAGATGTGAGAAAAAGTTTTAATTTCTACACATTTAATCACATTTGAAACAAACACCTGATTAGGTATTTGGGATGTTACACTAACCTGAGCCTGGAATGTTACTAAAACAACAAGGTAACAATTTAAATTCTAAGATATTACACTAAATTTCGGCAGAACCTTATTTGTATAGTTAACCATACAAGAGGTTCCAACAATTATCAACAACGTAATCAATTATTTCAAACATCCAACTTAAATCCTAACCATAGAAACTTCCATGCAACACTAGTCAATTCTATTACAAAGCAATAGGTGCATAAAGACATAACCAATAAGAATCATCTTAGCAGTTTGCTCAATTATAAAATCATTATTCCAAAATTTATCATTCATGAGGTTGCTCGTGGTAGAGTGCATCTGTAACACCCCAGCTCAACATTGAGCCTGGAATGCTACTAAAATTAAATTAAACAAAACTAAACTAAGACCAATTACCAATTTTCGGCAGAACCTCCTTTGTATAATTAACTATACCGAGGTTCCAACAATTAATCATAGCAATTAACACTAAACTCAATATTCAAGTTCATTCGGGCATGCAAGATAATCTAATAAACATAAACAAAACTTGCTATTCTCCTTATTACAATTAATCTGAAACTTAAAACCATCCATAAGTGATTCACAAGCGGTTTACTTATTATTGGAATAAAATCTAAATGGCGATCGCCTTAAGGATGAGTGGTAGTGAGTGCATCCAAACATCTACTCCCTCTCATGCATGCCGTTCTTTCGATTGTACCTAAAACATATCAAAGCAAGAGTGAGCCCAAAGACTCAAAGAAGTATCAACAAGGCTAAAGCTAAAATCACAGTCATAGCATCAATATTCCAAATTAAACATTACACTAAACATAGCCTTCATGCTTATGTAATGCGACCATGCAATGCACCTTTTAAACTTTTTCTCTTTTAGCATTTTACGCAGTGTAATGCGAGGTATACAACCGTCGATGTATACCCTTGCCTATGCACTCGCACGAGGGACCAAGAGCCTATACTCCACAAGTATAGGGACCTTTGCCCATCATCATCATGATGGAGACCTCTTTACTCATTGCCCACATTCTCACGAATGTAGGGACCTCAAGCCCATCATTTACATAACGGGGACCTCAACTATTCATACTTGGTCACCACGTGACCAAGACTCAATCATGCTTACTACATGCATATGTACAATGACATCATCTTCCAAACATATGAATTCAACGTGTACATAATAACATGTAAGCATTAACAACATACACAGGAAGCTTTAACCATAACTTGCATTTGCCAAGATATATTGTAATTTATCACATTAACATCCATGCAAGGCTATTACGAACAAGACACAATCAATCTCAGCAAACAATCATAATTATTCTACAACCCAATACTTGCCTCAATTGTGCGAGAACGGTGGACCGAAGAGGGCGCCCACAGGATCACGCTCCCACCTGAACATAATGATAACCCAAACTAAGACAAGCATACTGGACCAAAAGCAAAAATAAGAACGCAATTGAACTCGTTAAACTCCCAAGCGTTTCCAATCTTCCAATTTCTACAGATCGATTTGGTGTTCACTGCGGACAGTCAATTTCTAAAATACATAACTTTCTGCTTAGGAGTCCAAATAATATGTTCTAATACTTTATGGAAAGATAATTAAATTACCTAAATAAACTTAGTTGGGGAGCCCTTCTGATTCTGCCATCTACTGCTCCTACCAAGCCAATCTACAGAACATCAATTATCACATCGGGTTCTCTAGACAGTACGCTAAAATTATCATAACTTTTTCTACGAAAGTCCAATTCCTACGTTATTTAGCTTTATGGAAAGGTGAGGAAATTACCCATATTTTTAATTATAACAAGATCCTCTGATTTTGTCTTTAACTAATAGATTAACTCAGATTTCTATAGACTGTTAGGATGTTGACAGGTTAACAGGACAACGGCACTAAACAATTCATAACTTTCTAATCGTTAATCAGATCTGGGCGTTCTTGGCGGACACGGAAAGCTAACAACATAGCCCAACTATTTCTAAGAGGTTGGATCCCTAGATTCTGCCTCTACAGACATGAAAACCGTCGTCCAAACTATTGGACAGAACGCGATCTATTAAACCGACGCAATTCAATCTATCAAACGACATCAAACGCATCTACTACACATTAACCAGCAAAGAACACACGACGTTACCCTTGTAGAATCACAGAAAGTTGAAGATCTTGCCCCGCGAAGTTGATCTCCTTCCCTCGCCTTGCTCCTTCCTCCAATGGCTGGCAACGGGGAGCACCAAGGCCGGCAGCGGGGAGCACCAAGGCCGGCAGCAGGGAGCACCAAGGGGGGAACGGGTGGCGCAATGGGGGAAGGGAACCAGGAGGTGAGGCGGACAGGGCTTGGGGGTGGTGACCAAAGGGAAAGGGGGAGGGGGAAAAGAGGGAGGGAGGGGGGTATAGGGGCGGCTAGGGTTTGGGTGGGGGAGTGGCGCCCCCTCCCTTGGCCGGCCAGGCCCAGGTTGTCGTGAAAAAGCATAAAACCCCCTCTCTTTTCTTGTTTTGATGATTTTCTGAATTAAACTTTCCCCCGATTAATTAATCTCTACCGATTAAATTAATTTATCCCGATTATTTGCCTCTCACACTTTCGGAGTATTACAGCATCAATTCTTAATACTAGCCCTTCCCATGCATGACGTCCGTGTTTTAGGTACCTAGAAGATAAACAAACAATAAGTCCATGACTCAACAAAGTACAAATAAGTCAGTATTCCAACATTCATCTTTAACACAATCTCTCAATCACAATACTTCATATCAAAACAGCTCATATGCTTATGCAATACAAATGCCACAAATGCACCTTTTCTTTTCTCTTGCATTTACTGGTAATGCAGAGTATGCATTTGTTGATGCATACCCATGCATGTGCCTTCTAGCACAGGGACCATAAGCCCACACTCCACGAGTGTGGGGACCTCAAGCCCGTCTAATACATGATGGGGACCTCAAAATCAATACTTGGCCACCACGTGGCCAAGTCTCAAGGATAATAACATGATGCATATGAGTCTATTCATTTATTCAACATAAGAATGTAACGACCAGCAGCGACATTCATGAGTAAAGAACATAATCATAATACAAGCATTCATGAGCATTCACTTCAATTTTTCTACCCACTAATTGCACTTGCCTCAACCGTGTGAAGCTTGATGACGCGAAGAGGGCGCTGCCCCCGGAATCAAACCACCACTTGAGCATTTTTAACAACAACACTAAGAGGATATTTCTGAACATGGCATTGTTAAAAAAAAGTATACGATGCGCAACCCAAAACACCAACTCCCATGAACATCGATCTGTCCCAAAATAGAACAGTCTTCTTCTAAAAATCAGAACTTTTTGTCTATTTACCCAAAAATGGTGTTCTTTGATTCTCTGGAAAGCTTACTAAATTACCCACATAAAACTAGTTAATGAGATTCCCAGATTCTGTCATTATTTATCTCCACTAAACAGATTACTAAAACTGCTAAACCCTGGCAGAGGTTCTGGACAGCAGAACTAAAACATACATAACTTTAAGTACAATCATCAAAAAATTACATTCTCTAGCTTTCTGGAAACCTTAGTAAACAAACTACAACTCTCGTGTTGGTGAAATCCTCTAAATAATTCGTTAGCTAATTTCTAATAACCAGTTAATACCAACTGCCAGAATTCTGACAAAGCCTCTGAACAACGACGTTGTAAAAACCATAACTTACGATCTGTTCATCCAAATGACTTGATCCAAGATCCTACGAAAATCTAAAGACGCTACCCACAATTCTCTAGGAGATGGCCAGACCGAAATTCACAGCTAACCACCCTAAAACTACCGAGCATTACAGACTTCCAGAAATCAATCTAATAATCGATATGGCCAAATCGCAAAACTGCAAGACTAATTGAACGGAATTGAGGGTTACCCTTGGATAATGCGCTGAAGGTTGTAAGATTAACCACGGGATCCCCTTTCCTCCTTCCTTCTTCCCCTTCCTCTCCCTCTCTTCCTTGGCTGGCAGCACCCAAGGAGGTTCCTCCCTCCCTTCTTCTTCTTGGCCGACAGCACCCAAAGGAGGCGGCACAAGGAGGTGGGGGTGGTACTGTAGCATGGTGACACTGTAGCAGGTGGCGGTGCTACTGTAGTAGTGCGTGCTACAGTGCCATGCTAGGGTTTCCCCTCCCCTCCTTCTTTTGTTGGTGGCTGGCCCACCTCTTGGGTATGGGCCAAAGGCCCATAACTATTTTCCTCATTTTCCTCCTAATTTCAGATTATTAATCATTTTCTAATTCATTAAATACTTATTTAATAAAATAGGATATTACAGATTCATCACAACCTCACCATCAGCACCACTTCCTCTAGCTGTGCCAAGCCTCAATTTATCCAATGCTTTGCCGTAGAGCTCCGCCACTAGTGACGCCTCCATTTTCATGTCGTTCGCCATCGTCGTCGCTGCTGTAGTGCTTCACCGGCCAAACCACCACCACCAGTGTGTAGAGGGACCCCTTGGGCTTCCATTTTTGTGCTTGGTCGGCCAGCCTTCCGCCACCTTCACCGGTACCATCGCCATGGCCGGAGCTTCTGTTGTGTTGGTTGAAGCTCTCGGTTCCTTTGCTTCAAATATATTTGCTTTGAGTTTTGTCACAACAGCTCGTTGACTCAGTTCGTTAGAGGAGGCAAGTTAGTCCTCTGTTGCCTTAGATCCTGAGTTTGAATCTTGTGAATCCCTTTGTTTTCTAGTTCTTCAATTGTTTTCTCAAGTCTAAGACAGCAGGGCCCCACGCGTCATACACACACACACACATGCTCTAGCACTGTACGCGTGACCAAATGTTTGTTGTCCAGCCAAACCAATTCTTGTACAGAAGTTATCTAGTTCAGATTTCTAGCTTTGTACATATCCATTTTTGGGAGAATTGATATTCCAGAAATTTGTTCTCTTTTATACAAACTCCACATCCGTCGATTCTTTCTCCTAAATTCATTCTCTAATTTCTAGTATTTATTTTTTAATTTTTAGTATTTATTTAATTTCTGCTATTTATTTGGTCTAATTCATGCGTGTAGAGTTTGACGTCGTTGACGCGAGTTTGGATCAACAAGAAACGCTTACCTCCAACATCACCAAAGGCGAGTCTCCTTTGACCACTTTGAACCTATGATTTGTAAATAATGTTTTTAGTTTTAAAGTCATGCATTGCTAATTTATTTAAATGATAAGTTTAAACTGTAGGTTGTTAGTTAAAAACCTAAAGTTTGTTATTATCATCCTTGATATTTGATATCCTGCACCTTTGTAACCCTAGCGTAGAAAATGACGTCCATATCTGTCGGGGCTTGCGCCGGATGTTGGTAAAAGATGTCCAAGTCCAAGCAGATTATCCCCCATAGCGGTGAGCTCCATGTCGATGGTAAATGACGTCCATGACATGGGGTTAAGCTCATCGGGCGGGCTAATGTTAGTATAAAGTATTGTAAAAGCCATGTGATAATTGCTTAGTCGCACACCATCGGAAGTGTGTGAGCGGACAGTATAAGCTGATTATCTCGTGTGGATCAAGCTATACAATCTCTGCAGAGTGTTAAAAACTATTCGAATAGCCGTACCCACGGTCAAGGACGGGCAAGGTGCGTATACACATGGTATATTTTAGTTTTGGTTTTAAAAGAAATATTTTGGGAATCTGGGAGTAGTTGGAACTCTTGGATTGTGGTTCTGGCAGTTAAAGCCAGTTGAGCAGCTAGAGCTCAATTCTTGAAAACTTGGCGGTTAGAGCCTCTTTACTAGTGTATGGTAGCTGGAACATGCATTAGAGTTTGATTTAAATTACTTTAACTATTTAATCATCTTTTGTCAAATGAGCTTTATAAAAGATGTTTAAACTTAAAATATTACTTTGTGCAAATGAACCCTATATGCTCAATTGTTAAAGCTATGCATATGCATCATTTCCCAAGACTTGCGGAGTACTTTATGTACTCACATGCTACACTGAACAAATCTCAGAAGTCTACAAAGATGCCGAGAACGACTACGACTACTTCTCCTGCGGCTTCGACGAAGGCTTTTCGAAGTACTAGGCTGCGATTCCCCAGTTGAATGCTAGTGGGTGATTCGATGGGTCAACCACGGAGTTTATTTTATTTCTGTTGCTGTGAGACTTAAGGTCTTTAGACCTCTTTTGTAATAAGTGGTCATAAGGCCGGTACTCAGTTATTTATTAATGTTATTTCGTGATTCGAACTGGTTATCAACAATGTTTCCACTGTGTGTACTAGCTACTGATATGGGACTAGTGCAGAAATACACAGAGAGTTTGGATTCAGAAATTCGGTCCCGATAGCCCTGATGAGTGGGATCGGGTCGTCAGCGGCAGTGGCTAAGCGGCGCGGTTGGAGCCTGGTTCGGTCAAGTCGACGGGTTGGGTCTGATCGAGTCAGCTGGTTTGGGTTAGGTCAGAACAGTTGACTGATTTAAATTCAGACCCCTCTACTTTGACTAGTAATTTTAAAATAGCAAATAAATTTAGAAAATTCTAAAATTTTGCATAGAGGTTCCTCGGATGACATAGAACACATATAAAGTTTCTAAACACACTGTTCATGTTTTAATTTGCTTATTTTAAAATCCTTTACAGAAGAGGCTTATGAAATGAGTATGGATTTTTTCTCAAGGTTAAGTTGGGTTCTAAAATTTTGGGAAAATTCATATTTATTCATGATAATTATTTACTAAAAGATATTCACAAACATTTATTCCTAATTTAATTTGTAACTTCGATTTGAGTTGTATGTTTTATTTTGATTTAAAATTTTTTAAATGCAATAATTGGTGCACATGCTCCAGAAACCATAGGCATGCTCATGAGATGTGTTTAAATTCAATTTAGTGAAAATTGGGCTGTGATAGGGATTTTATTCCTAAACGGGAAAATTTCTCCTTGGGGTTGAGGGGGATTCCATGAGCCCTCAAAATCCCCCACAGCGATTTTGCCCTCTGGTTTTCCCACCCCTTGCTTCCAAACATACCCTTAGTGTTGGAATTTCTAGACTTTTTTCTCTGTGAGTAACGTAGGGATAATGAAAGATCGCTACAGAGTTCTGGTTGTTCATGTTTACACTACCAGTATATGGAATTAATTAATTATAGATTGGAGTAACCCAGTGTTTATTGCATGTATTATCGCCTATAACACAACTGTTACATACTGTTGATTACATCACATGATGGTGCATGCATTTGGGTTCTCATCGCTGAAAGTCTGTGGTGAATAGTGTGGATAGCCATACATGGCAGGATTTCCAGCATATGAGTATAGCTGTGGGTATTGATACTGATATGGATACGCGTAAGGATAGGCTGGGCACTGGTAGAGGCTGTTCATGGCCATCTTCTCACTCTCAGGCGCTACTTCAACAACTGTGGCCGGCACAGGAACTTTGAACAGGTGATCCTTAGTATGATTCTCTTCTACAACTCCAATGTTTGGCACATCCACATGGGTTTCTTCATTCTCAATCCCATTGCCTTCATTTGGTTTCTCCATTTTGAGCTTTTCATCGACATTGTCCTCTTCTTCTCTTCCCTTGTTATCCTCTTGTACTCCTTCCTTCTTCTCTTCTTCTTGTCCTTCCTTTTTCTCTTCCTGATTATCAGATGGGTCTTGCTGCTTTGTCCCTGCATCCGCTGGTGTTTCGGCCTCCATTAATGGTGCGTCCATTGGTGGTGGTGGTGACATAGATGGTCGCAGTGGATCCAGTGGTTCTGCCCTGATAATGGCAGCTTTCCTTCCCGTGCACTTGTGGATGAAGCCTACCAGAGTTGCAGGCTCAACTATTCCTTTCACCATCAGCTGTGAAGATTTAATGTGCGGAACGGCTTCCTCCACTCCTGACAAATAATTTACAAGCATGTAGTTAAAACCAACTTGATTATTGATGGGTAGGAGCATATGAAATAAGAACTGTCTCTGAAATAGGATAACCCGAACTTACAATCGTGTCCACTGGATTGGGATCTATGAGGCTCATACTATGCACTAAAGGCCGCTGACATTTTCCGAAAATCCCCAGGGTTATTCTACTTTGCACTCATCCTTTCACCTCCCAATGAAAGTTAGAAATCTGATTTAAGTATCTAACACTTAATAATTGAGTTTCCACTATCTTATTTAAGAGTAGGTACTACCAGATTTCTAACTTTTTCTGACCGTTATTAGTATATTACGCACGGTGAAAACCATTTTGTAATATTTTTTTTTCAAGTGCCCATCATCCTATTGTCGGTAAATTATCCTTACCGTAGGGAAATATTTGGATTACAGTAGAGATAACGTCAATGATATTAGAAAAATACTAGAAGAGTACAATAACCATCTGTCATTAACAAATAACCGTCGGGAAAATTGTAAGTCTTGTTGTCCTACTACACACTTTCTTTACGACTGGTATGTATTAAACATTTAAAAAAGATGTTTGTTTATCACAAAAGTAAAAATAAAAATGCTTATTCACTTCGAATCAATCTGTTATATTTCATGCCAAACACGCTCCTGAATTGTCCCTAAACAAAAGGAAAAAAAAACATATGTTGGATATGATCCAACAAACAAAGCAAGGAGGACATGTGAAGTTTAGCAATTTCTTAAGATAGATCATTACCTTTTATCTTAAGTATCCTCCGTTTGATCTCCTCACTGCAAGCATCACAGTGCAAGTCTATCCTCAGCACGACAACCATTTGCTGGTACTCGATCACATGAACAAAATTTTGATAAGTTAAAACTCCGGTAAATAGATAAATAAAAAGACGGTAAACAACTAAGCAGCATATTTGTAGCAAGCGATTGCATAAATACCATGTCCTCTTCTGCTATCTCTTTTTTCAAGTCCTCTGCAGCATCTTTCTTGGCCTCCTCACCCTTCAACGGTGACGGCGGCAACTTCGCCGGCGATGGGCTCAGTAGCACCGCCTTCATCCCGGTCCTCCTCTCGACGATCTCCACCACCATCGTCGGGTCCTCCACCGCCTTCCGGCCCCTCACGACCACCGTGTTGGTCCAGGAATCCACGATCACCTCCTCAACCCCTTAATTACGCAAGAAACACCAAGAACTCAATTGAACGATTCCACAAATAATAAAAGAAAGCTATACTACCAATAGCTAATTCTCATCCACTCAATATTACCCTCGAGGCGCTGCACAGACCGGCGCACCTTCCTGGCGCAGCCCTCGCAGTGCACCGGCACGCTTATCACCACCTCCTCCGCCGGCGCATCACGGCGAACCTTCTCGGGCGCCTTGTCTAGCTTCTTCTCTAGGATATCTTCAGTGCCCGTGGGAGCACCGGCCGCCGCCGTCTTCTTCGTCCTCCACTGCAACACCGGAACGAGAGAAAAACTACCAATGTTACGAGGAATTCAAGAGAAATCACTTCATGAGAAGGTTGGTTGCTTCATTTCGACTTGGAGCTTTCCATACCTTGGCCATACGTACTATTGTGTTAAGTTCCTTAGACACTAGGAAGTGTATAGATGTGAGCACGAAGCGTGCGTACATATATGCGAGTATACGGGGCTACGGGAGACGCCGTGGAGAGGGCGCGACGTGCCACGTCTCGGGGCACTGCGAGCATGTGCTGCGCGGCGAGGTCGTTTGCATGCGTGCTTCGCTGGAGACCAACATGCAGGTATCGCGGCGGCCGCTGATTTTGCCTCCATCTGTATTGCGTCTGCGCGCCAGATAATTCCCAGATGCTGATGCAAGAAAAGCCAGGGACTTCTGCTCTTCCATATTTCCATTAATGGGTGTTGTCTTGGGGACGATGTGTTCGGTGCAGGAGATCTTATCACGAACTCTATGCTGTTTAATTGGAGTTGGAATTGGGGTTCTCATTATTCCCTCTTTTGCTACCGCACAATCACTATTCATATGAATCAACCCACTCTTTGCTCATTTGTTTATTGTGTATTTCTCTGTGAACTCAACTAATTTGTAATTTTATATGCATACGGGGTATATGCACCATAACAACTAGTTTTGTATAGACCCATTTCGTAGCCACTCGGCGCTGCCAAACTAGAAGCCTGGAACTTAGCTTTGTTACTAAATTTTTAATGTCTACTATTGTTGTTCTTGCTTGTATTTGTGCCTTTGGATGTTATTCTAGTTTTTAGTTATGTCTTCTACATTCTGGAGGTGAATCTAGTTATCAAAGCGCAAGGAAAAAAAAGAACCAAAGCTACTTTATGGTCAAATTTTAAATGAAATATTTTTTGATTTGGTAATTGTCTTTTCTAGAAAACTGCAGTGTCTAACTTTAAGTTTAGCACATGGCCCTCAAATTCTGAGATACGGCCCTCGTTACAGGAATAATTGTGTGTGTCATCCAAAGACTCAAACCCGACTCTAATACAACTTCTTCGTTAGACTCTATAATACGAACTCACCAACACTCCTGTTGTGTATGGCTCCTATATAACAAGGTGAAAAGAAGGGGTTGTGCCCGAAAAGCGGGAGCGTAGCATGTTCGACTATGAGTCCGAGTCGAACATGTAATTGGGGTATAAATATATACCGCCGACCTCTTGTAACCCTAATCAGAAGAAAAGAAAGAATCTACTCATACGGATGGAGCTGCCACGATTCGGCTCCCGAAGACTCTGCAATTATGATGAGGTATTCTCCCCAATTGTGAGGCATATTTCTATCAGGACAGTTCTTGCATTGGTAGCCAGTTGGGATTTTCACCTGGAATAGATGGATGTGAAAATAGCATTTTTCCATGGTGATCTTGATGAGCAAATCTACATGGAGCAGCCAGGAGGGTTCACTGAACCGGAAAATCACCACCTGGTATGCAAGTTAAAGAAGTTATTGTATGGGTTCAAATAGTCTTCAAGACAGTGGTACAAATGTTTGATACATGTTGCAGATTGGCTACAGTCGATATGAGTATGACTGTTGTATTTATATTCGACTCACTGATGATGGTTCATTTTTTTTTCTGCTACTATATGTGGATGATATGGTAATTGCTGCAAAGCACATGTATGATGTGATTAGTTTGAAGGGTTTACTAAGTCAGGAATTTGATATTAAACACTTAGGGGCAGCAAAGAAAATTTTTGGCATGGAGATACAAAGGGATAGAAGCTCGAGTAGATATAGCGGGAGTATATCGAGAAAGTCTTGGAGCGATTTGATATGAACAAGGCCAAACCAGTAAGTACTCCATTGGCACAACACTTTAAACTTTTTTTATTGTATGTTATGGTTTGTATAAGGCCTTATTTGGCAAATGATGTTAGTCAAGTCAGCAAGTTTATGGCAAAACCAGAAAAGTGACACTGGGAGGCAGTCAAGTGGATATTCAAGTATTTGAGAGGCACAAGAAGTCATGGTATTATTTTTGGTGGACAGCAAGGTAATCCTTTGGTTGTTGGATATGTGGATTCGGACTACGCTGGTGATTTGGATAATAGGAGATCTACTACAGGGTATGTTTTTACTATAGGTAGATGGCCTATATGTTGGAAGTCATCAATTCAGTCTATTATTGCATTGTCTACAACTGAGGCAAAGTACATGGTTGTGGCTCAAGCTGCAAAGGAAGCATTATGGCTTGCAGGACTAGTGAAGGAACTAGGTGTTGAGCAAGGTGGAGTTCAGGTGCATTATGATAGTCATAGTGCAATTTATTTAGCCAAGAATCAAGTGTATCATGTCAGGACGAAACACATTCATGCAAGGCATCACTGGATCAAGGAGTTAATAAACTCTGGAGAGATTGATTTGATGAAGGTGCACACTGATGATAATGTTGCGGATATGTTGACCAAGCCTGTCACCACCAACAAGTTTGAGCATTGCCTCGACTTGTTGGGAGTCACAAGTTGCTAAGTAAGGAGGTAACCCCCAGCCTACATATATGCGCGAGGAGTGTCAAAGCGTTCTCTTGTGTTGTGTTTTCTTCAAGGTATTCGCCAATGTGAAGATTTGTTGTGTATGGCTCATTTATAATAAGGTGAAAATAAGGGGTTGTGCCCAGAAAGCGGGAGCAAGTGTGTTCGACTATGAGTCCGAGTCGAACATGTAATTGGGGTATAAATATATATCTCCGACCTCTTGTAACCGTAATCATAAGAAAAGGAAGAAACTCCTCATATGGACGGAGCCACCGCGATTCGGCTCCCAGGCACTACTACAAAAATGATAATACTGGACGCCTCATCACAGACGGTTGACCAAAACTATCTGTATTACATGCAATCACGAGCGGTTTTGGTTTAGAGACCGTCTGTATTCTTCGCTTCGCGCTAAAATAAATGCGTGAAGAGTAATATCACAAACGATTCATGTTGAAAACCGTCTATGAAGTATCACAGGCGGTTCTTGTTAATAACCGTCGTGATAATTCTACATATCACGGCGGTTTTCAACAAAGAACCGTATGTGAAACATCCTGAGCGATTCTTAACAATAACCGTCGTGATATTACCACATATCACGAGCGGTTTTTATTATAACCGTGCGTGATAATATCGCTACAACCCGATCGTTTCTTCGTTGCGTCGTCTCTTAAATGCGCCATCGCCCGGCTCCCGATCGTCTCTTAAATCGCATCGATCCGCTTCCGGCTCCCGATCGTCTCTTCATCTCATGCTCGAATTTATACCTTGTTTTATAAAAGGATCATCCACCATCGAAGATGATCATCCCCACATACTTATAAAAAGCGAAATGGTTGCCTCTTCCTTGTAAATCGGCATTGATGGCCTACCTAGCCGCCTTGTGTCTGAGCACCTCTCTCATTGTCACGTTAAGCCGTCTTTGTGGAAGAACCTTGTTTCAATGATGTCTTCACTCCTATGTCGTCCGAGAATTTGCGGGAGCGGTGGCAGCCACCTTCCATTGTCTTGACATCCTCCTCCGCCGCGTCTTAGGGTGATCTCCCACTTCGGCGAGTTTACAACGTCATCGATGTGGTCCTCCAAAACAACGTTGCGAGGCCTCGAAGGCTTGCCGTCACTTGGGCTGTGTGTCGAGGCAGACGGTGCACCGAGTCGACGGTGCCGAGAACCTCAAGCAAGGGAAGAGAGCCTATGGGCTCAATTCTTCTTTGTTCAACGGTCAGGGTCTTGGAGACACTCAAGCGAGCACGTCGTGGTGGATGCATTTCGAGCTTAGTTCGATGATCGAGGAACCGTCCGATGCCGACGCCGCCTATAAAGTATTAAAGAGCGGAGATAGCACCTACCTCCACCACTAGAAAAACTTTATTTATTTATAGGTTTCTACTTTTTTAATCTTTTTATGGCGGTGGCCACCTTTGTTTGGCCATATGAAAAATTCAAAATGAAAAAAAAAGTTAGGAGGTGAAGACACTATATTAATTATATGTTGAATTATTACTATATATATATATATATATATATATATATATATATATATATATATATATATCGAGCGGTTTTGTGGAAAAAAAATCTTGTTTGGAGGTGAAGTTATAATTAATATTAATTATATCGAGAGATGGTTTAGTGGAACAAATTAATTAATTATATATATATTCGATCGATATATATATATATATATGTATATATAGTTAAAGCAAATTTTCATTAGTATTTAAATGACAAAATTGACATATAAACATGTAATTTCTTCATGTCATGTAAGTGTATATACAAGATAAATATACTTGAAAAAAACCATTTCACAGACGGTTCGTGATATGGGACATATCACGGACGGTTCTATTATGGAACCGTCTGTGATATGTCTCATATCACGAACGGTTCCATTATGGAACCGTCTGTGATAATTATCACTGACGGCCGGTTCCATAATAGAACCATCTGTGATAAGTTTCTTTATTAGTAGGAGCCCAGCCGCTAGGGTTTGCGCTCGCCCTAACTCTCGTCACTCCCCAGCGCCGCTAGGGTTTGCGCCCTCCCTAACTCGTCACTCCCCAACGCATTTACTCTTGTTCGGTCCCCTCCCCACCTCGACACCGCTGCCCATCGCCGTCGCCGTTGCCGCCCGACCCCGTCGCCGTCGCCGTCGCCGCCCGACCCGTCGCCGTCGCCGCTGGTTGTGACACCACTCTGCACTGCACAAAACACTCGTACGATAGTAGTGTCTTGTCTTGATGTCGAGCTCGTCTCCACAACTTGACGTGACGCCGCCACCCCGCGTGTTGCCTACACCGCCATGGCTTGGTTCTCCTGCTCGGCCTCCTACGCTCGGGCCCTAGCTGGGCTTTGCTTTCTCCCTCCTCCCTCTATTCTCCTCTAGATCTGTTAGCTTAATGTCTTTTGTTGAGTTTGATTTTTATGCTTGAGCCTTAAGTTGTGTCCCGATGTTTGTGTGATTTATGCAAGGTGAAGGAGATGGATGAAGGTTGTGCTCATGGGGTCGCCGCCGTGGTTGCGCTGTACTGAGGTATCACCCTACCTTACTCCCTCTCTGTCTCTATCCCCCTTGCTCTGTGATGAAAATGGCTAGTGCTCTGCGATGGATGCCGAGGGCTACTACTGGTGTGGTGGGTTTGGACACCCTTGGTCTTGTTGTCGTGTTGTTGAACTGCTCAATGATGTTAATAGTCTTATGCTGAAATTGAATTGATAATTAGTTCATATTAATAGTCCCCTTGCTCTGTGATGTAATGATGTTAATATTCTTATCTTTGAAATTGAATTGATAATTAGTTCATATTAATAGTCCCCCTTTCTGTGATGTAATGATGTTAATAGTCTTATGCTGAAATTGAATTGATAATTAGTTCATATTAATAGTCCCTTGCTCTGTGATGTAATGATGTTAATAGTCTTATGTTGTCTCTAGCCATTCATTTCACCTTTATGCGTATAGCTTGTGTTCATACGGTCAAGTTCTCCTACCTCTTGCGTCCCAAGTCGTCCTACCATTCCATTCATAATCTCTTCTTTATAAAGTCTCCAAGCGTTGGTACTTGTGCCATTATATATACGGCATCATATATATATATATATATATATATATATATATATATATATATATATATATATATATATATATATATATATATATATATATATATATATATATATATATATATATATATATATATATATATATATATATATATATTAAATGAGTCCTAGCCACTTTAGGGGTCATCCATGACATGAGAAGGATGAGGCAGTATCCACGGGCAACCTCATTGAACCCCTGCAGGTTTAAAAAGTATGGATGCAAAGAGAGCGTCAGAACATCCAATTACCTGGATGTTGTCGATAGGTAATTGGACATCGCTATGTTCAGAAAGTGACGTTGATGTGCAGGTACTCCGACTGGGAAGTGGCATCATCTATCAGCAACCAACAATTCTTGAGCATGTAATCGTCTTTAAACCCAACAAGAACACCAAGCAACAAGTTGAGAATTCTTTTGAAATGTGAGAATGGTTGCTTGGTGTTCTTGTTGGGTTTAAACGATTACATCTCAAGAATGGTTAGTGATACATGATGCCACTTCCTAGTCTAATACTCGAAGCCCTCACGCCACTTTCTCAACATAGGTCCAATTACCTATCAATAACATCCAAGTAATTGGATGTCCTGATGATCTCCTTGCATCCATACTTTTTAAAATTGCAGGGGCTCAATGAGGTTGCCCGTGGCTACTGTCTCATCCTTCATATAAGGTGGACGATCCCCTAAAGTGGCCGAGAGACTATGAACAATATATATATATATATATATATATATATATATATATATATATATATGATGCCGATTTAATGGTATAAGCCAGCTAGGGCTTTATAGAAAAAGTCATCACTGAGCGGTTTGACCACAAACCGTGCATGATATATACTATCACTGAGCGGTTTGTGCATTTGAAACCGTCAGTAAAGTATGCATGATGAGCGATTTGAAAACCATACTGTGATGACCTCATGTATCACTAACCCATAAACTCAGACGGCTCACAAAACCGTCTGTGATGACGTTTTTGAACCGTCTGTGAATACCTTTTCTATAGTAGTGGGACGTTGGCTTTAATTTGTCGAACCTCAAAAACAAGTTCTCATGCCTCTTGTGTGCTTGTTGTGATTGCTCTCCATGCAAAGG
Source organism: Phyllostachys edulis (assembly GCA_036346405.1). Lineage (NCBI taxonomy): Eukaryota > Viridiplantae > Streptophyta > Magnoliopsida > Poales > Poaceae > Phyllostachys > Phyllostachys edulis. The sequence continues at coordinate 14,994,959 of CM070557.1, read as the reverse complement.
GTTATCATCGGTTCCAACAACTACCCCTCAAGATGGGCCGAAGATCTCAATCATGCCCATCTTGTTACATATTATAGCACCCTTGTTAGGACCTAACCATTTAGTGAAATTGTTAGTCAACTGTTCACCAGACTTGACATACTCCAACTTCAACATCCTGCCATCGAGCTTCTCCTTGATGAAGAATCTATAAATCTCAACACGCTTTGTATGATCATGCTATACTTGATTGTTAGCAATGTTGATTGTAGATTTATTGTTACAATGCAACACTAAGAGATTATTTCTCTATACTCGAAGCTCAGACAATAAACCCTTTATCCATATCATTTCACTCACACTCAATGCCATTGATCTGTACTCTGCCTCTGCAATAGACCGAGCCACAACATCCTACTTTTTGCTCCTCCAAGATACAAGGTTACCCCCATAAAGATGCCATATCCAGAGGTAGACCTCCTGTCATCCATACTGCTCGCCCAATCATCATCGCAATACCCTGCCACATTCATGTGTTGATTCTTCATGAACCAAAGGCCTTTCCTAGGGCTCTTCTTCAAATACCGCAGGATTCGATAGACAACATACATGTGTCCTATTCTGAGGTCATGCATATATATGGACTAACCACACTCACTACATATGAAATATCGTGTCTGGTATGACACAAATAGATGAGACGTCCAACAAACATTTGGTAAGCTTCCTTGTTAACTGGATCTCCCAACTCAGCACATAGCTTGTGTTTCCTATCAATAGGTGAAGCAATAGGGAAACACCCAAGCATACCTAGTTCTGCCAGTAGATCAAGGACATACTTCCTCTGGGAGATCAACTGATTCTTTAGACCAAGTATACTGCCATGTAGAAAAGTATTCTTTATATCCAGTTGATGTAGGGGTCATCCAAAGTTAGTTGCACAGGAGATCAACGCTCTTACCGTGTTCATCGTCGCCACTAGTGCAAAGATCTCATCATAGTCTATCCCATATATTTCACTATAACCTTTTATAACCAACCATGTCTTGTATCTTTCTATATTGCCTTCAGGAGCATGCTTAATCATAAACACTTATTTGCATCCTACTGCCCTCTTTCACGCTGGAAGTGGAACGAGATCCCATGTCTTGTTCTTCTAAAGTGCACTAAGCTCCTCCTTCATGGTATCCTTCCACTTAGGATCCTGCTTAGCAGCCTACCAATCCTTTGGAACATGCACTATCTAAAGAGATATAATTAATGTTTTTTTGTATGCATGTGAGATATGGGAATATGAGATAAAATTTGTAATGTCATGCTCAAAGCCATACCGGATTGGAGGCTTTTCGGTATTAGCTCTAGTTTTCCTACATTGCTCAAGTGGAAACTCTAGATGGGAGTGATTGGAAGGAACATTACCACTCTCCCCAAGGGTATGCAAGGAACTTGATGGAGAGAGAGGACCAACTGGCAAGGCGGTCGCCTGTTCAGGCTATGTCGGTTCTAATTGCGCCTCTGCCAGCTCCGCTGGTGGCTCAGGTGTGGATTGTTTGTCCCTTTGCTTCTCTCCCTGTTTCCCAAAGTGCCTTTGCTGATAAGCCTTCAATTCTTTTGGGACTATCACATCTCTCACATATTTTGTTAGGCTTGGGCACGGAATTTTCCCCACAATGACTTCTTCTCATTGACTATCACTCTACTTGTTCTCCCCCTCTTGACTGTCACCCTCAGCAATAGAAGAGAACTCCTTCAAAAATTGTCCAATAGTATCTCCACTCGTGTAGTATAACTCAAACTCCCGGAATGTCACATCCATACTCACGAACAACATTTGCTCAACTGGATTCCAACATCTATAGCCATTCTGACTTGATGAATAGCCTATAGAGATACACTTCATTGCCTGTCGATCTAGCTTGTCAATCGCTAATCAATGATTCCGTACAAAGCACACACAACCAAACATCTTGGAAGGCACCTTGAACTCTCGCTGACCCAAAATAAATTCAGCTGCATACTTCATCCCAAGTATTCGAGACGACATGCAATTGATGGGATACACTACTGTCATCACAACCTTGCTTCATAATCCCTTTGGCATATTGATCTAAAACATGAGTGAACGTGCTAGCTCCAACAAATGTTATTTCTTCCTTTCAGCCACTCCATTCTAAGGTGAGGTTGTAACACCCCAAAATTTGGGCATATTTTTAAAGGTGTGAAAATGTGAAATTTTTAAAAACTTTTGATGGATTTTGTTGACATTCGCTTTTCTGGATTTTATTGCAATACTTTTTGTCTAATTAAGAAATTTAAGAATCAAATTATGGAAATACAAAACTAATTAAGGATAAAAATGAATTGAAACAAAATATGATATTTAAAAATCCAAACTTAGCATAAATGTACTATTAATAAAATGGGGATTAGTTAAAACATGTTTTACAAACTTTCCTCAAGTCAAACAATAAAAATGTATACAAATGGGATCTTAAAAGATTTTTAGAGAAAAATAAGGAATAAATAAAATTCCATAAAAATTACAATATGAATTGGACTTTGTCAGGATCCTCCCTATAAAGTTTCAGAATTTTTAGAGCTATATTACCGTATCTAAAAATTCCCTAAAAACTCAGCCTTTTAGAAAATATGGAAACTCAATTTCCTTTTTCCTCTCTCACCGACCAATGGGTCCCACAGGCAGGCTTCTTCCTTGTAACATCCCATTTTCAGATGTTGGATAGTATCTTTTCGTTTGTCTTCTTGGTTTTCAAAACCTATTTCAAATTATTGTGTATTTGCAAAATCCTCTAGTTCTACCTCATTTCAAAATTCGGGTTTTGAGCTTCAGCTTGAATCTCGGTTTCAAATTTAATCCTCTCTATTTGGGCTCGGCCCATGTCTTTTCTTGGACTCAGCGTCGAGCCGCACTGGCATGCTCGTGGCTGCTCTGCTGCACCCCCGTGCGCTCACCTGCTCCCCTGCCTGCTCTGTCCCGTCACCCACTTGCCTTTGACCACCGCACACCTTCGAGTCTCTCAGCAGCTCTCTCTCCTCCTCTCCTCCAGGCTATAAAGAGCTAGAGCAGGCCCCTTCATCTCTTTCCCTCACCCAACTCTCCCTCTCTCGCTTTTGTTGTTGTGGTTTGCCCGAAGCCCCGAGCTCCGAGTTCAAGTCGTCATGTGCCTTCTCTCGGTCCTCGCCGCACCAGTGCAGCCCCCTCTTCTACCCTCATCAATTCGTGCCCCAAAGCTCCTTGAAGAAATCCCCTCGCTCAATTTCTATTTTGTTTCGTAGGAGCCGCCACATTTCCTCTTCTTCTTTAGTCCTGACTGACCCCTTCATCGCCGTCCTCTTCGCCTTTGACTGCGAGCTTCCCCACTGTCGTTCGCCATCCGTCGACCTCCTCTGGCCTCTCTCTCAGTCTTGGTGAGTTCCCCGAACCCTGTTCTCTTTCTCCCTCTTACAACCACACTGGGTAGTCAAACTCGTCCTTCGACCACGCCGGGTAGTCGAGCCACTCTTGCGACCACGCTGGGTAGTCGAACTCGTCCTTCGACCACGCCGGGTAGTCGAGCCCCACTTGCGACCACGTTGGGTAGTCGAACTCTTCCTACGACCACACCGGGTACTCGAGCCCCTCTTGCGATCACGCCGGTAGTCGAAACTCTCCCTTCGACCACACCGGGTAGTCGAGCCCCTCTTGCAACTACGCCGAGTAGTCAAATTCTTCCATCAACCACGTTGAGTAGTCAAATCCTTCTTCCAACTGTGAAGTCGGATGAGCAGTGCTCGAAGCCAAAACATCAGAAGCCCCGTTCTCCTCCGTTGTAACTCCGACTTCAGTGAAATTTGTTTCTAAATTTGTCTAAATTCAAAATATTGCTTTTGGCTCTAGTCTTATTTAATTTAGAGTTCATTTGCTATTTTTTGTGTATTTATTTGTTCTCTTTGCTTGTTTGTTCTTTTCCGGTTCGATCGTGCGAGTAGAGTTCGAAGAAGCAAGAGATCTCCAGCTTGATCAAGCACAAGACTACTAAGACTCTCTTGCCTTTAGTTCAGGCGAGTCAATACTTTGATCATTCTGTACCTACATTTTACACAAATTAATTATATTCCTTTAAGTTACCAAAATTGCATGCTTTAATTCTCTAAGCAAATGTATGTTAACTCTTAAGGTAGTTAAATACCCATTTGTTGGTTAATTAATTATTATCTCATCATTTGACAATTGAATCCGTTATTCCATGTCACCCTAGTAACTATGTGGTAAATTACTAGCTATAGGTTGTACTTAAGCGACATGCCAGTCTTGCTTAAGTACCGGGGCATTAAAATGTCTCAACCATCATCTCTTAAATCATAAAATGGTTTTAAGCAGTCATGGGATGTACATGACTGCAGTATTTGAGATAAATTGGGGCACATCTATTACCACATCTGGGCGGATGGTATGATGGTAGGCGCGGATGTAGCGCGAGAATGGTTGATATGCGGTATGAACTGCCCAAATGGCTTTAAGGACTTAATCTGGTGATGACCTCCCATTGTAAAACATGTACAACCACAAGTCTGCAAAGTGCAACTTGGTTTAGTAAAGTTATTGAACCCTGAAAGTCATCTCGTTAGAGAGGATCGAGGTAGTGCAAGTGGTGGATGCGTTCCAGCTTGACTAGGGCACCGAGGTAAGGTAAATTTGCCAGCTGCGCTAGTTGTTGTGATGAATATCCCACACAACTTATGGGTGCATCCCATATGGGTGAGATTACGGAAAGGGCGAGATAATTTGAAAAGTTACCATGATGATCTCTCAACTACATGACCAACGAATCATGTGGGGCAACGAGTTGATTGTCTCTTGTGGGTGCAGTGTACAACCTCTGCAAAGTATAAACTATTTAAACAGCCGTGCCTACAGTCAAAGGTGAACATGGGAACCTTCTAGAGTTAGTTCTATTTCAAAAACCTTTGTGGGTAGGATAAAAACTTGTCGGGTGGATGTGACCCTGACTTTGGCTGTTCCTGGGTGGTCGTACCCAGTGTTGTTAATAGTGGTCATACCACATTTTAAAATAAGCATAGGTGGAGGTAACCTCTGCTGTTATACTATTGCTATTACTCTCTTTAATAAAATTCAGTTTGGTTAAAATGCTAAGTGATAGGATTTTCTAATTATGATATTTGAAAACATGGCTTTAGCAAATAAAAGAGCTCGAGCCACCCTTGTTAAGCCTTGCGTGTATGTTATTGCATCTGGTGTGTTGGCTCGCTCTTTCCCAAACCCTTCAAATCCTGCGGATTATGGAGACTGTGACTATTACGAGGACCCCGAAGTCGATGGGCAAGGAAATGATGAAGAGTAGTCTAAGCCTCGCCCTAGTCTAGCTGGCTCAGTCGGTGCTTGCGTACAACCAATATTATCCAACTCCTTGGGTAATATCGGCCGTACACAGGCTACGCCAGTCACTGCCTATGGAGAGATGTGCTCTACCTCCCCCTTTGCTTCCGCTGTAGTTTCCGCTGTTTTTGTGATGTAATCATTTAGCCTATTCGGTCCTTATTGTAAAACCTGACCCGATGTGGTATATATAAACTCTAATATGTTAAATTAATGGATGGTTTAGTTTTTATCGTGTATGAATTGATTCAATGATGTATTCTGTGTGCTATCTACTGATTTAGGGGATAGCATAGTGTTTCCACGGAGGATTTGGATTTGTGAAATCCAGGTCTGACAGAACTGGTATCAGCGCATACGACTGTTGGAGCCTTAGTTAGAATGGTCGTAGCCTTAAGATTTGAGTCTTATTTTCAAAAAGAATTAAGAAAAGCTTTGACAAAGATATAGCTTACTTGTTGCTCCTCCTCATCCCTCTTAGTTCTAAACTTATCTCTAACTTCGTTGAGTTTTCTGACTCCCCCCTTGTTCAAAATTCTAGGTGGTCGTGGCCCGTGGGACCTTTGCTCTCTCAAGGAGAGAATTCAACCTCGAGATCTTCATCGTCGTGTTGGAGTAGTTAGGACTAGCATAGGTTAGCTAGCAGTGTGTGCTAGGCAGTCTTTTGGGTTGCTAGTGTTTTACCCTTCTGTAGATGTTGTGGTTTGTATCTTGTGTCATGGCTTAGCATGGCCTATATGCTATGTTTCAGAATCCATATAACACCTAACCCCCCTTAATATAATGCAGCCATTATAGGCTTTGTTTTGTACGTGATCGTTTCCCTCGTTTGGTTCAAGTTCTTCTGTTGTGCTCTAGAATACTAGTAAACCCTCATATACTTCCCTCTAGTTCTAAGCCCCAGTGTTTCTTCAGATGCTGTCTAGAAGAGCCACCGCCCCAAGCTATGGTGCCTTTGCAGCAGATCGTGGTCATGGTCGTGACCGTGGACAAGATCTACCTCCCCCACCACCAGCAAACCCAACAATGGCGCAAGTTATGTACCAACAGACGCAGATCCTCCAAGCCTTGCTCGCCAGTCAGCAGACCGGAGCAGCTGGTTGTAACTCCAAACTGGCAGACTTCCTCAGGACGAGACCCCTCACCTTCGTTGTAGCAACTGAACCCCTGGAAGCTGAAGACTGGCTCAGAGACACTGAGAAGAAGCTTCATCTCGCTCGATGTCCAAAAGAGGATAAGGTGGACTTTGCCACCCATCAGCTAAAAGGAGCCACCACTGCATGGTGGGAGAACTACCTTGCTGCCCAAGGTGGAGAAAGTCCAGTAGCAAAAGAAGAAGAGGCAGAAGAAGCAGAAGTAGTAGCACCTGAGGCTGAGGATCAGCAAGACCCCGCCGTCGCAGACAAAATTGCTGAAGTGTAGCTAGATGAGATTGAACCTGCATGGCAGTCAATTCCCTGGAATGAATTCAATACTGCCTTCAGAACCAACTTTATGCCTGCTGGTATAATGAGATTCAAGAAGAATGAGTTCAGAGCTCTCAAGCAGGGTCACATGTTAGTTAATGAGTACCTGACAAAGTTCAACCAGCTTGCCTGCTACGCTCCCAATGATGTAGCTGATGAAGAGGAGAAGATCGACCGCTTTATGGAGGGAATGCGCGAAGACAGGAGAGTCCAGCTTATCCTCCATGACTTCCCCAGCTTCCATCACCTGGTCAACAAAAGTCCTAGTGCTGGAAAATGAGAAAAAGATTGCGGAAATTAGCCACAAGAGGAAGATGGCATTTCACCCCCAAGGTAGCTTTCAGCAGAAGTCAGCATACCATGGCAGCTCCTCATTCTGACCACCAGTAGCCTTGTCTCAAAAAACTCAAGCTCAAGTACCGCGTCCCAATGGGAGTGGTTTTACTTTCGTCGCCCATTGGCGACTGCGGCGATCAACCCGGACCCACCTCCTTTGCTTCAACTCTGAGAGAAAAAGGACACTTCGCCAACCGATGCCCTCAACGCCAGAACACTGTCGCAAAGTTCAACTCAGGAAGCACACCAACTCAAGGCTAGGCTTCAAATCAAAGCAAGAGCCATTAGACTTCGCAAGCCTCGAGGTCTGCCCTGACACCGAACCGCGATCGTATGAATCATGTCACAGTCGAGGAGGCCTAGGAAGCCCCAGGAGTGCTAATGGGTACGTTCTCTGTTAATTCAGTAGCCGCACAAGTTTTATTTGATTCGGGAGCTTCGCACTCTTTTGTTTTGAGAACGTTTGTTGAAAAGAGTAAGTAGCCAACCTATAAGCTAAAGAAACCCGTGGTGCTTAGTTCACCCGGGGGGTTCCCTATATGCTACCTCAGTAAGTCCCAGAATAGAAATTGCTTTAGAGAATTCCGGATTCCCAACAAACCTTCTAGTGCTAGAATCCCAAACTCTGGACATCATCCTAGGGATGGATTGGTTGGCCGAATATCAAGGATTAATAAATTATGCCAACAGAGTAGTCGTACTCACCAAATACCCAGAAACCATAATAAGGGTTAGTGTGGATCGTCCCTCTCCTTTGGATCGAGCAGTCCACCACCTTGAAGAGTTGTCCCTAGAGACAACACATGTAGTCCAAGCTCACCCAAAAGTTTTCCCAGAAGAATTACCGAGCATGCCACCAGATAGAGATGTTGAGTTTGTGATCAACTTAAGACCAGGGACAGCCCCAACTGCCAAGAGACCATATCGGATGGCAGTCGATGAACTCGAAGAGCCTAAGACTTAGATTGAAGACTTGCAAGACAAATGATTTATCTGGCCTAGTTCCTCTCCCTGGGGTTCGCCAGTACTGTTTGTATGGAAGAAGGATGGCACCGCTAGATTATGTGTGGATTACAGAGCACTCAATGATGTGACCATTAAGAATAAATATCTATTGCTCCGCATCGATGACCTGTTCAACCAGTTGTCGGGAGAAACAGTTTTCTCCAAAATAGACCTAAGGTCAGGTTACCATCAACTCAAGATCAGAGAGGAAGACATTCCTAAAATGGCTTTTACCACTCAGTATGGCCTGTTTGAGTTCATGGTTATGTCATTTAGCTTGACCAATGCGCTAGCCTACTTCATGAACCTCATGAACAAAGTATTTATGGAATACTTGGACAAGTTTGTGGTCGTATTCATAGACGACATCTTGATCTACTCAAAGACCAATCAAGAGCATGTTGGGCATCTGCATTTAGTCCTAGAAAAGCTTCAAGAGCACCTGCTTTATGCCAAGTACAGCAAATATGAATTTTGGCTTCAAGAGATCAGTTTCCTTGAACACATCGTATCTGCTGAAGGAGTAGCAGTTGATCCATCCAAAGTAGAAACTGTCTTGGAATGGAAGTAGCCTACCTCAGCAATTGAAGTGCATAGTTTTCTCAGTTTGGCCGAGTAATATAGACGCTTCATCGAAGGGTTCTCAAAGCTCTCCAAATCGATGACCCATCTGCTTAAAAAGGAAAAGAAGTATGAATAGACAGAAGCCTATGAAAAGAGTTTCCAAGAATTAAAGAAAATGTTAACCTCTGCACCAGTGTTGATCCTACCAGACATACTCCAGGACTTTGAAGTCTATTGTGATGCTTTGCGCTAAGGTCTTGGCTGCGTATTCATGCAAGGTGGACAAGTCATAGCTTATGCGTCCAAATAACTCCGTCCTTACGAAGACAACTATCTAACTCATGATCTGGAGTTAGCATCAGTAGTGCATGCCTTAAAGATTTGGCGACATTACTTGATTGGAAATCATTGTGATATATACACGGACCACAAGAGTCTTAAGTATATTTTCACCCAGTCGGATCTCAACCTCCAACAAAGAAGATGGTTAGAGCTGATTAAGAATTACAATTTAGATGCCTATTACCATCCTAGAAAGGCTAATGTAGTTGCTAATGCATTAAGCCATAGGTCCTACTGCATTAATATCATGATTCAGGAGCACTAACCTGATCTCTACGAGGAGTTCGCAGCACTCAACCTCGAGTTAATAGAGCAAGGCACCTTAGCCGCCGCAGAAGTGCACCCAACTCTAGAAGAACAGATCAAGACCGCTTAAGAAAGACACCCTGGAGTCCAAACATTCAAGCATCTTATGGCCAAAGGAAAAGCCCCTAAGATGATCGAAGACCAACAAGGAGTCCTGTGGTATGGGAAACGTCTATTTGTTTCCCACGAGAAGGAACTCAAGGAATTGATATTAAAAGAAGCTCACAGCTCAGCCTATACAGTGCATCTGGGCAGAACCAAAATGCACCAAGACATGAAGACTCTATATTGGTGGCCGCGAATGAAAAGAGACATCGCCAAGTTTGTAGCTTGTTGCAATGTGTGTCAACGAATCAAAGCAGAACATCAGAAACCTGCAGGATTGCTTCAACCACTGCAGATCCCTCAGTGGAAGTGGGAAGAAATTTGAATGGATTTCATTACTGGTCTGCCTCGAACCAAGTTCAGATGTGATTCGGTATGGGTCATAGTTGACAAATTGACAAAAAGTCGCCCATTTTATCCCAAAGAAGACCACCTACAAGGAAGACAGATTAGCCGAGCTATATATAGCTCACATTGTGTGTTTACATGGAGTACCCAAGAGGATAGTATTAGATCAAGGTTATGAGTTCACCTCACATTTCTGGGTTAGTCTGCATGTCGCACTTGGAACCCACCTTGCCTTCAGCACAGTGTATTATCCTCAGACTGATGGTCAGATAGAGAGAATAAATCAAATTCTAGAAGACATGCTTCGAGCTTGTGCTTTGGAATTTACAGTAGACTGGGAGAAATGCTTACCGTATACCGAGTTCGCATGCAATAATAGTTTTCAGTCCAGTCTGAAAATATCCCCGTTTGAAGCACTCTATGGAAGAAAATGCAGAACCTCTCTACATTGGTCAGAATCAGGAGAGCGGTATATCTTCGGACCAGACACCCTCAAGCAAGCAGAAGAGAAAGTTTGACTGATCAGAGATCGACTTCAAGCAGCTCAGTTCTGACAAAAGAGTTATGCCGACAACCGTCGAAGGGAATTAACTTTTGAAGTCGAAGATAATGTGTATCTCAAAGTATCACCGCTTCATGGAACTCAAAGATTCAAGGTGAAAGGCAAGCTTGCACCAAGATACATAGGCCCATTCCCGATCACCGCCAAGCGTGGAGAAGTCGCCTACCAACTCGAGTTGCCTAAAGATCTAGCAGACGTCCACAACGTGTTCCACGTCTCTCGGCTCAAAAAGTGTCTCCGCGTACCCGAAGAGCATACTGCAGTCGAAGCCATCGCCCTTCAGAAAGACCTGGCCTATCCAGAGCATCTAATCAAGATTCTCGACGTCGTGGAGAAGCAGACTATCCGCCTCTGCAAGGTTCAATGGAGCAACCACTCGGCAAAGAGAAGCCACCTAGGAGTAAGAAGACCAGCTGAAGTTGGATTTCCTGTCCCTATTCCCAAAGCAGCTCAAATCTCGGGGTCAAGATTCCGTTTAAGGTGGGCAGGTTTGTAACATCCCGTTTTCGGATGTTGGATAGTATCTTTCCATTTGTCTTCTTGGTTTTCAAAATCTATTTCAAATTATTGTGTATTTGCAAAATCCTCTAGTTTCTGCCTCATTTCAAAATTCGGGTTTCCAGTTTCAACTTGAATCTCAGTTTCAAATTTAATCCTCTCTATTTCGGCTCGGCCCATTTCTTTTCCAGGACTCAGCACCAAGCCGCACTGGCACGCTCGTGCCCACACTGCTGCACCCCCATGTGCTCATCTACTCCCCTGCTTGCTCTGTCCCGTCGGCTACCTGCCTTTGACCGCCACGTACTTCCAAGTCTCTTAGTGGTTCTCTCTCCTCCTCTCCTCTGGGCTATAAAGAGCTAGAGTAGCCCCCCTTCATCTCTTTCCCTCACCCAACTCTCCCTCTCTTGCTTTTGTTGTTGTGGTTTTCCCGAAGCCCCGAGCTCCGAGTTCAAGTCGCCGCGCGCCTCCTCTCGGTCCTTGCCACACCAGTGTAGCCCCCTCTTCTACCCTCGTCCATTCATGCCCCAGAGCTCCTTGAAGAAATCCCCTCGCTCAATTTCAGTTTTGTTTCGCTGGAGCCACCACATTTTCTCTTCTCCTTCAGTCCCGACTGACCCCTTCATCGCCGTCCTCCTTTGCCTTTAACTACGAGCTTCCCCACCACCGTTCACCATCCGCCGACCTCCTCCGGCCACTCTCTCGGTCTTGGTGAGTTCCCCGAACCCTGTTCTCTTTCTCCCTCTTGCGACCACGCTAGGTAGTTGAACTTGTCCTTCGACCATGCCGGGTAGTCGACCCCTCTTGCGACCACGCCCGGTAGTCGAACTCTTTATTCGACCACGCCAAGTAGTTGAGCCCCTCTTGCAAGCATGCCGGGAAGTCGAACTCTTCCTTCGACCATGTTGGGTAGTCGAGCCCCTCTTGCGACCACGCCGGGTAGTCGAATTCTTCCTTCGACCACATTGAGTAGTCGAATCCTTCTTCCAACTGTGAAGTTGGATGAGGAGTGCTCGAAGCCAAAACTTCAAAAGCCCCGCTCTCCTCCATTGTAACTTCGACTTCAGTGAAATTTGTTTCTAAATTTGTCTAAATTCAAAATCTTGCTTTTAGCTCTGTCTTATTTAAGTTAGAGTCATTTGCTATTTCTTGTGTATTCATTTGTTCTCTTTGCTTGTTTGTTCTTTTTCGGTTCGATCGTGTGAGTAGAGTTCAAAGAAGCAGGAGATCTTTAGCTTGATCAAGCACAAGACTACCAAGACTCTCTTGCCTTTAGTTCAAGTGAGTCAATACTTTGATCATTCTGAGCCTACATTTTATGCAAATTATATTTCTTTAAGTTACCAAAATAGCATGCTTTAATTTTTTAAGCAAATGTACGTTAACTCTTAAGGTAGTTAAATACCCAGTTGTTGGTTAATTAATTATTATCCTATCCTTTGACAATTGAATCCGTTATTCCATGTCACCCTAGTAACTATGTGGTAAATTACTAGCTATAGGTTGTACTTAAGCGACATGCTAGTCTTGCTTAAGTACCGGGGCATTAAAATGTCCCAACCATCATCTCTTAAATCATAAAATGGTTTTGGGCAGTCATGGGAGGTGCATGACTGTAGTATTTAAGATAAATTGGTTTTCCTCCTCAAGACCCCAATAAACTGCTATTACCACATCTGGGCGAATGGTGGGCACGGATGTAGCACGAGAATGGTTGGTATGCCGTATGAACTGCCCAGATGGCTTTAAGGACTTAATCCGGTGATGACCTCCCATTGTAAAACATGTGCAACCATAAGTCCGCAAAGTGTAACTTGGCTTAGTAAAATTATCGAACCCTGAAAGTCATCTCGCTGGAGAGGATCGAGGTAGTACAAGCGGTGGATGCGTTCTGGCTTGACTGGAACACCGAGGTAAGGTGAAGTTGCCAACTGCGCTAATCGTTGTAGCTGAGACCAGCTGCACTAGTCGTTGTGGTGAAAATCCTGCACAACTTATGTGTGCAGCCCATATGGGTGAGATGATGGAAGAGGCGAGATAATTTGAAAGTTACTGTGATGATCTCTCAACTATATGACCAATGAATCATGTGGGGCAACGAGTTGATTGTCTCTTGTGTGTACAGTGTACAACTTTTGCAGAGTATAAACTATTTAAACAGCTGCGCCTACAGTCAAAGGCGGTCATGGGAACTTGCTAAAGTTAGTTCTATTTCAAAAACCATTGTGGGTGGGATGAAAACTTATCGAGTGGATGTAACCCTGACTTTGGCTGTTCCTCGGTGGTCGTACCAAGTGTTGTTAATGGTGGTCATACCTATATTTCAAAATAAGCATACGATGAGGATATCACTATCATGAAGGCTTCATCTACATCATCATCACCTCCATCACCTTCATATACATCATCATCACCTCCATTATCATATTCAAACAACAATGACAATGACAAGACTAGTGTTGGTCTTACAACTGAAGCTTTGCAAGAATTGTACAAGGGGCCAATCACTCAAGCTAGAGCAAGGGAACTCACTAAACAGGTGAATCTGATTCTAAGTTCCATTGATTTCACAAATAAGGATAGCTTGCTACCTAATACTTCCACTTTGTGTATTCTCAGGTTATTAGGTGAGCAAGAATTTGGTGCTACCAAGTGGGAGGAGAGGGAGGCCGACGCACCATGAGAGGGTCCAAAAGGACGAGACAATGACACTTCACTTATATCAATGGAGAAGCCACCAAGTTGCTGGAGTCAAGTTTTCAAGCTTTGGATTGACGATTGGAGAAGACTACGCTTTAGAAGCTCAATTGTGTCCTGTTTTCAATTCTGAGCTCGTTTCGGTTTTTGGCAAGTTTCTTGTGTCATGGGCTGGTTTGTATCTATATTTAGACATATTATATGCGTGTTGGGCTTTAGTATTCGTTTTGGATCAGATTTGAGGTGATGGCGATGCCGTAGCTTCAAACGGGCTGAAAACTAATACTTGGGCCATAAGGGGTGTTGGGTTGTTGCCAAAGGAGTTGCGCATCACGCTCATGGGCCAAGCACCACGTGGGGCGCACCTCATGGCCGCACAAACCAAGGCAACCGCTAGCCACTTCGTATTGCTTTCGGTTTAGGTTAGGTTTTCGTTTGGTGGTGGCCAGGCTAGTTGGGATAGCTATAAAGCCTTGGCCGTCGCCCCCCTGTAACCCTTGAACATTAATTTTGAGTATAAGTAATTTCTTGCTCTTGGGTTTATGCTTTGCGCTGCCACGAGAGTTGGAAAGCCGACTAGTTTTCGTTCCACCAAAATACCGGTTACCAGTGTTCTTGTTGTTCCTCACGGATCAGCAAAGTCATCTTCCTTGGCGTGGTGAGAAGACGGAGATCCAGAGTGTGTTGCTAGTTGAATTCCGGTACGTAGGAGTCTTTAATCGAGACAGGCAATCGTGTTCTTCCGTTCATCAGAATTCACGGGATTTCAGGTTAGCCACATATCAATACGTAAAAGCATCTGTGTGGAACAACAAGAACACTGGTAACCGGTATTTTAGTGGAACGATAACTAGTCGACTTTCCAACTCTCGTGTCAGTGCAAAGCATAAACCAAAGAGCAAGAAATTTCTTATACTCAAAATTAATGTTCAAGGGTTACAGGGGGTGGCGGCCAAGGCTTTATAGCTATCCCAACTAGTCTAGTCGACTACCAAACGAAAACCTAACAAAGCTGAAAGCAATCTGGTGGCGGTTGGTGGCCTTGGTTTGTCGGTTATGAGTGGGCCCATGGTGGATGGCCCATGAGGGTGGCGCACAACTCCCTTGGCAACAACCCAACTTCTCTTACGACCCAAGTATTCGTTTTTAGCTCGTTTGAAGCTTCGGCATTGCCATCACATCAAAGTTGACCCAAAACGAATAATAAAGCCCAACACGCATATAATATGTCTTAATATAGATACAAAACTAGCCCATGACACATGGAACATGGCCAAAAACTCAAAAGAGTTCAGAATTGAAAATTGAACACAATTAAGCTTCCAAAGTGTAGTCTTCTCCAATCTTCAATCCGAAGATTGAAATCTTGATTCCAGCAACTTGGTGGCTTCTCCCACTGATATAAGTGAAGTGTCATCGTCTCATCCTTTTGGACCCTCTCTTGGTGCGCCGGTCTCCCTCTCCTCCCACTTGGTAGCACCAAGTTCTTGCTCACCTAATAACTTGAGAATACACAAAGTGGAAGCATTAGGTAGCAAGCTGTCCTTATCAGTGAAGTCAAAGGAACTTAGAATCAGATTCACCTATTTAGTGAGTTCTCTTGCTCTAACTCGAGTGATTGGTCTCTTATACAATTCTTGCAAAGCTTCAGTCGTAGAACCAACACTAGTCTTGTCATTGTTAATGTTGTGTGAACCAACACTAGCCTTCATGATAGTGATGTCATCATCAGGCAGCGCGTTCGCCATGGAGCCGTGTGCGGGTGGCATGCAGGTCGATGGCAGCACATGCGGCCTTGCGATGGTGGTCTGACCATGTCTTTGGTGGCGGTGGTGGCCTTGTGCGTCTGAGTGCGTCGCCGTTTTTCCTTCTTGTTCATGCAAATTGTGCAATCATTATCTACTCTTTTCATGTAATCTATCGATCGGCTTGGCGGCGACTTCAAATCGACTCGCTTAGATTAGAGCGGTTACAATCTACAATCCGCGAGTGCAATCGACATCTACTCCTTCATGCAACCTCTGATCGGCATTGTGCGGCGACTTTAAATCGGCTCGCGGTGAATTAGAGTGGATTGCGTGGGATATAATCTAGAAAGCCAAATTTGCGAATTGAAAGCGATCTAGAAAATGCGATTCGATCTCTGACGTCGTTAACCCATTTATTACCTTCGATCCGAGTAGAGTAGGCCTAGAGGTAAAATTTGGAGTCGTCGTCTTGATAACGTGTTGAGGAACCGTCCTTTGGCGAGTCGATCTGAACGATCACCTTGTAGACAAATGTAGAGTCACATCAAACAATGCAAGAACAAATAGTAGATTGAACACATAGAGAGACAAAGGTGTAGGGGGTATTCTTCTGCTTTATTTTTTCTTCAAGTGATCAGCCTTTTACAATAACTAGCACCCTCTATTTATAGTCTAGAGACCCTACTAGGGTTTGAATGAGGCGCCCACCTATTGACCGACTGCTGAGTCAAGCCTATAATTTCCCAACAAACACCACAAGAACAATCGTCCACAGGAGAGATAATCCCGTTGTGTGTTTGGAGCATCAAGCGAAAATCCCAGTCACAAAAGAATCTCCGAAAATTGCAAAATGAAAATCAGAATAAAACTCACACGTTGGAGACACTTCCATCTTTTTATGCAATACATCACGGCCTCGTCTCTCGCTGAACGGGGTTGGCAGCCAAGCCTCTTCTGGACTAGAAATGAAACAAAGTGTTAAATAATCGATGCTGTAGTCGGAAGACAATCAATTCAATTACCAAAAAGAGATAATAAATCGAGAGACAACAGATAAATATACACCAGCATGTGGCAAGCGACTCTCTAGGCGCCTCCCTAACCCGCGTGGCGCCACTCCCGACACCGGCCACCCACCCTACCTCCCTCCCCCTCCACCCCTCAAGCATGCCTCCTCCTTCCGCCCCACACTTTACCCCTCCCCCCCCCCCCACCCCCATTTCGTTTCGCACCCCTCACATGTCCGCCGCCAGTCCTTCCTCTGTCGGCCACGTGATCAGTCCTTCCTTCCTCGTACTCGCCTGTCCCTCCATTTCCCTCGCCCGTCTCTACCACCTCCCGCCCCCTTCCGGTCTACCACCTCCCCCCCATCCCAAGCATTCTGGGTCGGATCCGGATCTTGCCTGGCCGAATTCCTCGGTGGGTCGCAGATCCGGCGTCGTCTCCGGCAGCCGGCCGATTCTGCCGCCGTCGGCCACCCACCAGATCTGCTCTCCTCCAACGTCCGTCTCGACGGCCCCAGGTAGCGTGACCCCGGATTAGCGTCCTTGGTGGCCCCCAAAATTTGGGTCTTTCAAGTCCCCCACCTCCTTTGTGCAAATCCTCCAACGCCAGGACCCACGCATGCGTCGTCACGATTCTGCGCCCGACCAGCCGAGGCTCCCCACCACGATTCTTGCCCGACCAGCTCCACAAGTCTCCCTATTTGATGCTTCCCCAACCTCTGCAGCCTACTACAGGGACTGTTGCAGTAGCTCGGTGCAGCCCATCCCCACCCTCACCAATGTCAAATCGAAGCCACCTCGAGCTTGCCGAGTTTCCTCCGGCCAGTACAGACTCGCCTCACCATACCTCCAAAGCCGCAGTTTCAGGAGCAGAAGCAGGTTGGCAGATAGTCAAGAGGCCCCGATGGTGGCGTGCTGCAGGACGTCGAGCCACCCCCAGCCTTAACTCAACCCCTCCCGTCTCCTTGCTCCTTAAAACTGAAGGCAGGTGCTTCTGCTGCTTCTCCTGTGACCACAAGATCTCCAAGTGTCGGGACCCCATCCGCTGCTTCCTTTGCTCCTCCTCTGGTCACCGGGCAAGGAGTCTGGACACCAAACAAGCGCCTCTCTCGTCCACCCTATGTTGGCGGCAGCCTCCTGAAGACCACCCCCAGACTACGCCACTCCAAGTCGCAAGCTTCAGCCATGTCCTTCCTTGGCGCCCCAGACACCACCAGTAAGAAGATTCTTTGCATCATCAACGGCACTCCTCACCTTGACCGTGCCTATCAAGAGTGGGAGGCCACTGCCCTTGTTGCTTGGGTGTTGCGGGCGATGTCGACTGTGATAGCGGGGCTATGGTGAGGCGATTCGGCGTCGCTTTGGCTTTATGACTGCGAGAAGTGGCGGTCTCCTCCACCACCTAAAGCCTTCCTCATCAAGTTTGCGGCAAGCACACGAGAGATAGAGTTAAGGACGCGAAGAAGTTCCACCACGAAGACACGGAGATCCATGTGCGGCCTTGGAGGTCGATGAGCCATGCCTCACGGTCTGCGATGTTCTTCGCGTCCGCCTTTGCCTTGAAGGTCTTCGGTGTTCGCTTTGGACAGGAGGTCATGAGCGGCCGGTGGGGAGAAATGCTCCCCGCAATCTCTTGAAGGGGCTTGCAAGCAAGGAGGACACGGGACCCTTAACCTCTGGGCTGGATGTCCAACCCACTTCGATACCCAAGGTGGCACGGATCACCTTCACACACCGAGAGGAGGCTTCCAATCGGCGGTGAGCTCCGCGCCTTGGGCAGTGGAGGCGAGGCTCACTCCGCGAGGTGATCATCCACCTCGACTTCGTTGAAGACCACCTTCTTTGCTCCACTCGGCGACTTCTGTCGGCGCAGATCTGTCCAGATAGCCGACAACAACCGGTCTCCACGGAATCTAGGGGTCGGCGTGATCAGACGGAAGCTAAAGAAGGGCCCGGCCACATCATCAACATCCCTTAATTTGGAAAAGGAGGCGCAGAAGGCCTTCTTCGCGAGAGGGCGACCGCTCCACCCATGACCCGTCGCCCCACGGTCGTCCGACCCACAATGACCACCACTCAACCACGACCCGCCACCACAGGAGCAACGATGACAGCGACGACGACCAGGGCCGACAACACCACAACCGTAGAGAATCAAAGACCACCAACAGGTCTGTCTTGCTTCGCCTTGGCTCGGGTCGGGACCGGGACCGATCCCCCCGCCGAGGTCATCAAGGAGCCAGCAAGGAGGGTGGTCGGCACCAAGCAGCGCCACTCGGGGGCCACACAACCCCCCCCCCCCCGCCTCCACCCTGCCGACACCAGCCTGCTCCGTCTCCCTCACGCAGCCCCTGCAGCAAGAGAAGGTGTCCCCCAGCTTGCCAGACCGAGACCTCCAAGAGCAGTTCGCCTCTCATGCTCACTCCCTGCGGGCTTCACTCCAGGTGCTCCTTCATGAAGGAACCCCCCTGCCTAACTCTTCTTCTGTCTCAACTGAGCAGGCACGGGATGTTTGGCTCCACAAAGCTGAGGCCTACGTCAAGGCGGCTTCTGAGGCTGCTGTGCAGCTCGGCCTTGCTCCGGGGTCGAGATCATACTTGAAGTCCAAGCCTTCTTGGGTGACCTTTAGACAAGCTGCTGACTGTCTCATTGTACCTCCCTCCCCCCAGGCTATTTCAGACCATGTGCAGGTTTTCGACCATGTGGCCCAGAGGGGCTCCCTCACTCCCCCCAGACCGGGTTCTACTGACAATAGGTGGCTCAACCCCTCGAGCCTTACTGACTTCACCTTGGTTCCTGACAGCGGGTCTACAGCCCTCAAGAGTGCTCTCCCATCCCAGCCCCTTCCCGCCGAGCTGGGATTCAGAGGTGATTGTTCCCCTCAACTGCAGCATCAGTTGGCCCCCATGTCTCCCCCACCGGCCGTCCCAATTCCTCTGTAGGTCCAGAGCAAGGTGCCTGGGGGGAGATGCTCCTTCACTGCCCCGCAGATCCAGCGCAAGGGGTCCGGGGGGAGTGACTCCTCCACTGACTTGGAGGTCCAGAGCCAGGCGTCTGGGAGTAGGGGTTCCTCCATCGCCCCAAGCTTGGAGACTGCTGAAAAGACGCTGCTCAACGCCGTCACCATCAACCTGTCTGAGGAGCACCTCGTCACTTGAGAGCGCCGCTTGCTAGCCGTCAACAACCTGTCAGAGGAACAACTCAACGCTCTAGCACACAGGAGCTCGCACAGCAACTCCCGGGAGGCGTCGGCCTTGACTTCACCGTGCCGTGGGATCTGCAGGTGACCAACCCGGCCCAACTCCTTCAAGACAAGTCACTTCCTTCGACAAGCAAGAAATCCTCAAGCGGGCGCTGTTCTCCAAGCCGCCCTCGCTGGTTCTTGCAGCACCCCTTTAGACACACTCCCAGCCACGCAACCGACCTGCTTTGGAAGCATCAAACTCGGTAGTGCCGCCTGGCAGTCAAGCGAAGGACCGGCTCAATCTTTGCATCGGGCTCGGGCTCTCGCTCATAAGATGGGCACCCTCCCAAAGGATCAACCCCTCACAGGCGGCGCTCTCAAAGTCTACATGGAAGCCTTTCATACTCCCATCATAAGACTCGCTCTTTGCCCTCTCCTGACTCTTCAAAATTTGGATTGCGGATACATCATCGGCAGATGAGGTCCTCGCGAAGATAGGCGGCGATGCACTACTGAGGATTCGTCCTCCTGAGGCAACAGCTAACTGCCGCAGCTCCTTGCTTGAGTGGCAACTTAGGCGGGTCCTCGTCCAGCTTTGACGACATAGTCAGGATTATGTTTTACAACAACTTTGTTCTGGCTCCTTTTGCTTTATTGTCGTCTTTCTGTTTTCTCACTTCGCTCTGTAAGGCACTTCATGTGGAATGCAATCTGGTTGTCTGCTCTTCTTGCTGTCATTCTGGTCAAGCTCTTTACCTGAACTCTACCCCAGCTCCTGCCCCTTCGGTGAAAGTCTTCTTTGCCATTCAGTGGAAGTCTTTGCTAACTACCCTTTCCTATCTTGTTTGTGGACAGTAGAGTCCCTAATGGCGGCAGAGTTCATCGAGCCTTCCTTTCCATGCAATGGGGTACTCCTGGCATGGAACAGCCCAGCTTCTTTGGCTGTTGCGCTTGTGCTGTTTGGCTTTGGCTATGGATTCTTGGCTACTTTGTCTTGGTAATGGACGGTAAGTACCTTAGTGGCGGCGAGCTCATCGAACATTCCTTTCCATGCAACGGGGTACTCCTGATGTGGAACGGCCCAGCTTCTTCTGCTGTTGCGCTTGCGCTGCTTGGCTTGGGTTACGGGTTATTGGCGCGCTACTTTGTTACAGACAGGGGGTGGCAAGCTGCGAAGGCCTCCCCCTCGTCACATGCGCAGCGGTCGCTAGGGCTGCTGTTGGAAGCCTCCCCTGATTCCCGACGGATGCAGAGATCACGGGAAGTCTCAACCATTACTGCCAATGGACTTGATCATCCCCTACTGAAAATGAGCATCTGGCACGTAGTCCACCACGACATTTTACACTACCAGCCTCCTCAGCCGAACCTCCTCAGTATACCTCCTCCCCTCCTGGCAGATCTCTCCCTCAATGGACGGTCCAACCATTAGCATCATTTGCTGGAACGTGCGTGGCCTCAATAGCCAAGCCAGGAAAGATGCGGTGCACGAGACCCTCCCCTCAACCGCTAGCCACCTCGCCTGTCTGCAGGAAACCAAAATAACTCAAGTAGACCAAAGTCTTGCCGACTTCCTCGGGGGCCCAAACCTGCGGATTTCGCTTTCAAACCTGCTGAGGGCACGAGGGGAGGGATCCTCCTACTGTGTAATGACGACTTCATTGAGGTTACCAACGTGCTCCAATCGACTTACAACCTCTCAGCGTCAGTGACTTTAAGAGAGTGCAACTCGGCTTTTCGTCTCACGATAGTGTATGGCCCCTCCCGCAGCACCAAAAAGCGGGCCTTCCTTCAAGAAATCATCTCCTCAAAACCGCCTTTGGGTACCAACTGGCTAGTCTTGAGCGATTTTAACCTCATCTATCGTGCATGAATAAAAACAACTCCAACAACAATCGCGACACCTAGCTCTTTTCATGACACACTTAACACTGTGAATTAAAAAAGTCCACCGCAAAATAGAAGGTTTACCCGAGCAATGGCGTCGAAACCCAACCACGGTTAGGTTGGGCGGGGTTTTTGCAATGAAGGCCGGGACACCCTTTTTGAAAACTTTTTTTTGCGGTATTGTCCTCTTCTATCTCCGACCACTTGCCCCCCTTACGGCTAACATCCATGATCCTACCCGCCCGGATCATACCTTGAAAACTTCTAGATTAAGATGCGAGGTTTCTTCGAGACAATCCAAAATTCGTGGATGGCCCAATGCCAGCACACCGAGCCGATGCACCGTCTGAACTACAAGCTTACTTCTACGGCATCAGCCCTTAAATCCTGGAGCAGACGTCTCTTCCCTCGACCAAAGCTCCTTCTCCACATGGCCTTAGAGCTGATCCCGTTTGACGTGGCGCAAGACTTTAGGGCCCTCTCGTCTCGAGAATCATACCGAGGGTCGACCTCGAAAGCGGGTCATGGGGTTGGCAGTGATTGAACGTACCAGGAAGCGTCAAAGTTCACGCATTACTAACCTCAGAGAATGCGACGCAAACACCAAATACTTCCACCTCAAAGTTGCTGGCCGCAGGCGAAAAAACCACATCCACAAGCTCCAAAAAGGTCCGGGTTGGGCGATCACGCACACAGAGAAGGCGGCCTTAATTCAGCAACACTTTAAGGACACGCTAGCCCCGCCCGCTGGTCGTAGCTCGGACCTCAACTGGGAGACCGTCAACCTTCCTTCACAAGACTTGCACGGCCTTCAGGCCGTCTTCACGGAAACCGAAGTTCTTTCTACCTTAAACCACTTGCCAGGGGACAAAGCCCCGGGCCTGGAGGGTTTCACTTCCAACTTCTATAAGTCCTGCGGCATATCAAGGATGACATAATGGCAGTGTTTCACAGCTTTCACTCTCTTCGCACGTCGCACCTCCACCTTCTCAATCTGACCAACATTGCACTAATCCCAAAGAAGGAAGGCGGACCAAGTGCAAGACTTGAACCAATCGGCCTTATCCACGGCCTTGGGAAGTGGATTGCAGCAACGCTAAGCGCTTGGTGATGCCTTTTCTCAATAACCTGGTCTCTCAAGCTCAGAGTGCCTTCAACAAGACTAGGAGCATTCACGATAACTTCATCTATGTTCGAAATTTGATCAGAAGACTCCACCAATCTAAAACCCCCACGCTCTTCCTCAAACTCGACATTGCAAAGGCTTTCAACTCGGTCCGTTGGGATTACCTCCTCGACCTTCTTGAGAAAAGAGGCTTCCCTTTTAGATGGACAAAGCGGGTGGCCGCCTTCTCGATTCGGCCTCTTCGAGTCCTTCTCAACGGGATCCCTGGCGAGGCAATCATCCATGGAAGAGGGTTGCGACAAGGGGATCCTCTTTTGCCTTTCCTCTTCATCCTGGCAATTGACCCCTTCCAACGTCTCCTCGAGATTGCAACCGATCTAGGGTTACTAGGCCGCACGAGGGACTGCTTCGCCACCCTCAGAACCTCCATTTACGCGGACGACACAGCTATCTTCATCAATCCGAGTGAATCGGAATTGCATTCAACCACCCAGATTCTACTCAACTTTGGCGAGGTCTCAGGCCTCCGCACTAACTTCCAGAAAAGCACGGTGCTCCCGATTAGCTGCGACCATATAGACCTGACCTCAATCTTACAAGGCTTCCGGTGTCAAGAGCATCCTTTAGATCAAATACCTAGGTCTACCGCTCACCCATAAAAAGGCTAGCAGAGTGGACTTTCAACCTCTCCTTGACAAAGTGGGTGGTAGACTAGCAGTTTAACAAGGCGTTTCGACCCTGCAGGCGAGCTACCCTGGTCAAATCCATCCTCTCCTCGATCCCAATCTATTACCTCACGGTTTTCAAGATCCCCAAGATCGTTTCTTTACGCCTAGACCGCTTGGGGCGTCGCTTCCTCTGGCGGGTCACAAGAACTTCTCGGGGGCAAGTGCAAAATCAAGCTGGGTGAAGGTGTGCTTGCCACGAACACAGGCGGCCTAGGCATCCTCAACCTTTCATTTTTTCTTCTTTGCCTTAAGACTTAGATGGCAATGGCAACAATGGAAGGCCCCAACCAAACCACAGGTCGAATGGAAACACCTGCGATGCGAGGACGCACCCTTTTTGCGGCGGCAACCACTATTTCCCTTGGGGATGGCAAAACAGCTCTCTTCTGGCTCTCGGCCTGGCTTAATGGGGCGGCTCCAAAAGATTTGGCCCCAAAGATTTTCGAAATCTCCAAGAGGAAAGACCAGACAGTGGCTTCTGCCCTTCAGAACGGACGTTGGGTGCGTGACATCAACACTCGGGGGGGGGGACTCTCTGTCGACCACATACAACAATTTGTGGATCTCTGGTGCAAAATCAACCATATTCATTTGGACCCGGGCCTCCCGGACGAGATCGCTTGAAAATTAACCCCGAATGGTACCTACTCCTCAAAATCCGCTTACGCCATGTTTTTCCTGGGTTCTATGGGGACTAATTTTCGGCTCCTTATTTGGAACTCCCATGCCCCCCCGAAATGTAAATTTTTCGCTTGGCTAGCAATCCAAAACAAGCTCTGGACTGCTGATAGATTGGATTCACGCGAATGGCCAAATCAGCGCTTCTGCCCCCTCTGCAGACACACACCGGAATCGGCCCTTCATCTTTTTGCCCAATGTCGTTTCTCCTTTAGAATTTGGAAGCAGATGGCAGACTGGCTAGGGTTCGAGAGTTTTCAGCCTTCCCTCTGGACCCCTTGTTCGACCATCCTGGATTGGTGGTCAAATGTAGCGGTCAGGAAAGGCTCGCCAGCGAAGGCTACTAGCACGACCTTTATTCTCATTATGTGGGAACTCTGGAAGGAAAGAAATGCTAGAATCTTCAACAATTTAGCCACCCCCCCTCAACAACTCCTTGCGAAGATTAAGGAGGAGGGCCGAGCTTGGTCCCTTGCAGGGGCCAAGAGTTTGGAGCTTTTTAATCCCTTGTAATTTAGGCTTTTTTTGTCAAAATGTACTTTAACCTTTCTCTATTAATTTAACGAGTAACCCTCCTGCCGGTTTCATTCAAAAAAAAAGATAAATATACAATACGAGGAACCACTTTATTCATTGATCAATCTATTTCTGTGTACTGGGATGTCCTATTTATAGACTAAAATCTACCAGAGTTAGTTTTGGTATTATGTCTATCAACCATTAATTTAGGGTTTCTTAACACAAAGTACACTTAAAAATAAAAGAAATTTTCATTACATGTTTGGTGGAGCTAACATTGTCTTCTAAGGTGCAACTGTTGGCGAGGCTGTTGAGCTATCTGCCATCTTTGTTCGTCCAATTTTTTCCCAACTTCCCTTTATCCAGGACAAGTAATCAACTAGTAGTGGCTGGACTAGTTCTTATGACGCGCCACCACGCTACACATAATTACATAAACTTGGTCCTAATCTTTTTTATTATTTCTTGTTGCAACACGAAGCCAATTCCTTCCAAGTTTTTCCGACTCGAAGCAAACCATTCCATATATAGCCATTATGAACACAATGGCCACGCATCAATACCAGTAATGGCCATGCCGACATCGCAGACCGCAAGGCGCATCGCCGACTGGCGGTGCTGGTTTGGCAAGCCTGAGAAGGCGAAGTCTGGGAGATTGTTTGTAAGGAGCTGTGACAATGGCGGTGGTGGTGGCACGAATAGCAAATGTGTTACCATGGGAGCAGTAAACGGCGCTGCCGGGGTCAACGGGACGGCGCCGGATCTGCGCAATGTACCGGCGCCGCCGTTTTCCGTGGACGGCGACGATGCCTTCGGGCTGGGCAAGTTTGTTGAAGGAAGGCTTGTGTACAGGCAGAGGTTTGTGATCAGATCCTACGAGATCGGGCCTGACCGGACTGCCACCATGGAGACCCTCATGAACCTCTTGCAGGTACATACATATACATCAACCAAAAACTTTGTATACTATTTGTGTAAACAATGTTTCGTTTTCGTTGATAAGTAGTGATAATCAAGTAGATAACTAGAGATCGATTTGTATGTTTTGTAATGAATTTTTGTACTTTCGAATATGTTCTTGTCTGAAGATTAGCCAGTAAATTAATGCAGGAGACAGCACTGAACCATGTAATGAGCTCTGGGCTGGCTGGGGATGGTTTTGGGGCGACACGGCAGATGAGCCTCAGGAAGCTCATCTGGGTCGTGACAAGAATCAACATCCAGGTCGACAAGTACAGCCGATGGTACATACGATCATATCGCATCAATTAGTCAGATTCGTTATAATCTTTACTAGGTTTGCAATTGCTGTAGGAAATCGATAAGATTGTTATGCTGTCCTTCTCTTACAGGGGTGATGTGGTCGAGATCGACACCTGGGTCGCGTCGTCGGGGAAGAATGGCATGCGTCGAGACTGGATCATCCGAGACCGCAGCACCAATAACATGATTGCAAGAGCTACAAGGTAAATACATTTCTTGCTGGTTGCAATTGAGGTTTAACAAGCTGAAATGGATGCACTTTAATTATGCAGCAACTGGGTAATGATGAACAGAGAGACCAGAAAACTCTCCAAGATCCCCGAAGAGGTCAGGGAGGAGGTGATGCCCTTCTACCTTGACAGGAATATCATTGCCGCCGACACCAACAGCAATCTCAAGATCGAAAAGCTCACCAACGCCAAGGCGGAGAGCATCCGATCAGGACTAGCAGTAAGAATCCGTATAGTTGCATCGCACGTCCTAATCTCCTTCCAGAATTGAAGCTTTCCATCCAGGCACTGATTTCACAAACCGTTGTTTTCTTCTTCAGCCGAGATGGAGCGACATGGATGTCAACCAGCACGTGAACAATGTCAAATACATTGGATGGATTCTTGAGGTAGTTGCTTCCTTCTGAAAGCAACTCATATCATCTCTGAATTTTACAGTGGTAAACATCTGAATTTGCATGTCCCGTCTGCAGAGTGTGCCGTTGGACGTGCTGGAAAAGTACCACCTGACGAGCATCACGCTCGACTATCGCCGTGAGTGCCGTCAGTCGCAGCTCCTCGAGTCCCTCACCAGCATGTCCTCGACGACTGTCACCGAGGTGGGGTCGTCGCCGCCGCCGTTGTCGTCGAGCCTGTGCAGCGCCGACCTGCAGAGCACGCATTTGATCCGGCAGCAGGACAACAAGGCCGAGATCGTCAGGGCGCGTGCAGAATGGCGTCGCAAAGAGCACCAATGAACAATTGAAGCGCCGTCACATGTATTTATATAGTTGTGTGCTACATTTTCTTGATTGTTAGTTACATACTTGTGTTTGTTCTTAATTTTTTTTGTTAGGTTCCTCATTCTTTTGTCTGTCTCATTGCGAGTTATACTGCTTTGATTGCAATTTACAGATATCCATTAATAAGAAAGCTGCTTTGTTGGCCTAGCACACATTTATGGTGTGAAACTAGATGGAACAAGGAAGAAAAAATACGCAGGGAAGGCGCACCCTAAGGGCATCTCCAATAGTTTATCTCTTAGCTTGTCTCTAATATCCTCCATATCATCTTTAGACAATATTAGAGACAACTATTCCAATAGTTTGTCTCTTAGCTTGTCTCTAACACCTTCACAAGCATTTAAGCTTCGCATGAATCAAATAATTATACTGATCAACACTAACCTCAATCTTTGTGACCTACATGTGTTGTTTGGTTACATCTACATATATAAACAAACAGTAATTCTAACACTAAGCCTCATAAGCATTGAAGCTTTGCATGATTCTAACCCTAGAACTAAACAACAAATCGACGTATCATGTCATACATCATCCAAGAGCCAACAAATCATGCAAAGTATAGACCGATGGCTCATCACATTGTTCCGTGCAGTATTTTGCCGCTCCAACAGATTATATCTCTCTGGAGACTCCCCAGAGATTGAATTATGAACAACATTGCAGAATGTTGGTTGAATGGAATCTGTACATTGGATTCTCTCAACGGCTGAACTCTGTCTGGCATGAGCAATGTCATACAAAACAAACTCACTGATGGCTGAGTTATTCAAAGTACCATCTTTTTTATCTTCAGAGTACAGATAGGAAGACACATGCATCTGGCCTACGATTGGAGGCAGACACCCATGTCTATCCTTGGAGGTCCTTCCCACGGTGCTTGATCGTTTGCCAATGCTATGGAAAGTGTAAATCCAATTCAGTTCGTTTCCAGCTTTCCAAGTGTTAACATCAATAGATTCTTCTGGACCCTTGGTATAAAACTCAAAACCAAAAGCACCATTATTGGGATCCAGTTCAAGAACAGCATGAAGATGAGTTGGCGATGAAGTAACTGTCATAGGCTAGGCTTCCCCACTTGTCTGGCAATTAGGTGTGAGTGTTTGTTCAGTCCTTGAGATATCACTCAACAAAGATTTGCACAATATGCTATTTTTCCTCCAACTGGCGGATTACTACATTTAGCATCTTCCTTTTCCATGAGAGAAGGATTCCTCAGGGACTTGGACTTCATGATAGGATCCAGAATTTTCTTGAATGGACTAGATCGACTGAAGGCAAACTTTTGCAATGGAAGTTTGGGATCCAGTCGAGGCGCAGTTCTCCCGATTTTCCATCTGGGCATTTCAACTGGTGATATCTGCTCGGCTGTGCCTCCCTGCTAGGACTCTCTGTTTCCTCATTGATAGAATGCATTGTTTCCTTAGCAACTCTAGGCCGAGAACATTCCCCATAGAGGAAACCTTAATATCAAACCCAAATACACGGTTAGCTATTAGGTCCACAGCACTACACAATTAATCATATTCCTTTGGGCAATGCAGCGCAAAGCATTGCAAATAAAAGATACAACAACAGAGCTTTTCTTTTGCCACTAGGCCAATCATGTCTAGTACGATACTGCAATGGAGCCTCAAAAGAAAAAGGCCAAACATCACTCTAAGATCTGCTCACATTGTTATAAGATAGTTAGAAATGTGCAGTTCCACATGAATATGCAATCACATTTGTGCAACAATAGTAGTTTTAATTGGGGTGGAGTCAGAGAACTGCATATTGGGATGCAAAACCGGATAGAGAAAGAATGGTAGAAATGGTACTCTCGTCAGAACGGGAAAAGGATAGTGGCGTCACTCCAAATCCAAGAAGAACCATAAAAGGCAACCACTATATGTAACAAATCCGATAGTAGATTTTTTTTTTACGAGCTTCAAAATCCAAATCCATCCCTATACATATAAAATTCATCCATATGCATCTATTCCCTTCAAAAAAGAAAAAAAACTATACCACATCTACTGATCTACTTCAAAAAAGAACAAAGAGATTCCACACACTGACCATACTCAAGACAACTGGCCAAAGATGCTGGAAATTGACAGCTTGAATACCTAAGTTTCAAGAGGAATAGCAGAATATGCCTAACTAAAAAAAACTGAAGTAAACCTAAATCTACTCTCTATTCACCCTATATTATCATTAAATGAAACAAAATCTACTATTTTACTATAAATACAAAACACTCCACAAGCAGTTTCACCCTTAAATGGCATTCCTGCATTCACCAAAATCCCAGCTTTGTAAACAAAAATTCCAGGAAAAGATGAACACTTCAACATGCAAGTCAAATCCCACCACCAAACAGGCAAACCCCTCCTCCTCCAGAAACTTCCAATACATCTTTACCAAATCTGGCAAATAAAACCCCCACATTTCTTGAAGAAACGCATCACTTTCTTGGTGAAAACCAAGAAAACTTGCCCGTCATTCCTCCGCACATGATACAACACGGGGGCAACACATGATACAACACGGGAGCACCAAGAAAAGGCAAGCAGCCTCACCTCCTCCGCGAATCGGCGGCGGCGCGGCGGAGCTCCTCGACGGACGCCTCCGGCGACCAAGAAAAGGGGAATCTTTCTGGAATAAAGATTGGATTTTTGGAGGATTTGGGGGAGATGGAGAGGTGATGGGGAGATGATTTCTCCTCTCCTCTTCTGTATTCGCGAGAATGGTGTTTTTGCTGGGGAGAGGAGGATTTGACCGTGATGAACTGATGGTTGCTTGGAAGGGAGAGCTCCGAGGAGATGAAGCAAGCAAGCAAGAAAAGGCTCACGGGCGCGGGAAGGAAAACTCGCAGGCGCGGGGAAGGAATTGCTCGCGCGCTGTGGATCCGCCGAGAAGACGACGACGCGCTCCAACAGAGAAACCTTCGTCGCTTCACCTCGTTTCGCGTTTAGGCGACGATCGTTTCGTGAGACGACTATTTTGCTCTCACTCCTCATTTATTCTCTGCCATGCCATCAAAAAATCTACATATCATTTCTTAGAGACAAGCAAAATAAGCTATTGGAGATGCCCTAACAGGGTTGCGACCTGTGTTTATATATTGCCGGAGAGGATCGCATGTAGTAGATCCGAAAATACAGGTTACAAGTAGGGGCGAAAACAGTACGGATAATTCCCGCCCGATCCGATGCCGTATCCGGAAAAAATATGTCTATGGTACCATTTTTTAGTCTTGATCCGCATCCGATACTATCCATATTTGTATCCGAAAAATCTCATGGAATATGGGTTAGGATATGGGAAGGACAATATCCGACCCATATCCGTATTTTATAGGATATCTGAAAGATATCCGATAAATTAACAAAATGTATATCCTATAAACATCAATATTCTTTAATATCCTCTATGGTTTTCTAGTCATTGACTAATATATAATATGAATTTATATTTGATTATGTTTATGTTCTTAAGTAGGATAAATAATTATATAATAGGTAGTATAATTTGACACTTTTGTTGGTGAAGTTATATCTTTTCTTTATGTGTACACTATCCATCAAGTTATCTGCGACCGATTTGAATCCGATCTGCATCAATCCCATGCCCGTGTCCCGAAAAATCCGTATCTGTATCCATGCTTAGATTAATTACCATTGATAGATGGCATTCTTTATCTTGTTTAACTATAGATGGTGCTAGTTCTTGATGATTAGAACTGTGTCTTTCAGTTGAATGTTTTGCTGAAAGATTATTATTAAATTGATTTGAAATGGTTCTATAGAGTGGTTTAGTAGCATCCTAGGCTCTATGTTGAGCTGGGGTGTTACAGTTGGTATCAGAGCGGGCTTTAGGTCCGTGGTAATTGAATATTAAATTGATACGCTGTGCACAGTAGGTGGGATTTGGGTAATCCATTGCATCTGCGTTTTTGATAGTATGTTTCATTATGTTGAACTACTATTGAATTGATTCTGTACTACTGTTATTGTTGTTCTTTAGCTAAATGGTTAGCTATATCTTGGTATTCAGAAATGGCGAGAGGTAGAGGCTGTGGTCGTGAAGCGGGTCATGGCCGTGGTTGTGGACCCTGATCATTGCGTCTTCATCCCCAGCTGAGGAGGCCGTTGGTGAGGCGGCTGAGGAGGTTGCCTCATTGCTCACCTAGTCTTGATGCTCGAGGCGCGTCAGTTGCCTTACTTCAGACCATCGAGAGAGGTTCAGCAGTTTAAATCGGCGGTGCGGCGGCCCCTCCGCTGCGGTTGCACCTGCTGTGGTTCCGGTCTTTGCTCGGCTCCACTTTGGCCGGGATGAGACTTCGAGAGTGGATGTCTCTCGACTTGACTCTTTGTGGGCGAGCACCGGTTCAAGCCGGCCGATTAGCTCGTTATATGGAGAGACAGTTTGGGGCATTGGAGATGACTTCAGTGCAGAAGGCGCGTTTCGTGGCCTTCCAACTGAAGGGCCAAGCAGATATTTGGTGGGAAGGGGTTCTATCAATTAAGACCCCAGCGCTGGGACCAGTCACCTGGGAGGTTTTCTTGGAGCAATTCAAAGCTAAGTTTTATCCTGATTCCTTCCTCGAGGGGATGGAACATTCCCTGAGGACCTTTGTTCAAGGGAAACTGTCTGTGGCGGACTATGAGGCTGGATTCAACAACTTGGTCCGTTTTGTGCCAGCTGTGGCTGGTAATGATCGAAGGCAAAGAGGTTCCGTAGGGCACTTAACCATGAGTATTGCCATGTCTTAGGGGCGACTAGTTTGCTTGACTTCAATTAGGTGGTCGATCAGGCCAAGGGTATGGAGTTGGAGAGAGAGCTCACTAAGGAGAGGCAGTCTTCTAGTGGCTTTACGCCTTCTGGTGGTTCTGGCAGTGGTCAGAAGAAGAGTGTTTAGGGTGGGAGTGGGTCTTCTCAGCGACCTGCTTCCAAGAAGTTTTAGGGAGGCCATCGTCCTCAGTCTTGGCCTTGATCATCAGAGACAGATCGCTCCTTCAAAGACCACGCAGCTTCTTGACCTCGTGGCGTTACGTCTGTTCGAGGCGGTATGATTTGTCTCAAGTACGGTGATGGTCATCGTGCTTTTGAGTGCTCTTTTACTAGAGTTGTCGTCACTATGGCCTGTCAGGCCATAAGATGTCAGTATGTAAGCAGAATCCAGCGAGTATCATCAAGTGGGAGTCAGTCCCTGCAGCATCTTCGTCCAGTGCTCCTCGAGGTTCAGTTCAGACTCTAGCTGCTGCTCCTGCGCATCAGTACCCTTTAGGGTGGGTTCCTTCGGCAGCGTTCTCTCCAGCACCTCCTGCAGGGTTCTACTGGAACCCTGTACCGTCTACACCGCCTTCGTTCACTTCACTTGTGGTAGTCCCTATTCATCCTTCGCCGAGTGTCAGTGCGTCCTCTGCTCTGGCACCACTGGGAGTCTACGCCATGCCTACACCTGAGACTGTAGGCCGACCTGACGTGGTGACAGGTACCTTACTAGTTGACTCCTATGAGGCTTTTGTCCTTTTCAATTCAAGGACTACCTATTCATTTGTGTCACTTGAGTTTGCTAGAAGGGCGGGTTTGAGTTTACAACATATTTCTGAATCTGTTGTAGTCAGCTCTCCGGGGGGTCTTATTTGTAGCTGTACAGCATGTCCGGGCTGTACTATTACCATTGATGATGAGGATTTCACAGCTAATCTATGGTGATTCAGTTATCGCCTTTTGATATTATCCTTGGTATGGACTGGTTATTCAGTTACCGTGCTAAGATTTGTTGCTTCTGGAAGACTGTGACTTTGCAAGACCCGTCCGGTGAAGAATTGGTGTTTCAGGGCAGTGCGCCGTCTGATTCCCTTTTTGTGTTGGCCAGTTTGTTTCCTAGTCATCGGGCATCAACAATTGGATTGCTTTGGTCTCTTAGCGTGAAGACATATTCTTCTATGCGCATTGAGGAGATTCCCATAGTGTGCGAATATCCTGATGTCTTTCCAGTAGAGCTTCCGGGGATGCCTCTAGAATGTAATGTGGAATTCCGGATTGACCTTATTCCTAGAACTCGGCCTATTTCTTTGTCTCCGTACCATTTGGCTCGACCCTTCCAGGATGAGTTGAAAAAGCTATTGGACGATCTGTTGTCCAAAGGTATGATTCGACGTAGTGTTTCACCGTGGGGGCGTCTATTCTCTTCACAAAGAAAAAAGATGGCAGTTGGCTTATGTGTGTGGATTATCGGGCTCTCAACCAAGTGACAATAAAGAATAAATATCCCTTACCCTGTATTGTGGATCTTTTCGATCAGCTAAAAGGAGCTAAAGTGTTCTCCAAAATTGACCTTCAGTCGGGATACAATCAAATCCAAGTTCGGGAGCAAGATATTGAAAAGACGGCTTTCTCTACGAGGTATGACCATATGAGTATAAAGTTATGTCTTTTGGACTAACAAATGCACCTGCAGTTTTCATGGAAGCAATGAACAGCATACTGCATCGGTATCGTGATGATTTCGTAGTGGTGTTCATTGATGATATCTTGATCTATTCCAAGACGGAAGAGGATCATGATCAGCATTTGAGGTTGGTTCTTGAGACCTTGAGAGAAAATCAATTTTATGCCAAGTTGAAAAAATGTGAGTTCTGAATTTCTGAAGTTGGGTTTCTGGGCCATGTGATTAATCAAGAGGGCATTTCAGTCGATCCTAGCAAGATCTCGATAGTAGTAGAATGGAAGAGGCCAACCAATGTCAAGGAAGTGAGGAGTTTTTTGGGCTTAGCTGGTTATTACCAATGTTCTGTAGAGGGATTCTCTGTCACGCTAAGCCAATGTCTCAGCTAACACAGAAAGGTGTCAAATTTCAGTGGTTAGATGAGTGTGAGCGCATTTTTTGTACTTTGAAGGATAAGTTGGTGATTACTCCTATTCTTACTCTTCCTGAACCTGGGAAGCGTTTCACCATTTATTCAGATGCATCTCGCGTTGGGCTTGGATGTGTGCTCATGCAGGATGGCAAGGTGATTGCATATACTTATAGGCAGTTGAAGAAACACGAGCAGAATTACCCTACTCATGATTTAGAGCTTGCTGCAGTGGTTCTTGTGCTAAAGATTTGGTGCCATTATCTGTATGGCAAATCTTGTGATATATTCACTGATCACAAGAGCCTGAAATATATCTTTACCTAGAAACATTTAAATCTGAGACAGAGAAGGTGGTTGGAATTAATAAAAGACTATGATCTCACCATTCAGTATCACCTTGGCAAGGCAAATGTAGTAGCGGATGCTCTGAGTCGCAAGGCAACACCCCCTACCCTCAGTTGTCTTATTGCTGATTTTGAGCATATGGATATCTCTTTCTGCTTTGCGGGTACCGCCTAGACTGAGACTCGTTTACTTCTTGAGTCAGCTATTCCAGATCGAGTGCAAGAAGCACAGCAGCATGATCAGATGCTCCAGCGGGCGAGGAAGCGTCTAGATGAGGGCAAGCAAGGTCATTTCAACATAGATGAGTCTGGTGCGTTGCGGTTTAAGGGCCGCCTTTGTGTGTCACAAGAAGCTCAGGTTAAGGATGAAATTCTAAGGGAAGCTCATCGTACTCCGTACACCGTACATCCTGGCGAGACCAAGATGTATACGGATTTGAAGAAGAGTTGTTGGTGGAAAAGAATAAAAGTTGATATTGCTCAGTATGTAGCGTCTTGTGATGTTTGTCAGTGGGTCAAGACCGAGCATAAGCGTCCAGCAGGTTTGTTGCAACCTTTAGAGGTCCCAATTTGGCCGTGGGATGATGTTTCTATGGATTTTATGGTTGGTTTACCTCGCACGCAGTGAGGGAAGGATGATATTTGGATCATAGTGGACCGTTTCAGCAAGTCTGCGTATTTCATTCCCATCCGTACAACAAATTCAGTGAGTGATTTGGCTCCTCTCTATGTGCGAGAAATAGTGCGGTTGCATGGTATGCCTAAGACTATTATTTCTGATCGTGATGCCAAGTTTGTCTCTAAATTTTGCGAGAGTTTGCAGGGTGCCTTAGGCACACAGCTTCGTCTTAGCACCGCGTTTCATCCTCAAACATATGGTCAGTCTGAGCGCACAATTCAGACACTTGAGGATATGCTCAGATCTTATTTTATGTCTTGGAAGGGAAGTTGGGAGGATCACCTAGCTCTAGCAGAGTTCGCCTACAACAACAGTTATCATACTAGTATTCGAGTTGCACCATTTGAGGTTCTTTATGGGCGAAGGTGTAGATCCCCATTGTGCTGGGATTAGTTGGAGAGCGGGCAGTTTTGGGTCCCAATTGGGTTCAGCAGACTGTGGCTAGAGTAGCAGAGATTAGGAAGAATTCTGTTAAGGGGGGTAGAATGTAATATCCCAAAATTGCAAGTGAATGCAATAAAGTTTAGAGAAGAAATTAATTAAATTCAGAATTTTTTAGGGGAAAATTTGGACCTTGGGCTTTCGGCCCAAGCCAGTGCAGCCTTGTGGACCGGCCCTAAGTGGGCCAAGAGGGGGAGCGCCCAAACACCTAACCCTAGCCGCCCCCTCCCCCTTACACCCCTTTGGCCGACCCCCTCCCTCCCGCTTCACCCCTTTCACCTCAGCCCCCCTGCCCCCTCTCTCCCTGGCGCCTCCATCTCCCTCAATCAAGACCGAGCTCCTTGCTGCCAACTCCTGGTGTTTCCCCTGCAGTTGGCCGGCCATAAGGAAGAGGAAGGAGAGGGAAGAAGAGAGGAGAAGGGAGGGGAAGAGGAGGGGAAGTCTTCGCGAAGACTTCAGCGGTGTCCAGCATCGTTCTTGTGGGTAATTTCACATTCCCCATTAGTTTTGGTAGATCGTTCATATGCGAAATATCTCCAATAGCCAGATTGTAGCTGCTATTGTAGATCAATTGTTTCTGTTGTTCTGTTGACGCGTGAATTTGAGTTAGTTCAAAGGGGATCCAGCATTTAGTGTCCCCTAGAGATATGTGGGGTTTCATGTGGGCTTTGCAGAAAGTATTAATTCGTAATTTTTGGATGAATGATGAATTAGTTATGAATTTTACAATTGTGATAAATTTATTTAGAAAGCTAGTTTTCTGTAGTTTCCAGAGAGTCTTAGATCACACAGCTCCCTTCCCAAATGTTTTATGAAAACTACCCCTCGTGTGAAATCCCTAAGCATGTCCATGACTGCGGACGCAGCTATTTGAATAGATTGATTTAACACTCTACAGAGTTTGTACACTTTTCCCACACGATATAACCAGAGTAGCTAGCACTAATCATAACAAAATATTTCAAAAACTTCATCTCAAGCATTGACACTCCCGATGTGCTTTACCGCTAGACTAACCCCACACAGGAAGCCAGTCTGACATACATCGTTGGACCTAAAGACGGCGAACTGCTCATAAATGTGTACTACTTAGTAGTCCACACCTCCACCCATGCACACAGCCTAACCTACTGCCAGAGTATTCAATGCTAACAATCCATAACTTACTAAGTTAGGCCCGTCTCATACCAGGCATGTGGTTGTACTGTAAGGCTCAGTTCAATGGCGCACAAAGTTAAGTCCTTAATTGACCAAGGCAAGACTTCCAATTTCTAGCTATATCACACAGATTAATATTCCCATGCACACAGCTCCACCATATCACTTAGTGTCCACCACTTGTCTCAGTCTAAATCCTTTACCAGATTGAGTGCAACACATGCCATCAACGGGTAATAGCACACAGTACACATAGTTTTATCACAAAGTTCTATAATCACTTAGTCAATTTTATATTTACAACTCACATGAAATGATGACACGTGGCATGGCTAAGCAATATAATTGTATCTAACCAACCCACGTTGGTGCTACAATAATACCAACTAAATAATGAACCAATCTAGGGTGACAAAAGATTAAGACATAACAATAGACAAGGTGGATATAACAAATTGGATTGATAACTACACCCAAAAGCATTTAAATAAATACTTAAAGTAAATGCAGTAATTTGAATCAAAGTATTTTGAAAACTGGGTTCAACATGATCAAAGGTACAACTTACCTTAGAATAGGTCTAGGTACTAGTCTTGCTCTTAAGACACTCCTTCTTCTTCAAAGTTCCCCGAAGTATCAACGTCTACTCGCAAATGAAGCAAATAAACAAAACAAATAAATAACAGAGGCAAAACAAACTCTAAAAATTAAATAAAAATCTTAGATAAATAGATCTAGAATTCAGAAGTTTGAATAGGCTCAAACGAAGTTCGGATGCAAAAGATATGGCCTTTGGAAATTTGAATCTAAAGAGAAAAAAAACCCTAAAACGAAATTTCTGGAATTGTCCGAATTATTTTCCTATTGGAAATTCCAGATTATGACGCACTGCTGATGTCAGCGAAGGATTTTCAGCTGAGAAACAAATAAAGGAAAAAGAAATTGATGTGCGTCCCACTAGTCAGCGAAACAGCTCATGGTGGACTATGTTCACCGAGCCGATCAGATCTGAGGACGATGGACCGGACACGCGAGCGTATACGTGGCCTGACGAGGGCGCCACCTAGGCTGACATGCACGCACAGAGGTGAAGCTGGCGCTAACGTGGATAGACACATCGACAACCGATAGCGAGGGCTTGGGTTCAACCAACAACGGCGAGTGGCGGCAATCCACCGGCGGTGAGTGCACGCAATGGATAGAGAGGGATATTGCGCAAGTATTGGTACCGGTTTGGGCACAAGAGGTCGTTGGAGTTGACCGGTAGTGAGCTTTTGGCAGCGGAGACAATCGGGTGTTGTCGGATCTAGGCTCCAGTGGGGTATTGGCGACGGTGAAGGGTCTTGGAGGTTGCTCGGGTGACGGGGAAGTCGATGGTGTACTCCACGAGGGCAGGGTGTCACCGTCGGCAGAGAATTTTGAAGAACACGGCTATAGTGACCAAAACCCTAAAAGCTCCAATGCGGCGATGCTAGAGTTCTTGGGCGCAATCGATCGAGGGTTTGGTGTGCGGGGGCAAGGGCAAACCTGGGGGTGCCTTTTATAGGGCTGGGGCGGCACGAGATAAGGAATCCCCAATTCAAGTCCAAGTTGAACACGAAAGGAAATCCCGAATTGGAAGGAGATAGAATCCATTTCGGGCACGATGGGTTGCAGATACGGACGCGGGATTGCTAGAGATAAGATCCTATGCGAAAATCCAGGGTGACTTAGTTGGAAATTTCGCGTTGTCGGACGGAGCTTCGAGCTCGGCAATGGCGGACGAACGCGGGGCTTCGCGTAGAGAAGATGACGACGCGGAGACGACGACGGTGGTGGGGCCCACCGGCGAGAGAGTGGAGTGGCAAGGATGCAGCCGGGCCGTATTGCGAGATGGGCTTGACGCGAAGGAATGGGCCGGGGTTTAAAGATTAGGCCTAAAGGATTAATCCAAGATTTTAATACATTTTCTAATTTAGAAAATATTGTGAAAGTGTATTTTCCTCTAAACAGAAAGCGGGTTTTCTCTTTTTTTCGAATTTTATTAACTTACATGTGGGGGCGTACATGTTAGTGACTCATATTTTTTTCTTGATTTTATTTATAAAATAGAGGCGGGCCCACATGTCATAGACTTATTATTTATTAACTAATAATTAAACCTATTTTGATTTTAATTAATTGATGGTTGGGGTCCGCATGTCAGTCTCTTGGTCTTAAAACATGTTTTAAAATAGGAAACAGTGGGTGGTCCCACATGTCAACAGCACATATTCTATGAACGTTTTGAATTAGATTTTTGTTAACATTTCTACTGGTCCCACTTGCCATAGACTCAATACTTTTAAGCTATGTTAACTAAACATCTCCTAATCACATTGGCCCACTCATAGAGAGAGAAGAGCAGTAGAGCTGCGTGCATAGCCGAGCACCATAGCGAGTTCACCGGCAGCGAGGTAGGCACGGAGAGGCTCAGGGAATGGGAAAAATGGGTTCCCTGCTCAACGGTGATCCCACCGGGTGGTGGTGGAGGCTAAAGAGATGCAGCGCTACGCCAATGAGAAGCGGGAAGGTGCCTCGGGTCTAGAATGGTTTTCGCAAATGGAGCATATCGATGGTGAAAAATGGTGCACCTTGGCTCTAGGGGGTGACAACGATGCTACAAGCAGTGGCTCGGGGACCAATGGGCACTGGAGCAGCAGAGACACCATCTCCCGTGGCGGTGCCATGAGTGGCTACGGAGAACTCTACGCTATGCTAACTAATCCACTGATCTAATGCACGCAATAGCTCTATGGGACTACTAGAAGCTCACCAAGGTCCTCGATGGCGTCGGGGAATGGCTAGAGAAGTGTGTTGACGTTGAATAGTGGTGGTGCAGAGGAGGCTCACGGCGATAGCTCACACAACGATGGAGGTGCTACAAGGAGTGCCGCATTAGATCACTGAAATTGGCAGCGGCGGCCGTGAGAGAGAAGGATGACGATGAAGCTCAGGTTCTTTGCCATTCTGCCTACATTGAATGAGGGAAAAAATGAAGGAGTGTCGGAACACGTGATGATGCACTCGATATGGATTCAAACTTTCTGGAGTGGCGGGAATGCAATGGCTCAAATCGGGTGCACGCCGGAGTCGGGGACGGAGGTGAACGCAATCAAGCTACGAGACTCCTGATGCTACATTGAGCAAAGGAGACACATGATTAAGATGAGAGGCACATGATGACGTGCGTGTCACGGGCAAGGAAGCTCACTCGAGGCTATGTTGGCGGAAGGCTTGCTCACCGATGTCGAGAACGACGCTCTCGTTCCTGGTGAAGCAAAGCATGAGAAGCTTTGATTCCTTGTGGAAGTGAGAATGGCGAGCTGAGGAGCTCGTGATGTGGTGAGGAGCTTAAATGCGACTGAGAATGGTGCGAGAGACGCG
The DNA here is from genome assembly GCA_036346405.1 of Phyllostachys edulis. NCBI lineage: Eukaryota > Viridiplantae > Streptophyta > Magnoliopsida > Poales > Poaceae > Phyllostachys > Phyllostachys edulis. The sequence goes on along the minus strand of CM070557.1, from coordinate 14,955,323 downwards.
GCGAGAAAATGGCACAGCGTACAGGCTTCTCGCGCTGAGCTTCGGTCTCGTCGTCCATGCTGGATAACAGCACATTGATGGGGCAGCTAGCATGGGTGATGGGGGCAGGTAAGGCTCTAAACTGTGGGTGCTGGTTGTGTTTCGTGGGAGAGCGCCAGAGTCAGGCAAGGCGCGCTTGCGCGCAGGCACGGCCACGAGGTGGACGAAAGGTTTTGACAGGTGGGGCCATCACGTTAGAGAGAGAGAGAGTGAGTGAGTTCTGGCACATTCTGGAGCGAGCGCAAGAGAAGATGGGATGAGTTGGGTTTCGGCCCAACGGTCCGACGGGAATTCAAATTAGGTTTTCGAATTTTTAAACAGGCTGATTGTTGTTCGAATTTCTAAACATAACAAACAGGCTCCCAAAATTATGAAAATTTTTGTGGAGGCTTCTAACATAGTATGGTTCCTTGTGTAAAGTTTTTAGGATTTTATCTATTCTGTGATTTTCTCAAAAATTCTTCCAACTTGCTATTTGCATGTAATTTCACTAATTCATTTATGCAAAGGTTCAAAATCATGCTAAAAATAGCTTGCCCACTCATGAACATGCTCAAAATTATTCACCCATTTATTTTCATTATACTTTCCCACAATGTGGTTTTTGGGATGATACATTATTTAAGCGCAACCGCTCGCATCGTTTTCTTCATGTCGTTCTCCTCTTCCAAAGCCCCAGATCGTCTTCGCCGATTTCGCCTTTGTTTCACCAAATTTCCGCAGAGAAGCCTGTGGCCACTGAAGTGCTCCATCGCCCATTTCATCATAGTACATGGGTATTCGTCTGTGTCGTCACCGTCGTTGAGTCCTCCTCACCGCATTCTAGCCGATGCTCACCTCGTCGTCCTCGGGAGTTTACCGAACTGCCGTCGCCACCATCTCCATCGTCTCTGGACGCACCGCCCATCGCCGATCTTCTCGCTGGTGCATTCCCTTTCCATCCTGTGTGCATCACCCCATGTCTCCAAGTCTCCTCTTTCGATCCCCCGCCTCGTTCTAGCCTCTCCATCCCCATAGCGCGTCGCTGCCACCGCCCTTCGTCTCCACCTTCGGCCGTCATTGCCCAGCCACTCCAATCATCCTCCGGTCACCTCGTCTATCCTGTCGTATTCCCCATGTCGCCGCCAAGCCGGTGCCCACCTCTGTTTCCGGGTACCGTCGTGTCACCATCGGTGCTGTGAGCCCATGCCTCCTTTCCGCCACCACCGCCATGCTAACTCCCTCACTGTGCCACCACCACCCGAAGGACCGCCAAGCTTCTGGGGTGCCATTTTTGCCATCGTAAGCTGCTTCCTCGCTGTCATCCATCGTTGTTGTCGTGCGCCAACGCCGCCTGCCTCCTCCTCTCTTTTGCTCCCTACTCAATCTCTCCCTTTCTCTCTCTATCATGTGGGTCCCTCATGTCTGTGCTTCTCTCTTTCTCTTTCTCTCTCTTCTACCTCAATCCCACATGTCAGCCAGCCTCTATTTCTCTCTCACTAACAAGTGGACCCCACCTGTCAGTATCATTTTCTTTTTCTATTTCTATTTCCTTTTCTTTTTCAACCAAAGGAATATTCCTAGAATATTCTTTTCTCCCTTTCTTTTTTCCTTTTTCGACAACTCTTCTAGTTCGTTCTCCTTTGTCCGAACTTTGATTCAGTCCGTTCAAGTTCCTAAATTCATCTAAAATCGAGCTCTTTCTTTTAGAGTTGGTTTCATTGTTTTTGGATTTTATTTGATTTTCTTTTGGATTTATTTGTATTTTTCTTTATTTTCTCTCTGGTTTAGACGATCTGTTTCAAGGAGCAGGAGCAAGAGTAGGAGCATGTTTTGAAGATTAAAGTGTGGTAACTGAGCAAAGCCAATGCAAGTCGTAATTCATTGATCATATTGAACCTATGTTTTCAAAAGTATCTTATTTTATAGTAGATTGCTTGCTACTTTTATATCAACTACTTTTGGGAGTAGTTAATCACCTATTTGTCATTATACCACCATTGATTATTTGAATACCATAAATCATTTGTCACCATAGGATGGTCATTACTAGTTGGACATATTTGTATCGCCAACATGTGTTATCGTATAGATGCTTAGATCATGCTTAGTTACAATGGGCGGGTAGTCACTGTTGTTAAAATTTGTTTTGCCGTGGTTAGGGATGTCATTGGTCCTAGTTGAACAAAATGATTTTCCCTCAACCAAGTGATCGTGCAGTAAAGGGAGTGCATGTAGCACTTTTGGGATGAGGTGGACTTGCTTGGGTGAATTGTCAAGGACTTAATCTTGTGCGCCATTGAACTGGGTCATATCGTACAACCACATGTCCAGTATGGGATAGACTTGGCTAACTAATTAGCAATGTCTCAACTTCGGTTCTGTTTTGGTTGTGTGAGATACAGGATGGACGTATGCTCATAATGGTGCAAGAGGGGGCCCTGTCTGGTCGGGAAGACATTCAGCGTTGAAACCTTAGCGGGCAGAACTGGGTTGAGAGGGAGTTTTGTAAAGGCCTTGTGATAATCACTTAGCCACACGCCTATGGAAGCATATCTTGGCTGACATTATAAGTTGATTTATTTCTTATGGGTAAAGCTGTACAACCTATGCAGAGTTAAAACTATTTAAACAACCATGTCCCTAGTTATGGACAACACCCGAGGATTTCACACGAGGGGTAGAGTTTTATACAAATTGGTTGGCAGGTGAATGGGAGGTTCACTTGGTGAATGTGATGTTCGCTTGGTGGATGGGATATTCACTTGGTGGTTTGGTTGGGAAGTGAATGGGGGATTTACTAGTTGTTTCAAAGAAATTATTTATTTATTGTCTTTTAAATTACACTTTGCAATCTACTTACTGTATTTACTATCACTTCCTGCTTTCTACAAAAGAACCATACAGTTGTTCCTTTGATCAAGCCTTGTATGAATAGTAATTGCATAATGTTCCCTACGACTTGATGAGTACTTTATGTACTCACGGCTTTAAACTTTGCTGCTCAGTTGAAGATGGTCAGGTTGCTCAAGAGTTCTATGAAGAGGAGTTCTTTGAAGGCTTTGCGAACTAGGATGTGTTCTCCACTTAATTGTCTATGGGCATGTTGTTTGACATCTCAAGTTTCCTTTCCGCTGCAATAGTTTATTTGTGTCTTAAGCCCTGCGTGGCAAGTTAAGTAAACGTTGACTATAAGGTCCAATTATTATTACTATTTGTTATTTTACCTTTTTTTTAGTTAAATCATTGAATGGATGGTATTTCATCATGTTTCACTGTATGAGCTAGCTACTGATCATGGGACTAGTTCAAAATACACAAAGGGTTTTGGATGTGTAAATTCGAGTCCTGACAATTGACCCACCTTGAGATACTAGTGAGATTGTTATGATTTTATATGTCATCGGTTGGTCTTAAGTAATGATGATGTATAATCCTTAGACCTAAGATTAGTCTTTTTTCCTACATGTGTAATAGTACACTTAGGGGTTGCTAAACGCTACTCCGTAACTCGGTAGTTATAAAGGTAGCTTTTGGGTATGCTATGAAACTTGCGGAGGGATGTGACTGTTTGGAATAGGATTTGCCCCTCCTAACATAACATGAGAGATGTCTCTGGGCCCCTTAATGTGGTCGGATAAAGAAAGTGCATGGTCGTGCCACTAGTGATCGAAGAGTCGACCACACAAAGTTACCTGTCACTAGATCGAGAAAGTATTGAACAGTCCATGGATGACAAATATCTTACCTAGAGTTCAATCGGATATCATGAGGCAAAAGAAGAATATGCAAGCAGGTCGTTCAATCCAACCATATACGAACTAGTCTTATGGAGATAGGGACTGGTCATGGGCTGGTCGTACATGATCACTAACTGGTTGGCGAACTGGTCATTAGGAGTTATGAACTGGTCATGACTAAACGTGAACTGATCGTATGGAGATACAAGCTGGTCGTAAGTGATAAGGACCTTGTCGTAGATCATATTGCACAAGGTTTGTCCGATATTATCTTTGTGTATATTCAAGAGATATGTCCTGCTAGGAACCGTTAACGACTTGTGGTCGGAAAGTAGTTTCCAAGTCATAATCAATGACGCATGAACCTACAAGGTCATACACTTAACGGGTTGGAACAAACGAGTTCATATAGGATCCGTTATGGGATCTTTATATGGGGATGCATGGGGCTGTTGGGATGTAAGAGTTCCACCACCAAAACTATAGCCGCCATCTCCTCGAAGGCCCTGGCCATGTGCGCCGGTGATAGCACATGGCATACAACATTCCATCCCTAGATGTGTGGATACCTTAGAGGCGCTACTACGGTTGTTGTTGCTATGATCGATGATGATCCGCGACCTGCGCAAGGAACATGAGAGGTTGCTGGAGGAGACGATCGGTACCGATGATATTGGACGATTGACTATGACCACTATATCGATGTGCTCGACGTTGGACCAGGTTGCTCCAGCTCTTCTATCGCTGCACTACGCATCTAGTGGTAACGATCTATGATCTCTTACTTGCATGGCTTCCTGGTTTACGTGGTACATTGTTTTAAATTGCGTGCTAGTGTAGCCTACCCATGCCCCTTCAAGATGGCTACGAAATGGCCAACCACGTCGTAACCATACAGCTCTGCACTCCATATTAACATCACCTCTTCCTTGGTGAAATATTCAGAAAGGAATTGACCGGGATGCTGTGCCAACGTTGAACATGCGGCCATCACATGTGAGCATGGCCTATGCAGAAGAAGTGGCTTGTTGTAAGTGCACATGTAACGAGCACGGCCAAGCATGTACTCGTGGATGATCCTCTCACGGCTCATCCCATGGCGTCCTTTCACTCTGCAAAGTACCTCGAAGCAAAGCTCCCTTGTGCCCATCTTGAATGTCCTGTGCATCTCACCCTTCTTGCACTTCTCCTCCGTATACTTGATGATCAGGTGGAGTACAGTACTTTGTCATTTGCCATAGAGAGTGACACTATGTTGATTTGGTCAACAAAGTATTTTATGGTACCGCATAGAATTGCCTCGACAAGACCAACCCAATCTAGGCACATCGTGCCGTGCATGACATAATTGTACACCTCAGCTAGATTTGTTTTCATGTAGCATACCAACCACCGTTCTTGTCGTGTAGCAATGACCACTTCACCTTAGGCTCATGCTCGATCCAGTCCGAGATGCATTTCGCCTGCTTATCAGTCCTCCTCGTCAAATTGGGACCATCTGTGGGTAATTGGGGCCAATGACTCGGGGAGATTTTTAGCGCTTGTGTTGGGCTTCTCCGCTGCCTCTGTAACATCCTAAAATCTGAATTCTAGGAATATGTATTATAAATGCATTAGAGAAAATACTTTGATCATTTGCATATGAAATCATACCCATGTTTGAATTTGAGTTTTAATTTAAAAGAAAAACATGAAATACAAACAAACATGTACTCAAAAGAAGTTAGACAAAGTAAAGTAAAAATATTTAATGAGAAATTATTTTGGGCATAATATCCCAGGAATAATTCATCAAAGTACTTACATGAAAACTTGTTAAGAAAAACAAATTCAAAAGCATAAGAACAGAGCCTTGTATGAATTTTAGAAAAATTCACAGAAGAGATAAACTCTTGACAAATTTACCAAAGGAAATGCATTAGGTCAGAAGCCCCCACAAAACTTTTTATAAAATTTCGAACTCATTTGCTTATTAAATAAAATCAGCAAAGAAATCAACCAAAAATCCAAAATTCCTAAACCTAATCTCCCTCTCACCCTCGCTGACCGGTGGGCCCCCTTTGCAAACTTCATCATCCACCTCACGCTCGCTGTGCTAGCGCACACCCGCAAGAGCAACGCCGTACCATCTGTAGTTTTCCTCGCCACCCAATCGTCCTCGTCGCGTTGCTCATCTCCTCCGCGCCCATACCTGCCCGGCCACACCCCATCCCTGCCCGTACAACGCCAGGAGCTCCGTCGCTTGCCCACGGGTGCTCGAGCCTCTTCCTCTCTTATCTCCGTCTCTCCATCTATAAAATCCAACCCCAAGCTCCATTTCCTTCCTTCCTCACCAGTGCACACCTTCTCCCCCATTCTCTCCTCCTCAATAAAGCTCAATCGCTCAGATAGCACGAGGGCCCTTTTGGCCATGCGCCGCCACCGCCATTCCTAACAATCAGAAGGGTTTCTTGTCACTCCTTTCGCATCATATCGTGTTCCCAAACACCTTGATCCCTTCCCCTCACTCAATTTGGCCTTTGATTTATAGGAACGGCTGAATCGACCTTTCTTCTTCGTCTCCGGTCTTCTCCACCGCCGTGGTCGCCGCTGGAGATTCGCTGAGCCTCGAGTCGATTCCTTGCACGGGGAGCATCACTTGACCATCTTCAAGCTTCCCCGACCTTCAGACAAATCTCTCCTTCAGCCGAACTACTTCTCCACACGAAGCCCCCGTGCCGCCGTTGGAATTCGTCACTGACTCACCTCCGACCACCTCCAAGCCTTCGCGTCGTTCTGGTATAACACTAGTAGCCCCTAGATGCTTATGCGCGTGATATTTGGTTGAGAGCATTGCTCGTTTGAGCAATGGCCCGTTGCCATAGCTGAGCCGCTGCTCAACGCTGACGTGCCACCGCTACGAGCCATCTCAGACCTCGCTGTCAGTGCTAGTAGATGCGCATACGTGCGAAGAACCCATTTTGGGAACTCTCAGGCCTCGCCAAGCACCACCTTGCCGGCGACGAGCGTGGGCGCTAGCGCCACCGCGCTGCTCTACGGATATGCACTGTAGCTCGGTGGTTAATTAGCTAAATCACGGTCTTTAAGACCAAAACAATGATTAACTGTCAGCTAGTTAATACTTGTGAGGACCCCGGTTTATTTAGCTTGTAATGCTTAGTCGCCCATTGACCCTAGCATCACAAACAAAATAACCCGTGTCTTCGAGACATGTATATTTCCCAGAAATGCAGTATACACACCCCTTTACAAAATCGTGCATCAATATCATCTAAGACATAGAACCAAGCACGAACAAAAATGAAAGACATACATAATATAGAGAGAGTTATTACAAAAGGAGAGGCCAACAGGCCAAACCACAAAATACAAAACTAAATAAACAGTGGAAGCAAAAGTGCCATAAGATGGCCATAAACAAAAGCCAATTAGTGTGCCTTTACCCACAAGGCAACTAACCGGACCGCCAAGCTAGTCGTCAAATCCGAAGCACATCTCACAACAGTGAAGCCCTTGGGGCTCACCTTCTTCCTCTGCAACAAGTTATTAAGCAAAGCAAATGAGTACAAAAATGTACTCACAAGACTGACGTGTAGTATAACAGAACTATAATTTAGCTACATGCAAGCTTTATTTAAGTGGATGAGGCTTTGGACTTATTTTAGCATAAAGCAAGTTTTCCTTTGCAATATTTAAATAGATTCCAAAGCAGTTTTGCAATTCATTTTTAATTTGCAAGTAACAACGAGACAAGTAGCAATAATAACAATAGATAGATGACAACAACAACCTGGAAGGGACTAACCCAATAGCCACCACAACAATCGCATGAACATCCATTCATACCAACCCATCAAGTTTTAATTAAATGTTGTAGTCTAGTTCTTGCACGACCTTACCAAGCATGTCCATAACCTAGGATGATACTATTCGAATAGTTTTAACCCTGCAGGGGTGTACCAATGTACCCACACATCAGACCGCCTTTTCTCCAAGCTATTAGCACACTTCCTTTGGTACGCCAGCACGGCTAAGTCCTACGAGACATTTCCTATGAATGATGCTAGTTAAGAGCCACACACACCAGAAGAGTAGGAGACACCGGCCCAGCCGAAGCAACCGCGGGAGCTTTTCCTCTTATAAAAATAGTTTCATCAGCAGCGACCCATAACTAACACCTCCCAAAGTACATAGTCAAGAGGGGTTCCCAATACCCTCGTGTGTTTAGCACGCATAAGCGCTTGGCCTAGTGACATAAGTAACTCGGTCCTTGGGGACCTAGGCACCATTCCATTCACACCCAACAATCACACCAACATCCATCGTGCCCAAGTCAATAACAATTTTGTTTTTATTTTTGTTTTATTTGTTTACAAAGTAACAAGCACAAGATGGACATAATGGAATAATAATTTTTGTGTGATCAAGGTCATCGACATAATGTCGACAACCGCCCATTTCTACTGTTATCTAAGCATCTCTAAGCATTATTAACGCAAACTACAAAGTGATAAGAGTCCATCCATCGAACTCTAAATCACAGCAAGATAATCCTAGGCTTAGTAGTAGAGAATAAACATTTGCCTACAGGATATGCATCTATAGGCTCAACTAATCGATAATTTAACACAAAGTAGCAATGCATACATATAAGTGAAACAAAGTATTAAACTTTAAAGTAATGGGACATTAATGAGATATGATCAAACTACTTGCCTTGCTGGAGTTAATCAACCTGCTGCAGAGGAACACTCTCAAGATCAACGCACTTGTCGGCACCTAACGAAAAAGGCGAAAAGAAGCAATAAGAACGGAGAAAACCAAGAAGACAGCACAGCAAACAAGCTCCAAATGCTCTGAAATTTCTACAACAGCAAGAGGATGATTTTTAGGGAATTTAGCAACAAGAACCAATTGATTTGGATTCTTAATGCAAAAGATATGAGCAAAACAAATCTGCTCAGCCTCTAAAAATACCAAACTGCTACTAATCACCTAATTAAATTGTTTGGCAACATTTTCTAGAAAGGTGGTGCTATTGATATTTTTACTGTAAAACCAACACCTCATGAGATGAATAACACAATTGAGTTCATCTCATTTGGAGCTATTATGCATTCTCTATAATTTTTCAAAGATAAGAAAATGAGCACAACTAAAATGCACCCACAATTCTTTTAAAAATAGTGACATGCCTAAATCCTATTCTAACATTTAGTGCATTAACAAAGGAAGCCAACAAAGTTGGATTCACTCAAAAATACTCTACAGAGAATTACTTATGCATTTTACAAGTTAATTTGAATTTTTAATGTAACATTTAAAGTTAGTTTTGAAACCTATTTGCAATTCACTTTTCTGGAACCGAACTGAGCTCACAACCATTTTTAGATTAGAGCTCAGCTCAAACCAGAGCTGCAAAAATTTGAACCACCTCATTTGGATTTAAAATGAAAAAGATATTCATTTTTGAAGTTATTACCTTTTTCAGTTTGCAAAAAAAAGAGCTCTCTGGATAATCTAAAAACCCAAAAAGGCAGGGGAGGACATGAGCCTTAGATCCTGGATCTGACGGCTCAAGACCTCCAGAGAAAATGCGCACGCGCGCTCTAGCGCAGGTCCAGAGAACATGGGCCGTTGATCATGGATCCAACGGTCCATGTCCTCCCAGCGGCGCGCGCTAACTGGAAAGGAGGTCGTGGCCGTTGATGCTGCATCCAACGGACCACAACGATCGAGGGAGGACCTGAGCGGCTGAGATCTTCCAAAGGAAGATCTAAACGATCAAGATCTCTCCAAGGAAGATTTACATCGTCAAGACCTCTCGAGGGAGATCCTGGACGGTCCAGATTTTCCAAGGGAGGACTTTAATGGTTTAGATTGTCTGAGGGAGGACCTAAACGGCTAAGATCAACTCGGGGAGGTCTTAACGGCTGAGATGACCTCGAGGAGGTCCTACGCGGAGGAGGTCTTACGAGGGAGGTCTGCACAGGCGCGATTGACACAGGAGGACCTCAAGGGCTAAGATCTCACACGAGGAGGTCTGGGCGGCCAAGATCTCACCAGAGGGGAGGTCTTGAACGGCCAGATCCAAAGCCACAACAGGCCTTTCGCAAGACGCTGCTGGGCAAGGAGTTAAAGCACGGACAACGAGGAGGTCCAGCGCAGAAAGAGCAAGAATGCTCCCAATGATGGAGCATTTACTGCCCCAAATCTTTGTCTTAACGGCACGCGCGGGATGGCTTGTTCTGACAAAAATTCCAACGTAAAGAAGTGGCCATCACCGGCGATGCGGACCTCGCCGGTGACATCCAAGGACACCATTGGGACCGCAATAGTGTTGCGCTCACAATGGACCTCCTCTCAACGGCGGTGGCGGCCTTGAACGCCGACGAGCCGGAGAGGAGCACGACAGCCAACACGGCCAACATGACAAATAGCTAAAACGAGCTCCACAGTGATCATACAAGCGTGTGCCAGCTCTAAGGACTACCAGGGTGATTACCTGGAGGTCGGAGGAGCTGGGGAGGTCGTTGAAGGGGAGGACCGGCGCTGGAGAAGACAAAGTTCTCCACGGCCAAAAGCTCCAGCTCCACTTTAGCTCTTCCCTGAAAAGGTCAACCCAAGATAAGTTAGGGTTTAACTTCCAGGAAGTTTAAAGGAGCAAAATGGAGCAGAGGTCCAGATAGAGGGAGCCACAGGAGCACTGCCTCCAAGGAGCTCCAAGGTCTTCAATGGCGATTAGGGGGAGGTCTGTGGAGGAGAAGCTCGACCAAGCACAGAGGCAAGGCAAAGCTCAAAGGGGTGTAAAGGAAGCCAAGGGGAGGACCCGAGGAGGTCTTATAGCTAGGGCAAAAGAGGTCATGAGCCACGGGTTAAGCTCATGGTGAGCTTAGTCCATGCGCGGTCCATGGCTTGGACAGGACATGGAGGTGACGGGGTAGGTAGGTCAGGGCATGGCCTAGGGGCGGAAAGCACTACCACGCATTTAATGCTGGCAGCTCAGAGCCGTTGGTGACATGACCGGACCTGCACCCCTACCGCCATGGCTCACGCACGCGTGACAGAGGTAGGAGAAGAACAGGAGCTGCTCTCCACCGCTGGATGAAAAGATAGGGAGGTCCTGGCCCTCCGATTTGATTTGAAGCGGTAAGTTTTAAAGGAAAGGAGGAGGTCACAGCCCTTGGATCAGGGCTGGGGAGGTCCTGACCCTTAGATTACCCTTGCGCGGATGCGTAAAGGAAGAGGGGTTAGGAGGTCCTAGCCTTTGGATCTACATCCAAGGTCTCAGACCTGATGGGGAGGTCTTACGATGCGCACGCTACAGCAAGGGGACGTGGAGGTCATGGCCTTTGGATCTCAATCCAAGGGTGCACAACAAATGGGGAGGTCCTAGGTGCTGCGCATTACACCAAGGAGGTCAGGACCGTTGGATTTGCATCCAATGGTGCTGATCAAAAGAGGGGAGGTCCTGGGCCTTGCGCGTAGCGCAAAGGAGGTCATGGCCGTGAGATATTGATCTAACGGCTATGAGATGAGAGTGGAGGTCATGGCCTTTAGATCTGGATCTAATGGCTACGACCTCGCGCTGGTGGGAGATCTAAAACGCATGACAAGGAAGGGAGGTCCTGGCCTTGGATTTTTGATCCAGCGGCGCAAGACCTCGCGAGGTGGGAGGTCTGAAGTGCTTGACAAGGAGAGGAGGTCGTGGCCGTGGATTTTTAATCCAACGACGCACAACACGATGAAGGGGGAGGTCTGGTGCGCTTGATAACAAGGGGAGGTCGTGGGCTGTTGGATCTGATCCAACGGCTACGACCTCAACAAGGTGGGAGATCAGAACAGAGCTGGTTTGAGGAGGAGGTCGTGATCTTGGGATTTGAATCCAACGGTTACGACCTCCACAAGGTGGAAAGGAGGTCTGGCTGAGCCAGGGGTGTGAGGTTGGGTTCAACCCAAAATGGAAAGTGGCTCAGCCTAAGGAACAGTGCAAGGTTTGAGTTCAAATTTAAAAGCAGAGACTTAGAGGATTTATTTGAGATAGCAATTCAACTCCAAAATTTATGAAATTTTAACTGGAGCTTGCTGACTATAAGATTAACCTTTCATAAAATTTCCAGAGGTTTTTATGCACTGCATTTTTCTCAGGAAATTCCTCAAGGCTATTCAAGGGTTTGTTTTACCTCCAAAAATTATCAAACAAGCTTTAGAACTTATGATATTTTTCAGAGGGGTCCCACAACATATCTAGGACCCAGGAAAAAAAATATTTCCAAAGGGTTTGGCACAAGATTTTGAGACAAGTTGAATAAGGGTTGGACTTTAGTCCACAGGAGGTTTAGGTTTTTGAACTCTACCACTTTTGATAAGAATTTTAGAGGAGTTCAAGAGTTTCAAGATGTGAGAAAAAGTTTTTATTTCTACACATTTTCATACATTTGAAACACACACATGTTTATACAATTGGGATGTTACAATACTTAAGTCACTAACGTGTGGGACCGAGCCAAAAGTTAATGAAAATTTTAAATCAAAATGGTTTCTTAAGTAAGTCGCTAACATGCGGGCCCCATAGTCACTTAAGTGCACAGCGCACCACCCGTGGACCGCGCACTATGCGTATAGACCATCAGTCTACGCACTATTCGCATAGACCGTATCACTAACAAGTGGACCCCACTTGTTAGTTTAAATGAAAATCAAAAGAAAAATCAAAATGCGCTTTCCGTTCTGAGGAGAATACGCTTTCCCTTACTAGAAAGCATAAATCTCACTAGTACATGCACGAGATTACGCTTTCTCTGTTAGAGCATGTACAATGCAAGTGCTTAGAGGGATGCTTAACAAAGAAAAACTGATTTTTCTTGCCACATAGGACAGATAAGATGCTTATTTTGTAGCATTGATGCTTGATTAGGCACCGGTGCTTAAGAGGTGCTTATATATAAAACTATATATAATTAATAGATAATACAATCATCTAAGCACTTATAAAAGAGATGTTTGCATTGGAGGAAATAACTTTTACGTCAGTGCTTGATGACGTGGCTATATTCTCTTTCTTTAAGCACTCGTATATAAGCATCTTGCATTGTACATGTTCTTAGAAAGCGTATTTCTCAATTTCTCTGGATTTACCAAACTGAATAGAATTCAAACCTTGATAACTTTTGCTACAAAACTCCAAATTGAATGAAATTTGTTTATAAATTCATATAAAATCATGAACTTACAAAATGTGTAAAAATATTTGAAGTTCGTCACTATTAAATTTATTGGTATTATTTAATTCGTTTCCAGCTCTTTTTGATTTAGACGTCGATTGTCCGAGTAATTATTTCGACGACCAATCAACTATATTTCTAGAACAGCAAGAGCAAGGCAAGCACCTCATTTGATCATGTTGATCCCAGTATTTTACTTATTGTACTTTGTTGTGAAAAATCTAATATGCATGCGTATATGTTTGTATGAAAATGCTATTATTGGGAAATTGGTAGATGTAATCCTAATTATTGGACATATATCCTTGTAATTTTGATCCCTTACTGTTGTAACCATTAGAATATTTGTTAGATAATATGTAATGTCATTTGGGAATTTGTTTAGTGCGATTATCGCACAAATGCAACTAGAACAATAGATTTTCCGAAAAACTGATAAAAGGACAATATGATAATTTGTGAATTTGGGATTTTTTTAAAAAAAATGTCTAGAGGAGGTACCTCTATTATTTTGTATGGAAATGAAATGAAAAACTTAGTTTTCAAACGCGACCGAGTTATATTGTATTCTGAAAAAGTGAGGATTGTGACTTACTAGTAGTTAGGGTGGAGATTCTCGCCCGTGGTCGATTAAGGACTGAAGCCGGCAACTCCAGTACTAAGACCTAATTGTACAACCGTATGTGCTAGGATGGGATAGTCGTAGCTAACTAAGTTATCGAAAACTAGCCTTGCATGAGAGGTAGGCAGAAGAGTTCGAGCAATTTCTATTGTCGACATAACGGCGAATGCCTCACTGAGACGGGTAAAGTGTAAAAAACGTAGCACTGTGACGGGTATACACGGGTGAGGTGAGGACCAACATACGACGGGCTAAGTGCAAGGGTAGGACTAGATAATGTAAAAGCTACGTCGCGAGCTCTAGACTGCTTACTACGGTAGTGAGCAGTGATATAGAGAATTCTAGGCTAACTGGAATATTCACGTACTATAGGTAAAGTTGTACACCTCTACAGAGTGAAAATCTATTTAAATAGCCGCACTTGCGATCATGAGCATGCTTAGTACGACTGGTACTGCTGTAGTTTTAAATTTTCAAAATCTATTGTCATGATCTTGGGTAATGACTTGGGGTTTTATTGTTGAGTTAACTGTCATGTCTATGGCTGAACATAAGCTATTGCCATTGTTGTTGTTGTTATTATTATGATCCATTCAATTACTTACTGTCATGTACATATTTAAACTGTTGTTTTAAATTTCGTTGCAAATTACTACTTATGATTATTGCAAATAAAAATGGCTTTGAGCAAACTAACTTGTAGAGTAGAGTCTCATCCTTTTAATAGCCTTGCATTTAATATAATTTTGTGATACACTACAACTCTTGCTGGTTGCACAAGTACTCAATCTTGCTAATATTGTTGTTCAGAGATCGAAGATGGGCCGATGCCAGATGACACGTTCTTTGCACCCGGAACCAGAGATTTCGATGACGGGTCTACTTAGGCCTTGTTCCTTGTCGGTTGCCTAAGGATCGGATGAGCATGCTGCCGGAATTTTGCTACTTATATCATTTCTTTCACTGCTATATTTTACTCTGATGACTGCTTTTATTTGGCCGGTCGGCCATTGTTGTAATAACTTGTAATAGCTTAAGTAGAATACCATTTTCTTTACTTTTGTATGTGTATGTATGGATGTGAATGCCAAATGTTGTGAATGTGTGTACTAGCCACTAATCATGGGACTAGTACAATATACACATAGGGTCTTCGAGTATTCCACGCCCGAGGGTCTAACAGCCTCCCTTGTTTGTGTCCTTGTCTGCTCATCTAGAGTTTTTTAGAGTGCGTCGAACTTCCTCTACTGGTTCTGGTTACACAGCCTCTTGAAAATGTTCATCAAGTCCTTGTTGTGAAACTGCTTGTAAAAGTTTACACCCATGTGCCTCACCACCTACTCTGCAGATCCACCCATAAAAGTGGCTCATGTTCCCCTTGTTATAGCTAAGTTATTGCACTCAACAAAGCATGCATGCCGGTCATGTATGAGACATACGTTAGGACAGCCCTGTATAATAGAAACCTTCATGTCCCTCATAAACAACAACCAACTGTCACTGTTCGCGCTTTCGACGAATGCAAACACCACGAGGAAGAACCTAGTTGTTCATGTCCATCGCAATTGCAGTAAGTATTTGCCCCTTGTACTTCCTAGTCAGGAACCCACGCACAAGATCGGATGGCAAATGCTGGAATGCATTGATGCATGCACCAAAGGCGAATAATGCTCGCTTTATTACCCTCTTCCCGATGAACCGTGGATGCGGGGAATCTTGAATGTCGATGTGAGTTTCGAGATTCCTATCCTGTATGACTTGGAGTTAATCGGACAGGTTGTGGTAGGAGTCCTCGAACGTACGAACATTGCTTCCAATGCCTTTTGCTTTGCCCTCCATGCCTTAGGATAATTAATTGTGTACTAGAATCTTGAATCTATTGCCTAAATGAGGGATCATGGCTTAAAATCTAGATTATCCATGATCTCGTCGTACATGACATTCACAATGAAGCCTGGTGACATGTTCTTGTGGGATTGCGTTGATTCAGAAAAGACACATGTGTAAGGGATTACTATAGAGCATTTTCAGTAGGTGTCCCACTTAGGTTGTAATGCGTGCACTCACCAAGGGCATCCCACTATCTTGCACTTAACGTTGTAGCACCTTGGGTTAGGCTTCACTACCGTGAATGTGAGCCGCAGCGACAATGCCCAGAATCTCACAGCTTGTTGGACCACCTCCTTGCATTTGTACATGGCTCCTTGCCTGGCCTCGTTCTGGTGGTACTCCTACGGTACACGGGATCCTTCATCCATGATGAGGTTATTGAATTGGTATGTGTTCCATTAAAATGGAACCGCCTACTATTCCTATGACAACTCACACATGCCACTACCTTGGATAACATGTCAGTCTGCGGGCCACACATGATAAAGTGTAACTTTACCAAATGTGTGCACATTAGAGTATCATAGAGAAACAATAGCAGTAGTCCCATAATTATCTTACAACTAGAACATAGTTTTACACATAAGATTTAGAATACATGACATTGAACATCAAGTTCATGCCTATACTCGCCACGCAAGGCGGACAAAAGCCACCTCCACTACACGACTCTCAAGCTTCATCTTCGACACCGAAGGTCGAACCATCGAAGTCCTGGTCCTCTTGAGCTTCTTCCATCTGCCATTATGGATCACTTCCGTCTTGCTCCTCAGCAACGAGACTGTTAGGATCGAACTCTCCAAAATCTAACAAGGGTAATTATAATATAGGGATGAGTACAGAAGGTGCTCAAAAAGTTCGACCATAGCAAGCCAATAAATAATTTGCTCTAACTATCCAATTATACCAAACCTATACTATTAAATGACCCATGTCCTTGAGAATGTGCTAGATAGTTTTCTAAACATTTGTTGTCAAATTGATCAAGTTTTAATTATGAAATCTCTACTATTCATGAGACACCATAGGCAGAACTCTAGTAGTTCCATTTCTTGCCGCAACGTAGTTTCTACTCGAAACCAGGGGTAACAGTCACACTTTTACTCTACAGAGGTGCGCTACATTACCCACAAACGTATATGTCTTTACGGTGAACCAAATATACACACTTCTTTTATTGTGTGGCCAAGACAAAGACTTCACTATGCCTTTCCAATATTCCTTCAGGATATATCTTTGGTGAAAAGCTGCAACTTCCACCACTAGCTTTCATAGAAGCACAAAGTCCTTAAACCTAGCTTCTGCAGAAGCACAAAGTCTTTAATCCCACCCAGAGATACACCATCCAGAACAATTACTTGGCAAAGCCGAGATAACCAGGTATGTGGTCAGCGTGATTGAACGACACTTGAATGCCTTATGGCAATTGTTACTTAGTCCTTATATGATATTCCCATATGTAGTGGAATCACAACACTTCCATAAACACATCCGGTGATTCCAACTACCATCCATACTATCATCATATAACCAAATCCAGATGTCATATTGATTTAGGAATTTATAAAGTAATTTTTTGACATGCAGGTGATAACATAAAAATAGATTGCAAGTAATTTGTACTGAAATTAAGTCCAAATCAGTATGATCAAAGGTGTTGAACTTGCCTAATAAACAAGGAAAATTTGAGTATTGAGACTTAGGTTCGATAAAAACTTTCCCCGAAGCTCCAACTCCTAAAAAATGCCAACGTAGTCCGATAAGGACAAAGAACCAAATGGAAATCCATTCATACGTCGATAATAAGTCTACACATCTAGGCTATCATTTCAATCGAATGACACTCTCCCCCAAAAGACTAAGGTTTTGAAGGAGAAGAAAAAAAAACAAGACAATATTTATTTGAAGAAGACAAGGATTTCCTTTGTTTTTATAAAAGAAAACTTCTTTTATTAGAAATCAATAAGTAATTAATGATAAAAGGGTTTATCTAATTTTGGATTGAATAGTGATTCAAGTAGACTTATTAATAGTTTTATTTATTTATAGGTTGTGTGCTTGATATTTATTTAATTGCAAATATTTATGAAATTAGAATTAGGTTTGGAAAAGAAAATCGCCCACGGCCCCACCAAGAAGATCCCAAGGCTCCTTCCCCCTTTTCTTCTTGATGTATTTGGATCTAGGGAGACCCCTGTCCAATCCTCAAGGCCACACCCCCCCCCCTTCAACTCGCTGAGAACCACTACCGGTTGTGAGATGGCATGGTGCTAGGCACTGCTGCCACTCCGGCCGTCTATCTAGCCTTCCAGGTTTGTCCTTCTTCCACCTCTAGCTCTAAACCCTAACCGGCCGATTCATGGATGATGTATGGATGAATGGGGAATATCTAAATTGATGCTTGAATATTGGATGCTTGATGCCTAGAAACATTGATGGATGACATGCACATACATTTGTATCATATTTTTTAGGGTTTGGTTTAACAGCCCTTACTAGCAGGATGATGTCTTGATTTTCATATGATAAGACATGATTAAGTTAAGCAATCAGCAACATGGTGATGTTAACTAGCTTTGCAATGTTGGATAAAAACATTAAACTGAGCTTTGCTATATATTTGGTACACAATCTAGCATGTCACTATTCTGGGCAATAGAGAGAAGGATATGGTGTACTATTGTTGTATTGCAAGAACTGAATGTAGAGATCCTATACATGCTATTTATTCTCAGATGACATATAATGGATTCTTGCTAGAACTCATGGGCAAAACTGATTAGAACATGATATTGTGCTAGATCTATAGCACTAGCTCCATGATGATAATAAATCTAAGAGCAACATACCTTGATTTCAATGAGAAATGAGATGCTAATTGTTGAGTGATGCTTAAGATGAAGTGAATTGTTGGTTCCAATACTTGAATAAGTGCTAGGTTTATTCTCCCTTTGATCTCCTATCTGTTGCTCCATTCTCTTCTCCATGGCAAAACATGCAAGGCATTAGCCATGAATTAAGAAAGAAGAAAGGATTGAGAAGGAGAGGGATGAGCTTACCCCCTTATTAGACGAATAGAGCAAGTGCTCTGTCCTAGCCAGCCAGGTGCTCTTTATGTTGGCATGCAATGCTTCTCCCCTAAGAAAATTTCTAAATTTTCTTTTTAACTTTTTGAAAGGAAAATTTTTGGTTTGATTGAGCTCTTGCCACCTAAAGGGACACCTTGCATTTTGGGTAAAATTGTAAAAACACTTCCCATGATATTTTGGTAAAACTTGGATGGTCATAGCGTAGTTTTGGTAGTTCATTAGAGCTCTCTAAGGCTAATTTCAAAATATTTTAATTTTGAAACCCTTTTTTCATGGAGGCCCCTACTTTTGCTCTTTTCGGTTTTTAAAATGGATAAGGACTACTTTGTGAAATGTCCAAATCATAAGGGTCTTCTTACAAAGTGGCTGAAAGCTTGACCTTTTTTTGTAAAACATACTTTCTGATATTATTTTTTTCAAACTAAACCAAAATAATATTTTTTTTCCTATTTGCTTGGAATCCTCTTTCTGCTAAAATTGTGCCTCGCTGGTCGGTGCAGTCCTAGCAGTTACTAGGAATCTAGGGAATATGTTATTTTGAAAATTATTTATACTTGTGCCTTTTTGTTTCAAACCAAAATATTTCCTCCCGCATAAAAAAGTGTACTCCAAGAATGCACAGACATTGCCCTTTTAAATTAATTTTCCAAACTTAATTCCTCGAAAGAAAAGGCTGATGCAATGCAACTGATGCTTGAGGAAAGGTTTCTAAAAGTTATTTCAATTTTCTAGCTCTCTAACTAATCAACACCAAATGATCGAGCGCACAAACGTACAAACGAACCACTAATGAATGAGCGATCGAATGCAATGCATTAAAACAATGAATAGACAATTAGAGTTTTGCCAGCACTGTGGCTCGACCAGCACTAGTCCCTAGCTAGTGCGATCGAGTCAGTAGTTCGACTCAACCCAAGTTAGGTAGGACTATTACAGTTCCCCACTGTCCTCGTCATTGGAACCTTCATCTTCTGATAATGCCTCATAGTCCCGGTCTTTGAGCGCCATCCTTTTGATTAGGGCTTCGATCTCCTCACCTTTGTCTACAATCTCACTACCTTTTCCGGACCAAATGAGATTCCACCCCGTCTTCAACGGCAACATCAGTGACTCCTCGACCTTCGTTCGTTGTGTGCACTGCGCTAAGTCCCCAACTTCTTCGATATCACCACCAACTACCCCTTGTTTAACAGAAAGTGCAGGCGAAGCTTTGACATATGTCTGAACCAGAAGGACCAAATCTCACCCACGATCCCTCGCCATGCTTAGGTATGATAATCATGACCTCGTCCCCTTCAACTGCACTAACTCCCAATGTGTGCCCTGTGGTTACTAGGTGACAAGGCAGTTCAATTTCAAATCATGCAAAGCATGGTCCAACTCGAAGGTGTAATACAAACACAGCATCACAACGCTCCATGTACGCTGCTCTGGTCTTATTAGGCTGATGGTCACCGATTAGAAATAATGCAAATCAACTCACTCGGGACCCTCTAAAACAGTTCCTTGACCATAGTAAATTTTGAAATTGATTGCGTCCGACATATTCGACGTACTGCACCAAAAACAAGATTTTCACGATTAACCACATATCCAAAAATAAACCACACACACCTAAAAGGATGTACTACAACATATTATGCTACATTTGCATACATCTAAAACCATCTAATCCATTCAGTTACAAAACAATTACCTGAAAGGTGGACAACTGGACAGACAACGATTCGCTTGCTCCTCTGCTCCCCTCCTCTCTGCTCCTCTCCCTTCCTTACACTCTTTCTCTTTTTTCGGAATAAAAGTAAATTTCGACTGAATTTTATGGGTCTATTATAGGAGAGGTTGTGTCGCCATTTGGAACAGTGATTTGCCTAGATATTTAGGCAAAACGTCGTTCCAAATGACGATATAGGCATTTGACACGGTTCGGTAGACACAAGACTCCCGTTGCCCATCCCAATGGCGAGAGGGTCATTTCATCATTTGGAATGAGAGAAGCTCATTTTTGTAATTTAATTAAACGGTCATTTATTTATTTATGTAATTCTATTAAAAATGTATTATTTTAAAAAAAAATCGATTTTAAAACTACGTCGATGGCTATCAAAACCCTTTTTAAAAATTTCGAAAATTACCATAGGCTAGTTGACTGGGCCCACATCCCATTGACTCAAGTGCAGTTCTTATCTCTTCTGAGAATAATCCCCTCTTGCAGCTTTCGACTCTAGCAGCAGATCCACCGCTACGCCGCCTCGCCTGTATACCCCCGCCGGCGCCGCATCTCCGTCTCCGCCTCCGCCTCCGCCTCCGCCTCCGCCTCCAACCCCACCACCACCTCCCAATTTGTATCCATTGGGTCACTCTGCTTCAGGTATGAACCACATCCCCACTCCGTAAAGCTTCGATCTAAGTTACGCTTGCTCGTCGGAGGCGAATGTGCAATTAAAGGGGCGTTGTGCGTGTCGACGGCTTGACATAACTATATATGCTTTAGTGAAGAACCTCGATCTAACGCACAAACGGAAATCCTCTTTTTTTTTCCTTCTTTTTTTTTTTTGCTCTTGTTGGTCCTTGATGATCCGTGAGATTCTAAGTTTTTGCTCTTGTTGGTGCTTGATGATCCGTGAGATTCTAAGGGAAGGAAGGATATCCATGTTGTGAAGTGAAGTGGAAAGGATTGATCGAGCAGTTATGGATTTTAGAACTTATTGTGTTTCTGCATTTTGAATGGCGCCTAAAGCGACGAATTTGAATTGAAGTTTCGCATTAGGCAGCAACAGTACTCACATTATGTCTTTTAAGTTAACTTGGTTGAGCAGGCCAGAGGTGGATTGCGAATTTGTAATCTAGATTACACAAATACGCAGGATGAATTGCCTATCTTTTTAACTTGGTTGAGCGGGCCAGAGGTGGATTGCGAATTTGTCATATAGATTACACAAATACGCAGGACGAATTGCCTATCTTTGATTAAAGGAGAATGAGGACTTGAACCCGTAGACTTGGCCACCACAACTTTTTGCTACTATAGTTTGCAACTGATAGGGAGCATTTGAACTTTGGCCATGACATTACTCGGAAACACTATTCCAATGTTAATAAGCAATGATTTTGTTGTTCTAGTAACTTGATCAAACAATGTAAGCTCCTCTTCTTTACTCAGTTGCATAATCAGTTAGCTGTAAAGCATTACGCATTGTTGGCAGTGTGGAAATTCTTATGCAAGGCAAAGAGTGTGGGTTGTTTGCAACTGATCGTAATCTTGTCTTTTGCTCTCTCTTTCTTTCTTCAGAACTACGTTTGTCTTTATTTCTCATTTCTCTTTCTTCAGAACTAAGATTGAGATATATTTCCTGTTACTATGTTTGTTTTAACATTACAAGTCCTGTTTCTTGTCTAAAAATGTTATATCCGAAAAATACTACATAGCCAATCATACCCCCTTTGCCTAATATTCGAAACACTAAGAATTACCATTGTTCTGTGCATAAGCATATAGCGGACTTTTTGTTTATTTCTGTTATTGCTAGTGACCTTGGACAGAGAATGGAAGGGCGCTCCTCAAATGAAATATCATCTGCTGAAGCTGTCTTGGTGGGAGCATTGTCTTCTGGTGTTAATGTAAGAAATACTGCAATGTTTCTTTTGAGGCCGGAATTACTGCAAGCCTGCAATGTACAGTATTCATTGTGTTCAATCTTAAATTTAATTTTAATCTTGTCTCCATTATGTTGTTTTGGATTATGGAGAGTTCATTATATTCAATCCCAAATTTAACCTTAATCTTGTCACTTTTTATGTGGTTTTGGAATATACAAATCAATAAGAAAGCCTGATTGGTGTTATCTTATGGTGTAGGCCCCCACATGGTTTGTGCTCAAGATCGCATTTTTGCTACTGGCCTTCTGTTTTACTGCAATGCTTTCTCTGGCATTTTTTTCAAGTGACTTCGTGATTGTTGGACATGTTCTTTTGCTCGTAACCATTGGCACAGTATTATTTGTGCTTCTTAACAGGTCTCCCTCCCTCCCTTCTGCTCGCATGCGACCTTTACACTTATTGCGATGAATGATTCAGCGAACTGCTATTTGTTGTATTATAGGTTTCTGGCAGAAACTGGTCTTGTGCCGGTTGAGCAACAGATGCAGGAGATGGGTATCCATAAAACAGAAGCCACAGAGAAAAACAAAAGAAACTAGCCACTGACTGCCTTTTATTGATATAGAAGACAGATTAACGTTTTACATCATTAAGCAGAGTGGCATTTAGCAAGATATGATGCTCTTTCAGCCATATATTATATATATCTGAAGTGTAGGCAGACACTTCAGCACAGATGATCCAAGCTCTTTAGATATATTCTGAAGCGAAATGGATTTAGGAATAGACCACCTTTAAGAATGCTTGGCCTCTTCCTCCTTTGGTTTGCTCTTCTTTCTCTTGATGTAACAGAAACATGAGCAGCAAGGGAACTGAAACAAGAACTTCATTGTCTGAGATGTTACCAATACTGTGTTTGTATAGATGTTTTGCTGAATAGATTTGCATGCAACCCTTAAATATACTATGCTGATTCCTTGCTTAGTAGCTTATCAGAAGACAGTAGAAATTGTGGCCCAAGTCCCTGTCGCTTGGAGCTTTTCACCTCCGCTGATGCTTTGTTTTGTGGGGTGGTTTTTATGCAATCTCATCATGTTATGTAGAGGAGATTTTAGCGGCAAGCAACAATGACTATCTTTGCATCGGTTTTATTATATCAACTGCAAATTATAAATCCTTAAAACTCATTCAGAAGTTAAGAGAATTTTTGAATTATAGTCCATGGAAGTGGTTTTGAAGTTGGGAAAACTTCCTTGCCTCATTACAAGATGGAAAGCATATTCTTTGGCTGCCGATGGGTTTCTGCTGTATATTCTTTGGTTACTGATGGGTTTGTGCTATTTCGTACATCCAGAGAGAATTGCTGAATGCAATAATCCGGTACCAAGATCATATCTGGGTCAATTGCATACGATTGAAAACTGACTAAGTTTAAGCACAGTACGATTAGATAGAGTTGATAACTGAAAAGTGAGCTGGGAAAAAAAGATACCAGCTTGGATCATGTCGACCAAAGCTCAAAAATATTTTTTTTGCCAAAGGAATTGAGAGGACAATTCATTACATATGAATAACAGTTTGCATGAATGATTATGTCACAATACAGCAAATTGAAGAAAAACAAAAATGCCTCAACAGAAAATATAGATCTTAGAGCCATGGCGCCCAATGTATTTAACCATATAGCCTTGAGTACCATGTTGACAGCTTGCTTGATGCACGCAGCAACGACCTTAGAAAATAGATCCGATGAAGGAATAATCAAACAGGTCCAAAAATCTGATGCTTTTGTTGAATGGAGCCACGAATCCTAAACATGTTTTACCATAAACGAATCTGACGAGTAGAAGCAAGTGTATTTCAAGCCATCGTAGTGCAATTGCGTGTTGGAATCCCGGTTAGCACCGCCAATACCATAGTAACTCAAGACCTCATGCATGCAAGCCAACTATACTATCAACTGTTGTTCTGACTTTTGTGGGCTCAAATTGTATCCCCGTGCTCTTAATCTGGACCACCCCTGCAGTGGCACCACTGCTTATAGTCTAGCATGCCTCATAACAAGATAAATTGTATATTGGCCTACACCAAATACGGATACAGACAGCATTAGTGATTTAATGCAGAGGATAAAAAAACATTCTGTGAAAGACTAAAAGAGAACAAGTGGTGAGAAATGTCAAATATCAACAAGTAGAGGTACTTCAAACATTATTTGAGATTTATCTGGGCTGCTTGCTGCAGCATGTCGCCAGCCTTAATTTCTTTTCACACATACCTTTCAATTGGTTGCCCTAATTTTTTTCGAATTGTCAAAAAAAAAACATACCTTTCAATTGGCTGCCTATTAATGCCTTTTGAAGCTTCAGGTTTCTCCATCAATCTTCAGTTCAGGCTTCTGCAAAAACCTAGACAAAAATGGCAACTCAAATAAGTACCAACTGAAATTTTCACATATTATTTTGTGTACATATGATTGTCTTCTCTACAATTATGCCATGGATAATCAGCAATAAACACCGTCTAAAAAGCAGCCACTTAAGCGGTAAGAGAACCCTATCCACTTATAAAGCACTGTTTAATCACTTAGACAACCAACAAACTAAATAGAAAATGTCAAATTGCACGTAAATTTGGTTCTTTTTTTATAAGAAAATTGCACCGTAGATCCATGAACTTGCGAGGTTATGCCACTTAGCTCTCTGAACTTAAATTTTACTTTCTCAGCCCCCTGAAGTTGTGAGGTTTCGCCACTTAGCTCCCTGAACTTGCATTTTACTTTCTCAGCCCTCTGAACTTACAAGGTTGTGCCACTTAGCGAAGTTCCTCAGATGCGATGCCGGCGACTTCGTCCCCTCCGAGTCCGATGGACTCGTCGCCGCCCCGTTCTGGCCGTGTTTATCAGCCCCGTCACCTCACGCTGACAAAAACGGATTCTTCGGGCTCGGAAACGCACCGTGCTCACATCTTTGCCGAAGCTCCACCGTCGTAGTTTGCCGCCACCCCTCGTCCTTGCTTCCCCTAAGTCAGTTGTGAGAGAGAGAGAGAAGTACATTCCCTGTGCCAGAGCAGGAGCACGGTACTCTCTCTCACGGTGATTCGACAGCTCAGTCTTTTCTGTTAGCAAGCGGTTAAATGGACTTCGTGCAGGGTGAGTCGTTTCTGCTCTGGCACTGGGAATGTACTTCTCTCTCTCACACGGCTGACTCAAAGGAGGCAAAGACGAGGGCCACAGTGGAGCTCCAGCAAAGACACGGGCACAGTGCGTTCCCGGGCCCAGAGAATCCGTTTTTTTTCAACGTGAGGTGACGGGGACGGTGAAAACGGCCTGAACGGGGCGGCGACGAATCCACCGGACTCGGAGGGGACGAAGTCGCCGGCATCGCATCCGACTAGATGTTAAGTAGCTCAACCTCGCAAGTTCAGAGGGCTGAGAAAGTAAAATGTAAGTTCAGGAAGCTAAGTGGTACAACCTCGCAAGTTCAGAGAGCTGAGAAAAGTAAAATGCAAGTTTAGAGAGTTAAGTGGCACAACCTTGCAAGTTTAGGGACCCACGGCGCAATTCTCTTTTTTTATTGTTGAGTAAGCCAATGACCCTTGTCAACATTTATTCTAATAAAAATGAATATAATATGATTAACAAAATTATGTGATGACTAGATGTTATTATTATTTACAATTATGCAATCCACTTATAAGCCCGTAAAACCACTCGCTTTTCGCAAAAATGGTAAGCAGTGGAGCGACCACTTGCTTAACCACCTTTTAGAACATTGGCAACAAGAGAACCTCAGCTTCTACAAGCATGAATTATAAATGAAAATGGCATTCAAGTCCTTGTTCACCCATAGCATCAAATTTTATTTACTCACAAGTATATGTTTAAATGAGAAGAAAATACGAACCTGCTAGGCGATCGTATTTGTTCCATAAAAAAAAAGGAGTAACACAACATCTCATATTTCCCTCTGGAGTAAAATTCAGGTGAACAAATTCATGCTGCTGAAGTTTCCAGCAGTACTCAAGACAGTAAAAGTTCAAAACACGCTATGTACTCCAACAGAGTGTATAAGAACAGTAATGATCCTGATAGTGGCAAAATACATGTACTCCAAAACGAATTTGACCTCCTAGTTTTCTTGAATGGTTCAACGGACAACGGTTATGAACTTATGATGCATGTCCTCATATCATGACGGTAATCCATGTCTTGCACATGGATGTGCAAATTGTACCATTCAGGACTAGAGAGCACCCAAAAATGTCCTAGCCTTCATTTTCACCACATATACATTGTCTGACTGCTCCAACCAGCAATGCAGCTGAGACAATTTCAATACCCTTAATCCATATGAAAA
The DNA here is from genome assembly GCA_036346405.1 of Phyllostachys edulis. NCBI lineage: Eukaryota > Viridiplantae > Streptophyta > Magnoliopsida > Poales > Poaceae > Phyllostachys > Phyllostachys edulis. The sequence continues at coordinate 14,928,782 of CM070557.1, read as the reverse complement.
GGTGCAACAATATCACTTTCTTAAAAGGGATCTGTGGGCATAAATGCACATCAGCATAACAGAGTAGCATAAACAGTGATATGACGACAGCAAAGATGGTATCACAACTAAGCCCTCTTGTACGCTGTCACCAATAATCCCCACAAGAGCATGATCCATCCTTGAAATGATGGAAGCGCTGTAAATCTCTAACGATAATTTCTCGTTCAGTGATCTTTGTAATAAACTTGATTGCTATATGGCAATCAGTGCAGACCCGGAGATTCTTTATTACATGGATTACTGATCCTGGGACAGAATTCATTAGAGCAAAAGCAACAGCAAGCTTTTCACTATGGATGCGCAATGAAGACTCTTTCTCCTCTACATCCAAATCATGAAGAACAGAGCCAGTGTTTGGTACATAGCCGGCTGCTTGCATTCTCTCAAGCAGTTTCTCCAAATAAGAATAGATCTCCTTGTACTGAGGATGACTCTTGTCACCAACATAAAACAAATGGGTTTTACCTTTCAACTCGACTGAGCTATACCCTGGAGGCTTTTGTATTCCTCTTGTCTTGACCAGCACTCTCATTCTTTCCACATCTTTCCACATACCAGCTTCTGCATATATATTGGACAGCAGAACATAGTACCCACAGTTAGTTGCATCCAACTTAAACAATCTTTTCGCAGAAATTTCTGCCAGCTCAACATTTTTGTGGATTCGGCATGCACTAAGAAGAGCTCCCCAGATAGCAGCATCAGGTTTGACCTTCATTTTTTTAATGAGGTCATAAGCCTCATCAAGACAACCGGCACGGCCAAGAAGATCCACCATGCATCCATAGTGCTCCACACCAGGTTCAATTCCAAATTCTTTTTCCATGGCGTTGTACCAATGACGTCCTTCATCCAAAAGACCAGAATGACTGCAAGCAGCTAAAACCGAAATAAAAGTTATGTAGTTAGGCTTTTGCCCTGATCTCCTCATCTCATTGAAAACCTCAAGGGCTTCTTGCCCATGACCATGCATGCCATAGCCAGTAATCATGGCAGACCATGAAAGGATATTCTTCTCCTTAATTTTTCGGAAGGCCTTCCATGCCATTTCAACTCTTCCGCACTTGCTGTACATATCAACTACAGAAGTCCCAACGTAGACATTTTCCTCCAAGCCCATTCTTACCACCTTATAAATATACCAAAGAGGAAAGTTCAATCACATTAGCACTGAATAGAAAGAATTTCATAGCACCATGATATGAGTAAAATGCATCGAAAATGTAAAACACATCAATAATTGATTTGATCAATATCCTACACCGCCAGAGGTGAGTTGCCCAAGCTTAGAATAATTTCACCAATAAAATTTCAAACTAATGCAAGTGACCTAGCATTTCAAGTTTTCAATCCATGCGTTGAATTAATCAATGATTCGTAGACCTCATGAAGACAGTGTGCTGATGGTTATGATTTAAACATAGTGACAAACAAATTACTCAAAATTCTTAAATGCGAAATTTTACAAGTTTGACCCCTAGAAAGTGCTAATATATTTGAGGTATTCAAAATTACTCACTGGCATACATGAAATTTCACCCATAACTCAAAATTGTTGTTGATGGACAAATTTTAACAGAGATACCGAAGATCTGCAAATGCAAAGCAACAATTTGTGAACTTCTAAGTGATTACATATTTCAGTGCTTTGGTGCTTTAAATAGTATGCATTGTGTGCATGGTTGTCACGGCAGGCCTGGCGACCACGGCGCCTAAGAGGCGCCATGACGCCTATTCATCCAGGCGGGCGTCTAGTCGTCCTCAAGGCGTGCAAAGAAGAAAAAAGGATGAGCAGTAGGCTGGAGCACATCAGGAGCAAATCGGGAGAGGAACAAAGAAAAAGAAGTAGAAGGAAGAGGAAGACAAATTGGGAGTAAGAGGAAGAAAAACTCAAGAAAAACAAGGAGACAAATCGGGAGTTCAGGACTTCGGAAGAACTCAAGAAACAAAGAAGTAGAGGGTGTGGAGGAGGGAGGGAGTACCTAGCGTCGGAGGGAGGGTAAATCACCGGCGGTCGGCGCAGTGAGGGGCACCGACAACTAGATGGCCAAGGCAAGGTGAGCCTCTGCGGCGTCCCCTCCGCACCGCCAGGACGCCTAGGTGACGCCGTGACATCCATGATTGTGTGTTTACATTTTCAGGCTTTTTGCCAAGATTTGATATCACTAACAGCAGTGGCGGACCCTGGACCAAAATTTAGGAGGTGCTAATGGACTTGCTCACCTGCTTGCGGCTTGCCGAATGCCAAGTTGTCGACCAACGGTAGTCTGCATGAGTGTGCCTAGGCTGGGGGTGTTAGGAGGGGTACACCATGAGCCAGCCGTCAGTAGGGGGTGCCAATCCACCCCTGACTAATAGGCAATTAGTAGTGTCTAGCAAGGTTTTTAGGGGTCGAGCATATAGGTATTGTTGGGTGCTATAGAGCCTTCACACTCCAAAAGCTGGCTCATGTGCTGAGCTTTTCCCACACTTATAATCCGACACCCAATCCCTCCACAACTAATGTGGGACCATTCTAACAGGTAAATTATCTCACTTTGTTCAACAATATTATCTAGACTGCTGTTTTTATGGTGTTTTTGATCCGAACAACATGCAAGTGGTCAACAAACATCTGATTATAGATTTAATAGCAAGTAATTCACCTGATTATGAATGCGCTTTCCAGTCTGTATCGCCCCAGCATGCGCGCAAGCCAGTAGCACAGCTGAGAATGTCACGGCGTTGCACTTAATGCCTCCGCCAACATTTAGCATCTTGCTATACAGCCCGAGCGCCTCCACTGACAACCCATTCTGCGCGTACAGCGCAATCATCGAGTTCCAGGACACCACATCCTTCTCCATCGTATCAAACACCTTCCTCGCAGCCCCCAGGTCACGACTGCCGCCCTTGGCATAAGCATCTAGCATTGTGTTGACCACCCCAGCGTCCCCGTCCAAGCCAATCTTCGCAACAAGCGCATGGAGGCCACCGGTAACGCCACAGTCGGGGACACGGGCCGACGCGGAGAACGCCACGAGGGCAGCCGCCTCGTCGACAGCCGCGGCAGAACCGGAGACGACCATGGCGCGGAAGAGGGCGAGAGAGGGGTAGACGAGGTTGTTGCGTACGTAGCCGGAGGCCATAGCGGTGACGATGACGGGGTTGGGGCTGCGGATTTCGTCGAACGCCCTGCGGGCGTGGAGGGGACGGGAGCAGTGGTGGTACATGTGGAGGAGGGCGGAGGCGGAGAACGGGTCGGAGGGGAAGAGTCCGGAGCGGAGGGCGAGGAGGTGGAGCTGGCGGCCGGCGGCGAGGGAGGTGGCGGCGGCGGCGGCGCGGAGGGCGGGGGGAAGGGCAGGGCGGAGCGCGGCGGGGGTGACGCGGAGAGCGGCGGCGAAGGCCGCTAACGCGGCGATGGGGTCACCGGAGGAGAGAAGGTCGGCGACGGCGGCGGACCAGGAGGCAGGGCGGGAGGGGTCCACAGCGCGCAGGAACAGCGCGCGGAGGGAGGTGGTGGGGGTGGGAGTGGGAGTGGGGGCGTCCGGTCGGCGTTGGGGATTGGAGGTGGGAATTGCTGGGGGAGGCGCCATGGCTGGTGAGTCTCGGAGCGGAGGCAGGACGCACGCTCCTGCCATTGCTGAGCTGCTTGTGGTTTATCGGAGGGAAGGAAGCCTCAAGGAACTGTATATGCATTGGGAACCACTAGGAACCGGACTTACCACGGGAATGTTCTCATACAGTCGGATCTCAATTCGAGTCCGTCTCCTCAATCATCAGATCCTACTCCTCTAGCCCATCGTTTCACGACGCCGCCTTGATCCTCTGGCCACCGGCCGTCGCGATCCTCGCCTTTATAGAGATTGAGAGAGACACACAGGCGGAGGAGAAGAGGACTGGGAGGTGTAGGTTTGGTAGGTGAATGTTTCAGTACGATACAACTAATTCGATTTGGTGCAGCAACAAAAAACTCAAAAGTGCAATAATTAGTTTCTAAGTTTGCAACAATTCTTTGCTTTAGATGCAACAAATGCGAAATCAATATTCAAAAATGCCCAACGAATTTAAACTATTGGACAACAAATACAAGAATATATTGCAATTAAAATTTAACTATGTTGCAACAACAAAGAAACATGAGAGCACAACACATCCAATAGAGTGCAACAAAAATATATCAATTTGCAAACAAAACATTGGACGCTCAAGTAGAGCAACATTTGAGAATAACTGACGAAACATCTTATTTTGAATGTGCAACAATGAGCGGCAATGGTTGCAACACCATTTTTTTTTAAAAAAATTTATTTTCGCAAATAAAAGTTACTGCAATATCGAAAGATAACAATATCAACAATTAGAAAAAGAAGATGCAACATTTGAGGTATCATATTGAAATTATTTCAGGAATTCGTTATGCAACATTAAAAAAAACAGAGTCCCGACATCTCAAATCAAGTGTCACAACAAAAAAAACCCTACGCCTGCAACAAACACCCAACTCATTCGACGGCGGCAATGTGCTCGATCTCTTTCATCGGGATGGCGTTGTAACACTAGGAGAGAATGCTCGAAGCCAATGCATATGCAACATTATCTCAAAAATCTTAGAATCAAAACAAACAAACATCAAGTAACTTCTTCTCTCTGACGGGTGCCAACATATAAAAAAAAGATACAACATCTCATAATTCATATGCAATATTTTTCCCTCGTGTGCAACATTTTTTCATCGTGTCGCAATATTTTTTTTAATGCTTGCAACAAAAAATACTTGTTCATCAAAGAAGAGGTAATGGGGAGGATACAACTTAAGAAAGTGGGGAGAGAGATATTAGAGAAGAACAAGAAGTATAGGAGGAGAGAAAGATTAGGAAAGAACAGGAAGTATAGTCTGAACATAAGAAAAAAATCTTGCAACATCACTATGAACAGGATGAAACATTTTTTTTCGACAGTCGCAATTTTTTTTCAATGGGTCGCAACAACTCAAAGAACAGTATGCAACATTTTTTTCGATGGTCGCAATATTTTTTTCAACGGGTTGCAACATTAGAACTAGAACAAACAGAGGATAACTTGCCGAGTTTTCCATGGCCACGGTAGCGGCGTCCTGATCCAGTGGGGTTGAGGAGGATTGTGGCAATGGCATGGGGTGGCCGCGTGTAGAAGTAGGGGTTCCAGCCATTGCTCCTCTTCTTCTTATGCGCGTTCTGGTGCCCGCCGAGCGCCTGCGACTGCTAGAACTTGTTGAAGAAAGAGGCATGGGAATAGCCGCACGTCCTTGCTGTCGATGCACGCTGACGCGCCGCCCCCACCGTATCATCCCCCTGACGCCGTGGACGCCGCCAATGTCAACTGAGTAGTGTGTTTGGCTCTGGAAGGAAGGGGGGAGAGGGAGAGTAGAATGAGTAGTGTGTTTGGCTAAGGAAGAAAGGAGAGAGAGTAGGAGGAGGCAGTAATGAGGAGTTATGAAAGTGGGTGGATAAGAAGCAAAGAGATAAATCAGGATTGAGTGGATAAGAAGCGAAGGAATAAGTGGATGAGAAGTGAAGAGACAATGTTTATGGTTCCGAAAAAAATGCTCATTTGGCCGTTTGTGTAGTACTGTTTTTCTCGTGTTACAGTGACATGCGCTCGACACATTCTCATCGTCTCTTGCAGGCAGCGTGTCCCCCTTCTATACGGGCCCACGTGCGGGCCAGGCCGACGAAGGGCCACTCCACGACTCCACAGTCCACACCCACCAGGCCACCATAGCTTTTGCTTGGTCCAAAACCAAACCGCCGTGTCCGATCCGCTCCGTCCACTAGAACTACCTCCCATCCTTCTCCGCCGTCCGTTCTCTCTCTTCCTCCTCCACCATCTCCCGCTCGGCCTCTCCTCCCTCACTACATGGCGGCGGCGTCGGCGGCTCTCCGGTTCACCGAGCTGCTGGGGTTCCACGGTGCCGCCGCAGGGCAGACTGGAAAGGAGCCGCCTTTCGCGCTGCTGGTCGCTGCTGCTGCGTCGGCCGAGGCGCGCCGGCGGGGGCCGAGGAGTGGCGCTGCGGTCCGGTGCCAGCAGGCCGCGGCCGCCGACGCCGCCGTTCTCCATAAGAGTGGTGCGGCGGTGGCGGAGGCGCAGGAGGGTGGCAATGCCGGCGGGGCGGAGGCGGAGCTCACCGTGGTGATGAAGTTCGGCGGGTCGTCGGTGGCGTCAGCCGAGAGGATGCGGGAGGTGGCCGACCTCATCCTCAGCTTCCCCGAGGAGCGGCCGGTGGTCGTCCTCTCAGCGATGGGGAAGACCACCACCAAACTCCTGATGGTATTTTATCAGTACCTCTCAATTTCATTGCCTTTGATATGTATGGTGTGCAGTGCTGAGAAGTCGTTCCTTGATTTTGCCTGTAGGCCGGTGAGAGAGCGGTAGGCTGCGGCGCCACGAATGTCTCGGAGCTTGACGAGCTGACCTTTATAAAGGAATTGCATCTTGGGTATGACGAAGTGAACTGCGTGTTTTATGTCGATCGATTGGATTGGTATGGAATACTTTGGTCTGATTACTCATCTTTTTGCTTTGTCTAGGACGATTGATCAACTTGGGCTAGACGGGTCAATTGTGTCCGGTAAGATGTTGCGAATGTCTTTTGTTGTCTGTTGAAGGCATGCCGATGTATTGCATATTTGCATGCAAGTCTCGAAAGTTGTGAAACATGCTCAAAGAGACTTTTATTTGTGACTGTTGAGATTAAAGTGGGTATGTACGATCTTTAGTTCAAATTGGTCATGGTTCTAGTTCCTTTTCCATTAGTCTTATGCATGCGCTAGCTTCAGGACTAGCTGGATTTTATTTTTCACACGAGAAAACCCAGATTCCATTATCAAAGACAACGGAATTACAATGTGTTTTTCCACCATTGTGCCAACATATTTTTTTCTTTTTCCACACCCATCCTGATGTGCGCACCAAGGATCACATCATGACGAGGGAGAAAAATCAGAGTCAAAATACTCCAGAGAATTTAAACTCTACCAGTTCTAAGCAAGCACACTACAATACTATTACAAAACCGACAAAAGCAAACATCCTTTTTCTTCACTTCCTCAGGACCTCAGCGCAGGATTCTCCTAGCCTCTTCTCTTTCCCATGTCAATCCCGAGTTGCAACTTGCTCCGTCTCTTCTTCTGTTGCTACACCGTCTCCAGTCATGAGCAAAAGGTTAGTTCTAGGGTCCCCAGCTTGCTCTCCTCCCTGATTTGGCACATGGTACTTGAGAGCTTCAATTTGAATAGCTTCAGCGCCTATGATCATCATCCCCTGTGCTTCTTCCTTCAGTAAGTCTGCCCTGAATTTCAAGAATACGCATGCATAGCAAATGATCTCAGCAGGAGATCTGATCAACTTGTTTTGAAAACAAGCTTTATTTCTCAGTTTCCAAATGACGCAACAAAACAAATAGCTGCCAGACCAACTACCTGAATATTTCTCCCCACCGGCAAATATTGTTGTATCCACCAGAAATATTGATTGAAGCTTATTGGTCTAGAACCAACACCCAAAACATTACCAACTATCCCCCAAACATATCTAGCAGCCACACATTCGAAAAAAGGCGATTAATGCTCTCCAACTCATTACAGAAGCAACATTTAGGATCCCCTTTCCCATTTCTCCTCAACAGATTGTCCTTAGTAAGAATGGCATTATGTAAGATTAACCAAAGAAAGATCTTTGCATATTGACCTACCCTGTACATGATATATTGGCATTTTGGTCCATTGGAATAGATCAAGGTCCATTCCAACAGTTTAGTGTTCAATTCTCCTAATTTATTGTCAACCTGCACAATGTGAAAAACAACACTAGAAGTAGAGGGTAAGTCGTTAATTTCAAAAACAACCTCACTCTTGCTATCTTCTACCTCTCTCTTTTCTTTTGATGTATCTTTCACTCTCTTAATTTGAATGCACTCAACCTCACATATGGTGGAATCACACATCTTCTTGTCAAGAACACAAATCACAAGATCATGCACACTACTAAAATATTTATGTTTAAGTGTAGCAGCGATCGTCGAATTCAAACCTCTTTTGAAGTATTCCTTCTCTTTAAATGTAATAGTGTTATAGTGACACCGGCACGACGTATTGCACGATGTAGCTCAACATAGTATTCTTGGACAACCTTGCATCCTAGTGTAATGCTCTCTAAGTGGCAAAATAGCTCTTGCTCACACGAGGATGACACGAATTCTCTTCTCATGACTACTTTTAAATCTATCCAAGATGTAACGAGTTGTTTCCTAAATAGTTGTTGCCACCAACTATAAGCATAGTCCTCAAACTCCTTAGTGGCTCTCATCACCTCTTGTGCTTTGGGAAGCTTATGAAATTTAATCACCTTCTCCATTTGTCTTTCCCATTCAAGATACTCTTTCGGGTCATTACTTCTATAGAAAGGAAGTTCCATATACTTGTAACCTGCCATGATTAGCAATAAACCAGAACAACAAGAATATTTTACATTGATGGAAATCAGCAATAAACCAGTTTATATGTGTGGAAATATGTAGCTCTCTCTCAACCTCACCTTCCCTTACCACCGAAGTTCTTACTCACCCTACGCTGAATTGCGAAGTACCTCACACTTGGGTGGTGTGGATGAACACAAAGGTGATGGTCAAGCGAGTTCATCGCCAAGTAATTGCACTAACAATGAAGATATGTGGAGCTTGGAGGGTAAAGTATATATCCTACATAATCTGAATTCTAGACTTTGTTCGATAAGTAAAAATCCAAACTAGAATTCAATGATTAGTTCATGCACGTATAATATAAATGGAGATCAAAGCAACAACTCACACACTAAGATGATGGAACTTAATGCAACCAAAGAATGGGCTAACAAGATATAAGTGACAACTAAGTAACTCGTGTTGCAAAAGTTATGGAAAGGCGCTAACTTGTTGCACAAATCAACTAGGAAACAAGATTGCACAATAATAGCAATGAACACACAAGAGATGGTAATGCTCAACCGTACATGTTTTCGGCCACCACTTTATTTTGTCCTCTTTTTCTTTTCTTTTCTTTCTTTTCCTTTTCCTTTTCCTTTTCCTTTTCCTTTCTTTCTCTTTCTTTCTTCTTTCTTGCTAGTAGCCGAAACAAAAACAACCAAAACAGTGAGCTTTTACAAATTCCCAACTCTTGGTTTTCAATAAGTAATTGCAAATTAATGTGCAACCCTAAGCAACCAAAAAGCTAGTCTTGATTGGGATCAAAGGTTTTCGCAAAAGAACAGAATTGGCTCACAATTGAATAAAAGTTGTATTCCCTCTTCGGTTTGCACAAAGAGAGAACAACAACACAAAACAGATTGAGTTCAAGGAGCCGATTAGGGTTTCCCAAACCGCATGCTATGCATTTAAGGTTAGTGCATACTCTCGGGTTCCCCTTCCTTCGCTTGTGCTCACCGCAAAGCCAAAACAGCAAGCATGCACTCGGTTTCCCCTTCCTTCTCTTGTGCTCACGGCAAAGCCAAAACAGCAAGCATGCACTCACGGCAATGAATTGGAGTGGTGCACGGCAAGGACTACATCCAGCAAGGCTTGCTCTCGCCATTCGGTTTGCAAGGGTTGTAGTGGCACACGGCTCAAATTCCCAAACCGAAACCAACTCAAAGCTTAAAGATTGAAACCAACTCAAGTGAATTCAGATGAGGTGTCCTAATTGCTCACAGCAAGGATTCCTCTCAGCCAAAGGTGATCAAATCGATTGGGAGTCAAGAACTCAACTTATAACGAAAATAACATATTGGAATCAATGAAATAAGCTATGCAAAAGAAGAACGAACAGCAACCAAAACAAATATTTCCAATGGATCAAAACCTAGCAAACTCACTAAAATTCAGATTGTAACTATGGTTTCAAGAACAAATCTTTTTGTATGGCTTTTCTTTTTCGTGTATGGGACAGAATAGCAAACCAATCTACTAATTTTTTTGTGGGGATTTTTCGGTATAATGAACACTAATGTAAATCAGTCTACTACTAACGATAATGATTCTAAGGTGTCAACGGAACTCCGATACCAAGATGATACGAGGTGCCCGATCTTCACGACTTAGAATCTGGATACAACAAATAGCATGAATCCAATATGTTGCCAATGCAACAACCTGCAACACATAAACTTGCCCAACCACTCGATATGATGATTCCACTTGGCCATGAACAAGTGGAGATGATCTCCTTGTAATTCAACACAAGAATCAGCAAGAACACCAATGGGGGAATCGCACAATTCGAACCGCTGGGGGGGGGGGGGGTAACCCAAGAACATGCAATGTTTTCTTTGATCAAATTTTGCGGTGAACCCTAGCTGGGGCACAGCCACCAGGGTTATACCCCTCCCCACACGCATGGGCTAAGCCTTTTTACAACTCTTTTAATTGGCCTAAGTGGCCAATTTGGCCTCTAAGCCCAAACTGACTCCAAATTGGTTTTTAAGCAAGCAAACGAATTCTAATGGTATTACAAGGCCAAATCACAGTCCAAGGAGTCAAGGCACGCAGGCCCATGTGGATTCCTCATGCATATTCATGTGGGCTTCTCAATTCGGCTAGAAATCCGAAATCAGCGCATTTATCTCCTTTAGGCTGAATTGGAGAGTTGGACTTGAGCTCTTGCTTCCCCAGCTGTATGGGCCTTGTCTTGGACTCCTCTTGACCCAGGTAGGGTGAAAGTGGGCTTTCTCCCTTCGATTTGGGCTTGGGGTTCCCCTTGCTGGCCGCATGGCCTTCCTTCCTTTGGCTTGGGCTTGAGTTCCTCCACCTTTGTTGACCGCATGGGCTCCTTCCCCCTTGTGGCAGCATGGGCTTGAGCCTCCTTGTGGCTTTGGGCTCCCTTGTGGCTGCATGGGCTTGACCCCCTTGTGGCCGCATGACTTGGTCCTCCTTGTGGGTTTCCTTCATCTCTCTTGGGCCAGCCTCCTCCTTCTCCCACTGGCCCGCACTATTTTTAGACCGTCCATAATACCTACACTCACACAAGCAAAGCCGTAGCAGCATAATTATGAATATTAAATTTAGCTTTAACCTTGTGATAGTGTTTTGAATCTCGATGTGTAGGTATGTATGTAATTAATGTGGGGCAGTCCTCATCACTTAATAATATTAAATTTGCATTCAGTGTTCTTACTTTTTTCCTTCAAGTTGATGTGACTTTGTTTTTTAAGGTGAGCAGTATATCACAGGTGTAGTCAGCATGATTTGGACAACTTTTGAACTTCCGAAAGAAGAATGTCCATGAGCATTTTGAAATTTTGATTTTTTTTTTTTTGTTGAATCTTACCATCTCATCCTAAAAGGCACCAAACTACGATCACATCCACAAAACGGAAGTTTTAGCACCAGCGGCTATCTTCCTATTCTTGTGGTTATGAAGGCTCTTGCTAGTTACACTGATTATCCTTGTGTTACTTCTAGAAGCCAACTTCATGTCTTCCCTATCTAAAGAATATATTTTCTTTTTTGAGAAACGCTATCTGAAGAATATACGTAATTCATGTTCCATCTGACACTGAAACATCAAGATTTGCCGTAAAATATGTGTGTTAGCTACAAGTCTTGTGGTCACTGTGGTCCATATAATATTTCCCCCAGAAATGCCACATAGAGTATGAAGCTGGAACAATCATGCATCCTGTGGCTTAATGGCTCTATCTCTGATGGTTTAACCTTTGGTTTGTTGTATTAAACAGAATCTGACTATATCTGACAACAAAAGCAATATTATGAGCATACAAAAAGATGAATTGATAATGTAGTCTTCAAGTTGATGTCAGTACAGATTTGCAACTTTGTTATAAGCGTACCTTCTAGATTGCTCAAACTTTCTCAGTATCTATTTTTGCTAATACGCTGCTTGGCTATTCCACCATTTAACATCGCTTTTTCTGTGGTTCAGGCAGCTTTCTTGATGCTAGATAAATGATAGCACTTTCAAAATATGGTTTTTCCACATGTATATGTGAGTACATGTACTATCACCACCATCAAATGTGTCTTGAGATTGATGCAAACTTTCAATACTCAAACAAGCATCCCATCTTCTAATCATTGTAATATCCATTGCACGAATCTTGAGGCACTTCGGAGGGATAAGATAGTATTTGTACCCACATGTATATGTGGTTTTGCTTTTTTGCACTTTTAATATGAAATATTGCAGGTTTGTTGGATGAACTTGAACAACTTCTTAAGGGAATTGCTATGATGAAAGAGCTTACTCTTAGGACAAGAGATTATCTTGTTTCCTTCGGTGAATGCATGTCTACAAGAATATTTGCAGCATTTATGAATAAACTTGGGGTAAAAGTGCGGCAGGTATCTGCTCTAGTTGATTGCATTCAAATATTCTTTCTGTCAAACATCTTTTAATAACCTTAGCCCTTAGGAAGTAACAGCTGGTCCATGCCACATTTTTTTGCTATTTAGTTCATATAGGCTAGTGGTTAGCGAGTCAAATTCATTAATGTACTGCAAGCAGTGCAAATATTATTCCGAATTTCGATTAGTTCTTGGCTTGTCAATATCTGTTCCTTTGGATAGAAAATATTGGTTGTATTTTTATACAGGTAGACCAATAAGCCTTCTTGCCAAGTATCTAGGCCTTCTTATAGTTACTGATGCTTGCTGCATTGCAGTATGATGCATTTGATATCGGCTTTATAACTACTGATGATTTCACAAACGCGGATATTCTGGAAGCAACTTATCCTGCTGTTGCAAAGAAGCTACATGGGGACTGGGTTAATGATCCCGCTATTCCTATAGTCACTGGTTTTCTTGGAAAGGTTGGCCATCTTACAATATATCATTCGAGTCATCGAGTGGTACCAATGCTCCATTTGTTTTTATAATGTTCATGCACATAAATTTCAGGGATGGAAATCTGGTGCAATCACCACTTTAGGAAGGGGTGGTAGTGACCTGACAGCTACGACCATTGGCAAAGCTTTGGGATTAAGGGAAATTCAGGTTTGTTTGATAATTGACACTGTGTATGGCAATTAATTATTTTGCTTCTGCTAATCTCTTCCATGGAAGAATTACTTTTTGGGTAATGCCACAAAAACGGACCACTTACTTTATCGGCTTGTTTGGTTCGTGGGGATTGGTGGATGGGAATCGGAAATGAGGTGGTGCTGTGGTCGGAGTTTTTTATGTCCCTTGTAGGGCATGGGAATATATGAGGGCTGGGGATTCGGAATTTGGTGGTTCCCACCATTTTAAACCCATGAAGGTCAGTTGGGATTGGAAGGGATTTTTTGTTTAGAGAAAGATCGTTAGATGTCAGCCCTTCATAACTTATGTTAGAATGTCTTACAGGCTACTAATCAATTCCTCACAATTCCCCATCTCTATTGTCAAACAAAGAATCGGGACTAAAAAGTTCCATGCCCAATCACACCACAAACTCCCTCCTCTGAACTCCCATTCCCCTTCCCAATTGTTGCCAAAGACACCATATAGGTTGGGCTAATCTTGGCTGCATGTAATTAAGACTTGATAGCACCTTCTTATCCTTTGAAAACAAGATGAAATTATGTAGGGTGCCTTTTTGTATTTTGGTTAAGTTTGGATCTCTTAAATGACTTGCAATGAAGTGCCTAGTCAAGATCAAGAAGCGCTAAAAATTAGTAAGGAGTGATTATGGTACATGTGTTTCTATTTTATGCATGTTACATTTCTACCATCCACTACTCATCCTAAAACTGTGGACAGGGGGTGAAGTGGGTGGGTCAAGTGGCAAAATGTGGGAGAAAGCTAAAAGTTGTTTGTACTTTGTACCATAGCCATCCTCAAATACTAATCTTCCATGACCAGAACCACATAAGCTAATTTGGCTCAACTCTTTGAGCTATACAAATACCATTACCCATGACTAATTTCCTGCCTATCTCCCCACTATAGTTATAAGACTAACCCTCCAACTACAATTAATTTGCATTATGTCTTCTGACCTAGTGGGCAGCTGAGTATTCATCTATGAACTCGGTAGGCTCAGGAATCAAATGCTTATTCAGCGTTTTTTTAGCTTCTTGCTTGAGCATGGAAGCTTCTAGGAGAAACTTCCAAAAGTTCCATACTTGTCATGGGCTCATGACTATTGAAATGCCATATGTTAATCCAAACTTGCATAAATTTACCCACTGTTGGTTCCCATTGTCATATTTGCTTCCTGTTCAGCATACCTTTTGTGATACATCTCTGTTGTTAATTTAAAGTTTTCAATGTAGTGAACTTATAGATCATCCCTTAATTCTAGTAGGTTTGGAAAGATGTTGATGGCGTTTTAACGTGTGATCCTAATATCCATCCAAAGGCAAAACCTGTGCCGTACTTGACATTTGATGAGGCAGCTGAACTTGCCTATTTTGGTGCACAGGTGTGTGTGGTTTTTATTACTACTATTTATTTAGTTGCCAAATGTACTACTTTTCCTTCTGAGTTTGTTTAAGTACGATATAAAAGTTTCTTGTTTTGCTGGTTATGCTTTTGAGCATAGTAATTTAGTGAACCAATGGTTGACTTATATAATTCTTTCTTGACTGCTTACAGAGATTCCTTTATTAATTAATTATAGGTTTTGCATCCACAATCAATGCGACCAGCTAGAGAAGGTGATATACCTGTTAGGGTTAAAAACTCTTATAATCGTCGAGCCCCTGGCACCCTCATCACTAAAGCAAGAGATATGAGTAAGGTTCGTTGCTTGGCTTTTTTCCCCCTTTTTTTAGGGGAAGTTGCTTGACTAAATTTTAGTCTTGGACTTAGGTACTTGTTGCTACTCACTGATTCGTACATTATTTTTCAGACTATTTTGACTAGCATTGTATTGAAATCAAATATTACAATGCTTGATATAGTGAGCACACGGATGCTTGGCCAATATGGTTTTCTAGCCAAGGTACAACTAGGCTTACACTTTCTTAAGTTTACTCTTGGAATTTCATTCTTTTGACTGCAGCCTTTTTATCACTTTTCCAGGTCTTTTCAATATTTGAAGATTTGGGCATCTCTGTTGACTGTGTAGCCACTAGCGAAGTCAGCATATCTTTGACCCTGGATCCATCAAAGCTATGGAGTCGTGAATTGATCCAGCAGGCAAATGTTTGGACCTCAATTCATTCTTTGTTAATTCTCTGCCATTTATTTGATTTTTCTTCAAGTAGTCATATACACTCATATTTCCTGAATCTGCTTGAACCAGAGATTCGTTTTTTCTTCATTTTCTAGTTTGCTTACCAATTTTTTAAAAATCTCATTGCCATGTTGAATGATTTTCCCTGATCTTAGGCTGATTGTATTATGTTCGCACCTCAGGCATTAGATTGCATTACAAAGTCACTTAAGTTCTAGGATTCAATAAAAGTGAATGTTGCATGTTGTCATTGTGCTCAATAACAAACATATGGTAGTAGTCTTACAGAAATAGAAGTCCTTTGTAACATGGGAAATCTGATGTTATCGAAGAAGAATAATAGGTTGAACCGTTGAGGCCAATCTTCTAAGAGTTTGGTCCATTTCGAAGCAGTCAAAATGAATAATGAGGAACAATCAAGGGTCTTCTTGCTAGGTTCCAAATGATTATGCATCTTGAAAAAAAAAATCTAATTTTGATTTTTCAGCTTAATATACCTGTAGTTGATCTTTTTACTGATATGTACCAGGAACTTGATCATGTCATTGAAGAGCTTGAAAAGATAGCAGTTGTTCACCTACTGCAGCACAGATCGATAATCTCGTTAGTTGGAAATGTGCAGAGGTCATCTTTGATTCTTGAAAAGGTAATTGCATTTTGTCTAACCTTCATAATTGTCACCACATCCTGAATGTTGTTCTTGCTATGTTCAGAGTTTAACTAATGATGTTTGGTAATGCTAGCTAGTGCACACCAACACGTGAAAGTGAAACTAAATGTTCTGTGCAAAGTGATCATCACATATTGAAATTCACTCTCATATGTGATTGATATCTGTTGCTTCTTGCCAGGTATTCAATGTTCTACGAAGAAATAGAGTTAATGTCCAGATGATCTCGCAAGGGGCATCAAAGGTTACTCCTTTTTCCTCTCATGTTTGATGGGACATAATTTCGAAACTCCTAACAGTAAGTGCCCATCATCCTTAAAACAGGTGAACATTTCCTTAGTGGTCCATGACAGTGAGGCAAAACAGTGTGTTCAAGCCCTCCACTCAGCGTTCTTTGAGAATGGCTTCTTGTCCGAAGTCAATGAAGTTGATAATGGCTGCGCGATGCATCCCAATGGCACAATTCACGGGCATTAGTCCCCCCTCTTTTGTTACTGTTGTGTATCATTTGTAGCTTCAGAATATAATTCTGACCTAATTTATATCTCGGGCCAAGAGGGTAGGAGCAATTCTGGCTTAGTGGTATAGTTGGTCCGGTCTACTACCAAGATCAAGCTAGTGCCATTCTGCCATTGGTCAAGGAAGTTCTTTGCTGTTGGCCGCATTGGCCAGTGATAAAATCTAACTTGATATATGTACTACACCATTTAAGTAGTTATATGGGATTATTAGATTTTGCTTTACCGTAATAGAACATTTGATTGGTGAATTAAGCATTATATCAGCTGGAGACCTGTGGGCTGTGTCTGTGTCGAGCTTAAACAGACATAAATTTTGAGCAAAAGGTTATGGGCTTGATTGGTGAAATTAAGCATTGCAAGAGTTACGGGTTTGGTTGGAACACGACCCGCCACAAGTTGGAAGAAAGGTTGTTTGTTGTTTTTCATGCTAGGAGAAGGCAATCTCATACACAGGGCAGGGCAGTATAGACCGACTACATTATTCATGTGTCGTAGCAGTAATGATTTTCTGCACTTACATTAATTTTTAGATGTTAATTGTTCAAAAAAATTTAACCTATAATTTGTACCTTCTTAATCTTGCTGTAAAACTTGGCAAAATAGCAAGTCGGCCTAGTACATTTCCAAGATACAACGGGATTCTGCTGCTCTTTCCTCCAGCAACAGCAGCAAGATGCACACAATGTGTTCACTGGACAAAGAATTATTGTTTCTGAACAGGTGCCCCATGTGTTGCAATGGATACAATAATTATGTTGCCACAAATTCAGCTGAGTGCAAATCTCAATAAGCAATTGGAAGTGTTTCTTGGTCCAGTACCCAGTCGCTAGAGCTTCTGCCAACTGCCGAGAGAACGCGAAAAGCCACGACCACGGGCCACAGCCTCTCGCCTGACCGACGTCGCCCGGTCGGCGGCCATCTCGACGCCCTCATCCGCCAGCCACCGGAGCTTCTCCTAGTCGCCGTGGATGGTTGATCGTCTCGGACCAGGCTAAGGAAAGGAAGGAACAACCGAACAAAGCTTGAGTTAGATATTGCTTCTTTATTCTAACTTCTAATTTCCTCAATTCTTCCTATTTCATTCAAGAAAAAGAGATTTTTCAATTTGGTGATGGTTGTTTTTTTTCCATCAAATGTTAGGGTTATAAACCTAAAATGGGTTTCAAATTGGATTTATCGAAATTAGAAATTGGAATACCGTCCAAGTTGCAGATCGTACCATGTACCATTGTGTGGTACTGTGTTCAACCAATGTCAAGTAAGTAAAAGCACTTATCTACAGGTATGTGCGAGCAAATGATAGATTCTCCAACATACAGACTATTGGCCAGCTTTCTCAAATAATGAAGACAACGAAACATATTTGCTATCATTTGATTTATCGACTTTTGAAGCTAGTACTAGTATTGCCTACCGCCACTGCCACAGTTGAAAGGTGTTTTTCTGCCATGAGAATTGTGAAAAAATATTTGCGTAATCACATTAGCAATGATTTCATAAGTGATAGCCTAATTTGCTATGCGGAGAAAGAAGAAATGAAGAAAGTTATCAATGACGTTGTGGTTCATCGCTTCATGAATTTGAAAGAATGTAAATACTAAAAGGTAATGTATTTACTCTCATTCGATCATTCTACTTTTTTTATTTGATAATTTTAATTCATTTTGTTTTTTTTTATAGGTCATTAAGATCAGATGATGCATTTTACCAATACCGACTATCTTTTGTCCATAATTTCGCTCTTAGTTGCTTCATTTTTCTACAATTAACCAATATTATTAATAAGTTTCTTTATCTTGGCAAGCATTTTGATCGCTACCTCTTTATTATTGCCATTGGTTATGTTCAATTATTGATGCTAAAAGTCACCGGAAAAATTACTATTTAGTACCATGTTGTTTGATAATTATAGATGTTATATGTATAGTGAAATAGTGAACCATGATCATTTTCGTTCTAGTTCCGCCCCGGAGAAGAATCATAGCTCTTGACACGAAAAATTTGTATGTATTCATATAAGTAAATCTATTACAATTACTGACACGAGCATGCATAGGTTTCTCCATATAGCAGCAGCGTGGCGCGGTTCTTGACATGAAGCAGTTACTGCTGAAATGCTATCCTGCCTATGCCATTAACCTCTGAGTGCTGCTTTTGACTTCTAGCAACAAACTCGCAATTTCCTACATTACTTCCAAGTGGGCTGAGACATCAACAAATAATGCAATAAGCATTTCAGAAAAAGAACAAAGTAAAAACATTTCTTAGGGAAAAAATTTCTTAGGTGTACAAGTAACCTTTGGTGTTAGATTCTCAACCAAGAGGTTAAGTGGAGCATGGTTAGTTCCAAATGACTACTCTAGGGCATGATACAACCTGCTTGTGATCCTTAAAATGCTTTTAAGTAATAGAATCTGCAGATAATTCAGTAGCAAGGACAAGTTGGACCTATGCAAAATTTGAATTTAGATTCTAGTAAGCATTTTTCCCACAATAAGGAAAAACTAAATATCATTTCCTCACTGCTTCCACAGTCTACACACAAAGAAACCTCATGATAAAGACAAGAAGAGACCAAAATAATAGGCATTAAAAAACACAACTACCAAATAAAAGCTCATGGATAATAACACTCCCTAATAAACACGTACTCCTGCTATTAGCACCATTTAATTTCTTTGCATTTGTATTAATTGCAGCTGATACTGAAAAATCACTACATAGAAGTGCCGCACAAACATATATACACTTGATTAACTTGAATAAGATGAAACCAGACCAGGAAAATATAATGATCGAGCAAAGGACAACAGGGAAAAGAACATTATATTACCATTTTCCACCAATGGCCTATGGGGCCAACCTCCTTGCATCTTCAACTTGTGATGCCTGAACCAGAAGAATACCAAGCAGCAGAGCAACCTATAGCTGCAGAGCTGTAGAGTTTTCTGATTTGCAATAACAACAAACAGAACAGGAGCATTTTCTTGAATAAATTGATCTGTTTAAACTCTCATATACCAAAAAGGGCAACACATGCATTTGCAGTAGCATGAGATCAGAATTAGTATAGAAAGTATTCTCTTCTGTGGATATTTTGCATTCACAGCTTCCAGACTATCACCAGCTGAAGTACAGAATTTGTTATACTTTTGTAACCACTTGTGACACAACATGGTATCAAATACTTTATTGTATTCTTGGATAAATCCTGATGTGTGAAGATTATTCAATAGCATCAAGCACTGATCCTCACCAGGACGAATACCTATCTCTTCCATTTCTTTTAGCAAATTCGAAGCTTCAGTTAATTTGCCCATCCTGCAAAGGCTATCCACTAGAGCAAGATAAGATGAGCAGCCCATTAGTGCACCTTTTGCCAAAATAACATCACGCAGCATTAGAGCCGTATCGAAATCTCCTTTACAATGAGTTTGAAGCATGTCATATATCACATTTAGAGGAATTAGTCCTTGATTTATCATGTCCAGAAACAATGATGAAAACTGATCTGTAGCACTTTGCGAAGTTTACTTCTGTTGCAACTCAACAAAAATCGTGTGTGCTTCACTGAGTTTTCCAGCCTCACCAAGTCCACTTATGACATTTTCAACAGTCAGTGCATTAGGCACTATGTCTTTGTCCACCATCACATGGAGCAACTTCACAGTTTCCTGCAGCTTTCCACGTTTGCAGAAGCCATGGACCAAAGTGTTGAAAGAAGAAACAGTTGCATGTCCCCTAAGAAACATTTCTTCAATTATAAACAGAGCCTGCTCAAGGTCCGCAGCATTTGAGCAACCGGCAGTAAGTGCAGTATAGACAAAAGCATCTGGTGTGATTCCTCTAGTTAGCATTTCATTATACAGATTAAAGGCATCAGTGATGTCACCAACTTTGCAGTTTCCATCTATCAAAGTTGCGTATGTCACACAATTTGGCACTAATCCCTTAACTAGTATGCTGTTAAAGACATTACGAGCATGAGAAATATCACCAGACTTGCAAAACCCATCGATTAGGGCATTATAGCATACAATATCAGGCTCTACTCCTTTTTTAGCCATTTCATCAAGAAGACCAAAAGCTTTCTCCATGTCAGCTGTCTTGCAAAGACCAGATATCAACGAACTGTACATTTGCAAATCAGGAACCAATCCATTTTTCTCAATTTCTGATAGAACCCTAAAAGCCGCTTGCATATTTCCAGACCTGGACAAATTGTGAATCACAATTCCATAGATATGTTTGCCTGGCCTAACTTCCTGCTCCAATATGGATTGAAGAGTAGAGGACATCTTTTCAAGATCATTTGAGTTGAAGTAGCCTTCTAGGAGGTCAATGTAGATAACATCCTTTGGTTTTAGTCCAGTGTTAAGCATCTGCTGGAATAACTGTTCAGCCTTTTCCAGATTCCCGGTCTTACTATAGCCATGAATGAGACCACTGTAAGTGAATTCATTTGGCACGAATCCTCTATCCTGCATCTTGGCATAGTACTCTGTGGCTTCCTCCATCCTTCCCACCTTAGATAATCCAATTATAAGAGAATTGTAGCAGTACAAATCAGGGAGTACATTCTCCTTGGTCATATTTTCAAGAGCTTCACATGCCAATGAGACATTACCTTCTCTGCAGTGCCCTGAGATAAGAGGTGCATAAACAAATGCATTGGGCTTCAAACCTTTTGCAATCATTTCGTCAAGGAGATTGACTGCTTTTTTCGATTCACCACTTTGGCATAACCCGTTAATCATTATGCTGTAAGTATATACATTAGGCGAAATACCATCATTCCTCATTTCATTAAGAAGCCGAAAAGCGTCTTCCTTGTTATGCTGTCGAAAATGCCCTTCAATGACAAGGTTGTAAGTGATGGTATCAGGCATATGACCAACTTTGACCATTTCCTTCAGTAGTTCAGAAGCCCTGCCCATGTGCCCCATCTTACACAGCCCCCGAATGAGATTGTCATAGGTGATTTTATTGGGCTGCACACCAGCAGCAACCATCTCCTTTATTATCTCAAACGCCTCATCCGCATTGCCCTCCCTCATAAACCCATCAACCAGAGTCGCATAGACAATAACATTAGGCCTCAGCCCAGAATAAGACATCTCGTCCAGTAACGCCTTAGCCTCGTTCGACCTGCGGCCCTTGCACAGACCATTAATGAGTGCGCCATACGTAAACACATCCGGAACCAGCCCATACTCCATCATCTCCTTCTTGAACACAAATGCCTCAATGACAGCTCCAGACCTGCACAAGCCACCAATCAGTACATTGTATATCACTGAATTCAGGCTGCACCCCCTCTCACGCATTTCCTCAAACACCTTCTTGGCAGCATCAAAATCCCGGACCTTACAGAATGCCTCGACCAACGTCGAGTACGTATACACGTCTGGCAAAATTCCTGCGCTCGCCATGAATCCTTGCACCTTCCAAAGCAGATCCACGGCGTCCGCGCGCAGCAGGTCCTTCAGCAGCCCGTTGCAGCACCGCAGGCTGGGCGCCAAGCCGAGATCTTTCATCACCAGGACGACCTCGGCGGCGTCCCGAACCCTCCCGGCCTTCTTGTAGGTGTCTATGAGAACGTCGAGCACGGACGGCGAGCGGTGGTCAGAATCCGAGAGCGCGCGGTGGATGAAGCTGAGGACGAGGGCAGGGTTGGGGTAGGCGCGTATCATCTGGTCAAGGAGGCCGTTGGCCTGGGGGAAGAGAGCGGCGGCGCAGAGGGAGACGGCGAGGTGGGCGAAGGCGTCGGGTGGGGGGGCCAAGGGCTCGAGGCGGGGGCGGGACCAGTAGAAGAAGTCGAGGAGGAGCTTGGGGTGAAGGCGCGGGGAGGACGGACGGCGGAGGAGGGAGGATACTGCGGCGTGGGAGAGGCGGGAGGGGAGGTCGGAGGCAGCGATGGCGAGCTTCCAGTCGCCGGCGCAGCGGGAGAGGAGGGTGGCCACCTCGGCGGCCACCGCGTAGGGGTCGGGGTCCGAGGACGAAGAGGCATTCGTGGTGGTAGTGAAGGCGAAAGATAGGGCTGGCGGCGGAGGGATCGGGAGGAGGCGCGCGGCGGCGGCGGGGCGGCGGCCCCGCGCGACGAGGAGCATGGTGACGGAGGATGGTAACGGGGGCGGGTAAATTTTGTTGCCTGTTTGGCCCGTTAATGGATTTTGCCCTACTCAGTCTCACTCACAATTAGGCCACCTCACACCGTCACACGTATGAAGTAGCCGGCACCAACACCAGCTCTTCCCTCCCTTGTTCCGGCACTAAGCATTGAAGCAATGGGGGTTTAAGGAGGATCTTTTTGGCATTGTTTGGTTGGGCTAAAATCTCTGCTCATCTCTATGGATTTCGGTCGAGAATAAGCTTTTTAAACAAGTTCTAATGGTGTCAACAAGTCCGAAAAACAACCTTGAAGTCGAAAACCAGACAGGAGAGGACCTCGAAGTTTGCAAACCGAACAAAAACCCACCCGCGCCGATTCCACCCTGGTTTGGGTGCTGACATGGACGTCCACCTGGACCTGGTGCTAACGAGGCTGTGTATAACATGCGGACGGCCCAACCTTTTCTTTTTCCTGTGCTTCGTTCCCAAGTCGTGGGCAAGGAGATGGCAACTGGCGTTGTGTAGATGGCGGAGACGGGCGATTGGAGGGGGTTGATGATTCAATAGTGCAAGGCCATCGCGGATCTGTTGTAAAATCGTGAAGGTCAGTGTTGCTAAATCCTGACTTGGCATTTTAGGGTTCTGGGGATTTGGGGATTTTTGTGTAGGCAGATGGGGACAAGTAGAAGAGAAGGGGAATGATACTCCTTATGCTTACAGCAGTCAAGATGATGACTCCTTTGATGAGGTAGACAGTGGAGAAGAGTTGGTGAGGAAGGAGTCTAAGTACCCTGGGTTTGACATAAAGAGGCATGTGCCAACATTCTCCCTATGAATGAAATTTGGAGACAAGCGGTTGTTCAGAGAAGTAATCATCAAATATGGTTTGGCCCACAGGAAGTAAATCAAGTTTGTAAAGATGAGGGTGATAGAGTAAGGGCAAAGTGTGACTGAGAACAATGTCCCTGGTTTTGTCTGTTGGCAACTAACACCAGAAGTACTAGCTGGCAAATCACTAGCTTCATTGATGTGCACAAATGTCCTCCAAGAAGAGACAACAAGCTTGTAATTGTAAGAATAATTGTTGACAAATATGATAATTTGATAAGAGTAAACCCTACATGGAGTGTGCAGAGCCTGAAAGCCACATTTCATTCGCAGATGTCAGCATCCCAAAATGCAAGAGAGCCAAGTACATAGTGATGCAAATGATCTTGGATGCAACCAAAGATGAATACTCCAGAGTGTTTGACTACTAGCTAGAACTGTTAAGGAGCAATCTAGGCAGCACAGTAGTGGTTAAGCTTGGTAATGATGTTGAGATCCCCACCTTCCTAAGAATATACATCTGCCTTGAAGCATGCAAGAAGGGCTTTATAGCTAGGTGTAGGAAGGTAATTGGGCTAGATGGTTGCTTCTTCAAAGGAGCTACCAATGGTGAACTCCTTTGTGCTCTAGGAAGGGATGCAAACAACCAAATGTACCCCATAGCCTGGGCAGTTGTGGAGAAGAAGACAAATGATAGTTGGGACTAGTTTTGTTATCTGCTTTTTCAAAGATCTAAGGGTTATGGATGGTGAGGGATGGGTGATCATCTCTAATCAGCAAAAGGTGAGTGAAATTGTCAAACTAATTGCATGTTCAATACTAATGTACTATATAATGCGTTGCTAACTAACTATAGGCAAAATGCAAGGACTTTTGAATGCTGTTGAAACCTGGGCCCCTAATGCCGAGAACAGAAATTGTGCTAGACATATCTATGCCAACTAGAGGAAGAAATTCAAGGATAGGGTGATGCGGGGGATGCCCGATCTTCACGGAGGAGAAAATACGAGACGATGATAACTAGCGCCACCTGAGAGAGACGATGTAGTCCACCGATTCCAACCAACATCACTCTTCGGTAACTAGCTGCGAGCAGCCAAGATAGCAGTGCAACACAATGATTCTTGAGGCCAACCACTGTCGATGCAATGACCTGCAACAAGTATTCACCTAACCACAATCTAAGTTCCCAATCCACACAACCACGCACGAAGTTGGAAGCACATAAAGGTTGCCGTCGAACGACCACTTTTGCAATCTCACTAGGAAAATTACAAGAGCAAAGGAAGAGAGAATTCTCAAGTTTTTGGTAGCACTTGGCTAACCTATTCTAAAATCATATTGCCAAAAGTTGTGCCCTTTGGAGAAATGGTGAAGGAGTATTTATACTAGGAACAACCCTCCTAGCTAGGTGTGAACATACTCCAAAATGGGTGTGAACACACTCCAAAATGGGATCCATTTTCATGTGACATATGGGTTCCCTAGGCTTGGAGAGGGAGTAATTTCGTATGGCCTCGCGTTGCAGTTATGGTCATGGACAGCTAATCTTGAAACTTGCATATCTTTTGACTCAAGCCTCCAAATGATGCACCGTTTGTTGTGCTAGAAAAAGGACTTAATTTCCTATCCATTCCTGCTCCCCATGCATGCTGTACATGCCCATATTTATGTGGGATTAGGTGGGAAGTTGGTAGACAAATTCTGAGGCTGCGCATGCAACATTTGATGGCCTGAACAGCTTGCTAGTGTTCTTGATGTCCAGCTCAGCCTTCTTCACATCCAACTGGTCATAGGTGGATGTTGTCAAGCAATGTACTCCGATAGCTAAGTCTTGATCCTTGCAATGTGCTCCTTCTACTTGAATTATCTCCGTAGGTGCAAACCTGAGTAAAATAAGCATACGAGACTTAGGCAGTATATAATTCTTATCTACAACAATATTAGATTCAGCTAGGAGCGCATTCACTTCTTGTTGTATTTGCTTAACACGGTTCCTAGTCATGGGACCCAAATAAGCCTCTTTTGTAGAAGCTTCAACTTGCAGCTGTGTAGAATCTGGTGGAGCAGATGATGAATGAGGTGAGCCAGGGATGTCCTCATCATAGGGAGTGGCAGAAAAAGTTCTGGAGATGTGTCAAGGCACACCTTGTATAAGCCTCTTCAACCTGGCTAGAGCCAAATTGGCCCAAAGCATGCATGAAGGGACTCAGGCTTTGATGAACACTGACCACACCATTGGAGCTAGGCTTGGTTCAGGTTAGGTTCTAACTGTGATTTTGTAGATAACAACATGTGCGAATCTTTCAACAAATGGATCATTGAGGCAAGGTTCCTGCCAATAATTAGTATGCTAGAGGCCATTAGGTGTAAGGTCATGGTTAGAATCCAATTGAATAGAACAAAGGCAGACAAGTGGTAGGGCATCATATGCCCCAACATTTTGAACAAACTCAATGCATATATAAATGAATCAGGGTATTGTCATGCAATATTCAATAGAAAGGATTCATTTGAAGTCAAGCATAGTGATCACAGATTTACAGTAAACCTTTAAAATAAAACATGCTCTTGTAGATATTGGCAATTGTCAGGATTGCCATGTTGTCATGCTATATCATGCATATACTTCAACACCAACAGGCTAGATGATTACATAGCCTCCTATTACTCAGTTGATGAGTTCAAAAAGACATATGAGCACTGTCTAAAGCCTATGGAGGGTATGCATAGTTGGCCCACATCTGAGAAGCCACAACCACAAGCACCAAAATATGTTAGGATGCCAGACAGGCCAAAGAAGGAAAGAAAAAGAGAGCCCCATAAGAGGCCCAAGGCCACAAGAGTCTCAAAAGTGGGAACTATCATTAGGTGCAGATTTTGCAAAGGGACAGTCCATAACATATCTTCTTGCTCACAGAGGAAAGAAGCATTAGGTGCATAGTGGTGTGTAGCACCTTGAATGCCTTAGGACGCTGGGGAAAGAGGAAAGAGGGAGAGCGCGGTAGCGGCGGGGGAGGGAGACCGGGGGGGGCATGGGACGAAGAGGAAAGGGTCGATGGCACTGGCGGAGAGGGGTTGTGGAGGAGGGAGAGGGAGGGGACAGGAAGCGGGGGGGAAACAGCAAGGGGAGGAGAGAGGCGGCACCAATTTTTTTGCCTACAGCCTATGCCCAGTGCAGCCAACCTATTGGACTGGGTACGGGCCAAGGTCTGGTGGTGAAACAAACTGACTAGAGCGCCCACGGAAGCAAATTCTCTGGGGGAGGGCCTCACCATGAGGTCCTCCTCCCCACCGTCCGATCTTTCTCACCCCTTCGACACTATTCACAGATGGACAGTGGGATCGAGAGGGCCTCACGGAGGCCCATCCCCAAAAGATTTATTTTCAGCGCCCACCCACTCCACAGTTTGCTCAGGTCTAGAAAAAAATCAAACCTTTTAATCCTAAAATAAGGTCAATGTATTCTGATTTCAAAAAATGTCCATGTCTATTTAAACTCTTTAGAACCTGTGAAAATAAGATATGAAATATAGGGAAATTTTGATTCAGATTTCAGACCACATTGTAAAGTGCAAGTTTCACAAAAAAAATATCACTAATGTTGTCATGGACATGTGCACCTGGCCCACATGCCCACAAGTGGTATCTTATTGAACTTGAGTTATTTTACTGGCATGGATCACAAATTTTCTTTGGATATATGTTTGACCATTTCCTAGTTTATCATTTCTCTTGAACATGATCATTAAGACTAGATTTGAGACTATACAAACTAACCTGGCCACACTGCACGTCACCACGCTTTAGACCACGAAGAAGAAGACCAACATTGTCACCTACCTACACACAAGATCTTATAGTCGAGAGACTCCATGATAATTAAAAAATTCAGCATTCTATAGTTACCTCTCCATGATCCAATATCTTTTTGAACATTTCAACGACAGTAACGGTAGTCTTCAGAGGAGCACCCTATCACCGAGAATATGTTTAAAATCAACAAGAAAACAAATAGAAATACATTACTGAACTCAAAAAGAGAATTGAAAAAGATGCGCTTGGTCACTGTAAATTCTTGCTGGCTCAAAACAACTCGTATCTCATTTTTTTCAGTACAACTCCAGAAAACTTATATGACGATCATGTACAAGCAAGAGAGAAAGTTTACAATAGTACAGTGATCATCTTCTAATCAACTTGTGGTGAGATACCAAACTAGGATTAAAATTTTTATCAAAAAAGATGTGTTGGGAGACAAACAAACACAAGGAAGATATTGAAAAAACAGAACCACAAGGACCTTCATCATTGTCTATCGTTCTATTCATTGACTAACATCTAAGAAATTGCTATGATAAACTTATACCACAATATTGCATCGTACAGTTCACAATGTCTCCGACAGCTACTCGAAATATGGCTAAAATGTCAAGCATATCGGTTATCATTACCCAATCTTTACGGCACGCAGGCTTAGACTTGGTCCACCTAATAGTTCTTTGTTGGAAATTATAAGAAAAGGTTCTCAAAATCAAATTAATATTAACCTTTTCCAAGTTTTAACCAAAAAAAATCTCAATTATAAAAAAAAGATGTTTATGTTATCTATTGGATAATGTTAGATAGTGTTACAACATGACCATCTATATATATCTCCATGCTTACACATGTAGGCCTTGTTTGAACTAGACGTTTGTGAAGACCAGTTTTCTAAAAAAAACCGGTTTTTTGCATGCTTTTAGGAAAAACCTGTTTGGATAACGTAATAGAACATGAGAATAACAAAAACTGGTTTTTTCGTAAACCCAATTTTCTGCACTTTCATAAAATCAAGTAGTCGTCGTTTTTCACAAAAAAAAGTTTCTGGTATCCTCGATCTTGACAAGCCGACTACCGCTTGTGCTCTGACACCCCCCGCATGCTCTGCTCACTCTCCTCCGTTGTCGTGCGCTTGTGACCCTCGCCGATCAACTCTATCATCTTGACGACATCCGTGGTTTCTAGCTGCGCGTTTTTTCAATATCTTATTTCTTTGTGTTTGTTTGTCTCCCAACACATCTTTTTTTGATAAAATTTTTAATCCTACTTTGGTATGTCAGCACAAGTTGATTATAAGATGAACACTGTACTATTGTAAACTTTGTCTCTTGCATGTACATGATCATCATATAAGTTTTTTGGAGTTGTACTGAAAAAAATGAGATACGAGTTGTTCTGAGCCAGCAAAAATTTACAGTGACCAAGCGCATCTTTTTCAATTCTCGTTTTTTTTCCAAACAGGCAAAAGCCCAACTTTTTATAAAGCTAATCAAGCGTTTTACAAGAAACCAAAAAACAAACTGAGTTGGGGATACCAACTAACTTTACAAATACCATTCCAGATAATCCAAAAGATCAACAAAATAAACTAACAGGCCACCATCTAAGGCTGTGTCATCCAGAGGTAACCAACAAGCAGAAGCAACCAACTGATCAAGCATTACTTTGAGCAACAAAACAATGCATCTAGTCTTCAATGTTCTTCAACATTTTGTCCATCTTCAAGCAGTCAGCTCCTTTGATGAGGATACGCCATTGCTGCAAACAATACAAGAGCTTGAACAAAACTTCAATTGGTTGATTAGGATAGCTCTTCTCAATAGCTCCTTTGTTTCGGATTTTTCAAAGGGTCCACGCCATGGCTGCAAAACTAAATAATCCAAGATTATACTCATTAGCATCCCAATCATCAAGCTACCCAGCATGGAGATCATCTAAAGAATCAGGATATCTGTCCCAATGGAACACCTCTTTCAAACTACACCTTCAAAACAATACAGCAAAAACTTGAGATTCAGGATATAATCATCATTACATTCAATCATAAGAATGGTATCATCAGCATACTGCAGTAAAGGGACACGCCAGGGATCAGATTTGAGACCACCCCTTTAATCAAATGTCTCTGTTGAGTTTTATCTATCAAAGAAGCTAAAACATCAGCTGCACTATTAAACATAAGGGGAGAAAGGGGATCTCCTTGCCTTAAGCCTCTTTGAGTAGAGAAATAATGGCCAACAGACCCATTAACATTGATACTCACTTTACCCCCTTAACAGAACTCATAACCCAATTAATCCAAGTTCTATCAAAACCCCTCCCTTGCATCACATCTTCCAGAAACCCCCAATTAATCTTATTGTAAGCTTTCTCAAAATCCAGTTTAAGGATAATGCCCTTCTCCCTAGACACTCTCATCTCATGGAAAATTTCATGCAAAGACACCACCCCATCAAGAATGTTACGACCTTTAATAAAAGCCGTCTAACTCTCTCTTATGATCTTATTAGCCACATTACCCAACCTCACAGCCAGCATTTTAATAATGATTTTAAAGCTTACATTCAGTAAACAGATAGGTCTGAACTGTCTGATAGTGTTGGCATCTTTTATCTTGGGAATCAAAGTTATCACCCCATAGTTCAATCTCTTTAAGTCCAACTTCCCTTCAAAGAAATCTCTCACCATCTTCATTAGATAAGGTTTAATGATCCCCCAAAAGGATTTATAAAAGCAAACTGGGAAACCATTCGGTCCAGGAGCAGTCTCTCCACTAAAGCTTTTAATAGTATTCCAAACTTCCTCTTCTGAAAATTCAGCAAGCAAACTATCATTCATTACTGCAGAAATCTTATCAGCCTCCTGCCAATGGCTATGAGCAATCTTCACCCCAATGTTGTTATCATGACCAAACAGAACTTTATAAAACTGGTAAATGTGATTTGTGATATCATTTTCTTCTGTTAATGTACCCTCTTCATACTCCAAACTAGAAATACAATTTTTCCTCTTTCTACCATTAGCACAGCTATGGAAATAACTGGTGTTAGCATCCCCTTGAGCAGTCCACTTTGCATTACCTCTCTGCTGCCAGTATCTCTCCTCGATTGCATACAATTTTTCCATGTCTGATTCAGCCTTGTATCTGATAATCCATTCATCCTCACTTAAACCCTTCTCTTCTGCCTTCAAATCCAAATTATTTAAAAGGTCTAAGATGCACCTCTTATCCTTACTGTATTTACCCTTCACATTGACAACCCAACCTCTAAGAAATTGTCTAAAAAAAGCTAAATCCCCATTCCAACAGTCAATAGAATACATTTGATCTGTCAGCTTGTTGTTAAACTTTTGCCATCTCTCAGCCACCTTAGTATGAAAATTCTCCTAATCCAACCAACTTTTGTTAAAGAAGAACCTCCCTGACTTCCTGACAGTATTCTCCCCTGAGTCCAACATGATTGGACAATGATCAGATCCTATCCTAGTTAAACTAGTGGCCCTGCACAAAGGAAAACGAGCCTCCCAACTTGTAGAGACTAAAATTCTGTCAAGCTCCACCAAAATAGGTCGAGATTGTTTGTTAGTCCAAGTGAAACGAACACCCCCTCTCTTAATATCCATTAACTTATTAGTATTAATAAAGTCATTAAAGCTGTTAATTAAACCCAAGTTGACATTGTCTGAATTTTTCTCCTCTGCACCCCTTATCAAATCGAAATCTCCCCCTACTATTAAAGGAAGAATCACCCCCTGACATTTGTCATGCAACTCCGTCAAAAATTCTTGACTCAGACTGTGATTAGCCGGCCCATACACCGTCAAGACTTCCTATCTGAAGTTACTGATCTTATGTCTTAGAATCATACTCAGAAAAAATCTTCCCTGGTGACTCCCTTCAACATCAATAAGATCTTTTCTCACCCCCATCAAAATGCCTCCAAAATGCCCAATGGCAGCAGTCCAATTCCAATGGAAATCCTCATTACCATCCAAAGCTTTGAGTTCTCTTTCAGTAAAATCTTTCTAAATGGTTTCAAGGATCCCTACCATATCAAACCCCTCTTTAATGATAATCTCTTTCAATTGTCTTCTCCGAGCTGGTTTCCCCAGACCTCTAATGTTCCAAAATAGAAACTTCATGGATTAACTTTTCTTCAAGGGTCCCCTATCTTTCTTCAATCTGCTGCTAAGTCTGTTATTCATACTAAACCCCTTAACACCCCTTGATTCACTATCCAACTTAACATATTGGTTTTCCACACCCCTATTGTTTTCAGTCAAATCCTCCTCCATTTGTTGATCAGTATTACACTCTTTTTGTAACTCAGCCTGAGCAATGGCATATCTAGCCACTTCTTGTGCTTGCATGGCAGAAATAACCTCTTTGGAGGTAACAGAAGGAGCTCCCAAAGTGATATCACAAGAACTAGCTACAAATTCAAGATATTGAACATAAGCATTATTAAGAATGTTTAAAGGGTTGTTTGTAGAAGTACCTTGAGCTTCCAGATTCTAGATAGATTTTAATTTCGCAGCCTTCTCTTGTATGGGAATGCCTTGATCTTGAATGCGACTACTCTTCCTAGTAGCCATCTGAGGTTCCTTAACCCTGCTTTTCCCCCTTTCTTTTTAGCCATCAGCCATTCCTCTGCTATGCTTTCATCATCAGTGATCAGCACATGTTCAGTATCTCTCCCACTAGACAAGGACTCACCAGTATCCAAATGACTATCAGAAACCTCTCCTACAAAGTAATTATCTTTAGCAGAGATATCATCTACAGACCCCTTAGTCTGCTCCACTCTGTTAAGGCAAGGCTCATTGTTCCTTTCCCCTTGACAACTATCAGAATTGCTTTTCTTGGAAGATATCTGAAGACAGGGCCATAAAGTTGAAGACAATAAAGTGGGTCCCATACTTGTATGCACCACAATCTCCTTAGATGTTTCTTGAGTCAAATCCAAACTTTCTTCTGACTTCTCCCTTTCAAAAGTACCTGAAATTTCATCATCCCCAACATTCTTGTCATCCTACTGACCAGCCAGCTTAGGCTCCTCACTAGGAGGGTAACTGAAGGCAAGGGGTAAAATAGGAATGACCTGACTATCCAAATTGAATTTCACAAGCTCTTTAACCTGGATAGAACCTTCGGAATTGGAACACCCCTTCTGTTTAGATTTGTGTTTATAAGAATCTCCTCCACTTTTATGTTCAGATGTTTAATGGGAATCTCCCCCAAACTTTGCAGCTAACTTTTCCCATCATCTTTCTTTTTGTCCTGATGCTTATGGTCTAAATCTTTATCAGTACCCTTTCTTTTCTTTCCTCCCACCCCTTTAGCTTCAAATCAAATTTCATATCCCACAGCATTAAAGAAAATTTCAACAAAACAATTAATGCTGTCAGGATCTCTGCAATTCACTTTCACTCTAACAGGATCAATCCGCATCAGGCTTATATCATCCACCTCAATCGGTTCCCCAATAGTACTAGCAAGATCTTTTACAACTTCAGAAGTCTTCTTAGCCGCATTAGGTATACCAAAATTTTTTTACCCAAATTGGAACTAGAATAGAAGAAGCATCAGGATCAAGTTTAGATTTCTCAACAGTAGCTTTAATAGAATGCAAAGCTAATTCCTCTCCCTGAACCTTAGACCAAGTATCAAGAGTAGCTTTCGAGGGAAAAACTACTGCATATTCTGAATTCGATAACCTCCTTACCTTCCAATCCCAATCATCTTGAATTAAATGTTTAAGTTCTGCTTCAATTTTTTGGATAGAGGCCACCCCTTCTTTGATATGAATGATTCCAGTAGCTACTTGTTGCTCAGAGAGTTGCATCCCAGGTACCTGCACACTATAGAACCCCTGACCAGGTATCCCATAACCAAAGAGCTTCAGACCATGTTGTTTTTTGTCCTCAGGGTAACTTGAAGTCATGTGCCCTTTTTTTTGCATTCGTAACAAACCGGAGGATTAGTGCATCTGGCTTGGTGATGTCCAGATTGCAGACATCTGAAACAAGTTCCTCTATCTTCAGCACACAACACCCCCATATTTGGACCAATCTCACCCCAAATTTTCTGATGTTCTTCCCCCTTTCCTGTATTTACAGCATCTTCCCATTTAGATGTAGATCTACCCTTATCAGAATGCATCACACCTCCTCTACCCCCAGAACCTTTTCTGGAATCACCCCTGAAATGAACCCCTCTAGTGCCACCCCCATCAATGCGCTGATCTTTGCCATCATAGAAACCCTCTTGTCTCCCCTTGTTCTGATCAATATGATCCCGATCTATCACCCCCGAATGCCACAAATCCCCACTAGATCTATTTTCCACATTAGAAGAAGTAAACTTACCAGGTCTCAGAGGAGCCCCCTGAGTGTTTTCCTGAAACCTTCTCTGGTGTTCCTGATCTCTCCTCAGCTTGGCGCGTAACTCTTCCTCAACGAGTAGATCATCTTCCTCCATCCAGGCTTCAGGGGCGCTTCGCTTACCCCCGATCCAATGACGAGATCCACCCCCTCCAAATTGACGCGGCTATCTACCTCGCCCTCGATCCATCACCCCTTCCTTCACCACCTCAACGAATGAACGCTGCAGAGGCGGCGGATCTTGGATTCTCCTCACAATCCGAGCTCGTGACCCTAAACGCCGAACCTCACTCTCACGCGCGATGAACCCTAGATCGCCTAAGTAGGCGTTTTTGGGAATCCAACGCCACACCGAAATGGGTATCGGACACCACGAATGAGCAAAGAGGTCGGAGAAGTGCGTACCATGTCGATGGGCCGGCCCATCTGGGTGAAGCTTTCCATGGCTAGGCTCACCAGATGTTGCCAATCCATCTGTGTTCGGGAGATCTAGCAAAGCCCGCCCTGACACGTTCTCTTTGCTTCAAGAAGCCTCCGCTCGGGTCCCGTGCAACGGACGAGAGGCAACGGCGGCGATGATGCCATTGACTTCATCGCGCATACCCTTCACGGAAGGCAACGGAAGTGTCTCGAGCAAGCCTCCTTGCGTGCGAGTCTCGAAGCTTCCCATCCCCAACAATTAAGTGAAGTTCGTGAAAGGAGCATCTTGCTGATTTTCAATTCTCTTTTTGAGTTCAGTAATGTATTTTTGTTTGTTTTCTTGTTGATTTTAAACATATTCTCGGTGATAGGGTGGTCCTCTGAAGACTACCGTTAATGTCGTTGAAATGTTCAAAAAGATATTGACTAAGATCTAAGAAATTGCTATGATAAACTTATACCACAATATTGCATCGTACAATTCATAATGTCTTCGACAGCTACTCGAAATATGGCTAAAATGTCAAGCATATTAGCTATCTTTACCGGAAGGAAATTCTCTAGGGTGGGGCCTCCGTGAGGCCCCGCCCCCTGGGCTGCTAGATCAGGGGGGAGGGTGTGATTGAACGGTTGGATGGAGGGGCCTCACGGTGAGGCCCTGTCCCACTGAATTTTTTTCCATCCTTACCTAGTCTTTATGGCACGCAGGCATAGACTTGGTCCACCTAATAGTTCTTTGTTGGAAATTATAAGAAAAAGGTTCTCAAAATCAAATTAATATTAATCTTTTCCAAGTTTTAACAAAAAAATCTCGTTTATAAAAAAAGATGTTTATGTTACCTATTGGATAATGTTAGATAGTGTTACAAGATGACCATCTATATATATCTCCATGCTTACACATTTAGGCCTTGTTTGGACTAGACGTTTGTGAGAACCAGTTTTCTAAAAAATCGGTTTTTTTGCATGCTTTTAGGAAAAATCTGTTTGGATAACGTAACATAACATGAGAATAACAAAAACTGGTTTTTTTTCGTAAACCCAATTTTCCGCGCTTTCAGAAATCAAGTAGTCGCTGTTTTTCACAAAAAAAAGTTTCTAGTATCCTCGATCTTGGCAAGCCAACTACCGCTTGTGCTCCGACACCCCCTGCATGCTCTGCTCACTCTCCTCTGTCGTCGTGCACTTATGACACTCGCCGATCAACTCTATCATCTTGACAACATCCGTGGTTTCCAGCCGTGCTTCCGACACGGTGGCCACCCACGCCATGGCCACCTGGAGCAGCACCACCGTCTCCTCCTCCCCTCCTCCACTCTCCCATCGAGCCACACCAGCTCAACGACGAACACCTCGGCCATCCACTCCTCCCACACCACCGACTACACCCACCACAGGAGGACGAACGTGCCATGGGTTTACCATATGCATGCATTAAAGAGAGAATGCATAGTTATCATCTACTCCCTCCAGTCACAAAAGAGTAACATTTTGGACATCACATATTCCCAAAAACGTGACTTTGACCACTAATTTCTATTGTAATATATTTGTAAAACACAATAAAAATTCAATATTATGAAAGTTTTTTCGATACAAATATATGCGTATCATTTTCATATTC
Organism: Phyllostachys edulis; assembly: GCA_036346405.1. Lineage (NCBI taxonomy): Eukaryota > Viridiplantae > Streptophyta > Magnoliopsida > Poales > Poaceae > Phyllostachys > Phyllostachys edulis. The sequence goes on along the minus strand of CM070557.1, from coordinate 14,893,190 downwards.
CATTTTAAATATTCATAGAAATATGTGTAGTCAAAGTTTATAAAGTTTGACCATACGTAGTCCAAAAAGTCACTCTTTGTGACTAAAGGGAGTATGTTTGCTTTACGTCCAGGCATAGGTGAGTAATTAAAGCATAAAAGCACTTGTATCGATCAACCGTAGCAAAGCCTAGCTATGTGGTACCTTACCACTCTGGTCGATGACCAGAGTTTGGTTATTTATGTGGATTTTCCACATTAGTTGTCCGGAGTTTGAATCCGTGACCTGTGGGTTGTGTGAGCTTTAAGATGACAACGTTCTTTAAATAAATAAATGCACATGTATCGATTTGCACTTAGTGCTTGTATTGGGCATGCATTTCATCAGTACGTATTATGTAAGCACCTGTTAAACCATTAAAGATTAAGGTTGTCGGTTCGTTTTGTATGCCATTGAACAGCGGGCTATGATGTTTTGGCTGCAAGCTCTTTATTTAAGTCTCCAAAGGAGAAATATACAATCTGGCTGAATACTTTTAGCAAGAAACTCAGGTGTGGAGTTAATCCACGTGCAAGCAAATTGAATACAAAGAGCTTCCTTTGCACAACAGTGTGCCGCCTGATTTGCAGACCTCCTAGCATGGATGATCTCATGACCCTGAAAGTTTCTACTTAGCTCCTCCATCTCCTTAAGGATGTGGTAAACTGATGATCGCTAAGAAGTAGAATTCTAGAGATTAACCAAGTTGAGACTGTCTGTCTCCACTATCACATGCGACTAGGGATGCAATCGGAGTGGATAGTTCCCGATCGTCCAAATAAATTCGGATCTTATTCAGAGTGTGAAACCGAATATCCAGATTTTTCTCGGATTTTGGATTCGAAGCCGGATAGTTTTTGTCGGATACAAAAACGGATTTGGGTAGGAGGTATCCATTGGATTCAGAGCTATCCGGTAAAATATCCGGTCACTATTCGTTAAAAATCCATAGTACAATAGAAATTCCGCTCCCTCCAGCCCGATGACCCTGATCCCATCTCCCCTCGCCTCGCCTACCGCCGCCTCCCCCCTCCTCCCTCGATGCCGCCGTCACCAAACCTCCCTCGCCTCCCTCACAAGGAGGAACACTTGCTGCCGTCGGCCTTGAGCGTTGGCATGGTGATGAAGATGAAGGAGAAGGGAAGGAGGAAGCTGAGCACCACCACGGCTGGGAAGGCAACCACGCGCCAGTACCAGCCCATGCACCCTCCTCCTCCCCCTATCAATATGCCAGCCCCCAGCCGCCCTTTGCAGCGCGGGCGGTAGTGGCAGCAAGGGGGAGGGGGTGGTGGCTGCGGCGCGATGCTTACCTTCATGGAATCGATGATGCCATCCCTCCAGTCCCATGACCCCAACCCATCTGCCTAGCCTCGCCTACCGCCGCGCCTCTGTCCTCCCTCCTCCCTCACCGCCACCGCCGCCAAACCTCCCTCACCTTCCTCACAAGGAGCACTTGCTGCCGTCAGCCTCAAGCATCGACACAACGACGAAGATGAAGGCGAAGCAAGAGGAAGACAAGCGCCACCACGGCCGGGAAGGCTAGCTCCTGTCATGTACTTGCTAGTTACTAGTTGCTTAATTAGTCCCTGTCATCGTATGATGTAGTCAAATTTGCTTGTTAAACTACTAATGTTGTTGCATTTTGGACATGTAGTATGGTTGATTGATCTTTATTTATGACCGAGACGATTTGTATTTGTTTCGGCATATATTCTCTTCGTATTTGTGACCGAGACTATCCATATTCATATTCATATCTGGCATCCATGTCCGACTCCGATTCTGAGAAAAATATGGAATAGGATAGGGAATGAGTGATATCCGCTCGTATCTGCTCTGATTGCATCCCTACATGCGACACATGTTGGAGATATGCCCTAGAGGCAATCATAGAGATGATAATATATATTTTGTTATGTTCATAATTTATTGGATCATATGTAATCTTGTTCCAAGAATAATATCATTAATATTTATTATCAAGTATGTGACTTGATTGTGAAACTCTATATTTCTATGATGATTATTCTTAAACGTTCCCTAGTCGGAAACATATGAGGACACATATGAATAGACTAGCATATGTATTGGTTGATGACCATGTTTCATAGGTCATAGATATGGAGATATCAAACCAATAATATGGACACATGTTAGCGAATATGGGGTTGGATCGACCCACCGTGAGACACTGCGAGAACGTTGCTTTTCTTACATGTCATCGGTTGGTCTCATTTATAATGCTATGTCCTTAGACTTGAATTCGTTGCACATACTCGAGATGCGTATAGCTCACTTAGGGGTTGCTAAACGCTACTCCATATCTGGGTAGTTATAAAGGTAGCTTTTGGGTTTTGTCTGATGCATGCAACGAGACATGGTCGATCAAGATAGGATTTGCCCCTCCATGCAATAGGAGAGATATCTCTAGGCCTCTCGAGTGATTGGATTCCAGAAATGCATGGCCATGCTACTCGTGGTTAAAGAGTTAATCGTAGTTGGAGAATTTGAGTCACGTGATCGAGAAAAAGTGGTCAAGCTAATCAACAAGGATGGCACATATGTCGGGATACAGGTAGGCTACGATAGCAACAAATCAAAATTGTCTACCACATAAATCAAGAAGCCAAGCAAGTAGATGATCACAGATCGTTACCACCAGACGCACAGAGCAGCGGAAGAAGAGTTGGAGCAGCCTGGTTCAATGAAGAGCGTGTCGATGTAGTGGTCGTAGTCGATCGTCCAGCGTCGAGCACGTCAATGCAGTGGTTGCGGTCGATCGTCTCCTCCAGCAACCTCTGCAGTTCCTTATGAAGATCGCGGATTGTCCTCAAGTGCAACAGCAACCGCAGTAGCGCCTCTACGGTATCCACACGTCCAGAGAAGGAACAACCATACGCCGGTGTGCTAGCACCAAGTTGCATGGCAGAGCTCTCAAGAAGATGGCGGCTAGGGTTTTGGTGCAACAACTCAACTCACGACTTTCGTATGTCTTGTCTGTTACGTTCACCCGTGTTTTTCCAATAGCCTCATGCATCTCCTTATATAGTGCTCGTGACAGATCCTATCTGAACACGTTTGATGAATCGTATCTGTACTGGTTTGTTCCAACCCATTAAGTGTGTGACCCGTCAGGTTCATGCGTAATCGGTTGTGACTCGGAAACCCTTTCCGATCACGAGTCGTTAGCGGTTCCTAGCAAGACATAACGATTCCCGAATACACACAAATATATCGGATGAGCCTTAATGCAATATGATCTACGACCAAGTCCTATCTCTATACGACCAGTTCATATTTGGTCACGACCAGTTCGTAACTCCTTACGACCAGGTTTTGACCATTCTGTGATTACGTTTGACCAGTCTACGACCAGCTCGTATCTCCATACGACCAGTCCGTAATTGATCGAACTAAGCGACCTAATCGTGTATTCTCCCTTTGCCTCACGATGTCTGGTTGAACTCCAGGTGAGATGTTGTATCATCTATGGACTGTTCAATACTTTCTCGATCGAGTGTCGGATAACATCACATGGTCGAACACTTTGACCACTAGTTGCATGGCCATGCACTTTCTTTATCCGACCATCACGAGGGGCCCAGAGGCATCTCTTCTGTTATGTTAGGAGGGGCAAATTCCATATCCGACCAGTCATATTCCTCTGCACGTTTCATAGCATACCCGAAAGCTACATTTATAACTACCCAGTTACGAGTAGTAATTGGCAACCCCTAAGAGTGCTATTACACATGTAGGAAACCATGCTGATCTTAGGTCTAAGGATCATACATCATCATTGCTTGAGACCAACTAACGACACATAGAATCATAACGATCTCAATAGTGTCTCAAGCTGGGTCAATCCAACCCCATGTTCTCTAACATGTGTTCACATTATTGATTCGATATCCCCATATCTATGACCGGTGAAATATGATTATCAATCAATACATGTGTTGGTCGATAGAGTCACTGGTGTTTCGACTATTGACATCTGACCAGGGATTCATGTAGAACGACATCATATAAGTTAAGAGTTTCACCAACAAGTCACATACTTGTTAATATTCATAACCAATGATTCATTCAAGGAACAGGATAACATATTATCCAATATCATGATCTTTACGTATACTTGGGAGTCGGCATGTCTTGCTATGGGTAGCTACCGATTAGTGGACGAGTATGAGTATTCGGGCCATGTCCAAGTGTATGTGAACCATAGGGTCACACGCTTAAAGGGCTAGGATTTAATTTGGATGGTGATCCGAATTCTTGTGAGCCACGAGTTCCTAATGAGCCTCAAAGTTCGAGACCCATCATGGATACCTATATATAGGCGGGCGGTGAAGTATGTCAGACCTCCAGGCGTGGAGTACCCGAAGACCCTATGTGTATACTATGCTAGTCCCAGTATTAGTGGCTAGCACACACATTCACAACATTTGGAATTCACATCCATACAAACACATACAAAAATAAAGTAAAGGGGTAATCTACTTAAGCTATTATAAGTTGTTACAATCACGGCCGACCGGCCAAATAAAAGCAGTCATCAAAGTAAACAGATAGCACCAGAAGACATATAGTAGTAGAAAAAAATCCAACGGCATGCCCATCCGATCCCGTAGGCAACCGACAAGGAACAAGGCCTAGGAAGACCCGTCACCGAACCATCCGGTGCCGGGAGCAAAGAACACGTCATCTGGCGTCGACTCATCTTCGATCTCTGAACAACAACATTAGCAAGATTGAGTACTTGTGTACTCAGAAGACTTGTAGTGTATCGCAACAATTATATTAAATGCAAGGCTATGAAAAGAGATGGCTCTACTCTCTACTCTACAAGTTATTTTGTTGAAAGCCACTTTTATTTGCAATATTCACAAGTAGTAATTTGCAACGGTATTTGGAAGAGCAGTTTAAATAAGTACATGACAATAAGTAAGAACTAAACAAAATAATAACAACACTCGCAACCCTACTTGGTTGCAAGCAAAATTATAATCATATTCAGCCATAGACATGGCACTGACAAGTTCATGTTCAGCCATAGAAATGTCAATCCTACTACAAACATAGCAACCCAGCCATAGACATGGCAGTCTTGCTATAGACATAGCAACCCAATCATAGACATAGCAGCTAACTCAATAAATAAAAAACCCATGTCATTACCCATTTCTCGACTAAATAGTTTTTGAGAAAATCAACACTACAGCCATACTAGCCGCACTAAGCATGCTAGTGAGTCACAATCCTCACTTTTTCAGAACACAATATAACTCGCCTACGTCTAAAAGACAAAAGTTTTCATTTCATTTTCATGAAAAATAACAGAGATACCTTCTCTGGACATTTTTTAAAATATCCCAAATTATCATATTGTCCTTTTATCAGTTTTTTGGAAAATCTATCGTTCTAGTTGCATTTGTGTGATAACCGCACTCAAAACTTCCCAAATGACATTAGATAATTTCTAACCCATATTATAATGGCAACAACAGTAACAGATCAATATTACAAGGAGATATGTGCAGCAAAAAGGATTACGACTACCAATTTTCCAAATCATAGCATTTTTCATGCAAACATACACACATACATAATAGGATTTACCAAAAAATACAATAATTAAAATACTGGGATCAACATGTTCAAAGGAGGTGCTTGCCTTGCTCTTGCTATTTTGGAAATATGATTTGTTGGTCATCGCAATAATAACTCGAGCAATTGACATCTAAATCAAAAGAGCTAGAAACGAATTAAATAACACCAATAAATCCAACAGTGACCAAAATTAAATATTTTGACATATTCTGGTATTTTATAATTTTAGACAAATTTCATTCAATTTGGTGTTTTGTAGCAAAAGTTATTACGGTTTCATTTTGGTTCGGTTTAGAAATTCAAAGAAAATTGAGAAATATGCTTTCCAATAGAGAAAGCGTAATCTCGTGCATGTTCTAGTGAGGTTTACCCTTTTTAGTAAGGGAAAGCGTATTCTCCTCATAACTGAAAATATATATTCTATTTTCATTTGATTTTTGTTAAGAATATGACAAGTGGGGTCCACCATTAGCGTCACGGTCCACGAGCATAGCGCATAGACCAAGGGTCTATGCGCATAGCGCACTGGTCCATGGGGCTTCACTGTGCACTTAAGACTGTTGGGCCCGCATGTAATAGACTCACTTAAGAAAACATTTTGATTTAAGTTTTTATTTAATCTTTGGTTCGGTCCCACATGTCAGTGACTTACTATTAACTAAACCGACAACTAATCAATGCTTGAAGTTTAATGATTGGGATTAGTCACTTGATGACGAGCTACAGTGCCCGTCCGGCAAAGCGGCGTGGTGGCGCTCACGCCCGCGCGTCTCCCCGACGGTGCGGTGCTTGGTGAGGACGGAGAGTTCCCAAAATGGAACCTCCGTGCTATTGCGCATCTGCCAGCACTGATGGTGAGGCTAGAGGTGGCTTGACACAGCGTCGCGCCGGTGTTGAGCGGCAGAGCAGGTACGATAAATATCAAGAGCTCGGATGAGCAACGCTCTCAACGAACTACTGCGCGCATAAGCTCCTACGAACTATCAGGGTCATACCAGAAGTGAGGAGAGGAGCTGAGGTGTGACTGGTCGACGGTGAGCCGAGGCGGCGAAGTGGGTTGCGCGTGGAGAAGAAGCTTGGCCGAAGGAAAGCTTCGATTGACGGCCGGGGAAGCTTAGTGATGGTCCTACGATGCTCCTGGCGAAATGAATTGGCTCGGGGTGTCTTGTAGCTCTAACGATGCTTGAGGTGGCGGCTCTAGCCGAAGGTGAAGAAGAAGGGGTTGAATCGGGGGCTCATGTGGATCATAAGTGAAATCAAGTGAGGGGAATGACTTAGGAGTCTTTGGAACATGATATAACATGATAGAAGCGACACCAAACCCTTCACAGCGTCGGGGATGAAGGTGGCGGCGCATGACCGTTTTAGGGCTTGCACTCTCCGAGCTCTAGAGCTCGATTGAGTGGGGAAGAAGAGGCAGAGAGGTGTGCACTGGCTTGGAAAAGAAGGACTTAGCTCGGGGATGACTATTTATAGACGGAGTAGCGGAGAAATGTGAGGGAGAAGCTCGAGCATGTGCGGGCAACTGACGGAGCTCCCGGCGTTGTACGGGCCGGGATGGGCGCGGAGACGGCCAACGAAGCGACAGGAGCAGTTGGCCGGTGGAAACCATGGGCGTGGCGATGCACTCGCAGTGGTGTGCTGGCACGTGCACTGGTGCACCGAGCAGAGGTGGACGAAGGGTGCTGCGACGGGGGCCCACTGGTCAGCGGGCGGTAAGAATAGATTAGGTTTTTGATTTTTGATTTTTTCTGCTGAATTATTGACTGAGTTTATTTACTAAGCAAATGACTTCGGAATTTAATAAAAAATTTTGTGTAGGCTTATGAACTAATGTAGTTCCTCCTGTAAAATTTTTAGAGGTTAAAACTTTCTGTGAAGTTCTCTAAAATTTGAACACGGTTCTGTTCTTAAGTATTTGTAATTATTTTTCTTAAGAAGATTTCATATAAAAATTTGGTGAATTGTTCCTGGGATAATATGCCCGAAATAATTATATTATTAACTATTTTTACTTTGTTTCATCTATTTCCTTTTTAGCACTTATTTGCTTGTAGTTCAAGTTTTGACTTTAAATTCAGAAACCAAAATCAACATGGTATATTTCATATGCAAATGATCATAGTAATTTCTCTAATGCATTTATATTACATACTCCCAGAATCCAGATTATGGGATGTTATAGAATAGGGTTAGGATGATTTTGGAATTTCCGAAACCCTAGTGGCCATACCTAATTCCTCATCCAATACCACGCAGCTGGAACTAGCACTCCAGCGCGTGGTGTCCCTGCCCCGTATATGTGGATACCTTGGAGGTGCTGATACGAAGCATCAGTACTAGGACGATCTACAACTTGCGACGATCAGAAGTAGCTGGAGGAGACATGCGGCTAGTACGACTACCACCGTACCAACACGCTATATCGACTCTACTTCCGCTACGAGTCTGTACATCTAGTGGTAACCCTGTGATCTATTACTAACGGAGGTTCCTTATTTACGTGGTAGATCTTTGATTTTGTGCTAGCATAGCCTTCTCGCGGTTCAACAACACATTCGTTTGCACTGCCGCTAGAATTCCGTCTCTACAAGAACTTCCAGGACAAGAGGGTCATCAATATGATTGTATTTCCTGCACATTACATCTACAAAATCCCTTCTATCATCTCTAATAACCACACCCGAACTTCCCGATTCCCCCAACACATCAACAACTCCATCAGTGTTGCTTTTGAACCATCCCTGCTTGGGCTTCCTCCACGGCTCGGCAGGTTTTGTCTGAAATATATGTTCTTCCTTTGGCAGGAGTTAAGTGTGGAAACCATCTCCTCAATTACCTGGACCATGCGCATGATTGTTTCATGACAGCCCTCTCATGAGATGAGAAAAAGTACCATCAGTAAGATCCGCCGCCCAAGTAGATGGATGCAGCCTCGGTAACTTTATACTGAAATGCTTCCTGATAGCCTTCCAAAACGCCTGTGCATGGTTACAATCCATCAAGGCATGAAGTAAAGTTTCGTCCTCAACACCACCTAGAACACATCTCCCATCCGTGCGGATGTGCCGGCGACGCAAAGTACCCAAGCATGATAGCATATCCTTCAAAACACACCACCAAAACACCCTTACCTTCGGTATCACTGCGAGTTTCCAGAGTTTCTTCCATAGGCCGTCATGAGCGCCTGCCAAACGTCCCAGGTCCCACTGAAAACACTTCCCTCTCCCTCTGTGACGTTTGGATATAAGCATTGCTCAAGTATTTAAGCATAACCAGAGCTTGAGAGTGAAGTATATGAACATCGCAGAAAAGAGTGCACGTGCATCAAATATTTCTCAATTCTCAGAACATCCAGGGAACACTAAAAGTAGAAGCAAGAGAGGAGATAAAACACTCTAGAATGGTGACCCTACACGGCTACACCCTGGAAAAAGTACCCCTTAACACGATAAGTGGATGGATCGAGTGGTTTCAAGCGTTTGGTAATTTTTGTCACTTTGCTAGAATAGCACTATTTAGCTAGCAAGCACTGGGCTTGAAGTTCTTTTCATGTAAACTAATTATTATATGCATCTTAGAAACATAAGATTTTTGCAAAAGTAGAAATATATGAATTAATGATACTAATGTAAGAAGCAAGCTGGTGGCCAGCAAGCAATCTACTTGCTCACTTATTTCGTTTGCCTGAGAGGTTGGGGCTAACCTGAAGTCTCTAAAAAAGAAGAAGAAGAAGCTCCTTGAAATTCCATAAACAATGGAAATAAGGAAATTAGGTGCATGCACAGGAAATTGTTCCAACCAAACCAAAATTTTCAATCGTTGATGGTTTTAGTTTCAGCTTCCTTGAAGTTTCCTGTATCAAATGGTCGAGAATTCTAGTTCTTGGTCAACTTTGTAGATCACACAAGCTTAGCACAGTGATGTGACTTTCCTACAATCAGTTGAGCAGTTGGATAGTTTGAAGTATACTAAATCTCTTCTATATATTATGTGTTAAAAAATTGTTTGTGAAAAGAATGTATTATAGAATTATGAACTCACTAGGCTATACCAAGATATAATTAAATTAGTCATACTAACTTTTGTGCATCGATCAATAGCAATATTGCATATACATAGGAGACTAGGAGTATCCGTTGACCACATCAGGCAGAGCAAAATATGGTTTGCTACAATCTAATAATACGGTAGGTACAGAACTATTAGCTCGTATGTTGCTATAATAATTTCATAATTACAGCAACGCTATTAAGATACCTACGTTTAGTGTAGCCAACTGCTACAAACCAGACAGGCTACGGAATAGAAGATACCTATGTTTAGTGTACCTTTTTTTAAGATAAAGGAAGAGAAAAATCTCTCCTGACCTCTACATGAACGATGCATACAACCCAATTTATTTAAGCGTTAAAAGTAACAATCATTCAACCCAAGATAAAATAACGGCTAGCAGCCTTAGGCTGGTCCCAATGCTCCACCTTGGCAAGTTTCTTAAGGCTGCCACATAGGCAAAAGTCTGAAGTGGCACTGTAATTAAGGAAGAAAGAGAGCAGACTGGTATCTTATTTAGATACCACTCATACACAGTATCCTAGGTAGAAATACTAGTAAATACTCTATATCAAAGGCCTAGGATACCACACTCTAGGATACCATGCATTGGGAAGGTGGTATCTAAATACTTTTTATGCAATAAGAAACTGTAGTAAGAAACCACCCATTAGGACCAGCCTTACAACCGAAAAACACTTGAAACGCGATCTCAATCATTGCAGATCCTATGACCAAGTCTCCACCAACGAAAATTGAGGACTTGCTTCGCCACAAATTCCAACCTTTGACTTCCCTCCAACATGATCACCTTTTGGTCTGATTTCTGCAGGACTGCCCATGCATTCAGCCATAATCCACTCAATAAGATAACCTGCAACGGATTAGTTAAATTCTTGTTGTTAGAAACAACATCATTTCAACATAACCAAATAGACCAACATAAAGCACTAACTCCCACCAGGAGCTGTGACTTAAGCATTTTAGGAATTCCATCTAACCAAGTCCCAAACATGTTAGCCATGTTCACTAGAGGATCTAAATTAAACGCACATTTCATAACCCACCATGCCATACGTGCAAAGGGGCACTCAAAGAAAAGATGCTGAATTGTTTCCTCTTTAATACAGAAACAACACTTTGTACTTCCTCTCCAATTTCTTTTAATTAGGTTGTCTTTGGTTAATATAATCCCGCTTTTGAGATACCACATGAATTTTTTTACTTTTAATGGAATTTTAATGATCCAAAACCAATTCCTAATGGGGCTTGAACGGTGCCAATAAGCGCAGCATAGAAAGACTACACCGAAAAAAGACCTGACTTATTCAAATACCATCTGAAAACATCCTTATGCAAGCCTAATTGGACATTAGAAATTTTCACCAGAAGCTCATTCCAAGCCTGTAACTTAGCCCCAACAATAGGTCTTCGAAAAGAAATATTAAAGGGATTCGAACTCAAAACATTAGCTACTAAATCGTCCTTTCTCCTAACCACATTGTAAAGCATTGGGAATTGCCTTTGTATCATAGAATTTCCCACCCAAATATCATTCCAAAACCTAGTTTGCATTCCGTTCTTAACCTGGAATGAACCAAAGCGAAAAAACTGATCTTTAATTTTCATAAGCCCCGACCTAAAATGAGACGTCCCAGGTTTGTTAACCACCTGCGAAAGACTCTTCTCACCCAAATATTTCTTTGTTAGTAAAGAATGCCACACACCTTCTTCATTAAGCAACTTAAACAACCACTTCCCTAACAAGCCTTTATTTTTGGTGTCTAAGTTCTGAACTCCTAGACCACCATGCTCTTCAGGGGAACACACTAAACTCCATTTAGTAAGCCTATATTTACGTTTATGACTATCACTCTGCCAAAAAAAAAATCTAGATCGAAAAAAATCTAGTCTTTTGAGAACTGCTCTAGGAACCTTAAAAAAAGGAAAACATAAACATAGGTAAACTGCTTAGCATCGAGTTAATAAGAACCAAGCGACCACCAACAGACATATTTTTACTCTTCCAACTGCTAAGCTTTTTCTCAACCCGCTCTTCAACCCCTTTCCAATCACTATTCCTTAACTTTCTGAAGTGAATGGGAATACCTAAGTACCTAAAAGGAAACACACCACTTCACAACCAAATAACTGTGTATACTGTGATTCTGCATCTTTGGCAGCATCAAAACAGAAAATCTCACTCTTGTGGAAATTAATCTTTAAACCGGATAAATGTTCAAAGACACAAAGAACAAGCTTAAGATTTTTAGCCTGTTCCAAATCATTATTCAAGAAAAGGATCGTGTCATCAGCATACTGTAATATTGATAACCCATCATCAATCAAGTGAGGAACTACTCCTGTTAAAAGACTAGCTGCTTTAGCTCTAGATATAAAGATGGCAAGCATATCCATCACAAGATTAAAAAGAATAGGAGACAAAGGATCACCTTGTCTAAGACCCTTATGAGTTTGGAAAAAAGCCTCAAGATCATCATTGACCTTTATACCAACACTCCCTCCCTTGATCACACTTTCCACCCAGGAACACCACTTAGGGGAAAAGCCTTTCATCCTTAGAGTTTGCATTAAAAATGGCCATTTTACTTTGTCATAAGCTTTCTCAAAATCCACCTTAAAAACAATTCCATCCAAATTCTGCTTATGAAGCTCATGGATGGTTTCATGTAAAATGACTACCCCATCCAGAATAAATCTCCTCTGCATGAACGCAGACTGGGAGGGCCAAACAACCTTTTGAGCTACTCTCATAAGCCTATTAGTAACTACTTTAGTAAAAATCTTAAAACAAACATTAAGCATACAAATAGACCTATATTGCTGTATTTACTTAGCATCATTTTTTTTGGGAAGTAATGTAATAATCCCAAAATTCAAGCTAAAAATAGACAGCGTGCAACTATGAAAAGCATGAAACATGGCCATCGAGTCATTTTTAATGACTTCCCAAAACACCTGATAGAACTCAGCTGAAAAACCATCTGGCCCTACTGCTTTGTTATGATCCATTTGAAAAAAGGCATCTCGCACCTCCTTTTCAGCAAAAGGTTCAGTAAGATAAATGTTCTCCTCATCTGAAACTTGCATATCATCTGTAAAAGCCTCAATCATAGATAAATGATTTACTTCGGCTAACCCAAACAAATCTTTATAATAATCAGTGATATAATTTTTTAATTGTACATCACCCCGAATAATTCCATCCTCTTGTTCGAGCAGATAAATTCTTTGTTTTCTATGCTTCTCATTCGCAATCAAATGATAATAGCGTGTATTTCTATCACCCTCCAAGAGAAACTTCGCTTTGGGCCTTTGATACCACTTAATTTCTTCTTCTCTTAACAGCTGAGCCAACCTCTCATTAGCAGCTTTTTTAAGATTTACCTCATTATTGGACAACCTCAACAACTCAGCCTTTTTATCAAGCTTATCAATTAACAAGTTAAGCTCTAACTTTTCCTTTTTATAAGTCCCGCTGGTACTTTTTACCCAACCTCGAAGATAACGCCTAAGAGATCTAACCTTACTCTGCCAGTTATGTAAGGCCGACTGGCCTTTATTAACCTTCCTCCACACCTCCGCTACCATCTCTCTAAACCCCTCCCTACACAACCAGCCTAATTCAAATTTAAACAAAGGCTGACAACCTCCATAGGGAGCATCTTTTGTATTTAACAGTAACGGCGTGTGATCAGACAAGGACCTCTCAAGAGCAACAACAGTGACCAAAGGAAACTTTTGCTCCCAATCTGTACTCATTAAAACTATATCCAGCTTCTCGAAAGTTGGATTATCTAGCGAATTAGCCCAAGTAAACTGTCTACCAGATAACTAATTCTCTTAAATCTAAATTATTAATCACAGCATTAAACAAAAAAGGCCATCTATAGTCAATGTTATCCTTATTTTTTTTCACTCGAATTCCTAATGATATTAAAATCACCTCCAATTAAAATGGAAAGTGTCTCTTTTCTACAAGCATGAACAAGCTCGTTAAGGAACTTCTCCTTGAAGTACCTACATCTAATTAAACTATACATTTTCTTTATTTAGTGGATCTAATTAGTCTCCTCTCCTCCCGAAACTAATCTAGACTTGTTAAATAATAGGGTGTTAGGATTCTGATGCAATTAGCATCGGATCAAATTAATTTGTTTCCTTTGTTAGGCTTTTCATGTTTAGTTTTGACTTGGTTAGCAAGTTACGCAGTCTTTAAAATGATGTATAATCAAATTAAAGCAATAGACGAAAGAAAAAAAATAGAAAACGCTGTCGTGTCATGCACATGCAGCACCAAAAGAAAACCTCTGTTCGCTTCTTGCGTTACGTGTTCGCGTGTGTACCGTGAGCTTGTTCATCCGTTGACAACATCACGTGAGTTATCTAGTGCGTGAGTGTTTCCTGCAACGTGAGTGCGTGTGTTTATTGCTTCATCCGAGGATCGGATCACTTCTAGTACGTCATACGCGACCGTGTCGATCGGTTTGCTTCTGAGTTGTTTGCCGAGCGCCTGCTCCATCTGCCGAAGCGTGAACTTCGGTTTGGACCAACAATTGGTATCAGATCTTTAGTGATTTCCGTGTGTCGGAGAAGATGTCGAGGGAAGGAAGGAGTATGTCTCCGTCTGGCAAGCGACGCCTGCTGCGAGGTGATTCGTGTGCCTTGTAGGTGGTGAAGAGGAAGAGCGCGGTGACAATGTCGTACCCACATCTCACCCGCACGAACTACACAATTTGGGCGAGTGTAACGCCTGTTTTCGGACGACGCATAGTAATTGTTGTTCTGGTTTTCGTTCTTCGCCGTAATTCAAATTACCAAGCTAATTCTGAAAACTTCCTTTCTTTTTCGGTGTGTGTTTCAAATGTAATGTCTGTAACATTTGAAATTCAAATTTGCAGTGTGGAGTTTCTCATCTCTTTTGAATCCCCAGGCCATATTGAGTTGGGCCTCCCTTCTCTTTTGGGCTCAACCCATTTCTCCTCCTGGGCCAAGCCCATTTCAACCCGACCTATTTTCTCCTCCAGCCCAACCTGTGCCCGGCTCTTTTCTTCCCTGGTCCCCCCCTTTCTTTTTGGCCCAAACCGCCGGGTCGTCTTCCTTGTCTTCTCTCCCCGGGTCAACCACCGCGCCACTCACTCTTCCCCTCCGTGGGCGCCGCCCGCCAAGGCAGGGCCTCCTCTCTCCTCCCATGGACGACGCCACCGCACCGCTGCCGCCCCTCGCCTGTCTTCTCAAGACTGCAGTCGGCCGACGCCGCCATGATGGTTCCCGCCTGAGCTCTGGATCAGCGATCTCCCTCGCCTTGTCTTGTCGCTCGCACCGCACGCTTGATTGTCAGCGTGGGCGCTTGAAACCGCCAGACGTCCTCACAAAGACTCCCGCGCCTCGCCTGTTCCCTCCGCGTGCAGCCGCCCTCGCCGACGCCGCCTCGGGACACAGCGCGACCACCTCGCCAACGGCTCCAAGCCTCCTTCCCTGGCCTATAAAGCCTCTCCCGTGCTCCCACATTCCCCCCACATCGCCCCCGAGCTCCGGTAAGCCCAGAAGCAAAAGCCGCCCTTGTTTCCACTTTCGGCAGCCACCACCTCCACTGCCGTTTCACCACTCCGGCCATCTTCCGGCGCCACCAACCCCGTCACCGTGAGCCCCCGGCCCCCAGGATTCTTTCCCCTCAAACCCCTTCGAAGATTAGCCGCCGTAGCCGCCGCTATCGCCGTTCTTCCCCGCCTCCGGCCCCCGCCTTCTTCACCGTGCGCCTCCGCCTACAAGCCTCCCCCGGCCTCTCCGTCAAGCCCAACGGCTTCGCCTCGATGAGAGCTACACCGTGCTCACCCTCCCCGGCCCGAACCACCACTGGACCCCCCTTTCCACCATAGCCGAGCCACCGCCGCCGCTTTTCACCACCACGGCGACATCCACCTCCTGTGCCGCCACCCGCCACCAAGATCGCCTCGCCACTTCCCATCCTCGTGCTCAAGTCGCCCGCCAGTGCCCTAGAGCAGCCATACGCCTGTACCAAGAAGCGTCATGGCGTGTCTGTTCGGACCAACCCGTTGTGCCGCATCATTAAGTCTTAATGGTGGTGGTTAATCCCTAAGCCATCATTAGCCAGTTTTAAGTGTGTCTTAACCCCCCACTCTCAACGCCTCAGGCCTTTTGATAACAAGAACTCCGCAGCTCTTCATCACTTCGCCAAGGGCCCGTTCGCATTATGCCGTGGACCGGGCCTCTACAAGATGAACCCGTCCCACACTCTTTGTGTCTTGGGAGTTTCTCTCTCTCTCTCTCTCTCTCTCTCTTTTTCAATTCAATTTAATCTTCGTAAATTCATTTCTCCTCCATTATAACTCCAAAAATTATGAAATAAATTTCTAAAAATTTGTTAAATCAAGATCTTGCTAATGGCATAGGACTTGATTAATTTGGAGTTTATTTGTGTATTCTTGTGTATTTATTTGCTCTCTTTACCGTTGTGCCTTTTTCCGGTACTTTCGCCCGATTAGGATTTGAAGACGCCGGAGATCCTCAAGTTGATCAGGACCAAGAGTACCAAGATCCCCTTGCCTTTAACCAAGGCGAGTCAATACTATGACCATATTGATCCTATATTTTATGCAAATTATATTCATTTAAATTAGCAAAATTGCATACATTAATTCTTTATCAAATGTATGTTAAAGCTTATGGTAGTTAAACACCCACTTGTTGATTAATTAATTAATATGCCATCCTTGATAAATTGAATCCATTAATCCTTGTCACCCTAGTAACTATATGGTAATACTAGCTATAGGTTGTACTTAAGCGACATGCTAGTCTTGCTTAAGTACCGGGGTATTAAAATACCCCAATCATCATTCTTCAAACATAAAATGATTTGGGTAGTCATTGGTGGTCCATTGACTAAAAGGTGTGAAAATAATTTGGCTTACTCCTCAAAACCCCAATTGCTAGTTCTATCTGGGCGGATGGTGAGGCGGTGGGTGCTCGGGGAGCACGAGGATGGTTGGTTTGTGGAATGAACCGCCCAGATAACCCTAAGGACTTAATCTTGTCACGACCTCCCGTGTTAAACAAGTACAACCACAAGTCTGCAAAGTGCAACTTGGCTTAGTAAAATTATTGAACCCTGAATGTGTCTCACACGGTGGAGAAATGGAACGCACAAGCTTGGGTACATCCAGCTTGAATGGGTGAGTTGCCAGTGATTGTGGGTAGTCCAAATCTACACCCAACGCTAGGGTTACAATGATCCCGTGCAACGTATGGGCGCAACCCCATATGGGTGAGATGACGGAAATGGCAATATAGTTTGAAAGGTTACTGTGCCGGTCGCCCAACTACATGACTACAGAATCATGTGGGGTAACGAGTAAAACTATCTCTTGTGGGTAAAGTGTGCAGCCTCTGCATCTAAAACTGTTTAAACAGTCGTGCCTACGGTCAAAGGCGGACATGGGAATCATAACTTGAGTTAGTTCTATTTCAAAACTTTGTGGATGGTATGAAAATAGTGGAAGGGCTCACCTAGCCCTGTGTTGGATTTTCCCTGAGTCTTCGAGCTCAGCGGGTGTGGTAATTGGAGACAGCTCCAATTGAAAAGATGCATGTGTAGAGTTCCGACGGATGGTACCTCTACTATTATTAAGTATTGCACATTATTCTCTTTATTAAAATACAATTTGTTAAAATTCTAAGTGATAGGACTTTGTAAGTATGATATTTGAAAATCTTGCTTTCGCAAATAAAAGAACCGAGCCATCCTTGTTTAACCTTGCATGTATATTATTGCATTGTGTGTTGGCTCGCGAGCACGGTAGTAGTGCTCGTTCTCGCTTCTCTCCCCAAACCCTTCAGATAATGAAGATGAAAGAGACTACACTTTCTACGAAGGCCCAAAAGATGATGGACAAGGAAATGACAAGGAGTAGTATAGTCCTGTAGTTTAGGTCTCGCCCAGTCTAAGTAGACTCATTGGTACCCACGTACAACCGATATTATCCAGCTCTTGATTAATATCATGTACCATGAGTCATCGATCGCTTGCACGTGTGAGATGAGCCCTACCTCACCTTTTGCTTCCGCTGTAGATTTCGTTATCTTCATGTAATGTAATCAAGTTGGCCTTGCGCGGCCCCTTTTGTAAAACTCGACCCGATGAGGTTTATGTTACTCTGTGTTATAATATATTTTGTGTTAGTTCACGACTTGTATGGTCGATTCAGCAATGTGCTTGTGAGTGCTATCTACTGATCCAGGGAATAGCATAGTATTTTCATAGAGGATTTGGATTATCGGAATCCGGGTCCGACAGCGAGATGTGTGTGGCTCTTCAGGCGCATAACGTGTGGGAAGTTGTGGAGCCTAGTGCCACAGAGTACCAGAAGGATCATATGGCATTGTACGCCATTTGCCAGGCCGTGCCGGAGCAAGTCATGTCTTCCCTTGCTAGGAAAGACACGACGAAGTTGGCATGAGAGGCAATCAAGACGGTGCACATGGGGCACGAGCGTGTGTGCGAGGCCAACCTACAGACCCTCAAGAAGGACTTCGAGATGCTAAAGATGGAGGAAGGGTTGAAGATGTCGTCGGTCGGGTGACGTCGGTCGTCACCGGGATCCGCGCGTTGGGCGACACGGTAGATGAGATTGCCATGGTTCACAGGTTTCTTCGTGCGGCCCCAGCGCGCTACATGCAGCTCGTCACCTCCATCGAGCAGTGCATGGACTTGAAGACCCTCGCCATCGAAGACCTTGTCGGGCGGTACAAAGCCTACGACGAGCGCGTCCGAATTTGTTTCGGCGACTCGAAGGAAAGTGAGCATCTGTTGCTCACGTGCACGCAATGGGAGACCCTCAACAAAGAGAACAAGAATTGGGAAGGGTCAGGTAGCGGCACAAAGAAGAACCATGACCGCGGTGGTGGCCGCAGTAAAGCCGGTGACCGTGGCGGCGGCCATGACTACGATGAGGACAGCAACGACTCCGATATCAGTGAGCGCAAGTTCAACAAGAAGAACATCAAATGCTACAATTGTGGCATCCGAGGGCATTTTGCCAACGAGTGCCGCAAGCCGAGAAAGGAAGTGGCACATTTCGCTGCGGCGGATTACGAACTGGCACTGCTGTGAAGCCATCTTGATTAGGGGTGATTGTCTTAGTATTTTTTGCATGTTAGTCGAGTCTAAAGTCATCAACTAGGAGAAGGCAAGTCTTGATTAGGGGGGAGATTGTTAGAAACTAATCTAGACTTGCCAAGTAATAGGGCGTTAGGATTCTGATGCAATTAGCATCGGATCAAATTAATTTGTTTTCTTTGTTAGGCTTTTCATGTTTAGTTTTGGCTTGGTTAGCAAGTTACGTAGTCTTTAAAAGGACGTGTAATCAGAATGAAGCAATAGAGGAAAGAAAAAAAAATAGAAAACACTGTCGTGCTGTGCACATGCAGCACTAAAAGAAAACCTCTGTTCGCTTCTTGCGTTACGTGTTCGCGTGTGTACCGTGAGCTTGTTCATCCGTTGACAACATCACGTGAGTTATCTAGTGCGTGAGTGTGCCTTGCAGCATGCGTGCGTGTGTTTATTGCTTCATCTGAGGATCGGATCGCTTCCAGTATGTCGTAGGCGAGCGTGTCGATCGGTTTGCTTCCGAGTTGTTTGCCGAGCGCCTGCTCCATCTACCGAAGGTTCCTGCCGAAGCGTGAACTTCGGTTTGGACCAACACTCTCTTCAAGAAATGCTTGAGTGTGAAATAGCAAATCCCAAACAAACATTGCTTGATACAAGGGTAAACCACTACTACAGAAAAGGCCTTTACTGAGCGGTTCGTAACGCCATCACGAGGCGGTTAGTGAGCCGCCCGAGTTTATGGGTCGATAATGCATTAGGTCATCACAAGCGGTTTTGAACCGTCATAATACATACTATCACGAGCGGTTTGTAGATGCAACCGTCTGTGATAGTCGACTACCTGAGCGATGCGTAGATGAAACCGTGCAGTGATAGTCGACTACCCGAGCGACGATCGTAGATGAAACCGCTCGTGATAGTGGACTATCACGAGCGGTTTCATCTACGCATCGTCTGTGGTAGTCGACTATCACGACATTTTCATCTACGCACTGTCTCTAAAGTCTTTGCATTGCTAAATCTATTTCGCTTATTGGCTAGCCTCGGAAATGCTAGCCATGCCCTCTGTAACAAGCACATCCAATTCTCATTCATTTCGAAGCACATCAAAATTGCATTCATTTCGAAACAAGCACATCCAATTCACAAATCAATTAACTAAAATTAACCATTAATGTATATTAATTTACACACATGTACCATTATGTTCAATCTATCCCAATCAAGTTCAATCTGCTACACTTGTGGAAACTCCCATTTGGATTTATGACACGTCTGCTCAGGGAATGACGCAAGGTGTGATCGAATTTTTATGAGCTCGCTCTGTTCCAACGCAGTTTCAGCGATGGTCGCAACCTGTCGATATGAAGGTTAAATTCGGGCTTATATAAATTGGTAATTGTATATATGAAATAATTGTTGAAAGATTGACAAACCTGAGGATCATTGGTGATCGCGGAACCGATGAGTAGTTGCATGTTGTGGCAAACATAGTATCCACAGACGTTGCTATGCCCGGTGATTCTTGGTAGCACTTTAAAAATAGAATTGGTTAGTTCGAGAGGCATTGCTACGAAGTGTTATATAGGATTAATGTGTACTAGCTAGCAAGTACCGGAATTTTGATCATGTCCCAAATATCCTTCCCTTGATATTCCATCCTTTAGCATGTAACACGTCGAACACCCTCGTGACTCCAAGAAGTTAGCCTTAGCCATTGCAAAGGAAGGAAAGACTACAATAGAGTTTCTATGGAGGAAATGTGTTTACGATGATTAAATTCGGATAGTTGTGAAGTTGTGAGTGGCCCTCTGAGGGAATCTAGGTATATTACGTATTTCGTTTTGGTATAATTACAATTAGAATCAATGGTACCTACACGGTATGTCGGCATGGTCATTAAACCTAAGTTAGTGTTGCTTATAAAGTATAAATCAACAAGTATAGCCAGTAGTGCAA
Organism: Phyllostachys edulis; assembly: GCA_036346405.1. Classification (NCBI taxonomy): domain Eukaryota; kingdom Viridiplantae; phylum Streptophyta; class Magnoliopsida; order Poales; family Poaceae; genus Phyllostachys; species Phyllostachys edulis. The sequence continues at coordinate 14,872,396 of CM070557.1, read as the reverse complement.
CACTACTTACTTCTGGTTGTAGGGTAAAAGTATGAATTCCTTGTTGCGGTGAGCCATGAAAAAATCTATAACGTAATTCTCGACGAATGTTGCATTCGCCGTGATGCTTTGCTCGGAGACAATGTGTGGGTCGAGGAAACCTACTGGTGATTTCCTTCTTTTGGCTTCACAGATCATGTATCTATTATACAAAAGCTAGGAGTTATATATAACATTTATCGATATTACACGAATATTGACCGTGATTGTACACACTTACGATTGTCGAAAGATCGTATGAGTGAGGCGTCGAGCTCGTCGAGGTTGAAGAGACGAACAAGTCGTCGAAGGTCACCGTGAAGACAACGTCTTGATACACGTGGTTAAAATGATCCTCCTTGAACTTGACGGTGACACGGCGTCGTTGATCAGCCGCTTGTTGGACTTCCATGTACCATGTATGCAATTCCGTGCAATCCGGTCCTAGGGTAGGGTCGTCTAACTTCTCGAGCAACGGCTCGCCTAGCTTGTATTTCCGACCAAGCGGCAAGAAGGGGATATCGAGAGAGGACTCGATCATCTTCGATTTGCCCTTGCCCTTCTTTGCCTCGCTTTGTATAGGTCGACTTCACAAGAGTCGGTGAGCACGAGTGTAGATGCATGTGATGCAATGGCCCTTGCCGTGTTAGTGCGGTAGCCGGTGCGATCGGTCCGTGGACTTGATGCCGTTGTAGGACATTCCGTGAAGTTGACACCGAGCGGTAGCTCGAGCAGATGTCCTCCTTGGGCCATTTGGATGAATGTTCCAGCGGCTTGCCCTAGAGTCATGACCTCATCGTTTGGGGAATTTTCAATGGGGCGGCCTCGAAATTGGCACAAACACCGTCCATATTCACTTTTGCGAAACCGGCGCTAGATTTGCACGTGCACCAAAGCTCGATCTGGGATGGATACACCGACCCAAGCGACATCTAGGGCAGCAGAGACATATCTCACTTGGAGCTTGCGCCGTAGCCACCTCGTACATAACGATACAAAATTAGCTACTCCAACAGCCTATCAATGGATTGAGCATTCGGAGATAATAATTATTACCGGATGTCATCGACGAAAATCTGTCATCACCTATTGTGGTAGGGTTAGGGTTGAATGCGCACTACTCGGATGTTTGGGGGGCTAAGCGGTATAGTAGAGGCGAGGGCTTCCAACCGACTTGGCATTTGCAATCCCTAATCCTTTCCTCAAAGGTCTCTATCTGCTTTTGCTCGACCTTGACGAATCCTTTCCTCAAAGGATTGAGTGACCTCTGTCGACTTTTTCAAGGACCTCCGCTCTGATTTTTCAATGAGCTCATCTCGAGGATGCACGAAGATCCTCTCGTAGCTTTGCATCGTGCTCGGCTTTGGCTCTCTTCCTACTCGATGCGATCCAGTCGCTTGGAACCATTGTTCCCATGTAACAAAAACACCGGCGCCTCTCGTGCGACCGGATGCTCACTATTTCCTAGGGCCGCAGAGAGTATATCTTTCTCCCTATCTGCTGGAATGAGCCTTGGGAAGATTGTGCACTCGGCGTTATCGCAATATAGCCCGACATGTCATTTCACTTCCTATAAAGTTATGGAGTAATTACAAACTAGGTAGTTCGATATCTTACCAGGCGTTGGGACACTTCTTGGTCTTCGGGGTTTAGAAAGTACACTTCCCGTGGGCGAATACATAACTCGCAAATAACCACCGCTGGACGCGACATCGGTGATCTCGAAATAGCAGGAGAGATTCAAACCGCTTTTCTTTGTTCTGATCCCTCCATATCGAGGCTTTACCCGCATACCAGTGATGCCGAGTGCGTAAGGTGCTTGTTTTTTGCCTGGAGGGTCGTGTGCGCCGCACTTTCACTCTTAAATTCATCTATCGTCTTCTTCGTCACAAACTCGGCCCAGGACTCTTCCAAGAATAGATACTTGTGGAAGGGCGGCTTCAGATCCTTCTCCACGTAGTTCTTGACAAGCGTGCTCTTGAAGTTCTTCCACGCTTTGCGCTTTGTAACAGCGTGTCGTCGCCGCGAGTCCGGAGTTCTACTAGGATCTCGAACGATGCGAGAATTTCCGCCAGCACAGCAGTTTTAAGTGGTTCGGGCACCACCTTCCACGAATCGTAGGTGATCTTGACCCGTTCCCGTGCAACTATTCCGACCATTCTCCGGAATGCGGACGCTGCTCGGCGAGGATTGATAGGGTCCCGGTGATCGACCTCCGTGATGGTAAATCGGCCCGTGGGCCTTTTCGATATTCCTCTTCTTCTACCACGGTTGGATATTGTTCCAGAGGATGGTGCATCATCAGACACATGAGGCGGCGATGACTCAGAATGAGCGGAAGACATCTTCACAAGAAATAGAACATCATGTGAACAAATGAAATCAGCATAAAGCTAAGATTTAACATTTTGATATTGCTATCAGATGTAGAGTAAGCATTCCAATTAGAGCTCAAGTACAAACCCGATTATCAAAACAATTTCGAGACAAGACTATTATCATCACAGAGCATTCATCTCAAGCCCACCACACCACATTGCAATGTATTCGATGGCGATATCAAAACAAATACCATATGAATAATGACTAGAACAAATACAAATTCCTAAAACAAGTACAATTATCATGAAGGACCATGACAGATTATTGATAGAAATAGTTAGGGAAAGGGCGTGGGGTTCGATCGGAACTTCGGCATTGGTTACCTTTAGGCGTCGAGGAGAAGGACGAGGGGAGCAAGACGAGCAGCGGGCGGCGTCGAAGGGGAGGCGTCTTGCCTCGAGGAGGAGGCGGCGGGCTCGGGGCAGGAGGCGCGGTGGGCTCGGGGAGGCGCCGCTGGTCAGGAGGAGGAGGCTCAGCGGGCTCGGGGAGGCGCGCACGGCCGGAGGAGGAGGCGTCAGCAGGATCGGGGAGGAGTCGTCCTGGCTCGAGGAGGCGTCGAGGACGGTGGCGACGGCTCGGGGAGAAGGAGCGAGAGGAGTTGAGAAACTTAATCGTTTGAGAGTGGCGGTAGCGCAAACCCTAGCTAGAGTCCGAATGTAAATAGGGATGGACATCACAGAGCGGTTCTAAATTAGAACCGTCTGTGATACACACTATCACAGACGGTTCTAACTTAGAACCGTCTATGATATGTGATGTATCACAGACGGTTTTAATAAACAACCGTCTGTGATATGTGATGTATCACAGACGGTGTTAGTAAACAACCGTCTGTGATATACATGTATCACAGACGGTTTTAATAAACAACCGTCTGTGATATACATGTGAGACGATTTGTAGTTCAAATCGTTTGTGATATTATTTTGTATTGGTTAATATCTAGATCGATCTGTTTATTGGCTAGCCTCAGGAAATGCTAGCCATGCCCTCTGAAACAAGCAGAAAAGACAACAAGTACATGTATATACATCCAATTCACATTCATTTGAGAAACAATCACATCTATTTCACAGTACAAATCAATTAATTAACTCAAATGAACTAAAATTAACCATTCATCAGAACGTACATATACATATACACACATTGTTCAATTAATCTTTAAAATTAGCCCTTCATGATGATCGTAGCGTATGTAGCTAGTTTCGTCATGTTCTTCTTCCTCGACCCTTATCTTGCTTTTTGAAAGGAGGCAACTCGTCAAATTGATTGTATTCTTCCTCGTCCACTACATTCTCAACTCCAACAATCCTCCTTTTTCCATGAAGAACTACGTGGCGCTTCTTATTTGCCGGGTCGGTAACATAGAAGACTTGAACAACTTGGTTAGCTTGATCGAATGGTTCGTCTTTGTATCCGACACGTTCGAGGTCTCTGGTAGTGACGCCGCATTTGTTGACCTTCACCGTGGGAGATGGACCCAACGGCACCAAATAGGGGATCTTGAAAAGCACGTGTCGAGCTCCCATATCTCCTCTATTTGCCCATAGTAAGAGCTCCTCACCCATCGGCATGAATGCATCTATCACGGACACCGCTTGCTACGGTTAGTGCTTTTTATATCCCGAGCTGCATATAGAATGTGTACCCATTTATGTCGATCCTCGCCATGTTACAAGCAGTAAATGTTGGCCCTTTTGCCAACCATGTCAAGATATCATGACGAGCTCCTAGTAAGTCGCTCCTTCAACCATTGGTTGAACCATCATTGTGTTGTCTCGTGATCCAAACATCCGCCGCACCGGATTACATTGCGTCAAGCACGTCCTTGTCTTTGGTCGATATACGGGGACACTTCAATCATGTGTTGCAAGACCGTGAAATGGGCTTGAGCATACGCATTCATATTTGGAGTGATTGCTTTCCTTCCGATGGTCCCGATACCCTCGAGCCTCCCCTCATGGCGAGATCGAGGCACACCTATCGGTTCGACCTGAGCCATGTAATCGAGGCAGAACTCAATGACCTCTTCGGTTGCATAACCTTCGACGATCTTGCCCTCGGCGAGATCGATTCCGTACATATGACTTGAGAATTCCCATGAACCTCTCGAGCGGGTACATACTACGTGGAACACGGGCCCGCACATCTTTATCTCCCTCACAATATGAACAATGAGATGGACCATGATATCGAAAAACGACGGAGGGAAATACATCTCAAGATCACATAGAGTCGTCACCACCTCATCTGCAGAGCATCTAGTCGCCGGGATCGATGACCTTCGAGCAATTGTGTTAAAAAAATAACACCCTCATGATTGTCTCTCGGACCTTGATCGGCAAAATACTTCTAATTGCAACAGGAGCATTTGTGTCATCAACACATGACAATCATGAGACTTCATGCCAATTAACTTCAAATCTTTTATCGAAACAAGTTTCTTCATGTTGGCGAGTAACCGGACGGAACTTTCACGCCATGCAAGCAAACGCACAGCTCGGTTCTCTCGGCCTTGGACAGAGTGTAACAAGCGGGGAAGGTATATTAGTCCTTTATCGGTCCTTGTTGGTGCTAACTCGGTCCGATGTCCATATCAACCAAGTCAAGCCGTGCGTTGACACCATCCTTTGTTTTGTCACGAATGTTCAAGAAGAGACCAATCAAGTCATCACATACATTCTTCTCTCGTGCATGGCGTCGATGCGAAGGCGAACTTCTAGGTGCTCCCAATAAGGTAAGTCCCAAAATATTGATCTCTTCTTCCACATGTTCTTCTTACTTGTCCTCGATTTACATCCCTTTCCAAGCACAACATCTAAATCCTTAACCATATCATAGACCTCTTTTCGCTTAAATGCCTTGGAGCCGAACTATCCTCCTTCTCTCCGTCAATTGTTTCTTCATCCTGCGGTATGAGTGAGCCCTCCGAGGAACCTACGATGACGCATGTACACGGTTTTCTTGAGTGATTCAGCCACACACTCTCGGTATCATCTAAGCGGTGAGTACGGGCTTTGGTCCTTTTGTACTCGGCCGACAGATTAGCAAGGGCAAGATAATCATTTATGGTGCGTAACAACAAGGAACGTAAAGTGAAGTTCTCTCGTTGTACGCACCCCATACTGCACCCTTCAATCCACAAGATTTTTAGATCTTCCATCAATGGTGCTAGGTACACATCAATATCATTCCCGTGTTGCTTCGCCCTTGGATAAGTATCGATAACAAAATATACTTCCGCTTCATACACAACCAAGGAGGAAGGTTGTAGATCTGAGCATCACGGGCCAAGTGCTATGTCATTGCTCATGTTACCGAATGGATTCATTCCATCCAGACTCAATCAAACCTTATATTCCTCGGTTCCGCACCAAGTCTGCAAACCTCCTATCGATGTTTCTCCTTTGGGCGGAATCAGCAGGTGTCTTAACTTTCCGTCATTCTTACGCTCCTCGAGTGCCAATCTGCAGATTTTGCATTCTTTGGGTTCGCAAAAACCGCTTCAAGCGGGAATTACAGAAGATACCACTCCACCTTAGCAGGAGGTCCTTTCTTCACCTCGATTCCCTCATCGTCATCGATTGCTTCTTACGCTTGTATCGGGATCGTTGCACACCGGACATACATGCATGTTTGTATACTCGTTACGGTAGAGGATCTGATCGTTCGGACATGCATGTATTCTTTCTACTTCCATTCCCAATGGATAAAGAACCTTTTTGGCTTTGTAGGTGGTTTTGGGCAAGTCGTTTCCCTCCGGAAGCATGTCCGCTAAGAGACCTAACAGCTCCGTGAAACTCTTGTCGGACCAACCGTTGGTTGCCTTCAATTTCAGCAGTTTAAGCACGGATGACAACCTTGTGTATTCCAACTTGCAGCCCGGGAACAAAGGTTTCTTTGAGTCCTCCATCACGCCCCGGAATTGAACATAGTCCCTCTCATCATAGTTCCCTTCTGCATCGCAAAGCATCTGATCTAAATTGTTATCGTGCAGCCTATCCGAATCGGAACCACAATCGACATCATTCGCCAAGATATCGTTGACTTCTGTATAATATGCATATCGTTGACTTCTGTATAATATGCTCTTCACCGTGGTGGTCCAACATGTATAACCCTTTTGAAACCCCTTGAATCAAGTGTGCTTCGATCTGCGCTCGGTTGTTAAACATCTTGATTCTCGCAGCCAATGCATGGACGGTACATATATTCCGCCCCTTATTCAACATATCCTCCTCGGCGGCTCTTGTAAGCAGACACGCGCCATTAATGTACTCTTCACTCACACGGTTCTCGGTGTACATCCACTTCGGTCTATCACACGGTTCGTATTGAAAACCACGAAAATAAATAAAGGGTGATGACTTTCAAAGCGATTTTCCGAGGCTTAATTACGATTTTTTTTTATTTTTTTCATTTTTCCGGATTTTATTAACTTACATGTGGGCCCTACTTGTCTCAGTGACTCATTTTTTATTTCATGATTTTATTTATAAAATCTATGGCGGTCCCACATGTCATAGACTCGTTAGTTTATTAACTAAATGATTAAAAACAGAGGATTAATTTGAAGCTCAAAGCGGGCTTAGGGGTGACATCGCATTGCTATATAGTCGTGGCTCGGCCTAAGGTCTACTTTGAGGCGAACCGACGGTGATGTCCCATGGGGCGCTGAAACTAGCGATTTGGCATAAACGCTGAAACTACTCAAATTAAAGGATGCTTATGTTTGATTATCTCACCTCGATCACGAGGAAGGTGTCAATGAAAGTCGGGGAAGGTCCGGCGCGGCCGGGTCGTCGATCGGTGAAACAATGCTGCGATCAAGCTCCTCGGCGACAATATATAGCTGAAATGGACCAGCCGCTTAGTGGGGTGAGGCGATGTACTCAAGCCGCACGCGAACGGCGATGGACCTACCGTGGCGCCAAAGATGGAGATCAAGAAGACTATATCATTGGCGGGGGCGGAGCTATATATATACGTCGTGATGAGTTAATTATCACGGGCGGTTTTAACAAAACCGCTGCGTGATATTGGATAATATCACAGAGCGGTTCATGTTTGGAACCGCTCGTGAATTATCACAGACGGTTTTAGTTAGAACCGCTCGTGATACTTCACGACGGTTCCAAACATGAACCGTCTGTCATATGACATCTTCACTGAGCGGTTTTTAGCGGAGAATAACAGGCGGTGGGTAAACAAAACCGCTCGAGATTGTGTTTATCTGAGCGGTTTCGATGAACCGTCTGTGATCAGGCGTCCAGTATTAGTATTTCTGTAGTAGTGAACTAGTGGTACCTATAATGTCATTCTTTTATCTAGGTTCCTTCCATGCAATTTCAAGTTTTCAACTATTTGATTCCATTTTTGGGAATCCCATGTGGTCAAACATTCGAGCATTTAGTCTTCAGTCCTCGGTCAGACTCCAGCTCTAGAACACAAGTGCTTTGATGGTGTTCCAGCTCTTTAATTTTTAACTCGGAAAATCGTAATTTGACACTTCTAACTGATCATTAAGAGGAAATGTTACTCAGATAGTGGCAAATCTGACGTATATTTTACTGTGATGACTAAGTTAGAATTTATGATCAATATTTTATAAAATAAAGTCACTTCGTTTCAGAAAATTTGTGAGATGTTGCGGCAGTTGTGTAAAAATCTTGCAATATAAAATCACACTTTTTGTGCTGCAAAATTTTTGGATGAACTACCACAGCATTTTAATAACTATTACAAGAAATGTCAACATTTTGTTTATCTTCATGTGGGATGTTGCAATATCAGAATATCTCAATTTGAATGCATGCAGTGCAGTGGTTATATAGAAAAATGTTGCAGTAGAACAAAAATACTTAGTACTGCAGCATGCAAAGCCGGTCTTTTAAAATAATAAAATGTTTTGACCATAACATCAGAATTTTTACTAAGATGATTCTATATATCCTCCTCGTGTTTGGAGTGGATTAAGATCCAGAATACAACAGTTAGAAAAAATATTGTAGTTCAAAAAATATATTTAGTGCACAACAGATGTTAACACAATTTTTTAAATAATCAAATGTTAACCCAACATGGTTATAGTGGGAGCACTCACCACTATAAATGAGAAATCCACTCTTCCATAGCCATAACATTTCTGAATTTATCACTAAATTGTATTTAATTACCTAGCATTTGAAGCAGATTAGATCAACTACCCCTATTGCAATAATGGCAGAAAAGCGCAGTGATGTCCCATTGTCTCGAAGAAGCACAGTAATGTGCCATTCTAATTCTTTTGACCATCCAATTGAAATCAGAACGGTCTAGATTGATTCCTACAAAGAAAATGCTCAACAATTTGCCACAGTGCCTGCTACAAAGAGAATGGCATGTCACCGTAACATTTGAAATGGCAGAGGATATGGATCCATTTGACACGCAACAAGTAATTTCTAACTTCCACAGAGAATGGAGATGGATCCCAACTTCTGTTCGGCTCTTCTGAACCTGGAGGGGTGTTTATACTATCACTCGACATGCATGTTTGGTCTAGTAGCATTGCACTATCACTAGAAAACAAGAGTCGGAGTATAACATACCACCGAGTAGACAGCTATACTATTGGAGTTGCAGAACAACCACAGTATCATTAATTAATTAACTAAAGAACGGGTGCACGTATTCTAATATCATGATTTCCATTTGACTGATATACACTCCTAGGACTCAAGCACTGTACATCCAGAGATTAAATAGAATACACTACGTATTCTAATATCATGAGTCCATATGACTGATATTACACTCATATATACATACATATGGACTCATGATATTCATGAGTCCATATGTATGTATATATGAGTGTGAGGACTCATATGTATGTATGTATGAGTGTGATATATATCATGAGTCCATATGTATGTATATATGAGTGATATATATATACACACACACTTAAGGCAAGTAGAAAATGGTCAAACCACCGTAAGCATGCTTCCTTCAGTGTTCGGCAGGAGTTCTGACCAAGAAGGCTTGATTGCTGCATCCATAGACAGAGGCCGGCAACTTGGCGAATGGCAAGGAAGTAGAAATATATCGGGTCTGTTTGGTACAGCTTCAACTCCTAGCTTCGTAGTTGGAGTTTGTGGAGCTGTGCCAAACGGGGTTGCTCCACAATTTTTTTGAAGCTAGAGCAACCGGGAGCACAGCAGTCTGTAATGCAAATTTTAGAAGCGGGTAGAACCTTGCTCCAATTGAGGAGCTGCGGACCAACAAAACAAAATACCCATTGAAGTTGAAAATATTTACCCACAATTTACCACTGATATACCCCAACCCGCAGCACCCAAATCCCTCACCCCTTCAGCCTTTGCTTCGCAGCCCCAACCCCATCGCTCCCTCTCCCGTTCGCCGCCCCTCTGACCCTCCGTCTCCCTCGCCAGTTCGTCGCCCCCCAGCCCCTCCGCCTCCCTCTCCCGTTCGCCCCCCTTCCTTCCCTCCCTATCCCCCCCCCTCCCCAGAGCCCTTTCCTTTGGCCCTCGCCTCCCCGAGCCCCTTCGCGCCTCCGCCCCGCCCGCCTCCAGGCCCCGCCCTCCCGCCCCCGCCTCCCGCCCCTTCGCCTCCAGCCCCCGCGCCTCCGCCCCTCCGCCTCCCTCGCCGATTCATGGTGTGCTCATCCCCTACTTGGGTTCAGAATCGGCCAAGGCGGTGGCCGACTCGACCTGCAGCGGCTCTTCCTCCATGACCTGGTCCTCTGGGATCTCCCTCGCCTCCCCTAGGAGCCGCTCCCGAGTTAGGATTTTCGCGCACCTGCGTCCGATTTCTAGGGTTCTGAGCCATGCTCGGGGCATGGGCTCTTCGATTTTGGGGCTGTGACGAGGGCGACGCAAGCTAGATGACGAGATGATTACCGAGAAGCCGAGCCGATTACGCCACGAGGGCTGCAGATCTTCTCCATCGACATCGGCCGGCGACCTCCGCCGCCACCGGCGGCGGCGACGAAAGGTGTCCTCGAAACTTTTATTCTTTGTTTAGCCCAATTTGCGCTCTCAAGTTGTCTGTCTCAACTTCGCAAGTGTCTTTGCTAATGATTGTGTTCTTGATTCATCTTTGCTTCATTGTTGTCCCCGAATGGAGTTAGTTTTATAAGGTCAAGTATTATTAGAAATTTACGGTGATTCGACGACGTTCTTGGTTGAGCTTGAAAAATGTAGGGCTCAAGCCTAGCATTCTTAAGGTCGGGCCAGAGCATTTTATGGTGAAGTTAAGGAATTTACTAATGGGTGGTAGCGAGATAAGCTTAGCGTTAAATGATGTTGTGGCTGAAATTCAATTGAATTTGTTGTGCTGAGACACTATTTGTTGAATTAAATTTGAATTTTGTAAGGTTGACCCAGTCTTTGAATTTGGGCTATTTAGGTAGCATGGTTACGTTTTAACGTATTTGGGTCATGGTGACTATATTCATCGAATTTGTTGGTGGGAAGTTTGCTTGGCGTTGGTGATATAGTGGTCCAGTGGTTGGATTCTGCAGTGTGGTATGTGTGGATGTCATTTACTTGTTGTCGAGTCATATTTGAAGATTTTTGCATCAAATTTTATACAATTTTTCTGTTTGAACTTTTTTTTGTATGTAGGCAACCTGCTCTTTACTAATCACCATTTGTTTGCTTTGTTCTTAAAATAGGTTCGCATATGGAACATGAAATCAGTGAGTAAAGACACCGAAAATGACGATTCAACCAAAGGTTGTTGGCGAGCTACTGCTGAGACCATTTCGGATCGATCTTGTGTGAAATGGGCCAAGCATGGCCGCTATCTTGCTTGGATCGATGATCAAGTTATCCTAATTCATGAAAGAAAAGTGGTTCGAAACATCCGAGTTTGGAAGTGGAGAACCTCCGGATGTAGAAAATTGGAACATCATTTTGACCTTAAGTGGGCATCTCATGGATGTGGTCATTATCTCCCAAAATTGTAGAAGCTGAATTGGGCGAGGTGCTCTTGGATGTTTTATTTTTTTCATTGTTGTCGTTTGATGTAGTGATTTTCGGACTTGAAACATTAGCTTTGATTAATAAAGACGAGGAGAATTGTGAACGACATCTCCTGCCTCCTTGTCTCTTTTATGGACTTTTGTTATGATACTCATTGAATTTTTTTTTGAGAAGATACTCATTGAATTATAACCTTTGTTACGGTTTTTGTATGTTTCTGTATGTTGTATTAAAAAAATTTCAAGTAATTTTTTTTAATGTGGGTGAAAAAGATGGCACTACAAGGCATTTCATGGCCAAAAAAATAAAAATAAATAAAAGCATACAATACGAAAGAAATCAACTTATTAAATTGTTATAAGTTAAGCAATAAAAAAGGTTACAAGTCACAAAACAAGGTTAGTGTAGTCTTTTTACAATGTTTCTTCTTATTTTTGGAGCTGGAGTCAATTTTCTAACCAAACACCAACTCAGACTACTCTAACTTCCTATAGGAGTGGATCCAAGAGTGAAACTAGAGTTGGAGCTGCAAAAACTTATAGCAGAGCTATACCAAACAGGGCATAGTAAACGACTCAGCATCTTAGCTGCCCTGCCCTGCGCTACTTTGTTCTCATTACGTCAACTGTTTGTTAGTGTGGACGTTTCAACTTACACTAGGGTTCTTCACCTCCGACAGCGATGAGGCTCAACTACGGTATCAATCGCCGGCGAGCCCGGGCTGCTTAGACGGTGTCTCCGCCACTGCAGGCTATCAATCAATAATCGACTATTCTACGTGGAGCATCGTATAGAACCTTGAGAAGTAATTTTTGTCCGGTGTATATTCATTTAATCCTGTGTTGTAAGAAACGACCATCTAGCAGTCGGTTGATTAATCATTGGTGGAAAGTACACTCGTTTGGTATAGTCACAGCGTCTTTAGGGCATCTCCAACAGCATGTTTTACTTGTCTCTAAAAATTGCCATATAGATTTTTTGATGATGTGGCAAAGAATTAAAGAAGAGAGAGAGCCAAATCGTCTATTCAGGAAACGACCGTCGCTTGGGCCGAATCGAGGCGGACGCGCCGATCTGTTTCGCTGTTGGAGCCGCTCGCCTTCTCCTCACGCGTTTTCTTCTTTCTTGGCGGGATCGCGTCGTCTTCTTCCTTTCCTTCCCGCGGCCGTCCATAGCGATTCGTTCAGCGCAGCATGAAGTTTCAGCTTTCAAGAATTTCTCGAGCCGAATTTCTCCGACTCTCTGAATTTCCCCGCCTTCCCCGCCTTTCCCCAATTTCCCCGCCTCCCCCGCGCCTTCCCCTGCCAAGATTTCACCCATCGATTCCCACTCGGCGGCTCCTCTTCGCGCTACATCTCCCCCATCGCCAGATCCAGCGATTCCCCACTTCCGCCAATTCCTCTTTCGCCCGGCGCCAATCTCTTGAAGATGATTCCCACTCAGCGGTCTAGGGTTGTGGCGCCGCCGCCGCAGGAGACTTCAACGCCGACTGCCGCCGCCTCGTTCGTGGATTCCGCCGACGCCACATCTTCAAATCCTGCCGGCATCGCCGCCTCCGTGGAGTCCATGGGTGCCTCCATGACCCATGGTTGGTGAAATCGCTTTGAGCCGGACGCCGCCTCGCTCTTCTCTTCCCGGGGCGCCAGATTTCGGGTATGCTATCATGTAAATCTTTGTAGTATTCGATCTGAAATGGGATGATTCTTACCCAAAATCACGAGGGAACACAACTGTCAACAAGAGATGTGTGTGTGTGTTTACATGTGCAGACAGATATAGCAATTGCAAAGGGATAAGTAACACTGCCTTGACCTACTTGTTCTCCAATTACTAGGTCTTCCTACAGAATTTCATAATCTAGGCTATTAGTACTTCCAGTGCTGCTCATACTAGTTGTGCTGTTATTGTTGAAAGACCTCATATTTGCTTGCAAAGTGATACTTTAGCAGTAGAACAAGCTACACAGTTTGTGTTCTAAGGAAGAGTTCCAATTGCACAGTTTGTTTCACTACATTGCATTTCCTGATATGAAGTTTGTAATTTGTTTGCCAACTGCGACTAACTGATATCATGACATGAAAATTGTGACCTACTCACAGTTTGGTTGCTAGTTGCAGATTTAGACAACTACCTAACTAATATTGTAGTTCTAGTACAATGGATAGTTGGTGGGGTTACACAGCTAGTAGACTTTTATGCCATTTGATCATTACTAACTCAGTTCAGGATTTATTTGAGCTGGCACATGATACATGCTAGTAGAGTATAGATGATGTCATGAGGGATGCCATATTATTTGATATATAGATCATGCCATATTATCATGTCCTGTAATTTCCAATGATATGTTATATATGCATATTTTTAGTAATCTTTTATGCTTAATAAAGTAATATGTTTTTAATTTGTTTGCAGCGGAATGAATCCATATCCTCCTGGTGGTTTCTTAAGTTACTTCCAAAATTCATCAAATTTCCCATTTCCCCGGGAAATTCCTCATCAGTCTCCTATGCCACCAGTCCCAGCCCAGCCCATCATTGATGTTGGCAGTGGCGACAACGATGATGCTAATAGGAGTGGGAAGCGGTTGACGTGGACACAAGAGGAGGACTTGAGAATGGTATATTAATTTTTCATTTGGGCATCTACATAATTAACACTTGTAGTTTAACATGTTTATATTTGGTACTAATATATTTTTACGCAATGCAGTACAATGCATGGTTAAACAACTCAAACGACCCAATCAACGGAAACTGCAAGAAAATCCCGACTAATCTTCGGGAGATGTCACTGCTGTGTACAACAACACCACCCCAAAAATAGAAGAAGAAAGCGAAGCAAATCAAGGACCGTTGGCACCGAGTGAACAAAAAGGTCGGTTGGTTCTATGCCTCTTGGCTTAAAATTTGGCCGTACATATGCTAGTGGACAGTCAGATGATCAATTGATGGACAAGGCATTGAAAATATATGAGGAAGACTACAAGAAGGGGCAATTCATGTTCATGTACTTCTTTGGAAGGTCATCGAGATCAGCCAAAGTGGCATGCATACATTGAGAAGCTTGAGAATTGGAATAAAAGAAAGCTTTCAGAGTTTGGTGAGGCGTTTGAGGACTTGACATCTGCTGAAGATATTCCACGTCCACAAGGGACCAAGGCTGCTAAGGCTGAACGCAAAAGTAAAGGCAAAGGCAAAGGGAAAGGGAAGGCGATGGCTGCAATAGAGGTTATCGATGATATGGAAGAAAAGATTGACAAGTTCTTGATTGCTCAGTCCGAAGCTAGCAAGGGTCGCAGCGATATGGTTGAGGTGCAACAACGTATGTCCGCCGAGAAGCTTGAAACTGCAAAGGAGAAGAAGGAGGCCAAAATGCTAGATTTATACAAGGGGCTACTTATGCATGACACAAGAGGTATGCCCGATGACATGAAAGTTGAGCATATGAAGGCATTGAGGTCTATGAGGGAGAAGTTGTTTGGCCCATCTGATTGAGGTATGACCATAATAGATATCTAAAGCACTTATGTAAATCACTTGTTAAACTGTTGATATTTTTTTGTAAATCTTGATATATATGCTTGCTAGTTCCATATTGCCCATTGAGAAAAACTACTTATGCTCCATTTGGGTACACAATTTGTCTTGCCATATTCTTGACCTAACATATTCTCAAAGCTCTATTGGCCATTCCTCATTTGCACCTGCACACTGCACTTAAACTCTGAAAACTACAATGCTCACTCTCTAGACAAAATGTAGTTCAAGCAAAATGTCCTATTTGATAGCGTAGTCAAGTCATGCCTAACCATGTGAAGACTATTGGCAGTGCCTGACAGGGCTAATTGAAAATGTTGACATCCTTGGATACTTGGATATAGCTATAGGGCGACGAGTTGATTTTCATCGGCATTTACAAAATAATTGCCTTCTAGTGAAAAGCACAAAAGCATATCTGGCTGGATATTACCTTTTTCGAAATAAATAAAGCGATGAATGTCGTTCACATCTAAATTATAATGACTCGAAGGGTAATTTTGAAGTGGATTATTATGGATTATTAAGCTGTGAATCCGAGCAAGCAAATAAGTTTTGCGACTTATGAGTACTTCTCGTTTGATCACCAAATATTTGCTTGTGTAATCGCTATGATCGCGCTAAGCGATCTCGTTTTCTTGGTGCTTATGAATTCAATCACGCATGCTTTGTCAATAGAATGGGTTACCAAATGTTGATGCATTTTCTGTTGCTGTACAGTTCTTTTTTACCAGATTCAGTGTTTGGTCCTGTAGATTTGTCAGATTTGCTTTGATCTGTGTACTACTTAATTAGCATTGTCAATGGCCTGGAATGCAGCCGAAAATTGGTGCTTATACTCCCAATGCACCAAAGCTCTCAACTACTGCTTATACTCCCAATGCATGTATTCCCAAAGCATGCAGTCCCAACACATGTAGTCACTGAATTTGAATGCTATCAGTCACTCCCAATGCATGTATTCCCAAAGCATGCAGTCCCAACACATGTAGTCACTGAATTTGAATGCTATCAGTCACTCCCAATGCATGTATTCCCAAAGCATGCAGTCCCAACACATGTAGTCACTGAATTTGAATGCTATTAGTCACTCCCAATGCATGTATTCCCAATGCATGTAGTCCCAACACATGTAGTCCCAATGCTATCATGTAAATATTAAAGTAGTACATCCAACTCTATATATTAGACTATATGACCAAAGCAATTTCCAACTCTACATATTAGACTATCTGACCAAAGAAATTTCTATTCCCCACTATGTCACACCAGTTGGCCTCCTCTTCCAACTCTGATGCTTCTGATGACACCGACATCGAAGACCCAACTGAAACCATGGAGCATCTCATCGCCGAAAGCAGACGTCTTTGATTCTTTGCTACGCTGCGTGTCGCAAAGAAAGTTCAAGGCCAAAATTGTGGCGCTTGAGCTAGGATTTCTCGGCGAAAGAGGTACTAGGAGGTACATAAGGAGGAATCGTGAAGAGGGCCACAAACAACTCTTTGTTGATTACTTCTCTGAAGACCCACTCTACACCAACTCAATGTTTCGTAGAAGGTTCCGGATGGGAAGACCCCTGTTTCTACACATCGTGAGCACCCTTGCCGAGTGGTCTCCTATTTTACTCACGAGGCGGATTGCACGAATCGGCTCGGGCTCTCGCCGCATGAAGTGCAGCGGCTATTAGTATGATGGCATATGGCACCCTGGCGACCAACAGCGATTATCTCAAGATCGGTGAGAGCACTTCAATGGAGTGCTTGGAGATGTTCGCACAAGGGTAATTGACAAGTTCGGCGGACATTATCTGCGACGCCCACATGTGACGATGTGGAGCGCTTATTGCAAGTTGGCGAGTCTCGAGGCTTTCCTGGCATGCTAGGAA
Source organism: Phyllostachys edulis (assembly GCA_036346405.1). Taxonomy (NCBI): domain Eukaryota; kingdom Viridiplantae; phylum Streptophyta; class Magnoliopsida; order Poales; family Poaceae; genus Phyllostachys; species Phyllostachys edulis. The sequence continues at coordinate 14,855,579 of CM070557.1, read as the reverse complement.
GCCTGGACTGTATGCATTGGCAATGGGAGAATTGTCCGGTTGCATGGAAAGGTCAATTCACACGTGGTGACCATGGCGTCCCTACACTCATCCTCGAAGCAGTAGCTTCATATGACCTCTGGATATGGCATGCCTTTTTCGGTGTCGCTGGTTCCAACAATGACATCAATGTGCTCAATCAATCTCCATTGTTCATTGAGGAGTTGAAGGGTGAAGCTCCGCGGGTGCGCTATTTTGTCAATGGAAGGCGGTATGAGACCGGCTACTATCTTGTAGATGGAATATACCCAGAATGGGCTGCCTTCGTTAAGACAATTCCGCTCCCCCAAACAGAGAAGGACAAATTGTTTGCACAACATCAAGAAGGGGCGAGGAAGGATGTTGAACGGGCATTTGGTGTCTTGCAATCTCGTTTCACCATTGTGCGTCGTCCAGCACGATCATGGTCACGGGCCACTATTGGGAATATCATGAAAGCATGTATCATTCTTCACAACATGATTGTTGAAGATGAGAAGGAAATGGTTACCACTTCTCTTGACTTGAACGAGACTCCAGGGGCGTCGATTGTTCTACCTCAGGAAATCAACAATGGCCCTGATCCATGCTTTACCAGCGTGCTTTCTGAGAAAGCGCGCTATTCGTTCTCGACCAACACATACCCAACTCAAGGGGGACTTAGTCGAGCACATTTGGCAGAGATTTGGCAACTAGGTAAATAATTAGTCATAGTTTTAGTAATCTTTTATGCACTAATATATGATATGTTATTTACGCTTGCTTTCATTTTCACAACATCGCTTATATAAATTACCATTAGGTTTGCTCTTATACACTCTTGAAGTCTTGATGACTATTCTTGATCCGGTGGATAATTTAATTCTTGAAGTATGAGAGACCCTATTAGTTCCCTTGAGCTAAGCTATTCAATTACTAGTAATATAAATGTCTATGCTTACTCAGAATTTCGATGTCCTTGTACAAATGCAATATATCTGTTATGATATCCTAGTTGTACCAACATTCCAGTTAGCTGTGAGGTGGAGTAGAGGAAATGCAAGCAAACAAATTTCTCTTTTTGATATATCATAGTTTTACCTCTGTTCAGGGACTGCCTTTTATGCAAGTTTTACTCTAGCACCTTCACTCACTTCTTCCATTAACATCTGCCTTTCTATATCTATAGATGGACCCCAAGTTCCTGAAGAACCTGAGGTATTCCAGAAAGCACAACAAGAAGAGCGGTGAGGCTGAAGCTGAGGAGTAAGATGGAGGTTTATGCTCATGGAGAAGCAAGTGTGTTTCCCCTGTTTTAACTCAGTACCTTTAGGATCTAGGGTTCCATTAAAGATGGAACTTATATGCTATTATGTATGATTACAAGGATCTTTTTTTGCCACCGAGCATTATTATGACCATTATGCTTTTAGGTTTATGCTCTGATTGAATTACATACTATTTGAATTATGTCTGGGATATATCAACTTGACCATATGATTATTGTTTTTAAAGTTTTGGTCTTGCAATCGGTTCCATTCCATAGTAGTATCTTTGGTTATTTTGCATGGGTATGCTGTCAACTGTGTTTGATTCTTTGCTATTTTGGGATGTAATTGCTTGTTTCGAATCCACTTTAAGTGCCTGTGTTGTGCAGTTTTTGATGATATGCAATAGTGCCTGTGTTGTGCAGTTTTTGATGATATGCACTAGTGCCTGTGTTGTGCAGTTTTTGATGATATGCACTAGTGCCTGTGTTGTGCACTTTAAGTGCCTGTCAACTGTGGGCGTGGGCCTTTTTTCTCTTGAGATTTTGGAAGCCTTTCAACATTTTTGGGAACTGTCACAGTGAGATATTCTAGTTGCATTTTCATTGTAATAGCAGTAACACATGATTTCAGCTTTAGCCTTACTCTGCCAAATGATGAAATTGAATAAATAGTTTATACTTTATAGTGCCACAAACATATATTGTTGCATATGCTTACATTACATTTCATTGTAATAGCAGTAACACATGATTTCAACCAATGGATTATTCAAGACTGCAAAAGATATGAACTACTAGGGTTTTAAAAAATGGCGATGTAGGACATGGATCGGGGTAAAAATTCGATAGCAATGTAGCATCCAAATCGTTCTTGTGGTAATTGAAAATCCAGCTCAGACCAGGAATGTTAAAACCACCAAAAATGTAAATTCAAATTTATTTTCCTAAGTTGAAATTTTGAACGAAAAGTATTTAAATCATCGTATGAAAATTGTTGCCTTTGCATACAATGTTATGAACTTGTGATTTGTCAAATGTCATTATCATGAGAACTTGTTATCTGGTAGTGACCCTGAAGATTTGGAAGGTCAACATGCTTGTTTGCTTGTGAAGACGTTAATTCATTGTGCAATAGGTCTCCCTGGTCCAATAGTTGCTCAGCATGACTAGAACCAAGTTGACATTGCTCCAATGAATTGCCCGTCCACATAACTTTGATGGTCTTTGTATATTTTGTTCTTTGGAGATTGAAACTATATTGATTTTGCATAAAGCGGGAATGAGGGTGATTAAGTCAAGAATCGATGTTCTTCTTTAGATAGCTGTTCATGAAGCTAGTACTGTACTTGCAGCAGAAACTTTTTAGTTCTGCTTCAATATTTTCCTGGATATGAACTTGACTTTGTTTTTCATTCCTTTGAAATTATCTTGCAAAGCTTCAATGCTTGTGAGAGGCTTAGTGTTAGAATTGCTGCTTGTTTATATAGGTAGATGTAACCAAACAACACATGTAGGTCATAAGGATTGAAGTTAGTATTGATCGGCATGATTATTTGATTCATGCAAAACTTAAATGCTTGTGAAGGTGTTAGAGACAACCTAAGAGACAAACTATTGGAATAGTTGTCTCTAATATTGTCTCAAGATGACATGGAGGGTATTAGAGACAAGCTAAGAGACAAACTATTGGAGATGCCCTTAGTGGTCTTGAAGGATTAGTCAGCATTTTTCCTGATTAATTGTAAAAACAATGTTTTTTTTCGTTAGTTACAATTCACTGCTTTATAATATTGTGCTATGCTGTACATAATATGTATCATATAGATGGATAAAAAATGTAGAATGAAAATTATAACTAATGTCTAACGAACAATTAGTTGGCTGTTGGAACCTTGGATTTTTATGCAACAAATCTTCCCTCCCCTCCCTCTCCCAGACTCCCACCCATGCACCTCTCCCCGTCGCCTAGCCGACGAGGACTACCAGCCCCGTGCACCTAGTCCTGTCGGACCCGGATTTCACAAATCCAAATCATCTGTGCAAATACTGTAATATTCCCTGGATTAGTAGATAGCACTCACAGACACATTGCTGAATTATTTCATACATGGCGTGAACTAAGACATTCAAATATATTACAAACATCAGAGTGACATAGACCACATAGGATCGAGTTTTACAAAAGGGCCGATCAGACCAAATTGATTACATTACAACAGTAGCGGAAGCGACAATGGAAGCAAAAGGGTGAGATCACATCTTTCCACGGGCAAGCGACTAGGGAAACCTGTGGGCGTCCAATATTATCCAAAGACTCAGATAATATAGGCTGCACGCAAGCACCAGCAGAGTCAGCTGGACTGAGGCGAGACCTAGATTCAAAGAACTAAACTATTCCTCATCATCTCCTGGGCCTCCAACTTCTGGATCCTCGTGTATGCGTAATCTCTAGAATTTCCTGCTTCTAAGGGTTTTGGGGGAAAGAGCGAGAATGAGCACAACTTCCATGCTCGCGAGCCAACACACACAATGCAATAATATACATGCAAAGCTTAACAAGGATGGCTCGGGTTCTTTTATTTGCTAAAGCAATGTTTTCAATTATCATAATTACAAAGTCCTATCACTTAGCATTTTTAACCAAATTGCATTTTATTAAAGAGTGTAATAGTGCAATATTTATATCAGTAGAGGTCCCCTTCGTCGGAACCTTATATCGTATGCTTCTTTTGATTGGGGCTATCCCCACTCATTAACACCACTGAGTTCGAAAACTCAGGAAAAATCTAATCTCAGGGCTAGGTGAGCCTGACCTGATTTTCATACCACCCACAAAGGTTTTTAAAATAGAACTAACTCTAGCAAGTTCCCATGTCCGCCTTTGACCATAGACACGACTGTTTAAATAGTTTAGACTCTGCAGAGGTTATACACTATGCCCATAAGAGATAGTCAACTCGTAGCCCCACACGATTCCTTAGCCATGTGGTCGAGAGACCGTCACAGTAACCTTTCAAAACATCTCGCCCCTTCCGTCATCTCACCCATATGGGCCGCGCTTGCGGTGGGTCCCATAAGTTGTGCGGGATGTCGCCCCCACAATTAGTCATAGTAGGCAACTTCACCCTTTCTTGGTGTCCCATTCAAGCTGGATCGCATCCACACTCGCACAATCCCATCACCTCTCCAGCGAGATGACTTTCAAGGTTCAACAAATTTACTAAGCCAACTTGCACTTCACAAACTTGTGGTTGCATATGTTTTACGATGGGAGGTCATCACCGGATTAAGTCCTTTATGTTATCTGGATGGTTCATACCACTTTCCACATATTCTCGTGCACCGACGGCACCCACCACCTTACCATCCGCCCAGATATAGACAGCAATTAACAGGGTTTTTGGGGAGCAAAATACATTATCTCAACATTCCAGTCATTCACCCGCAATGACTGTCCAAAACCACTTTCATGTTTAAAAGAGATGATGATTAGGGTATTTTAATGCCCTAGTACTTAAGCATAACTAGCATGTCGCTTAAGTACAACCTATAACTAGTAATTACCACATAGTTACTAGGGTGACAAGGATTAAGGGATTCAATTGTCAAAGAATGGCATATTAATATTTAATTGCCAAGTTGATATTTAACTACCTTAAGATTTAACATACATTGGCATAAAGAAATAAAGCATGCAATTTGGTATTTTTAAAAGAATATAATTTGCATAAAATGTAAGTTCAATATGATCAAAGTATTGACTCGTCTAGATTAAAGGTAAGAGAGTCTTGATAATCTTGAGCTTGATCAAGTTGGAGATCTCCCGCTTCTTCGAACTCTAATCGGGCGAACGTACCGAAAAAAGGAACAACAAGCAAAGAGAACAAATAAATAATAAAGAAGTAATAAATGAGCTCCAAATTAAACAATATTAGTGACATTAGCAAGATGTTGAATTTACAAAATTTTAGAAACAAATGTCATAATTTTTGGAGTTATAACGGAGGAGAACAGAGCTTCCGAAGTTTGAAATTAAATTAAATCGGGAAAATAAAAAAGGAGAGAGAAAGAGTGACCCTCTGACATCTGGGACCCAATGAACAGTGTCAGGTCCATGTGCACATTGCATGGACCGGAGGTCAACATGCACTGTGCACCGGTCCATGGTTCATCGGGTGCATCCTGTACATGGGGGCCCACCTGTCGGTCACTGGAAGCAAAACCAAAAATAAAACCGGCCATTACTGTTTGCGGGCCCGCCAGTCAGTGAGCCAAGGAGGCCTTAAGACATCACTTAATGGCTAACCATTGCTTAGGGTTTTTAAGATAGGGTTTTGGGATGGGGTTAAGACGCACAGTGTTGGTCGGCTGTTCTGACCAATAGAGGAGGAGGGAGCACCGCTCGTCGCCGGTGCAAGCGGGCATGGTGGCAGCGGCCAAGCACAAAAATGGGGAGCCACGAGCACGACGAACACACAGATACCGGTGGCGGAGCTGGTGGCACGCCGGAGTGACGGCGCGGCGGCAAGGAGCGGCGACAAGGGCACGACCATGGCGGCTTAGGCGAAACAAGGGTGGCCGAGGTAAAAGAATGGGTGCATGAGCTGGTAGGGTGGGGTGAGGAGTTCACTAGAGGTAGCGGGGTGGCTCGGGGAAGCTCGAGGCAAGCTGACGACGTCGACCGTGGTGGCGGTAAGGTGGACAATGCGGAGGGGCTACCGGGGGGAAGAAGAAGGCCGACAAGGGGCCGGATGGCTTCGAGGACGTCCTCTGGTGCTTCTAGTGTGGCCGATTGGAGAGAGGCGAAGAGAAACACGATCAGCGATGCAGGGCGACGAAGACAGCCGAAGGGGAGGACGAAGGGGTGTGGTGGCGCTTAAGGACAAGGAAAGCAAGGGAAAAGCAATTGGGGTCAAGGCGAAGGCGGTCGGGGGCTTAAATAGCCACGGGGAGTGGAGAGAGCCATCGGATCTCTGGATGGCGCGCTGTCCCGAGGCGGCATGGGCGCCTCGATGACGCCTGACGCGATGACTGGAAAGGCGGCGGTGGGAGCGGCGGATCTGGGGCGAGACGAGGCGGGCTTTAGTGCGGCCTGAGCAAGCAAGTGGGGAGCTGACACGAGCGCGCGTGGACCGGGCAAGGGCACGAACGAGGTAGGACGATGGGACGGCGCCGGTGTCACGGTGACGAAAGCGACGACTGGAGGGCCAGGGCAGGTGGCGGAAGGGACGGAGCGGCAGGGAGCAGCATGCTTGGCGCAGGTGCTTGACCGAGAGCACAAGCATGCCAGGGAGAGAGGAAAAGGGGGGGCTCGGGTGGTGTGGACGTGACCCGGTTAGGGGAGGAAGAAAGCAGGAGGGGGTGGAGTCGGGCCAGGAGGAAGTGGGCCAGGAGGTTGGGAGGAAGGAATGGGCTGGGGCCCAAGGGGAGAGGTGGGCTGAGCCCAAGAAAAGAGGAGCAAAATTTGAGAAAAGGGCCCAAATTTGAAAAGACGAATTCGAATTTGAAATTTGAATTCGGGAATTGCAATGTGGTTCAAAACTCTAATTTGAACTTAGCTAGAAGCTAGAGGATTTTGAGAATATACGATAATTTGAAATAAGGTTTGAAATTCAAGAACCAAGTTGCAATTACTATTTACGTTCGAAAACAAACTGTTACAAGTCCTTGCCATGTCCCCTACCTCCAACCGCCTCCTTCTCCTCCATCAATGGTGCCACGCACTACCAGAGTTGCCACCATCGACCTACTCCTATCCAGGGTTTTGGTAACCGATGCCACCATCGACCTACTCCTATCCAGGGTTTTGGTAACCGATTTTGTTTTTTTACCAGGGGTACTGATAGATACGGTTTGACAGATTTTTAGTTTTTTCGACTGATTTCGGCCGAAATTTTCAAACTAAAATTTGATTTTTTTTTAAAAAAAAAATCAACCGAAAATCGGACGAATATCGCCAAAATTTGCTGAAAAAATCACCCAGATTTTGGCCAAAAATCAGTGAGACAAAATGCAAAGCAAAAATCAAATATAACAGATTACAGAAATCAATGTCAAATAACTAATGATAAGAAACAACAAATGATCTAGCTTTTCATTTTAGTGTGCAAAATGGTCAAGCAGTGAATTAGCATTGATGTAGATCAAATTGAGGCATAATAAAGGGTGCGCTACCATGAGATGCAGCGTTTCAATGTTAGGGAAACATTTAAGGAAGCATGAAACTATCCTTGCTTCCTCAGCCTATCAGCCACTCCAAAGCAAACTGACAAAGCTAATATCTTGACGCTCAGAAGTTGGAAGTGCCCCAAATCAAAAGAACATAAATAAACAGTCAAACGATTGACATGGAAATAGAATACGATGGATACATCAATCAAGGTGTCTCCAATCTGCAACTAATGAAAACTCGGATTCAGGTACCCCACCACTTGAAGCACCGAGGCTCGGCTGATCTTGATTCTCATGCGATGATCATCACTTCTGTAGGAACATGACGACGACCAAAACACGCTGTAGTAGGGTGGCTACCACGGCAAGCTCATCGCCGCTAGCTAACCTCCATGCGGGCCGACGAAGAAGCAGAGAAAGGGATCGAGGAGAGGAGAGGAGCAGAGAAGCAGAGAAGGGGATCGGCCGATCTTTGTTGGAGCTGAAGCCGCCGCCATTGAGAAGGGGAAATGGGGAATAGGGGAATGGGGAAAAGTGGATGTGACCAGGGGAGCGAGTGACTGTGCGAGTGACTGAGTGAGACTAGGGCAAAGAAATGAGGCCAAATGGGCTTCAATTGGACCGGGCCTAATTCAAAACGGACTAAAATTTTTTAAGGCGGTTTGTGATTCTACCGGGTTGGGCCGGTAAGTCCGGTTTGGCCAAATTTATCGGCCGGTAAAAAAAATCACTTCTCCTATCCTCAAAGTGTAACTCAACCCCCTCATCTTTATCATGCTGGCTCCTGCCACCCACGTCCCTTCCTCAAGCTTGCGAACAGTGCTGCCCCTGATGTCTTGCCACATATTCACTACCACCGCCCACTGCTATGACATCTGTCACATCTTCATTTTAATTAATGATAATTAGTATGCATCTCGTCAGCATGCACATTGTTTTTGAAGCATTTGCATCATTTATTGCACTTGGAGAATCTTAATCAAAGATTAAACTTTAACCTAAATCAACTCCTCCAAAGAAAACAAAAATAAGACCTTACAAAGGCCTCTGTAAAATAATTTATTCAAATACTATAATATTTATCATGAATTTTCCCAATTTTTAAGACACCTAGTTGACCTTGAGATAATTCAAAACCTTTGTCTAATGAACCTTCTTTTAAAAAAAATTAAAAATCAGTGAATAATACTTTAAAAGTGGGTAAATAAATTTTTTATGTCAACTAGGTCACCTCTGGACCTTCTCTTAAAAATTTCAGAATTTTAGGAGTTTATTTCCTATTTTTTTAGCACCCGATCAAAGTAGAGGAGTTGGTTTAAATCCCAGTCAAACTTTGGACTCAACCCAAACAGTGATGGACTCGAGTCCGGCCCTTGTGACATGATTCGACCGAGCCGCCTAACTACACCTGGTATGAACTTGAGTCCGGCTCGTGCCGTGCTTGAGCCAGTGACCGCCTGGGCCCGCGTGTCAACTCTTTCTCCCACCTCTCGCTGCAACATGCGGGCCGCACTCGTCACGCGCTCGCCACGCTCTGAGCGAGCCGTTGGCGAGCTGCTCACTCCGTTAATCCACTGCGGCCATCGACCAACCCAGAGCTCCATCTCTTGATGCCACTTCCATTCCTATCAACTCCTTGAGCTAAAGCCCTCTCCTTGACCTTCATTCAACTCATTCCTTCTCTCGAGGCTGAGAAGGAAGAAGCTCGTTTGAGCACCTCACTCGGGTAGGTTTCAAACTTTGGCATCCCTCATTCTCACCATCCCCTGCTGTCTCCATTTTGGCTAATGTGATCTCCTGCCTTCGCTTGTAGCTTCTGAGACCAAGCAGTGCCATTGGAGCTTCCAGAGAGCGCACCGAGCGGCATCCTTTTGGCCATCTTCTTCTCGAGTGAGCTTCTTGATCAATCTTGTGTGTCACATCGTGTCCTTGAGCATGATTAAGAAAACCCCTCAACTAATTTGGACAATACATGACAGGAGCTTTGGAATTTAGAAGTGACCTATCTTCGGCCGACAAGATCCCTTTTTCACCTCATTGTCGATCTGGTGAGGCATTGCCTAATCCCCTTTGTTTACACCATCTACATACCTCCTTTAAGCTGTTCCTACATCTATTTGCTTTCGTTTTCGCTCAGGATCTCTCCTCCATATGAATCCCGAGCGCCGCCGTGGACCTAATTAGTTACCAAAGTAGTGTTGAAAGGATTATGTCAACGTTCAAAACATCTCTTGCACGACCGGAGGGAGCGCCTTGTTTACCGGGCTTAACTAAACATTATGTCAACGTTCAAAACATCGGGTGTGACCATCGGACGTGTACGGGCGCCGTCCGCCGCTGCAGTCGCTGTACTGCGCGCCAATCAGAACCTGTCCACTCTACAGTTATACCCTCCTACCTCAGTGAAGCAGCAGCCTTCCGTACTTGCTTGTTCAGCCGCGTAAGCAAGACCATGAACCACCGAATCTTCCTCATTCTTCTCTCTGCGTTGATTCTGGCAGCCTCGGTCGCCGCTGAGAGCACGCTAACGCAGTCGAGGACCATCGCCGGCGACGAGAGGTTGGTCTCGCCCGGAAACATCTTCCAGCTGGGTCTCTTCGCCGCCGGCAACAACTCCAAGTGGTTTCTTGGCATATGGTTCACCGTTTCCCCGGACACCGTCGTCTGGGTCGCCAACCGCGACCGCCCGCTCAACAACTCGTCCGGCGTGGTCACGGTCAGCGGCCGAGGAGCTCTGGTCCTCCTCGATGGCGCGAGCAACCAAACCGTCTGGTCGTCCAACTCCTCCGCCGCGGTTGGTGCAGTCGCGCAGCTCCATGACACTGGCAACCTGGCGCTCACGGACAAGGCCGGCGTCGTGCTGTGGCAAAGCTTCGAGCATCCGACGAACACGTTCCTTCCCGAGATGCGGGTCGGCAAGGACCTCAGGACCGGCGCCGAGTGGACCCTCTCGTCTTGGCTCAGCGCCGACGATCCGTCGGTCGGCGACTTCCGCTACGTCATGGACACGCGGGGCTCGCCGGAGCTGTACGTCTGGAGCAGGGGCCGCAAGACGTACCGTACGGGCCCGTGGAACGGCGTTCGGTTCAGCGGCATACCGGAGATGACGACCTTCGCGGACATGTTCGAGTTCCAGTTCACGGCCACGGCCGACGAGGTCTCCTACATGTTCCGCAACCGCGACGGCTCGCCGATGTCGCGGGTGCTCCTGAACGAGTCCGGCGTGATGCAGCGCATGGTCTGGGACCGCACAGCGCTAGCGTGGAGCAACTTCTGGTCAGGGCCGAGGGACCAGTGCGACAACTACGGCAAGTGCGGCGCGTTCGGCGTCTGCAACGTGGTCGACACGGTGGTCTGCGGCTGCATCAAGGGGTTCACGACGAGGTCGCCGGCGGAGTGGTACATGCGGAACACCTCCGGCGGGTGCGCCCGGAGGACGCCGCTCCAGTGCGGTAACGGGGACGGGTTCTACGTCCTGCGCAGTGTGAAGCTGCCGGAAACGCACAGCTGCGCCGTGGACGCCCGCGCCACGCTCGAGGAGTGTGGCCGGAGGTGCCTGTCCAACTGCTCCTGCACGGCGTACGCTGCGGCGGACATCCAGGGAGGTGGGAGCGGGTGCATACAGTGGTTCGGTGAGCTGATGGACACAAGGTTCGTGGATGCCGGGCAGGATCTTTACATCAGGCTTGCAAAGTCTGACCTAGGTATATATGCAAGACTCTCTCTGCTTCTCGATTCAGAAGTGTTAATTTGGTGTTTCAGAATTGAGACATTGCAATGTTACATCTGTTTCTTGGAAATTTGTAGCACCAGTACGTAGTTTGCATCTGCTTCTTTTCGATATCTTGGATCGATGCTTGTTTTTCTGATAGAGATTAAGTTTCCAGACGCAGTCGAACAAAATCAATTGTGTCACAGTTTCCATGGTTGGCTTCGGGTCTAGCAGTACATAACTTGTGTTCCTGTCCAATAATGTCTCTGAATTATAGCTGAAAATGCTGTTATCTGAAAATGTAACTGCAAGTAGTGTCAAATTAATCTATGGTAAAGAAAAATTAAATGTTATAAAATGGAGCTTGGGGATTCTTGTTAGCTCTTGTTTGACTTGGCTTCTCCTCCTCCCTGCTAGTACAACTACTACTTGAAAATTGGCAGTTGGTGGTTGATCCTTTCACTTAGTAATACCAAATCATAGATTAGCTGGGTCTGTGGTCCCAAGGCTTTGAAAATATGGTTATATTATACATTTATACCCCCCTTAGCTTGACGTCAACTACGGATTCATACTGTTCAAGGTCAATTAGTGTTGGAACTTTCGGTTGAAGTCTCCTTACAGACTTTGTCCATGCGCATGACGTTTTCATTCACTGACAAGTATTTTTCAATCGCCTACCAGGGCAAACAAGTCAAGCTCATGTTTAGAATATATGTCTTTCTTTCATTCTCTTATAGTCCTATGTCAGTGTCATAGTAATCTAGCCTAAATGTGACGAGTCTTACAAATACATTGCTTCGTGTAATGTCCCAGTTGCACTACAGAATCCTATCTATCAATGTAACCCATTTTGGCTGGTAGATAAAGGTTCTGAGAGAATCTCACAAAGAATCAAGATGAGGAAGGGAAGAACAGGATGGGGAAAGGGAGACTGAGTTTCTTCATTCATTCGATGAGTCCCAATGGACATACAGGTCTATTCTTATACAGAGCATAAGACACTGATTGGTGGGCACCCTTGGTCCATGCACTCAGCCCACATACGTTGAAACACACACCAAACTTCTCCATTTGAGTGACCCCACTGTCATAGGTTCTAGCTTCTAGTCCCCTTGCTTCCATTGTATTACACAGCTGTGACACTTCCGCCCCCGCGAAAACCTGCTTGTCCTCAAGCAGTGAAGAACTGGGGAAGGTAAAATACTTCCTGAACGCTGTTGGAGACACTTCATATCCATTCCCAGCAAATGCTGAAGCCTTGCACAGACCACAACAACATCGTCTTTGGTACAAATATTTTCTGCTGGGGCTTTCTGATGCACATACGAACAATTTGGTTTTCGGCAACCCTTGTTGCTTAGCCATACATGACAATATCTCGTAACACCGAAGGTTGCTTTTAGAAGTCTACCATCCAAGATGTAACCATTAACCGCCTCTATGCACCGGACAGCTTCCTCTTCCCTTGAAAATGTAACATATATACGGCCAAAGTTAGGAATCTGTTGGTTGGCTCCAATATTGTCGATAATAATGTTTTCTATTTTTCCATATTGTCCAAGAAAATTCTTCTGTCTGAGCACCTTGTCTTTGGCGAATTCAGAAGGCATCCCAACAATATAAACAAGCTTCCTCTGAATCACACGAGCATTATTTGGATCTATTGGTTCTTTTGCCACTCTCAACTAGCTTTTTGCTGATTTATGCTTTTGGGACTTGGTTTGCTCTTTTTGCAAGTTTGATTTGTCCGGACAAAGTTCCTTTAATATTTGGCTGCTGATGCCCGTCCCCAAGATGCTATCCTTGTTGTAGAAAGAACAGAACCCAGGCATCCCGCCACATTCGTCTTTCTGATCCATTTCCATTATATGATGCCAACACCAAAGACAAATCTCATATCCACTATTTCCAGGGCTGAAACCATTTCTTCTCCATAGTGGAAACTTGTTAAACACATGATGAGCACTTTCCATTCCATATTTCCAAGGACTAAAAGCACTACTCCCCCATGGTGGTCTTTTCTCAAACACTTGCTCTGCCTCACCATTTTGCTCATCAGCATCCTCTTTCTTTTCCATTATATGCTTCCTATGAATTTCTTTAACAACTTCAAGTTTTCCCTGGCCCTTGAAGTTCCTAGCATGCCAAATCTTGCGAGTTAGTTCTCCCAAACGATGAACCAGTGGGGACTTGCTATGCTGGTAATTTTCAGGGATGAGAAAGAAATTTCTTAAAGGAGTAACTCTCATTAATGATCAGACAGACATTCACAAAGTCGGCCTCCTTGATGTTGTTAAGACCAACCATTCCGGTAGATAATTGGAGCCATCAAGAGCTCTTGACCACCGCTTGTTCTTGTCAAGATTTAGAACCCGCTTCTCTCGTGAACCATGGGTTGAGAACATGTCGAATATCGTCTAATGAAGGATCATTTATCTCATATCCATCAGAAGACAATAAACTTTCTCGCTTTGAAGGTTAATGAACACATGGTGGCTGCTTCAAGACTATGAGTATATGCATGTGATTTCAAGCCTCTTCCTTGGTAATACTTTCCACAAACCAAGCATGCATACACATTCAAATTTGATAAGGAGATTGAGCAGAACTTCTCAAAATCAAAATCAAGGACACAGAGATTCACTGGCGTCGAGGTAAGGGCGCCTCGGCGCAGCTCCACTGCGCTCGGCCTCCTCTCCGGAGCCCTCCTCATGTCCTCCTCTACTAATGGTTTGTGGTGACGCAACTTCGACTGCTCCATAGCATAACAAACCAAAGGGGCTTGTTCGGAAGTGAACTCGCTATTATCCTCTCTATCAGAAGTGGTACTTGGCAAAGAAGGTGCAGAGATTTGATGATGAACCATGCCATTTTCTGCCACAGTAGGGGTGGTCGCTGCAGTAGGCATGCCAACATCGTGGCTAAGGTGCGACATCGAGAACTTGGCGGGCGTCACCATGGTGCTGCTGCTGGGGACTATGAGCAGCTCGATGTCTAGCCGACAGCAGCCATCATATATGCATCGGCCATGCCTCGCTTCTTGAGCTTGAGCAGCTTCATGATAGGATCGAAAAGCGACGAGAGCCGCCACACGATCTGTCCTCTCGTACACATACACATTTTCCACCACTCCCAAAGGATCAAATACCTGATGAAGCACTTCCTCGGTCACTGGATAGAGCACCTGGTTCACAATGACGCGAAGAACGCCTGCTAGGTCGCTCTCGGTGGCTTGGCATTTCGTCGAACACCTTCGGCGCCGCGATGCATGTCAAGTCTCGAGGCAAAACCTTGCCATCGGAGGCACCGAGGATCGGGACCGGCTACCGTCAATCTTCTTGTAGCGGTAGCGGTCATGGAGGCCGATGTAGGGAGGGATAAGCGGCAAGCGGGGCTGGTGGTCGGAGAGGATCTTGGAGACGAAGACGGCGCGCTGCGGTCTGGTGAAGAGGTTGTTAGATTAATCTTGTTTTGGTAGTTTGTAGTTTCTAAGTTTAAGTTGAGTCCGTTTCAGTTTTAGAAGTTTTGGTTTCTATTTTCGGTTGAAGTTCGAGTCCGAGTTGTATTACTGTCTGGGCATCCGAATCGGTTGCTGTATTCATAGGTGAGTCGGTTTGGTTTGGCTATATAACTAGTACCAGGCTGTAAACAAGAAAATCAAGACAGAAGCAATAGAGAAAGAAAGACCAAAAAAACTGCCGTGCGTATGCAGCACCAAATATCTTTCTTGCGACTCTTGTCTACGTGAGCGAGATGTTTTGCTTTCCTGTTGAGTTTCCATGAAAAGAGATCTAGCAGCCACGTGCAGTACAGCTAGTGGTGGCTTTTGCTCTCACGTGAAAGTGGATTAGGTGCTGGAGGTTGGAAGGCATCAAGGGGTTTTGGCGGCCGGTGTTTTTTGCCACGGTGGGCGGGACGCTGTAGGGAGAGATCACCGAGGACGAGGCCGCGTGCGACACGCTCTGCTTCGGCTTGGTTCTAACAAGTGGTATCAGAGCCTATTGATCTCGGTGCCATCTGAAGATCATGGGCGACAAGGCAAAGACCCGGGATGGGCCGATCTCCCTCCTATATCCTGTCTTGACGACCGACAATTATCCGGTGTGGGCTATGAAGATGAAGGCGAACATGCGCGCCCAGGGAGTCTGGGGTGCAGTCGATCTGAAGGCTAAGGACAAGGAGGTGGACGACAAGGTAGACCAGACGGCCTTGGCCATCATCTACCAGGCGGTGCTAGACTCCATGATGCGGCAGCTCATCGGCAAGGAGACGGCACGTGAGGCGTGGGTGACGCTTCAAAAGATGCACGAGGGAATTGATCGTGTGAAGGAGGTGCGGCTCCAGAATTTGCATACCGAGTTCGAGAATCTCCAGATGGGAGAAACCGAGTCGGTGGACGAGTTCGCCGGTAAGTTGTCTTCATTGTATAATCAGATTGTCTCTCTCGGCGACAAGATGGAGGAATCCGTGGCAGTGAAGAAGTACCTGCGCGTGCTACCAGAAAAGTTTGTACATGTCGTCACCACGCTCATGTACTCTCCGGATCTGGAGCAAAAGAAGATCGAGGAGATCACCGGTTCCCTCAAGGCGCATGAGGAGCTACTGAAGGGGTATAAATCCCGTAACGAGTAAAGGTATCAGTCCCATAACGAGCAGGCATTGCTAGTAAAGGGAGATACAAGAAACGATGGTAGACGATTTGGCAGAGGTGGCCGTGAAGACAAGGTTGGGCAAGGCGATGGTGACAGATCCCGTGATAAGTCACATATCAAATGTTTCAAATGTGATAAGTATGGTCACTACGCATTGGAGTGCCGCAGCCACATAAAGTGCTTCAACTGTGACAAGTATGGGCACTATGCTTCAATTGCGAAGCAAGAAGAAGAACGAGGAGGTAAACCTCATCCGAAGCTGTGAAGATGAAGACGACGATCCTACCCTGCTTCTCTCCTTATGTGTCAACAAGGCGGCGGTCATGGTGATGTTGAACGAGGAGAACGTACTTCCTAAACTACGCACGGAGGGAGGAAATCATGATCATACTGATGAGTGGTACTTGGACAAGGAGCAAGCAATCATATGACGGAGATCGCCCATGTTCCATGAGCTCGACGAAGATTTCGGAGAAATCAAGTTTGGCAACGGCTCCACGGTGCAGATAAAAGGCAAAGGATCAATGTTATTGCAATGCAAGAACGGCAAACAGAGGATGCTAACTGATATTTATTTCATACCGAGTTTGTGCAATAACATACTCGATCTTGGGCGCTTAGTAATCGGGGATGCGAGGTGGAGTCAGCAGGGTGAGTTCTTGCGAGTCTATGACAAGAACAAAGATCTGTTGATGAAGGTAAAAAGATCCCCAAACCGATTGTACAAAATTTCTCTGAAAACTTGTAAGTCAGTCTGTGTGAAGGACAGTTTGGAGGAGCTAGAGTGGAACTCAGATATCGGCCAAGGACATGGCGGAACCCAGGAGTGGCACGCAGTTGGTGCAGGAGGCGCAGCAGGCGGAGTCTCAGGAGGAGATCCAGACGGTCTTGCAGAAGGCGACTGAGGAGCCAGTAGGGGTGGTGAGTCTCACGCGCATAAAGGGCACGGTGTACACAAAGTTGACGCAGGAGGGAGAGGCGGTGTAGCCTCAGCTAAGATGTACGCGGGGAAGTGGACAGACTTGGTCCAAGAGAGAAGAGCGGGAGGCTCAGGTAATGACAAAACCGAGGTGGTCGTAGGAGCAGGTGCTCCAGTCCAGGTGGTCGTGGGAGCAGGTGCTCCAGCCCAGGTGGACGTGCAAAGAAGGACGAGTTCAGTCCAGGTGCAAGACGCGGCAAACGTTGGTTTGTGCATGGCTCAAGATGGAGCAAGTACAGGCGGTAGGGCGGTATCGGTCCAAGAAGTAAGAGCGCACAGGAGTGCAGGTAAAAGAGGAAGACTTGGAAGTTCAGGAAACGAGAGAAGATTGATATGATCAAGATGAAGAAAACAAGATTAAGGGGGTGATTGTTAGATTAATCTTGTTTTGGTAGTTTGTAGTTTCTAAGTTTAAGTTGAGTCCGTTTCAGTTTTAGAAGTTTTGGTTTCTATTTTCGGTTGAAGTTCGAGTCCGAGTTGTATTACTGTCTGGGCATCCGAATCGGTTGCTGTATTCATAGGTGAGTCGGTTTGGTTTGGCTATATAACTAGTACCAGGCTGTAAACAAGAAAATCAAGACGTAGCAATAGAGAAAGAAAGACCAAAAATCGCCGTATGATGCAAAGACCAAATATCTTTCTTGCGACTCTTGTCTACGTGAGCGAGATGTTTTGCTTTCCTGTTGAGTTTCCATGAAAAGAGATCTAGCAGCCACGTGCAGTACAGCTAGTGGTGGCTTTTGCTCTCACGTGAAAGTGGATTAGGTGCTGGAGGTTGGAAGGCATCAAGGGGTTTTGGCGGCCGGTGTTTTTTGCCGCGGTGGGCGGGACGCTGCAGGGAGAGATCACCGAGGACGAGGCCGCGTGCGACACGCTCTGCTTCGGCTTGGTTCTAACAGAGGTCGTGGTCGGCGACGAGATTGAGAGGCGTGGAGCGCCAAAGGGGACACCACCGTAGGTAGTAGGGGTTGGGGAAGGCATCGTCGACCCCAAGGCCTGCTTCATGTCCAGCTTCATAGTATCCTTCAACTCACGAAGTTTCTTCATCAACCTTGCTTCCATGGCTTCCCACTTCTTGATCTCTACTGGATCCATAGTGATTGACCAACTGATGCAGTAGTCGATTGGATCAACCCGTTGTTTCTCAAGGCCCAAATCAATCGAACCTTGGTCCGAATCGCTCGCCCCTTGGATTTACCGATTGAAATCGAATCGAAGAACAAGGCTCGATACCAAATGTAATGTCCCGCTTGCACTACTGAATCCTATCTATCAATGTAACCCATTTTGGCCGGTAGATAAAGGTTACGAGGGAATCTCACAAAGAATCGGGATGAGGAAGGGAAGAACAGGATGGGGAAAGGGAGACTGAGTTTCTTCATTCATTCGATGAGTCCCAATGGACATACAGGTCTATTCTTATACAGAGCATAAGACACTGATTGGTGGGCCCCTTTAGTCCATGCACTCAGCCCACACACGTTGAAACACACACCAAACTTCTCCATTTGAGTGACCCCACTGTCATAGGTTCTAGCTTCTAGTCCTCTTGCTTCCATTGTATTACACAGCTGTGACACTTCGCTAGCTATTTCGCGTACTCCAATTTTTTTCCCTTTTTTGTTTTTGAGGATGTGAACTCCAACTTTTCGCTCGATTGAACTCACCACTGATACTGCGCCTGCATCTTCAGACGCAACCAAGAGCACCAAGAAGTTCGTAGCAGTCATCTCGCTGGTGATTACAGGGTTTGCATTGCTTCTCCTATCGCTTGGCTTTCTGATTTGGAGAAAGGCGCGGCGCAGTAAGAAAGGTCAATCCTTACCATTTCTAAGCATCTGACAAAAAAAAAACATGTATATTTTAGGAGGATAATCTGAAACTACTCGTTGCTCTGTTTCTCATGTGGCTTCCTTCTCCATTTGCAGTTACCAAGTTTGATGACACGGTTGACCTCATGAGCAGCGACTGCCTGACGTACCCTCTGGAGATTCTCAGAGCAGCCACGAACGGATTCTCTCCTGAGAACGTAATTGGGAGAGGTGGATTCGGCAATGTTTACAAGGTGATAGTGCTTTACAAATTGCAATCCAATCCATGTAAATCAGAAAAGAAATTAGTACTGTCGTATAAACAACTGTTCAAAAGTGCTAGTCTCATATGCACCAAAGTATTAGAACCTGCAGGCACTTATGTGCTTGACTATATTCCTTCTCTGAACTTGCAACACAAATTCATAACCAGACTTTCCTCTAAACTAAAAGGAAGAACAACTAGCTTAAAGATTAGCATATATTGGTTATTGTAATGTCAGTCGCGACATATTTTTGTGACAAACGTCTGATTGGATTTGTCAGGGCCAACTGCCAGATGGCCAGGAAGTTGCTGTCAAGAAGCTTTCAGCTGAGAACACAGTGCAAGGCCTGAAAGAGTTCATGAACGAGGTCGACCTAATTGCTAAGCTGCAGCACCGCAATCTTGTTCGCCTACTAGGCTGCTGCATTCACGGTTCTGAGAGGATACTTGTATACGAGTATATGAGCAACAAGAGCTTGGATGCCTTCATTTTTGGTATGTAACTGCAAAACCTCACCGTTTCTGTAGTTGCAAGTTGCAACTCAAGAAATTATCTACTTAGTTCAGTAAAATTGCAAACAGATGAGAGGAGGCGCACAATGTTAAGCTGGAAAACGAGGATGGATATCATCCTCGGTATTGCTAGAGGACTTCTCTACCTTCATCAGGACTCAAGGCACACCATCATCCACCGAGATGTCAAGGCGGCGAACGTTCTTCTCGACAGGGAAATGGTGGCCAAGATATCAGATTTTGGCATTGCAAGGCTTTTCAGCAGCAGTGGCGACCGTGAAGACTCAACAATCACTGAAAGGATTATTGGGACATAGTAAGCAATGCAACTAAGCACACTAATCAGTTAGTACCTCAGTTTTTGCTTCTTTAAAAGCTGTGCTCTCACCGGATTTACTGACCGTTTTTACGGTGCAATGACAGTGGTTACATGTCACCAGAATACGCAATGGACGGTATGCTATCGTTCATGCAGGATGTGTACAGCTTCGGTGTGCTGTTACTGGAAATCGTCAGTGGCAGGAGGAACCATAGAAGTTTCAACCTCATAGCACAGGTAAGTAATAAAACCTTCTGCGTTTGAGCAAACATTACAAAGAAAATGATCAAAAAGAATTTCTATGAGGATTGTTTCATCAACACATCTGAATATACAGTAGGATCCTTTCTTACCGTACTTACCTAAAAATTCAACACATCTGAACGTGAGGACTTAGTCCTCAACTGTTAGATCACATGTCCCAAACATGATTCAGTTGTTGGGAAGCAGCTGCAATGCCACGATGGACCTGACAAACTGAAGAATTTTTCGCAGGCATGGAAACTATGGGAAGAAAGCAGGAGCCTCGAGCTCTTTGACCCAACCGTGCGCGGCGACTGCACCATCGCTGAGCTCGAGCAGGCCGCGACGTGTATCCAGGTTGGGCTACTGTGTGTTCAGGAAAGCCCGAGCCAACGGCCGCGGATGGCCGACGTGATCCTCATGCTGTCGCACCAGCAGGCGCCCTCGCGACCGCAGCGGCCGGTGGTGTGCACACCGATGAGCCCTCGGGCGGCCGTTCTCGGTGTGCGGGAGTTCACCTGCGGCAACGGCGAACTGACTATCACGAACCTCGAAGGTCGGTAGCATGGATGGGTGCAAGGCAAGCTGCGAGTGAAGATGACATTACTGCCGACTTTTCTGAATGTAATTGGTAGTTCGTGGCAGCAGCCTTAGATTTTTACAGAGAGACAGAGAAGACTGTTCTGAATAAGTTACGGTCTCTTGTGGGAAAAAAAAAAAACCCCAACGATTTCTACTGTACTATATGTGTAAAACCTAATGATCCCCACCGCTGCGCCAGCCACCCTCCAGCTCCTTTGCCGCTGCCAACATCTCATTGGCAGCTTCTTGCAACGGCAGGGTTACAAGGGAAGAAACTTGGGCTTTCAATGGGGGAATTTTGACGTTTCAAATTGGAACATTGAACTTTCAACCAGAAAGTTTGAAACTTTCGAATGGGAATTAGAACTCTTAACTAAACATCAAGTTTTCAATGAAAATAGAGAAAATTGAGTACATACCACCAAAATATACCCGGTTTTGATATAAACCACAATAAAATCTCGATTCATTTTTATACCACTGAAATCTCGAAATTTTTGCCAATATATCACTCCATCACCCTCCGTCACCCCTCCCGTTACTCGACTCATTTTCCCCTCGCCTCCCATTACTCAACTCGTTTTCCCCTCGTCTGACTCGACCAAACCATTGCCGATGCACCCCTGCTCCACTGGGCGAAGTGTAGCTGTTGGACCGAAAAGACGACTAAAGGGGTGAATACGAGCGCCTAGTCTTTCTCAACCCTGACGGTATTCAACTTCTTCTTCATTCCTATAGCTATGAAAGCTATGAAGATCAAAATACAAGAACACAGTAGAAGTCTTGTGTTGAAACCGGGAAACACCAAGGTCAAAACCTCATGACCGCCCGACCATCTGGTGGGTCGGTCGGATCCGGTGGGTCGGTCCGACCACTGCTGAGGCAAGCACCGAGATGATCTCAAATTGACCTAACTTTTAATTCCAAGATCCAAATCCCTCGAGATTTCAACCATAGCTCATCAAGAAGGTCAGGAACCTACTCAAATCGACGGCCGAGACTATCGAAGTTAAGGTTCCATGAATTTCTTGAGTGAGGTCAAGCGGGCACAAAAACAGAGGAAATTCAAACTATAATCCAAAAACTTACTCATGGGAGGAAGATGGTCAAGATGACACTATATCAATTCGCACAAAGTCCTAGCAAGTCAGATCACAGCAAGAGACCCAATCAAAACCCTGTGAACACCAAAATCCCAAAAGGCATCAAAGAGAGAGCAATGACAAGATAGAACTCATTTGGGAGCAAACCTTATTTGGATTGATTCAAGAGATTGTTTTTTTACAACCACCCCAGCATAGAGGACAAAATCTCAACACTTGATAACTCAATCAATCCATCTCCCTCAAACCCTAGCCTCCTCTATCTCCGCTTTCCCTAAATCAAAAATTAGGGTTTCCTAGACTTGAGAGGATTGAGTGCAAATCCCACACTCTAGCCTTTTATAGTGGAGGCTTGGTTTAGAGAGAAAACATTATCGAAAACCCGTTAACCGCACACACAAATGAGTCTACACTCATGCACGCTTATCAAAGAGGACGACGAATCTGGTCTCCGAAATACGTCTCTTCGTGATCTTCATCTTCTATTGACCTAAACTGTCTCTCCTTGCGCCGTCTTGCGCCGTAGTTTCTCCAAAGTCACAACCTGGTATTTTGACGAAGATACCAAAATACCCCTTCTCGATCCTTCTCCAAAGGCTGACTCTAATCATCGTGAAGCAATCTTATGCTTCGCCACGTGTAAGTTCATTAATGGCTTTCTTCATGTCGACAAGTCTCTCCTATCCAACTCCCACTAGAACCACCATAACACTTGCACCGACCAAGCCACTTGATGCAACCCGTCGCACCGAACTCCCCATTCGGTCGCTCTTGTCCATCTTGCGCCACATGCTTGACTCAACAACTTCACACGGCATCCTTTATCGTTCTGGACCTCAGCTCTCATAGCCTAGCCCCGATCATCCTCACCATTGACCGTAGTTGACTCTAAGCCACCAGCACAACAATAGACCAAGAAATCGATTTCGAGCACAAGTTCTTTGCAACTTGACCCACATTAACCAAAACAAGCATCATGCAACACATATGCACTGAAACTCATGACTTTGTCCAATCCCACGAAATTCACCGCTCCTAGCTGGTCAGACATCCAGCCAACCAGTCTGACTACCGCCTAGCTAATCAGACTGGCCCATAGTTCTTGCTACCGGCAAACAGCCGGTCAGACCACCTGGGACATAGGAAAATTTTCCCAAGTCTTCGGCTGCACTCTATCTGGAAATTTCAAACTATATCTAGGTTTTCCTGAAAACACTATTTTCAATGAGACCAAGTGCGAACGCATCCTCTCACCTTCCTACACACATGATTTTTGGCCAATTCCAAAAATTCAACTTTTCACTTTCGGCCGGTCTGACCGCCACCTTTGGCTGGTCTGACCATCGTGCCCCAGCCGATCTAACCGTGTAACGTCCCGTTTGTCCAGAGTTCTTGTAATTTTTCAAAACAAAAAAGGAACCATTCGGCTTTGTTGAATCGCCCAAGCTTAACTTGAGGATTTTGGAATCTTGGAAATTTAATATGAATTAATCGAACTTCAACTAATGAGAAAGTCTTGGTTTATTTGGAGTTGTTTGAGCTCTGGCGTTGTTTTCCTCTTTCTGTTCGCTCAGACCTCTATAGACCTCTCTCGTCCTCTCCAGACCTCCTTCTCTGTTTGAACCTTTCTTCGGTTTTGACCTCCCCTTTTGGGTCACAACCACCCCGAGGCGTTCTAAGCTTGGGTTTGTGTTTCAAATATCCTTGACTTCCGAAATTCAAATTCGAGTTTGAATTTCTCTCTTTTTGGGACCTCCTGCCTTCTAGTTTTGGTTTAAGTTCCCTTTAGTTCTTTGCTTAAGTTGTTTTGCTTATTTGGTTCTTTCCGAACATGTAGATTCCAGCTTCATGGAGGAGTACCTGGATCCAGCGACCTCTACCGAAGTCTCGCCACTCTTCAACAAAGGCAAGTCGCAGACCTTTGATCATGCTAAACCTAGCATTTTAAAAGTATATTATTTTACCTTATCATGCATGGCTATTTGTATAAAAATAGTTTGGGCAGTAGCTAAATTCCTACTTGGCAATATGCCTCCTTGAATGGTTGAACTCGACATGTTGACATGATCCCCTTGGACACCTTTGAATGGGTATTCATAGTTGGTCTTATATTGATATTACCAACCTGGGAGCGTATTGATGCTTCGCCTTGCTTTAGATGCGTTGGATCTGAGAATCATGAATCATATTGTTAATAAACTTGACTAATTGATCTATGGAACTGTGGTTGGTGCCACTATTGAGCAGCTATGGTGCTGATACCGCAGTTGTATTGATCGTGGTGCGATGCCGCTCTTGTTAAAATTTGTTGTGCCAAGACCAAGGTGGTCTTTTAGCCGGGTGAACCCATGCTTTCTCACTCGGGCGAGTGATCGTGCAGTAAAGGGGATGCTATACGCACATTGGGATGAGGTTGTCTCGCTTGAGTGGTTTAAGGACTTAACTTTGTGTTCCTTTGCTCCGAGTCTTCCGTGCAACCACAAGACCATTTTATGGGGTTGGTCTGGGCCAAATAATTAGCAATGAGATAGTCTGGTTCTATTATGGTGGAAGTGTGTGCTGATTCACACTTGGCGCAACAGGGGGTTGCTGATGGTGAAACCTTAGCGGGCAGAACCTAGACCAGATCAGAGCTTTGTAACGGCCTTGTCGCGCTCTCTAGACTGCTCACCTTCGGAAGTGAGCAAGGGTTCCGATGGGAGCCGACCCGCTAGAGAGGTCGTGAATTGTGGGTAAAGTTGTACACCTCTGCAGAGTGAAAAATCTATTCGAATAGCCAAGCCCTTGGTTATGGGCACTGCTTGGAACAAATGCATGAAGGGTAGTTTTCTCGTAATGTGGTCTTGGGAACTCCAGAGTTGGTGCTCTGGGGTGATCGTGGGAGCTCTGAAGATTGGTGCTCCAGAGAGGTCGTGGGAGAGGTCCTGGTCGTAGGTGCGACCAGGCCTTCCACGAGTGGTCTTGGAAGTGAGTTAGTGCTCACGACCTCCTTTGAAAACAAAATGTACTTATGTATTACTCTTTTAACTTGAGCTTTGCAATCTACTTATGATATTCACCATCAAATATTGCTTTCTGCAAACTAACCCTACAGCTCTCATTGGCCGAGCCATTGCATGAATATTATGTGCATACTGTTCCCTGCGATTTGCTGAGTACATTCAAACGTACTCATGGCTTTAAGCCCTGTGTTGAAGTAGTGGCCGAAGAAGATCAAGGACAAGGGTGCTCAGACCTCTTCGAGGAGGAGTTCTTTGATGATCCAGCCTTCTAGGAGACGTCCTCCACTCGACAGCCTGTGGGCTTGCCGGATGGCCTCGCGCTTTTGTGGCTTCGCTGTTATGTACTATTGTCGGATTTTGTAAGCCCTTGGTGGCGACCTCTGTAAACAACCTTGACCATAAGGTCCTTGTTTAATATAAGTTAATTTGTCTGCTTCATCTTGTTTCTTGTCATGTGGTTGTGATTACAGCTGCGTTGATCTGTGCGAGCTAGCTAGTGATCTTGGGACTAGCTCAGTACGCAGAGGCCAGGACCTCAGGGAGGTCTTTGAGATCTCCTTGGGTGGTCCTGGAGGACCTCCTCTCTGGGTCCTTCTCGGAGTACCTCCCAGACCTGCGGGTGGTCCTGTCAAACCTCCCTAGGTGGTCCTGGGAGATCTCTCCAGGTGTATCCCGAGAGGGTCCTGACAGACCGCCAGCCCAAGGCCTGTCAGACTGTTGGCCACTGGCCGGTCCGACCACCGCCCACAGTTGGTCAAAACGCCAGAGCCTAACAACCGCTGAACTTCACTAAAATGAGGGATTCCCAAACACCTCAACGACATTGTTCAATCATACTAAGATTAGGATCATCTACCCATGATCTCCACAATCTCCCCCATGATGAACACATTGACAGTTTCCCAAAAATACAAATTGAAAGTTGTTTTGAATAAACACACACTCATTTTCGCGCATAGGTACAACTTGGTCTATTATAACACTCCAGCCCAATATAGAGCCCAGAATGCCACTAAATTACCTCAACTACTAAATTAAACCACATATTACATTAATTCCAACAAGCGCATAACGAAATAAAACCCACCCACGGGACACATTATGAAATAATCAACGCATCCAAATTGCTTAATGATCAATGCACTAGATGGTAATACAAAATAAGGAATCAAATAGAGAATAAACAATCCAATGAATGAGTAATCATGATATAACCAAACTTCTAAACCTAACTAATAATTATCAAGTCCTAGAACGAATTATTCATCACACCAAAACAAACGTTCACAGGCCAATTTATTCATTTGAGTGAAGGTAGTGCGATTATTCCATGTGTACTAGCCATTCCCATGCGAGATGTCGTCAACGATCACCTAAACAACAAATAAACAATGGTGAATCTACGACTCAGCAAGCACTAGTTACAATGGTAAATACACAAGCTCATTAACAATCGATTCATTATCGTAAGTCTCATCATTCCCTTTCTCATTCTCAACAATATAATTCTCATGTATTCAAATGCTATGATGCACCTCTTTCAATTGATACTGGTATATCGAAGTATTCACCCGTCGGTGACACACTTTTCTCCCCCACCTTCTTGAGGGTGGGATCCCTACATCTGTAGGACTTTGACATGGGGCACACCGGATTAGCCATAAACATGGTAGTACTCACCGCCCTGGCCCTTATGTAAGTGAATGATGCAACAATTCATTAAATAACAATACTCTCACCATGTCATCCCCATGGTAGTTGCATTAATATCACAATTGCATCAATGTCATAATATAACTCTTTTCAGCAATATTATCATGGCAAATATGTAACTTAACAAAATATAATTAAATCTCATAGTAAATACCAATATGACAACGGCCACCACCCGTTGTTCACCATTATACCAAGTACTTGCATCTTTATCCCCTTGGAATTGGATAGTGAAGCGACGGCAAGACACTAGAGGCCACGCTGTTGGTGATATGCTCTAGAGGCAATCATAGAGATGATTATATCACGTCTATGTTTATGAGTTATTGAATAAGTGTTATTCTATTCCTTGATTGAATCATCCGTTATAAAGATTAACGAGTATGTGACTTGTTAGTGAAGCTCTTTTAACTTATGATGATGTCATTCTAAAAGTATCCCTGGTTGAATGTTACTGATCGGGACACTAGTGACTCTACGACTAGCACATGTGATATAGGGATATCGAATCAATAATGTGAACACGTGTTGGAGAACATGGGGTTGGATTGACCCACCTTGAGACACTGTTGAGATTGTTATGATTCTATGTGTCATCAGTTGGTCTCAAGCAACGATGATGTATAATCCTTAGACCTGAGATCAGCATGGTTCCCTACATGTGTAATAACACTCTTAGGGGTTGCCAAACACTACTCGTAACTAGGTAGTTATAAAGGTAGCTTTCGGTATGCTATGAAACATGCGGAGGGAAGTGACTGGTCGGATTTGGGATTTGCCCCGCCTAATATAACAGGAGAGATATCTCTGGGCCCCTCAATATGGTTGGATAAAGAAAGCGCATGGCCATGCCATTGGTGGTCGAAGAGTTCGACCACACAAGGTTATCCGACACTCGATCGAGAAAGTATTGAACAGTCTATGGATGACACAACATCTTACCTAGAGTTCAACCAGATATCGTGAGTCAAAGGGAGAATACACGAGAAGGTCATTTAGTTCGATCAAATACGGACTAGTCATGTGGAAATATAAACTAGTCGCAGGCTGGTCGAACATGATCACTAAGTGGTCGAAACCGGGTCGTAAGGAGTTACGAACTGGTCGAGACTAAATATGAACTGGTCGTATAGAGATACGAGCTGGTCGTTAGTGATATGGACCTGGTCGTAGATCATATTGCATTAAGGTCCGTCCGATATAATTTGTGTGTATTCGGGAATTGTTATGTCCTGCTAGGTGCTGCTAATGACTCGTGGTCGGAAAGGTGTTTCCAAGTCACAACCAAATACGCATAAACTTAACGGGTCACACACTTAACGGATTGGAACAAATCAGTACGGATATGATTCGTCAAACGTGTTCGGATAAGATCCGTCATGGGCACTATATAAGGAGATGCTTGAGGTTGTTGGGCAATATACGAGTTGACGTGAGTTGCTCCAAAAACCCTAGCTGCCATCTTCCTTAAAGCTCTGTCGTACGACTTGGTGCTAGCACACTGGCGTATGGTTGTTTCTTCCCTAGACGTGTGGATACCGTAGAAGTGCTACTGCGGTTGCTGTTGCGCTTGAGGACGATCCACGATCTTTACAAGGAACTGCTGAGGTTGCTGGAGGGGAGATGATCGACTCGCGAGGACGCTGGCCGATCGACTACGAACACTACATCGACGCACTCTATGTTAGTCCAGGCTGCTCCAACTCTTCTTTTGCTGCTCTGCGCGTCTGGTGGTAACGATCTGTGATCATCTTATTACTTGGCTTCCTAGTTTACGTGGTAGAATTTTTGAATTGTTGCTATCGTAGCCTACCCGTATCCCTTCAGTGGTATCAGAGCCATCCTGCGTATTTTTTAATCTGGATCGGTCACATATACTTGATATGTGGTAGTATTAGATTGGATCTATAACTAGTCAGATCTAGTAACCTAGATCGTTTCATGTCGATGGAACGATATAGACACTGGTCGATAAGATCGATTGGTTTTCGGTGGTTGTAGATGGGTTTACGAGGAGGTATGAACTCAAAGGACTAGATAGTTTACTGTGCTCGTTCACAACCACACTGCATAATACCCTGCCATTGGAGTATGCCGCAATGCATGTCATATCAAGGCAGTGATCAGATTGGTTCGGAATAAGGTTAATATGATTAATCCAATAATTTCCAAGGCTCGGTTACGTGAATAAGATTCATGTCCTAGGAAAATTTTCCGAGAGCGCTGCCCTTGACCAGCAAGGGGCGCTGCCCCTTTGAACCCCGCCCACTAACCGGCTAGTGGGACCGCCGTGGTCGTAACCGCATTATATAGTAGTGTGTGTTCATGTCGCCCGATAGAATTGGATTCTATGCATAACTCGTTTTTGCAGAGATTGATGTGAATAGTATGGCCCATTATGTATGTGATGCATGAATGGATTTCACATGGCCTGCGTGTCATGTAGTGTGATAGCCATCGAGCTACATATTATTGTATAACGGTCTGTGTACCGATATGTGATGCTTGATAATCTCCTCTGTAATTCATTACTAGCTTTTAGGAGTAATTGCTAGGTAGTTGAATGTAGTCGGAGACGTTAAGCATGGTGGTCGGAGAACAGAAGCATGCCGATGGAGATCAATATGTTAAGGGCTAATTTTTAAAAATAATCTATTTTTATTAGAAATTACAAAAATATTCCTCGCGTTTTTTTTTGTATATGTGTCTGTCGCTTAACGCTTGGGCGATCGATCCATCATTGGCACGGTTGGGCGATTGAGTTGTATCGCCAACCGCTCGCATTTATATCGCAGCGCCGAATCACATGGCGGCATTATTGCGCCGCCAACAGCTTGGGTGATAGGTCCAATCGCCAACCGCATGACAATGACAAGAATCTCCAATCGCCAACAGCTTATTCGATGTTTATATAAAGGCCCGCGGTCCTCTAATCGAACGAGCTAGAGAGAGAAAACAACTCACAAGGTGAGGAGGATAGGAAAAAGAGAGGGAGAGGGAGAAGAGGAGGAAAAATTGCCTCATGAGGTAAGTTTGTTTTATTTTGTAGTGTATTTTTGTAGTAGGTAAATAGTTTATTTAGTTAAAATTGTAGTATAAGTAGCACTCTGCATTTAAATTTTAGTTAGAGAAAAAAGTAGAAAATCAAAATGTTGTTGATTTGTATGTAAGTAGCAGCGATAAAAAACTTTAGTTAGAGAAAAAATAGTCTGTGAGGGAGTATTAGTGCTGTTTGCGAGAAGTATTGTAGTTGTGTCCGTGCATGCGTCGCCGACTATTATTGGATGAATAATGCGTGACCGAGCGCATAAGGAGGATGAAGTATTTGTATAAACTAATTAGTAGAAGTTAATTAGTATGAACTAATTGGCTTAGGTAATAGATATAGCTCTGTAGAAGACTGGAACGCCATTTATAGCATTTCGGATTGCAAGTTAGCGTCCGAATCGGATAATGCCTGCTATGGAATAGCTCGGTTTTGAGGTTGAATCTAAATATCGTACTGCACGTTCATTGTGGCATCTGCCCTAGGTAATGAATGACGCCTTGATCATGCCGCCGTGTAGTTGTTTATTTATAGGCAAAGGGTCTTACAAATGTAAATTACAATGTAGCAAGATTTGCATGTCGTGGCGCTATGATCCGACTAGTTGCAATGTTGGAAATATTTGCGACCATACAATAAGTCATGCCTGCACCCACTACATTGAAAGTGCATTACGGTGTTGGCACCGCTCGTGAAGATCCGCGCGTGTTGATTTGAGCAGTTTTAAGCAAGCCAC
Source organism: Phyllostachys edulis (assembly GCA_036346405.1). NCBI lineage: Eukaryota > Viridiplantae > Streptophyta > Magnoliopsida > Poales > Poaceae > Phyllostachys > Phyllostachys edulis. Next base: position 14,825,462 of record CM070557.1, on the reverse strand, counting down.
TGGTACACCCGGATGGCGAGAATGCACGAATCGAAGATGTGATGCATTGGCTCACCCGCAGCTTCTCTTTGAACCCTGAGGTGTGCAGCATGGACATACAAGGGCTTTGGAGCCGGTCTCCCACGAACATTAGATGAGAGTTGAGAAGACCGACAAGACGGTCAGGTGGAAGGGCTTTATAGAAGGATGTCGGCGCCGTAGATATGAGTGTGTGATACTTGTGCAACCATACCCAAAAGAAGTCAGTAGCCCCACGGATATCATCCGGTGGTGGGAGCAAATGTGCCCAAAGATGTTGGTGAAGAAGAGGACCCGAGGGTCAGGTTACTTAAGAGTTCAAAGGATGTTGCTTGTGATGAGCCCGATGCGGTAGATACAGGAGAGGAAGATCGGTCACCTCATGGTGAGCCTAGAGGACAGGCTGATGAAGGAGAGCATAGGGATTACATATTGCGTCAAATGGATAGCGATGACCGGATGGCCTTGGCTGAAGAGGAAGCTTTAAAAGAAGACGACGAGGACAGTTCTGATGAGGACGGAGCTCCCATCCCCCGGGAATGGAACAGATTTGACGCTGAGGGTCTATCTACGCATGATGAGCACGAATCGCCGTGGGAGTACCATGCCACGGAGGTTCGGTTGCACTCAATGTTTGCTGATAAGACATCCTTGCAGGATGCCATTAAGCTGCGGGCTATGTCTATGCAAATAACGCTTGGTCACAAATCTAGCCAGAGCAAGATAATCGCAAGCGCGAAAGCAGCCGGTTGTCCTGGTGAGTGCACGATATAGACCAAGTATGAGACTCACCGATTGTCTCGGCAGGAGCCGCACTCGCATGCTCAAGAGTGTTTTGTGCGTACATCATAACCTAACGCCGACCTTCAGAGCTAATTTGATGTATGGAGAGATAGTGGAGAAGAAGGATGTGGAGGCCAAGCACATTATGGTGGCTATTGAGAAGAAATTCAAGTACAAGATCACCACGCCAAGGCGTGGCGTGCGGCGGCGTAAGGCTTTGGAAAGACGGTTTGGATCTTTTGGGACTGATACGACAACCTTCCTCAGATGCTTGGGGTGCCGCAGAGAGAAACCCGCACGACATCGCCAGAAGGACATGCCTTCTAAAATTCCGCGAGGTTTTTCGATATTGCATAGGGCCTTCAGAGCCTTCGTCCCTCGTGATCGAGGCTTTTAGGCATATGCTGCCCGTGATCTCGCTTGATCGGACCTTTTGACCGAAAAATACAAGGGCAGATCCTTACCGCCATAGGCATTGACGGGAACAATCAAATTCTACCATTGGCCATCGCATTCGTCGAAGGTGAGAATTTCGACATCTGAGGGTGGGAGTTGTTGGAGCTCGTCCTAGTGTGTGCGTGATCCATGATCACCACGCCGGGATGCTGAAGGCCATAAGAACACTTCAGGAAGATCCGGAGGAGCCGTTTCCATGGCCGGATATGAGGAGTAGATGGTGTATTCGCCACTTGGGGGCCAACTTCTTCAAGAAGTTCCCGAAGCAACCCTTGGTGAAGCTATTCAAGAGGCTGGCTATGCAGAACCAGCAGCATAAATTTGATGCCTTATGGGCGCTGCTGGATGAACACAACAGGAAACACGTGGACGCGAGGAACCAGGGACCAGAGTCTGAACCTACTGCTCCGAGGCGGAGAACCTCGAGGAACATCGAGTGCTTCTCCCACTGGATCGAGGCCGAGCCATTGGACAAGTGGTCTCTGCTGCACGACACGGACGGGGCAAGGTACGGCATAATGACCACTAACCTTGCGGAGGTGTACAACTGGGTTCTTAGGGGCCTTCGTTTTAGCCCTCGCCGCCATCGAGAAGGTGTTCTCGCGACAAAGACAATCGGTAATTCAGAGAGAGGCATGCAAATGCCGCGACTTCATGCCACCAACCTCAAACACCGTGATCGCTCAAGATTATGGCATACATGCACGCCAAGATGAGAAGGGCCGGCCGCACATGGTGTACGCGATGGGCAATATGGAGCATCGCTTGACGTGTTCTCCGGATAGAGCCGATTTGGGACGGCTCGTTCTCTTGTCACCCACGAGGTATGCCTTGAGATCATATGAACGAACATAGTCAGACGTGCAACAAATCTGAAGTTTACACAAGTCATGTTTCTCATGTGCTCGCCAGATGCAGATCAGGCGCATGGACCCTTTGAACTTTGTGTCCAAGTACTTCTTGAAGGAGAGGTTGGTGTAGGCGTGGTGGCGAGCTTAGGGGCTTTAGGGTTAGGGTAACTTCGCCACCTTGGATATTGCAAATAGGATTAGGATTCCAGATATTTACATGTCAAGGGTGGCAAGGGTCGCTTGCAGAGTCGTCAGATACCAATGATATGGACAAAGCACAAGCCGGGCGCTAGTAGACGCCAAGGGCATCGCGCCAGAGGGCTACATAGCCGCATTTATGCAAGACACCAGCTGAGGAGTAGGCACCGCCATGGTTTGCGTTAGCACTTCTTCCAGTATGCAAAGTGGGACCAAAATTGCAAATCAGTGTACATTGTCATTTGTACTTTGTATTTTTCATGTCACTGTTCTAGTACTACCCAATTTTTATTTGATGTACGTAATGTCGTAAGACATGTATCATATGTTGCACGTAATATTTATGTAAGTGTTGTAGTACTATCCCTTTTTCATTACTTTTGAAAGACTGTCCTGGTAGCTAGTACTTTTTGATTTGTTTGTTTGCAAGTTAAATGTACTCATTCTTTATATTCGATGTTTTATTTCTGCGTATTTGCTAACTTCAAATTGTGTTGCAGGTATGGCTCACGGATCCGACTGGAGTTTTGGCCTCCTGGAGGAGCGCATCGACCGCTACATCGCTGGCCGTGTCATGTCCTCATCCCGCGGCGCCGCCGACGCGATCAGGTTGGGGGTGATCCGCACACGACACCTCGGTGGCTCAAGGCTAGACCCACGCCGACAACAGTTAGTATACGTCGACACTATCTTCTCGCCATACGTACCTTTCGTACTAACCTTTTGTTGCTTCGCAGGCTCAACGCTGCCAGTCTACTACCTATCGCCCAGATAGTGCAAGCTACGGATGAGGACGAGCCGGCAGCACTCGTGGTCGGCGACGACGGAGACGTCCATGCCGGCCGAGTCGCCACGACGCTTCCTGCTCGACCGCAACTCGCCGACAAATGCTAGGACCGGTGGCGACGGAGACTCACACTTTCCATCTCCCATTCGGGGAGATGGCCCCTACCCTGCAGGACGTCTTCCTGCTTCTTGGCCTCCCTATCGCGGGAGGTGCCGCCTTCCCGCAGGAGTCTCCGGACGACTGGCGCGAGGACCTTCTGGCCAGGTTTCAGGGAGTCCTTCCGCCTGCGGTCGTGGCCGGGTACTACGTCTTCCCGGAGGCACAGAGGCACGGCCCGCCCTTGCAGTGGTTGTCGCAGTTCCGGGTACGTGTTCGACGCCGTTCGCATTGGAAGTGAGGCGCTCTCCTTTCTATACTACGGTCTTACTAGCTTTTTCCTTGTGCACAGGTCGAGCGGATGGACCCTACCGCGGACAACCAGCAGGTGTCACGCCACCTCGAGGCATACTTGTTGTGGCTGTTTGGTTGGGTGCCGTTCACCAGTAGCCACGACGACACCGTCGACGCGAGGCTCATCGCGTATGCCAGGGCCATCGCAGACGAGGAGGCCCCCCAGATCAGCTGGGGTTCGGCCGTACTTGCCGCCAACTATCGCAGCTTGTGTGATGCATGCTTCAGGTCAAGGCCGAACTCCGTCCTCACGGGATGTCCTCTCCTACTGTAGTTGTGGTTGTTCGAGCGCTTTAGCCTCGGATGGCCCTCGTTGACTACGCCATTCTGCATTTAGCCGGAGATGTACAACACAGATGAGGTGGACCGGCCGACGATGGGCTCTCTTTGGTGCCGGCGATTTAGCACGCATTTTTCCCATGACTAATTTCTTCATATTACCGATCGTCCTATCTAATATGTTGTGTTCCTTGCAGTACATGCCACAAGACGCAGTGACACGAGTGTACGAGCCGCTTAGGAGCAGCCGACCGCTCACGGTGGGACGACGCTCGCTGGGGAGCCATACTCGCCTCAGAGTTACTTGCCCACGCCCCCCACGGCTCGCCCTCGCCAGGTTCGTGAGACCGGACTCATCGGTCGACCAGCAGGCGCTTGTCTTCGACGCCTTCGCCGAGGATCACGGGCACATCGTGTGATGCGCCATTCAGCCTTACGGCAGAGGTTCTAGTACCGCTAGGGCGCCCAGGTTCACAACATGCACGCGTGAGTAATCGGCATACATGCGTTGTTTGTGCTGTCGTCTCCTACGCACCACTTCTAACTACATGTTACGTCTTGCAGCTTCAGTAGGAAGGGAGTCTGTCGCGGCACGAACTGGGAGAGTAGGATGGACTCGTGGGTAGGGCAGTGGGAGGGCGCGCTATAGGACCGTATGCAGGAGGACACCCCTCACAACGACAGGACCTATGACGAGTACATTCGCCGGTACGCCTCAAACACGCATTCGTGCTCATGCTTGCCGCAGATGAGCCCGCACCACGCCTCCCGCAAGACCGATCGACACATAGCTCGCATTTAGCGCAGACGGCACCACGCTGACGCTACATCCGACTTCAAAACTTCGCTTCGCATCTACCATTACGCCACCACCGTGTTTTGTTTTCGATGTAGGCGAGCATGCCTGGTGAGATTGCAACAGACTGCCGCTCCTAGCTTCAGAGGTTCGCGGACGGTGTGGAGGGCACACGCGAGGACACGCTCAGCATCCATCGTGTGGCACAAGAAGCCACACGTATTTTCGCCCGTTGTCGCGCACCGTGCTCCCGGAGGTTGGGACGCCGAGCTCGTCCACGCCCGTGACGTCCGCCGGCGCCGCCCGTCCGGCAGAAGAAGACAAAGAAAGTGGAGGGTCACCTGACCACGTTCGACACCGACGCGCCCTGACAAGGCCGGAGGCTCGACCAGACCACGTCCGACACTACCGAGGCCTGAGGAGGCCGAAGGGTCAACCTGGGCACAACCCCGTACACCGGCAGCGTCACACTACGTCGGTCCTCCACACACCTTTGCCTTCCACACACAGCGTATGTAGGGCACATATGACGTGCCGCACTTCCCTATGGACTGCTTCATGTGCGCCATGGCGCTAGCCGAGTGTACGTCACGTCTCTGTTTGTCAGCACGCATCACGTTTTTTATTAACTAACAATATTTTGCTGTGCAGGTACATTGCCCTATGACGGAGGGGCCTCCTCAGGTGACGTGGACGCGTAGGAGTTCTTGGTGGATGAGGACCCGGCACCTCAGCCCACACCCGCTGAGGTTCTGTCCGGGTCATAGCTCCTCGGTGCGCCAGTACCCACACAGCAGCCAGTGTTGTCCACCCCTTCGCTTCTCGCTCCTCGTTAGACCAGGGCTCCAGACCGTCTTTCCCTCTCGGGGCCGAGGCCCCGACACCCAACGCAGAGGAGGGGGCCCAAGCAAGCCCGTAGGGGAGGACACGGAGGTGGAGTGGGCGGTGGGGACGCGGGAGGGGATGCTGGGGGGGCTAGTAGGGGGCATGCGACTGTACTGGCTGTACATTTCTTCGTTATGTGATTCTTAAATTTTGCACTTAATATATGATGCATGTAATACTTTTGCGTTCTTGTGTGTACTCGTTCATATAATGTATGCTTGTTCAATGCATATCGACGCCTATAGCTTAATGCACACGACACCTCGATGCAACAGTCAACTCGATAAATGACAACCGCAATGACGCGTCCACCATTTACTTACATGCGTTACGAGATTGAACATAATTGCGTACAGAAGGGGAGATCACCTCGCGGACGCGAATTTCCTTCAACGCAGCCACACGGTTCCTCCTCGGGCCCGCTACCTCGCGGACGTGAATTTCCTTCAACCCAATTGCAATTCAGCTACATGCTATATATGGATGCTTTGGATGCCATTCACCTCACTCTTCATTTCCTCTTCTCCTTTCTTCCAGTCTTAGACGGGATGTCTTTGGCATCATCTAACTTTCGAGTGAGCAGACAATTGCAATCACTGCGGCAGCAGCTGGTTTGCTCTCGCTGCAGTGATTCGGTGAATGTGTTTACCTCACATACGCCAATGAATCCATCTCGAGTGTTCATGAGGTGTTCAAATCTTACGGTAACTTGCGCCTAATCACCCCGAATGAATTTCATTCGAAACAACATGTTGTTTTTATTTCACTTGAAGTCGCAATTTTTTCGTGAGCACAACATGTCGGTTTTGGCAAGTATCAATTAAGTTGTCCCCAGTTGGTTCAAGATATTGCAATACAAATTGTCAGCTTTGCAAAATGACTCTCGTGGTATTGTCAGATTTCGTCAATGGCTCAACCTCTCGAGCCATCAACGCAGTAATGAAGATAATAAACTTAAAAGATCGGATGAAAGGATGGAAAGAGTTGAGAACATGCTTCAGAAATTAGTTAAGCTAGTTAGTTTTGTGGTCTTTCTTCTATTATTTCTTTTTATTGCCAAGTAGAAGTTCAGTTGTAATGAGATTTAATGTCCACCCTTTACTTATGCATCGCAGTCCGTCATGAATGAGAATAAACCAGTAACATTACCTACCCATGAATGAGTTTGTTTGATGCATATAACTTAAAGCACACGACACATCGATGCAACATGTCAACTCGATAATAGGTAACCGCAATAACGATCCACCATTTAGTTACATGCTTTAGGAGATTGAACATAAGTGCGCATATAAGGAGACTACCGACGATAAGCTTCTCCTACTGCGCCTAATTGTAGAAGGTGCCTCGCTACCCACATAGAGTGTTCTCGGTGGGCGCCTCGGACGTGGTCGGGCCGTTGTTGTAGTGGCACGACATGAAGCTAGGGTTATGCAGCAGATGTGGGATCATAGGAACTTTCTATGTTCACGACGCCCTCGTTGCCCTCTACATCGCTGATCTGTTATGAGGTCATCATTTTGCTCCTTGAGATCGCTAATTTGCGCCCAAATCAAAGATTCGGTTTCACAATGTATCCACGCATCAAACATGTCGCTCGTGGGGAGGATCGATCCAATGGGTAAAGTTGCATTTCGCCATCTCGTCAGAAGGGACGGTTAGTATGGAGGGTGTATTAGCAAGAATATGAACAAAGCTATTTACCCCTGAGTATGGGCATCGAAGAAACGCCGTCCGCCATCGAAAAGACAGCCTATGACTCGCACGATAGCGCCCTTCCGTGTCCAAGATTTCGCCATACCAGCTTGAGCACGCTTGTTCGGCATCAATCGGTAGTTAGGGCCGAAGTCCTCCTCCTTTCCAGGAGAAGGTCTAGATTCGGCGACCCCGTTGGATCGGGTCCTCGGCTGCCCGCCATCGTGATGTTATCAGAAGACGGAGAAGATTCTTCTTCCTACGGTTTCAAGGGTCGAGTGGTCCTACTTTCGGAGCATGGGACGTGCATTTTATAGCTCGCGGGGGAGGCTAACAAAGCGAGTAATGTATTAGCTTACGATGACAAGACCACATTGTATCGGCCGCTTGGCGCAGAGACAAGACCAAACGAGGCGCCTTTATGAGTGACAAGACGAAGGATATAGCCTTGCGCAAAGGACAAGACCAGACGAGGCACTTTTGCACAAAGGACAAGACCACACGGGCAGCTTTGCGCAGTTGATAAGACCAAAGGAGACAGATTGCAAAGGACAAGACCACACGGGCAAATTTTACGCAGTTGATAAGACCAAAGGAGACACTTTTCGCAAAGGACAAGACCACACGGAGCAGCTTTATGCAAAGGACAAGACCACACGGGCAGCTTTATGCAAAGGACAAGACCACACAGGCAGCTTTTGTGCAAAGGATAAGACCAAAGGAGACAAATTTTATGCAGCTTTAGGGTTTAGGTTTAGGGTTGCTTTTCAAATGGACTTGACAACCCTAACCGCCGCCAAATTTTTAAGACCGAAAATATAAGACTCGCAAAGAAAGACGTGATAACACTCGCCGCCAAATTTTTCGCATCGATAAGACAACACTCTGCAAAGCAAGACATGACTTCTCACTGCAAAGTAAGACGTGACAACACTATGCCTCGCCAGCTTTCCAGATTGACATGAGAACACTCTACCTCCTCAACTTTTCAGAATTAAAAGACAAGACTGTCTACTCTGCATGAAATTAACCACACCATGCCAACCATGGGGCTTATAAAAAGGGGTTGAACCAAACCCAACTCTACACAATACTATACAATACATACCTAGCTATGGAGTCTTCGGCAAACTTCTACGCGAAGATATTGCAGAAGCAAAAGTGGCTCAAGTAGAAGAGGAAATAGCTACAATACCCAAATAAATCAATGAAAGATGCTCCAATACCACCACGTTTTCCGATCCCGCAGTGTGTGTGTGGCGAACCGACAGAGATCATTCAGTCCACACATCCAGACACTGCCGCCCGGGTGTACTACACGTGCGGGCACCACCTCGTAAGCGTTTCTTTTGCGCGCATCAATTTTCCTCTCGCAATGTTGAATTCCTTAAATTTTTAACTTCATCCCCACGTAATGGCAGCCCGAGATGCGCTGCTACTTCTTCCAGTGGATCGACGGCTCGGAGATGTACAACATGGCATTCATCCAGCAGAAGTACATGCTGAACTACTCGGTGCGGGACGAGAACTTCGTGCGGTGGAAACCTTACGCATCAACCTCGCTGAGGAGGCACCGGCGACCCCAAGATTTCGCCGGCGTAATCCATATCGACGACGTGAGTTATGAAGAATTTATATTCTTATTACGTTTTTCACTATACGGTGTACTTACATCATACAATCGCAGGACATGAACGACTTCGACATACCAGCCCGACGTGGACAGTCCTGCGACAAGGGCAAGGGAAAGACTCATGTGGCTCAGCCCAGTTGCCACACCGTATCCGGTCTCCCGGGCGTAATCCGTATCCACGACGAGAACTTCGTGCGGTGGAAACCTTACGTACCGAACCCTGTTGAGGAGGCACCGAAGGACCCCAGTACTCGCCCGGACGTAATCCATATCGACGACGTGAGTTATGAAGAATTTATATTCTTATTACGTTTTTCACTATACGGTGCACTTACATTATGGAATCGCAGGACATGGACAACTTCGACATACCAGCCCAACGTGGACAGTCCCGTGACAAGGGCAAGGGGAAGGCCGGTAAGGAGTTCAACGCCGAGCTAGCAAGGAAGGGAAAATGACCCCGGTCCACGCAGTAGGTCAGGTCATCACGTAGTAGTCCCCCGTCCTACCCCCCATGTTTTTTACTATCCCCTAAAGGCATGTAGACTTACATGGTCCAGATGCTTGTGTCGCAGCAGGTACCCTAGTAGTAGTGAGCATGACTAAAGCAATTAGTCAACCATCATGCCATGTGACTATGTGTAACATGCTTCGTCTCATGACTCTAATGTAGTTCTCGATTCTCGGTTCCGCTAAGCCATCAAAGCAAGCCTATATTGCAAGTATGCCTCTTCTAGTGGAATCCCAGAAAGAACCATTCGCATCGACATCGAATCCTCCATGTTTTAGGGCATCTTTATAATCACAACGAGCGTTCTCAGCCCCTTCAATCATATTATGTATAAGCTTCATAAAGTACAACATCGACTACCTACCTATATACACATATACGTTCAGACGACTTCATCGAGCAGAGACTCCCTGGCACATCATAATATCACTTACCTTTCTACTTACAACTCATCACTATCTCAATCATCCTCCCAAAATTCTACAGAAATTTTGCGCACTACAACAATATACAACGATCACAAAATGTTATTGCAAGTCTGACAAATTTTGTACCCTTGATATTCTACGAAAATAACAAACAGACCAACCAACATCGTCACAACACTATTATTTTCAAAATAAATAACATCATACAATCAGATTTGCTAAATGTAATTAAACCACAAAATGTAATATTCATTACAACACAATTAAACAATAATTAAATAATACAAAACAGGTGAGGGCCCCCTATCACCTTATGGTTGGGCGATCGAACTCGCCGCCTAATCATATGATCGCAGTGCTACCACCCAACAAAGGCGCGCTCAGAGCATAAATGCCCAACGGTTATGACAAGACTTCACGCCTAACCGGCAATGATTGACCCAATACCCAACCGTTAGGCTTACGATGCATATTTCTGTAAAAAAAAAAAAGAACGCAGGAATATTTTTGTAATTTCTAATGAAAAATAGATTATTTTAAAAAAAATCTATTAAGGGCCATACTATTTCATAGTTTAATTTGATTATCTGTGAATGTTTGTGTTTATTCCTGTTATGCTATTTAATCATGTTTTATCATTAGATATTCTAACATGATATAGTAGTATCCCTCAAGAAAATTAAGTAAAATTGATACCTTTCCAATTGCTGCAACCATCACGATTTTGATCGTTAATTGGCAGATCTACCAAAGTAGGGTGCCATTGACTGTCTTAATAAGATGGGGTGGGTGTCGGACACACACATGCATACTGTTGGTTTAACTTAACAAGGCTATCAAAAGGGTTTTGGGCCTTGGGGCATAGTGTTGGTCGGAAGTGCATGGAGATGTCACCGATCAAACAAGAGTCATATGTGATACGATTAGCAAATGGTTGTTTACCTAAAAATGACTAAGTTTCTAGCAGTGGTGCCAAAGCTCACTAGGACTTAATGATTTATGGATCTTAAACTCACTATATGTTGTTTGAGGGAAACATGGTATATAGTGGGAGTATCTTTTATTGACTGTTGATGATTAAGTACGACCAGGTAAAGACTAGTCATATGATGATACGATCTGATCGTAGACTGATCGAACATAACCACCAACATGAGTGTCTAATAGAAGATCTTGCATAAACATAGTGCTAAATTTGTGCATATTCTGTTGTAGATCATGGCACCTACTTCTTCTTCTTCTGCACCTACCTTTAATTTGCGGTATATTCTTGAGAAAGAAAAGCTGAATGAAACCAACTTTATTGACTGATTTCGTAATCTGAGAATTGTTTTTAAACAAGAAAAAAAAGGAATATGTTCTAGAGAGTCCCTATCCCGAGGAACCGAATGCTGATGCTACTCGAACTGAAAAGAATGCTTATGAGAAGCATTGTAATGACGCAGTCGATGTGCACTGTCTTATGCTTGCAACCATGAACTCTAAGCTTCATAAGCAATACGAGACCACATACACTTATAATATGATTGTAGGTCTGAAGGGTATATTTCAGGATCAAGTAAGGGCAGAGAGGTTCAACACCTCTAAGGCATTGTTTTCTTGTAGGCTGTCAGAAGGTAACCCGGTCAGTCATCATGTGATCAAAATGATTGATCTCATTGAGAGCTTGGAAAAGCTTGGTTTTCCCCTTAACCAAGAGTTGGCTACTGATGTGATTCTCCGATCGCTCCCTGCGAGCTTGAGCCTGTCATATTGAATTTTCATATGAATGGCATGGAGAAATCATCCAATGACCGAGTTGCATAGCATGCTTAAGGGTGCTGAGGAGAGCATCAAGAAAAGTTTCAATTATGTGATAATGGTTCAAAAGAATACAACCTTCAAGAAGAAGGGTAAGTCGGGAAAGGGAAAGGGCAAAGGAAAGACTCAATATGAGATCGAGAGTCTCAAGTATAAGCTTAAGAACTGGTCGAGACTAAATATGAACTGGTCGTATAGAGATACGAGCTGGTCATTAGTGATATGGACCTGGTCGTAGATCATATTGCATTAAGGTCCGTCCGATATAATTTGTGTGTATTCGGAAATCTTTATGTCCTGCTAGCTAGGTGCCGCTAACGACTCGTGGTCGGAAAGGTGTTTCCGAGTCACAACCAAATACGCATAAACTTAACGGGTCACACACTTAACGGGTTGGAACAAATCAGTACGGATATGATTCGTCAAACGTGTTCAGATAGGATCCGTCATGGGCACTATATAAGGAGATGCTTGAGGTTGTTGGGCAATATACTAGTTGACGCGAGTTGCTCCAAAAACCCTAGTTGCCATCTTCCTTAAAGCTCTGCCGTGCGACTTGGTGCTAGCACACCTGCGTACGATTATTCCTTCTCTGGACATGTGGATACCATGGTGGTGCTACTACGGTTGCTGTTGCGTTTGAGGACGATCCACGATCTTCACAAGGAACTGCTGAGGTTGCTGGAGGGGAGACGATCGACTCGCGAGGACGCTGGCCGATCGAGTACGACCACTACATCGACGTGCTCTACATTGGACCAGGCTGCTCCAACTCTTCTTCTGCTGCTCTGCGCGTCTAGTGATAATGATCTATGATCATCTTCTTGCTTGGCTTTCTGGTTTACGTGGTAGAATTTTTGAATTGTTGCTATCGTAGCCTACCCGTATCCCTTCAAGTTTAGCACCTGCTCAGAAGTATGCCAAATGCATGTTGAACTGCAAACACAAGATCTCATCTGTAGTTATGTGCAGAACTACAAAGATGGTTGCAAACTCTAGCAATCATAGATGCGAAGGTGCGAGCTGTCATGCAGTAAGGTTAGCGATAGTTTTTTTACCATGGTTAGTGATAGTTGGAAGCATCTAAAGAACGAAATATTTCACATTTTCTTGGCCCTCCCATCTCTTGGCCACCTCCTTTCCCATGGCAGCCACATGCCTTCCTTAGCTTGGCTTAGCTTCCTTTGTTCCTTAGTCATAAGGTGCCATCCTTTGTCTCTCTTGGCCACCTTCACCTTCCTTTTGGCTAAAAGAAAACATGAGGTTTCTTTCCCCTTGGCTGAAGGAAAGCCTAGGGTTTGTTCCCTCTTGGCCGAAGGCAAGCAAAGATGCTTACCTTAGTCACTAGACTTACTCACCAAAGTGGTTGCTAAACCCGCACGGTGACCGTGTTGTTTAGCCGCCACGTGTCGCCCTAAGGCTAAACCGCACCGTGACCGTGCGGTTTACCGCCACGGGTCGCCCCGTGGCTAAACCGTGCAGACGAGAGTGTCATTTTTGCAATTTGGGTTGTGAGAAGGCCATTTTTGCTAATCATGTTTCAAATAGTGCCATTTCGGCCAAAGATTCCTTTTCATGATACCAGCACAATGCCATTTCGGCCAAAGATTCCTTTTTCTGATACCAGCACATCGTTGATGCTCTTAATTACGAGACAATGAAGCCGGAACCTCACGTTGTTCCACTCCGCCGATCCACCTACCCAAAACGGATTGGCATCCTTTGTCATTGCATTGGCGTATTAGCAATGGCAGAGGAGCACAGTGCCATGATATTCGGCAGATCTGAGCCACCTGATCCGGGAAGAACGGTTTAGAGCAACCGTTGCATTGATGCAACAGTGTTTGTGAATAGTGCCACTGCTACAGCATTTTTCCTGCTGTTGCAAACACGATCTCGTTCTTTCATTTTCACTCCAACAGGTACACAAACGACTAAGGATGTGTTTACGCCCAAAACCACCTCCCACGTCACGCCCCCGCACATCACGCAGACCACCACGCCTGCCAATGAATTTTTTTTAAAACAATATTTTTTAAAAAAAGATAATTACAAAAATATATAGTGCCCCAAAAAATTACAAAAATGAGTCCCTGTCGCCAGTTGAAATGGTGACAGGAACCTATCGCCAGTTGACGATAGGGACCCTGACCGCACCTGTCGCCGGTCCAACTACCTATCGCTAGTTGAACTGCGCGATAGGTTCATGTCGCCAGTTCAACTGGCGACAGCTTCCCCTCACCCTACTCTTCCTACCCTAATTTGCAAGTCTACTTTATGTACTTGTGATTTTCATAAATTTTTAACGGTACAAAATCTATTAGTCTCGCAATAACATTTTATGATCATCGTATGTTATTCTAGTGCAGTGAATTTCTGTAGAATTTTACGAGGACGATTGAGGTATTAATGATTCGTAAGTAGGAAGCAAAGTGATATTACGATGATGCGAATAACACGGAAGAATGGAATGCGAAAAGACGAGGAGATTTGAAGTTGCGAATTTGAAAACACTTCTACGATGCATAGGGTTTGGTTATGTGCGTAACAAACAGCATCATACACGATGCAACAAACTGAAGTACTTCTACGATACATATGCGCCTTTTTTGAATGGAAATAAATTAGACCTTCCGGGAACTAGTACGGAAAGGTGCCTCGCACTACCCACATAGAGTGTTCTCCAGCTGGGCGCCTCGGACGTGGCTGGCCGTCGTTGTAGTGGTACGCACATATGCGGCTAGGGTTACGCAAAGAAGATGTGGGATCATAGGAACTTCCTATGTTCACGACCTCTTCATTGCCCCTCTCGCGCTGCATCTATTGGCGGAGGTCATCATTTTGCTCCTTGAGATCGTCAATTTGTGCCTCCAAATCAAAGATTCGGTTCCACAATATATCCACGTGCCTCACGACATATCATTCATGGGGAGGATCGATCCAGCGGGTAAAGTTGCATTTCGCCATCTGCTGCAAGGGACGGTTAGTATGGATGATGTATTAGCAGTAACATGAATAAAACTATTTACCCCAGAGTATGGATATCGGAAGAAACGCCGTCCACCATCGAAAGGGCCGTCTATGACCTGCACGATAGCGTCCTCCCCGTGTCCGCATTTCGGCCACTTAGGTTGAGCACGCTTGTTTGGCATCAACCGGTAGTTAGAGCCGAAGTCCTCCCTTCTTTCCAAGAGAATGTCTTGCTTTGGTGACCCCGGTTGGACTGGTCCCTGGGCTTCTGCCATGGTATGTTAGTGTATGATGGAGAAGGTTCTTCTTCCTACGGTTTGAAGGATCGAGTGGTCCTTCCGGAGCGTGGGGCGCACATTTTATAGCCCGCGGGGGGGAGGCCAAGACCTAACGGGGTAATGTGTTAGGTTGTATATGACAAGACCTGATGGGGATGTCTGCTTTACGCAAAGATAAGACCAAACGGGGCAGCTTTAGCAAAGGACAACACCAAAAGAGACAAATTTTAAGCAAAGGACAACACTAAAAGAGACAAATGACCTTGCAAAGGACAAGACCGGACAGGGCAGCTTTTGCGTAGTGATAAGACCACATGGAGTAGCTTTGCATAGTGACTACCCTGACCGTCTCGCCAGCTTTTCAAAACAAAAAGACATGACTCTGCAAAGAAAGACATAGAGTGTTGTCACTGCGCAAAAAGCCTGAACCTAAAACCCTAAAATAGATGTTGTGATGTACGTGCATAGATTGTGGAACCGAACAAACATGCAAAAAAGAGATATCAAAACACGAGACTAGTATAATAATAGTTGTACACATATTAATATTTACATGGCATGACTGATATTTAGAGGACCAAATATCTACTGGTGGCCCCTCTTGGGGCACACTCCGCGTGTCCCCCTGGCCTCGCCCTGCGATGGTCCGAGTATGTTAGAGGATCAGGCGGGATGACTGGCCGACCGACACGAGTAGTCTGAGGTGGTGTCACGAGGGGGGCTTCCTGTGTCGGTTGGGTTGGTGGCGGCGCACTTTGCAGCTGAGAAGCCTCCAAGTTGAACGCGGGGTCACACGGGTCACAGTAGAAGTAATGGAGGGGTACCGATAGGTCTACCGGGTTGTCCTGAAATGAACCGTCCTCTCAAGTCGTTCCTGCGAAGTATTATGTTACAAACGCAATCATGCGGATAACACAAAAAAGAAACGTAATCATCCCAAGGTAGTCATACCTGATGGCATGAAGGCGTGCCCCGATGACTCCGCGTACTCCTGCCCCACGTGATGGTGGAGCTTAGGACCTAAAAGAGAAGATTGCTGTTAGTTCTAGTTCGGTTCAAAAGAAACAAGCATTACGTTCCGCAAGCAAGCAGGGTGGTCATACCTGGTGGCACGAAGCTGTGCCCCGATGACTCCACGTACTCCTGCCCAGTGGTGCTCCCACCATGGTGCCATGATGACACGCCCGCCACGTTCGGGGCAAGAGCCCGTCGACGTGAACCACCTCAGCTGACCCCTCGTCTCAAGGTGACCCCTCGTCCTCGCACTAGTCGGTCCACCGAGTCCCTCGGCGTGTGACAAGTCGCGATCTGGATGCCTCGTCTCGCCGCGTCCATGATCCGCTGCACAAGCCCTCTCGTATCCCCCTGCGTCCTCTGGTGCACGGTGGTTGCTACCTCGAGAATCTCCCGGTGTAGATCTGTCTGCACAAGTAATGAACAAGTTGGAAATATAAATCTGGCAAGTTAAATATGAATTAAAGACCGTTCAATACGTACCGAGAGGTGGAAAGCGGAGTCCGGCTGGGTAGGGTACATGTCGGACGTCGCAGCCTCGTGTTGTGGTGGGTCGACCACGACCCAGACGCAGCGAAGCCTCGTCCGACTAGAGTACCAATCCATGTAATCCGCGTACGTCTCGAAGTTGTAAGGATCCTCCCCACACTGGATGAGATCGTCGAGCGCGTGACTCCAAGCCTCGACCCAAGGCCTCATCCTATCCAACCAGGACATCGTGCCACGTACTCCCTTCCTAGTGTATCTATGGACAGCAACACAATTATCTGGTCAGCACATAATTACATTGTGTGAAAGAAGTAATGATGTGAACTTATGCGTGGGCGGCGCCAAGACCAGATCCCCTAAGGGCCGGATCTCCGTCAGAGACCAAACTAGCGCAGGACCCGCTGCACCTGGTACTCCTCCACGAAGACATCATGTACCAAGGCCCTCCGTGTGTACCAGTACACGTAGTCTCGCGAGCACAGAGCGACAAATTGCTACGCCACGCAAAAGCCTCTCCGTAGTGTACGGTGTCCGATGACGCGGTCATCGGTCACCGATTGAACTGGCGACGATCGGTAGGACCCTCACGGCGATCGGCGTGAAGGTGACCTGTGCAATAGAACACCGCAAACTTAACACACGAAATTGTGATTACAATAGGAAAAATAACAAATGATCATAAAACTTACCCGTCGGCGGCACCAAACCGTGCCCCACGGTGGGCTAATCCACCTCATCGGCATAGCGTACATAAGCCGATCGTACGCCAGAAGTCCACCGTGGTCGTCCGATCCGAAGCGCCAAGGACCACAACCGCAGTAGTAGGGCATCCCGAGAGGATGGAGTTGTCCTGGGCACGGTGGCACGCGTCGCACAGTGCGCGGTACATCACGCACAATACGGTCGGACCCCAGGCGTACAAGGGGATCTCTTCAATCGGCAAGTCGGCCACCTCACGTGCGTACCGGACGTAGTGCTTGTCGACGCTGTCGTCGTGGGACCTCAGGAACATGACCCACACAAACAACCATAGCAGGTAGGCCTCGAAGTGCCTCCTAACAGCGACGTCTCCTACGACTGGCGCCAAACGCTCGGGCTATAAGAAGACATGTACACGTCAACGAGGTTCACATACGAATTTAAGCGAGATGACAATAGTTACAAATACTTACGAGAACCGGGCAGATCCACTCAACGCCGTCGTGCGGGTCGCCTTGAACTCGGTGTAGCCTCTGCCCGACGGCAGCACATCCTGGAACCTCGCTAGGAGGTCCGTGCGCCACATGGGCGAGATGTCGTACGCCGCCATGGGGGAGCCTGCGCATGGCAACCCGAGTAGGAAGCTCACGTCCTGCAGCATCGGTGCCATCTCCCCACACGGAAGGTGGAACATGTGCGTCTCTAGCCTCCATCGGTCAACCAGCGCCTGAAGAATCTAGACCTACCATTATGTGTTAATGGGGTTTTGGTGATTAATGACAAATCTAATTGTGAGACTAACACTTTCATTGATATACATATTGTGTAGTCTTATTTGGATATAAAGGTAATAATCATGAAGGCATGCATGTGATTAATGACAAATCCAATTCATTGGATAAACAAAAGGAAAATCCAAACAGTATGCATTCATAATGATGAATCTATTTGTGAGACTAACATTTCTATTTGTTATATCATGTTTAGTCTCGTTTGGATATAAAGATCAAAAGAGGTATGCATTCTACTTTGTATTCATATATCTTGTTGCATTCTCGGATCCAAAATATAGGTTGAACTCCACCAAAAGTCTAACTTGAATATGTGCATATGTTTCCATTACACATTTGTGTATGCACACATTTAGGGGAGCTCAATCTATGTTTTGTGGTTTCATTAGTATTGATCCATATTTCCTTGTCCATATACAATTGGGATCTTTACTTTGAAACATGTCCTTTGAATATATTTAACTTGCATAGTTAATTTATTCATATGAGTATATGAGACTTGTGTAGTTCATATATTCTTGAATGTATTTAACTTGTGTAGTTAATATATTCATATGAGTATATATATATAACTTGTGTAGTTCAGTATATACTCATATCCTTGAATATATTTAACTTGTGTAGTTAATATATTCATGTGAGTATATATAACTTATGTAGTTTATATATGCTCATATTCTTGAATATATATAACTTATGTAGTTAGTATATTCAAGTGTGTATATATGACTTGTGTAGTCTATATACACTTATATGTGAGTATAACATAACTTGTGTAGTTTATGTGTGCTCACATATTCTTGAATATGTTTAACTTATGTAGTTAATCTATTCATAAGAGTGTATAAGACTTGTGTAGTCTATATATACTTATATGTGAGTAGAACATAATTTGTGTAGTTCATGTGTACTCACATATCTTTGAATATGTTTAACTTGTGTAGTTAATATATTCATATGAGTATATGAGACTTATGTAGTTTATATATGCTCATGTATTCTTGAGTTAATACGACTTGTGTCGTATACACTCATGTTGAGTATATATAACTTATATAGTGCTTATATACTCATACCAAACTCTATTCAATTATTTGCTATTGAAGTGGTTATCATCAATTACCAATGAGGGAAAGATTGTGGTATCTTGTCCCGCCATTATGAGTTAATGGTATCTTGTGGTAATTAATGATAATCATATCGTGGAACTAACATTTTCCATGAGTTGGATGAATAGGTTATGTTCCAGGTGGTTGATGACTTGGGATGACATCATGTGTTGATAGTCATCAAGTCAAGAAGAGATGATCATGTGTTGATCATCAAGTCAAGTGAAGACCCATCATGAGTTGATGGATGTCAAGTGAAGAGTGCATCATGTGTTGATGCATATCAAGACTCGGGATGGAAGATGTCATCATGTGTTGATGAGCATCAAGTCAAGATCCCAAGTAAAGCTTCATCATGTGTTGATGAAGGTCAAGTGAAGGATGCATCATGAGTTGATGCATATCAAGTCAAGAACCCGGACTTGAAGTGAGGATGTGCGTCATCAAGCTTCAAGTGTTTGCGCAAGGCAAAGGTATGACTAGCTAGGGCTAAGGATGTGTTCCTAGTCTTTTACCGGTCTCGGTGTTTGATTGGGAGACCGGATTGCTAGTATAGGTTGCCGTACTATTAAGAGGGGTCTTTGACTAGTAGCTTGAGTTAGTCATGTGTTGATAGCTCATTGTGTTTGCTCTAGCTCACCTTAACATGTTGCCAATATTTGCGAATGTGTTTTGTAAATAGTTGTGGCTCGTGGATAATCCTTGTAGCATGAGACTATACTTTGCAAATGTGCTTTGCAAATGGTTGAAGTCCATGTACCTACTCCTTGTGACATGATCTAAGTTTGCAAATGTGTTTTGCAAATTGTTGGGATTCATGCATTTTCCTTTGGCATGGTCTAAGATTGCTTGTTGCAAATTGTTTGGACTTAGACCAAGGTAGTGGCTCTTTGGAGTTGTGCTTTTTGATTTGATCAAAATGTGTTTGAGATCAAATCAAATAGGAGGGTTGTGTAGCCCTCTGAATAACCTTTCCATAGAGTCCAAGATCACTCAATTCCGACATCGGAGTCAAAAGTTATGACCGTTTTTCCGAGTGTCGCCTGTGCTGAAATTCAGGTGCGGACTGACCGCAGTTGAAAGCAAGGTCTGACCGCCCATATGCCTGCGGTCTGACCGCAGTTATGAGTGCGGACTGACCGGCCTTGCGGGTCATCGACCCGGTCAGCTTTTTCCAGAGAGCGACTTTTCGGAAAATTGCCTGAGCGGTCTGACCGGCGTGTTTTGAGCGGTCTGACCAGCTTTTGCTCATGGTCGATCGCCGTGTCCCAACGGCTAGTTTTCCGACCGTTGGAGGGGTGCGGATCGACCGGCTTTTGCTGCGGTTAGTCCGGCCTCGGCTGAGTTTTCAAAGAAACTTCTCCCAACGGCTAGTTTTTGTGTGTGGGCTATAAATACCCACCTTGGCCGTGTGAGGAGAGTTGCTTGTGCCCCTTGAGTTCTATTGAGCTAGTGCAAGCCTCTCATACTCTTTTGTGCATGTGTTGCACTTAGTGAGGTTAGAGAGCAAACCCTAAGTGCATGTGTTGCCTTAGGTTGTGGATTTCGATCCATAGAGCTTTGACACTTGATTGGTTCAAGTGAGAGTTAGAGTCTTGTTACTCTTGGTGTTTGCCGACACCTAGACGGCGTGGAGGCGTCGTGCGCCGTGAGCTTCTCAAAGAAGATTGTGAGAAGACCGGTGGTTTGTGAGTGGCGTGGTGCTCGCCATCTCCGGAGTGGAGGAAAGAGCAACCCAAGTGGAGCGAGGTGTTTGATCCTGGAGGAAGGCTTAATTGTGGAGCCGCCCAATTAGTTTGGGTTTCTCAACGTGGATTAGGGAGACCGCAAGTCTCCGATTCACCACTGTAAAATATAACCGTGTCCATTGTGGTTTGCATCCTTGTGCCTTACTATTGCATTTACATTCATTGTGTATGAATGCTTGCTTTTACATTGTGCAATTTATATACCTTGTATTAAATTGCTTATTCATTGTGTATGATTGCAATTGTTCGTTGTGCTATTCATCATTGCTAGAATTGATTAGCTTACAAGTCATATGCTTAATTGATATACTTATTAATAGACTTGTATTGTTGGTGCACTTAGGGGAACCTAGTTGATTTAGGCTTTAATTGTGCAAAACCGTATTTGTATTAGCTTCCGCATTAGAAATCGGTTTTAGAGCCTAAAGGAATTTAAAACGCCTATTCACCCCCTCTCTAGTCGGCCACCTCGATCTTACAAGTGGTATCAGAGCTTGGTCTCTCATTTATTAGACTTAACCGTCTAGAGAGTAAAGGATGGCGACTAGTAAAATAGTGCACCTAGGTGAAGCACCTAAATTTGATGGCACAAATTATGCACATTGGAAAATCCGCATGTCATGTTATTTTAAGGCCATGGGCCTAAATATATGGCGGATTGTAGATGTTGGCTTTTCTCCTCCATGGGATCATCTTGCTCCAACAATTGATGAAGAGAAATACTTACATCTCGACGCTAAAGCAACTAACGCTTTATTTAGTGCTTTAAGCGTAGATGTGTTCAATGCCGTATGCGATCTCAAGAACGTTCATGAGATGTGGACACAACTTCGAGCCTATTATAAAATGTTCACCTCAACCAAGGATGATTGCATAGAAGTGTGGACATATCTTCAAGAATATTATGAAAGGTTCATCTCCACTAATGAGGATTACATACAAGAGTGGACGTCGGGAGAAGAATGTTCAATCTCAAACTCCGACGATGAAAAGTCCACAAGCCCCTCCACATCAACTCCTAGCTCCGACAATGATGACATATCAACTCCATCAACATCGCCTCATTGCTTTATGGCAAAAGGTAAAAAGAAGGTATATAATGATGATGATGATGATGATGATGAGCCTTCATATGATGAGTTGATAGATATGCTAGAAGAGCAAAATGTTTTTATAGGAAAGGAGGTTTCAAAATTCAAAGTTTTGAAGAAAGAATTTAACTTGCTTCAAAATAATTATGATGTTCTAAAGAATGAACATGAAACCCTCCTTCTTAAAAATTATACTAGCTCTAAAGTGGATATAGGAGTAACATGTGATTTATTAGATGATATGCCATGCATAGCTCCTATTTCATGCAATTCATCTAAAATTAATATATCCACTTCATGCGATGATTTGCTTGATATGCCTTGTTGCTCAAATATAGATGCTCATATTTCTTCTATGCTTGTTGAGACTAATCTTGTAGAAGAAAATAATGAGCTCAAGGCCCAAGTCACAAAATTGAAAATTGACTTGGAAAGAAGCTACAAAGGGAAAGCCTCTCTTGACGAGATATTAAGCAAGCAACAAGTGGTAAACGACAAGAGAGGAATTGGCTTCACTCCCAACAAGAAGAGGGAGAATAGCAAGACAAGGCACAATGCAAGACACACGAAGAATGTCAAGTGCTTTGATTGCCATCAAAAGGGTCACCTCGCCTCCATATGCCCAAACAAGAAAATTGACAAGGGAGGAGTTGGTTTCACCACCAAGAAGAAGGTGAAGAGCATTCCAAAGCAAGATAGAAAACAAGTCAACAATATCAAGTGCTTTGGATGCAAAAAAGAATGGTCACATTGCCTCGGTGTGCCCAAATCAAAAGGATGTCAAGTCAAGACATTCAAAGAAGAGGCAAGCCGGAATTGAGCAAGATAAGAAGACATCAAGGGGAAGCAAAAGCCCTACTTGCT
This sequence comes from Phyllostachys edulis, assembly GCA_036346405.1. Classification (NCBI taxonomy): domain Eukaryota; kingdom Viridiplantae; phylum Streptophyta; class Magnoliopsida; order Poales; family Poaceae; genus Phyllostachys; species Phyllostachys edulis. The sequence continues at coordinate 14,802,839 of CM070557.1, read as the reverse complement.
ACAATTGCCAGGAGAAGGGACATTTTAGTAAGGAATGTCCTAAAGGTATCACTCCTAAGCCAATTATTTATAATAATCATTATTTGCTTAGAAAGGATAAATATGGCAATGTGTTTGCTAGGAATGTTAGTTTGCATAAAACTAATGCTAGGGCCATTTGGGTGCCCAAAAGTGTTGTGACTAACATTCATGGACCCAACCAAGTATTGGGTACCAAAATACGCTTAAATGATTAAATAGGTACTTGGAGAAGCATTGGAGGTTTGGCTCATATATGAAGAGGTGGAATCCACCATATGCAAAATTGGAGCCAAGCTTGGGGAAGATCAATTCATATCATAAACCAATGCTATCTCGGTAACAAGTATTTACATTGAAGTATCTAGCCTTTATACCTTGTGTAGGTTGCATTCATGTAAAATCTTAAAAGGGTGGTTCTTGCTCTTGTGCTAAAACTTGTTTATTGATTTCTTGAGCAAGAAAGTTGTGGCACATTAAGGGGGAGTGCTAAGTCATATACATGTATATCACATCCCTATGTGTGCCCAAATTAATTAAGTGCTAGTTATGTTTTTCAAAATAAGCCATTTAGCCAAAAGTCAAAATTTTAAAATTATTAGTATATCCTTTGAAAAAACTAGTTGCAAAATGTATACAAATGTTATTCAAATGTTTTGCAAAGGTTTTGGTTCAACAAAAACATATTTTAAGTGAAAATGAGTTTCACCCAAAATTCTAGATCTTAGAATCATGTTTTTGACCAAAACTAGATTTTTGTGTAAAATCTATTTTTAAAATGAATTTGACATTTGTCCCAAAAAGAAAAACATAGAGTTGGCTATTCTAAACAATTTTGGTATTCAAAATATTTCCAAAATACCAACTCATCAAAAGTTATTTGATTTTGAAATTCATCCAAAATCCTAGTTTGACCTAAAAGGTCACTTTCTAGCACTTAAGTGAGTTTTGCCATATGAACCCAAATTATTCACATGAATAGGTCCATAATGGTATTTATAACTCATACATGAAATTGGATGCTCAAAATATCCTAAATTGCTCAATTTGGATCTTTTTGAGAAAAATCTTGAAAATGCTATTTCAATTGCGAAAATCAAAAGCTTAATTCATAAAACTATTTGAAAATTGAATTTTCAAAAGCTATATAAGTTGGAAATGCTCCAAATATCTTTATTTGGATGTTCGTGTGAAAAATTGGAGCAATATACAACAATCTCTCTTTTCTCAAAATTCTTTCGAACTGAATCTGACTTTTTCAGTTCAGCGGTCTCGACCATGAGCATAAGCCCGGCTCGATCAAGATGTCCCCCGGCCCGACCGCAGCGTGTCTTCGGTCCGACCGACCGAGATTTTGGTGATTTGTCCAAATTTGTTGATTTCAAATCTTTGCGACCAATCTCTTTGCTCCTCTAGTCAAGATGTGTATTGTTATCCTTGCAAGCTACTCACTACTAATTGTCCTTGATTGCAAGTGCAATTATTCAAGTGGTATCCTTTCCAAGAGTAGCTTCTCAAAATCATCTTGACATCGAATAGATTCAAATCTAAATCTTTTTGGCTATCCCTCTCAAGTCGTGTTGATCCTTGTAATCCTTGCAAGCTACCCACTCATGCTTTGTTGACTCCAAATACCATTTTGATCCTTGTGATATGTTTATCATTCAAGTGGTATTCCTTTAAGTGGTAGCACCTTTTGATCATCTTGATCTAGGCATGGAATTCATATTACTTATGTTTACAAGTGGTATTCTTCAAATGATATCATCTTGTCTTTATAAGTGGTATTCTTTCTAGTGATATCCTTCAAGTGGTATACTTCTTATACCCACCTACAAGTGATATCTATTTTAATCCTTGCAAATCAATTCTTTTCAAACCAAGCTCTCTCCGATACCTTAAATTCATGATATATCTTTTTCATGTGGTATCTCTCCGATACGTTCATTTCATGATATATCTTTTCAAGTGGTATCTATCTAAGTCTTATCTCTCCAAGTGGTACCAAGTATCTACAAGTGGAATTAATTATTAGTTGGTATCATCTTTGCTTTCAAGCCTTGTCGACGATGTTTTCTTCAAGTGGTATCAACATGTGGATTTACAAGAGTATTATTTACAAGTGATATCTACATGTTTTACCAACAAGTGGTGTCGTCAAGTGAAAGAGAGAAGGTTGAAATCATCTTAAGTGTTGGATGGATAAAATTTCAAAAGATGACAAAGAGGAGATAATTGATAAAGGAAGCTTTTGTGTGTCAAAAGCAAAGATATGGATTGGACAAAGAAATCCTTTGTGTGTCAAAGGAGAAGAATTGTCAACAAGAGGAACCTTTGTGTAAGGGGAGTTTTCCTAAAAGGTTTTGAAAAAGTATTAATGAAAAACCTTTTTTATTTCAAAATGGGTATATTATCATATGGGAAAACCAATTTGAAAAGACACCCTTAAGGCTTCGATTTATTTTGGATTTATTGTTGCTCTATGCCAAAAAAAGGGAAAATAAAATGGTTTTATTGCCTAGCTCATAAGTGTTACAAAGACTCTCCTTTTGGTTAAGATTTATTTCGGTTTTGGTGTTTAATGCCAAAAGGGGAGAATTTGTATGAGCTACATTTGGTTGTTTAATTTGTTTGAGCTCTATTTGTTGTTCTCTTGATCCCTTGTGTTGCCTAAGAGGAGAGAATCAAGAGGAGAATCTTGTGGTGCCTAAAGTGGAAGTTTACCAAGATTCTCTTGTAATTTCAATGCATGCATATAGTCAAATAGCTTAATTGATTATCTTATGTTGACTTATATCCAAATGTTGTCATTTATAAAGGATTTGTCATCAATCACCAAAAAGGGGGAGATTGAAGAATCTAGACCTACCATTATGTGTTAATGGGGTTTTGGTGATTAATGACAAATCTAATTGTGAGACTAACACTTTCATTGATATACATATTGTGTAGTCTTATTTGGATATAAAGGTAATAATCATGAAGGCATGCATGTGATTAATGACAAATCCAATTCATTGGATAAACAAAAGGAAAATCCAAACAGGTATGCATTCATAATGATGAATCTATTTGTGAGACTAACATTTCTATTTGTTATATCATGTTTAGTCTCGTTTGGATATAAAGATCAAAAGAGGTATGCATTCTACTTTGTATTCATATATCTTGTTGCATTCCTCGGATCCAAAATATAGGTTGAACTCCACCAAAAGTCTAACTTGAATATGTGCATATGTTTCCATTACACATTTGTGTATGCACACATTTAGGGGGAGCTCAATCTATGTTTTGTGGTTTCATTAGTATTGATCCATATTTCCTTGTCCATATACAATTGGGATCTTTACTTTGAAACATGTCTTTTGAATATATTTAACTTGCATAGTTAATTTATTCATATGAGTATATGAGACTTGTGTAGTTCATATATTCTTGAATGTATTTAACTTGTGTAGTTAATATATTCATATGAGTATATATATATAACTTGTGTAGTTCAGTATATACTCATATCCTTGAATATATTTAACTTGTGTAGTTAATATATTCATGTGAGTATATATAACTTATGTAGTTTATATATGCTCATATTCTTGAATATATATAACTTATGTAGTTAGTATATTCAAGTGTGTATATACACTTATATGTGAGTATAACATAACTTGTGTAGTTTATGTGTGCTCACATATTCTTGAATATGTTTAACTTATGTAGTTAATCTATTCATAAGAGTGTATAAGACTTGTGTAGTCTATATATACTTATATGTGAGTAGAACATAACTTGTGTAGTTCATGTGTACTCACATATCTTTGAATATGTTTAACTTGTGTAGTTAATATATTCATATGAGTATATGAGACTTATGTAGTTTATATATGCTCATGTATTCTTGAGTTAATACGACTTGTGTCGTATACACTCATGTTGAGTATATATAACTTATATAGTGCTTATATACTCATACCAAACTCTATTCAATTATTTGCTATTGAAGTGGTTATCATCAATTACCAATGAGGAAAGATTGTGGTATCTTATCCCGCCATTATGAGTTAATGGTATCTTGTGGTAATTAATGATAATCATATCGTGGAACTAACATTTTCCATGAGTTGGATGAATAGGTTATGTTCCAGGTGGTTGATGACTTGGGATGACATCATGTGTTGATAGTCATCAAGTCAAGAAGAGATGATCATGTGTTGATCATCAAGTCAAGTGAAGACCCATCATGAGTTGATGGATGTCAAGTGAAGAGTGCATCATGTGTTGATGCATATCAAGACTCGGGATGGAAGATGTCATCATGTGTTGATGAGCATCAAGTCAAGATCCCGTAAAAAGCTTCATCATGTGTTGATGAAGGTCAAGTGAAGGATGCATCATGAGTTGATGCATATCAAGTCAAGAACCCGGACTTGAAGTGAGGATGTGCGTCATCAAGCTTCAAGTGTTTGCGCAAGGCAAAGGTATGACTAGCTAGGGCTAAGGATGTGTTCCTAGTCTTTTACCGGTCTCGGTGTTTGGTTGGGAGACCGGATTGCTAGTATAGGTTGCCGTACTATTAAGAGGGGTCTTTGACTAGTAGCTTGAGTTAGTCATGTGTTGATAGCTCATTGTGTTTGCTCTAGCTCACCTTAACATGTTGCCAATATTTGCGAATGTGTTTTGCAAATAGTTGTGGCTCGTGGATAATCCTTGTAGCATGAGACTATACTTTGCAAATGTGCTTTGCAAATGGTTGAAGTCCATGTACCTACTCCTTGTGGCATGATCTAAGTTTGCAAATGTGTTTTGCAAATTGTTGGGATTCATGCATTTTCCTTTGGCATGGTCTAAGATTGCTTGTTGCAAATTGTTTGGACTTAGACCAAGGTAGTGGCTCTTTGAGTTGTGCTTTTGATTTGATCAAAATGTGTTTGAGATCAAATCAAATAGGAGGGTTGTGTAGCCCTCTGAATAACCTTTCCATAGAGTCCAAGATCACTCAATTCCGACATCGGAGTCAAAAGTTATGACCGTTTTTCCGAGTGTCGCCTGTGCTGAAATTCAGGTGCGGACTGACCGCAGTTGAAAGCAAGGTCTGACCGCCCATATGCCTGCGGTCTGACCGCAGTTATGAGTGCGGACTGACCGGCCTTGCGGGTCATCGACCCGGTCAGCTTTTTCCAGAGAGCGACTTTTCGAAAAATTGCCTGAGCGGTCTGACCGGCGTGTTTTGAGCGGTCAGACCGGCCAGAGCGGTCTGACCGGGCTTTTGCCTGCGGTCAGACCGGCCGTGCCCCAACGGCTAGTTTTCTGACCGTTGGAGGGGGTGCGGACTGACCGGGCTTTTGCCTGCGGTTAGTCCGGCCTCGGCTGAGTTTTCAGCAAACTTCTCCCAACGGCTAGTTTTTGTGTGTGGGCTATAAATACCCACCTTGGCCGTGTGAGGGAGAGTTGCTTGTGCCCCTTTGAGTTCTATTGAGCTAGTGCAAGCCTCTCATACTCTTTTGTGCATGTGTTGCACTTAGTGAGGTTAGAGAGCAAACCCTAAGTGCATGTGTTGCCTTAGGTTGTGGATTTCGTATCCATAGAGCTTTGACACTTGATTGGTTCAAGTGAGAGTTAGAGTCTTGTTACTCTTGGTGTTTGCCGACACCTAGACGGCGTGGAGGCGTCGTGGCTGGTGAGCTTCTCAAAGAAGATTGTGAGAAGACCGGGTGGTTTGTGAGTGGCGTGGTGCTCGCCATCTCCTGGAGTGGAGGAAAGAGCAACCCAAGTGGAGCGAGGTGTTTGATCCTCGGAGGAAGGCTTAATTAGTGGAGCCGCCCAATTAGTTTGGGTTTCTCAACGTGGATTAGGGAGACCGAAAGTCTCGATTCACCACCAGTAAAACATAACCGTGTCCATTGTGGTTTGCATCCTTGTGCCTTACTATTGCATTTACATTCATTGTGTATGAATGCTTGCTTTACATTGTGCAATTTATATACCTTGTATTAAATTGCTTATTCATTGTGTATGATTGCAATTGTTCGTTATGCTATTCATCATTGCTAGAATTGATTAGCTTACAAGTCATATGCTTAATTGATATACTTATTAATAGACTTGTATTGTTGGTGCACTTAGGGGAACCTAGTTGATTTAGGCTTTAATTGTGTAAAACCGTATTTGTATTAGCTTCCGCATTAGAAATCGGTTTTAGAGCCTAAAGGAATTTAAAACGCCTATTCACCCCCCTCTAGTCGGCCACCTCGATCTTACAGCGCCGTCAGCAGCGCCCGGTCGTATGGAAAACACCTAGACGTACGACCAGCACCGTGGTCTTGGTCGTCCTCAAAAGTCGCCTCCACCATCCTCGCTAGTGGAAAGAGGCCTGCCGCTCTCAACCTGCGTCGAAACGATTAAGAACAAACGTGAATGCACGTAAAGTAGTCATACCGCGATTGAGTGTACTAAGGTCATAACTACACTTACCTCGGAATCCAGTTTGCGTGCAGCTCCATGCCCTGATAGGCGTGCGCAACCGAAACACGCCAAGCTCAATCGGCGCCTCGCCCTCCTGGGGGAGCACGGTACTTAGACGACTACAGTGACGTGCATCAATCACCGGGTCAAGCAACTGGCCTCCGTCCGCCATATCTACAAATTAAGTGCATACATTACAAAGAGTACAAAACATGTTCTATGACGAACTACACTATGTCGCTGTTCTACTTAATTTTATGTCGCTATTATACTTAATACTAGTCGCTATTCTACTTGATTCTATGTCGTTATTCTACTTGATTCTACTCGCTGTTCTACTTAATTCTACAAACTATTCTACTTAATTTGACATAATGTACAAGGTTGTAAAAAAATAATGTAATACATAATTTCACTACAATTATCTATTCTACTTAATTCTATGTCGCTATTCTACTTGATTCTAGTCGCTATTCTACTTAATTATATGTTGATATTCTACTTAATTCTATGTACTTAATTCTACTAGCTATTCTACTTAATTCTATGTCACTATTCTAATTAATTCTATATCGCTATTCTACTTAACTCTACTGGCTATTCTACTTAATTCTATGTCGCTATTCTACATAATTTGACATAATGTACAAGGTTGCAAAAAAAATATACCTGCAAGATGGCCGGCCTACTGGATCTGCTACTCTGTCAATTTTTCTCCTCCACGATGAACCAACAGAGCTTCGCTATGTTTTTTTCTCTTCCTCTCTTCCTCTCCTCCTCTCTTCTGTTTTTTTCTGGAATTAAAATAAGGATTGAAGGGATTTTTCTCGGTTTTTATACATGGCATACTGTCGTCAGTTCAACTGACGACATGAATCTGTCACCAGTTCAACTGGCGATAGGTACCTATCGCCAGTTGAACTAGCGACAGGAGAACAGTCTTCCTGTCGTCGGTCCAACTACCTATCGCCTGTCGCCAGTTCAACTCGCGATAAGGACTCATTTTTTGTAATTTTTTGGGACGATTATATATTTTTGTAATTTTCTTTTTAAAAAAATTATTTAAAAAAAAAATCGCCTGCCAACAGCCCAGCCCAAGTGCATCGGGCAAAACCCCAAAAGGCCAAAAGCCCCTCCCCTCTACTTGCCCAAATCCACCCAAGAACCCGAAGTGGAGTGCCGCAGGTGAGCGATTCCATCCCCCCTCCCTCGCTTCCCCAGGCAGGTGTGATCGTGGAGGTTTCAGCGATTTTCCTCTCTAATTTCGAGCGCCTTGCTCCACCCTTCTCCTTGCTTGAATTTCGAGAAAAAATTTCTCCAGGCAGAACCTACTGTTTCTTGATTTCTTGAGATTTCTTGATATGTGGTTCTTGGAGTCTTTTTTTGTGTGTGGATTTTTTGGCCAATTTTCTCTCTAATTTCGAGTTCGTTGCTACCCCCTCCTCCCTACTTGCGTTTTGTTGAGAAGAAATTTCTCCCGGTTCCTCGAAAAAAAAAAGAAGAAGAACAAAATTTGTCCCGGCAAAACCTTGTTCCTTTTGTTGATGGGTAACCTTAGAATCTTGTTTTGTTGTTTCTTGCTTTTCTTTTCTCTTCTTTATATTCTTTTGCCTTGGTTTTTGAGGTTTTCAGCTCGCTTCTAGTCTGTAATTTTACCGCCATTTTCCCTGCTTATTTTGTCAATTCACAATGCCCTTTGCGTCGTAGAGTTCGGACATCTTGTTGTTGAACAAAATTACGAGCTTCAAGTGCCTAGTTCTGTACATAACTTTTTTCTCATTTTCTTTAAACCTTTTCATTGCATTTTGTTTCTAGTTTGGAATTGTAACTCAATTTAAGCTTCCTTTCCTGTTCCCATGTTGTTATGCATTTGCTTACTATCCTGTGACCTGTTGCTATGCTGTTTAATGTTTCCATTGTGTGTTTGCTTGATGGTTGCAATTTAATCTGCACATCCCTGATAATTATAGAAACGTAGAGAAGTTTAGGCTAATATTTTAGCTGCGTGTAGGAATAATACTTGTTCATGGTTCCCTTCTTCTTTGGTTTGATAGGTGCTGTTGACATGTTTCTGGACTCTGGATGCATGTTTGTGCTGTTGCTGCTCGTTTGGGCTTTTACTTCTGCTCAATTTCCCCAGAATTGGTTGTTAATTTGAGTCTCTCGTCGCATTGTGTTAACTGTGCCTTCAGATTGTGTGCGGCGATCAGAATGCTTGGAACATTCGAAGACTATATACTTCTCTATGAATAATTTCAATTTGTATTGCGTTGAGTTTAGCATAGTAGTTTGCATATTTCGTACTTTCGGCTATTCGCAATTCACTCATGTGCCTGCTATACCGATGAATGGTAACTGTACCTGTGCCTATGGTTCCTGAACCTATCAGAATTCAGAACTGCTGTTTGATAGGATTTTTCTCAAATATGTTGCTACCCTCTGTTTCTAGGGACCCCCACACGAGCCATATGCATGCTTCGTCCTCTCTTAAGAGACTGTTATGTAAGTAAGAAATAACAGAAGCTTTCTTCTCCCTCCTTCTGCGCCGCCGGCACACCTTCCTCCTGGCTTCGGCTGGCGCCCAAGTGCCGTCGGGGACCTGGGGAGCACCCTCCCATTCACCACACATACAACCACCACTACCAAATCCTAGACCATAACAAAAAAAATCATTTGAATGAATAGCAATCCTCATTCTAATCTGGTACATATATCATACGAGGAATGGGTACTTGAGTGCATAACTAGATCTTTTCGATGGTAAAGGCCTTACTAAGCACAACTTTTTTTTTACTTGAATGCACTTGTGAATAAGTTATACAGTTTTGTACAACTGAGTTGTACATTCGCTAGTACAAAGAAGTTATGCATTTTAATTTTGTTGAAATTTTCATGCCTTTAAGTTGAACTTACACTTAAAATGTTGAGGGAAATGGATATCTTTATGTTTTAAATATGTGTCTTTGCTGTACTAAATGTATAGCACAACTTAAGATGCACAACTTTGTTAAACCAGCGCCTTATGTGCTATAGCATTAGATATGCACTTGATAAGTGGCATTGCTTATAATTTCTCAAACAGTTTAGTCCTTGAGGTAGCATTACTGTCTTGCTTTCCTTGTACTTATTTCGTATTCTTGGTTGCACTCTCCTGATTCAGTGGTTTTTTTGGCAGACATACATACTATCCCGAGCATGGGTGCTGCTGGCAATGGTAGCAACCTGTGTTCTTCTCATGTTGGAGAAAGAGACGATAAAAGTATCAACTCAAAATTACTGCCAGATTTTACTGCTGATGAAATGCAATTGAGTCCCACCAATGGTGACTCATCTTTGACTCATGTGAAGCTGCAGCATTCATGGTCAAGTGTACAAGCTTTCGTTGTTGAACATATAGCTTCAAAGGATCTTGATTTGGATTGGAGCAAGGAGGTGGTTGAATCGAATGGGTTCCGATATGTGGGCTGGAATGACCTAAGGGATATTGCATTATATAGCTTACACGTGTTCTTCAAGACTGCAGTTGAGATGATATCCCATGAAGGGTACACTGAGGACGCTGTTATTCATGCCATTGTGGACTCTGCACTCTGTTACCAGTTTGATGGACCTATCACTAAGATTGCAGATAATGCACGCGCATTGCTACAGAGTGGTCGACAGGTTGATTCTTCCCTGAGTGAGAATCTTGACACGCATTTGCACATGTTGGGTTTCTATCTTCTTAGTTATGCATCAAGTTTGCTTAAGAAGTATTTCCCATTCTTCACTTGGAGCGATGCATTATGGTGTATTCTGCTTTGCGACATGGATGTCTCTATTGCTCGTGCATTTTCTGTTGATATGTGTACTTATGGAAATGAACAACCAGAAGGGCATGTCATGAACAATCAGAATGTAAACGAGCCATCAGAAGGATATGGGTATAGTGCCGCAGAATCTCCTGGAGGACCTGCATTATTCCATTCTGAAGAAGCACAAAGGATGTGGAGCAATATTTTGACAGATTATATAGTATCAATTCAAAAGTATTCAGGGAAAGATCAAGTTGCTTCTGGTCAAGACCAGGTTAGTCCTTCTGGTCAAGTGGAAAAATCCTCTTCCTTGCCTAGGACCGTGGTTCAGTATAATAAAAAAATAACTAAAGGCACCAGCACTAAGAGAAGTCCTGTTAAATCTCAGAAAGACTCTGGTAAGGAGCTGTTTTTTGAGAGCTTACAACAGGTCAAGGGTTATGGTAAAGCGTCTTCAAGAAAACTCAGAGAGAGTAAATCAGTCATTGCATTTCTTGAATCTGCCTGTAGCACTTTGACAGTAACATCAAAGGTAGCCAATACAAAGGGCTTAAAATCATCGACATTAGTTTCAACTCTGCCTCTACCTAGTCTTTTCTCACTCAAAAGACCACCAACAGTGGTTTCAACTCCGCCACTTTCTTCTCCTTTTAGCCACTTCTCCAGCTCATCATCTAGTGGAAAGGCAGCAACTAAGCAACAAACAAAACCTGATGGTTTCGTACACTTCTCTCTCCCAAATACTCTTGCAGATGGCTTTGAATTTTATTTCTCACATGATGGGATGCGGACCACATGGGTTCCAAAAGATAGGAAAGAGGAGCTGGCTCTAGATCTAATTCGATGTTTGGGAGAGCTAAAGCTGGAGGTGAAAGTTTGGACAGACTGGGCCAATGAGAGGGTGATGCAGTCCACAAGTAGGCTGGCAAAAGAAAAAACTGTTCTTGTTTCTCTCAGAAAGGAAAAGGAAGAAGTTGAGGAGTATGGTGTGCTTACTAGAAAGAAGCTCGAGGAGACACAAAGGGCAATAGACAGTACTTCAGATGAGCTTGATCGTGCAAATTCTCTTGCACTGGACCTTACAGATAAGATTTCACTTTGTAGGCTTGAAAAGGATGCTGCCAACTTACAGGAAAAGCAATCAGATGCAAGTTTTGCTGACATTTTAAGGAAGGAAAATCAGTCCCTTGAGAGACTGAAGTCTATGGAGGCAGAGAAGATCCTTTTGCAAGAGGAGCTTGCTGCTGAAAGGAGTAACCTATCTAAGCTACTGAAAAATCTTGAACAAGCTAAAGTATATGAAAATGTATTGAAGGTATGTCAATTTCACCCACCTTTTGCCTTCAAATTTGATGCATGTTCAGATTATTTTGTCATTTCTGTTACATTGACAAATCATTCAGCAACATTTATTACTTACATGCAGAATGCAGTATGAATGTGGTAGGTGTATCATATCCCTCGAATGTTGATCTGTTAAATGATATGTTTTTATATGTACAAAATGAAGGCCCGTTTATGTGACCATAGATATAACCATTTGGTTTGTAAAATGTATGTTAACAGGAAATTGGAATTTTGTTCATATTTTTTTCTATTGAGTCTGAGTTGAACAATCTTGATGGAATTTGACGTAACTTGGCGGCTTATCTACCATATAGTTCATGTGTTGCCTAACTGTTTTTTGGGTCCTACCATGCTCAAATATATGCATAACTCATCAATGTATTTGTCTAGAAAGTGTTTTTTGACCATGAACTCTGTTGTGGTAAAATACTTCAGAAAAGGTGCCAGGAAGGAGAGAAGATGATTAATGAAGCTATGAAGAAGGTTTGCTTTGAAAGAAATGAGCTTGAGAGGATTGAGATATTAGCAAGAACAGAGTCTAACCTTCTGTTGCTGATTGCACAAAATGAAAAGCAAAGGATGCAGGCCAGTGTTAAGCACCTCGAACAGCAGGTGGAAGAAAGATTGGAGCTTGTGCGTCAAGAGTTGAGAGAAGTAGCTAGTAGTAGCAAGCCTCAGAGCGTTGCCAAGATTATGAATCCTCCAGGGTTTGGGCTTGATCCTGTACGGCGGGAGCAAGAATGTGTCATGTGCTTGGAAGAGGAAATTTCAGTAGTTTTTCTCCCATGTCGGCATCAGATTGTTTGCGTAGGCTGCAGTCAGCTTCATCAACATCAGGGTATGACAGACTGCCCATCTTGTAGATCTCCTATCAAGCGAAGGATCTGTGCTCGCTTTGCTGACAATTAGGGTGAATGCACATCTGTGGAAGAATCATAGGGTTTCAACTTTTTGCCAATATTAAAACTGCAGTTGGCTAAAACTAACTATGCTCTTAAAGAGCAGTTTAGATGCCTTCTCAGCTGTTAACCTCGGTTAAATGCTTTCAGAGAAAATATAGTCTGAAAGGATGCTCATTTTGCAGGGCTAGTTATAGGTAGAACTATAGTTACCGGATTTGCTATAAAACCCCGCGAATCGTGAACCGGATTTGTTGAACCGGAACTGATTTAGGTTATAGGGTTTATGTTCGCAGTGGAAATTGAAAGAAAAAGTGGCGAACTACGCACCTGAATTCCGTACTGTGACTTGGACGAACCACGTTTTAAGTACCTATGGGTAGAACTGCAAGTTTACCTTGCCACCTATATATGGTACCTAAACTGGTTATATAGGTACCTAAACTGGCCTCAGTTATTGTAAATATGACAAAGTATATCTGGGAAATATATGACTGCACATTAGTAGTATATTTGCCACCAGCTTTCAGCATTTTCGATCTGGTGTGTTATATATGTTTGCACTTTGCATGGTGATTTCACATAGGGAAATTTTGCTCGGTAGAATATTTCGCTAGATATCATTGCAATCGTCTTGTATTGTAATATAACATCCTAAACATATGAAATTATGCTAGATAACATTACCTTCATATTGCCCATCCGAAATTAACGGTGCATATGGTAATTAGATGAGAGAAATTAATGGGAAAATCCAATTGCCCCTCTGATGGACGGATAAAATGGGTAGAAGAAGAGAAGGTATTATCGGAGAGCATAGCTTTTATACTGTAGGAGAGGAGAAAGTTTGACTCGAAGACTCTAGCCTTTTTGGGTTTCGGCGTCAACAGCAAAAAGTGAATAAGGGCAAACTAGTCTTTTACTCAATCACTCACCCGTGGTCTGCGGTGTCGCCTTCTTCCTGGCTCCACGGCACACCGCCTCCTTCCCGGCTCCACGGCACCCCGCCTCCTCCGCAAATCCCCTTCGCGCGCCGCCTCCTCCGCAAATCCTCATCGCCAGCGGCATAGGAAGCTGCCGAAGGCGGTGGATCTGTGCGGCGGCGGTCGGCCCGGAGAGAGAGAGCAAGAGGGAGAGGGGCAGCCGAGAGAGAGTTGCTAGTGAGGGTGCATGTGAGGGAGAGAGTTGCGAGAGAGAGTGCACGTGAGGGAGAGAGAGAGAGAGAGCTGCGAGTGAGGACTCTTGCTTTAGATCGAACGACCAATATTGTTTACATCAGACGGCCAATATTGATGTCTGCTTTACATCGGACGGCCAACTCTTCTTCTTCCCCGCGCCTCCTTCTCCCCCTCGCCTTCTTCTTCTTCCCCGTGCCTCCTCCTCCTTCCCCCGCGCTTCCTTCTCCGGTTCTCCCCCTCGCCTCCTTCTTCCCCCTCACCACCGCCTCCACGCCGCGCTCCCTCTCACCTCTGCTACCCCCTCACCTCTACTCCGCCTCACCTATGCTCCCACCGCGCGTTCGCCTCTGCTCCCCTCGCCTCCGCCTCAGTCGGCCGGCGACGGCGCTTAGGCGCCGGTCCACCGCCCGACTAGCGCCTAGCGCCCAGGTGACCATTACGTCCTGGCCACATCCATGCGCTACGCCACTTTCGCCATCCCCAATCACTTCCATGCCCGATGGCGATTCGCCCGATCTGCTCCGGATGGCTACCGTCGGTGGCTCTTTCGCCATCCCGCTCCCCCTAGTTCGTTTCGATGGGATGAACTTTCCGGAGTGGGTGAAAGCATCTAGGCCCTTAAAAATTGTTTTGATAATTAATGACAATATATGAATATGAGATTAACGTATTTATTGAGTATGTACAAGGTTAAGTCCCATTGGCGCTCTTGATGACCGGGAATTGCACGCGAAAGGTTTACATGAAGATATTTTGGCTCAAAGGCAAGGTACAATAGTCTAGAATCTTTTCATTTTACCGGTCTTAGGTGAATTGTTTGGAAGACCGGGTTATAGGTTAGACAGCCGTACTATAAAGAGGGTGCAAAAATTAAGTACTTTGAAAGTGAATGATGCCACAACTACTCAAATCTTAATTGGTTTAATCTTGGATTTGTTTTTGGCTTTGCCTCAATTTAAATTTGCTGAATTTCTTTAGAGGCCGGACTGACCGACGTTACCTGGCCGGACTGACCAGATTGCCGGACCAAAACTACGGTCAGCATTTTCCAGTGAAGTGTTGTTTTCTGATTTTGCTGAATTCCACTAGTCCGGACTAACCGACGGCCATTGGCCGGACTGACCGCACCCCCGGGTCTTGGATGCGGTCAACATTTTCCAGAGAAGGTTTTTCAGTAGAAATTTGCAAGGCCGGACTGACCGCCGGTATTTGTGCGGACTGACCGCACCCCCGGGTCTTGGATGCGGTCAGCATTTTCCAAAGAGTGTCCAAAATCGTTTTCCGTTTTTCTGTAGGCCGGACTAACCGCATGTTTACCGGCGGACTGACCGGACCTCAGAATGCGGCTATTTTTCGCATTAAATCGTTATATCGATCGTTATAATCGAGGCGGACCGATCGCACTAATGCTCATGGACCGACCGCTCATCAAAAATTGGGAATTTCAGATCCAACGGCTAGTGCGATTGGGTGGAGGCTATAAATACCTCACCCATTGCAACTAGAAATGTGGTTGAGCCTCATTTAACATCTCTTGAGCCCTTTGCATTGTTTCCTACTCTTTGAGAGCATTCATTTCCATTTGCAAAGGTAGTTGAGGTTTTTCCAAGAACATTTATTGAGTTAGATCATTGTGGCATTAGAGCGCTTTCAAATGAAGAATTCTTGCTCTATTACTCTTGGAGATTGCCGTCTCCTAGACGGCTTGAAGTTTGGTTCGGTGACCTTCTCAAAGGAGATTGTGAGAAGGTCCGGGCATTTGTGAAGGTTGGAGCTCGCCTATCCGGAGAGGAGAAGAGCTACCACTAGTGATCGAGGGAGGCTTAATTCGTGGAGCCGGCTTGAGTTGATCAAGCTTCGTCAACGTGGATTAGTGAAGACCGGGAAGTCTTCAATACCACGGGAAAAACTTCCTTGTGTCATTGTGGTTATTTCTAGTCTTTACATTTCCACATTCATACTTCTAGCTTATTTATTGTGAAAATTGCTTAGCTAGAATTATATCTTGTTTAGACTAAGTTAATATTTGGCTAAAATTGTTAGATTGTCGAAAAGTTTAAAAACCTCCTATTCACCTCCCCTCTAGTCGGTTATCCTTGATCCTACAAGTGGTATCAGAGCTTGGTCTCTCATTGATTTAGACTTAACCGTCTAAGAGAGAAAAGGATGGCTAGTGAGGGAATTGCTATAGGAAAGGCTCCTCTCTTTGATGGCTCAAATTATGCTTATTGGAAAATTAGAATGTCAATTTATTTAAAGGCCATGAGTCCAAGCATTTGGAAAATCGTAAATGATGGTTACGCTATGTTTCTTAATCCACTAGAACCCACGGATCAAGATACGCGCAACTCTCATTTAGATGCCCAAGCTATGAATGCTCTCTTTGGCGCTTTGAACGCGGATGAGTTCAATAGAGTGAGTAACTTGAAAAATGCTCATGCTATTTGGACAACTCTCTCAGAAATCTATGAGGGTACATCCACGGTCAAAGAAGCCAAATTGCATAGGCTTCGGATTAAATATGAGACATTCATGATGTTGCCTCATGAAAACATCAATGAGATGTATTCAAGACTAAACAACATTGTGAATGAGCTCAAAGGCCTTGGGACTAACCTTCTTGATGTTGATATTGTTCGCAAGATGCTTAGGGCTCTTCCGGATAAATATGAGACGTTGGTGACGTTATTTCTCAACTCGCCCGAGTTGCCAAGGATGACACCAACGGGGCTTTTGGGCAACCTCATCACAAATGAGTTGTTCAAAAAGGACAAAGAAGAGCTTTTGGAGACATCATCCTCAAAGAAGAAAATTACCGCTTTCAAAGCCAAAGCGGAATCTAGTGATGATGAGGATGGAGAAGAAGACTCCGACGAGGAATATGCACTTCTTGTGAGAAGAATGAAGAGGGTCATGAAGAGGCGCCCCAATAGAAGCTATAACTTTGACAAGTTCAAGAAGGGACAATCCTCAAATGATAAGAAGAGATATAGCAATATTCGATGCTATAATTGTGAGGAAAAGGGGCACATTGCTTCTCGTTGCCCCGAAAAGAAGGATGACAAGGGCAAGCCATTCAAGAAGAAGGAATACAACGGTAAAAAGAAGCTTTTCAAGAAGCTTTACAAGGATGGCAAAAATGAAGCTCACATCGGAGAGTGGGATTCAAATGATGAGTCAAGTGACTCCGACTTCGATTCCGATGAGGAAGAGTCCCCCAAGAAAAAGGGACTTGTCAGCATCGCCATCAAGGAAGCTCCTTCACTATTCTCCACTCCTACGTGACTCATGGCAAAAGGAGACAAGGTAAAATCCATTGATAATAATGAACCTACTTATGATGAATTAATAGAGATGCTTGACGAATTAAGTGAATATCTTGGAAAAGAGAAATCAAAATTCAAAGTCTTGAAGAAAGAGTATATCTCTCTAAAAGGCTCTTTTGAGGAGTTAAGGGTAGCTCATGATTCTCTTCTCCTAAAAGATAATGAAAAATCTCACTCACATGTTGGCATTACTTGCAATTTAATGGATGAGATGCCTCAAGTAGAAATTACTTCAAATGCTATATCCATGTCTAATGCCTCTACATCATGTGAAGATTTATTATCCATGCCATGTTGCTCAAGTGATGATTCAATTGTTAATTTAGCCAATACTTGTGATCCTTTGCTCATTGTTGAGAATCATGAATTAAAAGAACAAGTCACTAAACTAAGCAAGAGCTTAGAAAGATGTTTTAAGGGTAAGGCCACCTTAGACAAGCTTTTGAGTAAGCAAAGGTGCTCATTCAATAAGGAAGGTCTTGGGTATGCACCTAAGAAAGGTAAGAAACCGGCAAACAAACCCACAAGGTATGTGAGGAAAAATGGTAAGTATTGCTACAAGTGCCGAGAAATAGGACATATGCAACAAAATTGTCCTAAGGGTAAGGTTCCATCACTTGGTATATATGATTCATGCTATGTGCTTAAAAAGACAATCAATGGTAAAATAGTTGCTCATTTTATTGGCACTTCAATTTTAGGTGCTAAAAAGAATGCCATTTGGGTGCCTAAATCCTTGGTTACTAACCTCCAAGGACCCAAACAAATTTGGGTATCTAAAAGAACCTGATTCTTGTTTTATAGGTGAACTATAAGACCGGTGGAAAACATTGGGTGCTTGATAGTGGATGCACTCAACACATGACCGGTGATAGAAAAATGTTCACCACATTCGAGAATGGAAAAGGAGTTGACAAGATCACCTTTGGCGATAATAGCAAAGGAAAGGTATTAGGATTGGGTAAAATTGCTATCTCAAATGACCTTTCCATTTCTAATGTTTCTCTAGTAGAATCATTAAACTTTAACTTGCTATCCGTTGCACAAATATGTGATCTTGGACTAATTTGCTCATTCTCTAGTGAAGGTGTAAGCATTTCTAACGCAAATGATAGCTCTTTAGCTTTCAAAGGCTTTAGATTTGGAAATATTTACTTAGTTGATTTTAGTTCAAGTGAATCTTGCTTAAAAACTTGCTTAATCGCAAAAACCTCCTTGGGTTGGCTTTGGCATAGAATGCTAGCTCATGTCGGAATAATTCAACTCAAAAAGCTTTTCAAACATGATTTAGTTGTTGGCTTAAAAGATGTAAAATTTGAGAAAAATGGACTTTGTAGTGCTTGTCAAGCCGGTAAACAAGTCGCTAATTCTCATCCTTCCAAAAGTATCATGTCAACTTCTAGACCATTGGAACTCTTACATATGGATTTGTTTGGGCCAACAACCTATAAGAGTATCAGGGGAAATAGCTATTTTTTAGTCATTGTGGATGATTACTCTAGATATACATGGGTATTCTTCCTAGATGATAAAGGTGAAACCTCCGGAATTTTCAAAAGATTTGCAAAAAGGGCTCAAAATGAATTTGATTTCAAAATAAAGAAAATCCGTAGTGGTAATGGTTCCGAGTTCAAAAATACTAAAGTTGAGGACTTTTGTGATGAACTTGGAATAAAGCACGAACTTTCCACAACCTACACTCCGGAGCAAAATGGAGTAGTAGAAAGGAAAAATCGAACATTAATTGAAATGGCTAGGACAATGCTTGATGAATATAATACTTCCGATAGTTTTTGGGCGGAAGCTATTAACACCGCTTGTCATGCCATAAATCGTCTTTATTTGCACCGTCTTTTGAAAAAGACTTCCTATGAGCTTATTGTAGGAAGAAAACCGAACATCTCTTACTTTCGTGTCTTTGGCTGCAAGTGTTACATTTTGAAGAAGGGTGTTCGTCTTTCAAAATTTGATAGTCGTTGTGATGTTGGTTTCTTGCTTGGTTATTCTTCAAATAGCAAGGCTTATCGTGTCTTCAACAAAAACTCCGGTTTAGTTGAAGAAAGGCACGATGTGCAATTTGATGAGACTAACGGCTCTCAAGAAGAGCATGAGAACTTGGATGATGTAGGTAATGAAGCCTTAAGAAAAGCAATGGAGCATATGCAAATAGGCGACATCAAGCCCGAAGATGGTCCATCATCCTCCACTCAAGTTGAACCACCCACATCTTCCACAAGTCAAGTACAAATCATTGAAGAGGATAACAAGGAAGATAATCAACCATCCAACCTACCACCAAGAATCCACAATGCAATTGCAAAGGATCATCCAATAGATCAAATATTGGGTGGCGTAAGTAAGGGTGTCCAAACTTCGCTCTCGTGTTGCTTCTTTTGTGAACATTACTCTTTTGTCTCGCCTATTGAGCCAAAGCATGTAGAAGAAGCACTTGATGATCCGGATTGGGTGAATGCGATGCATGAAGAACTCAATAACTTTACCCAGAATGAAGTTTGGACATTGGTGGATCGACCCAAAGAACACAATGTTATTGGTACAAAATGGGTTTTTAGGAACAAGCAAGATGAGAATGGTTTGGTCATTCGAAACAAAGCAAGATTGGTCGTTCAAGAATTTTCACAAGTTGAAGGTTTGGATTTTGGTGAAACTTTTGCTCCCATAGCTAGACTTGAGTCAATTCGGATATTACTTGCTTTTGCATCATGCTTCGATATTAAATTATTTCAAATAGATGTTAAAAGTGCGTTCTTAAATGGTAAAATATCCGAACTTGTCTTTGTTGAACAACCTCCCGGTTTTGAAGATCCTAAGAATCCAAATCATGTCTATAAACTCTCCAAGGCGCTCTATGGTCTTAAACAAGCTCCTAGAGCATGGTATGAACGCCTTAGAGATTTTCTAGTATCAGAGGGATTCAAAATCGGGAAAATTGATTCAACCTTATTTACCAAAATTTTAGATGATGATTTCTTTGTATGTCAAATCTATGTCAATGATATCATTTTTGGGTCTACTAATCAAGATTTTTGCAAAGAATTTGGTGATATGATGTTCAGGGAATTTGAAATGTCAATGATTGGAGAATTAAGCTACTTCCTTGGACTTCAAATCAAGCAACTCAAGGATGGGACTTTTATAAGCCAAGCCAAGTATGTGAAGGATTTACTTAAAAGATTTGGCATGGAAGATGCAAAGCCCATCAAGACTCCCTTGGCCACAAATGGTCATCTTGATCTAAATGAGGGAGGTAAACCTGTAGATTTAAAGCTTTATAGATCCATGATTGGTAGCTTGCTTTATCTTACCGTATCTAGGCCCGATATCATGTTTAGTGTTTGTATGTGTGCTCGTTTTCAAGCTTCTCCAAAAGAATGTCATCTTATGGCCATTAAAAGAATTCTTAGATATTTAAAGCATTCCTCTAGCATTGGCCTATGGTTCCCCAAAGGTGCTAAATTTGATTTAATTGGATATTCCGATTCCGATTATGCGGGTTGCAAAGTGGATAGAAAAAGCACCTCAGGTAGTTGTCAATTCTTAGGAAGATCCTTAGTATCATGGTCATCCAAGAAACAAAACTCCGTAGCTTTATCTACCGCCGGTTTAATATGTTTCATGGAAGTTGTTGTGCTCAATTGCTATGGATGAGGCAAACATTGATGGATTATGGACTTAAATTTGATAAAATGCCTCTTTTGTGTGACAATGATAGTGCGGTGAAAATCGCTAATAACCCTGTTCAACACTCAAGAACCAAGCATATAGATATTCGCCACCACTTCTTGAGAGATCATGTGAGCAAGGGAGATATTGAAATTAGCCACAAAAGAACTGAAGACCAATTAGCAGATATTTTCACCAAACCTTTAGATGAAGGCCGCTTTTGCAAATTGAGGAATGAATTAAATGTCATAGATTGTTCTAATGTCATTTGATTACATTATGTTCTTGAATCTTAATTGAATTCGTTTTCCTCGTGATTCTTTTGTTTCAAGTACTAAGACGGGAAACACATTTAGGGGGAGTGCTATACAATCACCATGTATACCACAACTCAAATTGTGCACATATCAACAAACATGCTAGAATGTATTTTTTTCAAAAAAAAAAACCATTCCTTTTGGTCAAAGTCAAAACTTGGTGCTTAACAATCAAACCTCTTGAAAAACTAGCTATATCTATTCTCTAGTATATTTCAAAGGTTTTTGGTTGAAAAGATCTCAAAATTATCTATCTTAAAAGAAAAATCAAGTTTTGGCCAAAAACTATTTCTTACTTATCTTGTTTTTGACCAAAAATAGCTTTTCACCCAAAAGTATTTCCAAAAGAAATTTGATATTATGCACTTAATCTTGACTGAATTGCAATCCTGCCACACTGATTTGGGAAAGAGGATGTATTATACTCCTTACATCATGATGCTGATTTTGAGGACCACTAACTTTCAAGGTACCACTCCCTTTCCTCACAAACAGTACAAGCCAGAAGGTGACCATCAGAGAGACTTGAGGAACAGGCCCTTCACCCGATTCTCGATGCTCCACCTCTCCTCACCGCTCCTCGGCAGGGGTGGACTTGATCCAAGATATTGAGGTTCTCAGACACCGGTATCAACACGATTGTATCTCGCTTTGATCACGTGGATCGTCGCCTAGAGGTTTTGGATCATCGCTTGGATACTCTAGAGAGCACTACTCGTGCTCTGACTCTCGTCAGCGGTAGTGGAGCGATCCAACTCTCTTGTGCTTCAAATCTCGATCGTGGTTGGCTTGGTTTCAGGGATTCAGTCCGACATGGCTGAGATGACCACTCGCGTCTCATCGATTAAGCAGACTGTTACTTATTCTCGGCGTCGACGCATTGATCCTCCTACAGCCCCTACTACATCGACTGCAGCTCCTCCTCCTCCTCCCCCTACTTCGTAGCTTTTGGTAGTTGATGCCAAAGGGGGAGAAGTGCTATATATGGTCCTATACTTCTATATATCTATTAGTTATGGTTGTTGAATGCTTGTTGGACTTTTGTGGTCTTTTGTGTGTAATAATTAGAGGATAAGCTTATTGCTCTCTTTTGCTATCATTGTAAGCTTATTGAACCTCTTATATATGAACGCTTAATGCTTTACCGTCTATGAGCTTGGTTGAATGATTAATATACTTATATGCTTGTAATCGGTTCAATGTTATCTTGATGAACTTGTTGGTTAATTTTGTGCTTATATTACCCTCTTGAAATGCTGTTTATAATGTTATACATTGTTGCATTTCCTCAAGTTCCATCATGTAAAAGAAACTCCGCCAAATTTCTCTAAAAATCTCTACTTGTGCTTGCAAAAATTCTCTACCTTTTATGCACATGTTAAGGGGGAGCTTTCTTTAAACAAGATTTAACAAGGAAATAATTCTCAAAACTCATTTAAAGCTTATTGCAAGAATTATATCGCTGTTAAGTCATCAAAAGAATATACACTCATAGTATATTCAAAACAATCATTCTTTCACATATTAAGTGTGTTGTCATCAATTACCAAAAAGGGGGAGATTGAAAGCATCTAGGCCCTTAAAAATTGTTTTGATAATTAATGACAATATGTGAATATGGGATTAACGTATTTATTGAGTATGTACAAGGTTAAGTCCCATTGGTGCTCTTGATGACCGGGAATTGCACGCGAAAGGTTTACATGAAGATATTTTGGCTCAAAGGCAAGGTACAATAGTCTAGGATCTTTTCATTTTACCGGTCTTAGGTGAATTGTTTGGAAGACCGGGTTATAGGTTAGACAACCGTGCTATAAAGAGGGTGCAAAAATTAAGTACCTTGAAAGTGAATGATGCCACAACTACTCAAATCTTAATTGGTTTAATCTTGGATTTGTTTTTGGCTTTGCCTCAATTTAAATTTGCTGAATTTCTTTGGAGGCCGGACTGACCGACGTTACCTGGTCGGACTGACCGGATTGCCGGACCAAAACTACGGTCAGCATTTTCCAGTGAGGTGTTGTTTTCTGATTTTGCTGAATTCCACTGGTCCGGACTAACCGACGGCCATTGGCCGGACTGACCGCACCCCCGGGTCTTGGACGCGGTCAACATTTTCCAGAGAAGGTTTTTCAAGAGAATTTGCCAGGCCGGACTGACCGCCGGTATTTGTGCGGACTGACCGCACCCCCGGGTCTTGGATGCGGTCAGCATTTTCCAGAGAGTCTCCAAAATCGTTTTCCGTTTTTCTGTAGGCCGGACTAACCGCATGTTTACCGGCGGACTGACCGGACCCCCCTGTAATGGCAATTTTTCAGTGCATTAAATGCGTTCTGATACGATCGTTATAACCGAGGCGGACTAACTCAAGACTAATGCTGTGGGTGACCGACTCCTCATCGAAAAATTGGGAATTTCATGTCCAACGGCTAGTGCAGTGGGTGGAGGCTATAAATACCTCACCCACTGCAACTAGAAATGTGGTTGAGCGTCATTTAACATCTCTTGAGCCCTTTGCATTGTTTCCTACTCTTTGAGAGCATTCGTTTCCATTTGCAAAGGTAGTTGAGATTTTTCCAAGAACATTTATTGAGTTAGATCATTGTGGCATTAGAGCGTTTTCAAGTGAAGAATTCTTGCTCTATTACTCTTGGAGATTGCCGTCTCCTAGACTGCTTAAAGTTTGGTTCAGTGACCTTCTCAAAGGAGATTGTGAGAAGGCACGGGCATTTGTGAAGGTTGGAGCTCGCCTATCCGGAGAGGAGAAGAGCTACCACTAGTGATCGAGGGAGGCTTAATTCGTGGAGCCGGCTTGAGTTGATCAAGCTTCCTCAACGTGGATTAGTGAAGACCGGCAAGTCTTCGAGACCACGGGAAAAACTTCCTTGTGTCATTGTGGTTATTTCTAGTCTTTACATTTCCGCATTCATACTTCTAGCTTATTTATTGTGAAAATTGCTTAGCTAGAATTATATCTTGTTTAGACTAAGTTAATATTTGGCTAAAATTGTTAGATTGTCGAAAAGTTTAAAAACCTCCTATTCACCCCCCTCTAGTCGGTTATCCTTGATCCTACAGTGGGTTGTTCACTTGAGGATTCACCTCAATAGCCAGTGTCTCTAGGGTCATCTCACCGGTGAGCACCCCTGTCCGCCTCGCCCTACACTGCTAGTTTTGCCCGCTCTTCCTGCTGGTGCAGATCAGGCGGCTCAGGAGGCCGCCAATGCTGCACTGGAGGCCCTGGAGCTCTACCAGTCTGAGCTGCATGCCTACGAGCGATGGCAGGATGCCGAGGCTTGTGTTACCATCATCCTGGTGGGTATCATGCCCATAGCCATCTCCATGGATGTGGCGGAGCTGTCGACGACACAGCTTATGTGGGAGCGCCTCGGAGCTCACTGCCAAGCGACAAGTGATGCTATGTACCTCTCAGTCGTGCACTATGCGCATTCTTTTTAGCAACTCGATGCCACCGTGGATGACTTCTACTAGTAGATGTCTGAAGTGTGGCGTTAGCTTGACTCTTTGGGGCCGGATGTTTGTGTACGGCTCCGCGCTCACCAGGAGACTCACCGTCTCTACAACTTGCTGATGCGTTTTCGGCCTGAGTTCAAGACTGTGCGTGCTCAGCTCCTGACTCGCTACCCGCGCCCAGGCTTGGTGGAGGCCATCATGGGTGTACGTGCTGAGGAGACTCGTCACCGTTGTGTGACTCGGATGCAGTCTGTCTTGTCTGCTTCAGCATCTGCTCCTTCGTCGGTTTCTTCAGCATCGACCGCGATACCTCCCCCAGCTCCTAGCGCACCAGTGGTTGCTGCCTCTACTGTGGGTCCCCACTGCACCTACTGCCAGCGTGATGGCCATAGGTATTAGGACTGTTACAAGCGGAGGAGAGACCAGGGTCGTCGGGGTGGACGTCCCCCGAAGGGCTCTGGAGGTTCCTCCCACCTAGGAGCTGGCGCCTCTCGCCAGACCTCCTCCGGTGACACCACACAACATCTCCTCTCACTGCTCTAGTGCCTCAGTGTCAGCTCATCCTCAGACTCCTCAGGTTCTGCTTGTCTGGCTCTTGCTTCTCAGCAGTCTTCCTCACCTCCGCCTCCTCCCTCGTCAGGTATCTTGTCTCTGTAGATCTTGGACTTTGGTGCTTCCTTTCACATGACACCAGATTCTACCCACCTCACTTTCGTGCGTTCCAAAGTTTTTCCTTCCACTATTCTTCCTGTTGCAGGCCAAGGCACCCTTTCCACTTCTTCTTTTCGTGTTCCTGCAGTATCTCATGTTCCTCAGCTTACTATGCAGCTTATGTCGGCTAGTCAGATCACTGATCACGACTGTCGTGTTGCAATGCGATCTTTATTGATGATTATTTTCGCCGTACTTGGATCTACTTCATGTCCTTTCGCGGTTAGGTTCTCTCTATTTACCAGATGTTCGCCACGATGGTTCGCACTCAGTTTGATTCGGCCATTCGTGTGTTTTGTGCCGACTCTGCTGGTGAGTATCTATCTGCTGCTTTGCATCGCTCTCGCTAAGGTGATACTCTTCCCAAGATTTGTTACGTGCTCACGCCGAAATGTGTCTCTGAGCGTAAGCAATCATCACTTGCTTGAAACCGCTCGTGCCCTCATACTTGCCTTTTCTGTTCCCCCTCACTTCTGGGCGGAGACTATTTCCACTGCTGCTTTTCTAATCAACATGTATCCTTTCACTACTCTTCAGGGATCTACTTCTGTTGAGCGCCTATATGGTCGAGCCCTAGAGTACAATCACCTTCGTAGTTTCGGTTGTCTGTTTTGTCCTTCTTCCACCTCGTGAGCACACCAAGTTGACTGCTCAGTCAGTTGAGTGTGTTTTCCTTGGCTACAGTCTTGAGCATAAGAGTTATCGTTGTTACGACCCTGTTGCTCGCCGGATGAGAATCTCTCAGGATGTCACTTTCGACGAGTCTCGACCTTACTACCCTCGTTCTCTCATAGTTAGGTCAGATTCTCTTGTTGAGTCGATCTCCTTTTTGACTTTTCCAGACTCTCTGCTTTCCACTACTATTTCGCTTCCTCCTCCACCTTCTTCAGGCCTCCGGTTGCACCTGTTCCACCTCCATCGGAGTTTCCTTCTCACTCTTTTGTTGAGATTCCACCTTTTTCTCTACACTACTCTCGTCGTCTTTGGCCTACTCCTCCAGTTGAGCCTCCGTCTTTGCTTGCTCTATTCCCCGCTCTTCTTCTCCATCCTTACTAGGTCCCGCTCCGCCTTGTTCTTCCATATACGATCTTCGTGATCGTCACACTATCAGGCCGCCTGAGCGCTACGGTTTTGTAGCCGCTGCTCCTTCTAAGCCTACGGCCTACCGTGAGGTTGCTGCTCACCCTGAGTAGCAGCTCGCGATGTCTGATGAGATTGCTACTTTGGAGTGTACTCTCACTTGGATCTTGTGCCCCTACCTGCGCATCACTCTCATCACGTGCAAGTGGGTGTACAAGATCAAGACCCGCTAGGATGGTTCCCTTGAGACTACAAGGCTCGTCTTGTGATGCATGGTTTTCAACAGGAGCATAGTCGTGACTACGATGAGACATCCGCTCCTGTTGCTCACATGACCACTGTTCGCACTCCTTGTTGTGGCCTCTGTTCAACAGAGGCGCATCTCTTAGTTGGACGTTAATAATGCCTTTCTCAATGGCGAGCTATGCGAGGAGGTCTATATGCAGCCACCCCTTGGGTATTCTGTCCCTGATGGTATGGTTTGTCGCCTTCGTTGCTCTCTCTATAGGCTCAAACAAGCTCCTCGTGCTTGGTTTGCCTCCTCTGTTGTCATTGCTGCCAGCTTCTCCGCCAGTGATCACAACCCTACCTTCTTTGTACACACCTTTCCTCGGGATCGGACGCTCCTGCTTCTCTGTGTAGATGATATGATCATTACTGGAGATGACTCTCCGTACATTGCCTTTGTGAAGGAGTGTCTCAGTGAGCAGTTCTTGATGTCTGATTTGAGTCCTCTTCGTTACTTCCTTGGGATTGAGATCACTTATACGCCCGAGGGCTACTATCTCTCCCAGGAGCATTACATTCAGGATATCCTTACTCGCGCTTGTCTCACTGATCAGCGTGTGGTGGATACTCCTATGGAGCTTGGTGTTCACCTTCGGCCTACTGATGGTGAGCCTCTTGAGGATCCCACTCGCTACCGCCATCTTGTCGGGACCTTTGTCTACCTTGGGATCACTCGCCCTGACATCTCACCCAATTCACATCCTGAGTCAGTCCGTCTCTGCTCCCACTCAGCTCCACTACAGTCATCTTCTTCGTGTTTTGCGATATCTTCGCGAGACCATCACTCGTCGCCTTTTCTTTCCTCGCTATAGTTCTTTGCAGCTTTATGCGTACTCTGATGCAACCTAGGCTAGCGATCATTCTGATTGCCAGTCTCTTTCTGCCTATTGTGTTTTTCTTGGTTCCTTCTTGATTGCCTAGAAGACCAAGAAGCATTGCTCAAGATCCCGTAAAGCATAAGTTCACCAAGCACATTGGAGTGGATGTTTCGTACATGTGATCGCAGGTGCAAGACCAAGTTATTGATCTTCAGTATGTGCATTCGGAGTTTCAGTTAATATATTTCTTCACCAAGGCACAGACTAGAGTTCAATATAGTTTCTACCTCTCCAAACTCAGTATTATTGATCCACCATGAGTTTGAGGGGGGGTGTTAGATATGTATATAACCTAGGGTGTTCTTTGCATATTGGCAACCCTGTACATGTTATATATTGGTCCTTTGTCCAATTGGAATAGATAACAAGCCTCATTCCAATAGCCGCTTCGGAGATGGAGGCGGCGCTAGAGTTCAAGGCTTCATGCAACGCGACAACAGTTTCTCTCCTCGAGTCTCCTTATCTCCCATTTTCCTCCACTGGACCCATCTCGTATCTCCCTGGTCGAGCTACATATGACTTCCACCTTGGACTTCCCTGATGCCACACGCCGCCTAAGCGACGCCATGGCGGTGAGGTGGACGCCATAGCCAAGCTTGACAGGGTGAGGCCGTGGCGGTGAGCTCCTGACCGCCTTACCGCTTAAGCGACGCTTTAATAACCTTGGTGGACGCGAGGTTGAAATTCCAAATACCAAATTTTACTTAATTTTGTGGAGTGAATTCTAGATAAATGACAAGTATAAGTTAATAATTGCTTCTAGCTCTATCATGCCTCTTGGAATTGGCTTTGGAATAATCAATTCAATTATAGGTGATAGCCAAAAAGCTACATCCTTATAATTGAATTCCAATTCCACAATTCCAGGCCCAATACCTGGGAGCCAACGGGGTGTACATGAATTGAGAAATAGGCTAATGATTGTTGCTCTAGGGGGAAGTGAAGACAAATCAAAATGGAGCTGGAATAGTTCAGGGGTTTTCTCTATGAATTTTGTATATAAATACTTGCATTCTGATTTACCTGACAAACCTTTCAAGATTCTGTGGAGAGCAAAAAATCCCTAGCAAGGTGGAAATATTCATGTGGTTAGCCTGGCAAAATGCCATTTTGACATGGGAAAATTAGCTCAGTAACATCGTGTTAGAGCGTAATCGGAGGAACGACACTCCGTTCGTCACGGGCTGGAAAATAACATCGCGAACATCGAAAAATTAGACGAATGCCATCCTGGCCAGTTACTTCCGTTTCCAGAATTTTTAAAATATAGAAACTGAGCTTAAAAAATTATCAATTTTTTTGTGGAGTCTCCCGACACAGTTTAATTGCTTGTGTATTTTTTTCTTCAAAACTTTATATGTTCTGATTTTGTCTCTAAAATCCATTTAATTATACTATTTGTAGGAATTTTCTAATATAGAAAATAAGGTCCAAACATTATAAATTTTTTCCCAGCTCCTACTTGATTGTATAATTTTTCTAGAATTTTTACAAAATTAATTAATACAATTTCATAATGTCCTTACATTATGAAATATTAGACTTCTCACACAATGGACATTATGAAATTGCAGTACTTAATTTTGTAAAATTCTGGAAAAATTACACCATCAAGTCCACTGTGTAAGGAGCCTGGAAAAAAAATTCATAATGTTTGGACCTCATTTTCTATATTAGAAAATTCCTACAAACAATATAATTAAATGAATTTTAGAGACAAAATCAGAATATATAAAGTTTTGAAAAAAAATACACAAGCAATTAAACTGTGTCGGGAGACTTCACAAAAAAATTGATAATTTTTTGAGCTCAGTTTCTATATTTAAAAAATTCTGGAAACGGAAGTAACTAGTCAGGATGTTATTCGTCTCGAAGTGTCGTTTCTCCGATTACGTTCTAACGCGATGTTACTGAGCTAATTACCCCTTTTGACAAAAGATATGCTTTTGAAAAGAAACTGAAAGGTGACGTTGTCTGCAATTTCTGTAATGAAAATGAATCAATCTCACACCTGTTCTTTGAATGTGTAGTAGCCAGATTTGTTTGGGGGCTTAGTGGGTACTCTGTTTAGAGTAAATTGTAGGCCAACATCTTTTTTTCCAATATACGATGTGGAGTAATAAGTATGTGCCAGGAAAACGTGCTATCCATGTGTTGGGTCTTGCAGCCATCTGTTGGGCAATTTGGAAATTAAGAAATAGAGCTTGTTTTGAAAAAAAAAAAAGGGATCATATCTCCTGCTGAGATCATTTGCTATGCATGCACTTTCTTAAAATTTTGGGCAGGAATGCAAAAGGAGGACACTAAGGTCAAGGTGGCAGTAAAAACTGGTGCGGAAGCTCTCCAGAGAGAAGCTCTACGTTTACATGCTGTGATCAATGGAGAAGATGGTTCTGAAGCTGGACGTTTGCTCACCGGTGGATAAGACTCTTCTGGTTAATGCTAAAGGTGTTGTGTTGCTAGAGTGGTGAAACAGAGAACTAGTTGGTAGACTTGTCGTTGTATTAGGTTAAGTTAAAGATGTTGATGTTGTAGCTGCTTGAACAGCTAAACTTTGTCCATGTCCCGTTTCTTTGTTAAGTAATGGAATCCGGGTAAAAGCCCATTTGGAAAGAAGAAAAAAAATTCTCATAGTCGGTGGTAGCTGTCTCCATAGTCCAAACTCTTTTTTTCTAAACTAATCCAATTTATAGTTGCTCTAGGCCTCTAGCTAGTAAACTAATCTAATTTATAATTCAGCATTTTATATCTTGTTTGATAGGGGCACGCTAATGAGATCACACAGCAATGGGTGTTTCCGTACTTTGTCGGTCCCTTGCGATTGAATATGTAACTTTTTTGTCATTGCGCTTGTGATAGGTTCCTCATTACTAGCTTTTTGGAATTTTTTTTAAATAATCTATTTTTATTCGAAATTTCAAAAATATTCCGGCGATATTTTTTTTTACGGAAATATACGTCTGTCGCCCAATGGTTGGGCGATTGAAATGGAATCGCCCGAGCAGCTTGGGCGATTGGTTCTGTCGTCACGAACCGTGGGGCGATTGAAATTGAATCACAAGAATAGCTAGGCGATCAAACCAATCGCCCAAACCTTAGGACATTTACCAGGCCGCTTAACAATGGGCGACAGTCCAAATACCAACCCTCAAAGCGATAGGAGGTCCAAATACCCAACCCTAAAGTGATAGGAGGTCCAACTGCTTTTTACTTTTTAATTATTGTTTAATTGAGTTGTAATGAATATTACATTTTGTAGGTGAATTAAATTTAGCAAATCTGATTGTATCATGTTATTTATTTTGAAAATAATAGTGTTGTGACGATGTTGGTTGGTCTGTTTGTTATTTTCGTACAATATCATGGGTACGAAATTTGTCAGACTCGCAATAACATTTTGTGATCGTTGTATATTGTTGTAGTGCGGTAAATTTCTGTTGAATTTTGTGAGGACGATTGAGACAGTAATGATATGTAAGTACAAAGGTAAGTGATATTACGATGCGAGGAGAGTCTCTCCTCGATGAAGTCATCTGAACATATATGCGTATGTAGGCACGTAGTCGATGTCGTACTTTATGGAGCTTATACAGAATATGAGTGAAGGGGCTGAGAACGCTCGTTGTGATTATGAAGATGCCCTAAAATATGGATGATTCAATGTCGGTGCGAATGGTTCTTTCTGGGATTCCACTAGAAGAGGCATACTTGGAATATAGTCTTGCTTTGAATGGTCTCCTGAACCAGAACTACATTAGAGTCCGCAGATGTAGCATCGTTACACGTAGTCACATGGCATGATGGTTCGCTAATTGCTTTAGTCATCGCCGCTACTACTACGGTACATTGTGACACAAGCATCCGGACCATGTAAGTATACATGCCTTTAGGGATAGTAAAAACATGGGAGGTAGGACGGGGACTACTACGTAATGACTCGACCTCTGCGTGGACGGGGCCATTTTCCTTCCTTGCCCATTTCGGCGTTGAACTCCTCGCCGCCTTCCCTTCCCTTGTCACGGAGTGTCCACGTCGGTCGGTATATCAAGTCGCCCATATCCTGCGATTCCATGATGTAAGTGTACCGATATTTAAAATTGTAAGAAGGATTTACATTCTTCATAACTCACGCCGCCGACACGGATTACGCCGGGCGATCGGATACTGTTGTGGCGGCGATCGCTCACCAAGATGAGCCTTTCCCTTGCCCTTGTCGCGGGGGCCCACGCCGGGCCGGTATGTCGGTCATCCATGTCCTGCGATTCCGTGATGTAAGGGCACCGCATAGTGAAAATCGTAAGAATGATGTAAATTCTTCAGAACTCACGTCGTCCATACGGATTACGCCGGGCGGCCGGATATGCTTTGTGGTAGCCGGGTCAACCGCATGAGCCTTTCCCTTGCCTTTGTCGCGGATCGTGCACGCCGGTGGTATGTCGAAGTCGCCCATGTCCCGCAATTGTATGATGGATGTAAGTACACCGTACAGGGAAACCTTACGTAATAAGGATGTAAACTCTTCATAACTGACGTCATCGATATGGATTACGCCCGGGCGAGTACTGGGCTCCTTCGGTGCCTCCTCAACAGGGTCCGGTACGTAAGGTTTCCACCGCACGAAGTTCTCGGCCCGCACCGAATAGTTTAGCATGTACTTCTGCTGGATGAATGCCCTGTCGTACATCTCCGGGCCGTCGATCCACTGGAAGAAGTGGCAGCGCATCTCGGGCTGCCATTACGTGGGGATGAAGTTAAAAATTTGAAGAATTCAACGTTGGGAGAGGAAAATCGATATGCGTGAAAGAGACGCTTACGATATAGTGCCCGCATGTGTAGTACGCCCGGGCCGCGGTGTCTGGGTGTGTGGACTGAATGATCTCTGCCGGTTCGCCACACACACACTGCGGGATCGGAAAACGTGGTGGTACTGGAGCATCTTTCATTGATTTATCTGGGTATTACAATTGCTTCTCTTCGCTTAAGCCGCTTTTGCTTCGCAACATCCTCGCGAGAAGTGTCTCAAGAGTCCATAGTGAGTATCTGTTGTGTAGTGTTGTGTAGAGTTGGGTTTGGTTCAACCCCTTTTATAAGGCCCATGGTTGGCATGGTGTGGTTAATTTCATGCGAGCGAGAGAGTCCTGTTTTTAATTCAAAAGTCGAGGAGGTAGAGTGTTGTCATGTCCATCTGGAAAGTCATGCGAGGCATAGTGTTTTCATGTCTTACTTTGTAGTGAGAAGTCATGCATTGCTTTATGAGTGCTGTCTTATCGGCTGAAAAGTCAAGCGAGGCAGAGTGTTGTCACGTCTTTCTTTGCGTAGTCTTGTCTTTTCGGTCTTAAAAGTCGGCGAGGTGGTCGTGGTTGTCAAGTCGATCCGAAAAGCCTAACCCTAAACCTAAACCCTAAACCGCGCAAAGTCGTCTCCTTTGGTCTTATCATCGCGCAAAGTCGCCTCGTGTGGTCTTGTCATCGCGCAAAGCCGGCCCGTGTGGTCTTGTCACCGCAGAAAGTCGTCTCCTTCGGTGTTATCATCGCGCAAAGCCGCTTGCCCGCGTGGTCTTGTCGGTCGCAAAGCGCCCGTGTGGTCTTGTCACCGCAGAAGTCGCCTCCTTTGGTCTTATCACTACGCAAAGCGCCCGTGTGGTCTGTCCACCGTGCAAAGCCGCCTGTGGTCTTGTCACCGCAGAAGTCAGTCTCCTTTGGTCTTATCATCGCAAAAAGCTGCCCGTGTGGTCTTGTCATTGCGCAAAGCTGCCCCGTGTGGTCTTATAAGTGCGCAAACCCGCTTTGTTAGTCTCCCCCGCGGGCCTATAAAATGCACGCCCCACGCTTCGAAATTAGGACCACTCGACCCTTGAAACCGTAGGAAGAAGAACCTTCTCCGTTTTACAGTAACATACGATGGCAGACGCCCAGGGACCAGTCCAATCGGGGTCACCGAAGCGGGACCTTCTCCCCGAAAGGATGGAGGACTTCGGCCCTAACCACCGGTTGATGCCGAACAAGCGTGCTCAACTTAAGTGGCCGAAATGCGGACACGAGGAGGACGCTATCGTGCAGGTCATAGACGGCCCTTTCGATGGTGGACGGCGTTTCTTCCGATGTAAATAGTTTTGTTTATGTTACTGGTAATACATCCTCCATACTAACCGTCCCTTGTAGCAGATGGCGAAATGCAACTTCACCCGCTGGATCGATCCTCCCCATGAACGACATATTGAGCAGTACGTGGATGTATTGTGGAACCGAATCTTTGATTTGGAGGCGCAAATTGACGATCTCAACAAGCAAAATGATCACCTCTGCAAACAGATGCAGCGCGAGAGGGGCAATGAGGAGGTCGTGAACATAGGAAGTTCCTATGATCCCGCATGTCTTTGTGCCAACCCTAAATCGCATATGTGCGTGCCACTACAATGACAAATACCACGACCACGAGGCGCCTAACCGGAGAACACTCTATGTGGGTTGAGAGGCACCTTCTACAATTAGGCAGGGCGAGAAGCTCAGACGTCCCTAGTGTCCCCTTCTGTATGCACTTATGTTGAATCTCATGAAGCATGTAACTAAATGGTGAACGCGTTATTACGGTTGCCTTTTATCGAGTTGACATGTTGCATCGAGATAGTCTCCCCTTCTCTACGCAATTACGTTCAATCTCGTAACGTATGTAAGTAAATGGTGGACGCGTCATTGCAGTTGCCATTTATCGAGTTCACTTTTGCATCGAGGTGTCGTGTGCATTAAGCTATAGGCATTGATATGCATTGAACAAACATGCATTATATGAAAGAGTATACATAAGAACGCAAAAGTAATCCAGGCATCATATATTAAGTGCAAAATTCAAGTATCACATAACGAATAAATGTACGGCCGGTCAAGACGCCTCTACTAGCCCTCGCTTCAACCGCACCCCAGCGTCCCCTGCGTCGCCACCGCCTTGATCCACCTCCGCGTCCTCCCCTACGGGCTCACTTCGGCGCCTTCCTCTGCGTTGGGTGTCGGGGCCTCGGCCCCGAGAGGGAAAGACGGTCTGGAGCCGTGATCTGACGAGGACCGAGAGGCAAAGGGGTGGACAACCTTCGATCGGCTGTGTGTGAGTGCCGCGACCGAGAAGCCGCGAGTCGGACGTAACCT
Organism: Phyllostachys edulis; assembly: GCA_036346405.1. NCBI lineage: Eukaryota > Viridiplantae > Streptophyta > Magnoliopsida > Poales > Poaceae > Phyllostachys > Phyllostachys edulis. The sequence continues at coordinate 14,768,244 of CM070557.1, read as the reverse complement.
CAGCGGGTGTGGGCTGAGGTGTCGGGTCCTCGTCCACCAAGAAGTCCTGCGTGTCCTCGTCCGGCGCGTCCACGTCGTCATAGGGCAATGTACCTGCACAGTAAAATATTGTTAGTTAATAAAAAAACGCGAAGCGTGCTGACAAACACAGAGGTGACGTACCCTCGGCTAGTGCCATGGCGCGTTGAAAGCTGTCCACACGGAAGTGTGGCACGACGTAGTGCGACGCTGCCGATGTACGGGGTTGTCCGCAGGCGGACCCTCCGACATCCTCAGGCCTCGGCGGTGTCGGACGTGGTCTGCTCGAGCTAGCCTCGCTGTATGCGTCGATGTCGGGCGTGGTCCGCTTTCGAGCTTCGCCTCGTCGCTGCTGTCGATGTCGGGCGTGGTTCGCCGAGCGACTCGCTGTCGTCGCTGCTGATGTCGGACGTGGTCTGGTGACCTCTCCGCCTTTGTTGTGGTCTGCCGGACGGCCGGCGGACGGACGGATCGGTGGAAACAGTGGAGCGTGCCAACCTCCGGAGTTGGTGCACGCATAACAGCCAAAAATACGTGTGGCTCGCCGTCAAAACGACGGATAAATCGGGCCGTGTCTCGCGTGTGCCCTCCACACCGTCCGTGAACCTCTGCAGCCGAGTCGCAATCCGCCGCAAGCTCGCAGCCCATGCCCGCCACATCGAAAACAAGACACGGTGAAAACGTAATGGCGGATACCACAAGCGAAATTTTTGGAGTTGGATGTAACGCATCACAGTTGTGCGCCCCGCGCTAAATGCATGTGGTACGATTTGTCGGTGGGACACGTGGTGCGGGCTCGTCTCGCAAAGGCAAGCACGAGCTCGGGTACATGTCCGAGGAGCGCATCAAATAATGTACTCGCCATAGCTCGTGTGGTCGTGGGGATGTCCTCTCGCACACGGTCCTGTAGTGCGTCCTCCCACTGCGCTACCCACGCGTCCATCCTACTCCCCCAGTTCGTGCCGTGGCGGACTCCCTTCCTACTAAACCTGCAAGACGTAACATGTAGTTAGCAGTCGTGCGTAAGAGACAACAACAAAAACAACTCATGAATGCTGATTACTCACGAGTGCACGTTCTCGAGCATCGCCGCCTAATCGGTATTGGAACCTCTCGCCAGTAGTTTAATCGGGCGATCACACGATGCGCCTGTAGTCCTCCACGAAAACGCCGAAGACAAGCACCTCGGGTCACCAAGATTTTCTCGGTTTAGCAGCACAGCGAGGACAGCCGTGGGGAGCGCGAAAGTAACTCCCGAGGCGTAGTATGGCTCCGCCGAACGCCGCCCGCCGTGAGGCGGCCGAATCGCTTCCACGAACGGCTCAGACGCTGGTCACACGCGCGCGAACTGCACTCGCAGAACGAACACAGGATATTAGGTACGACGATCGGTAATATGAAGAAATTAGTCGCGGGAAAGAGTACGTACTCGTCGCCGGCACTAGAGAGAGCCCATCGTCGGCCGGTCCACCTCGTCTGCGTTGTACATCTCCAGCCCGTACGGTGCGCCGTCGTTTAATCAGGGCCGCCCGAGGCTAAAGCGCCAAACGACCACAACCGCAGAGGGAGAGGACACCCGTGAGGATGGAGTTCGGTCTCGACTGAAGCATGCGCCGCACAAGCCACGATAGGTGGCGGCAAGTCTGGTGAACCCACCGATCTGGGGCCCTCCGTCGGCGATGGTTCTGGCGACGCTGATGAGCTCGCGTCGACGGTGTCGCTGCGGACTCTCGGTGAACAAAGACCCAACCAAACAGCCACAACAAGTACGCCTCAGTGGCATGACACCGCTGGTCATCCGCGTGAGGGTCCATCCGCCGACACGTACAACGAAAAAGATAGTAAGACCCTGTCAGACGGAAAGGACAACAATAACACTACTAACGAAAGCACGGTGGAACATGTACCGAATCGCGACAACCACCGCAAGGGTGGGCCGTGCCTCTGTGCCTCCGGAAAGACGTAGTACCCGGCCGCCAACACAGGTGGGAGGACTCCCTGAAACCTGCCTAGAAGGTCCTCGCGCCAGTTGTCCGGAGGCTCCTGAGGGAAGGCGGCACCTCTGCGATAGGGAGGCCAAGAAGGTGGAGACGCCCCGTAGGGGCCATCTCCCGAATGGGAGATGGAAAGTGTGAGTCTCTGTCGCCACCGGTCCACAAGAGCTATCGGCAGGAGCGGTCGAACGAAGCGCCGTGGATCGCTTAGCCCGCATGGACGTCTCGTGCCGCCGATCATGGTGTTCTTAAGGCTCGTCCTCGTCTGTGGCCTCGCACCATCCGGCGATAGGTAGTAGACCAGCCAGCCTGCGAAGGAACAAAAGGTCAGTACGAAAGGTACGTTTCACGAGAAAATAGTGTGGACGTATACTAACCTGCCTGTCCAGCGTGGGTCTAGCCTCCAGGCCACCCGAGGTGTCCGCGTGCGGATCACCCCCAACACAGTCGCGTTGGCAGCCCCCGTAGGATGAGGGACACGACACGACGCGCGATGTACCCGGTCGATGCGCTCCTCCAGGAGGCCGAAACTCCAGTCCGATCCGCGAGCCATACCTGCAAAACAACTTTAAGTTAGCAAATACGCGGAAATAAAACATCGAGTGTAACGAATGAGTAAATTTAACTTGCAAACAAACAAATCAAAGAGTACTAGGCTACCAGATGGTTTTGAAAAACTAACGATAAAAAGTTATAGTACTACAACACTTAAATAAACATTACGTGCAACATACGATACATGTCTTACGGCATTACGTGACATCAAATGGAAATTGGGTAGTAGCAGAACAATTACATAAACAATACAAAGTACAAATGATAATGTACACCGACGGTAATTTTGGTCCCACTTTGCACACCGAAAGAAGTGCTAACGCAAACCATAGCAAAGGTTTACTCTCACCGGTGCCTTGCATCGTCTGGGGTCAGTGCCCTCCTCGTCGCGATTCGCGCTGCGTCTACCCAACGCCCCTGCTTGTGCTTCGTCCATATCATTGGTAATACGACGACTCTGCCGACGACCCTTGCTACCCTTCAGCATGCCAATATCCGGAATCCAGATCCTATTTGCAATATCCAAGGTGGCGAAGTTACCCACAACCCCGGCTCCCTAAGCTCGCCACCATCACCGCACCACCCTCTCCTTCAAGAAGTACTCGACACAAAGTTCAAGGGTCCATACGCATACCCCAAGATGCGGCGAGCACATGAGAACATGGCTTGTGTAAGAGCTTCGGTTTGTTGCACGCATCTGACTAGGCTCGTTGACATGATCTCCAAGGCATACCTCGTGGGTGACAAGAAACGAGCCGTCCCAAATCGGCTCTATCCGCAAGAGCACGCCAAACGATGTCTATATTGCCCATCACGCACACCGTGGTGCGATCGCCCTTCGTGTCTTCGCCGCATGTATGCCGTAATCTTCGAGCAATCACGGTGTTTGAGGGTTCGTGGCATGAAGTGCGGCATTTGCATGCCTCTCCTCGAAATACCCGACAGCTTTGCGCGTAACACCTTCCATGATGGCGACGAGGGCCGAGAACGAAGGCCTCTAAGAACCCAGTTATACACCTCCGCAAGGTTAGTGGTCATTATGCCGTACCTTGCCCCGTCCGTGTCATGCAGCAGAGACCACTTGTGCAATGGCTGGGCCTCAATCCAGTGGGAGAAGCACTCGGTGTTCCTCGAGGTCCTCCGCCGGACCAAAGCAAGTTCGAGACTCGCCCCTGGTTCCTCGCGTCCACGTGTTTCCCTCAGTGTTAGATCTCAAAGCGCCCATAAGGCGTCAAATTTGCTTTGCTTTACGTGATAGCCACCTCTTGAATAGCTTCACCAAGGGTTGCTTCGGGAACTTCTTGAAGAAGTTGGCCCCAAATGGCGAATACACCATCTACTCCTCATATCCTGTCAAGGAACGGCTCCTCCGTGTCTTCTGAAGTGTTTTATGGTTTTCAAGATCCGGCGTGGCGATCATGGATCACGCACACACCAGACAAGCTCCAACAACTCCCACCTCGATGTCGGCGAACCACAACCAAATTGCCGACATTCTCACCTTCGACAAATGCGATGGCCAATGGCGAATTTGATTGTTCCCGCTAACGCCTATGGCGTAAGGATCTCGCCTTTGTATTTTCCGGTCAAAAGGTCCCGTCAACTGAGATCACGGGCAGCATATGCCTAAAAGCCTCGATGCAGGGACCGAAGGCTACGAAGGCCCTATGCATTATGGAAAAACCTCGCGGATTTTTAGATGGCATGTCCTTTACAGCAGTGTACGTGCCCGGGTTTCTCTCCTGCAGCACCTCAAGCATACGAGGAAGGTTGTCGTACGCCGCCTCAAAAGATCCAAACCATCTTTCCAAAGCCTTCTGCTTCGCACGCCACGCCTTCCCATAGCTGATCTTGTACTTGAATTTCTTCTCAATAGCCACCATAATGTGCTTGGCCTCCATATCCTTCTTCTCCACTATCTCTCCATACATCAAATTAGCTATGAATGTCGACGTTATGTTACGATGTCTGCACAAAACACTGCTGAGCATGCACGAGTGCGGCTCCACCTTCGAGACAATCCAAAGGAGTCTCATACTTGGTCTATGCGCTGCACTCGCCAAGGACAACCTACCGCCGCATTTGATTTGTCTTGCTTCTTAGCTAGATTTGACGACCAAACGTCCATTGCATAGACATAGCCCATAAATTTTAATGGCATCCCGCAAGGATGTCTTATTAGCAAACATTGAGTGCAACCGAACCTCTCGTGGCATGGTACTCCCACGGCGATTCGTGCTCGTCGTGCGTATATAGACCCTCGGCACAAATCTATTCCATTCCCGGGATGGGAGTTCCGCCTCATCGGAATCGCCTCGCTGCCTTCTTGTAAAGCTTCTCTTGACCAAGGCCATCCGGTCATCGCTTCCATTTGATGCAATATGTAATCCCTATGCTCTCCTTCATCACTGTCTCAGAGGCTCACCATGCGGTGCCGATCTTCCTCTCTCAGATGTACCGCGTTGGGCTCATCACAAGCAACATTCTCTGAACTCTTCAGAACACACCCTCGGGTCCTCTTCTTCACCAACATGTTTGGGCACCCGAAGTCGCTCAGAACACCCGGATGATATCCGGCGGGGGGCTGCACAAATTCTTTTGGGCATGGTTGTACAAGTATCACACACTCATATCCACTGCACGACATCCTTCTATAAAGCCCTTCCACACCGCCGCGCTTGTCGCCTTCTCAACTCCCACCGATGTTCATGGGAGACCGGCTCCAAAGCCCTTGTATGTCGACACAGACACCTCGGGGTTCAAAGAGAAGCTACGGTCACCAAGGTTTCACATCTTCGATTCGTGCATTCTCGCCGTCCGTGTACCAGAGTGGCTTGCCGAAACTGCTCAAGTCAACACCAAGACGGACCTTCACGAACGGTGCCAACACCAGATCTTGACTTTCAATGTAGTGGGTACAGCATGACTTATTGTATGGTCGCAAATATTTCCAACATTGCAATTAGTTAGCTCGCAACGCACGACATGCAAGTACTGCTACATTGTAATTTACATTTGTAAGGCCCTTCGCCTATCGTCCACAACTACACGACAGCATGATCAAGACGTCATTCATTCCCTAAGGCAGAGGCCACAATGAACGTGTAGTACGATATTCAGATTCAACTTACAAACCGAGGCATTATTCGATTCGGACGCTAACTTGCAATCCGAAATGCTACAAGTGGCATTCCGGTCTTCTACCAATTACGTAAGTCAGTTAGTTCATACTAATTTACTTGTACTAATTAGTTTATACAAATAATTCATCCTCCTTATGCGCTCGGTCACGCATTATTCACCCAATAATAGTCGGCCACGCACATACCGACACTACTACAATACATCTCACAAACAACGCACTAATAATACTCCCTCACAGACTATTTTTTCTGTAACTAAAGTTTTTATCGCTACTACTTACATACAAATCAACAACATTTCGATTTTCTATTTTTTTTTCTCTAACCACAATTTCCTACGGGTGCTACTATACTACTCATTTAACTAAATAAACTATTTACCTACCCTAAAAAATACACTACAAAATACACTTACGTACAAATCAACAACATTTCGATTTTCTACTTTTTTTTCTAACTACAGTTTCCTACGAGCGCTACTTATACCTACTATTTTAACTAACTAAATACCTACTTAAAAAAATACAATACAAAATAAATCAAACTTACCTCGCAATCCAAGTTTTCCTCCTCTTCTCCCTCTCCCTCCCCCTTCTCTTTTTTCCTCCCCTTTTTCCTCTCCTCTCCCTTCTCTTTTTTCCTCTCCTCTCCCTCTCTTTCTTCTCCGTAGCCACGATCGCTTAAGCTCATAAATGAATCGTAGGGGACCATGTGTCAAGATATATAGGCAATCCAACACGCCGCACCGCTATGATCGAACATGCAATCGTTATGCGGTTGGCGATCGATCCTATCACCCAACGGTGCGACGACTGTAATGATAACGCCAACGGTCCGGCTTCTGTGCAGTTTTAAAGCCGAACGGTTGGGCGATAGGCTTGTAGTCGCCCAACCGTTGGGCGACAGGCTCGAGTCGCCCAACCATTGGGCAACAAACGTATATTTCCGTAAAAAAAAATATCGCCGGAATATTTTTGACATTTCGAATAAAAAAAGATTATTTAAAAAAAATTCAGCTTTTTGTAGAGAGCAACCGACTTCGGTGGAGTTTTCAAGCTGCGGATGGTACGTTACCGAAGATATCCCTAAAATTAGTTTGTTCTTTTGTAGCTTCTATTTACTTCTCCTTTTGGATGAAGTCTTCATATCTTTGCATTTAATTCAATCTTGTTCATACTTGCATTTGTGTTGTCTATCCATAACTGAAGGATGGTGAGGTGAGTCAAACAGAGGAGAGATCGAGGGAGTGGAAAAGGAAGAAAAAAAAAGGTGTGACCAGAAAATGTGGAAAGGGCGTGGACAGTGGACGGTTCACAGTGGTATTACTTGGTCGGAAGAAACCTCAAAAATGGACGGTTTGAAATTTTTGCTATATCTTTTCCTGGTAGATTTGCCCCTAATGTTACAAGAGGTGAGCTTGTTCTTGAATAGAAGCTATATGATACAAAATTAAGATGATTGGGGAAATGTGTCGGGCATTTCAATTCTTTGTGCTCTCATGGTTTTCTTCGTGTGGTTAGTGACTGGTGAAAAATTATGCAATTGTGTTGAATTAGGCAACTTGATGGCTCATAGTTTCATTATAGTATATGTGGGAAATTCTCTACAGAAATTGTGAGGCAATGGATAGTTAGAATGTGTAGTTACAGCGTTACCCATGACGAGTTCATGCGGCTATAAAAATAGAGAGGAAACAATGGCGTCACCGCAGGGGCCACGGACGACCTCGAAGATGACGATGTCACCATTGCCAAAGCCACTGTGGTGTGTTGTCCCACACTGTCAGCACTGGTGATCCCAGTTCGAACGTCCAGTCTCTAATCATGGTAGTGGATGTGGGAGTTCATACTGCAGACGTGAGGATTGAGAGGCGGCTCAAGGCACTAAGGCCTGGCCTTTCAATTGTATTTATAGCAAGCAAAAACCCTAGACAGCAGGGCTAGCCGAATACAATAGAGATTACAATACAAACCGAAATCCAAGAATAGCTGATTCGGAAGGCCCTTTGTCATGATATCAGCAAACTGAAGGCTGGAGGGAACATGAAGAATACAGGCTTGGCTGAGAGACACCTTTTTCCGAACAAATTGAATGTCAATCTCGATATGCTTGGTATGGTGGTGTTGAACTGAAATGGAGGATAGGTACGTTGCACTGATTTTGTCACAGTGCACAACAGTAGCTGAGCGAAACAGATGATGCAGTTCCTGAAGGAGCTGTCATAACCTCAGCGACGGCGTGAGCCACAACATGGTACTCCGGCTCAGCACTGGTCCGAGAGACTGTAGTATGTCGCTTGGAGGACCAACAGACCAAGTTATCACCAAGGTAAACACAGTAATCCCAAGTAGAGCGGCAAGAATCAAGGCACCCGGCCAGTCGGCATCGGAGGATGCAGTCAAAGTACTAGATGGCGACAAGTGAAGTTGAAGACCGAAGTCAAGGGTAGCCTTCACATAGCGGAGGATGCGCTTAACGGGAGTTAGGTAGGGCTCTCGAGGAGTGTGCATGTGAAGGCATACATGCTGAATGACATATGCAATGTTAGGACGCGTCAAGGTGAGGTACTAGAGAGCTCCTGTCAGACTCCGATAATATGTTGGGTCGGAGACCGGTGAACCATTAGTAGCAGATAACTTAGCGCGAGTGTCGGCAGCAGTGGTTGTCGGATGACAATCTGCCATACCGGCACGCTGCAAAAGATCTCGGACGTACTGATGGTGGGAAAGGAATAGGCCGATAGGGGTACGGGAGACTGAGATGCTAAGGAAAAAGTGCAAGTCCCTGAGGTCGGTCATGCGGAACTCGTGGTGAACACAGCGTGTGAGACGCTGAACTAGCTCAGAGGAGGGGGGGTGTAAGGATAATGTCATCGACGCACAAGAGAAGGTACGTGAGGTCAGCATGGCGAGTACCAATAAAATAATGATGCCAAATTTTAAACGCATGCACAATGACAGCTAATTCCAAATCCTAAGTGGGGTAATTCTCTTCATGAGGTCTCAGTTGTCTAGAGGCATAGGCAACAACTCTTCCTTCTTGCATCAGGACACAACCTAATCCCTGACGCGAAGCATCACAACAAATATCAAAAAAATTCTGAATATCTGGCAGTGCTAGCACTTGGGATAATGTTAAACGCTTCTTCAATTCCTGGAAACTCTTTTCACAAGCTGGAGTCCAAGTGAATTTTTTTCCCTTCTTTAACAACTGCGTAAGAGGTCTAGCAATTGTGGAACATCATTCAATGGAACGATGATAATATCTTGCCATTCCCAAGAAACTGCGAATATGAGTCAGCGTCTTGGGTGGCTTCCAATGTAACTCTGCTTTGACCTTACTTGGGTCAACATCTACCCCTTTTGCTATCATAACATGACAACGTTTTTCTTCCAAAAGTCACACTTGCTAAACTTAGCATACAAGTAATGCTCTTTAAGTTTCTCAAGTATTAGTCTCAAGTGCTCGGCGTGTTCCTCTTACGTCTTAGAATAGACCAGGATGTCGTCAATGAACACTACTATGAACTTATCCAAATATTCCATGAAAACTTTATTCATCATTTCATGAAATAGGCAGGGGCATTGCTCAATCCAAACGACATGACCAAGAACTCATAATATCTGTACCGTGAAGATAAAGTGGTCTTCGGTATATCCTCTGAATGAATCTTCAACTAATGATAACCTGATCGCATGTCGATCTTCGAGAACACTCCGGCTCCTTTCATCTCATCAAACAAGTCATCTATCCAGAGAAGTGGATACTTATTCTTGATGGTGATCTCATTGAGGGAACGATAATCAATACGCCTTCTCATGCTTCCATCCTTCTTTCTGACAAACAGAATAGGGGCTCACCATGGCGACGAACTAGGTCTCACAAAACCTTTCTCAAGAAATTCTCCAATCTGCTTCTTCATTTCAGCTAACTCGTCGGCGGTCATCCGATAGGGTCTCTTAGAAATCGGTATTGTTCCGGGCACTAAGTCAATGACGAACTCGATGTCACGATCTGGCGGCATTCCCGGTAAATCTTGTGAAAAAAAAAACATCTGGGTATTCTCTGACAACAAGCACATCCTCTACATATACGGTCTTTAGACTATTGATTACCATGTGTCCATCACGCATTGTATTGGCTAGAAACTCCACTTTCCTTCCGTGGGACCTTCGATTGTCACAATCTAGCACCACTTTGTGTTCTGACAACTAGTCCATTCCAAGTATAACATCTAGGGTTTGGGTGTTTAGGATAATAAGATTAGCTAGAAACTCAACTCCAAAAATGAGTAACTTAGCTCCTAAATATCCCACCTTGGAACTTAACTTTGCTCTAGGTGACTAGACTAATAAACTATGCTTACGACGCATAACTTCCAAATTATTTTTGTTTGTGAAAACTCGAGAAACAAACGAATATGAAGTTCCAGAATCAAACAAAACTGATGCAGGTACTAAGTTAACCAAGAACTTACCCAGTACTACGTCTGGCGTTTCATTAGCTCCTTCCAGAGTGACGTGGTTGACACGGCCTCTAACCACAGACTATGGCACTCCTTCGGCTTGACCGGCAACTTGATGTGCTCCTCGATTGCTTCCTGGCGTTAGCATTTTGGCTGTGGTGGCACCTAGGTTGAAGCGGACTGGAGTCACCACTCCCTTCTGAGGGTAATTGTTGGAGAAGTGCCCTGGTTCTCTACAAGTGTAGCAAAGTCTAGGGTTGTTTTGTTGATTGCCTCTTGGATTGACGTTGATCGGGGTAGGACTACGAAAACTCTAAGCAACTGGATGAGGTGCTGGTGCAGGAGTCTTGAACAAATTCTGAGGAGAAAAGCGAGCAAGCCGCTGTGGAACCATCCTCACTCTCTGCTAGGACTGATAGCTTCCCCGCTGAGCCATCCGACTCTTACGGTTGTCATGCAACTCCTTGCACTTATCCTCAATGATAAGGGTCTTGTTAACCAACTCCTGGAAATCCAGGAAAGTATGAGCAAACTAACTAACTTGCAGTCCGATGTTCAATCCCTTCATAAAACGACACTGTCTGGCTCTGTCGGTGGCAACATCTTCTCTAGCATAACGGGCAAGCTGAGTGAATATGTTGAGGTAATCAAACACTGTCATACCTTCTTGCTTGAGAGCACATAACACATCTTTCTTCAGATCTATGATCCCTTCAAGCACATGATACTAGCGAAAAGTTGTAGAAAACTCTTCCCAAGTAATGTTCTGCGGGACTTCATTAGCAGCACATAAATTCTCCCACCATTCAGCAGCAATGTCTTCAATCTAATTGGTAGCATAGAGAACCTTCTCACAATCATTCATTGAGTAATCAACAGCTTCCTTTCTATCACACGAAGCCAATCGTCAGCCTCCACTAGTGAAACGCTTTCGGAAAAGGTCGGCATGCGAGTCCTCATAAACTCCGCTAGCTTAGACCGTCCATGATGACCATGAGCAACTGGTGTTGTATTGTAGTTAGTCTGGTTGTTGTTCATGTTTTGCATCTGATTCATCATGGTATACATCAGATGAGTCTGAGCGACCAAGAATGCGCCAAAATTATGCAAGTCCAAAGGGGTGCTTGAGGTGGAACTGCTCCTGTAGGTGACTATTCATTTCCATCTGCTTCGTTGGCTCCATTTGTTCTGGATCCACTGGTAGTTGCATTGTGAGTCTGAACCATTTAACGGAAGCTCCAAGGGATTAAATAAGATAGAAAAGCACAAGATAAGACAAAAACTAAGTAGGGGTAGGTTAAACCTAACAAAACACAACATAAAGAACTCAATTGAAGCAAACTATATAACATTAATAATAAGGTCTTAGCATGGCTGCAAACAAGTGTCTAGGGGCTCTTGCAGCTCATAGTACTCATAGGAAAATGAGAAGTGAACCTAACAAGCAATCTAACGCCTAAAGGGTGACACTCCTAATTTTAAGCTGACGTGGCTCTCACACTCTAAGCCTCAACTGGCTAAGCCTGAACTCCTGGCTTCCTCACTAACTAAGGTAACCTTCACAACCACGCTGGTGCACTACTTCACAATAGACTAGCGGGTGAGCTGGCATCCTCGCGACCTGATCCTGGTGACCTGAAGCTGGTGTTGGTGTTGGTGCTGGTGAGGCTGGTGTAGGTGCAACAGGTGACTTCAGCGAAGGTGCTAGCAACTCCAGATCTTCTAGTATCGGCTCAAGCGAATCCTGGTCATACAAAGCCTCCTCTAGCTCTGCAATTCTGCACTCCACGATGTCGATGATCTCATAGGCACCACGTAGCTCCTCTCGTGCGACTTCCAAGGCTTTCTCTTGAGCAGCAACGAAGCGGGCAAGGTGGGCGATCATAGCATCTTCTTCTTCGTCGATGGCGGGGTAGCGAGCTGGGTGATCCACCGCTAGGGCATGAGGGTGTAGACGAAACATCGTATCCTTCAGTTCACAGGCATGGATGCGACACAAGCGAAGCATCACTAGACACGACGTCTCCTGGTTACCATCCTCCTCAGTAGCTCTCCTGGCATTAAAGTACATCAGACGACTGGCCTTGGTCTACCCTTGAACATATTCATCCGTGATCCAGTTGGTACTCTGGTAGAGTGGACCGTACCCTCCAAGCATTTGCACCAACTTCCAAAGTTCAGCAGCGAAGCCTGCAAGGCGCTCTCCATAGGTTTGAAGCTTTGTCATCTAACAAAGACAGGCAAAAGGTAAGAACTAATTTAAAACAAGCGTAGAAAAGAATTTCAGCAATAGGCAAGTCAAGAGAGAAAGAAGAGTCAAGCAATTCATTAATCTTTCAAGTTAATTTTTGCTTTAGAAAATAGTTTTGAATTTCTTAAGGACGGCCAATCTAACTAAGGTCAAGACCTACAGTCAGTATGACTCTGATACCACCTCTGTCGGGACCCAAATATACAAATCTGGACCCTCTGTGTATACTATACTAGTCCAAGATCACGCTAGTGCACACAGTATCAACATAGATGAATATCATTCCACACATAGCGAATATAAGAATAAACGACTAATTTGAATAGTAAATAATGGTTGTGACCTTATGGTTGAGTTTACACTTATTAAACCACGCAGGGCTGAGCACTAAATAAATAAACGACAACAAAACGAAAGCAACTCCAATGGGAACACATCGACTTGCCACGGGCAACCGACTAAGATCAAGGCCTAGGGATCAACCTCCTCGTGAAACTCCTCCTCAAAAGCAGATGAAGAATCCTTCACTTCAACTGAATGATGATTATAGCAAGAATCAGTACTCCAAGTACTTAGCAAGTTGTACCACAGAATGCAATTATAGATGAAGGCTTATTTCAAAGGCAATGACTTCTATGGTTGTTTTTCAAAAAGCAATACTTGAATTTGAATATGAATAATAGATTGAAAACGTAATTTAAAACAAATAGCATTAATAATTTAACAAGTATTTCACAAAGCTCACATATCATAATCAATTCTTTCACACAACCATATGAGTTAAATCGCACAACTATCCCTCCCAATTGTTTTTATGAAATCTACCTCTCGTGTGAAATCCCCGAGCATATCTATGATTGCGGACACGGCTATTCAAATAGATTGTTTAATACTCTACGGAGGTTATATAATTTACCCACATGATATAACCATTGTAGCTAGCACAAATCATAACAAAACCTTTCAGAAACTTCATCTCGACAATTGACCCTCCCATTGTGCATACCGTCGACCCCAACCTCAGTCGTTGGTCCGACACACACCGTTGGTCCTAGAGATGGCGAACTGCCCATAAATGTGACCCTACCAAGTAGTCCACACCTCCACCCATCACAAAGCGTTTAACCTACCTCCTGAGTAGTCAATGTCAAGACTCCATAACTTACTATGTTAGGCATGTCCCATACCAGGCATATGGCCGTACAGTTAAGACTCAGTTAAATGGCGCACACCTTAGTTGACCAAGGTAAGACTGCCAATTTCTAACTAAGTTACCAAGATTCACATTTCCCAATCACATTGTCCACCATATCATAATTCTTTCCATCTACCTCAGTCTAAACCTCTTCTCAGCCTGTTGATTAGGTGCCACACATGCCATCAACATGTAACAACATACTGCACACAATTTTTCACAAAGATGTTTCGTAATCACTTAATCAAGTATAGATTTGCACATCAAAATAATATCAATGACCCGTTACATGGCTAAAAATACTAATCATATCTAATCAACCCACATTGGTGCTATGATAATAACAACTAATAGTTAACAAGCTAGGGTGATAAATGATCACGCGGACGGTTATGCGGCGGTGAGGACAGCGGCGACGCTCGGGTTCCAAGGGTCGCCGGCGGTAGGGGCTACGACGGAGGTCACAGAGGGGTGCATTGGGTAGAGGGGACGATGGTGAACTCAACGATGTGCTCACGACGACCGAAGGTGGACGGAGGCAACCGGCGGTGAGAGGAAAGCAGTGGCTAGGTTTCGGGCTCGAGGGTGATGACGCTAGGGCCGTGCTCTCGCGATGGCGAAGACAGCTTTGACATGTGGGCGACAAAATGATCCTGATGGCAGCATCGAGGCGGCTCACCGAAACGACGGCGATGAGGATGGTGAGGTTTGGCCAGAGACGAAGAAGACGACAATGGCGAGGGAGCTACGTGGCTCCTAGAGTGACGGCAGCTAGGGCAAAGAGGTGGTGTGGCTCGGGGTGCATTTCCCGGGGGTCCTCAGGCCTTTAAATAGCCCGGGGAGGTGTGCCTAACATGGATTCCAAAACAAGGCAAAGAATAGAGCTACAAATCGAGGCAACGACAGAAGACGTCGCAATGAGGTCGACATGTGGGTTTGGCATAGCGAGCGAGAGAGAGGGATGGGGTGGGTCATGTATGAATGGGCCAAAGGAATGGCTCAGGGTGAGAGGAAAGTGGGCCGCGGGAAAAAGGAAGCGGCCCACACACTATTCCTGGATTTTTTTAATTTGGTTTTTCTATTTATAAATCATAGAAAATGCAAAAGGCAAAATAAAAATAGCAAATAAACTTGAAAATTTCCTAGAAAAATTTGGAAAATACTTCCAAGCATAGAGAACTCAAATAAAATAATTTTGGAATTAATTGATGTTTAGATTAATGACATTAAATCATTTTAACTTTAAAAAGTCCCATATAAGCTTTATTAATTCAATAAAAAATTATGAAATTTTCCAGAGGGCTAAACTACACAAAGGGTTTTTGAAACTTGAAACTTGGGATGTTACAATGACCTCCTAGGAAGAATATGCCACTAGAGCTGATGGGCGGCTCATAGCCAGTCGTCAGAGGTGCCTTCACCTCCACCGCATGGTAGGCAGTGCCCGCCGCTGATTCGTCTTCTCCCACTGTGCTACGGAGTAAGGGGGGGGGGCAGATCCGACAGCCATGGGTGATTTCTCTTTCGCCCATGTAGATGTGCATCACTGGTAAGGCATCTACAGCTGTGGAATTTTGCTCTAGTCGACCCTGTATGGTGTATACTGAGATGACCCACACATGCCACTACCTTGGGTAACATGTTAGTCTACGGCCCATACTAGATAAAAATATAACTTTACTAGATATATGCACATAAGAGTATCACAAAGAAGCAATAGCAATGGTCCCATAGTTATCTTACAACTAGAACATAGTCCTAAACATAAGATTTTCAGGATACATGGCATCGAACACTGAGTTCATGCCTATACTCGCTACTTCAACTACACGACTCTCAAGCTTCATCTTCACCCTCGAAGTTCTGATCCTCTTGAACCTCTTCCATCTAGCACTATGGATCACCTCTGTCTTGCTACTCAGCAATGAAACTCTTGATATCGAACTCTCCAAAGTCTAACAAAGGCAATTATAATATAGGGATGAGTACAAAAGGTACTCAACAAGTTCAACCATAGCAAGCTAACAATTATATGCTCTAACTATCTAATTATACCAAACCTATAATAGTAAAGGACTAACGTCCTTAAGAATGTGCTAGATAGTTTTCTCAAACATTTGTTGTCAAATTGATTAAGTTTTAATTATGAAATCTCTACTGTTCATGAGACACCACAGGCATAACTCTAGTAGTTCAATTTCCTGTCGTGACACAGTTTCTACCCGAAACCAAGGTGACAGACACATTTTTGCCTTGTAGAGATTGAGCTATTGTACCCACACATGCCTCTAGTCTTTAGTGCCAACCAGATTTACACACTTCTTTTAGTGTGTGGCCAAGACTAAGAGTTTTCCAATATTCCTTCGGAGTATATCTCTAGTAAAAAGCCGCAGCTTCCACCATCTAGTTTTTGTAGAAGCACAAAGTCCTTAATCCTAACTTCCGCAGAAGCACATAGTCCTTAATCCCACCCAGAGACACATCTTTTGGAACACTTACTTAGCAAAGCTAGCCCAGATAACTAGGTATGTGGTCAATGTGAATTAACAACACTTAAATGTCTTATGACAGTTGTTACTTAGTCCTTATAAGGTAGCCCATATGTAGTGGAATCACAATAATTCCATGAACATCACAACTACCAACCATACTAGTGATCATCATATAACCAAATCCAGATGTCATATTTAGAAAGTAAATTTGACATGCAGGTGATAGTATATACTAGATTGCAAGTAATTGATACATAAACTAAATCAAAGCAGTATGGTCAAAGGTGTTGAACTTGCCTGAGAACACACACAAAATTGGAGTATTGAGGCTTAGGTTCGATAAGAACTTTCACTGATGCTCCGACTCCTAGAAAACACCAACAGAGTCTGATAAGAACTAAGAACCAAATGAAGACAATGCAGATGTCAATACTAAGTCTACACGCCTTAGGATATCATTTGATCGAACGACACTTAA
This sequence comes from Phyllostachys edulis, assembly GCA_036346405.1. Lineage (NCBI taxonomy): Eukaryota > Viridiplantae > Streptophyta > Magnoliopsida > Poales > Poaceae > Phyllostachys > Phyllostachys edulis. The sequence goes on along the minus strand of CM070557.1, from coordinate 14,751,653 downwards.
TCAACATGTAACAACATACTGCACACAATTTTTTACAAAGATGTTCCATAATCACTTAATCAAGTATAGATTTGCACATCAAAATGATATCAATGACATGTTGCATGGATAAAAATATTAATCGTATCTAACCAACCCATGTTGGTGCTATGATAATACCAACTAATAGTTAAACAAGCTAGGGTGACAAATGATCACGCGACGGCGGACCTGACGTGGACGGTTACGCGACAGCGGGGACAGCGATGGCGCTCGGGTTCCAAGGGTCGCCGGTGGTAGGGGCTACGACGGAGGTCACGGAGGGGTGCATTGGATAGAGGGGACGATGGCGAACTCGACGGTGTGCTCACGGCGACCGGAGGTGGACGAAGGCAACCGACGGTGAGAGGAAGGCAACGGCTAGGTTTTTGGCTCAACGGCGACGACGCTAGGACTATGCTCCGGCGATGGCGAAGACAACTTTGACATGCAGGCGACAAAATGCGGGCGGCAAGTGTGGATGGAAAAGAGAAAGCTGGGGGAAGCCGCAGGAGGAAGTTGCGCGGTCATGCAACTAGAATGCATCCAACAGTTGGATGTTATACCGTCGGGATAACTCTTAACGGTATAGCGTGCTGTAGCAACATCCAAATGAATTTTGGAAAATAAAAAGGACACTAAAATATAAACTAACTCAGCTGGTCCAACCCACTAGGCCTAGCTCACACACACAACACACACCACCCACTGGCCAAACACACACAACACAACACACGCACACAACACACACCAATTCAAACACACCTCTCTCTCTGCTCTCCTCACTCGACGTCGGCGCCCTCGCCGGCCTTGCCAACCTGGCTGGCTCGCCGACACTAGCTCCGCCTGAGCCCTCGCGTCGTCGGGCCCATCTTCTATTCGCTTCCTCCTGCTCCTCCTCCCATGACACCGTCGGCCATCGCTCGGTGATGTGGCCATGGCACCATCGCCGCTCCATTCCCCCAGTGTGGGGATTCCTCTTCACCCTCCCTTGGACCTCACGCGCCTCTCTCTCACTCGGCTAGCTTGGGTTGACTAGGCTTGGTTAACCCTAACCATGCTCGAGCTCACTGTCGTACCACCGAGGTATTGTCGCCATGGCCGTGGGATGGCGTGGTGCATGGCACCTCCGCAACTCCGGCTAACCACCTAGCCTTCCAGGTTTGATCTTCCTCTACCTCTAGCTCCTATCTCCTATTTGGCTGATTCTTGATCATGCTTGAATGAATGGGGAATGCCTAAATTGATGCTTGAATGTTGTATAATTGATGCCTAGAAACATGGATGGATGATATGCTCACATACTCGCATCCCATTTTGCAAGATTTGGCTTGACATCCCACACTAATATGATGTTGTCCTTAATTTCATATGTTAAGACATGATTAAAATGACAATCAGCAACATCGATGATGTTAACTAGATTAGCAATGATGGATAAAAATACTAAACTGAGCTTTGTTGTACATTTGATATACATTTGATGTTGTCCTTAATTTCATATGTTAAGACATGATTAAAATGACAATCAGCAACATCGATGATGTTAACTAGCTTAGCAATGATGGATAAAAATACTAAACTGAGCTTTGTTGTACATCTAATATACATTCTAGCATGTCCTTATTCTCCTATACAACATACAAGAGTTACACATGATGTTCTATTGCAAGACTGAAAATAGAAATCCTATACATGCTAGTTATTTTCATATTAATGAACAACAGATTTTTGCTAAAAAAAACACTTGGTAAAATGAAAAGAACATGATACTATGCAAAATCCATGATACATAGCTCAACGATGATAAAAGAAATCTAAGAGCAACCTACACATATTAGTTTGATTCATGGCAAGGTCACTCAAGCATTTTCCATAATGAAAATCAAGCATGGCAACTTTACTTTAATATGTACTTCACTAGAAAAATGATGTTTGTCGAACTTGGGAGTAAAGGATCCCAGATTCTCTGTATCTCACACACTAGTTCAGGAACAGCTAGTGTACACAGTCAAACCAAACATGATAACACAACCATAATACGCAATTTATAATAATTCATGTTTATTACAAAAGGGCTAGAAGCCAAAAATAAAAGTACGACGAAAGCATAAATAATAAGGTAGGCCACACGATTCGCCACAGGCAATCGTCTAGGGGGTGTAGCCTAGTCGTCCAAGTCCTCATCCCCCTCGTAGTACTCCTCCTCTGAATAACAATTTATTTAAGCAAGGTGAGACTCCTCCTCTGAATAACAACTTATTTAAGCAAGGTGAGTACAAATAATTGTACTTTGCAAGTTACACCCAATAACAGAATTTATAATGCAAGCATGTTTAACCAAGTGGGGGCTTATATGGCTCAATTTGCATAAAGAAATATTTTCTATTTAAATATTCTTACTAAGTTCCAAGGCAGTTTATTCTATAACTAAAATCAATGTTTAAATTATCAGTTTTATAGTGGATAACCTCCATATAAATGTGGTGAAAGATACCCTCCTATCACATGGCTAACTGCCCAATTTTCCACAAGGATTAACCATCCTAAAAATGTCATAAATTCATTTTAAAAACAAAATAAAAAATCGAACTTTGAGTGGCTTTGCTCAGCATGTCTATGACTGTGGACACGACTATTCGAATAGTTTTACACTCTGCAGAGGTGGTACAACTTTACCCACAGGAGATAATTTTCTTAAAATGTCGGCCAAGACACGCTTCCGAAGGCGTGCGACTAAACAATTATCACTAGGCTTTTACAATGTTCTACCCCAAAGTTATTATGCCCGCTAAGGTTTCACTTTCATTGGGCTAACCACCCGTCGGGAGCCCCCTCTTGCGCCAAGTGGGAATGCTGTCTAACCGACACCTGCACATCAACATAGCACAATTAACAATGAAGTATTACAAATTATTTAGCCCAATTTGTCTCATTCCAGACTTGTGGTAGTACGGTAGAGCTTATTAGCAAGATGCGGCTCGAAGACCGGTCCTTAACCAACTTGGGCAACATTCCATAAACCCTGGACTCGATCATTGAAATGAATCAATCCTGTGTATTGACTTGCACCATCCTAACATCCATTTTGCCCAAGTCTAAACTAATTTTAATTTATTTTACACGTCAAATAATTTTCTAAAATTTCTATGGTAGAAACAATGCCATAGTCTCATTTTAAATTATAATTGAACATTTTGGCTAAACTCCCTAAATTCAATATTTTTGTTCTAAGCTTTGACTGAGCATAATGTTTTTCAACATATTCTAGTTCATACTATCGTACCAACTAGATTTTCAACTAAGGTATTAAGGGATGGCTAATTCAATAACAAAATTGGATATACAATGGAATTGGGAATATCTATAAATTTAAAACAAGAATTTAAATTAACTTGAATATAAATAAGCATGCAATAATAATTCAAATATGATCAAAGATGTAACTTGCCTTGCTCAAACAAGGAACACAATAGACCACAAAGATATAATTTAGTGTTGATGAACAAATTTCCAAGTTTCATGCAGTTATGGTATCCTATATAGACAAATAAAAAGAAAACCCAGTGTAAGACATATAGAGGTACTATAAACAACAACTGTCTATACCATTGTAGATGCTCTTCGCATACTAAGGGCCTGTTTGGTTTGAGGGGCTTAGCCAAACCAAATTTTGGTATTGCCCATACATTTTGGCTCCCATTTGGTTTGCTACCAACTGTTGGTATTACCCTAGAAAAATCAAGAACGCTCGGTCTATTGCATTTCCCCACCGGCGAATTTCGGTGATATTTTTGGCACCTGCGTTTGGTAAGTCCCACTAGAGCTGTCACACCCCCATAGGGTTAGGGTTTCCCCTTTCTTCCCTCCTCTCCTCTCGCAGCGCGCAGCTCCTCTGTCTTCTCACCGTCCCGAACAGCTCTTTGCTCTCCTCGCAGCTCGTGTGCTCCTCCTCTCCTCGCAGCTCGCTTGCTCCTCCTCTCCCCTTCTCTCCATAGCCGCACCTCTGTTCGCCTCCTCCCCTGGTTCGAGCACAACTCCTGTGGATCTGGGGTTGAGATTTGTGTGGAATCGAGTGGGGATCGGTGATTTCTAGGTGGATTTGGAGGAAATCAATAGGGGGTTTGGGATTAGTCTATGGATTTGGGCGAAATCGATTGTTGATTTGTGTGTGTTTCTCGACTAATTTTGGCATGCGAGGTTAGTTCATTTCATCTCTTCCATCCGACTTGTATCTGTCGACCGATTTGTTTGTTGATTGTTCTGCTTCTCATGTTAATTATGGTCTTGTTGCATGATCTTCCTGGAGCTGCACCTCCCTACTTCTCCTCTCCCACTGTGTCGGCAGATGTCCCCTGGTCGTCGATGCCCCTACTTGGGTGGAATTGGTTCAGGATTTCGGATTTCTCAGTGGATTTCAACACGTCCGGTACATCAGGTAAGTCCACCATTGGTCCACTCCCGTGATACTCTTTCTCTGGTTTCCTGGCTTGTAATGTTATTGATTGAGCATCTGATCAATTAGACTGTTCTTCTTGTCGTCTGATTTGGAGCATTAGCTTTGTAAGCATGTTCGTTGGGTGGTATACACCAACCTGATGTCGATTATGTCTTTGCCGATTTTTGTAATGTCATATTACTTGATGTAGTGACAACCAACATATGTGTTCGCCGAATGCTGTAATGTCATTTAACCTGATGTCGTCGCTTTGCATTTTTTTCTTCCTTGTCAGTTCCAACTAATGCATGTCATCCATATACCATATACAAATGGACAACAATCAACTACAATACCTTTATTACTGCATGTGGAGGCAGAAGGCACTAGTGGTTCTTGTTCTTATGTTGGTTCTTTGATGACGGGACAAAGATGGTAGGAGGCGTAGAGGCAGAGGAGCGAAGTATGTGCTTTTATCTATAGTATTAAGATGTGGTGCTGTGTTTTGTGTTGTGCTGGATACTACTAGTAAGTCCTAAACAGATGGTGTACTACTTATGTGCAAATCTAGATGCTAATAGTAAGTCTTTGAATCGATCCTTAAATGGAAATCAGATGTGAAAGGCGGCAATACTGACTAGTGAGTTCTGCTCTCATCTTTTGACATGTGAATGTATGCAACTAGTAAAGTGTTGAACTGATGCTACTAGTCTGATGTGTTGATTTTCCAAGCATGCTGTATAACAAGACTAGAAAGAAATCAGAATGTGGAACTCATAACTGCACGTGAATGTATGTGTCTAAGAAGCATATGTAACTAGACTCACATATTTGCTACTAGATTTTGTACTACAGATTTTGCCCTATCTCATTTCGCTGGAAAGGCATGTTCTGTGAACCAACATTTGTTGTAAGACATGCTTGGAGTTTTGTTGCTTTTGAATAGGTCAGGACATGTGCCATTGACTGGTTTCTTTTAGGTGATTTACCAAACTGATTTATTTTTTGGACAAGAACCAAGATTATGTAATTGCAGAGCATCAGAATGTTCTATTTTCTTCGAAATGCTCATTCATTTATGGGCTCTTTGCTTCACAAGATGATCCATCAAAATCATCTTATAAATTTTCTTCTGTAGCTTCTCGGTTCAAGGTCATGTGAGAGGAGGATAATCTCACCTCTTTACAATAAAGAGTAACTTGATTCAACCTTGGCTCTAAACCAAACAACAAAAAACAACTCTTCCAAAATTTTGATAATCTAGTTGGTTCCAAACCAAATAATAGCCCAAACAAATTTGCCAAATATTGGATTCATGTTGGTCACAAACCAAACACCATTACTTTGCCAAGAATTTGATTTTGCCCAAGTTTTGACACTACCAAAAAATTAGTTTGGCTAAGGGTATATACAATGGTACAGATAACGGGTGTCTATATCAGCCATCCATGTCACCTATAGACAGCACTAAAGATGGCTCATATAATAAGTTGTTTGTTAAGTTGTCTATATGAGATCCCACATTCTTTTAGTTTTTGCTTAGAAAAAATACTTGTTATAGACATCAACTCATACAATGGTGTTTTGTGTTGTCTATAAGAGTTTTATAGACTGTCTATTGCATGCTAGACGGCTTCATTATCTCTCTTTGTTCTCTCTCATCCACATCATTAAAAATCTTACGTAACAAAGATTATAGACTGCTGATGTCACCCACTGTACATGCCTTAAGTAGGGCTCCAAACCAAACAAACCCTAACTACCCGTTGCAACTGAGAAGCGTAGTTATACTAGCACCATCGGATCAAAATGGGGACAAGATTCACCTGGTAGCATTTGTAGATATACTGTAGAACTCATTTTAGACCGTGGGATCTTCAAATGGATGGCTGATATTCACTGCAGGTGACGTTGTGCAGTTGTTGCTCACGGTTTGAGGACGCCCCCGCCGCCTTGGTTCCTTCTAAAAGACTAAAACCCTAGAAATCAACGTCGCCTCCCCCTTCTGGCCGTCTTCGCCTCTCCCTTCCACGAGCCTCCCCACTCCCACCTCCTCCTCCTCCTCCTTCGCCGCCATGGGCCGCAAACTCCTCTCTGATCAAGAGGAAGTATCAAAGAAGAGCAAGAAGGAGAAGAAGAACAAGAAGGACAAGAAGCAGAAGCTGGAGGCCGAGGCCCAGGAGGCGGCGGCGACGGAAGAGGTGGCGAAGAGCAGCAAGAAGAGGGCCAAGGATGAATCCGGCGAAGGAGGGGAGGTGGAGAACGGCGGGGATAAGAGCACCAAGAAGAGGGCCAAGGATGAATCCGGCGAGGGAGGGGACATGGAGAACGGCGGAGAGGAGAGCGTGGCGGTGACCGGGAAGGGCTTCGCGGACGCCAAGTACGCGCCGCTGAAGTCCTTCGCCGCTGCGGCGCTTCCGCCCCAGGTGCTCGACTGCTGCAAGGGGTTCGCGCGGCCGTCACCCATCCAGGCGCACGCCTGGCCGTTCCTCCTCGATGGTCGCGACTTCATCGGCATCGCTGCCACTGGATCCGGTATTGTAAAATTCCGTGATTTCTGTTACCATTTGGTTTCTTCTGCTGCGTCCTGTTCAAATTGCTGATAACTTGTTCTTTATTATAATTTGGTTGATGTCAGGGAAGACGATTGCGTTTGGTGTGCCGGCGCTGATGCATGTTAAGAAGAAGTTGGGGGAGAAAGCTGGGAAGAAGGGGGTGCCGCGCTGCCTCGTGCTGTCGCCAACAAGGGAGCTCGCTCAGCAGGTAAACTCCTGCTGGATACTTTATATATCATTCAGCATTGCGTGAAAATATTCTGGAGTGTTTCTTTAATAGTATGCTTCGAGCAAGGCATGAAAATGTTTTGGTAGATGCTGTTTATTGGCTGTGGCCTGTGGCGTTAAATAAGCTGTATGAGGTTTTTTGAACATGATTGTCGATTGGACTTTTAAATAGACTAGTAGAGTAGAGATGACACATTAGAGTCAACATGAATGACATACAGCTAGTATGTGACGCTCCCAAAACTTTCTGTTGGTCTTCATCGAAATAGTGAAAGATGTATCTTTGAGGCTTTCTTGATTTGGGTTCTTTCTGTAACAACATAATTATGTATTTATGTCCATTTTTCGTATTTGTGCTTCTGTTCTTTGCAACTTGTAAGTTCAAAGAAAGAGCTTACTTGCTGCACTATCGTATGAACTCTCTTAAGAAATGTGGAGTACATAGAGGAACAAATTAATTCAAAGGGAAAGAGTGGCATAATAATGTTTTTTACCTTTGCCTATGGTTGCATGGATAATAGATAATTTGTTTTGCTCATCCTGATAATGGCATATACTGATCATAAGAACTTGTAAGCTGGGCGGCTCAGGTTTGACTCTGAAAAAAATATATGGTTCTTTAGAATGTAAATATACGGGAATGATTTACACTTTTGTTTTGTGCTAGATTGCAGATGTACTTAGTGAAGCGGGTGCACCGTGCGGGATAAATTCAGTATGCCTTTATGGTGGAACTTCGAAAGGACCCCAAATATCTGCTCTTCGATCTGGAGTGGTAAGATAACACTAATTCAATCTTTGTAACTCGACCTCCATTGTATTAATAATCAATGGATGTTTAAACCCTACCAAATATTTATCATATCATGATGTCATTAAATTTGCTATGATGCTGCATATTGGTTTTCAAAAGTTCCTCTTTGTTGGGACCTGGATTTACATCAAGACCCTATGTGTATTTTGAGCTATTCCCATGATCAGTGGCTAGCTCACACGGTACAACATCGATGAATATCACTTCCATACATGCGCATAAACAATGTTCACTAAGGTGCTAGGCGCTAGTCGGGCGGTAGACCAGCGCCTAGCGCCTAATCGCTGATTAGGCGGGGCTAGGCGGCCACCTAGACAGGATAAATTGGCTAGGCGGACTAGGCGGAAGGGTGTTGCCTAGGCACCACCTAGGCTGGGTAGGCGGCCGCCTTTTAGAACACTGCGCATAAATAAAAGTACTTGATATTACATAAACAATCATAATTAGGCTTGATATTACATAAACAATCATAATTAGGCCTTATGGCCAAGTTTGACATAACGGGCTGATAGGCGAAATGGGTCCAAAAGGTAATAACAACGGAAGGTAAATAAACCAAAAAGGGCCTCCATGATTTGCAATCGACTGGGTTTATGACCTAGTTCTTGCTATCGTTTCATCACCAAAGCCGGATGCATAGGAGTATCCATACACCGGGGCCTAGAGGCGATGTGACAAGGTCACGGCACTGTGTGAGGGAGCAAGGTTCGAGATGCAGCAGCTCTGCGTCTCCTCCTGTTGTTGCATATGCGGGCGTCTGCGGTGGGAGAGAGTACGGGAGAGAGCAGAGAGAGAGAGAGAGGAGGCTTGGGGAGGAAGATGAACAAAGGTAGAGGGGTATAGGCTGGCAGGTGGGGTTGGGCCCGTGTGGCAGTGAGAGTGGTGTGATGGAGGTGATGCTGGGCCAGATTTGGGCCGAGAGGAGGTGAGGAAGTGGGCTGCTGTGCTGGTTCGGCTTGGGCTGTGCGCTTAAAGAGGGAGAAGGAGGGAAGGAGGAGGGCTGTAGGTTGTGGTTTTGGCTCAAGGAGCATGGGGAGGTTTGAAAATATTTTGTTAAATGTTGTTTTGCTGAAATTTATTTGGATTTGAAAATGGTGCCTTTCTTTTGAAAACTCTTTTTGAAAGGGTTTGACTGCTAGCTCAAACATGATTCGAAATTCAAACGAAAGTTTTTTTAAAATTTTGGTTTAGTCCAAAAGTAAATGAGGAAGGGTTTGAGAAATAGTTTTTGCAAATAAGGTTTTGCTTGGAATCCACTTGGATTTGGAGGTGGCGGCTTCCTCTCAAGATCTTTCGAAAGCGGGATGGAAGGGGAACGGGCCGTGGGGTGGCACTGGGCCATGCCATGGGCTGGGCTTGTATGCCGGGCGGGCCAACTCGGGGGAAAACGAGTGGGCTTGGAAGAGAGAGGGGAAAGGAGAAGGAAAGAGGGCGATTGGACCGGCTGACTGGGCTTCGACCCATGTCAAGAGGACTGGAGAGTAAATTGGTTTGGAATTAATTTACTTTGCCAAACTTGTTTGGTTTTGAATTTGAGTTTTGAAAAGGTTTAGCAGTAACATATTTTTTTGTATGTTTGCGGTTTGGACATATTCCATTTCAAAGTTCTTTTTTGTAACTTTGGCTTTTGCAGCGAAGAAACATATTTTAAAATTACGCAAAAAGGTTGACAACTCCAACTGTGCAACATAGGTTTTTGAAAATCAAGAAAAATACGCTATTTTAAAAGGGAGCAAATATCGGGAAGTTACACTCTTGAATGAATAATTGAATGTGCTTGTTTACTTTGTGGAGCATGCAGCTGACCCACTGCCTTGGACTTTGTTTTGTATCCATGAGTTAGTCATATGGAAATATTTCGTTGCCTGACCTTCCATTTATTTTTTTGGTTTCTGTGCTTTCAGGATATAGTCATAGGGACACCTGGTCGTATGAAAGACCTCATTGAAATGGGTGTTTGCCGTCTTAATGAGGTTTCTTTTGTGGTAAGTTACCTGTGCATTTGGTTATGATTTTGTTGTTGTCCATGGCTGCGATTTTTTACAAAATACATATACTTTTTGAGGCTGGAATTTGAACATGGCTATATGATGTTTCTATGATTCTTTTTGTGAAGTTTGCGCTTGGTGTTTTAGTGTTCTCTTCAAAGGCTCATAAGTCGGTACGTATGTGCAGTTGCAATGCATTTCACACTAAAACAAAGACTACATCCAATCCATTTATGGTATTGCTTTGGAGACCCAACAATTTCATTTCATTACAGTAAGATTTGGAACAGAAGACATGCTTAGCAAGAAAGCAAGTGCATGATTCGGTTTTAGGTGGCACTATATCGGATGGCATATGAACATGCATGTTGTGTTTGCCTTTTTTGTTGACTATTTTTATGTGAAACACTCTTGACAACAATCAACAATGCCACGCAATTTGCAACGAAAGGTTCACATGGTTCCATCAAATTCATGTAGATGGATTGACAGGAAATTGGATATAATAACTGTGTAAAACAAAAGTAATTAATGATTTATATAGCTTGAATTTGCCATTCACCAAAGAATAATATGGCCTAGTCACTGACGCTGGTAGCCTTGTACATACTCTTAACGTCGTCTTGGTGCCCTGTTTTAAAATCTATAAAAGAAGGTAGCTGGTAGGTAGAACTCAAATGAATAACAACAAAATAATTGAAAAGACAGTTCCCCTTATCATTCCCTCCTCTTTCCGCTCTGTTCTTGGATCTAATTAACAAGAACTGGCTAGAATTAAGAAAAGGCTGGTCATAATCAAAAGTAGTCATATATTGTGTCAACATATGTCTGCCATCAGTTAGTCTCCTGTAATGTTCTGTGGGACTACTTCTGAGCTTACACTTCCTGAGTTGTACATTTATCAATTCTTGCATTCTATTTTGTTGCTATGGTCATATAGAGTGTGATAAACATCCTTTAACACAGATTTGTATTCTGTAGGTTCTAGATGAAGCAGATCGAATGCTGGATTTGGGTTTTGAACCTGAAGTCAGAGCAATTTTAAGCCAAACATCATCCGGTTTGTCTCCATTGCTCTCTCTCTCTGTGTGTGTGTGTGTGTGTGTGTGTAGGTTCTTCTTTGTTGTTTCTGTGGGCGGTGGGTGATGCAGGTATGGCTGGGCCCGACTGCAGGGTGTTTGTCCCCATCTGTGTGGTACTAGCGCTCCATACTACACGAGTCCTCTTCTATGTGGCTCTATTGCTCCATACTTTATAGTTTGGTGTTAAGCACACTCGTGCTAATAAGTTGGCAGACACTAGTCCAAGAGGAAAACGAAGGAACAGCGGAAATTATGTACTATTCTTGTGAGGTTTTGCTGGATATAAGCCGGCAAGAGTCTCACAGTTGTCTATATTGCTTTGTTGACAACCACTTTAGCCTCATTTGTCACAATAGGCTGTCACCAAATTGGCAGTCTGAATTCTGAACACATTGTGCTTAGTATGAAGTAGAAATTCTGATAAATGTAGTGTGTAGATGCAATCGATTGGTACTTTGGCCTTTTGCGGGGAGTTAGCTGTTCAAAAGAGTAGATGAGTTGTTATCATGGCTATTTGACACAGTTTACTGTTTATGAGTGCCTTTTTCTTATGGGAAAATTAGCTCAATAGCATCATGTTTAGCCGTATTTAGAGGAATGGCATTTTGTTCGTGAGGTAGTGCAAAATAACATCGCAAACAATAGAAAATCTTGCAAATAACACCGTCGTCACGTTTTCCATCTTCTTTAACAGCAAGGGATATATGATGTGGGAGAATATAATTTTAATGCCCGTTTTACACCTCTTGTCACGTGGGGACCACTTGTCATTGAGTGAGAGAGTGAGGGAGAACGAAGGGAAACCGAGTACCAGGGCAGCGGCTCGGTTAGGCGGCGGCGTCGGAGCGGGGAGGCGGGGTGATGGGCAAAATGGAACGGTGGCGTCTCGGGGAGGCGATGGGAGGCGGCGTCGCAGGTGGAGCGGCACGGCGGCGGGCTCACAAGAGGACGGTGATGACAATGCTCTGACGGCTTCCTTCAGGAGGTGGCGCGAGCATAGGCACGGCGTCGACAAATGGGTCATGCCAGGTGACTTGGGGAGGCCAGGGGTGGTTCGAGACGGCGGCGGAGGTGCTCCACAGCGGTGGGTTGGCTGAATGGAGATGGGGAAACGGTGGAGGAAGCTTGGGAACGCATGGTGATGCGCAAGAATTGGCAAGGGCGGCGCCCCGCGGAGGCTGTGTCACGGGCGGAGCGGCTCGACGGCAGCGGCGCAGGCTCATGGCATGGGAGGGGAGTGGGGCGTCGCGGGCGAGGGAGGCCAGCACGGCATGGGAGGGGAGCGCAGAGAGGAAGGAGGCGGGACAGAGGGGCATGCGAGAGCGTCGCAAGCGGTGGCGAGGAAGGCTTGGTGGCTGCGGCTCGAGCTCACGGCGTGGGAGGGGAGCGGGGCGTCGTGGGAGGCTAGCACGGCGTGGGAGGAGAGCACGGAGAGGAAGGAGGCGGCGACGGAGGGGCAGGTGAGGGCGTCGCAGGTGGCGGCGAGGAGGGCTTGGCGGCGCGGCGCTGGTGTTCGGCAGAGACAGAGGAAGAAGAAAGAAAGGAGGAAGAAAGAAGAAAGAAAGGGCATATATGTCTTTTTACCTGTGCAACATCAACTAACGGATGCCAAACTGACGGCAATGTCATTCCTAATAATTTCTGTTGTTCGCGATGTTATTTTGCACTACCTCATGAATGGAATGTCATTCCTCTAAATACGGCTGAACGTGATGCTACTGAGTTAATTTTCCCTTTTCTTATTTGTGTTACCTCTACGAGGTTAATTTTTCTGGATTTCTCGACACCCATGACCACACAATTCTTGTTTTCTATATGATGCATAATAACATTATGTCTTATGCAGAACGTCAGATGGTTATGTTCAGTGCAACATGGCCTTTTGCTGTCCACCAGCTAGCCCACGAGTTTATGGATCCAAATCCAATAAAGGTAATGTTTCTCTTTTTTTATTCAAAGTACCTGATTACTTGTGCTTGACCATTTGTATGACACCTCGTTGTAGGTCATTATTGGATCACAAGATCTGTCAGCTAACCATGATGTGATGCAAATTGTTGAAGTATTGGATGATAGGTCACGAGATTCAAGATTAGTTGCTTTGCTTGACAAATACCATCGAGGACAGAGGTAGATCTTGCAGTACAAATTTTACTTGCTGCTGTATTAGTCTACACAACATTTATTTCATTCTTGAAATCCATTGGAAAGGCATTGCTTCCAGCAGGCATGATGGGAGCTGAGCACCACCAGGATAGATTGAAGGTCAAGCAACGATTTAGAAAATTTGTTCATATGATTTGCAGGCATGTTTTGGTCATATATGGAGAAGTTGGTAGTCAGCTACTCAGCTTGAAATCCTTCGAACCATTTAGCTCGCTTGTTTCCTTCCAAATTTCCAACTTTGGATTGTACTTGCAAAAAACTGGCTTCCACTTGTAGACTTATGTCCCAGTTTGGCAAATCAAGGATAAATTCCAAGATTTGCTTGACCAACAAATTAAGTTTGCCATTTTTTTCTTTCTAAAAAACATTTTGATAATACCAAAACTATTATTTAATGAATGTGTAGCCACAGAAGATAATACACACTTTTTTCATTTCATTTATACTAATGTCGATCGTCGACAAACAATCAAGATTTTTTTTTCATCAACCCTTCTCCCTCAGTGTGTGCCCCTCTAGGCCTCTACCTTTCATCCTCTACATTGGCTTCTTAGATCTGGAGGGCTAAGATTGTTCCTTCCCTTCTCCCCTTAGATCTTGTTTGCAGTCAAGCACAACTGGCTGATTCATGTGGTGCTTCCCTAGTGTCGTTCCTTTTCTTCTGCTTCCAAACATTGTTGGCCTGACATGCTCCTTTCTAGCACCTGATCCTTTCCTTATATCATGGCTAACATGTCAGAGCAGCGGTATGCTGCAATGTAGGATTAATTTTTTGGGTGCATGTCTGGTAACAGTGTTCGTCAGATGGGATATGTTGTTTTTTTATATTATTCTGTTAATCCATGCATGATTAGTGTTCTGATAACGCCTTCTACAAACTAGCCGATTTTTCTGTATATGAAACACTTTAGCGGTCAATATCTTTTTACTTTTTCTGCCTTAATAGTTAATATGGACTGAGCAAATTGTACTTCTTGTGTTTGCTGCAACAGCAACAGGGTTTTGGTTTTTGTGTTGTACAAGAAAGAAGCTGCACGAGTAGAAGTAATGCTTCAAAGAAGGTAGCAGATTTGTTTCTATGTACGTAACTTGTACACTACTCTCCATAGTAGTTAATCTATGTATGTTTGTTCTGAAGGGGGTGGAATGCCGTTTCTGTTCATGGAGACAAGGCTCAGCATGATAGAACAAAAGCTTTATCTTTATTTAAAGAAGGGAAATGCCCTTTAATGGTGCGTTTATTCTATCTGACTTTCATATAGTTGATTTAAGGCTTGAATAGTTCAATTGTAGATTTATAATGACTAGTATTTAGACATGACTTCTTGCTTATTTTGTGAGCTAATGTTGAACCTTGAAGAGATCTCCTTGTGGAGCTTGTTGATTTTCAACTATTTCTTGATCCATGACATTTAAAAGTTTAACTTTTGCCAGTATGATTAGGAACATTTTTATTAAATTTAACTGTTTAATACTTCTGCCAGTATGGTAAAACTGTTATATTTGACAGAAAAATGCAAACCTGGGGTTAGTTGTAACATTTTGCAGTTAAAGTGATACTTCAAAACATGTGCAGTTCTCTGAAACCAGTGTCAAATACCTGGGTTTTCTAAAATTATGTTCTCCTTTTATCGTTGCATCCTTTATTTAGCTTTTCAGCTTATGATTAATTCTCTTCTGCATTTAACATCACACTATTAACTGTCACTTATTTGTTATACTATTTATATTGCTTTGTTATTTTGTTGTTTTTATGTTTGTTATTTTGTAATACTTGCAGATTGGTACAGATGTAGCTTCACGCGGACTTGATATTCCTGATGTTGAAGTTGTCATTAATTATAGTTATCCTTTGACCACGGAGGATTACGTCCACAGGATTGGAAGGACTGGTCGTGCTGGCAAGAAAGGTGTTGCGCATACCTTCTTCACACAAGAGAACAAGGTACTAGAGATCATGTAGCCAGTACCCATTTTGCACCTTACAACCTTACCATTTAAGTTGTACCTCATGTAATGTTATTTTAACCTCATATACAGGGACTTGCTGGTGAACTTGTCAATGTTTTGCGGGAGGCTGGTCAGGTTGTTCCTCCAGCCCTTATGAAATTTGGCACGCATGTCAAGAAAAAGGTTTGTATTTAGCTGGAGATTTTTTTGTCACGTTTCTTCTTTTGCAATGCACGTATGTCGTGTATAGGTATGGAAGTGTATCACTTTCGCTAGAGTACAAAAATACATTTCTAAGCGTATACATTCTTGATAAATCACTTTGATGAAAGTAGAGAGTACTATCCTTTCTAGTATTGAGCTTTTCTATTGTTTGAGCCTGTTTGTTTTAAATGGAAGATGCTCCGTTTGTATCACTCTGAAATAATTACTATAGTACTTCTCTGTCATAAGTTATGAAAAGGAATATGCTCTATAGTACTTCGCATGTGGGTTAATCTGTTAATCATTCTTTTTTGCAGGAATCGAAAATCTATGGATCCCACTTCAAGGAAATCACAGCAGATGCTCCTAAATCCACAAAGATCACGTTTGGTGATTCTGATGAGGACTAACTAAACAGCGCTCGCTGGTCTTTTGTCGATTGCTTTTGGAAGCTCCATTTATCTTGGTAAACGACAGTAGTAGGCAAATTCTTTGGATATCGGAAGATAATTCTAGCAAAGGATTCTGCATGTGTCTCGAGGGCAACGCCTAATTTGTTCTCAGTATCATATTAGATTTAGGTTAGTTTATTTCAGCAATCTTCTACTCTTTATTTAGACCAACAATACTATACGTGGTTGGATGTGCCGCAGTTTGATTCTCTTGTAACCAACCAGTAAAACCGGAGATATACCAAACAGCATCCGAGCTTGGTTATGGTTATGGCTTATGATTGAATAGTCAAAGCAGATGATTCCCTTTTTCACAAAAGAAAATTTTCTAGTGTTACTTTATTTGTTTCCTTCGTACCGCTTGTCAGTTTTCAACATATATTTGAAAAGTCATAATTAGAAAGAAAAAACAATCTGGTGAGTTACTAAGGTGATGATATGCTCTCCCACGGTCCACCTGTGATGGGGTACGGATCCATGAACAGAGTGCGAAGAGGAGTGACCTCATTGATCAAATGCGCGAGTTCTGGAGCACACTCGCCCTCGTGCCTGCTACAAAGGACGCTACACGCTCCTTTCCACGTCCACGGGAACACGTTTCGACGGCGGAGGCCAGTGACGGATCTAGGATTCATAGGATGGGTGTTCGGATTTTGGAGTTAAGTTGTCTAGATATACTAATACTGATACATCGATACCGCAAAATACCATTTTCCTAAAAAACACTGATATGACGATACGCGTATATATAATAAAATACAAAAAATATAGAAATTAATGATTTCATATGAGGAAATGGATGATATAAGTCAATCATAATGGCATGAATTAAATAGCAAATTATAGAGATCAATGACAGTTGAGGGGGTGGAAACTAGGAAGAGAGCTATTTTAGCTCTAAGCTTATTTTGCTGAATTATGTTGTTTTTTTGTAGGGTGTGGTCAAGACTTGTGCTTTGTGCTTGGCCGTTGTTGTTTTTTTTTTTTTCTGTTCTAGGCTGTAGCAGCTATACCGCTAAAACTTATTTTCTTTCTCTAATAGTGATTGGTAGAGCTCCTGCCTTTTTTTAAAAAAAAACTTATTTTTGGTGCTTAATGGTTGTTGTTTTCTTTTTTTTTCTGTTCTGAGTTGTAGCGGCTAGATTGCTAAAACTTGTGCTTGGTTGAGTCAGCATTAGCAGAGATACCGAGGACTCGAGGAGGTTCTCAGTTTCGATTGCGATTACAGTTTTTTACAGTGCAGGTGATTGTGAGTCCCTAGCAGAAATGGGCCAATGCAATGCTATTACTCGTATTCAGTCAGGTAGAAGTTGGGTCGAGATCATTGCGTGGCTTCTGAAGGATGCTTCGGTTTTTTCCCCTTTAACCGATGACAAAACTGCATTCCCCTTCAGAAGCTCGCGAGTGCATTGATGGACTACAGAGTGCTGGGCCATGAGTCTCCTTAGACTCCTGTGAGTCTCGTAACCGCCCAGTAAAGGAAAAGCAAGCTACAATGTGACGTGGGAGTGGGAGTGTGGGACTCGACCTGGGGAGCACTGTACTCCAGTTCTCAAGTTGAGTAAGTATTTGACTGTAAAAATGACCTGTGCGATAGGCGTCCGATGTGAAATTTCTGCTGTTGCTTCCGGGTATACAGAAATAACTGACCATTCAATACTGCCCAAATGCAGAATTAATGTCATCACTGCGGCAAGGCGACCAAAATGACAAGAATCTTGACTGGGTATATGGTGGTGTGAGTAGCACTGTGCGCTTCGGTGCATGGGTTGCGTCTTTGATTCTTGACTGCGGCCGGAGGACACGGTAGTCGATTGACAAAATGGCCTTTGCCGCCTGGGCCTCGGGAGTTGGGTGCCGCCTGGGCCTCAAGAGTTGGGTGTGTGTGCGTCCGTGGATACTGGGATATTGATTGGGCCATATAGCCATTCCGGCATTGGCAACTGCCGAGTGCCGTCGTGTCTGCCACTGTGGGCTGGGCTCGACTGAGAGACTCGAGCGGCGAGGGTGGTGTGGTTCCCTGGTGCGAGGCGTGAGGAGCGAGACCGAGGACGTTAGACGCTAATTGAACCTAACTTTCAATATACGCTAATTGAACCTAACTTTCAATATATACCAGCGTCAACTGCCCAGCCTACCAGTGTTCGATTCGGGACTCAGCACTGGGTGTCTTACCTGGGGTATAAATGAGAACCAAGCTTTGGCTTGGCTGATTGATGGTGCGTGGTGGAGCCTTTGGCTCGGCGTCCAGCCCACATGCGTTCGAGCCTTTGGCTCGGCGCGTGTGTCTCATCGGGGGTTGTTTGAGGACTAAGCTGAAGTTCAGGTGGCAAAAGCCTACCATGGTTTGAGCGCTGGCTCTCGTGTACGTCTCATGAGGTTGAGTGCTCTTCTTCTTTAATGTGGATCGGATGGGAAAAAATCCCGTACTTCAAAAAAAAAAACAATGGCTATTCTCTCTTAGTGGCTGTTTGAGCAAGCTCCGACTCCTAGCTAGGGCGTGAGAAATGGATACGAATTTTCCGTATTATTCAACTACCGTATTCAATAGAATACGGATACGATATATATTTTCTCATCCAATTAGCAATTTCTCTCCTATTCGTATTCGTATTCGAATTCACATAAAAAATAGGATTTTTTTTGGCCGACATGGCCGTTTATCGCCTCGTATTAACAAAAATGACCGTCTTCGGATTTTTTTGGGGTAAAAATGGCCCCCTGCCACCGTGCGGTAGGCCCTCCCTCTTGCCACTTGTCCTCCCATCGCACAACCGTCGTGCGGTGGCGCCTGCGCCCGCCACCTGCCATCCTGGAGTGGCCACCACACTGTAGCGCTAGCCGTCGCAGTACCACCGTGTGGTGGCCAATGTAGCAAGTCGCCCATCGGTTGAGCGACTTGTGTTAGTCGCTTAATGGTTGAGCGACACATACACTACCACTAGTCTATGTGTCATTCAATCGTTGAGCGACTAAAACAAATCGCTCAACCGCTGGACGACTTGCTACAGTACCACCGCACGGTGGTAGTACGGTGTCCACTCCAGGATGGTAGGTGGCGGGCGCAGGCGCCACCACACTGTGGCCGTGCGGCCCCCACGGTTGTCGCACGGTGGGAGGACAGGTGGCTGGTAGAGAGAGCCTGTTGCATGGTGGCCGTGCGATATGGGTCATTTTTGCAAAAAAAATCGGAAGAAGGTTGTTTTTGCCAATATGGTATGGGCTTTTACCATCCAAAATATTATTTTATCTGGACTATTCGTATTTGTATTCGACAAAGCTATACACATATTTTATTGCAATACGACTAATTTGTTGGACAAGTTTTTTTTTAATTCAATGCGAATTCATGATACTTTAGGTAAAAATACATAAATTAGAATGATTAAGCGTGATTGTAAGAGGATAAAATATCATTAATATCTCCATATTACACAAGTTACGAGGATATCCGGATTCGACCGAATTGAGTTGATATTTGATTCGAATTCATATTTGTTAAAATATTCGTTTAATATTCTATTTGTATTCATTTAAAAAATATATAAATACGAAGATGGTAAGACACTATACGATTCGTATTTCGTATTTGAACTGTTTCCACCCCTACTGGCTTACGGGGAGAAGCCAAAGCCGCCGGCCAATCATTTTTGGTTCCAACCATTTTTGAAGATGATGCCCAAATTATACCAGGATGGAGCTAGCAAATGGTAGTATCACTGGTTCCGGAAAGCCTTATTATCACTGGTTCCGGAAAGCCTTAAAGTAGCCAAATTTCCGTGGAGCTAGCCTGAAAAAGGAGTCGGAGCCCAGCGAAATAGGGATCGCCTAGTTAGGGTGACAAAATTCAAAGCTTTAACATATATATGTTTGATTAATTTGTGCCATTATGACCATTGAAACACATTAATTTTACAGGAATCAACACAATTCCTTCAAAATTCCTATGAAAATCTAATAGGGCATATAATTTAGACCCACCGAATAATTGTGTATATATATATTTATTTCTTTTTTTGATTAATGTGTGGATAGCTAACCACTCGGAGTATACATGATAAACTTCTTCTAACATTTTGTTTGGCGAGGAACATCATTTTAATTTAACTAGCCGAATTGCCCACGTAACCGTGCGGCTAAATACTGTAGTATTTGATTTATAACTCTAATGCCTCATTGTATTTGTTATAAAAATGTATTAGCTGTAATTTTTATATCTGATTGATCTACAATATTATAATTTGACACCACCAAAATTAACGGTGTAAATATTTCTGTTTTGTCTCAATTACCGAGAGAAATTCTAGAATTTTGTTTTTTAGTTCTTATAGGAATTCCTAGACGTGAAAGTGAGAATGTGGTACCTGTATAATCTCACGCGTTATTTATCTTTATATAGATTGAATGTTGTATGATGTAAAACATCTTATATGCTTAATTATTATGAAAAAACTAATTTTTTAGATGGTATATGGAATGTTTTAACTGTCCGAAATAAGAAACGAAAACAATTTAAGAAAAGAAAACCTAAACTAGTGCAGGCCAGCCCATTTCAACACGTTTTTTTTGGGAGAAACCTAGGCAAAACCTCGTTTCGCACCGCCCCTTCGTTTTCTTCCTCAATTCACCATAAAAACAGCGCCGCTCGCTCCGCTTCGGCATGCTGCCGGCATCCACCGCTGGTGCGCGAGCACACCACGACGTCTCCATTCCCCGATCGCTGCCCACTGGGACGCCGGACTTCGGGTCGATCGCCCCAGGTTTTGCTTCTCACCTTGAACAAATTGTCGTCTTTTCTTGTTTTGCTAACGTTCTGGGCGACTTACGAGCGCATCGTCCCGCAATTTAGCAGATTCGTAATATCTATGATGTTGTGTCTTGGACCAGTTAGAAATATGGAAATTGCAGAGAAAAGTTAGGGTCTTGGACCTAATACGAGTTGTTTCACTTTCTTGGCCAAAGGTTCATATGTAGAGGGCAGGAGAGGTTTGTCATTCCTTTTTCTTTAATATGTATTGCACACCTGGAAAAGAGACTTGTATGTCTTTTCTATATTACTTGTAACGATGAATGTGTGGTTTAGGAGACACCACTCAGATTCTAAAATATTGAGAAAAAAAAACGAGAATACATAGAAGGAACTTTGTATCTTTGATTTAAAGAAGGAGAATGCTGACTTGAATCCATGACTCAACTACCACAATCTTGTGCTCCAACACTACTCTACCACTTGTGCTCTCAAATATTGTGAAACAATCCAGTTTATGCTTTAGGGCTGGCATTTTTCGTTTTAGAACTAGCAGTGAACAAATGTGTTGAGATTTATGTTCATGTGCAGCTCGTGGAGCCATGTCAACCGAGGAAAGTGAGGCTGGCAATCGGGTGTTTCTTGAGGATGATGATGATGAGGAAGAAGAAGAATACGAGTCCGTTGAGTCAGTACCAAGTCCAAAACGCCCGAAAGCATCTGATATTTGGGAAGGCTTCACGATACTAAAACAGAATGGCAGCAATGGGAATTTGGCTAAATGCTCTACATGTAAGAGAATCCTTGCTAACTCTAGTAAAAGCGGCACTTCTCTTTGGACATCTGTAGATTCAATTGTTAAGCACCAAACTGGTGCTGATTTCAATGCTGCTAGAAGAGCAATGGCCATGCTTATTATTACTAGTGGGGAGTCACTTTCACTTGTTGAAGGATATGGTTTTCAGTGTTTTCTTCGTATTGCTAATCCACAGTTCCGGATTTGCCGTTCCACTTTAGACAGAGATATCACGAATCTTTATGAAAGGGAAAAGGTTGCATTGCAATGCATCATGTCTGAAGCACCTGGGAGAATTAGTTTCGCTGTTGATCACTGGAAGGGTAAAGAAACTGGAGATAACTATGTTGACGATAGCTATATTTGCGTCACTGCTTGCTTTGTTGCAGAGAATAATAGTGGGATTCAGACTGTTGACCTTTCCTGATGATGCCACGTCTGTTGCTGATACTGTAGCATTGTGTTTTAGTGAATTGAGGGTTGATAAGGACATGTGTATAACTCTGGATAATGCATTATATGATGCTTCTGTTGCCAATTCACTTAAGACCATTTTGCAAGATAAGGGCAAATTATTGCGTGATGGGGAATTTTGTCAACTACATTGTTGCACAGATATCTTGAATTCGGTTGTGCAAGCTGGTTTAGAGATGATTGATGATGTTATTGACAAGATTCGTGAGGGAATTCATTATATCACCTTTTCTGGTATTCGCGAGGATGGGTTTTATCAGTATGCTAGAGATATTTGTCATTTGGATGTTACAATGAAGCTACGTGCTGACCTGGTTGTTTGTTGGGATTCAACTTACAAAATGCTTGGGTGTGCCTTGTTTTACAAGGATGCTTTGAAACATTTTGCATCAACAGATAACACCTTTTTGTCAAACTTTCATCTTGGCGATGAAGAGTGGAACAAGGTAGTAATCATGGAAAAGTTTCTAAAGCCCCTTTATGACGTAACATGCACTTTCTTAAGCACAAAGCATAAAACTGCCAATTTATACTTTCTAGGAGTATATAAAGTTTACCGATTGCTAGAAGTGACAAAAGAGCAAGAGAACTTCATGTCTGCCATGGTGAAAGCTATGAAAGTTAAGTTTGATAAGTATTGGTCAGAATATAGCCTAATTTTGGATTGTGCAGCTGTTCTCG
The DNA here is from genome assembly GCA_036346405.1 of Phyllostachys edulis. Taxonomy (NCBI): domain Eukaryota; kingdom Viridiplantae; phylum Streptophyta; class Magnoliopsida; order Poales; family Poaceae; genus Phyllostachys; species Phyllostachys edulis. Next base: position 14,729,060 of record CM070557.1, on the reverse strand, counting down.
ATCGTTGTTACAACCTCAACTTAATCAGCTATTGTTTTAGGAAGATCTACGGTGATGCTGATGCTAGCCAACATATTGATAGAGTTGTTGCATTGCTCCATGCATTGTTAACTGAATATGAGAAGTCATCTTCTTGTTTAGCTGCTGTTGGGAGTGGTGTTGTTGAATGCCACACCAAGGATGATTTGTTTGATGATTGTGTTCCACAAGAACAAAAATCGGAGTTGGATTGGTATTTGGAATCGCCATCGATGCATCTAAATATTGATTTGGATATCTTGGAATTTTGGAGTGGCATGTCTAAGTGTTACCCTAACCTTGCAAACTTGGCTCGTGATATTTTTGCCATTCCTATCTCCACCGTTGCTTCTAAATCTGCATTTACTATGGGGGAAAAAGTTTTGAGTCCTCGTCGAAGTGCACTCAGGCCAGACTTACTTGAGAGGCTGATTTGTCTCCATGACTGGACATGTCCAAAAGACAGAGAGGGTAATACATTGTACATTATAAACTTAATTATTTCTTGTTGATATACTTTTCGTATATATGCATATAACATGTTTGTGCTTCTGTTGAAATTTATAGGAAATTCTGTCTCCGCTATAGAAGAGCATATTTCTGCTTATTATGATGATGAGGATGTAGAAGAATCTTATGATGATGAAGAGGAGGAGGACGACAACGTAAATGAATCTGATGATGATGAAGAGGAGGACGACGATGGTGCTGATAATGATGGGGATGACTAGAATTTCAGTCTGCAACTCGTAACTCAACTTTTGTTTCTGTGTTGTGGTCTTCAGTCTTTTTTGGTGGGCTACATTACATACACTGATGTTTGCTCATTGCTCGGTGGGCAAAATTACATGCTCTGATGTTAACTGGTTGGAGAGGAGTTAGACTGCTCGTTAAGTTGCTTCTGTGTTATAATAGTATATGACTGTTGTTTATGGGTATGCTTATCCATGATATTGTGTCTGACCTCTAAACTGTTTATCGTTTATATTTGGAATAAGTCCAGTTTACTCCCTCTAATTATCAGAAAAGTCTAGTTTACCTCTGAACTTCAAAACCGGTTATTTAACTCTCTGAATTTGCGAAATCCGGTCAATAAACCCCTCATGCCGGTTTGAATGAGTGGTTTTGCTAATGTGACACATATTTGCTACATGGACATCCACGTCACTCTCTCTCTTCACTCCACCTCTCCCCTTTCTCTTCTTCTCTTCTCCTCATTTCTTCTTTCTTCTCCTTTCACCACCAAGCCCAACACCGGCTCTCCTTGCATCGCCAGGCTGAGCAGCAGAGAGGGCGCAGGGGCTGGTGGCATCGGTGGAGGCGGCGGCGCAGCACCAGGAACTGGAGCGGCGGCGTAGGCCAGCAGGGAGCCAAGGCGGGGAGAGGAGCGCACAGGAGGGCCACCATGGAGCAGCCTGGGTTGGCACGGGGCCGAGACGTCGCCAGGAGGAGCCGAAGGAGCGACCGTAGGGCCAGGCCGAACCGAGGGAAGCGGGGGCGAGCCGAGAGGGAGGCGGGTGCTGGCGGCGGCGATAAGGGAGCAGAGCCGGGTGCGGCCATAGGCGGCACCGTGAGCTCCAGCTCCGGTTGGAGCAAGGCCACCAGGAGGTAGAGCCAGAGGAGGTAGAGAGGAAGCAAGAAAGAAGAAGCACTGGGAGCTTTTCGTCCTCGTCCGTGTTGACTGCGTCATTCCTGCACGACCCGCCCCACTGGACAAGAGCTCCCGCAGTCAGCGGCAATGACTAACGGGCCCCCTGTGGGGTGGCGTGGCCACAAGACATCGCGTGCCTCGTGCTTGGCGGCATCGTGAGGCCCATCCAAGCGCTCGGGCAGATCTTCTCCTCGTCGCCTCCACTCGCGTGGGATGTCTCCCACCACTCGCCCTCCGAGGTCTGCTCCTTCAAGGAGTTGCGCCGTCTCCGCATCGAGCTGCCCACCGGCGAGCTCAGCGGCATCGAGGACGGCGTGCTCCTCAAGTGGAAGGCCGACTTCGGGTCCATCCTCAGCAGCTGCGTCATCCTCGGTGTGTCGTCTGCCTTGTCAAAGCCATCGCCAACATCGGTCACTGGGACAGCTCGACCGCCTCTCCCGATTCCACTAGGGAGCCCGACGAATTGGGGTCGGCCTTCTCGTGGGCCTCCGTGGACAACGGTAGGGAGAGGCAAATGCGAACGGAGTGCGCCATGGCGTAGTGGTGGGTGGGGAGGAGCGAGGGGGCACCACCACAACAGAGCTCGGCCCAGTAGAGGAGGCACGGTGAAGAAGATGGGAGGAGAGAGAAGAGAAAGAAAGAGAGGGAAGAAGATGGGTGATGTGGGTGCCACGTGGGCAAAATCATGCCACGTTTACAAAACCGGCTAATCAAACCACCTAAAGGGGTTAAGTGGTTTGGTTTTGGAAGATTAGGGGGTTAAAAAACCGATTTTGTAGTTGAAGGGGTTAAACAGATTTTTCTGATAGTTTGAGGGAGTAAACTGGACTTATTCCTTTATTTTTTAATCATGAAAATGCTTGACCAAAATGATTGCAACACTTGGTGCTACCACCTTGTACATAGATTTCATTCCAGCCATGATAGATTAACAAGTCTTTTCCTTGTACATAGATTTCAGCTGCTGACTACAAATGGGCTACGAACAGTGTGCTTTCCATCTGACCAGGTTATTGAGCCTGACAGGGCGCCCTTCGCTGCCATGTTCTTGCCGGAGAAGGTCACCTGGAAAGGCAGCTTCTTCACGCTCTTGGTGAACTGAAGCTCGCTGGGCACGACCTTCACATCTAAACCGTCCGGCACGCTGACGGAGACCGTGTAGCTCGCCTCTTCCTGTGCCCCGACGTTCGTGACGGCGCGGGACACTGTCCTGCTGCCTGCCCTGCCGAGCCCTGTCACGGCGATCGACGGGTAGTTGAGGTCGGAGATGTGGTCCTTGCTCGCGTTGGCGGCGCAGCTGAACCCGCTGGGAGGAGTGGTGATCAGCTTGACCTGGGACGAGTCGTAGCCGTAGTTGCAGAGAAACTGAAGGTAGTCGTCTGCCTCGAGATCGTACACCAGCCCAGGGTCTAGCGCGCCGTTCGGGTTCACCTGCCCCCCACCGTAGTCGTACGGCGTTGCTACCGATCCGGAGTCGGTCGTCATGGGAGCCTTGTCATTGTTCACCTGAGTTGCTGTTGCAGTAGACACCGGAATCGGTCAATAACCAATTGAAATTTGAGAGATGAGGCTTGGACAAAATTGTGAGCTGTTTCGTTTTCATCACCTGTGGTCATGATGGCTGACCGGATGGCTGCCGGGCTCCATGTTGGGTTCCATGCCTTGACGGTGGCCGCGGCTCCAGCGACGTGGGGGCAGGCCATGGATGTCCCGGAGACGAGGTTGAACTGCGAGGGTTGCTTCTGGCCAGCCGGAAGCGACGCCGTCGGGATCCACGACGCGAGGATGTTCACTCCCGGAGCAGCGACGTCCGGCTGCAAAGGCCATGGATGCACACTACGTCATCAGCTACACAACAGTACGCCCAAGATTTGATGAGGCCGGGCCGTCTTGATTACCTTGATGATGTTCCCGGTGCGCGCCGACGGCCCCCTAGACGAGAAGTACGCCACAACAGGCGCCGGTTTGTAGTCCGTTACGGTGATCGTCGTTGTGATCGTCGCGACAGGTTCGCTTTCATGATGGAAGAGAGAGCAGATGATGGCTTTTGCTTTTGCTAGACAGAGTGAGCACGGGGGAACGTCGGTGCAGTACTACGTACCTGGTGGAGGCAATGTACTTGCGGATGTCGGCGGCGGCGGCAGAGGTCATCTCCGTCACTGGGAAGTCGATGTAGGCGGTCGCGACCGCCCTCTGGACGTCGTTCACCAAGATGGATCCCACTGTCCCGGCGCTGTTGAGCTCGTCGATCTTCTCCATCTTGGATGTGTCGCTCAGCGAGTGGATGCACAGCACGATCTTCCCTTTTATCTTGCTGGCATCCAGCGCGCCGGGCTCACAGTGACTACAGAAAAATAAGAGAGAAATTTTGCACTAGTCGAGTTCAGAGCGTTTGCATTACAGATGAATGGATTCTTTTAAACCAAGATTCGTTAATTTGCAATCACTAGTTCACACTAGCCACTACAATCTATACTATGCTAAGAACTTAAGATTCGCGTAATTTAGTTTCCAGGAGAGCATATAATCAAATTATATTGGTACATAATCTTTTGGCAATTTGGTTTATATATACCTTGCTGAGTGAGTATCAGAAACTGAACTAGACATTGCTGATGCCCCTGTGATCAATGGATATTTCGGGGATTTGTCCAAGTTGGAGAAGTTTATAGCTCCACCCTGCGTTGACATGAATGATCAGATATTCAGACTGTGGATAAAACGGTATAAAACTTCTGAGCAACCAAGAAATGCAGCAAATGCATACTTTGACAGCGCTGTTATTTCCACCCAACACGACATCCGACTCGAAGTTGCGGTCGATGGTTGTCGCCGCGACCGTCAGGATCCACGGAGCCGCGTTCACAACGGTGCCAGCCCCCGGCCCGGCATTGCCGGCTGAGCAAACGACCATCACCCCCTTCGCCACGGCGTGGAACGAACCGATGGCGATCGGGTCCTCGGAGAAATCGGGGCTGAAGTACGGCGACGCGCCCAGCGAGACGGAAAGGACGTCGACGCCGTCGCCGATGGCGTCGTCGAAACCGGCAAGGATGGCCGATCCGGCGCAGCCCTCCTCCGAGCAAACCCGGTACATCGCGACCCTCGACGCGGCAGAGCCCCCCTTGGCCGTCCCAGGGGCGAGTCCGTAGTACGAGGCGTCGGTGACCGCGTTCCCGGCGGCGGTGGACGACGTGTGCGTCCCGTGGCCGGCCTCGTCCCTCGGCGAGTTGCCGCTGCTCCGGGCTGAGCGCTTTACGTCGGCAAGATCGTAGTATCTTGCTCCGATTAGCTTCCTGCACCGCAAACGTCATGAGATATCCAACCTTGATCACGTTTCTCTCATAATAATATGCGACTCACTTGTTGCAGTTGGACGAGTTAAAGTCATCTCCGGCCATACAGACCCCCTTCCATTTGCTCGGGACATCCCCGAAGCCGGCGTCGTTGAAGCTCGGGGACTCCGGCCAGATGCCGGAGTCGAGAAGTCCGATGATGGTGTCCATAGTCGGAGACGACGGCGTCGACGAGGCGGCGGGCTTTGTGCCTCCAGGCAAGCGCCGAGCCGAGTCGATCTTGGCGGCGTTCTCCTGCAGGAAGTCCCACGACCTCGTCGTGTGGAGCTGGTACACCGGATCGGCGAACACCGAGACCACGCCGGGCTTTCGCCTGAGCGCGGCGGCCTCGTCCTTGGACAGGCGAGCCGCGAACCCCGAGAAGCCGTGCTTGTACTGCTGCACCACCACGCTCTCCGCCGTCTGCCCCCTGATGTTGTACACCACGGGCGGTAACTAACTGGCATACGTACGGAAAAAATGACGTCGACGTGACAGACGAAACTACTTGTGCTTCTTAAGTGCTAGATGACGCATAATTAACAGGCCATGTGTCCTGACTTGGTGTTTTTTTTACAGTAGACGCGCACCCACAGATGGAATTGTTTCCTCTGCCTTTGGGGAGAAAAGGCAGGGGTGTACAGCGGAAATTTGACAGAGAAAATTGAAATAACACTATAGCAAATAATTATTTCGAAGTTTACGGTAGCAAAACTCTGTTTTCTACACTATAGCAAATCGGTTGAAATCATCCAAAGGCAGAGAACGGTACACCCTGCCTTTCCCTCCCCAAGGCATGGGATTAAATCCACCCTGCATGCACACGCAGCACCACATGCTTAAGTGCAGTTGCACGTGCCTAAAAGTTTAAAAACCGGGCATGAATCCTCAACCTCACAAAATGTGAGCACATGTTTTCTTCCTACTAAGACACTTACATTTTTTTTATTGGGACAAAAACACCCCATCGCTGAAACCTACTGTTTAACCCGGGCAGCTAGGCACGAATGAAGTCTCACCTCTGTCACTAGGATCAGAGTGGTTTGGACTCATGTGTCAGTGAGTGAGGAGCACGTTCTCAGGGACAGAAAATTTGAGCATAAGTGATGTAAACGCGTGCACAGTTGCAAGTCACAACCACCTGAGAACCGTGCGGACGAGACGGAGATGGCTCTCCCGGAGGAAGTTCGCGGAGGTTTGCGGCGGCACGGCGCCCATGTACACCACGTACACCTCGCTCCTCTCGCCGTGGCCTCCTCCCGCAGCACCACCACTGGCGGCGGCGATCAAAGCCAAGAAGCAGAGCGGCAACCACATGATCTACTTGCGTAGCTAGAATTAATGCGATAGCAACTGACACTATGACACTGTGTATTTGCTCTTCGAACTCAGTTGTTGTGTTGTTGCCATCTGTACTGGCCATGAGTTGCATTTATAAGCGCGCGCAGAGTGCTCGGTCGATGCGACTAAATTGGTGGGCTGTGATGGTGCGTGCACTAGTAGAGACTAGAGACCACATCTCCCCACGCCGGTATTGGAGTGGAGTAGTGCTCCGAGATCGCCTTATCTCGAAGTGGCAATGTACGTGTACTCTGGCCAGCTAGCCAGCTTAGCCAGGCCACCTTTCGTGCTAGCTCCCTTTCTGCATGCTTGGCTACAAATAAATCTATTTATTTGTAGTGCAAGTTAAAAACAAAGAAATATTGCGTTAGTGACGAGATGGAGCCATGCTTTCCTCAAGAAAACAGTGTGATCTACTGATTTGGTCGTGCGTACAAAGGGAAAAGAGAGGGGGGGGGGGATTGAAGATCGTAAGGGAAGGAAAACGGAGCTGAGGGCGGCCCAGGATACACGCCACGGGTGCAGAGCAAAATTCAATGGCTGAGACTGTTGGTTGGTACAGTTAGCTAGGTACGTGTCATGCAAGTTTCTAGGCACGATGCATATATATACACGTGTGTTGAATTTTTCACCTCTGTCTAGTGTCTACCCTATGGATCGAAATCGGGTTAGGCGATTCCACCACCAGCGAGTAAGTAAGTAGCCATCCTAGCTAGGCCTGTTAATGGGTTGAAACCTAACCTAAATCCACCTCAATCCATTTCAATACAACACATCAATCCAACCCAAACCAGCCCACTATTCCATCTCTAAAACCCAACCCAACCCAACCCATATGCAACTCTAACCCAACCCAATTTCCTCAATACGGGTTCAACCCATTTCTCACCCATTTCTAACCCATTTCCATTCCATCCAGTCCATCCAGCCCAAATTGATGTTGTTCTGGTGCAGGATTCGGACAGCGCGGCGGCGATGGCACCCGCACTCGACAGCGGTGGGGCAGCCCTCGTCCCCATGTCGCTCGACACTGCGACGGTGCTGGCCACAGATGTATCATTCCACATGGTGGCGCTCCGGTTGGTGGTGCTCGACTGTGCCCGGTTCGTGTCCGGGCCGTTCCGGAGCTGGTGGCACTCCATATACGCACGCTGCGACCTGCTCGTCGGCGTCCGCAAGGGGGTGGGCGGTGGCAGCGCCGTCCTCCACGAGGTGCCGCTGCTTGGGAACCCCGCGTGCACCGTCGATATGTGATTAACTCTACAGATCAGGCAGCTTGATCCATCTCGGGCGCGCGCGTGTTCAACTAGCTTGTGCAGAACCAGTTTACGTATGTACACACATACAAACACCTGTATTGTATTGTATGTGACCCTGCTTCTCTATGTTGGAATGAATCCCCTGAAAACAAACTGTAAACACTATTGATGTTCTTCTGAACCAACTCTGATGAGTCGTTTCTCTGAAACTTCATAGTATAGTCGAAGAACAGAGCACAGAACGGGAGAAAAACTTTGATTCAATTTGCGCCGTATGTTCAATACAACTTTTCTGATTTCTTATATAGACATAAAAATGGATTACAAATAAGATACCACTTCGGTTTCTTGACTCCGTTTCTCCAGTGAATCGGAAACGTGAAATCCGACAGAAACTAGACATGCTACAGTGACCGAAACAAAAAACGGACAGAACTGAAAACTGAAAAACAGACTAACTTCAGCTTCGCTTTCTACATTGCAATCCGATTACAAAACTAAAACAGAATTCAAAACTAAACTCCAATTAGCAAGATTAAATCTAGCACTCTATTATTGTATGTGTGTTTACATACGCGATTATGCAAGCAAGTATATATATGTGTGCTTCATTTGGTACAATAATAATATACTCTATCGTAATTTTTAGTTGATCAGTCAGTCTGAGGACCATGTGTTGCCTGCCGCCAACGAGTTTTGCAAAAACGATGAACTGCACCGCACATGCTCGTCGGCGGGGCCTTGCAGTTTCCCTTCCCTGGGCGGCGGCGACGGCGGCAGAGCTTACTGGCTGCAGACCAGCCAGCCCAGCTATGGCATGCGGCGACACCAAGGCAGCCCATGGGGCAGCGGCCCAAGCTGAGATAGCATTGGCACGAGAAATTCTGCGGCCCGAGCCGAGTTCGGTCGGAAGCCACTGAACCCACGGAGCCAACCCTATGTAACACCCATGGGTTCAACCCGTTCTTAACCCAAATTTCTTAACCCACCCCACCCCAACCCAACCCAACCCTTTCTATGAGAAAACCCAACCCAATCCGACCCATTGGCTTTTTAAACCCATTGTCACCCATCCAAAGCTAACCCAATCAAGAACCCAACCCGTTTAACCCGTTTGAACCCAACCCATTATCACTCCTAATCCTAGCCCCAGCCACAATGCATATAGATTGCAACAAACATGGCCCCAACTTGCCGAAATTCAGATTGTATACGCTCTGCAACGCAAACCATGTTGGGTCCTCTGCGATTCGCTCGCCAATCTCAGAGAGAATCCATGTACTACCGGGCAGGCACAGGCCGACACTGCATTCTGAGTTGGAGGCAGGCGCGCAAAGCTGGCCAATTCAGTGTCTACCCTCCACGTAGTCGTACCGGTGCCGCGCCCCCCCCGGCAAGAGAGTGGACAGAGCGCAAGCGCTAGTGGAGGTGCGCGGCTACCTCCAAGCTTAGTGTAAGTGGATGGCTACAGCCTATACAGCCGTAGGATCGATACATAGGGGGACGTACGTGCTAATAAGTGCTTTGAGCACCATCGTGCTGCTTAATTAACCTAACCCCCTGCTATCTTTGACCTGCCTAAGCCTAATTACGTGTTGTTGTGCGCATGCATATATGCGCCAATGTGTGTGCGCGCGCTGCAATTCCTTGCACAAACCAAGTACCGTAAGTGATACGGGGTAGTTCGATCTTCTCGATGTAGGATCAAGATACTCACATAGAACTTGATGAATCGTAGCGATCTCCTGCTGCCAATGCAAGAGTTAGCACTCTTTAATTCACCAAATCATACACATGCTGATTTCACGGACCACCAAAGTGAAATATATCGTGCTCCTAATTCCCAGCGGAAAGATTGAACAATCTTAATTGGAACTCCCAATTTCCAATATAATATTCCGTTTAAATATAAAACAAATAAATGATTAATACTGAAATTAAATAAAATTAGAAAGCAAAATTTAGATTTTTTGGGAGAGGAATGGGCCGCCAACCCATTTTCAAGTGGGGGAAAACCGGTCATAGTGGCCGAAGGCCCATGGCTGCCCACTAGAAGGCAGGGGGACACCAAACCATAGCAGCCCCTACTACTATAGTGCCACCCCTGCTATAGTAGCCGCCCCTGCTGTAGTACTACCGCCCCCTGCTGCTCCTTGCGCCGCCCTGCCTCCTGGTTGTTGCCGGCCAAGAAGAGAGGAAGAGGAAGGGGAGAAGGAAGAAGAAAGGTTGTTCTCGCAGGAAGTTTAGTGGTCGTCTTCGGGGTCATTAAGGTGACATTCATATCTCCTTTGTTTGTTTAGTACCTTTACTATTCGGTAGATATAGTGTAGCAGATCAGTTTTTTTTGCCGATCGTATTGATATGTAGTTTTGGATTCATTCGGTGCGAAATTAGGGATTTGCGTCTCCTAGAGTTTTGTGGATAATCTCAATAGATTTCTTTAGAGTCTTTATTCAAGTTGTTTGAATGAATAGATTTCGAGTTATGATTATTGCAATCCCGTAGTCCAGATTTTCTGTAAGGTTCTGGCATTTGTAGTAATTTGTATGTTAAAAATAGTTAATGATCTACTTAGAGAATTTGACCAACATGACTATTGTAGATAATTCCTTAAGCTTTCCAGAAAGTCCAATAATGCAATATTTGGATAAACATAATGGACGTTACGATTATTGCAATCCTGCTGTCCAGATTTTCTGTCATGTTCTGGCAGTTGTAGTAATCTGTATGTTAACAATAGTTAATAATCTAATTAGAGAATTTGACCAATATGACTATTGTAGATAATTCCTTAAGGTTTCCAGAGAGACCAAGAATGCAATTTGTGGATAAACAGAATGAAAGATATGATTTTTGTAAGGTGACTGTTCTGTTTTGGATAGAACGATGTTCAGGGAGGAACGGGGTCATTTTGGGTTGCGATTAGGAGCGATGATATTTTTTTTGTATTGTTGTATGTTCTTGAATTGTCTCCTTAGTATGTTTATTGAATGCTCAGGTGGTGATGTGAATCCGAGGGTAGTGCCTTCTACTCGTCGTCATACATCACACGGTTGAGGCAAGTGCAAGTAGTGGGTATTACATGCGTAGAATACTCATGAATTGTTAATGATTTACGAATATAAAATTTTATTCATGATTTGGCTGTTGGTTGCTATATGCTCATGTTGATTAAATGTATAGGCTCATTTGCATTATTACATTTATCCTTGAGACTTGGACTACGTGGTAGCCAAGTAATAATATATTTGAGGTCCCCGTCATGTATTAGTCGGGCATGAGGTCCCTACACTCGTGGAGTGTGGTCTTGAGGTCCCTGTGCTAGAAGGCATAGGCATGGGTATGCATCAACGAATGCATACTTCGCATTACCGGTAAATGCAAAGAGAAAAGAAATATGCATTTGTGGCATTTGCATTGCATGGCAATAAAAGTTGAATAGCTATGATTTTATTGTGGATGACTGAATGAATTAAAATCAAAGCCTGTTTATGAGATTTGGTTTATTGTCTTGTTTGTACTTTGCTGAGTCATGGACTCACGCTTGTTGCTTTGTTTATTTATTTTTAGGTACCTCTTGCGAAGGCAACATGCATGAGAAGGGCTAGAAATAAAACTTGATGCACTCCACCATGTTAAGCACCATACTTGTTAATTTTGAATTCTAAGTTTAATTAGAGGAACCTATTAGAGAATGCAATTTATCTTTATGGTCGTATTCACCATTCGAGGTGTATTTGTTTATTTTGTAATAGAGTTGATCGGTGCTTTCATGGATTTTTTTTTGTGTGGCTATGTCTTAAGTTTTGATACATGATTATCTTGCTCATATTCTTATTAGATGCTTAGAACCTCTTTTATGGTCAAAGATTCAAAGGAGACTCTGCCGAAATTTAGAGAAAAATCTTAGCATTGTTTCTATTATGTTATTTTTAGTAGTATTCCAGGCTCAAATTGGGCTAGAGTGTTACACCCCCTCAAGTTGGTTCAACCAACATGAAAGAACAAGAGCAATTTGCAATATGTTATTTCTGAAAATAATGGTATTAGGGATACAAGGGAGGGGGCAAGGGTAATTATGGCACCCCTCCATGACTCATACACGGCCTAGGGCCAGCTGAACATGTGTTTAGCCAAGATGGCCGAAACAAACTCTAATTCGGATAAGAATCCGAATCAACTCTTAATCCCTAAAACTTATCTTGTTCGGATTTAAGCATAAAAAATGGAATTACAAGGCCATAAATAGCTGGTTTTGGCCGAAAAAGATAACACGCAATCCGTGAATCATCTTCAAATTGATGCGCCTGTTCTCGAGAGGTTCTTCTAAAAACCAACCGGTTCTTAGGAGATACTCTCGGAAACCAGCAACCCCTTGTCGGCCACGACTCCTTTGGTCGTGGGTTGGGCTTTCCCCATGGCTTGGGCTAGCTTTCTTGCGGTTGGGCTTGGACCTTTCCTCTTTGGGCCAGCCGCATGGGCCTGGTTCCCTTATCTGGCCGCATGGGCCTTGGCCCCCTTGCTGGTCGCATGTGTTACTCTCCTCCATGACTTTGTCCCCGGCTTCCCTCTCCTCCCTCTTGGGTTCAAGGTCTTCATAATATTCATACATGAGAATGCACAGAGTGTTTGCAGGAAGTAGTAGCCAATTCTCATCAAAGATAATAGGAAACTCATTAAGAAACAAAAACACCTATTGATTTAGAAGTTTGGCTCTTGCCCTAGTCATAGGACCTTTTGGTGCTTCATGAACATCATCTTGAACTTTCTCATGGACACTTGTAGTAGCAGGAGGGACGTCCTTGTCAGTACGTATATGCTTTTTTTTCCTTTTAAAATAAAATAAAATTATGACATGCAATTCTTCATAAAGCCGTGTACTCCATGTCTTAGTTTAGACCCGTGCTCCATGATCTTTGTTCGTAGGGTTGGTAAGTTTTTTTTCTTCTTTTTTCCCCCAGGAGTGAGGCCCCTTCCTAATTAATTAGGAGCATTATTTCATTAGCAATTTAGCATAATTACATAACACGAGTAGATTAACATCATCATACAATAAAAAACGATAGTTTGGTACGCTAGGGTTTGACCCACCATAAATGGTTTGGTAGGCTATTAGTTTAGGAATTTATAATGTTCCAAAAAAACTTTGGGAATTCTCAAATTGATTTTTTCCCCGTATTCCAAATTGGAAAGAATTCCCATGTGCCTAATTTCAAGGTAAAAGTGGAAATGCGATATATACACCAGGGTGATAAGCTGAAATTAGGCAATCTTGCGAAGTGTACATGTCATTCAAGCTATTTTGATGGAGAAATGTACAATACCTAGCTCCCACAAACACTGGATAGCGGCAGTCGATATCTTTTCAGGTATCTCATACTAATGTTGGAGTTGCTCATAGTGCATTTAACATAAGTACTACAGTGATATATCCAAACTGTTGATATATTGTAAATTATAGTGGCGGAGACACGTGGTGGGATATTGAAAACTCACACACTACTACAAAACAGGCTATACAAGACGCCTCATCACAGACGGTTCATTTGGAACTGCGTGTTATCTATCACGAGCGGTTCCTTTGGAACCGCTCAGATATATAACTCATCATGCACGGTTTATAACTAAAACCGTCTGTGATAATTTACAAACGGTTCTTAATAAGAACCATATGTGATAATCTCCCTCATCACAGACAATTCTTAATAAGAACCGTCTGTGAATTATCATAGACGGTTCTAGTTCAAAATCGTTTGTGATGAGATATTCTGGCATTATAAATATACGGTCCCAACAGACCCCCTGCCCCTTGCACCTTCACCCTGCTACTCCTCCCCCATTGCGCCACCTCCCTACCTCTAGCGCCTCCACCATGCTGCTCCTCCCCCATTGCGCCACCTTAGAGAGGAGAAGGTCGGGACCCCTGCCCCTAGCGCCTCCTCCACCCTGCTGCCTCCTCCCCCGTTGCGCCACCTTCACCTTGCTGCCTTCTCCCCCATTGCGCCACCTTAGAGAGGAGAAGGAAAGGAGGAAGCTAAAGAGAGGAGGAAGGGAGAAGAAGGAGAGGAGGAAGGGAGGAGAAGGAGAAAGAGAGGAATCTCGCGGGATATTTGGTATTTTCGTCATGAGCTCCAAGGGTAACGATCTGTAACCCTTTATATTTGTTATAGGTTAATCGCTAATCAATTTAAGTATGTTTGGTCAATAGGAAGAGTACATACTTGCGGTTTATTAATCTAATTTGACACTAATTTGTTACATGTGTAGCGTAGATAGACCGAAACTAGATGTACAGTGAGAACCGTGTGAGTCAAGAGTACATTAATGGTGTGCTTGCTTTTAGAAGAGCCTCCGAGCAAGATATGTTGAAGAAAGGGATAAAATTTATGTACTGTTCATGCATTGATTGTTGTAATATGAAGATGTTTAACAACCCGGCGCAGATCGAATCGCACTTGATTCGAAGGGGTTTCAAGAAAGAGTATACATGTTGGACCAGTCACGGTGAAGAGCAGATTATACATGAAGTTAATAATGACGACATTGCCGAGGAAGTCAATGATATGCTAGATGTGTACTATGCTTTTGATGAGGATATGTCACACGATGACAGTTTGGATCAGATACTACGTGATGCAGAAGAGAACTACAGTGAGAGAGAGTTTTTTAAATTTGAGGGTTTAATGGAGGACTCGGTGAGACCTTTGTTCCCTGGTTGCAAGCTGGAATACACAAGGTTGTCAACCGTACTTGAACTGCTGAAATTGAAAGTAGGCAATGGTTGGTCCGACAAGGTTTCACGGCGTTGTTAGGTCTCCTAGCAGACATCCTTCTAGAGGGAAACGTGTTGTCCAGCACCACCTACCAAGCAAAGAAGGTTCTTTGTCCATTGGGAATGGAAGTAGAAAGAATACATGCATATCCGAACGATTGTATCCTCTACCGTAAAGAGTTTGCAGACATGCATGTATATCCCGTGTGCAAAGCATCCCGATACAAACGTAAGAATACTGCTAAGGTGAAGCAAAGACCTCCTACTAGATGTTGTGATATATGCCTGTGATCCCACATTTGAAGCGTTTATTTGGGAACCCAAAGCAGGCAAGATTGTTGCGTTGGCACTCGGAGGAGCGTAAGAAAGATGGAAAGCTAAGACACCCTGTGATTCTACCCAATTGAGAAACTTCGATCAGAGCTTCGAAGAGTTCGGTGCGGAACCGAGGAACATAAGGTTAGGGTTGAGTATAGATGGAATGAATCCTTTCGGTAACATGAGCAGCCGACATAGTACCTAGTCCGTGAATCTATGTATGTACAACCCTCCTCCTTGGCTGTGTATGAAGCGGAAGTACATTTTGATGTCACTACTTATCCAATGGCCGAAGCAACATGGGAATGATATTGATGCGTACCTAGCACCATTGCTGGATGATCTTGTGATACTGTGGAACGAAGGGGCACAAGTATGGGATGCGTACAAACGAGAAAACTTCACTTTACGCGCCATATTGTTCTGCACTATCAATGATTTTCCTGCTCTTGGTAACCTGTCGGCCTTCAGTACAAAAGGAGCCAAAGCCTATCTGCACTGCTTAGATGGTACGGAGAGTGTATGGCTGAACAACTCGCATAAAACTGTGTATAAGCACCACCATAGGTTCCTTCCCAGGATTCACCCATACCGCAAGATGAAGAAACAATTCGACGGAAATAAGGTGGACGGTTCAGCTCAAAGGGCTTTTAGAGGGAAAGAGGTCTATGATATGGTTAAGGATATCGATGTTGTGCTTGGGAAGAGACATAAATTAAGAACCTGTCAGAAGAACATCTGGAAGAAGCGATCAATTTTTTGGAACTTGCCTTATTAGGAGCACTTAGAAGTTCGCCACTGCATCGACATCATGCACGTGGAGAAGAATGTATGTGATAGCTTGATTGGTCTCTTACTGAACATTAGTGGCAAAACAAAGGATGGTGTTAACGCACGGCGTGACTTGATTGATATGAACATAAGGATCGAGTTAGCATTGAAAGAGACCGATAAAGGACGAACATACCTTCCCCCAGCTTGCTACACTCTGTCCAAGGCCGAGAGAAATGGACTGTACCAGAGCTTGCATGGTGTGAAAGTTCCGTCCGGTTACTCCGTTAACGTTAAGAAACTTGTTTCTATGGAAGATTTGAAATTAAATGGTATGAAGTCTCATGATTGTTATGTGCTGATGATACAAATGCTTCTTGTTGCAATTAAGAGTATCTTGCCGAACAAGATCCGAGTGGCAATCTTGAGGCTGTGTTATTTGTTTAACTCAATTGCTCAGAAGGTCATCGATCCCCAAGGACTAGATGCACTGTAGGCCGAGGTGGTGATGACTCTATGTCATCTTGAGATGTATTTCCCTCCGTCATTTTTCGATATCATGGTCCATCTCATTGTTCACCGTGTGAAAGAGATAAAGATATGCGACCCTATGTTCCTACGTCATATGTACCCGTTCGAGAGGTATATGAGAATGTAATACCCCGTTCCATCTTAAGAATTATAATTGAATTTCAAACCATTTTATTGGGATTTAAAATGGAATTTCAGAATTTCTGTAAAAGGGGGATTAAATCTTGGGCCAAAGGCCCATAGCCTTGGCCCATTAGGGGCAACCAAAAACCCTAGAGGTACTGTAGCACCCCTGTGCTACTGGTCATGACCGCCGCCACTAAATAACTCCACCACTACGATTACGTCCCCTCCATTGTTTGCTGTCCAAGAAGAAGGGGGGAGGGAGAAGAACCCTTCCGGTGCCGCCGGCCAAGGAGAAGAGAGGAGAAGAAGAGGAGAGGAGCACTTCGCAGGGGAATTCAGTGATCTCCTGTGGTTCTACCAGGGTAACGAACGATGTTCTTCGCTGTTTGATTTAGAATAGATGCGGAATCGATTAAGATTGTTGGATCGAATTCCTACTGCTAGTAGTTCGGTTCTGTCCAGATTGTTGCGCGGCCGATTTCGGGTTCTTAGAGGCCGAATTTGAGTTGTCCGTCTTCTAGAGATATTTATATAATGTTCTTAGATTTCCGTGGCCACCAAGAACACGTAATTCCAACGTACGGATCAAAAGTTATGGTCTGATCTTTACCACTGTCCTGAAATCCTAACGAGATTGAACTGACAAGTTGTCTCCTAAATTATGATTATGTTAGTTGCAGATTCAGGATTTTCACCCAACTAGGTTATTGTAGAAAATTTTATAACCTTTCCAGAATGTTAAAGAACGCCCTAATCGGAGTTGTAGATCACAAGTTGTGATATATTCTTTACTGCTGTTCTGTTTGTCTAGGCAGAATCTGTCTTGTTCTTTCTCCCATCTATTAGCATTTTAATTTGGCCGAATTGGGAGATCTCATTAACTAGGATTTTGTAGTTATGTTCGTTAATTTTCCTTAGGATCTGGGCTCACCTCGTTCCGAGTCCCAGATCAATAGTTATGAGTTATTCCGTGCTGCTGTCCAGATTCGTTTATGTGATTGAGTTGTCTGTTTTCAGAATAGGTCTAATATTTAATTCTTGGGTTGTCAGGAAGATGTAATAAAACGTTGTTGGTAGTGTCTTGTACCATGTTGTTCTTATTTTGAGTAATTACATGTGTAGGCGGAGAGGCTTCGGGTTTAGGGGCACCTTCGTTGCCTACCAACGCGTCACAACGCGGAAGGCAAGTACTTTGATGTTCTTAAGATTTGTGAATGCTGAATGCTTGATGTTCGTATTGTGTTTTTCTATGATATATGAGAATATTCAATGTTTATGTTCCTTTCATATGTGTTATTTCCATGATTAGAGATGATGCCTTTCATTGTTCATATTTCATTCCATGCATCCATTATTCATGTTTCATCCACGGGAGTGGATTATAAGGACCCATCAATTCCAGTATGGGCACGTAAGACCCACCATTCCAATGTGGGCAGATTGGGACACCCGTATGAAACGTTCTTCATATGGGATTTGGATCCCCACATTTTGTTAAATGCGGGCTTATGTGAACACCGACAGGTGTGTCACTAGCTATACCGGTATAAGCATGTGTGTAGTCCCTTTTCATTTCATTAATCCATTCATTCCATTCATTCATATATCCATTCGGTGCTATGTTCATATTTGTTGTATGTTCATGTATTCACTGTACTTGCTGAGTCTCGGACTCATTCTTGCTTTGTTTGTTTATTTTAGGTGATCATAGATGATGGCTCTATCGGGAGGGAGTAGACACGCACTAATCATTCAATTCACCATATTCAAGTTCAACATTATGACTTAGTTTATATCTTTCATTTGTTAATTGATGAACTGTAATAAATAAATTTAGATGGTGAATGATACCTTGTGCTATGTTATGGTTGATTAAGTACTACTTGTGATCTTTGATCATCCCTTCGTTATAATTATTTTGATTCATACTATTTTCCTGCTATTGTTCGGTTCAATGTTGAACTCTTTATGTCTTTAGATGAGATATTGTTAAATCCTTCTATATTATGGTTGTATGTTAGTTTATTTAGGTGACATCTTGGCTTCCGAATAGCCAGGGTGTTACAGAGAATTCTCAAGTCCTACGTACGAAATCGATCTCGACTGGAGGGCAGCATCATCGAAGGTTACGCAATCGAAGTGGTCATTGAGTCCTGTGTCGACTACATGGCTCAGGTGGAACCGATAGGTGTGCCTCTATCTCGTCATGAGGGGAGACTAGAGGGTATCAGGACCATCGGAAGGAAATCAATCACTCCTGATCTGGATACGTACGCTCAAGCCTATTTCACGGTCTTGCAACACATAACCCAAGTGAGGATGTGTCGGACCCCAATTTTTTGGGATTTGGAATCCTTTGTGTCCAACTGTGCTACTCCCTGGATCAGTAGATAGCACACACAGATACATTCTTGGACCATTCCCAAATCCTGGTAAGCTCAAAGCAGACCTACAGTTAGGTTCATAATTGCGACTATACTTGGCCGAAAAAGGAAATCTTAGGAGGTCATGAAGGTAGTCCCGTAGTGGTTTCGTGGAGATCCTGGAGTGGTCCTAAAAAGGTCGAGGGAGGTCCTGAGGTGGTCCGGGAGGGAAGTCCAAAGGAGGTCCTAGTGTGATTCCAAGGTAGTGCTGAGTGTTCCTGTAGAGGTTCCGGGGAGGTCCTAGGGAGTGGTCCTGGGAAGGTTCCGAGGAGATCTTGAGTGGTCCTGTAGAGGTTCCGAAGAGGTAGGAAGTGGTCCTAGGAAGGTTCCTAGGAGGTCCTGGGTGGTCCTGTAGAGGTTCCGAGGAGGTCCTGGAAAGTGGTCCTAGGTAGGTTCCTAGAAGGTCCTGAGTGGTCCTGTAGATATTTCGAGGAGGTCTTAAGAAGCGGTCCTGGAGATCACACCCAGTAGTGGTAGTATGGCTACACTCAGTACGGACCGTGTTCGGGGTGACTAGTGATCGTAGGGATAGTGCCCGTATGAACAATTAGGTAATACAAACCCACAACTTAACATATATATTTATACAAAATAGGCCGTGCGGCCAATTATTTTACAAAAGAGCCATGCTGCAGAAATCTTACAAGAGTCAGAGTACAGAAACAAAAGACAAGTGCGGAAGCAAAACAAGTCGCAGTGGATCCATTCACTCTGCCCACAGGCAAGCGACTAGGGGTCTCAACCTAAGCTTCATCATCTTCTGGTGCAACCTCCGAGTGGTAGTAGTAGTCGTAGGGGTCTTGGTCGTATGGGTCTGAAAGATTATAATGGACAAGCCTGAGTACACAACCGTACTCGCGAGCCAACACACAATGCAAATTGTATAGATGCAGGGCTAGTCAAAGGAAGTTTTAAAGTTCTTTTATTTGCACAAAACTGAGTTTGAAATAGATAAGTAGTAGAAAATCCTGAGACTTAGCATTTCAACAGTCTGTTTTCATAAATGATTGTTTTTTTTATTTGTCAAGTCCTAGTGATTGTTTTTTTATTTGTAAAGTCCTAGTGGAGGTCCCACCTCCTATACCATTGAGTGGCTCCATCCACCCAATGCTCGGGCTATCCCGTATCTACCACTGGTCCCCGACTAGGCCTTTCTCAAATCCCTGGGGTCCCACCCCAGCCTTCCCTTTTCATCACAAATGGTTTTGTAAAAATAAAAGCTATATCGAGCAAGTTCTCAGCACCGCTCTTGACTGTGAGCACAACTATCTAGATAGTTTTCTTACTCTGCAGAGTTCACACACTTTACCCACAAGAGGTAACCATCTTGATATATACACACGTTTCCTTAGACATGTGAATCAAGGGGAGATTACCACAATGCCTTTACAATGCTCAACCTCGACGCAAATCCACCCGCTAAGGTTTCCACTGCCCAGAGCCACGCTCTCAGGAGGCCCCCTCTTACGCCGTGTGGTTTTTCTGTGGCTTCTACCCTTACCCACGCCACACACCCACCAGTGGTGAAGCCACGCCGAGGCAAACAAATTAGTGAGCCAGGTCATACCCATTATAGACTTGTGGTTGCACTGTTTTTGCATGAGAGGTCATTCCAAGATTCGGCCCTTAATTGACTCGGGTGATACATCCACATACCAACATTCTCTCGTGCCCCCAGCACCAGCCACTCTTTCCAGCCACCCGAGTCAAAAACAGTTTTCAAGTTTTCTTTGTTTTGAAAATACTCTTTAGTCCAACATACCAGCCAGGCTCCCAGCCTCGACTGCCCCAAATCACTTTCAAAACATTTTTAATGATTGTCGTCGGGCAGTTTAATGTCCGCATAACAATGTATCTAAGCAAGGCTAAGCATGACACTTAGATACAGACTTATCAGCTAGTATGCAGTCCATTAAGTCTAGGGTGACAAAGGATAATGTCCAAATTCAAGGATGGAAAGTTTATACACAATTATTGTTAAGGCATTAACTATGAGCTAGACCAATATAGTTTGATAAAACATAGCAAATGCAATTTCATAATTTAAAGCAACATAATTTGTAAAATGTAGGTGCAATATGATCAAAGTGTTGACTCGCCTTGATCGAGGTTCTGCTGATCTTGTCCTGGATCAACTGGAGGTTCTTCGGGCGCTTCGGTTTCTATATACGCAAGAATAACCAGAAGTCAAATAAACTTTGAGAAACTCAATTTGAAATTAACAATCAAATGAACTCAAATAAATCCAGATGCATTCAATGAAAGGAAACACTTGGAAAGGAAACACCCATATCTGACGATCATGTGGAGAGTCTCAGACCAAGGGTTTTAGACTAGGTTGGCCAAAGGTATAAACAAGTGTGGTCAAAACACAGTGGCTGAGGTTTGTACTCAAAGCACCGTGGTCGAACTGTGTGGTCAGACCATAGTGGTCGAATGAGTGATCACATCTCAGTGGTTGTTCTGAGTGGTCGAAACACTGTGGTCGTACCACAGTGATCGAATCGTGTGGAAGTGCTATGACCAGGGGAGGTTGCGGAGGTGTTACGACCAAAGTGTGGTCGTGGAGGTACTGTGACCAAGGGAGGTCGCGGAGGTACTGTGGCTAAGGGAGGTCGCGGAGGTGTTATGACCAAGGGAAGGTCGTGGGAGTACTGTGACCAAGCGAGGTCGCCGAGGTACTGTGACCAAGGGAGGTCGTCGAGGTACTATGACCAAGGGAGGTCGCGGAGGTGTTACGACCAAGGAGAGGTCGTGGGGGTACTATGACCAAGGGAGGTCGTGGAGGTACTGTGACTAATGGGAGGTCGTGGAGGTACTGTGACCAAGGGAGGTCGCGGAGGTGTTATGACCAAGGGGAGGTCGTGGGTGTACTGTGACCAAGAGAGGTCGTGGAGGTACTGTGATTAATGGGAGGTTGTGGAGGTACTGTGACTAATGGGAGGTCGTGGAGGTACTGTGACCAAGGGAGGTCGTGGAGGTGTTACGACCAGGGGAGGTCGCGGAGGTGTACGGACCTGGGGAGGTCGCGGGAGTGCACGGACCTAGGGAGGTTGCGAGAGTGCACGGACCTAGGGAGATCGCGGGAGTGTACGGCCTGGGGAGGTCGCGGGAGTGTACGACCTGGGGAGGTCACGGAGTGTACTGGACTGGGAGGTCATGGGAGTGTACGACACTGGGAGGTCATGGGAGGTGTCGACCCAGGGAGGTCATGGGAGTGTGGACTGGGAGGTCGCGGGAGTGTACGCACTGGGAGGTCATGAAGTGTACGGACCTGGGGAGGTCGCAGAAGTGTACGACCTGGGGAGGTCGCGAAAGTGCTTTTAACCGTGCGTAGTCGAATGAGAGAAGTCTTCGACTACACAACAGTAGTTGAAAGAGGCAAAGGTTCGACTGCTTTAACGCGATCGAACGAGCCATAGTGAAAGAGCCAACGAAAGAACCAAAAAGACATTGGAGAAAGAACAGGGTAGCTCAAATAAGGAGGAGCATCTGAGCCATTAGGAACGTACTGGTACTGAGCTGGGGAAACGAACTAGCCGGAGCTGAGATGACGGCGGTAGACCGCGACAGCGAGGGGAACTCCACGCTACAGTAGTGGCTTGAGGAAGGAGAGTGGTCTTCAATCTTCAGGGTAGCTCCATGAAAGCAGCAGATGGTCCTTTAGGGATGTCTTGGAGTATCCTGGTCGGAGGGGAGGAAGTACGGGGCCCAAGGCGACCCCGTTGACGTCGACGGCGATGGTGGTGATGTGACGGCGCTCGGCCGAAGCGAGCGCTTGAGCCCGACTGTAGCTCGAGCTCACTTGAGGAAGGAAGAAAGTGAGGCTAGCACTAGAATGGCAAAGAAAGGCAACAAGGAGGCAGCAAGGGCTTGGAGCACTATGTATAAGCGCTCTGGCACAGCCCGACAAGGAGGTATGGTTGGTGCTATGGGCGGAGTAGGCAGCACAATGTAGATGAGTGATGGTTTTAAGTGACGGGTATTAATGGCCGAATGATAGGACCAAATAAGAAAATAGGTTGCAGTCCAAATAAGACTTGTGCTAGCAAAAGAGAAAGTTCACTCAAACTGTTGGAAATATGCCCTAGAGGCAATCACAGAGATGGTTATATTTCATTATGTTCACAATATTTGATAATATGTTATCTTGTTCCTTAAATGAATCATCAGTTATGAAGATTAACGAGTATGTGACTTGTTCGTGAAGCTCTTTTAACTTATGATGATGTCGTTCTAAAAGATATCCCTGGTCGAAAGTCACTGGTCGGAACACTAGTGACTCTACGACCAGCACATGTATTGATTGATGACCATGTTTCACCAGTCATAGATATAGAGATATTGAATCGATAATGTGGACACATGTTAGAGAACATGGTGTTGGATAAGACCCACCATGAGACACTATTGAGATTGTTATGATTCTATGTGTCATTAGTTGGTCTCAAGTAATGATGATGTATAATCCTTAGACTTGAGATCAGAATGGTTTCCTACATGTGTAATAGCACTCTTAAGGGTTGCCAAACGCTACTCGTAACTGGGTAGTTATAAAGGTAGCTTTCGGTATGCTATAAAACATGCAGAGGATGTGATCGGTCGGATATGGGATTTGCCCTCCTAACATAATAGGAGAGATATCTCGGCCCTCAAGTGGTCGGATAAAGAAAGTGCATGGCAATGCCACTGGTGGTCGAAGAGTTCGACCACATAAGGTTATCCGATACTCGATCGATAAAGTATTGAACAGTCCATGGATGACACAACATCTCACCTAGAGTTCAACCAGATATCATGAGGCAAAGGGATAATACATGCTTAGTTCAACCAG
The DNA here is from genome assembly GCA_036346405.1 of Phyllostachys edulis. NCBI lineage: Eukaryota > Viridiplantae > Streptophyta > Magnoliopsida > Poales > Poaceae > Phyllostachys > Phyllostachys edulis. The sequence goes on along the minus strand of CM070557.1, from coordinate 14,705,681 downwards.
TTACGGACTGGTCGTATGGAGATACGAGCTGGTCGTAGACTGGTCGAACGTAATCACAGAGTGGTCGAAACCAAGTCGTAAGAAGTTACGAGCTGGTCGTGACCAAATACAAACTAGTCGTACAGAGATAGGACCTGGTCGTAAGTGATGAGGACCTGGTCGTAAATCATATTGCATTAAGGTTCGTCCGATATAATTTGTGTGTATTCGGGAATCGTTATGTCCTGCTAGGAACCGCTACGACTCGTGGTCGGAAAGGGTTTCTGAGTCACAACCGAACTACGCATGAACCTAACGGGTCACACACTTAACAGGTTGAAACAAACCAGTACGGATACGATTCGTAAAGCGTGTTCAGATAAGATCCGTCACGGGCACTATATAAGGAGATGCATGAGGCTGTTGGGCGCAAGACGAGTTGACGTGAGTTGCTTTCCCGAAACCCTAGCCGCCATCTTCTTGAGAGCCTTGCCGTGCGACTTGGTGCTAGCACACCGGCGTACGGTTGTTCCTTCCCTGGACGTGTGGATACCATAGAGGCGCTTCTACTTTGTTGCGCTTGAGGACGATCCGCGATCTTCGCAAGGAACTGCAGAGGTGCTGGAGGAGACGATCGACTCGCGAGGATGTTGGACGATCGACTACGACCAATACATCGATGCGCTCTTCGTCGAACCAGGCTGCTCTGACGCTTCTTCCACTGCTCTGCGCATCTAGTGGTATTGATCTGTGATCATCTTCTTGCTTGGCTTCCTGGTTTACGTGGTAGAAATTTTGAATTGTTGCTATCGTAGCCTACCTGTATCCCTACACAAACAACTCTCAAAATGCGATCAAGAAGAACAATACTAGCTATCACATAAAAAGTTTTAAAAATCCCATATTTTTGTATTTATGAATTTTTGGGCTGTTACAGGAAGGTAGCTATATGTGTGTCGATCATCATGAAGGGCTATATTTTAATTAAGAATTTATTCCATAACATGAGACATGTCAATGTGGACTTGCCATGTGTTATGGACTTGTAATATCTTATTTTGATGTCAATGTGGAATTGTCATGTGTTATAGACTTGTAATCTCTTATTTTGATGTAAAGTGGAATATCAAAATTGGTTTAACTTGATTTGGAGTTGAGTTGAATTAGATATAAATTTTTGAAGTCAAATGAATTATGGAACCAGGTTCATGTGCTCTATCACATAGTAGCACATTTGAAGTCAAATGAATTATGGAACCATGTTCATGTAATAGAACCAGTTAAATTATGGAACCAGGTTTATGTGATAGAACCAGTTGAATTATGGAACCAGGTTCATGTGATAGAACCAGTTGGTTCATTTGCTCTATCATAGTAGCATATCACAAATGGTTCTATTGTAGAGCCATCTGTGATTTCGTTTCACAGATGGTTCTGTAATAGAACCGTCTGTGAATCCCTTTATTAGAAGGGTACCCTGCTAGGGTTTGCATCCTTACTCGTCATGTCCCACCCCAGCGCCTTACTTAGTCACCCGTTCGCCTCCCCACCCGAGTGCACCAGACCTCGACGCCTTCGCCGCCCAAAGCCTCCTCCCCACTAGCTCTGGCCATCCCTTGCTTCGTCACCAGCTCCGCCCGCCCCGATTCCCATTCTCCCCGTCGTCGACGCCACTGCTGCTCCTCGAGAGCGACTCACCTTCAACACCGCCCCTTGGCCTGCCCCGCTGCCGCCTCCGACTCCTCCTCCCTAGCTCGGTTTGTTCTCTCCCTCTCTCTCTTTCTCCCTCGGGCGCCGCACCCTCCTAGCGCCACCGTCGGGCTCGGCCACGCTCAGCCCTGGCTCGACCCTTTGGTCACTGATGAAGTTAGTGCTCTATGCTGAAGTTAGTCATATACTAAAATTGATTATCATCCTGTGTATTTTGATTAGTTGTATTAGAGAGTGATCTGTTAATGCTCTATGGTGAAGTTAGTCATATACTGAAATTGATTGTCATCCTGTGTATTTTGATCAATTGTATTAGAGAGTGATTTGTTAATGCTCTATGATGAAGTTAGTCGTATATTGAAATTGATTATCATCCTGTGTATTTTGATTAGTTGTATTAGAGAGTGAACTTTTACTATTAGTCATCTAGAGATCTTTCAGTTATCCCGTGATATACTATTTTAGTTTGGTTATATTGATAGTTCTGTAAAGTTTGGTTAGTGCTCAAGATTAGAAACTTTTGTCATAATCATTTAATGAAGAGTATAGACAATAGGATTGAGATGGCAAAGGCTTGTTCTTTTGCAACTCTCCTTTTGAGAGCACACACTTTCATCAATCATCTGTGCTTTATGCTATTTATTAATGTGTTCCTGATGTTAATGTTGAGCATAATATTGTCTTTAGATGACTTGAAATAATTTCATGGATACATGTTATTATGGTTATTACATACTGGTATTATGCTTTATTGCTGTAGTGAATGTTGGGCTTAATTATGATTATTTGCTAGAACTGCACATTTTACAACAGCAGGATGGATGGAGGTAGCTACTATATAAAACTATATGGATATAAAACTGTGTTGGTGCAAATGACATGGTTGAGTAGTACATACTTGATACATATGTCTTCGATATATTGGAGACTTCCTTGAGTAGTACGTACTATATATGCTTTCATTTGTTGAGAATGTATTGTCTATTGATGTGAATGTATTCTTTGATACTATTTGAGTAATATATACTATTTGTTTATATATTTAATTAGTTGGGTAACTTTTATTTTTTCTGTATAAAATACGTTTCCAAGAGAAATTATCTTCGAAAATACCTAGTGGATATCAACTTGCAATCCATTTTATTTAAACTCTCAGTATTTTGAATTCTGAAATTTAGTTCATTACGTATGTAACTTATATAGATAGCAAGCAAGCGAGATGGCGTCTGCACCGTCTTTGCCGCCGACATCGACGTCATCGAATGCATCTGGATCTCCGACGGAAGTGATACGTAGTTTAGATGGCGAGGAATATCGAAATTGCTCATGCGCCAACCGACCATCTCGGAGGTCGATTTGGGTCCCTCTGAGTCCCAAGAAAGCAGCGGCGAGATTTCGGACCATCTGCGGGATACTTGGAAGGGAACAGGTCCCCATCACCACACCAAGCTGGAAGTCTCTAACAGACGTAGAGAGAGGCCAGCTGTGGACTAAAATTTTAGGCTCGTTCACTATCCCAAAAGTAGACCAGGCACGCGTGGAGGACCTTCAAGAGCACGCTTGTCACGAAGTACACGAACACGGGTCGGACGCCCTTCACGAAGTATCAATTTTTATCGCGGGATATATGGGACGACTTTGTGCGGATGAAGACGACGGCCAAATTTCAGGAGCAAAGTGCGGTGCACAAAGCTCTTTAGGCACAAAACACTCGCCCCCACAAACTCAGTACCGCTGGGTACGTGGGTAAATCCACGGAATGGGCGGCGAAGGACGAGAACGCAACCCGACCATTTGCTGAGATCACAAACGAGCGTGCTCGAACCTGGTTACTCACGAGGGCACAAGTCACGTCTTCGGACGGCATCTCTTTCACAAACCCGGCAAACGAGGCAGTGTTCCAACGTCTGGTAAATATGTCAAACTACCTAGTTGTTAATAAGTCCATAACTTCACAGTGTCTATAATAACATGATGACCTCTTGCAGCATGCATTGACTACCGAATCTTCCCAAGGCTCCTTCTAAGCAGACAGGAGGAAGGATATACTATCTACGGCCCTGGGAAACAAGGAGCACCCGGGTCGCACGCGAGGCCTTGGGGTTTACGTACCTTGGAGGGATGGATTCCGAGGCGACTCCGACATATATAGGAGTAGGAAGAGATCTAAGGCCAAGCACGAGGACCGGTTGGTACAAATGCTTACTGCAAAATTTCAAGGACAGATAACAAGATTGCAGGATCAAATGAATCAACTCCTCAACCAGTCGCAAGTTGCCCCCGTTATTTTGGGAGCTAGTCCTCCTCAACATCGGAATAGCATCACATCCACGCATAATTCTGAACATGATGACATCCAATTACTATTGACGATATCATGTTTTTTTAAGAAATAAACCCTTTCCCAAATCATGGGTGTCCAGAATTATCACACTAACTCCTTCATCTTAACCGACAATTCCAAAACGATCCTCAAATTGAAAGATCAACCATACTTATTTAGAGGGACTCTACTAATCCACAAAAGGATTCTCTAGTCCACTCCTATACCAAAGAAATTATCCTGACAAATGGTTTCCAACATCTCAATAGAGATTTTTCACCCACAATCACATCATCTCATTCTGTTAAAGATAATCTACTTCAAATTCTCAGCACACATACTCATTTACTTTATCCAAAGTATTCTATCAAAGATCAACACACTATTCAAAATTCGCTTCTGTTCATCTACCTCTACACATAATATTGGGTCTCCAAGGTCCTAGCATAAAAATACAAAGCCCAAATTCAACCTCCAAGTCTGTTACCATGAATTTCTGGTATAATTGATACGAAATCCTCAAATTCGCTTACTAAAATTTCACACAACTCAACAATAACCTCAATCATTAATATCAACATTCCTCACTAATCAAGTAACCGCCCCAAGGTGATTTATTTCACCAATCTTAGACCATCTCTAATCCACACCAATCCAATCCAATTACACAACTAAAATATACCTTTTCGCAATAACTTAACTGATTGATCAAGATTCAAACATACTCAATCACTAACGTCAATAAATAAATATATTCTTGACCAAGTTATCCTTAGAGATAATCTAACTCCCATAGGGTTACTCGCTGAGGCCGAGTCATACTTGACAATAACTCAACAATTCCTAACGATTAAATTTCTCCACACTACTACTGTCTTTAAACTACACCATCATAATTTCTCTACACAATCTTACTGAGTATCCAATTGTGATACTCTAATAAATTGATTTATTACTCAATGCCTCTCAAACAACTTGACACCTAAAGGCTCACACAGACATCTACTAGACCACCATTAACTAGTTGCTAAAACACAACCGAAAAGACTTTGCAACACAATTTGGTTAACCCTTTCTTAGAAAAAGAGCCAAATAGAAATAAATTTCAACACTTCGGAAAATGTTACCACTTACAGTAGTTACAAGATCAAGAGAAATAATCAAATGGTAATGATCTTGGGAAACAAAAGACGAGACCACAGTTGAGGGCATAAGTCCCACAAGGAGATAATACCAAACCTCAACCAACAAGAATAAATCATTGCTTTCGAAACTCAAGAAACTCTTAAGCGGCAACGACAGAAAAGTTAAACGCACTTTAATAATTTGCAAGTTACAAAACTTAATTCCAACCTCAAATATTTCCACTACACTCTTTCCTTTAACAAAGAAAACAATTTTCTTTATTACAACATTACTTTACGACTTCAAACAAGAAGAGCTTTTAAAACGAAATCTCATCAATCACTTAAGAATCAAATAAAACTCTCCAATACACCGCTTTGCTCAACAAATTTCAACTACCACATTCACCATGAACCCCAAAAGATCACGACTGCAAAGCTCAAAACATTTCATTTAACCGATATACGAGAAGCAATCAACTTACTTTCTCTCTAGAAGAATCATCACTACTCCAATACGTCACAATCTCTTGTAGACAATATTACTAACACCAAGAATAATTCCCTCTTCACAATATTCGGGAGAGAATATTCTTATTATTCTCTCCCGAATATTCTTTCGAATACTTTTGGGGTATTACATACTTGGTTATGATGGATAAAAGAATCGTTCATGTGCATCATGTTATCATATTTGAGGCTTGGTCACTTGGTGACCAAGCATTGATTTGAGGTCCCCGTCATGTATATGATGGGCTTGTGGTCCCCACACTTGTGGAGTGTGGGATTGTGGTCCTCACACCTGTGGAGTGTGGGCTTGTGGTCCCCACACCTGTGGGGTGTGGGCTTATGGTCCCTGTGCTAGAAGGCACAGGCATGGGTATGCATCAACGGTTGCATACTCCGCATTACCGGTAAATACAAGGAGAAAAAGGAAAAGATGCATTGCGCATTTGCATTGCATAAGCATGTGATTTTTTTATTGTAAAGATTTGGAGATGGTCGATGTTATATTTGTGTATTATAATGTCTTATTATTTGTACTTTGCTGAGTCTTTGGACTCACTCTTGCTGTTGTTTGTGTTTTTAGGTACCCCTTACAAGAACGGCATGCATGGGAGGGAATAGTCATAAGTTTAGATACACACTGCCACGAACCTTTTATAGTTGGTTAAATTTGGAACATGCCTTAATAATTGAGCAAACTGCTTAAAGGATTTGTTATGATTATGCCTTATGCTTTGGATAAATTGTAATAGAGTTGATTAGCATATTATGGATGCCTTTTGTTATGCTTTAGTTGATTAGTATAATATGGATGTCTTTATGATTCGTTTAAATTGGATGTTTGGATTATTGAATGATGTTATATTAATCTGTTAGAACCTCCGGTATGGTAACCTATACAAAAAAGGTTCTACCGAAATTTAATAAAAGACTTAGTTTTATTTTGTTACTATGTTATTTTTAGTAGCATTCCAGGCTCATGCTAGGCTGGGGTGTTACAGTTGGTATCAGAGCGGGCTTTAGGTCCGTGGTGAATAAGTTAGCAACTTAGGTAATTTAATTTGCTAAAATTTGTTATTGGTTAATTAACCTAAAACTTGACACGCTGGTGCACAGTAGGATGGGATGGGTCAAGCAATGCATTTTCGTTTCCATTATGTTGCATTGTTAATCTATGATATGATATGATCTTCTACACCTATGAATTTATTCTATGATTGTTACGAGATGATCTTGTATACTCATAATTGATTATATTGGTTATGTGTGATGATAGTTGAGGTTGAGAGGTTGAGGTCATGGTTGTGGCCCTGGGCTTTGCCAAGTTACACCACCGTTCGTGGTATGGGAATAGGGGAGTAGTTACCCCGAGTACCATAGTTACAAGTGTTGAGCGTGAGTTTCTTTAGAAAAGTTGTTCTCTTCCTTGATTTTGAAATTGGCCAATTCTTTTCCAGTGGTGGTTGATGAATTTCTCTTAGGTTAGTGGTTTATTGTAGTTGATGGGTTTCAATAGGACTCTAATTATTCTCTAAAACAATTATTGTTTTTTGACTGTTGAGTTGCTTTTGCCACTCGTGATCATTGTTAATTGGCGAGATTGGTATTTCCATAGTTGTTCCATCTTTCTTATTGGAAAATATGACTCATTTATTCGTTTGATATTTTGGATAATGAAAGTTTTCTGTTGCAAGTTTGTTAACATGAGAAAGCTTTGGTTCTATGTATTTCTTTTGGATTATTCTGAGTGTTGAAGTTTAATGCATCTCTTTTCTGAAAGAAGGTGTTAAAATCCTTTTGTGATGTCTTACTATGGTTAAGTTAGACATTGTAATCAAATAAATTGATATGGTATGGGTAACAAGTTGAGTCATTGGTGTGGTGCATGATCAATATTAATTAGTAACCTTGGAAGTGAAATTGATTAAGTTGATGTCGTCTTCTACTAGTTCTTGATGAATTTTAATTATGAGTAGTGACTAAGAATATGTCCATACCTAATTGGAGTCAAAAGAGTTATTAAGAAGTATGAAACATTGATGAACTAGTCTAGTCGTTAAAATTGTTTAGGTTGCTAAACTTGTTGGGTTCTTTGGCCCCAATGGATTAATTTAAATGTGTGGAAAGGGAAAACTGGAGGAAATGCTAGATTTACAAATTCCTTAGTATGATTAATTATTGGAATTATGTACAAAAGGTTTTGATTTTTGAAGTTTTAGTGCGATTTTGTCGAAATCTAAACATGAAGAGGAACAGTTGAGTATGTGTTTATAAATATTCATGTGATTCGCAAAGAAAAGTAGGTAATAACTTGACTTCATAATGAATCCAATTGATAACAACACTAGATGGGGTGCAACTGTTGTGTGTTGACCTTGGTGTTGAGTATCTATAAGAGTTGAACTTATGTGATTTAATAGGTAGCTTATGCTTCTATGATTGTAGAATAGTCGGATGATAGCATGTCCATGATGAAAGGGTTTTGGTATAACATTTTAAATTGTATAGTAGATTCCCTCTAAAATAAGTGGTTGTTGTAGTGAGGTTGTAAGATTTTGGTATACTCTCAATTTGAGGAGGAGATGATAAACTGGTATGTAACAATTTGATGAGTCTTTGGGAGCTTTATAATAGAAGAGTAGACGCTAGCGATTCGTGTTAAGAGTGAATTATTCTTTATGTTAGTAAGATAGTCTACAAGGGATTGTGACTTGTGGGAGTGGTGATGATTCTTTTAGAAAGAAAGTAATTTAATCACCTTTTGTAATATCGGTTAAATGAAAAAGGTTGGAGTTGCGTTCATGATCTTTTGGAGTTGCGATTTTTGTAGCAGCTAAAATTATTGAGCAAAGAGGCGTGTTGGAAAGTTCTATTTGGTTCTTGAGTGATTCGTGTGATTTGATCTTAAAGGCTATTTTGTTTGAGATGGCAAAGTGAAGTTATAATCAAAGACTCAGCAAGTACAAATAATAAAACATTATAACTCACAATTATAACATCAACATCCAATTCCAAAGCTTTACACTAAAACATATCACATGATTATGTAATGCAAATGCGCAATGCATCTTTTCCCTTTTACTCTTTTCGTATTTTACCGGTAATACGGGGTATGCAACCGTCGATGCATACCCATGCCTGTGCCCTCTAGCACAGGGACCAAAAGCCTATACTCCACAAGTATGGGGACCACAAGCCCATCATCTTCATGACGGGGTGTGTGTGTGTGTGTGTGTGCGCGCACGCGCGCGCGTGCTTGGTCACCATGTGACCAAGCCTCAAATATGATATCAACATGCACATGAACAGTTACTCTATCCATCAATTAATATGTAAGCAGAAACATCATACATGAATAAAACTTGATCATACCTCGAGCATTCACCATCATTAACATGCATATTACTCTAGCAACTATGCATAGCTAATATGTACCAAATACTTGCAATCATGATCAAACACTCATAATTAATCTATCAATCAAAGTACTTGCCTCAACCGTGTGAAAATGGAGGACGAGAAGAGGGTGCTGCCCCTGAGATCACTCCCCCACCTGAATTAAGTTAACAAGCACTCTAAGGTAACAATACTGGACAAAACAAAGCTAGAAGCAATTACGAAATCGCTACATTCTCTAGCGCAACCCTAACTCCCAAAATCTTAAACAGCGGTATGTTCCCTTAACAGACAGTCATAATAAAAAAATTCATATCTTTTAGTACAGAGATCCAAATAGGGCGTTCTTAGACTTTATGGAAATCTTATAAAATTCCCCAACTAAACCTAGTTGGTGATCCTTCCAGATTCGGCAATCTTCTACCCTCACCAAACTGATTAATAGAACAGTCAATTCTCGTCAGGGTTTCTGGACAGCGGTACTAAATCTAACATAACTTTCAGTATACATGACCAAATTTTGTGTTCTTTAGCTTTCTGTAAATATTAAAATAATATATACAATATTAGTTATGGTGAGATCTTCAAATTAATCTATTAACTAATCTCAATAGACCGATTAATATTTACTGTCAGGATTATAACAGATCTACCGAACAGCAGTGCTACAAAATTCATAACTCCTAATCCGCTCATCCAAATGACGTGATCTAATACTATAAGGAAAGGTATGGACGTCTCCTACAACTCTCTAGGAGGCGTCCAGGACAGATTCCATAGTTAACCTCATCGAACTTGTCAGCCAAACCTGACTGTCCTAAATAGATCTAATACCGATAATGCCTAATTACACAATTAAACAAGTAATCGAAAGGGGATTGGGCTCTACCCTTTTAGATCCATAGATGAATGTCAAAACCACCCCCCCACACAATCCTTCTCCTTCCTTTCTCCCTTCTTCCCCTTCTTCCCCTTCTTCCTCCTTTCTTCCTCTTCTTCTCCTTTCCCTTGATCTCTTGACAGCAGCAGGAAGGAGGCGTCGGCTTTGGGCAGCAGCAGGGAGGTACTCCATGGGAAGGGGCGTAGCAAGGTGCTGGCCAGAGGGGAGGAGGCGCAGGGAGGAGATGGCATTGGCGGCCAAGGGGGAGGGGGAAGAGGAATGGCGGCTAAGGGGGGGAGGGAGTGGTGGCGCCCTAGGGTTTTGGCCGGCTGCCCCCCTCTCCACCTTGGGCTGAAATCAAATGGGCCAAAAGACCCGGCCCAGGTTGTCAAAACTTTGCAAATTTTCCCCTCTACTCCTCTGTTAAATCTCTTTTCTAATTGGTCCTTCTCTCTAATTTTATTTCATCTCAATTAATTTAATTTGGAGTATTATATTCTACCCCTCCCCCTTAAACAGAATTCGACCCCGAATTCTAACCACACTTAACGTCAAAGAACGATCACAGCTAGAACTTTACCAACAACACCACATACCAGCTGTGAACAATCCCGGATATTGCTCACGCATGCGAGACTCCAATTCCCAAGTCGTTTTCCTTTCGAACTTATGGGACCACCGTACCTTGATGCAACTGATGTGCTATGCCTCTTCACTCGTACCGTCCTAACCACATCCACTCAACGGACAGGACTCGAAACTGCGATATTGCTCGCTGTTCAACGGCTCTTACGAAACCTCACACTCCAAATACCTCAAGCATTCTCTCAACACCGGTTTGTCCAAAACGTTATATACCCCGCTTCAGGACTCGAGACAGTTCCAGCGAATTGCTATCTTCCAAAACCCCCGCAACCTCCCGAACAAACCAAATATATTTTGGGCTACCTTTCGCTTCGGGACCAAACCACATAAATTGCACATAAACATATGGAACTCTTGTTCCATCTCTCAGTCGACCTCTTCATCCTAACAAGGAGAACCCCCGTCAAGCAGAGACGCGCAACACAACTTATTTTAATCAAACTTAAAAATCAGATTCAACTGAAAACAAAGGACTCACAATGCAATACCAACTTTCCTCCAAAACACTCAAATCCAAAATCGAAGATTCCTCATGAAAACCTTTTTACACTCCAACTAGGCAATTTGCAAATAAACTCCACATAAGCCAAAAAGAAATCACTCGAATGCTCAAATCAAACACTTCATTTATTTTCTTGAACCGAAAAGAACCACCTTGCCAACAAAGAGTCAACTTAAATTGTATGTGTTCTCCGTCATAAAACCCAACTCAACCAAGAACCAATAGAGCACTTCTCTACTCAAGAGAACATTTTTTTCAAATGTTCTTTTAAGAAATAAACCCTTTTCCAAATCATGGGTTTCCAGAATTATCACACTAACTCCTTCCTCTTAACCGACAATCTCAAAACGATCCTCAAACCGAAGGAACAACCATACTTATTTAGAGAGACTCAACTAACCCACAGAAGGATTCTCTAGTCCACTCCTATACCAAAGGAATTATTTTGACAAATGGTTTCCAACACCTCAATAAAGATTGTTCACCCACAACCACATCACCTCATTCTATTACGGATAATCAACTGGAACTTCTCAGCTCACACTCTCATTTATTACATCAAAAGGGTTCTATCATAGATCATCACACTATTGGATTCCACTTTTATTCTACAACCTCTACACATAGTCATTGAGCACTAAGGGTCTAGTATAGATCACCAAACCCAAATTCAATCCCCAAAGGCTGCTATAAATATAATTCGGTGTAACTGATACAAACTCTCCAATCTGATGAATAAAATTCATACAATCAAACATACTCAATCATTAGCACCATCATGTACTCGTATTATCGACCAACTTATCTTTAGAGAGATCCTAACTCCCAAAGAATTACTCATTGAAGCCAAGTCATACTTGACAACAACTCCACAATCCCTGTTGTCTTTTTAATTTCCATAATGATTAGATTACTTTGCTAATCCCACTCATTAAACCACACCATCATAAATCACCTACACAACCTCGCAAAGTTAATTACCCAATCGCGATACTCTAATAAATTTATCAAGATTCTATACTTTCTATAATTTCATCATTCCAACATGGACAAAAGTTCTTGGATTATAATTCGCCATAAGCTCCACTAGATATAACACTAATCAATTGTATTCCAACGACCAACATTCCATTTAAATATAATTCTCTCCAAGAGTTATAGGTCAAAACCAATTCACCTTCTACTGTTCTTCAAATAGATTGGTTGTAACACCCCAGCCCAACTAGAGCCTGGAATGCTACTAACTAAATATAGTAACAATTTAAACACAAGGCATAGTTCTAAATTTCGACAGAACCTCCTTTGTATAACTAAGTATACCGGAGGTTCCAACAATTTCGTATATTCTAATCAATATCTCATCATTCAAAATTCATTCAAGCATCCAAGATAATCTATTCAGCTAGAGCATTATCAAGCATAACCAAAATTTACTACTCTCATTATTACAATTAATCCAAAACATTCAACCATAGCCATGAATTAATCCTCAACGACCGCCATTATTAGAGTATGATCTAAATGATATGCAAGATTTAAAGTGTGCGGTAGTAAGTGCATCCAAGCAACCCTACTCCCTCCCATGCATGCCGTTCTTGCAAGTGGTACCTAAATACACAAAGAAAGCAAGAGTGAGCCCAAAGACTCAAAGAAGTATCAATAAAGAAACAACAACTCACAGCTTATAGCATCATCATACCATAAGAAACAATACACTAAGACAACTCCCATGCTTATGTAATGCGAACATGCAATGCATCATTTTATCTTTATCTCTTTTCAGATTTTATCGCAGTATGCGGGTATACAAATTGCCGATGTATACCCTTGCTCGTGCCCTCTAGCACAGGGACCAAGAGCCTATACTCCACAAGTATATGGACCTTTGCCCATCATCTTCATGATGGGGACCTCTATTCAATTGCCCACATTCCACGAATGTGGGATTTCAAGCCCGTCATTTACATGACGGGACCTCAACTGTATACTTGGTCACCACATGACTAAGTCTCGAGACATGCTTACAACATGCATATGTACTATGACACTATCTTTCATACATATGAATTCAACAAGTACATAATAACATGTAAAGCATTAACAACATACATAGGGAAACTTTAACCATAAACATGCATTCACCAAGTTTAATTCAAACTCATCACATTATCATCCATGCATGGCTATTATGATTAAAACACAAGCAATCACCATCAATCAATCACAATCAAGCTACATTCAAGATACTTGCCTCAACCGTGCGAGAACGGTGGACGCGAAGAGGGCGCTGCCCCTGGGATCAAACTCCCACCTGAACATAATTATAACCAAGCTAAGACAATCATACTGGACTAAAAGCATAATTAATAACACAAAAGAACTCGCTAAACTCCCAAGCGCTTCCAATTTTCCAATTTCTACCGATCGATCTGCCTCCTCTGCGGATAGTCAACTTCTAAAATACATAACTTTCTCTACAGGGGTCCAAATAAGGTGTTCTAATACTTTCTGGAAAGTTAATTAAATTCTCCAACTAAACTTAGTTGAGGAGCCCTTCTGAATCTGACATCTATTACCCCTACCAAGCCAAATTAAATGACATCAGTTTTCACGTCGGGTTCTCTGGACAGTACACTAAAATCACCATAACTTTTGCTACGCAAGTCCAAATCTTACGTTCTTTAGCTTTTTGGAAAGGTATAGAAATCACCCACATTTTTAGTTATAACGAGATCCTCTGATTTCTTCTTTAACTAATGGATTAACCCAGATTTCTACAAACTATCTGGATGTTGACAGACTATCAGGACAGCGACACTAAACAATTCATAACTTTCTGACCGTTAATCGGATTTGGGCGTTCTTGGTGGCCACGGAAAGCTAATGACATAACCCAACTATCTCTAACAGGTTGGACCCCCAGATTCTGCTTCTAAATACATGAAAACCGTCGTCCAATCTGCTAGACAGAACGCGATCTATCGACTATTGATACTCGATCTACCAAACGAAATCAATTGCAACTAAAACTCATGAACCAGCGAGGGAAACTCGATGTTACCCTTGAAGAATCGCAGGAAGATGATGAACTCGCCCCACGAAGATAATCTTCTCCGCTCACCTTCTTCTTCCTCCTCTACGGGCAATGGCAAAGACCTTTGGCCGGCGGCAAGGAGAGGCACCAGAGGAGAGGGGGCACCACCATGGAGGAGAGGGGCGTGCTACAGTGGTGGTGGTACTGTATCTACAGTGCATCTAGGGTTTCCCCCTTCTTTTTATTGGTGGCCGACCCCTCATAGGCCTCCTAGGCCAAGGCCCGAGGCCCAAGTTGCCGAAGAACTGCAGAAACCCCCCTTTTTATGTCTAATTTCTCTTTTGAACGCTTTCTGTCGTAGAATAAATCGGAGTATTACATTAAAACCCCCTCTTTCTCCTGTTCAATCGATTTGCTAAAAGAAACATTCTCCCGATTTAATTATTCTCTCCCGATTTAATTTTTGGGGTATTACATTGGTTCCCAAAATCTCACCATTACCATATACTTATCCACCACCAACCAGTCGCCATATAACACTTGGCAACACACATTGGCTAATTCCTTTCTCAAAAGGAAGAAACAAACAAATACAAGTTTCAGCACACAAGAAAACATTGCTCCTCAAAGTGAGCACGTGACTAAGAGAAACAGTCAACTAGTAATGATCTCGGAAAACAAAACACGAGTCCGCAGTTGAGGGCACGTGTCCCACAAGAAGGAATTTTCAAACCTCCAAAAGAAAATCATAATAAAACATTTCTATGGAAACTCAAGAAGCTCTTAAGGTGTAACGACAGAAAAGTTGCAGATTACAATTCTTAACTCTAACCTCAAATACTTATGGTACACATTTTTCGTTAACAAAGAAAGCAATTTTCTTTGATTACATCATTACTTGCCAACCCAAACAAGAAGTGCATTTAAAACCAAATTACAATAATCAATTAAGAACCAAATAGAACCTTTCAATACGTCACATTGTTCAAACTAATTTCATCTACTACATAAATCATGAACTCCCAAAAGACCACGAGTGCAAAACTCCAAACATTTCATTTAATCGGTATTTCGAAAGGCAATTAACTTACTTTCTCTCTAGATGAATCATCACCACTCCAACGAGTCAGAATCTCTTACGGACAATCTTACTAACATCAAGAATAATTCACTCTTAACAAGATTCGTTATCATCAACTCTTCCTTTATAAAGCTTCCAAAGGCTCACCAAAATGTTACATACCCCTTTATCATCTCATCCTCAATTGAGTTTATACCAAATTCTTACACCCTCACTACAACAACCACTTTATTTTAGAGGGAATCTACTTCATAATTTAAAAGGTTATACCAAAACCCTTTCATCAAAGGCATACTATTATCCGACAATTTCACCATCATGCAAACACAGGTCACCTATTAAATCCCATCATAAACCTTTCCAAAAGAAACACAATAGATTATTTCATAATATTTTTGTTATCTCAATAAGATTGCAGCAGACAACCTGTTCCAGAGTATATCTAATACACCAACCACACTATGGGAGCAAACCTCTTTTAACAAGGGCATGCAGCCGCAATTCATCCTCATGAAACACACGTGAATAAATCACTTTCAAACTTCAACCCTTCACCTATTAGGAATGCTCGCACTAATTTAATACACACTAATACCAATCTAGGGGTTATCATAAACCATTGATGATTATTCAATCATGGACAAATTGATGGTCCTTTCTCTATTTGTATTCCCACGAGCATAAATAAGATAATCAAATAGCCAATTAAAAAAATTACATATTATTATCTACTAAGACCACAGTCAAACACATCCTTATATTTCTCTTCCTACACAGTTAGATTAATCCATTGAGACCAAATAATCCAACAAGTTTAGCAAACTAAACAATTCTAATGATCAACCATTTCATCAATGTTACACACTTCTTAATAACTCTATTGATTCCAACTAAATATAGTCATACTTATAATCACAGCTCATCAAGAACTACTAGAGGACAACCTCAACTTATTCAACTTTCCTTTCAAGGATCTTAGTTAAGATCGATCATGCATACACTGCAACCCAACTTGATAATCCATATCATATCCATTAATTACTCTGATTATAACCTCTCACTTAACCATGACAAAACATCGCTAAAGAGTTTAACATCTTCTTTCATAAAAGAGATCCATTAATCTTCAACACTCAAAATACCCAAGAGAGATACATTAAGTCAAAGCCTCCACGTACTAAAGGACTTACAAAAGGAAACTTTCATTAACCAAAAATATCAAGCGAATAAATGGGTCATGTTTTCCAATGAGAAAGATAAAACTCCAATATAAAGGTCAAACTTGACAATTAACCAAGTTCACCAGCCGCAAGAATAACTCATCGATTGGAAAAACAATGATTGCTTTATGGGGCAAATTTAGCCAATGGAAACATACCAACCTTTCTCAAAGCAACCTATCAACCGCAATGAACTAAAAACCCAAGAGAAATTCATCAGTCACAATTGGACAAGAGTTGACCAAATTCAAATTCAAGAAAGAGAACAACTCTTCTAAAGATACTCACTATCAATGCCTGTACTAAGATATCCGATGTAGACACTTCACTATTCCTATACCACGAACGGTGGTGTAACCTGGCAAAGCCCAAGGCCACAACCACGACCTCAACCTCTCAACATCGATTATCCCCACACATTAAAAATCATATAATCAATTAATGAGCAATCATACTCAATTCATATCAGCAATCATCAATACGGTATAGCGAAAACGTAAATGCAATGCTTTGCCCATTCCCATCCTACTGTGCATAGTGTGTCAAAATTAATAATTCGAAGATTACCACGGACCTCTGACCCGCTCGATACCAATCAGTAACACCTCATTTCAACATGAGTCCGGAATGCTACTAAACTAACAATATAACAATCTAAAACTAAGACCTTTTACTAAATTTCGGCAGAACCTCACGTGTATAGTTAACTATACCAGAGGTTCCAACAGTTGATTATAACATAATTAAATAATCCAACATCCAGCATAATCAAAAGACATCAAAAATATGCTAAACATCACTATTACAAATAATCCAATGCCTAAATCAGAACCATAACAAATCCTTTAAGCAATCTATTCATTTATTAAGGCACATTCTAGATTTAATCAACAATAAAAGTTTTGTGGCAATGTGAAACCGAACACAAGACTATTCCCTCCCATGCATGTCATTCTTGTAAAGGGTACCTAAAAACACAACAACCGCAAGAGTTGTAATATCCCGAATATCGATTAGAGAGATTATTAATCGGGAGAGGGAATTATTTGAAAATTCAAGGTTTTTGGGGGAATTTTGGAACCTGGGCCTCCGACCCAGGCTAGATCAACCTGGTGGCCGGCCATGTGTGGGCCAAGAAGGGGCGAGGCGCCCCAAGGCCCAAGCCCATGCGCCCCCACACCCCTTAACTATAATACCCCAAAAGTATTCGAAAGGACTTTCGGGACAGAATTAATTTGAGTTAAAAGAATGACTGTTTAGAAGTCGATTTAGGGGATGGACCCTTTGGAAATTATTCAATTAAGCAGCCATCGAGGGGGGGTTTCGCATTTGTTAGAAAACCTGGGCCTCGGGCTATCGCCGGGAGGCCCATGAGTGGGCTGGCCGCAAGGCCCAAAGGAGAGGTCGGCCAAGGCCTTAGGGGGGGCTCAAACCCTAACCCCTCCCCACTTCCAAGCCGCCCCACACCCCCCTGGCCGCCGCCCCCATCAAGGACCTCCCCTGCGCCTCCACCTCTCCTCTCCCCCTCCCCAAGGCGCCTCATTGTCGAGACCCCGGATCTCCAAATCCAGGACCCTCTGTGTATAACTGCACTATTCCCTAGATCAGTAGCTAGTGCACACAGTTGCAACATTGGTGTAATCAAAACCGTACACCTAAACTATAGATGAAGCAGACAAATTAATATTTAATAGCAAAATGACCTTATGGTCAAGTCTTACAAAGTTTGCCACGCAGGGCTTAGCAACAAAAGAGAGCTTGCAGCGGAAACCAAACATCTGGTGGAGGTCACCCAATATGCCCACCGGCAATCGAGTGAAGGACATGACCTAATTCGCATAGTCTTCAAAGAAGTCTTCTTCATAGAACTCTGAGTTCACTGGTTCACCCTCCTCTGCTGATTTAAACAGAGGGCGCAAGGCCGTGAGTACTTTGAATGTACTCAGCAAGTCATAGAGAAATGTATGCAAATAGTATTTATGCAGGGCTTGACAAGGATAGCTTTATGGCTATTTTGCAGAAAGCAATATTTGACATTTAAATACAGTAAGTAGATTGCAAAGCATAATTTAAAAGAATAATACATAAGTAATCAATTTTCTTTGAAACAACTAGTGAACACCCTGTTCACTTCCCAACCAACAACCACAACCAAAACTAGATTCGAACAACCCATTCCAATATTTTCAATAAAAGATCTACCCCTTGCGTGAAATCACCAGGCATGTCCATAACCGGGGACACGGCTATTCGAATAGTTTACACTCTGCAGAGGTTGTACAGCTTGACCCACACGACACGAATTTTCTAGTTTGTTCGGCATAATTCTATGCCACCGCTCACTACCTTAGGTAAGCAGTCTAGAGCACATGACAAGGCTTTTACAAAGTTCTGTTTTGTCTCAGTTCTGTTCGCTAAGGTTTCGCCTCTATCTGGCCCCCTCTTGCGTCGTTCCCAACCAAAATAGAACCGAACCAAAACATTGCTAGTTAGTCAGCCAGGTCTATCCCAGTCTAGACATGTGGTTGTACGGTTAAGGCCCAGATCAATGGTTCAAGGTTAAGTCCTTAGTTGGTTGCTCAGACGAGACGTTTCCGCGTTCCAAATGTGCTTACGCACCCACCTTTTCCACCACCCACTCGTCCGAGCATAAATCATTTTCGTTCAACCTCGCCAAATCACAACATCTTTAATCAAAAGTGGCTTTGCCACGGTTCCATAATTCCTTTAGTCAAATTCAACCTTGTTGGGTTCAACCCAGCCAGAAGACCACCCCAGTCCTGGCACCACAAATTTTAGTTAAGGTGAAAACAAATGTCGTGGTCTCACACAGGACCACACTTCGTTTTAATCAGCAACACTGGCCGCTACTACACAAGCCACGTACCGGTGCGCTGGGGGTAAACTAATATTGAATGATTCATGGCGAAACCGACGTCTCCCAAAGCATGTCTAAGCAAACACGATACCCATGTTGGTAGTACAATAACGTCCAACTAATAAGTAACCATCCTAAGGTGTCCAAGGATTATGTTATTCAAGGATACATGTCGTTCACAATTTATCAAGGAGGCATAATGGCAATTAGGTAATTAACTAATCCCGAAACCATTTATTATAAAATTAGCAATGCATGTTTATATCAAACAATATAATTTTATAAAGATGGGTTCAATATGATCAAAGGTCTACGACTTGCCTTCGTTGAAGAGTAGAGGTGCTTCGGTTGTCGGGTCCGAGAAATCTTCCGAAACGCTAGAATCTATACGTGCGAACAAAGCTAAATAAATAAAATAACTCCAAATAAAATTCAAAGAAATACTAAATAAATACTAATAGGAAGGCAAGGAATTTAGATGAATTTAGAAATTTGAATCACTCGAATCGTAGTTTGAATGAAGAAGTTATGGCCAAAGGAAGATAGGGAAATGCATAAAATCAAGAAAAAGGGGTTTTCCTGATTTTCGGAATTAATTTTCTAAACGAAAATTGATTTACTGCGCTAGCTGACGTCAGCCCTGGGGATTTAATTTTCGGCCGAATTATTTTTCAACGGGAAAAGATTGCAAAAGCCACGTCGTGGCCGATCGGGCGTACCACATCGACAAAAGGCCGACGTGGTCACGACCGGCGCCACGGGCACACGTCGACCCGAGGCGGCAAGCGCCGGCGATGGTCGCCGGCGAACAACGGGGAGATGGCCGATGGCGAGGGCACCAGCGCTTGGTCTTGGTGAGGCGAACGCGATGCTCACGGAGTTGGGGACGCGGCGGCGAGGACGATAAGCGGCGGCGGCGCCTGGCGGGCTCCGGGACGGGAGGCGCAAGACGGTGGACCTTGGCCGTCGAACCCGAGGCGAGGTCGACGGCACCGGAGGAGGTCCAGAGGCGGCGCAATTGACGGCAGAAAGCTTCACGGCGGGCGGCGTATCTTCGTGAAATCCGGCGAAAGGGCGGCGAGAGAGGGAGAGTGAGTGGGGGGAGGAGGTGGAGGAGCTCAAGGCGGTCCCGATGCTCTCTTAAATAGGCGACGGGGGCCCGGAGGAGGAGAGGGGGAAGCTTGCCGCGCCGGCTTTAATGGCGGGCGGCGACGGGTGTGGCGAAATCCGCGGAGAAGGGGGCAAAGAGGGGGCGCACGGGCGCGCCATGGAGGCGATGCACACAAGAACAGACAGATTTGGTAGGGCTAGGCCACGGCGAGGAAGCGGCGTGGTGCGGCGAGAATCGCGACGAGGCCGACACTGGAGCAGCACATGAGCAAAGAGCGCAGACGCAAAGCAAGGCATGAGGAAAGGGACAAGGTAGGGCTAGGCTAGCACGAGGAGCAAGGCCTTGATCTGGCGAGGAACGCAATGAGGCGACACTGGAGCGACAACAAGGAGGTTGAAGACGACCCGAGGGAGGCAAGGGTCGACAAAGTGGCCCACACGGCAGCGAGAGAGAGAGAGAGAACGGGAGGGCACGAGCAAATCTGGGCCGTCCGATTCAGACGGACGGTCTGAAGGAGGCATACAGCCAGCGCCGAGGAGCTGGCACAAGTAAAGTGGGCACATGAGAAGAATGGGCCAAGGAATTGCCCAAGAGAGGAGGGGATTTCTAAGATTTTTTATTTTATAAAATACCAGAAAAGCAAAAGTATTTTTAGAAAATAGCTTAAGACGTCCAAAAATTCTAGAAAAATTCACAGAAATCCCTTGAATTATTTAGGACTTAGTAAAAATATTTTCAACTTAACTATTGGTTTTAATTTTTGGCAATTGATTATTTTTAACATAAGGCAAGGGGAAAACCAATTTAAAGACCAACAAAACTCAACTAAACCAACTTCAATTAGTTCAAGTTTTAATTAAGTCAAATTAAATCACTTTTAAAATTCTAAATTACAAGTTAAGCTTTGGCGAACTAATAAAACCAAATGGTTAGTTTTTAAAGTTTTCAAAATTTTCAAAAACTCAGGAAATTTGGGATGTTACACTCATCCCCCTTGAGTGCCAACCTGCCATTGGTGCCTTTGGAGCTCCCTGCTGCTGGCCACGTGGAAGGAGAAGAGGCCGTGGTGTGGTGGCCGGCCAAGGAGGAAGGAAGAGAAGGGGGGAGAAGGGAAAGGAGGGGAGACCACCAGCGGATGTTCGTGATCTTCAGCAGCTCGTCGTGGGTAACCTTCGTTTCCCATTGATTAGATGCTTAATCGGTTGTTTTAGCGATGTCGATATTTAGGGTTGTTTAGGACAGAATTGAGTAGATCGCTGTTTTTACGTGCTTAAAGGCGAAATTGGTTCTGGTCGTCTCCTAAAGAAATGTAGAGGACGTCGCCATATTTCCAGGAAGTGCTAGAACGCCTTACTTGGACTCCCGTAGCAGAAGTTATGATTTTATTAGTGGGACTGTTCTGCAGATTTATAGGTTTTCTGACAGGTTTTAGTAATCTGAGTTAATAAATAAGTTAAAGGGAGAATTGGAGAGGCTCAGTATAACTAAAGTCGTAGGTTGGTGTCCCAGCTTTCCAGAAAGCTTTGGACACTCGTAGCAAAAGTTATGGCACTTTTAGTGTACTGTCCAGAGAACCCGACGTGAAATTGATGTATTTTACATTGGCTTGGTAGGCGTATTATATGGCCGTTTCAGAAGGGCCCCTCAACTAGGTTTAGTTGGGGAATTTAATTAACTTTCCAGAAAGTCTAAGAATACCTTATTTGGATCCCTATAGTGAAAGTTATGAATTTTAGAAGTTAACTATCCACCGAGGGGACAGATCGACGTTTAGGAATTGGGGTTGGAATCGAGTTAGACGCGTTTGTGAGTTCGTGATTGTTGTTATATAGTTTGTTTTGGTCCGCTATCGTCGCCTTAGCGCATGCGTTATAATTATTATTCAAGTGGTGGATCGTCCCGGGCAAGACCTTCGTGACGCCCTCGTTTCCTCGCGGTTAAGGCAAGTATAATTATGGATATAATAGATATTATCGAATGACATTGATTGATAATTTCTATGATTATTTGTGTTGCTCATGAATGATATGGTGATATGATTAGTAATGATCATGGTTTCTAGTGCTATGAGTATTGTGTTAATCATGGATGTTTGAAAGTTGTGAAGTCTATGATTATGAGCTTTTGTTGTATGAATAGGATATTCATATGCAATGTTGTTGCGGATGCATGTTTGTATTAATTTGAGAATTCATACATATGCATCATGTTGGCTTATTGAAGTCTTGGTCATGTGATGACCAAGCAACTCTTGAGGTCCCCGTCATGTTAATGACGGGCTAAAGGTCCCCATGCTTGTAAAGCATGGGCTTTGGTCCCCATACTTGCGGAGTATGGGCAATGGTCCCTGTGCCAGATGGCACAGGCATTGGGTGTGCATCGACGGATGCGCACTTTGCATTACCGGTAAAATGCAAAAGGGAAAGAGAAGGAAAAGATCATGTTGAGCATATTGCATAGCATGTGTGTGTAAAGTAATTGATATGTGATTTTGTAAAGTATAGTTGATGAGTTACATGCTTGTATGCTATTGATACCATTTATTACATTGGCTGAGTCTTTGGACTCACCCCCTTGCTGTTTGTCGTGTTTTAGGTACCTTTACGAGATCGGCATGCATGGGGGAAGGAAAGGATTAGTCTTCTTGCACTTTTGCACGAACTACCCACTATGGAATGAAAGGAAAATTAATTAGGAGATGAATGAACTGTTTAAAGTACTCTTAATGATTATTGCTTGCTTAGAGTAAACTGTAATAAATGAATAGAAGTTTTGGATGCTCATGATCTATTTCTTAGATGTTTAGTTGCTATGGATGTCATAGTAACGAATAGTCAGTTTTGATTATGTCTTGGTCATATTGCAATTTGGATTATCTTTATTTATTATAACTGTCTGTTGGAACCTCCGGTATAGATAATTATACAAAGGAGGTTCTGCCAAAATTTTGTAAGGTGTTCAGGTTTAATTACATTTAATTTATTTAATTTAGTAGCATTCCAGGCCTTCGTTTGGCTGGGGTGTTACATTAACCCTAGGCCGGCTGCACTCCCCCCCCCCTTTCCCACCCCTTGGCCGCCACAAGCCCTCCCCCTTGGTGCCGCCCCTTCTCTTCCTCCCTTGGTGCCGCCCCTTCACCCCTGGTTGCTGTCCCTGCCATGGTGCCTCCCCGTCTCACCAACGGAGCTCCCCGCTGCCGGCCTTCGCGAGGAAAAGAGGAAGAGGACAGCAGTGGAGTCGGCCAAAGGAGGGAAGGAGAGGGTGAGGAGAAGAAGGATCATCTTCTTCAAGGATTGTTCATCGTCTTCCTGGGTCCTTCAAGGGTAACGGATGTCGTTCTTCATTGTTTGATTAGTAGTAGATGCGAATTCGATTAGAATTGATTGGATCGAATTCTTTATGTTGTAGTTCAGTTCTGTCCAGTAGATTGCCTGGTCAATTTCGGGTTCTTAGAGAACGAATTGGAGATTTTCATCTCCTATAGATATTTATATATTGTTCTTAGCTTTCCGTAGCTGCAAAGAACACTTAATTCCAATGTACGGATCAAAAGTTATGGTCCGATCTTTCCATGTTGTCCTGATTTCCTGACGAGATTGAACTGTCAAGATGTCTTTTAAAATATGATTAAGTTAATGGCAGATTCAGGGTTTTCACCCAACTAGGTTGTTGTAGAAATTTTTATAACCTTTCCATAATGATAAATAACACCCTAATCGGAGTTGTAGATCAAAAGTTGTGATCTGTTCTTTACTGCTGTCTTTTTCGTCTAGACAGAATCTATCTTATACTTTCATCTACCTGTTAGCATATTATTTTGGTCGAATTGGGATATCTCGCCAACTATAATTTTGTAGATCTATTCGTTAAGTTTCCTTAGGATCTGGGCTCACCTCGTTCTGAGTCCCAGATCAATAGTTATGATTTATTCCATGCTGCTGTCCAGATTCGTTTCTGTGATTGTGTTGTCTGTTTTCATAATAGATCTAATAGTTAATTATTGGGTGGTCGGGAAGGTGTTGTAGAATGTTGCTGGTAGTGTCATGTACCATGTTGTTCTTATTTCGAGTACTTACTTGTGTAGGCGGAGAGGCTTCGGGTATAGGGTCACCTTCGTTGCCTACCAACGCGTCGCAGCGCGGAAGGTAAGTACTTTAATATTCTTAAGATTAGTGAATGCTGAAAGCTTGATGTTCGTATGGTGTTTTTCTATGATACATGAGAAGATTCAATGTTTATGTTCCTTTCATATGTGTTATTTTCATTATTAGAGATGATGTCTTTCATTATTCATAGTTCATTCCATGCATCCATTGTCATGTTCCATCCACGGGAGTGGATTATAAAGACCCATCAATTCCAATATGGGCACATAAGACCCACCATTCCAATGTGGGCAGATTTGGACACCCGTATGAAAGGTTCTTCATACGGGATTTGGATCCCCGCATTTCGTTAAATGCGGGCTTAGGTGAACACCGACGGGTGTGTCACTAGCTATACCGGTATAAGAAGGAGTGCGGTCCTTTCATTACATTCAATCCATTCATTCCATTCATTCATATATTTTTTCGGTGCTATGTTCATATTCTTTAAGAATGTTGTCTTGTTCATATTTGTTGTATGTCCAATCATTCTTGGTACTTGCTGAGTCTCGAACTCATTCTTGCATTTGTTGTTTGTTTTAGGTGATCGTTGATGATGGCTCTATTGGGAGGGAGTAGACACGCACTATTCATTCACTTCACCATATTCCAGTATTAATATTAGGACTTGGTTCTGTCTTTCATTCGTTAAGTGATGAACTGTAATAAATAAAGTTAGATGTGGTTGATATCTTCCTCTATGTTATGGTTGAATAATTACTGCTTGTGATCCTTGATCACCTCTTCTGATATACTTATTTGGATTCAGACTATATTCCTACCATTGTTCTATTAAATTTTGGTCTCTTTATGTCATTAGATGATATATTGTTTAAATTCTTCCGCTTTATGGTTGTATGTTAGATTATTTAGGTGACATCTTGGCTTCCGAATAGCCAGGGTGTTACAAGAGTGAGTCCAAAGACTTAGCAAGTACAAATAATAAAACATTCTAACTCACAATTATAACATCAACATCCAATTCCAAAGCTTTACGCTAAAACATATCACATGATTATGTAATGCAAATACGCAATGCATCTTTTCCCTTTTACTCTTTTCGCATTTTACCGGTAATGCGGGGTATGCAACCGTCGATGCATACCCATGCCTGTGCCCTCTAGCACAGGGACCAAAAACCCATACTCCACAAGTATAGGGACCACAAGCCCGTCATCTTCATGACAGGGACCTCAAATCAATGCCCACACTCCATGAGTGTAGGGACCACAAGCCTGTCATCTACATGACGGGGACCTCAAATATATATATATATATATATATATATATATATATATATGCTTGGTCACCACGTGACCAAGCCTCAAATATGATCTCAACATGCACATGAACAGTTACTCTATCCATCAATAACATGTAATAGCAGCAACATCATACGTGAATAAAACTTGATCATACCTCGAGCATTCACCATCATTAACATGTGTATTACTCTAACAACTATGCATAGCTAATATGTACCAAATACTTGCAATCATGATCAAACACTCATAATTTGTAACACCCTGGCTATACGGAAGCCAAGGTATTACCTAGAAGACTAACATACATCAACAATACGAAATAATTTCAGTAATCTATCAACTAATAACATGTAAGAATCATCAAATGATAGAATGAATGTAAGAATTGATTCAGAATCCAACAACATATCAAACTCTAATTATTACAATCCAACATTTATCCAATAGAAGGTAATGACAAGTTCATCTAATTAAAGGTGATTAAAGCAATGTGAATGAAGTGATCCGTGACTATTCCCTCCCATGCATGTCGTCTTCAATGTTTACCTAAAACAAATAAACACGGCAAGAATGAGTCCAAGGCTCAACAAGTACAACAGAACATTATGAATATTACTGAGTAAGAACATATCAATCACAAAATGAAATACGAACAAGAATGGCTAAGTGAGAACACAGTAACATAGTATAGAATTCGAATGTGGAATGGATGAATAAGAACTTAACTTCATAGAATAGAATATGAATGAATGAAATGCTTGATCTCCACTTCTGCTTATACCGGTATAGCCAGTGAACACCCGTCGGTGTTCACTCATGCCCGCATTTATCAAAATACGGGGATCCAAGACCCGTATGAAGAACATTTCATAACGGGGATCCAATTTGCCCACATTGGAATAGTGGGTCTTACATGCCCATACTGGAATTGATGGGTCTTTACATCCCACTTCCGTGGGTGAATCATGAACAATGTATGAATGAATGAATATATGAATTTGTAAGATGAAAACTCTACTCAGTCATGGCATGAATATAAAACACTATGAACAAACTACAGCAGTACATTACACAATGTACTTGCCCATATTGGAATAATGGGACTTCACTACCCACTTCCGTGGTGAACATGAAAGAAGGAACGAATGAATATATTGAGCGTAAACATATTATTGAAAAATCATGGTATATCCATTATGAAGGGAAACAAGAAAGATCGAAATTACCCATTGCATATTCATCAATCAAGTGGAACAAACAACAAACAAGACAATTCAATTGTACTTACCTCAACCGTGAGATGGAAGACAACGATTGAAAAACTCTAGCCCCCGAGTTCAACACCACCTGGCAGCCATAAAACAATATACTAAGTACACCAACCAAAAGTGTATAGTATTGCAATGGAACAAAACGAGAACAAGCGTCCCTAATCGCAATCCGAACATTTAATCAAAACACTCTCAAATTTCCAAATCTGTCCAACAAACAGCTGTTAAGGAAAAATTCATAACTTTTGAGTCAAAACTCCAAAAGCCATGAATCCAATTTTACTAGAACCTACACAAGCCTAGCTACAACTTCTCAGGTGATCAAAAGATCAAACTAGTTCATCTAAGTCTTTGTTTTTAAACCCGAAGACCGATCTGTCATCTTCGGTAAGTCTGACTTGGGATATTCATAATTTTTGTTTGGCACAACCAAATACATTGTTCTAATACTCTCTATAAACTACAGGAAACCTTATATCTCAATAAAATTATCACAAATATTCCTATTGTGCAACAAAGGTTGCAAACAGTCAAGTAAAACTCTTCTGTCCACAACAGAGAGACAGATTACAACCTTAGCTTCTAAAATTCATATCTTTTGATCTAGAAATCCAAAAATTATGAAATTTAACTTTCTGGAATCATCATAAATATTTCTACACATCTCAGGTATATCAAATGACCATAATCGTCCATCTGGAACCCCTAATTCACAGAACTATGTTCGTTGCCCTAAACTAGAAACTGATTATGCATCTGGACTTGTAAAATTCGTAACTAATTAACCGTTCATCCAAAAATTATGAATTAACACTTTATGGAAAGCTAACTAAATGCCCCATCTATCTCCAGTAGACCCTAACTTCTGAATCCGCATGGAACTAATTCAATCTGACGAATTAACCGAACTACAGATCACCAGGATAACAATCTGATTATCAGTGACAATTCACATATGAAAGAATTACAATAGTTAATGGAGAACATGAATATACCTACGAAATTCTCCTGTGAGATCAACCCCTTCTTCTAACCTTCATCCCTTTCCTCCTTTCTTCCTCTTCTTCTCCTTCCCTTTGATCTCTTGGACAAAGCAGCAGAAGGAGGCGCAAGGAGGGAAAGGAGGTGGAGGCGAATGGGGAGGAGGGTAATACAGCGGTGTGCTATAGTACATGCTACAGTAGCATGGCTGCCCCCCTCCACTTGGATTGTTGCCCTAATGGGCCAAGGTGCTGTGGGCTTTTGGCCCACAGCCCAGGTTCTCTGAATAACGCGAAAAAACCCCTAAAACTTCGGTTAAAACCACTCTCTAAAACAATTCGCATCTGTAAAGTTTTCTCCTCTTTAAATTTTTTTTTGGGATATTACATAATTAATCTATCAATCAAAGTACTTGCCTCAACCGTACGAAAATAGAGGACGCGAAGAGGGCGCTGCCCTCGGGATCACTCCGCCACCTGAATTAAGTTAACAAGCACTCTAAGGTAACAATACTGGATAAAACAAAGCTAGAAGCAATTACGAAATCACTACATTCTCTAGCGCAACCCCAACTCCCAAAATCTTAAACAGCAGTCTGTTCCCTTAACAGACAGTCATAATCAAAAATTCATATCTTTTAGTACAGAGATCCAAATGGGGCATTCTTAGACTTTATGGAAATCTTATAAAATTATCCAACTAAACTTAGTTGGTGAGCCTTCCAAATTCAGCCATCTTCTACCCTCACCAAACCGATTAACAGAACAGTCAATTCTCGTCGGGGTTTCTAGATAGCGGTACTAAATCTAACATAACTTTCAGCATACATGGCCATCTTTTGTGTTCTTTAGCTTTCTGGAAACCTTAAAATAATATATACAACATTTGTTATGGTGAGATCTTCAAATTAATCCATTAACTAATCTCTACAGACCGATTAATATTTACTGTCAGGATTATAACAGATCTACCGAACAGCAGCGCTACAAAATTTGTAACTCCTAATCCGCTCGTCCAAACGACATGATCTAATACTCTATGGAAAGGTATCGACATCACCTACAACTCTCTAGGAAGCATCCAGGACAGATTCCGCAGTTAACCTCATCAAAATTGTCAGCCAAACCTGACTGTCCTAAACAGATCTAATACCGATAACGCCTAATTACACAATTAAACAACTAATCGAAAGGGGATTGGGATTTACCCTTGTAGATCCACAGATGAACGTTGAAACCACCCCCACACAATCCTTCTCCTTCCTTTCTCCCTTCTTCCCCTTCTTCCTCCTTTCTTCCTCTTCTTCTCCTTTCCCTTGATCTCTTGACAGCAGCAGGAAGGAGGCACCGGCTTTGGGCAGTAGCAGGGAGGTACTCCATGGGAAGGGGCACAGCAAGGTGCTGGCCAGAGGGGAGGAGGCGCAGGGAGGAGATGGCATTGGCTGCCAAGGGGGGAGGGGGAAGAGGAATGGCTACTAAGGGGGGGGGAGGGAGTGGTGGCTCCCTAGGGTTTTGGCCAGCTGCCCCCCTCTCCACCTTGGGCCAAAATCAAATGGGCCAGAAGCCCTGGCCCATGTTGTTAAAACTTTGCAGATTTCCTCCTCTACTGCTCTGTTAAATCTCTTTTCTAATTGGTCCTTCTCTCTAATTTTATTTCTTCTCAATTAATTTAATTTGGAGTATTACACTTGTGCCCTTAACTGTGGTGTCATCTTTTACCTTCCGAGATCATTACTATTTGACCATCTCTCTTGGTCTTGTGTACTGCAAGTGGTAAACATTTCCTTTGTGCTGAAGATTTTTTTTATTTGCCTCTTCTTTTGAGAAAGGAATAATTGATTTGTTTTACAAAACCTCATAGAGTGTTTAGTGGTAACTAGTTAGTGGTGATCAAGTGAATGACTTTGTGAAACTTACGGTGTCAAGTTGTTTGAGACGTATTAGGTGATAAACTGATTCCCTGGAATACTCCTTGGAGAGGATTTGATTTAAATAGAACATCATTCTTTGGAGCTAAACTGATTGCATTGATGCAACTAGTAGAACCTATGGTGATTTGTGGTTCAAGATATTTTGTTCATATTAGGTGAAACATTAGAATTATCGAAAGTATGAAAATCTTGATCAATTTATTAAAGTGTTGCAATTGTGTCATTTGCAAGATTGTGTTGGTGATTTTTGACGGTGTAGTTTAATGGGAGTAGAATTGTGAAGAAACCTAATCATTAAGACAATTATTAGGATAGTAGGGAATGTAGAGTTATTGTCAGGTATAACTTGGTTTCAATGAGTAACTCTCTTGGAGTTAGAATCTTTCAAAGGATAATTTGGTCAAGAATATATTTATCTATTGACATTAATGATGGAGTATGGTTAGATTGTGGGAATTTTAGTCATCGAATCTGAGGATTTTCCTATCATTTACACCAGAAGTTCATTGTAGGAGTCTTGGGGATTAAATTTGGGATTCACATTTTTTTTATGCTAGGACTTTAGTCACCCAATGATTATGTGTAGAAGAAGTAGAATAAGGTTGGATTCCGAACAGTGAGATGATCATTGATAGCACCCTTCTGATGTAGTACATGAGAGTGTGTGATGTGAATTCCGAGTTGTTTATTCTTGAAGGATTGAGGTGATGTGATTGCGTGTGAGATCTATTTTGAGATGCATTGGGAGTCATCTGTCAAAGTAATTCCGTCGGTAGAGGAGTTGGCTAGAGTATGTTTTGTGGAGTCAATAGAGCCTCTCTACAAAACTGTGGATGATGTACTTCAGTTTGAGTATGGTGTTGGGGTTACCAATTTAAGAGAAATAAGTTAGTGTGTTATGTGATGATTGGAATTTCATAAGTTGGGAGAAGTTTTATTCCTAAAAGAGAAATTGAGAAAAGAATGTTTCCTCGGGTAATAAAACGCTATCTTGATTCTTGTTTGAGCTGTATGTTTATGACAGAGGTCATTTGCAATTTGAGTTGGCTTTATGTTGGCATGATGGTTCTTTCCGGTTCAGGAAAACAAAAGAAGTGTTTGATTTGGACATTCGATCGACTTCTCTTTCGGCGTACATGATGTTTATTTGCAAACTGCCTAATTGGAAAGTGGAAAAGTTTTCGTGATGAATCTTTGATTTTGGATTTGTCTCTTTTGGTCGGGAGTTGGTAATGTGCGGTTTTGTTGAGAACTCTTTATTTTTTAGTTGGGTTTCCATTGTGAAACTGTTGTTTAAAAACGAGTTCTATTGTGCATTCCTGTTAAAGGAGGTGCTCCTTGTTAGACGAAGAGATCATTTGAGAAGTGGGACAAGAGTTCTGTGTGTTTTGTGCATGTTGTGTGTTTTGGTAGCCGAGGGGAAGTTGGCCCAGATACATTGGTTGTTTCCGATAGTTGCAGGGAATTTTGGAAGATGGCGTATCGCTAGGACTGCCTTGGGGTCCATATGTGGAGTACGCAACGTCTGGTACGTTCTGGTGCTGAATGAGTACTTGGGATATCTGGAGTTTTGAGGTTTCGTTAAAGCCGTTGATCAGCGAGTAAGACCACACGTCCGAGTCCCGTCCGGTACGTATACTGGAGAGGTCGGAACTAGCATTGAGGCATAAGACGTTGGTATCCGTCAAGGTGCCCTGGTCGCATCAGTATGAGCGAGAATCGACATGGGAACTGGAGTCTCGCATGGGAGCAATATCCGAATTTGTTCACCGCGGGTACGTGTTCTACTGTTGTTAAATTCTAATCGCAATTTTCTTTTGCATAGATTCGGGGTCGAATCCTGTTAACGGGGGTAGAATGTAATACTCCGATTTATTCTAAGAAAGAAAGTGTTCAAAAGAGAAATTAGACATAAGAAAAAGGGGGTTTCTGCAGTTCTTCGGCAACCTAGGCCTCGGGCCTTGGCCCAGGAGGCCCATAAGGGCCGGCCACCAATAAAAGGAGGGGGGAAACCCTAACCCGCACTGTAGCTACAATAGCCGCCACCGCTACAGTGCCCTGCTGGTGGTGCTCTCCCATTGCCGTCGGCCAAGAAGAAAGAAGAAGAAGGGAGGGGAGAGGGATCACGAGGTGATTTCGTTGTTCTTCAGCGGTTCTACAAGGGTAATCTCGATCCCCATTCGATTAGTAGTGAAATCATGTAATTAGACGATGTCGGTATTAGATCTGTTTAGTGCAGTCAGTGTTGAACGATGGTTTTGAGGAAGTTAATTGCAGATTCTATCCTGGACACCTCCTAGAGAGTTGTGGATGACGTCACTAGCTTTCCGTGGAGTATTGGATCATGTCGTTTGGATGAGCGGACTAGGAGATATGAATTTCGTAGCGCTTCTGTTCTGTAGTTCTGTCATAATTCTAATATTTAATATTAATCGGTCAATAGAAAATAGTTAATGGATTATTTGGAAGATCTCACTATAACAAAAGTTGTAGGTATTTTGTTAAGCTTTCCAGAAAGCTAAAGAACATAAAATTTGGCCTTGTGTACTGAAAGTTGTGTTATATTTAGTGTCGCTGTCCACAACTCCTGACAAGATTTAGAGGTTCTTTTAATCAGTTTGGTAAGGGTAGAATATGGCCGAAACTGGAAATCTCACCAACTAGATTTAGGTGGAGAATTTGATAAGCTTTCTAGAAAGTCTAAGAACGCCACATTTGGATCTCTATACAAAAAGTTATAGATTTTTTTAAGGGGACTATCTGTTAAGGGGACAGACTGATGTTTAGGATTTTGGAGTTGGGATTGCGCTAGAGAGTGTAGCGAATTCATATTTGCTTTTAGCTTTGTTTTTTGTCCAGAATTGCTATCTTAGAGTGCTTGTTAAATTAATTCAGGTGGGGGTTTGGTCCTGGGGGCAGCGCCCTCTTCGCCCCTCCATCTTCGCATCTGTTGAGGCAAGTACAGTTAGTGATGGATTACTTAGAAGAGATTGTTCTTGTTTGCAAGTATTATGTATACATTCGATATTCATGAATGCTAGAATGATATGTATGTCAGTGATCATGAATACTAGAGGTATGAGTAAGTTTTTATTCATGCATGATGCTGCTGCTAATACTTGGTTATGATGGATAAAAGAATTGTTCATGTGCATCATGTTATCATATTTGAGGCTTGGTCACTTGGTGACCAAGCATTGATTTGAGGTCCATGTCATGTACATGACGGGCTTGTGGTCCTCACACCTGTGGAGTGTGGGCTTATGGTCCCTGTGCTAGAAGGCACAGGCATGGGTATACATCGACGGCTGCATACTCCGCATTACCCGTAAATACAAAGAGAAAAAGAAAAAGATGCATTGCGCATTTGCATTGCATAAGCATGTGATTTGTTTTATTGTAAAGATTTGGGGATGGATGTTTATGTTATAATTGTGTATTATAATATCTTATTATTTGTACTTTGCTGAGTCTTTGGACTCACTCTTGCTGTTGTTTATGTTTTTAGGTACCCCTTACAAGAACGGCATGCATGGGAGGGAATAGTCATAAGTTTGGATACACACTACCACGAACCTTTTATAGTTGGTTAAATTTGGAACATGTCTTAATAATTGAGCAAACTGCTTAAAGGATTTGTTGTGATTATGCCTTATGCTTTGGGTAAATTGTAATAGAGTTGATTAGCATATTATGGATGCCTTTTGTTATGCTTTAGTTGATTAGTATAATATGGATGTCTTTATGATTCGTTTAAATTGGATGTTTGTATTATTGAATGATGTTATATTAATCTATTAGAACCTCCGGTATGGTAACCTATACAAAGGAGGTTCTGCCGAAATTTAATAAAAAGACTTAGTTTTATTTTGCTACTATGTTATTTTTAGTAGCATTCCAGACTCATGCTGGGTTGGGGTGTTACACCATCGAAGAAGGTAAATCCTCTTATAAGTTGATAATTAAGTGGCCATGAAACTTCATAGCATAAAACGAAATAGAAAGGACTTTTAACAAAAACAAATAGGTATGCTTAGATTTTGGGCTAAACCTCATCCATAGATATCAATTTCTCCTATAAAGAATAAGCATTCACAACATGGCAAGATTTTGGGCTAAACCTCATCCATAGGTCTCAATTTCTCTTGTAAAGAAGCAGCCAAAGTAAAAGAATAAATCAAATGAGAATGATTATTCATATCTATATGCTTGGCTCAAGAAAAGGATATTGTAATAAATTTTAGATGACATACTTTTACATGCCTCACAACAACATTACTAATAACTGATAAATGAGATGCATGCATTGGGACTCTAGGAGAATCTAGTTGTAAAGTACTCACTACATTAGCAATGGTTATTCACTGCTGAATTGCTCAGGAAATGGATCAACAAATCTGGAGGGCGCTGTGAGATCCAGATCCAAAACATATACAACTGAGGGGATGGATTAAGGGAGGACAAAATGCAAATGAGGGACTTCTGGAGGGAATGGATTAAGAGAGGATGAAATGCAAATGAGGGACTTCTGGAGGGGATGGATTTAGTACTTCAGGAACATGTGTAGAAACAATGTGATGTGAAAACATACATGCAAGTCACAGGGGATAAGATCGCCATCCAAATAAGTATTCAACTAAACTCTAGCTTTGGAACTCATATATCTTGCTTGAAACCACAATGTTGTTCAAATTTAGGTACGAAGCAATTTTATCTCTGCTTTTCCTTGTGAATTCATAGTAAGTGAGCAACACAGCCACTAAAGTTGTATTACCGTTAAGGTTTCACAGTTGCACGACCACATATCTTCTTAATTCAAAGACTATAAAAGACTACTAATTATGACTTTCAGCGTGTTATATCGAGCAATGTTGAGTTTCTGATAAATCACTCTGACCAATCACTCTGACCGTATTCCCACATATGACAATACACTACTACATGTCTAAATCACTATCATACTATGCATGGCTTCCTCCAGGCCAGTATTACTACATGAAAAAGTAGAGAACGCAACAATTCTTCGATCTAGTAGAATTAATCAAGCAATCAAACAAGTTGAACAATTACAGAAGCACAAGATCACACAAATTTGCGTTAATCACCGTCGCAATGAAGAATTTTGCAAAGAAAGGCTGCCTAATTCAAAGACTATAAAAGACTACTAATTATGACTTTCAGCATGTTATATCGAGCAATATTGAGTTCCTAACAAATCACTTTGACCCTATTCCCACATATAACAATACACTGCTGCATGTCTAAACCATTATCATACTATGCATGGCTTCCTCCAAGCCAGTATTACTACATGAAAAAGTGGGCAACACAACAATTCTTCCATCTAGTGGAATTGATCAAGCAATCAAACAATTTGAGCAATTACAGAAGCTCAAGATCACACAAATTTACCTTAATCACCGTCGCAATGAAGAATTTTGAGAAGAAAGGCTGGCTCTTCACCACCTTCCTCTGTGCCACCACCACTGGCTCCATCGCATCTGAGATCCCCAAAACGCTCCAGAAATCAAAGCCGCTACCGTCGTCGAACCCGGCATCGTACGATGACGCGTCTGAAGACATCTCCCCGATCAGGAGTCCACCGTGCACACCTCCGAGAAGCCCGGCTCTGAGACCTATCCCGAAGTTGCTATTCTTCGGTGGCTTTGCAACAGAGTAGCCGTAGTCGACCCTCATCAAGGGCGTAAGTATCCATACCCATACCCACTTTGCGGCGGGGTGGATAGCCGAGACAACCAATCTATGGTTGGGTACCGTACCAGCATCTTCTTTGCGGGGCACCGTATACGCAGACGAGTCAGCGCCTCGTCCGACCTTGGTCAAGGAGGATAGGCGGTTGGAGGTGGGTAGGCGGTGGGCGGTGGATGCTTCTTGACGTCGTGGCTCGAGAGCACTACGGCGTGGCGCCGGATTGGGTGACCTCACGAGCTTGTAGGAAAAATTGAGGACCCCGAGGCTTGCTTGAGGAGATCCTGCGGACTGGTAGGCGGCACTTAACTTGACGAGGAGGGGTTGCTTCGGGCGCCATGAGGAGCTTGGAGAGGCAACAAGGGAAGGAATACTAGGGAGTGCAAGGGAAGAAGAGGGAAGGGCCGGCGGGGGGCCGGCGGGGGCGCTAGAGAGGAGCTCAGAGAGGGGGTAGGAGGGAGGAAGAGGGAGGGCACGGCAGCGACGGAGGAGGCCGGGGAGAGCACGGGAGGAAGAGAGAAGGACCGACGGCGCTAGCAGAGAGGTGTGGCAAAAGAGGGAGAGGAGGGGGAAAGCAGCGAGGGAGGAGATGCGGTGCGGGCTCACGCGAGAGAGGAGATGGAAGGATCGAGATGGAGCCGACGCAGTAGATGTCGGGGCGATATGGAGGCGCCAGCGTCGCTCGTTCCCACCGAGCGCGCCAGCTCGGATCGGACGGATGCGATCGGACGGCCGGGGAATTTGTGTCGACGTAGCTAGCGCGGGAGGGCACGCTTTCTTCCAGAAATATATAAGGGTTAATAAAGTTTAGGAGATAAGAACCGAATCAATAAGGCGCGGCCTCTAGCATTTGTGGAGTCCTTGGACATCCGGTCGGACAGCTTTGCGTGCATCGCCCAGTGAGTGAGGTTGAAAAGGCCCTGTTGCTGTCAGGAACAGATTGCCGCGTTGTGTAGCTCGGACCCTAGAAATTGTCGCGGAGGGGAGCACGGCGGTGATGGCATCAGAGGACACGGGAGGCCGTCACCGTGAGCGAAGTGGAGTGGTACTGCCTTGATGGCTCACTGGTTCAGTGCAGCAACAAGCGTCGCAATCAGGCAATGTGTTCGGAAGGATGATGAGCATTGTACCAAAATATTTTCGTACTTCAAACACTGTTAAGTCATTGTAACATGCTAATTTGAGAAGCTTTTGCCCCTACTACATAACTACTCTATGGTCAGTGTCTCCCTCAAAGGAATAAAGAGCTGTACATGAAACAGGGAAACTAAGGCCTTCCGAAACCTAGAGTACGCCAACAATTCTGCTCTTCCCATGTGCACATGGGAAGAGCCGATAATCTAGAGGTGCAGCTCGATATGTTTATATTATTTTGCTACTGCTGAAACTACATCTTGAAATCCATGACGCAGACGGTGTTGTTGGAGAAACAGGCTGCGATCTTGCTGCCTTCTTTGTTCCAGCACACTTCAAAAATGCCACCACTCCCTCTGTACGTCTTCAAGATCCTGCCTTCTTTTACGGACCATATGTGTAGGCATTGATCTAGGGACCCACTTGCCAAGTACTCACCATCAGGGCTAAATGCGACAGAATACACCGGATGCCTGCAATCATGTGTAAATTGAGGAGAGTTCAGCATTGCGTCTAAGCACGATAAAGTCCCAAAAAATTTCTTCTCTTCGTATCAATACCTATGGCCAGTCAAGCTGTACAGAAGGCGCCCTTGCTCAACTTCCCAAAGCTTGATAGTCGAATCGAAAGATGCGCTGCACAAAAAACAAAATAGTCAATCATTGCTGATAAACATGAGTAAACCAGCTGAGATGGTATATCAAGCTCTCCAACATCAGCCATAAAAGAAAAATCCTAAGAAGCAAGAAACCTCCAGGTAGCTAATAACCCTAGTTATTACATCTATAACAAGTTAACAACTATCTTATCCCCTTGTACATTAGGAATAAGCAATGGCATCAAACAGATATCAAAATGCTGAATTGGCAGGGGCTAGGTTCATTGAACCCTTAACATGAGTCGTCAATTCTCAACAATATCCAAATAGGAGGGCATTAGTATTTAGCCATTGATATAAATAATAAATTACATAAAAATTATAGTATCTAGGGGTTTGAATTTTTGCCTAAACTATACCTTGCCAAAAGCAACTGTTGATTGGGATTATTTGTTCCTGGACCTGTTGGGCTCCATCTAATAGTGTATATTTCCTGCAAAAATTATAGTTGAGCAGATTATACACAAAGCTACCTAGATTCTAGGAGTCATGAAAAATGAGGGGAGATGCGGCAAACCTTGGTATGCTCCTTAAAATCATAAACACATTTATCCTGCTTCATACTCCATATCTGCAGAAATAAAGGTAACAAAAAAAAGAAAAAATGGCTTTATTATGGAAGAAAGCACAAGCACCTTTAGAAGGATGGCTACTGTGAAGTGTGAACCCATACGACTCAAGCCACGAACAAATACAATCAGAAATGTATTGTATTACTCATGTGGTGCTATTATTGAGAAAAGGCATGAGCTTTACAGTTTACACTACACAAATCATAAAATTGCATTATGTCGAAGCAACCACTAAACTAGTGACATCTAGAGATATTATACTCCAGTCAGTCACAAAGCATGTCATTCTGGACATGTTCTGGGGACATCGACATGGTGCCCAGAACACAACTTTGATCTCTAATTTCGATTGTAACATATTTATAAAACCCAATAATATCATAATATCACAAAACTACCTTTCAAGACAAATTTATACTTTTCAACCTTGAACTGCAAAACCGAATGTTTGACCCCCCCCCCCCAACTATCAAAACCGTTTTTTACACCCTGAGGCCGATTGAAGGTGGTTTTGCTCCAAGTTGGAGTTGATGTGGCAGATGTTTTAATGTGAAGTGGTTTTGGGGTTTGGGTTTAGTCCAATCAACAAAATGACCAAATAAAATGAAAAGGATGGTGGGGCCCACATGTCATTATCAAAAACCACCTCTCCCCCTCCTTGCTTTCTCCGCCGACCCCCTCTAGCTCAACCTTGACACTCGGCCCCACCGACCCCAACCGTGCCATCGTCAGAGGCCCACATCGGCGAACCGCACCGCACTATCACTAGCCCTCTCGAGGTCGCCTCATGGGCCTCCACCCCACCTCCCGCCGCTCTTCCTCATCCTCCCCCATCAACACTACCTCTCCCTTCTTCGCCGGTGAGGGGCTATGATGGAGATGCACCACGACCATCCCTAAGCTTGCACAGCGCTGCAGCATTCTACAACACCTTGACCCAAAATTTGCTCAATGCCCAGCCCACCCATGGGGCGGACCCGCGCATGCATAGCACCTCATTACACTTTAGTCTTTGCTTTGTGTAAAAGGGTTAACCCGAGATTGATGAGGACATCCCTATTATTACTACATCTTCCAACTCTCCAAGTGTGCATGAGGACAATGTTGATAATGTTCATGATGTGCCTAAAGGTTCAATGACTAGGGCAAGAGCCAAACTTCTAAACCAGCAGGTGCATTTGTTTCTTAATGAGTTTCCTTATGCTTTGGATGAGAATTGGATACTACCTCATGCCAATACTTTGTGCATTCTCAGGTTTAACAAGTGTGAAGACTTTGGAACCAGTGTGAAGACTTTGGCACCGAGAGAGGAGAGGGAGGCCAGGGTCGAAGCAATGGAGAAGCACAAAGAAGATGGCAACCACACTTGCTGGCAAGGCTGTGGGAAAGCAAGGGGAAGGTGTAATACCAGTAGAGAGCCTACGAGAATGAAAGTGGAAGTAGAGAACAATTTTACCAAATTACCTCCCCACAGTAGGAAAGCCATCAGAGAGAGAGAGAGAAAAAGGATAAGACCAAACCACCAGAGGAGAGCACCCACCAGAGAAGCACCCAACTGAGGGCAAGGTCGGTCACCACGAGCGTCGTCATCGCCATCACTGTCGTCCCTTCTAACCGGCGAAACCTGGTGATCCACCCTTTTCTCCCCCATTTCTCTTTTGCCCAAACCGAAACCCCCCGTCATCGACCAAATCCACCACAGAACAAAGAGTAGTAGAGAAGGGAAGGGCATCTGGAGGTGAGGTTGTTCTTGAATCGCATACCTCACCCAGTCCGGTCGCGCGCGTGGTGAAGACGCGTGGGGGGCGACAGCGGCGGAGGCCGAGTCAGCGCCGACGAGCCAGAGCACACGTGAGCCATGCTAAACCGGCTTGGGCACGCCTGGGAGAGGGGTCATGGGTCTTGGCAAGACCGGCCCGAGCGTCGCTGGGGGAGGTGGCGCCGTGGGTAAGGAGGCGTCGGAGAGAGGGAGGGACCGGAGGGATTTTAGGTCAATGGTAGAACAAGCCAGAGGGATGGCGATGGAAATGCAACTCACTAAAGGACTGCAACCCTCTGGTGGTCCAAGCGCTTCTGGTAGTGACCAAAAGAGGAGTTTTAGCGAGGAGGGTGGGTCATCTTAGCAACCTACTCCCAAGTCCAAGTGGGGCCAACGTACCCCGTAGTCGTCCAAGTCCAAATCTTTGAGGCCGTCCTCTACAGCACCTCGTTCGTCGTAGCGACCCCAGCCTATTGTCCTGTCCCAGGGCAGGGCATGATCTGTTTCAAGTGCGGTTGTCCAGACGTTGGTGGCTGCCCCTGCACCGTAGCCTCCTCTTTCCTAGGCACCACCCGCCGAGTATTACTGGCACCCTACACCAGTTGTTCCAGCCAAAGACGCCGCACCGCCCATTTCTGTTGCCATCTCAAATGAGTGTCGGCTTCCCGCCTTGCCGCCACACGGAGTCTACGATAGCTCGCCACGAGTCCATGGACAACTAGGCGTGATGACAAGTACCCTGTTAGTAGATTCGTGTGACGCCCTTGTTCTTCTTGACACCGATGCTACTTATTCCTTTGTGTCCCGCGAGTTGCTAGAAAAACAAGTTGAGTATGCTGCAGATCTCACAGTCTGTTATAGTTAGTTCTCCAGGAGGTATCATTGCTAGCTCCACGGTATGTCCTGGATGCGTGGTTTCATTAAATGGTGAGGATTTTATTGCCAACCTAATGGTTATTCAGATAGAACCTTTTGATGTTATTCTGGGCATGAACTGGTTGCATTGCTACCGGGCTGTGATTTCCTGCTTCTGGAGGACAATCACCTTACAAGCTCCTTCTGGGGAGGAGATAACCTTTCAGGGGAATGCACCTCTGTGTTCTCTTTTTGTGTTGGCCAGCCTATTCCCTAGTCGACGAACGGTGAAGTCTGGTTAGTCGTCTCCACCAAATCGAGTTATCCTCCTCACCGAAAGATCGGGACACCCTTTGGCGCATCAAATTTGATTATTACCTTGATATGACTGCGCACTGTGGCATACTCCGATGGCGGTATTCCAACCGGTTGGAGTAACATGCAATGCGATCGTGAACAAGCCGATTAATCATCTTGTGCTCATACTTTCCTCAAACTCATCTACTACCACCGAAAACCAATCGATCTTATCGACCAGTGCCTAGATCGTTCCATCTATATGAACCGATCTAGGTTATCAGACCCGACCAGTAATAGATCCAATCTACTACCGCCACATATCAAGCATATGCGATCGATCTAGATCAAAAACTATATAGGATGGCTCTGATACCACTGAAGGGATATGGGTAGGCTACATTAGCTGGCAAGCGCATCTTTGCGCATTGGGGATATTCCAGTGGGGTGTGAGTATCCCGATGTATTTCCCGAAGAGCTTCCAGGTATGCCACCCAAAAGGGATGTGGAGTTTAGGATTGATCTTGTTCCTAGCACACGACCTATTTTTTTATCCCCGTACCATTTGGCACGACTTTCCAGGAAGAATTGAAGAAGCAATTGGATGATTTGTTGTCCAAAGGGTTGATTCGTCGTAGTGTCACCTTGGGGAGCACCTGTCCTATTGACTGAGAAGGACGACGGGAGTTGGCGCATGTGCATAGACTATCGTGCTCTTAATCAAATGACCATCAAGAATAAATGCCCTTTACCTCGTATCGAGGATTTGTTTGATCAATTGAAGGAAGCCAAGGTGTTCTCCAATAGGATTCGAGTGCGGGAGCAAGATATAGAAAAGACTGTCTTCTCTACAAGGTATGGGCACTATGAGTATAAAGTTATGTCCTTTGGACTAACGAATGCGCCTGCTGTCTTTATGGAGACGATGAACAATATGCTGCATAAGTATCTTGATGACTTTGTGGTTGTTCATCGATGATATCCTGATTTATTCTAAGACGGAGGGAGAGCATAAGCGGCATTTGAGGCTCGTGCTTGAGACTCTATGAGGGAGAATCAGTTCTTTGCCAAGTTAAAGAAGTGCGAGTTCTAGATTTCTGAGGTGGGCTTCCTAGGTCATGTGACTAACCAGGAAGGTATTTCAGTAGATCCATCCAAGATTTCGATTGTAGTGAACTGGAAGAGGCTAGCTAATATCAAAGAAGTGAGAAGTTTTCTGGGCTTAGCTGATTACTACCGGCGCTTCGTAAAAGACTTCTCAATTATTGCCAAACCAATGTCTTAGCTTACGCGGAAGGGCGTGAAATTCCAGTGGACCGATGAATGCGAGTGCAGTTTTTGCACTTTGAAAGAAAAGTTAGTTACTGCCCCTGTTCTCACCCTCCCTAAGCCAGGGAAGCGCTTAACGGTCTACTCGGATGCTTCTCGAGTGGGTCTGGATTGCGTGCTCATGCAAGACAGCAAAGTAATTGTGTATGCCTCACGACAATTGAAGAAACATGAGCAGAATTACCCTACTCACGATTTAGAGCTAGCCGCAGTGGTTTTTGTCCTAAAGATTTGGAGGTACTATTTGTATGGAGTCTTGTGATATTTTTATTGATCACAAGAGCCTAAGTACATCTTTACTCAGAATGAGTTGAATTTAAGGCAAAAAAAAGGGGGCTGGAATTGATTAAGAACTATGATCTTACAATCCAGTACCGTCCGGGAAAGGCGAATATGGTTGCTGATGCCCTTAGTCGCAGGGAGACACCCTCCACTCTAGGTTGTCTCATTGCTGACTTCGATCGAATAGAAATATCTTATTGTTATCTTTGGTACAAAGACCACCGAGACGCAATTCTTCGGAATTGGCAATTCCGGAGCGAGTGAGAGAAGCGCAACAACAGGATCGATTGCTTCAACAAGTGAGGAAGCGCATTGATGAAGGGAAAAAGAGGGACTTTAGCCTTGATGAGTCAGGCGCATTGTGGTTTAAAGGCCACCTTTGCGTGCCACAAAAGGCACAGGTCAAGGATGATATATTGAGAGAGACCCATCTTACCCCGTACACTGTACATCCTGGCGAGACCAAGATGTATCGGGATTTGAAAAGGGGCTTCTGGTGGAAGAGAATGAAGGTGGATGTCGCTCGATATGTGGCGTCTTGTGGGGTTTGCCAGCAGGTGAACGCTGAGCATAAGCGTCCCGCTGGGCTATTGCAGCCTTTGGATGTTCCTCAGTGGCCATTGGATGACATTACCATGGATTTCGTAGTCGGCCTACCTCATACCCAACGAGGTAAGGACGCAATTTGGGTAGTGGTGGATCGATTTAGTAAATCCGTGCACTTCATCCCTATTCATATGACGAATTCGGCAAGTGATTTGGCGCC
The DNA here is from genome assembly GCA_036346405.1 of Phyllostachys edulis. Classification (NCBI taxonomy): domain Eukaryota; kingdom Viridiplantae; phylum Streptophyta; class Magnoliopsida; order Poales; family Poaceae; genus Phyllostachys; species Phyllostachys edulis. Next base: position 14,662,338 of record CM070557.1, on the reverse strand, counting down.
CATCTATGTACGTGAGGTAGTGAGACTGCATGGTGTGCCCAAGACGATAGTTTCTGACAGAGATGCCAAGTTTGTCTCCATGTTTTGGAAAAGTTTGCAGGGTGCTCTGGGCACAAAACTTTGGCTCAGTACCGCTTTCCACTCACAGACGGATGGGCAGTCCGAACGCACCATTCAAACACTAGAGGACATGCTGAGGTCCTGTGTTCTGTCCTGGAAGGGTAGCTGGGAGGATCATGGGCACTCGTGGAGTTTGCCTACAACAGCAGCTACCACTCCAATGTTCGGGCAGCGCCATTCGAGGTTCTGTATGAACGAAAGTGTAGATCGCCACTTTGTTGGGATGTCGTAGGCGAGAAGGCTGTTCTAGGTCCAGCAAACAGTGAAACGAGTGGCGGAGATTAGACAGAATTTGTTAGCTGCCTAAAGTAGACAGAAAAGCTATGCGGATGTGAGGGGGCGCGACTTAGAGTTCGAAGTGGGGGGATCAGGGGTGCTCTTGAGAGTGTCTCCCACTAAGGGAGTTGTGCGATTTGGTACCAAAGGGAAGCTTAGCCCGCGGTACATTCGTGCGGATTGTTGAACGCCAAAATTCAGGGTCGAATTCTGCTAAGGGGGTGGAATGTAATACCAGTAGAGAGCCTAAGAGAATGAAAGTGGAAGTTGAGAACAATTTTACCAAATTACCTCCCCACAGTAGGAAAGCCATCAGAGAGAGAGAGAAAAGGGGATAAGACCAAACCACCAGAAGAGAGCACCCACCAGAGAAGCACCCAACTGATGGCAAGGTCGATCACCACGAGCGTCGTCATCGCCATCACTTCGCCCCCTTCTAACCGGTGAAACCAGGTGATCCACCCTTTTCTCCCCCATTTCTCTTTTGCCCAAACCGAAAACCCCCGTCATCGACCAAATCCACCACAAAGCAAAGAGTAGAGAAGAAGGGGGGAAGGGGCATACCGGAAGGTGAGGTTGTTGCGGTGACCGCATACCTCACCCAAGAGTCCTGCTGCTGGCTGGCGGACGCTGCAGGGAGGCACACGGCCGGAGGCTGCCAAGGCCGACGAGCCAGAGACACGTGAGCCGGGTCGAGCCGGCGTGGGCATCTTGTGAGGAGAGGGCACATGCGGTGGGCATCCAAGCGCCAATGGCTAGCAAGGCCAAGGTAAGGAGGTGCCAAGAGAGGAGGACTGGAAGAGGCAAGACTGACAGGGCGCGGGCGGGCGAGGCGGCGTGAGCGAGCCGGCCAAGAAGAGGCAATGCCCAACCGAGGCGACTCAACCGGAGGAGGCAGTGGAGCCAGAGGAGGCAAGTGGAACCGAGAGAGAGAGCACGCAAGGAGGTGAGGAGAGGGAGTTGGGGAAATAAGGCCGAGGGCTCGGGAGGCTTCGACCAGAGGGAAAGGGGAGGAAAGAGAAAGAAGAGAAAGGGGGAGGGGGAAAAGGAGAAAGGAATTAGAAAAGGAGAAAGGAATTAGGGGTGTGCAAATAAGTTTTAACCGTAAGTTTAGATGATGCGGTCCCTAATTTAATATTAATTTGGGCCGATTTAGCAGGATAGTGCCCGGTGAAAGGGATTTGTTTGCGTCGTTTTGCGCGTAGGATCACGTCGTCCGTATGTGTGCTTATACTATTGTACAGCATTGAGTCCGGCTGGATGCAGGTTCAGGTGGAGGTTCTGGAACGACGTCATCCGCACGTTACTCCGCTCCATTTGGTAAACAGGCAAGTTCATGGTATAGCAATAGCCTTTAAGTGCTATGAAATATGTGATGCTTGTGTGATATGACAATGTTTATATGATGATACTTACATGATGATGTTTATATGTTGATGGCAATGATGATGATTGGACAAGGTGAGCAATGAGACTACCCTGTTAATGATGACAATAATGAATCATGTTAATGACAATGGACATGTACATTTGCATCATGGAAAGAATGCATGAGCCAGGTCGGTGAGAAAATCATGTAACTATTCCGGTGAGGTCGGTGAGAGATACATGACTAATCCGGTGTGCTCTAGATGAAGTCTTACATTTGTAAGGATTAGATAAAGTCCTACAATGTAAGGACCCCATCCTAACGAAGATGAGGGAAGTGTGTCATCGACGGGTGAACACTCTGCGAAACCGGTATCAGCTGATGAGATGCATATAAGCATGAGCATGATGGTGCACTCGCATATATGGGCAATGAAATGAGCATGTAGAATAATGATGCATTGCACTAATAGAGAGTTAATGATGGAAATGATGAAATGGTTATGTTTATGTTGGTATAGCGGTGTTTATCGTTTCTATTATGTGCTTGCTGAGTCTTCGGACTCACCCTTGCTTAACGTTGGTTTTTAGGTGAACGTCGCAGATGACACGCTTCGGGAAGGGAGAATAGTTCATCCACGTCACATGTAGCTACTCATGCAAACCACCATTCCTAAGTATTCCACTTTTGATATAATTTGTCTAGTTGTTAACTTAACTACGCAAAGTTTGTATTAAATAATGTGTAGAGGTAACATTCTGGGTCCAAGTGGCAGGTCGAGGTGTTACAAAAGGCCCATGCGGTGGAGGAGCAAAAGGGGAGAAGCCCAAGAAGATAAGATTTCCAAGCCCAATTCGGACCGCCCACAAGTCCAACCGAAATCAACTCAGAACTCAATTCGGATTCAATCCGAGACAGCCCACATGGCCCAAATAAAAAGGCCATAACTTTCACAAACGGAGTCCGATTATGATGCTCTTGTGCTTATTGGAAAGCTTATTCCAAGGCCCTCGCAATGGATATGGTTCCAACCTCAGAAACCTTATGGTCGCGCCGCTATGACCGAAACAATGTGACGGCTGTAAATTTAGGTTTTCTTTTTGTGTGAGTTTTGAGTCCAATACATGTAGGGATGAGTTGGAGTCGGTTTGGATGACTTGGGGCCGACCCTAGGGGTCATATATACCCATGTATTCATGCCCTTTTGGGAGAGACCACTTTAGATTGAATATAGAGCAACATATTGCTTGTTTCTTTTGCCAAGTATCCATGCGAGGATTACTTGAGAGGAATTGAGCGATTGTTCTCGAATCAAGGTCGTGTTTGCTGTTCCATTGGGAATTGAGGGCACGACAATTACTCCACTTCGTTGTTTGGTGGAGATTATCTTGGTGTATCTTGGCAAATTTCCATAGAGTTGTAAGTCCTTGCATTGGCACAGGTGAACAGCTGGTGAGATTAGTTGAGAGAAACCAATTCTCTTGGTTCCTACGTCGAGAAGATCAGGGCTACCCGTATCTGAGGTGCTAAGTTTAGACCCAAGAGACATTATATGCTACTACAACTCACTTTAGATAAGCAACATGAGACTAATCCTACCATCACAACTCCACATAGGCCACACTACGAACGTACTAGTGTATTACACTCATCTCCCCTTAAGGCCTAACACCTGATGCCCTCGGCAGCACACCGTATACACCGCAAATTCCCAAAACCACCCCTCTGTGCAACCTCTGTGCCGTATGTACCCACTAGTGGGCCCACACGCACACGTACCTATGCAGCGAGGGTTAATGCTCTGATACCATCCATAACACTGGCTCAAAATCCGCTCAATGCCCAGCCCACCCATGGGGCGAACCTGCGCATGCATAGTACCTCACTTACACTTTCATCCTCGCTTAGTGTAAATGAGTTAACCCGAAGGTGCTACGTTTGAGCTCAATAGACATTATATGCTACTACAACTCACTTTAGACAAGCGATGTGGGACTAAATACACCATCACAACTTCGCATGGGCCGCACTACGAATGGGCCGAAGTAATACACTCACAAGGGCTGATGCCCTCGACAGCACACTCTACACATAGTAAATACCCAGAAACACCCCTCGGTGCAACCTTCGTACCACGGGTACCCACTAGTGGGCCGACACGCACGTATCTATGCAGCGAGGGTTGATGCTCTGATACCATTTGTAACACCCGGTCCCAAAATCTGCTTAATACCTAGCCCGCCCATGGGGCAGACCCGCGCATGCATAGAACCCCACTTACACTTTCATCATCGCTTCGTGTAAAAGGGTTAACACGGAGGTGCTACGTTTGGACCCAACAGGCATTATATGCTACTACAACTCATTTTAGACAAGTGATGTGGGACTAATCCCACTATCACAACTCCACATGGGCCACATGAGCCGAACTACAAACGGGACGAGGTATTACACTATCCCTTGCTGGAACCCAAGCTGCGCAATTGCCGAAGCCACCGTCGCAGAAGCGTGCCACACCACCGCCTTCACTGACCGGAGCCACCCATAGTTGCTAGAGCTGGGACTACTATGCCGGAATCGCGTCGTTGGAACCACTGTTCACTGGCGCCGGCATCAACGAGAATTGCCGCCGCCACTCGGTCCTAATGGGGAAATCAGACACAAGATAAAGAAAGAGGGGGAGAGAGGAGACAGTGGAAGAAAGCCTATAGCATGATATGTGGGTCCCACTATATTTGTTTTGATTTGTTTGCCCATTTTAATGATTGGTTGGCATGTCATCCCAAAACCAACTCACGTGTCAGCTAAAACCACCTTCAATCTGCCTGAGGGGGTAAAATAAACAGAATTGATGAGGGGGACAAACATCTGGTTTTGCAGTTGGAGATTGAAACTAGACTTCCGTAAGAGTTCTGGGGTCAAATGAACTTATTCCTATTTAGAAACATATCGACAGACAAAGTTTCAAAAGTTTGACTACATATACCCCAAAACAACATGCTTTTGTGACCAGAGTAAATACCTAATCAATTGCAAATCTAAAAGTAAAACAATACAAGATTATATACAGTAACACATTACTCAACAACAAGATAATATAGTACAACACTAAACAGGATAGCAATTGGGAGCCTGAATAATTAGTTGGAGACTTTTATTGTGCACAATGGTGCGACAACCAGGGAGACTAGTAACCATAAAAGTGAATCGATCCCTAACTTTCAGAAAGTAATAAAATACCTTTGCAGTCCAATCATCAGAACATGAAGCCAACAAAGAACCATTTGGATCCCACTTGATAGCATTAACTTCACTCTGGAAGCACGTGTACTTGTCACAATCAGAACATTACATTGGCTGTTCTTTCAATATTATTTTTACATGTAAACTCAACACAATTAAGTATATTTTCATCGACAAGAAGAACACATAACTCCTTTCTTTGAGTACAAATAATATCATGCCATATAATTAATTGCTGGAATGCTGGTCAGTGATAACATTCATTCAATATCTCCTGTAGCATCTAGAATTGTGCAGCCCATCTATGTATACATTTTATTCATTATTGAGGTGATATATATACAAGTCTTACATGGGTCACATGGGCCAACCTAAGCTAATGGGCACATATCTACATTTAACGCTTTCAACAATGTTGCAACGAAAGCAAAAGGATTTCCATGTTGCCTCGTGGGAAGAGACAATCACTGGCACCTTTTAAAATTTCTAGCATGGCTATTAAAAGAAAAGGATGGCTGCTCAATATGTTACAAATAACCACGGAAAAGTCACATGCAATATGAAAAGAATTCCATACAGTTCAAAAGGCAGAATACATTATAAAATAGCATGTAATGTTTGACAAAACCAACCTGATGACCGCTGAATACTTTAACTGGGCGTGGATCCCCAATCTTGCAAACATAGATCATGTTATCAGTTGAGCATGTTGCAAAAGAGTTATTGTTTCTCCAATCAACATCTAGAGTTGGAGCTACATAAAGAATGGGGACAAGTTAGTTTGAGCTGAATGAAATATAATATCTGTGCAAACAGGAAAAAAAATGAGGCGGAAAGCAAGACCATTATGGCATGCAAATTATACCTGAATGAAACTCAAACTGTTGCTTACACTCCCATGTCTTTGTATCCCACACAATAGCAGTTTTATCAACGCTTCCACTTAGGAGAAAATCTCCTTTCTTATTCCATTTCAAGGAAAATATAGGTCCCTTGTGTTTCAACAAAGTCTGCTTCAACTCTCCTGATAAATTCATTCAGATAGAAAAGAAATAAAAGATTGGGACAAAAGAGCAGGGTGAACATATACATTGTATGGGCTTTAAGGCCCGTAGCATTGCTGCAATTTATCGAGCAGGCCCATATTTGAAAAAATTTGACATGCATATTGAAGAATTCTGTGCGTGAGCATGCAGTACTTCCCAATATGCAAGTTATATACAGTTATGAGTTATGACACAAACTTACAATGAATCCTCGTCGTCATTTAGACAGATATTAAGGCCAGGGATAACATCAGAATTTAATAGCCAAAGCCAACAGAACAAATATATAAAGATAGTAATTGCCTTACCATCCCTACTCCATATTCTTGCTTGCCCATCGTAGGAGCCTGTAGCTAGTAGTGTACCTTCGCCCTGGAATACATGATAGGCGAGACAAATACTAAGATGAACATGACAAAATCGAGGAATCTAGAATGCATAACGAAGAAACAAACAAGTGGGTTACTAATACAGATGACTATCAACAGCTAGCATATAACATGGTACTCTAGATTAATTTGGCCCAAAAAATCTTTCATGAACATGGAAGAAATTACGAATATAATAGAATATTTTACAACATGAATAAACTTACATTCCAGTCAAGTGTGGTGACATCCTTGCTCTTCTCGTTAGTCCGACCCTTAAAATGTTTTAAAACATGAACACTTGGAGGAGATGATTGTACGAGGGAACCACATGGACCATCTGGAATTGTCCAGATTCTAGCCGTTGAATCTCCTGACCTAGCAAGTACAAAATAGTAATACAACTCAACAATGAGGATACATACGGATAAACAACATTCTTGGTAATTAGGAAGGGGTGTACATATAGTTTGCAACAAACTAATAGAGGGATGAAATAAAAATATATGAAGGGGAAGTGCAAAGGAGCATATCAGGTTCAGATTTAAGAAGCCAGACGTTATAAGGAAAGGAGACCTCCATTCATTTTGATCTTGAGAGGTCATGCTCCGGCTCTCAGGAGATCTCTCTAAGAACAGACATTGAAATATGCAGCAACAGATCCTACGACTATTCACATATAGACAACTTAGCAACTGGATGACATGCTACAGTTGAGCCCACAATGAGAACATACAGGTGCACAAATAATCAATACAAAAATACAAGTAGATATACAATAAAGCAAATAATAAGGACCCACCCAGAAGCTAGAAGAGAACCGGCTGGACTCCACGCACAAGCAAAAACCTAAATACAAACAATGCAAAAGAAACAGTAAGTTCATACAATAGGATTCACTAATCTATTTGAGACCCTGCTGTGCACAAGAAGACCCTGCTAACCTCCGAACTGTGTCCTTCCAAAATGGTTACATCTGCGCTAGAAATTTCATGTGCAGTTGTACTTACATCCATAGGTGTGGGACCTGTGGTAATAATATATTAGTACAACCCTGGCATGATGAAGGTAAAGTGCTATACACAAAATTATAATTACGGTGAAATAAGGTCCTGGTTCTCCACAAAATTAAATGAAAAAATGTACTGACTACTGAGATATGCTAGAGTGAAAGCCTTTCTGAAGCACCAATACAGAAACCGGCATACCAAGAAGTAACGGCAAAGTCACAAGGGCCTACGCCTTCCATTTATGAACTCATACGAATTCCACAAGAAACTTACTCCTCGAGCCACATTAATTTCTTCTTCTTTTGTTAACTAATGCTAAACTCTACGCCACAAAAAAAAATCACAATATCCAAAACCAGCTCCCATGTACAAGGTATTGAACAAAACATATCAAGTATGTGTTGTTTTCTGTCACGGGCGTGCTCCAGCAGTAGTGCAAGAATGGCAGCGACAGCAGGCGCACAACACCACCAATCCGGCCGGTCATATGGGCCCATAATCCTAGCGGATTGGCTGGCAGCAGTTCAACGGGAGATGCACAAACAGGAGCAGGTGCACCTTCCTGGGCCGGGCTGATTAGTGGTAGTTATCCTTAAGATAGATTAGATAAATTGCATTAGGCTAACCTCATCTATAAAAATAAAGGAGTCGTACCATGCAGAGGCAATCAATAAGAATGAATATATCTAGTCTCTCCCAGGATTCTTCCTCCTAGCCCATGATCTCATTGACCCGCCCCCTGAGCCGTGCCATCCTGACCCTCTTCTGTACGGTAGTTACCCCTCTCATGAACTAGGTTCATGACATTTTCTATTAGGTGTATTGAATATCATATATCAAACAATATATCAAGTGATATGAGGATTAAATGGAAATGTTTATTTTTGTTATATCGAGAATTAATGCACCTTAGAACATAGTTTTGAAGATATATTGCAACCATGGTATCAATGCATACTTTGAACAAACATATCAAAGATATTGATCGGTTGTATTTTAATTAGTGGAGTAAATTCATAAATCAGGATTAAAAGAATGGCATTTATTGTGTATTTTTTCTAGAGTTCTCGCACTAATTTGATATACTGATCTAATAATTACCTAAAATGCTTGAATGTTTCCCTGACTGGAACGTATCACTCGCACCAGAACGACATTATTAATTTACTGTACCGATATTATCGGGCAATACCAATAAATATCAGGATTCATGGTGACACAATCCAAAAGTCTATTTCATGTCGTAAAGTAGGCTCGCGTCGTTTGGGTTTCAATACCAGTATTTTAGACAATATATCAGCTGCTACAGCTGATATTTAGTACCTTACCCATGCCTATCAATTGTCATCCTCCTAATTTCCAAAAACACCACATATATTGTTAAAATTATATCAAATTCCACAATCTCATGTTCTTCTGTGCAATGCTATATGCTTTCACAGGGCAAGTACTATATCGAATACCACAATCTCATGCTCTCTCATGCAATGCTATATTCTTCTACGGTGCAAATACTATATCGAATCTCACAATCTCATGCTCTTCCGTGCAATGCAATATTCTTCCGCGACACAAGTGCTGCATCTAATCTCATGCTCTTTGGTGGAATGATATTATACTTCTCCGGCACAAGTGCTACATCCACTAGTCCACTCTTGCTGCCAACATTAAATGTTACGCAATAGCACCTTGGACCTGATCCATCAGACCAAGCAATTTCATAATGTTATTCACCTTTCAAAGTACTACATGTTTCATAATCTTGATTATTGCAAAAGTGGGGCTACTCATCCAAAATGTTTTCATGATACACAATCTTCTATTACAAACTTATTGTCTCCTCACCCTAAGGCATCAACGAGAGAAGAGGACATCAGCAGAGAAGAAGGTACACTTATCGACGGATTAAACAGAGAAGAAGGCACATCTTATCGACGGATTAAACAAAGGACTGAAAGATGGGTGGTGAGAACTTGTGGTTTCGAGAAGTCACTAATAGAAACTTGTTTGATATGGAAAGAACGTGGCTCTCATAAAGATCGTGGCGAATGGCCATACATCGCATTTAATTGGAGAATTAGATGTTTCGCTAGATTCACTACGACAGTTGTTCATTCATCAAACAAAATGGAACCAAGGGACCAGTGTTCCCCTAGGCAGCTGCCTAGACCGCCTAGGCGCTCGACGCCAGCCTGCCGCCACGATTTGTCCCTAATCGGCAGGCTGGGCGGCAGAGCCACCTCGTCGGTCCAAGGAGGAGCTAGGCGGTGTTGAGGCAGGCTGGGTGGAGCTAGGCAGAGCCGAATCGACATCGCCGCTGCTATTTCTCCTCCACCGATTCCGCTTCCCCGCCGCCGACGCCGAATCGACCTCCTCCGCCTCTGGCTCCCCTCCGCCCCCCAACTCCCCTCCACCGCCGGATTGTCTCCCCGCCGCCGCTCTATGTTGATGGGAGGGGGCAACGCCGGGGAGGAGATGAGGCGGCGGGATGGAAGAGGGAGAGAAGGAGAGAGCGAGAGTGTGGAGGGCAAGAGAGCGCCGACGTCGGCGCGTCGCAGAGATAGCGAGGAGGGTAGGGGAAGAGTGAAGAGGATAAGGGCAAGCGTCAGCCGAACGCATCATGCAGAAGAGAGAGAGCGAGAGAGGAAGCAATGCTTATGGGTTGGCTTGTCGTGCAAAGAATAGCTTATGGGCCTACCAGATCGTGCAAAGAAGAAGATGGCTTTCTTTTATTTTTTTTATTTTTATCCTTTTCTTCTCCACTTCCTTGTGCCTTCCTTGCTCCCTTTGTTGATTCTGTTTGGCCACCTATGCAGCGCCTAGACAGGCTATGCGGTAGGTGGCCACCCTCCGCCCGCCTTCCGCCTAGCGCCTACGTGGGACAAGCTCAATAGGAAGCTTCTATAGATGGGGGAGAGTAGGAAAATAAGAAGGCCGAAGGGGACAACCGGTCAAGAGCAACCTATGGTTCGGACATTCTCGACCCACTGAAACACAAGTCCCTTGAGACATGCTCAAATTGATTCGAGACATCCAATCAACACCATACAATTCCAAAGGTTTTCCTATCACCATCGAAGTAAACACTGGTGAACGTCCTGCGTAGCCTTGTGAGTCATTCACCATGAAATAGACATTCATTCTTAAGCGAGTGCGTAAGTTGTAATGGTATGGATAAAACGTTACTCCCCATCAGATACACTCATATAATACTCTGGAAGACTTTGAAAATATCCAATGCAAGCATGACACATTGACTGATAAAAGTTTTTTTTGTCAAATCTACATACTAATTTGCATGCTGCCTACAATATTAACAACCAAAAGGTACAGTAAAACCAAGAAACATATTATTAGATAAAAAAAGACATGTAAAGTGGGGAATACAACAGCTAATAATTAATTACCTCCACCAGCAAGAGAATCTTCCTCGTGCTTAACCTTATCAATATGCTCTGCGTGCTGCTTTTCCCTTTCTTTCTCTTTCTCTTGCTCCCTGTCTCTTTCAATCCTGTCTTTCTCCCTCTCTTGCTCTTTTTCTTTGTCATGGCGCTCCCTCTCCCGTTCACCACCAGGACGTCGTTCATGCTCCTCGATACGTTCTTCTTTTGCCTTGTCCTTGTCACGGTCACTTTGAAGCCTCTCCCTTTTTCTGTTCTTCACAATCTGTTGCAACTCTTCAACATCTTTGGTGATGATTTCAAGAGGTTCCAAAAGGGTAAAATCCTTCTCAACCTCTTCATCATTCTGAAACAAGAAAAGTGCATGATGTAGGATACATCAGCAGTAGTAAACACTAAAAGATAAACAGGCTTACTTCATCTGTATTTGCTTCCAATTCTATGTACTGAAGGCCTTTCTGCACGATAGTGATAAGAGCACCAGGTGGAACTACATTTCCATCTATCCCACCCTTATGGATCCCTGCTTCATACCCTAAAGTAAATGCGGTATGAACTAAACCTGGAAAGGTTGGTTGGAAGATAAACCATTAGCAGTGAAAACCATGCGCTGAAATAGTTACCGGATTCGCTATAAAACCCTGTGAATCGCCAACCAGATTGTTTAACCCGAACCGGTTTAGGATACGGGTTCGTGTTCGCAGTGGAAATTGAAAGAAAAATTGGCAAACTACATATCCGAATCCCGTACCATGACTCGAACAACATTTCTGGTAACTATGGCTGAAACATAAATATGGATGCCTGAGATTCTTGGAGTTCCCAAAGGAAAATGCAGATGGTAGGAAAAATATCCTCAAGAACAACAAATACATAACGAGCTGCCCACAGTAGAGTATGACAAGGATGAGGTGAAACTAGAAAGTTTAACTGAAAGATCCTGACATAACATTCTTCCGTCGATGCACCAAAGACTATCAAGAACTTACAGAACATCAACACAAACCCAAATGACGAACCACCTATAGCAACACAAACCCAAATGACGAACCACCTATAGCACTATTTTGGTGGTTCTGACTTATGTGAATTTCTGCATTTGAGGACCGTAACACCAATATGGCAGCAGAGATCGATGAACTAGCACCAAAAGCGGATTCCCCGGCACCCTACCCCAAATTACCCATACAATTTCTTGCCAAAAACTAAGGAAGGCATCAACTTTCTCATGCACCAAAGATTATTGAAACCCTAATCTCAAAAAAAAAATGAAACCCTTGAAAATAATAGCAGAAACAACTCTGCATAATCTCGAAACCCCAACCCAATCAACAAGTAGCAAAAGCTCAGCTCTAAACGCATCAGATCCCAAGAACATTCTGCATTACCAGATCCCTATGCCCCCAAGTAACGCACAAATCCACAACAATCTCACCAGGGGGGACTAGACATTCCGTAGCACCAAAGCCCCTAAACCCGCAGTCCGTACAAAACATGCAAAATACACTCGACCTCAATCAAAACGTTGGAGGAAGGAATCGAGGGGCGAACCGGACTCCTGGAGGTAGCGGAAGACGAGGAAGTTGAGCTCCGCCGAGGTGATCGCCCCCATGGCAGGCCAACACGACCACGCCGGTGACGCAGGGGCGCGGCGAGGGGTAAGCCGCTCGGGACGAAGGAAGAAGGGGACGGAGGGGAAGACGAGGAGGTGTTGAGGAAGGAGACAGGTGGTGGCGTCGAGGGGATGATGTGGATTGTGGGGTGGAAGCTTCTAGGTCATCGTCGGACACGGTTAGGGTCGCATGGAGCTAAGATCGGACGCTTCAAAAAGCCAGTACCAAGGACGGCAGGATCAGTACTCCGCCGAGAATCGAACGGCGCTGTTGAGTCCTTTATCTATACTAATCTTTATTCTCTTTACACACTGCTCCCTCTGTTTCTTTTTTACATGTAATCCTAGAATCAACGTTAAACTTCCCCTACTATGTTCAAAACTATCTAGATTGGTTATCTAAAAATTATATTTTATCATTAGAAATACTTTCATAATATTATAATTTTATCAATATATCTTAATTTAAAGTTACAAAAATAACAGACAAAGTCGCATCTCGGAAACCGTAAAATGTCAAAAATGCCAAATAAAAAAAGAACGGAATGAGCAATATAAGAATAATAATATATCTTAACTAATAAAAGGAGTTTACCCCTGCGCGGGGACGAATTGTCTCACCCCGTTCCAAAGAAACGCACGATATGTCTCTCGTTCCTCTCCAAATCACTCGATTGTGTGATTTGAAGTACAACACAATTCCAGGGCAAACCAAAATGATGAGAGTGTCCCTACTACAAGCACATCAACTATTTCTCCATGCTCACAAGGTGTTTGATGCCGGGATGTTTGCCCGTTCTTCACGACGTAGGATTAGAGATAGCTGGACCGTGCAACATGATGAATGACACCGTCAACCACTGTCTCTATTACGGCAACCTACGACACTCGATTCATCCAACCACACGCTTCGATATGTTTTTGTCTATTCTCTCACGTGGAGTGAATGTATTCTAGCAATCACCAAGGGAACTACAAGAACGATGGGAACAAGAACTCTCACATAATTCTTGATTCTATGGATTATGACAATTATGACGAAGCCGACGATAGTTACAATTATTGTGCACATTAATTCCATCTGTTTCCGTATTAGCAGTGTGGTTGTTCACAACTTCTTCCACCTCATCTGCCCAAGAGCGGGCAGCAGGTGGTGTGCGGCGAGCAGGAAGGTCCTCCACTCTTAGCTCATGATCATGGGTCCTGGTTTCAGCAAGTGGTTGACATTCAAGGAGCGCAACACGTGTGTGGAGCGCCGTGAGGTTGTCATTGATATTATCCAAGGCATCGCGAACACTCTCACCGAGCGAGTGCTCAATGTGCCGCACGAGCTCTCTCGTGCGAGGTGTGAGAGATCCCTCACCCGCATACTCCAAAGAGTGGTTGTTGTTGTTTCCACCATGTGTAGATTCGTGTGACCCTGCCGTTGTTAGTAGAAAACAAAGAACAAATCACAGTGTATATGTCCCTATGAACTACTAGATTCTGGAGTCTCACAAGTCACTCTCTCACAATGCCTTACTAAGTTCTTACAAGCTCTTACCAATGCCGCAAGGAGGTGATACAATTGATGGCTAGTTCGTGATACTCTCACTTGTGAATAGCCCAACGATTATGAGGAGTGGTACCTACTGAGTTAGTAGGAAGTAGAGCTCGGAAGGCTTCAATATGGTAGCAAGGATCAACAATAATTAAATCAGTTAATGTAAGTTGAAAAATTGTTTAATTTACTAGTCAATGTTGCTGTCCTAGCCTAATCAAAGTCCTACTAAGAGTAGGGATAGCAATCGGGCGCGTCAGGTACGGGTAGTGCTCGCCCATACCCATACCCATGACCCCCGTCCCCCCCCCCACAGGCATGCTCGCGAAGGACAACGGACAAAGAACCTCGCCCATACCCGTCGCCCGCGGGCATGCCCGTTTACCCGCGAACAATGCACTGTCGCTCGTGGGTACCCATCGCCCGCGGGCATACTCATCACACATAAACAATGCACACACCAAGTTCATTTCAATTCATACATCAACAGTGCATCACACATTCAACAACTAATAAATTCATCACAAATCACACATCAAGTTCGACAAAACTAATCAAGTTCAACAAATAAAATAAAAATGCAAACTGACGCAATGAATCTAGGTGCAATAGCATTCACCTAAGTGAATATTCAGAACTGTTTCAAAACCTGGACTATGTAGCCTTAAGTTCTAAGAGAGCTAACAATGAAAATATGAAGATCACACATTGATATTTCGCTTGCATATTCCCAAGCAACTGCTTTGAAGCCAATAACCCCGCCTTGGCAAAGACTATAATTAGCTTGGCGAAGATTGCCGATAAGACCAACAAGCGATGCTATGTTGATAATTCTTCCTGCATTCAGACGTTAATAAGAATATTACTATCCATGACAAAAATTATAATCGAGGAACTTCGAAAGCAGAGCTTCTCGTATGTCGAGCAAGACAAGTAGAATCCTAACTAAAAGAAACAAACTACTATTACCTTGTCGATGTGCCTCTCTATTCAGCCTACATGGCTCATATATATGCTTATGCACTATCAATGTGGAAAGGCCTTATGCCTCTTTTCCATTTCAGCTCTATGTAAATTCAAAAACACAACAAAAAATCCAATAATGCAAGGAGGCCTTCATTATTTGTGCTTATGCTAGGAAATTAAGTAGAGAATCCTGAGTCCTGAATCAAGCTATAAGCCTATAACTTGGGAGAGGGGTCTGCCATTCAAGGGAGACTGGGAGAATTACTATTTTGAAACCTGACTCAACGTAAGGGCAGTTACAATGGATAATCCCTTGGATTCCTCTACCAAGTTAACATAGGGAGTTCAATGACAAATGCCCAGCCGAGATTTTAATGCACAACTAAAATTTGAAGTTAGCTAATCCTTTTTGTTCTCTCGAAATGACAAGAATAATCTTTTTAGAGTGACAATGAATCCTTTAACATGTCAACATAATCTAACTGCTAGTTTGGTTAATGGAAATCTTCTGCGATGCTCATAAGTTAACTGCTGGTTTGGTAATATGGCCGCCATATATGATTTTTTGTTTGTGTTGTTAACTTCTTGGGGTACATAATTACTGAATGAATTCGCATGAGTGATCTGGGCATTGTAGGACTTGTGATTTTAGCCAGGTGATCGACATCAAATAGATCGGATGATTTGAGCATCTATGCAAGAGCCAAGAGGTATGAACCATCTTTGCGGTGCCCAAACAGTGTTTGCCAACAGATTAAGCATATTAGAAACAAGAAACTACTTAATGTGCAATGTCCAATTCGATTTTGTGTCTCAATCCCAAACAAGAAACTAGATCATGCACTTGACTTTCTCAAATCTCAATCCCAAGCCAGAAAAACTTCACGCACCTGAGTTCAGGAGGAAGCGAGCAGCCACTACTTGCCTACGTCCCTGTCCGGGAAGAGGGCGGCCGGGAGGAGGACGGCCGGGAGGAGGATGGCCAGGAGGAGGGCGGCTGGCCGGGAGGAGGACGTCCAGGAGGAGGGTGGCTGGCTGGGAGGAGGATAGCTGGGGACGGGAGGCGCGGTTGGCCGGGAGGAGGGCGACTCGTCGGGAGGATGGCCGGGAGGAGGGCGGCTGGCCGGGTCGCCGAGAGGAGGTTGGCCTGGAGGAGATCTAGTGGGGGAGGAGGTCTTCTGATTTGTGTCGGCTGGGAGGTTGGGGGCTGTGAATACCGAGCGAGGCGAGCGAGGCTAGGGTTTTAGTTTTTTACACAGTGACTAGTGAGGGTGTATATGGCCCCACCTGTCAGTATAGATGGCGGGTAATCGGGCGAAGCGGGTACGGGTAGAGCTTACCCATACCCGCGCCCGTTTACCCGATGAGTAAGGAATTGTGCCCGTTTTTATACCTGTGGGCAAAGAAATACGCCCATACCCACCTCCATTAGGGTATTTACCCACGGGTACACGGGTAATCGGGCACAATTGCCATCCCTAACTAAGAGATGTGTATGTACACACACGCAAAGATAAATGTGACTTGATGTAAGCAATGAAAAACCTCACAACAAGTGCTAGAAGAGACGCTAATCAATCTACTCAAACTTCTTTGTAGGGCACAAGATTATTCACGTGATGTAGAGCACAAAAATGGAATAAAGTGCAACGTAAACAACCCTCTAGTTTAAGCAGAAACAACAGTTAGTCTCAAGAGATGAAAAAGCAAAGTTTTATATGGATTATATATACTCGTTTGAAAGGTTTCGACGAGATCTACAACTTTGCAGTTGAGGCAAGCCCCAAATTCTGAAGGAAAAACCGAAAGATCGCCAAAAATAGAAACCGAAAACTTGCGACGCGAATTCGGGGCCAAAGATGGCCGATTTGGGGGGTCTTGGAGGGAAACTAGTGCAAGGTCATTTTTATTGGATGCGTGTCGTCGTTAGCTTACTGAAAAGTCCGAAAACGTCGAATTCCGACACTGTATGCAAAAGTTATGTCTGTTTTACTAAATGTGTCTCGGAAACGGACTCGAATTCGTTTCGGCCTCAACTTGAAACTGCTATATCTTTTGATCCCGTGGGCCAAACTTGCTGAATTTTTTTTTTTGAAAGCTTGTGGATGTATGTAGAAGGGCTCCACCAATTTTTACTAATTTTGGCGAAAGTTTGATGCCTTTTGTGTCTTCTGTTTTTGTTTTCCTCTCTCTTTTTTCCTTTTTTTCTCCTCTGTTTTTTTCTTCAACCTGAAAACAAACCTTTTTTTTCCTTCTCTTTCAACACAACCGAGATCAACTGAGAAACCGAATCAAAACTCTTTCCTTATTCCTTCTTTTGCAAACCGAAGCCAACTTTCGGCCAAAACCTAATGCACTTCGGCACAACCGAATTGGTTAGTGATCTTTGAGTGCGTGGCAAAGAAAAGAACAAATGCATGCAGGGCGCAAGAATGGAATCTATTTTAATAAATGGCTTTGTGCAAAATAAAAGAACCATGAGCCTCCCCTTTGATTAGCCTTGCATCTATAATAATTGCACTGTGTGTTGGCTCACGAGTACGATTGTGTACTCATGCTCGCTATTTATATTCTTTTAGTCAGTAAGCATGAAAGGAGGCTATAGGGACAAATATGAGCATCGGACAAGACTGAAGATCAAGAAGTCCAAGAACTAAGTCGTGAGCCCGCAGTCGATTGTCGGTGGGCATATCGTGAGGGTTTCATGTGTTATACTTTGATTCTACTTCTGCTGCTGATCTCTGAAAAATATTTGGCCTATTCGGTCATTTTGCAAGTCAAAAGTTGTAAAGTATATTTACGTTTTGTTTAATATTACGCAATAGCTTTACATTTTCGTGATATATGTTTGAACCAACAATGTAACTATGTGTGCTATCTACTGATCCAGGGAATGGCACAAATATATACAGTAGGTCCCAAGTTGCAAATTTGGGGTCTGACAAAGGTGCAACGCCCCTTGCTGGTCCAGGGTAGCGCTCTCGAAAATTTTTCCAAGGCATGAATCTTATTCACGTAACTGAGCCTCGGAAATCATCGAATTAATCATATTAACCCTATTCCGAACCAATCTTGATGTGACCATGCTACATACGCATAAGACCATAGCTCCTAAGATGGAACAAAAGATGAATTCGTTCCCTCAGCTTCAATTTGTTTTAAATGCGACTGTGATGCTATCTAATGATGAAAATGTATATTTGTGCAGCTATATAAGGAGGAATGCATCAACACTATGCGCTCGTGGTTGGGGTCCACCTAAAAGAAAGCTGACCCGCACATCAAGACCAAGTCAACGTCTTCCCCAACACTTCCTCAGGTTCACCACGTCACTTTTCGTCAAAGTGAAGCAAGAGTTCATGTTGGACACGTTCTAGAATCCAATTCGGCCTCCGAAGACAAAACTGACTTCAAATATGAATAACTTTCACATACGGAGTCCGTTTGAGGTCCACGAGTATTTGATAGAAAGCTTATCTCGTCCTCTTTCTAATGAATCTAGCCTCACATCCAAATTCCTTTTGTATGCACCGCAATCATCAAAATAAAGTATTGTATCACCTGCTTAGGCCAAGTTAGGCCTCGTAATGCTTGGGCCCAAGGGGAAGGCACCCCCTCTCTTGGCCCATACTATTCATGTGAACAGTACTATGAATAGTCTCACCCTCTTATTTCTAGTTATGTACGGCTCTCCCTCCCCTATTTAAGAAGGCCGCACCCCTCTAGTTTCCTTAGATTTTGTTTAGTTAAAAGTTAGCTTTATTGCAACTTCGCATATTGGCATGTGTCGATTAGACCAACCATAATACCGCTACAGAATCCCAACTTTATCAAATATTTCAATCCTATTTGTAATTTCAGATTGCTATTTATCTTGTTCTTACTTGTTCTTTGATTGCATGCAGGAATAGACCTTCGTGGTCAGGTCGATCATGCTTCTAGCAAGGTCGATAATGATCTCGCAGTTGGTTCAACGATTGCCGGGCATGTTGGTCATGTACGATTGGTAGCCAAATCATGAGTCATCTCCGCCTAATCGAGTTATCCTCCTCATCGAAAGATCAGGACACCCTTTGGCACATCAGGTGGTATCAGAGCTATAGGTTGATCGATGAGAGTTTCTAGTTTCCTAGCAGTAGATTCGTTTTCATACCTAGAGTCCAGAAAATATCCTACAAAAATTTTGTTGCTCCACTTTAATCTCTGTCTGAACCCCCTTTGAGCTTTGCAATTTTTCTTTTTGGTTTGTGTAGGATCGTAATGGCAATCAGAAGGAGGGGGGGTTGAATGATTGCAGCGAATTGACCCCCGAATTCCAACTTCTTCTTGTTATCAAGAACTCCTAGCAAACTCTTTGGATGACTTGAAAAACTTCACAAATGAGTATCACCTTAGGCGCTCAAAGAAGATCGACAAATCAAGTACCAAAGTTGAACGAATCAACTTTATATATCAAAATTGATCAGATTCTACAAGGCTCTCGAAGAAGCACCCTCCAAGCCCCAAATCGAAGGACCTCACAACCGCAAATAAAACACCGAGAAAGCTACGACCAAACCTTACCAAAAGCTCAGAACGCACAAAAACCCTATGCAAGCCGCACCCTCGCTTTCTTTTATAGCCTAGAGTCCTATCCATGTCCAACACGACACCAATACGGACTCTATCTCAAAACAACCAGATTTGGAAATCCTTCCAAAACTATCTTTCAAAATTCCATGTCAGAAGCCTCCGTGACTTCATCCTGTAGCTTTAGCGCAATTCACCTTTGATCTCCACGTGCTCCAGCGCGATCCAAATCACCTCTTGACATCCACGACCTCCAAGACCTCAGATTCCCCATCCTAGTCCGAGTCAATCCTCAATCGACCGTGATTCGCCCTCACGCTCAACTTTGCACATGCAAAGATCAAAGAACCCTATTCTTGGCACAAGTTATCCAACTTGACCATCCATTAGCTCACTCAAACTCATAAACACTATCATGCATCCTGCAACAAGATAAAACTTACGAATTTAACAAATCCTCAGTAAAAACTCCAAAACGACAATTTCACATAGCACAATCGGAACTACCGCCATTATATCGTCCGTTATTATCAAGACACGCGGTCGTCTCACAGAAAGCATCTTGCGAACTACCGCTCATCGGAAAACTCAAGATCTTCCAAAACAAGCTCTGAATTTTCATACCGCAACCTTGCGGTCATACCTTTGTCTTGGTACTACCACTGCTCAAATCTGCAGATATCATTCCGAGGTCGCATCTGCTTTCACAAATGCAGATTACCGATTTTGACTTAACGAAGACTGCCGCTTTCTCTTTCGAAAACCAAGTGCGGTACTATCGCCATTAACACACCGGTACTACCAGACAACACGGTACTATCGCGTTCATCAGCAGTACGAATGTTTGGCAAAACTTCTAACGAACCTCAAAGAAGCACGAACGGCCAGATGAGTTAGCCGACGGACCGCGGCTTCACAAAGTCACATCTTAAGAATATCAGAGCAAGTCCGAGATGATTTCATTAAATCGATCTCAAATCAACGGCCACAATGCTTTCATCTCGGACGGTCCAACGCTCATCTCAATATCACCGTTAGATCAAGATCTAACGAATCGAGCAAAACGCACTGAGAAAAAAGACTTGCGGTACTACCGTGAACTACTTATGGTACTACCGCAAAGCGGTAGTTTCAGAAAACAACGCCAGATACCGCAACATGAAAAAGCTCAAAACTTCGTAACAAAACCTTTTTGCCACGTGGGCGCTCCAGATGACACTACCGACGGACCACGCTTCACAACCGTCCGATTTAGAAAACATCAGAGCAAGTCCGAACGCTCACTTCAATATTAGCCGCCGATCAAGATCTAACGGTTCGAGCAAAACACCGTTCGGACCCCAAGAACTTGCGGTACTACTGCAGACACCATGCATCATATCAAGACTCCGGTAGTTCCATGAAACAAAGCCGTACTACCGAAAATCGACAAAAGTCGATTTAACCAAAACTTAACAGAGCTCTGAACCAAATCGCCACAGCAAGTCTTAAGGACAAAGTATTCAACATTTGAGTACTGAGACTAAGTCTAACTTATTGTCAATGTGTTCATCATCAATATCATGACCAAGGACCTCTTGGTCTTACAATCTCCCCCTTGATGAATATATTGAGAACACTTTCAATATCAAGAAATGAATGAGAGGTGACAGAAAGTGTCAAAGAGTCAAAAACTGTCAAGCAAAGAGAACTGCAGCTGAGAAACTTCCACTTAAGACTAGAAAATCAAATTTTGTCTCAATTTTTCTCCCCCTTTGGCAATGTGATCATCAAGAGCAGAAAGAGAAAAGAGCATGAAGGATAAAAGTCCAGAAGCTTTTGCAAGTTAATTTACTGAATTAGCCAAACCAAAATGGTTGAGTAGAGCTAACAAGATCATATCGAGGCATATACCATATAGCAATGTCCGCATAAGTATTTCAAGGTGATGAGATAATTTAGATGCATGACAGGCAAATCACACAATGACTAAAAAGATTACAATATCACAATTAGAAGTCACCAAAAAGTGAAAAGCCAAACAGTGAGACAAACTTTAAATCTGGATGAGCCACAGTCTCATATAACATCCTTTTGCTTCACTTTCAATTTTTATTTGCATGTGGCATGCTTGAAGCATACTTCTTTTCTAGGGTGGCATGCTTGAAGCATACTTCTTTTGATTAAGGCACTTTTTGTGTATTTTTTTTATTTCAAAAACACATAGCTGGGTATGGCATGCTTGGAGCACACTTCTTGTCATTTGAGTACTGTTATGTACCCCTTTTTTTTGTTTGATACACAGCTATGCATGGCATGCTTGAAGTACACATCTTTTCATATTCTTTTTCTCAACCCTTTTATCTTTTAAAACATACCAAATTGAGTGAGCAACACAGGACTGAAAAAAAATGACCTTTTTGCTTCAAGTCCAAGACTTAAAATAGGACTCACAAATCAGCTTATCCTTTTCAATAAACAACACAAAGTGATTCCAATAATCAAACTAGTCAAAGATTTCAGCCATGTCATGCTTTAGTTATTTATGTAGCAAGTTTATTAGATCAGTCCAGATCAAGGCTATATAGCACATGAATAAATATGATAAAGATAGCTCAATTACTCTTTTGAAATCAAAGGCTTTTTCTATCAATCCTACATCCCGCAAAATCACTATCGGAGTATGCACTCAAAGTAAGACAGGATAAAGATGAATAGAAAAACCCAAATTCTAAAGTGGATTGAAGGTACCTAAGAATTCTTTTCTGAAACTGTCGTTGAGAAGCACGAGGTGAAGCTTGAAATCGAGCGCATAAGCATACAAACAAAGTGTATATCCCCTTGAAGCGATCAAGTAGAGTAGAGAACCAATCATACTCCAGTATTCTTTTTGATCCACTACCTCACCTTCTTCATCCCGTCAAGAACAGCTTGTAGACCCCATTGGTGTAGAGATGGGTTTGCAAGTTGCCATGTCAAAACGCCTAAGCAAATCTTTAGTATACTTGGTTTGATGAACGAAATTGTCTTGCTTGGTCTGCTTTTACTTGCGACCCTAAGAAATAAGTTAACTCCCCAATCATACTCATCTCAAACTCCCCGCTCATAGTATCTCAAAACTTGGAAACCAAAGCATGAGAGGAGCCCCAAAGATGATATCATCCACATAAATCAACAAGTAATAGATCATTGCTATGTTTAAAAGTGAAAAGAGTTTTGTCTACCTTGCCAATTTGAAAATCATTTTTTAGCAAAAACAGCTTAAGCCTCTCATACCAAGCTCGAGGAGCTTGCTTCAAACCATACAAAGCTTTTGAGAGTTTGTAGACATGATTAGGAAACTTGGGATTTTCAAAATCAAGTGGTTGCTTAACATAAACTTCTTCCTCAATGTAGCCATTTAGAAAAGCACTTTTAACATCCATTTGAAACAATTTGAATCCTTTAGATGCAGCAAAGGCTAAAAGAATTCTAATTGCTTCAAGTCTGGCTATAGGGGCAAAAGTTTCACCAAAATCAAGACCCTCCACCTGAGAAAATCCTTGAGCAACAAGTTTAGTCTTATTTCTCACAACAACACCATCCTTACTTTGTTTATTTTTAAAAACCCATTTAGTTCCAATTACATTATGTCCATGAGGAGGTTCAACTAAGATCCAGACTTTATTACGCTCAAAGTTTTCTAATTCTTCATGCATGGCATTGATCCAAGACTCATTAGATAAAGCGTGACTTACATCATTAGGCTCAAAGGAGGAAACAAAAGTAGAATGAGCATGTGAGTCGGGAGAAGTAGACTTAGAACGTGTTAACCTTTCATGAATATCACCAATTATCAGTTCTGGAGGATGAAGTCGCTGAATCCTCAAAGGTGCAAAAGGTTTTGAACTGTCTTCAATATTTTGAACATCCACTTGTGGTTGCGCAACAGCAATAGTAGGAGCTTGATCTTCAGCAGTTGATGGCATGGGAGAAAAATCATTATCATCTTCTTCATTAAGGAATATGCTTTCAGACTCCCCCTGAACTTGTGTACCTGAAATGTCAGTTCTAGAACAAGTACCGACCTCATCAAAAGTAACTTCACAAGTTTCAACAATTTTGTTAGTTTCAAGATTAAGCACTCGATAGCCACGAGAGTGAAGAGGATATCCAAGAAATATGCCATCAGTTGATCTAGCTTCAAATTTATCCAGATTACCATGCTTAAGAATAAAACATTTGTAACCAAAAACTCGAGTGAGAGACACTGGCCTTTTGCCAAATCTCACTCAAAGAAGTCTTGTGCAAAGAGGCTCTCAAAAATACTCTATTAGAAACATGACAAGCAGTTGAAATAGTCTCTGCCCAATACTTCCTATGAGTGGCATGTTCATCAAGCATGGTTCTTGCCATCTCAACCAAGGTTCTATTTTTCCTCTCAACTACACCATTCTGTTGAGGAACACGTGGAGAGGAAAATTGATGTTCCAAACCTTGTTCAGAGCAAAAGGAAGCAAATAAGGAATTCTTAAACTCAGTACCATTATCACTTCTTATTACTTTCACAGCACCATTTAATTCATTATTCAATCTTAGAAATAAATCCTTGAAATAACCAAAAGCTTTATCCTTAGACATCATAAAATACACCCAGGAGTACCTAGAGTAATCATCAACAATCACAAGAATATACCACTCACCACCAACAGATTGAACTCTTAAGGGACCTACAGTGTCCATATGCAACAATTGTCCAGGGCCATCTGTGATGATTACAGAAATAGGAAAATGTGGAGCAGCAACCATCTTACCATGTCGACAGGGAGAACAAAACCAAATCTTTCTCACTTTTTAATTTCGGCAGCCCTCTAATGATATCAGTTCCACTAATTCGAACAAGATGATCAAAACCAATATGTCCTAGTCTACGATGCCAAAAGAAAAGATCTCTAAATTCAGAAGCTACCAAACATCTAACATTAGGTAAGAAGGAATGATTAAAATCAGCTTTAAAAACTCTCCCTAATCGAGTGATATTAAAGACAAGATCTCCAGAGGCATCTAAAACCCTACAAACATGTTTCCTAAAACTTACCTCAAGATTTTCTTCTATCAATTGTGAAACCGAAAGCAAGTTGTATTTCAATTGACTAGTATTTTGAGCAATTTTTCAACTTACATTTACTAATTTGATTGTTGCTAATCCTTGCTACCATATTGAAGCCTATCCTAGCTCCACCTGCTACCATTGTACAAGTACCAGTTAGTTGCAATCGCTTTATCAATCTTTGGAGATCATTTAGCACCGACACTAGTTGCTAGTCACCGCCTGTTTGCTTGGCAAGAATTGGTAAGAACTTGATATTAGCTTGAGTGTGAGCGATATTGAGCCTCCAGATCCTATTAGTTGACAGGAACATATACTTGTGATTTGTTTCCTTATTTTCTACTAACTATGCTAGGTTGGCGGGATGATTACCAGATAGATCCACGTCTTCTTCAAGCCATTGAATGGGAGCGTAAGAAAGTCAAAGAGGAAGTTGCACACTTGAGATGAGATCGTCCGCCACAAGAGGTATATGATCGTGATAGTACGTCCAATAAAACTAAAATCACTTTGACATCCTTTGCTGGTAAATTTGATCATGATGCCTATGTTGACTGGGTGATAGCTTTAGACAAAGAATTTGAATATTATGAATGGTCTGATAGGCAATAGATTAGAACTGTCATTGGTGTTTTTGTTGAGGATGCAATACTTTTGGTGGAAGTATTTACGTAGACATGGAAGAGTACCTCAAACTTGGCATGCATTAAAGAAACTTTTGATGGATAAATTTGTTCCTAAATATCATACTGAGTATTTGTTAGCTAGATTACAACGTTTGAAACAAGGTCGTAGAACTATACAGGAATACTATCATGAATTGAAAACTTGTTTGTTACGTTGTTGCTTAGATGAACATGCTGAAGCTACAGAGAATAGATTCTTAAGTGGGTTTAATCAACCAATTCAGGACCTTCTTGTTCACAAAAAATATGGTTCTCTCTCACATTTGTTTATACTTGCCTATAAGGTTGAACGTCAGATTGAGGAGAAATTAAGAATGCTTGATGATAGGAACATGAGAATAAACATGTGTTTGTGTCTTTTTCTATGGCTAACAATTTGCAGGAAGTTGAGAACCATGCCAAAGAGGAGAATGAGCTGATTGAACCACCGACTCCATTGGTTGAGAAGGAAGATGAGGAGATGGATGCACCTACATCATCTGCGAAGAGCCAAAAAGGTAAAGATAATGACGCTATCATCACTCAAGGTGAGTATGCTTGTGAAGAACTATCATTGCCCACTATTCATGCTATTTGAGAGCAAAAATTAGTGAAGAACAATTCTGATATGCACATGTTTCAAGTAGATAATTCAGACTGCATTGATTTGAGTGTTGAGAATGAGTTGTGTGCTAATTCCTTGCATAAATCTTTGACACAACCAGAAATTAAACCCGATTCTCCCGTTTTAATTCCAAGTCCATGTGCTGAGATAAATGCTTTTGATTCTGTTAATGTGCAATTGATCCATGCTAGCAATGAGCTGAATGAGATTTCTTCTTCGAACACCTTAGGTTATATTGAGTTTGATCATCCTTATGAACTGAGTTGTTTGGAGAATAAGTTATTAGAGATTTCCAATTCACTCTCATTGTTTTGTTATAAATTTTACCTAATAGACGAGTATGATGAAAAGGGAAATTACATGGTTCATAGAATTTATATAACTTCCAAACTAAAAGATTCAACTTTGGATAAGGAACGCTGTCATGTAGAGGAAACTAATGGCACTAACATTAATGTTTCTAGTTCATCTAATGTTATTTGTGAGCTACAGGAAAGTTCTCAAGAAGAAGAGTATTGTGGGCTGCTTCTATACACAACCATTGCTCCATTTGCATCGGAAAAGAATTTACCTCTCATTGATATCATCAATATCAGGTCACAATCTAATACCCTATTTTCTAAAGAAGGAAAGCCGGACGAGACACATAAATACAAAGTTCCAACACCATCCAGGGAGAATACTTCCTATCAGGTACACTCATTTCAAAGAGGTTTTACTTTGTTTGATAAAGAACTTATGATATTACATAATGAGAGTTCGTTGCGTTCTTTGTCATGTACCGAGATTTATGATTAAGATCATGCAATACATTGGATTATACATTTGTTAAAAACCAAGGACGGTTTTTTGTCAAGAAGGGGAGGATGATGTGACCATACCACATACGCATATGACCATAGCTCCCAAGATTGAACAAAAGGTGAATTAGTTCCCTCAACTTCAATTTGTTTTAAATACGACTATGATGCTACCTAATGATGAAAATGTATATTTGTGTAGCTATATAAGGAGGAATGCATCAACACTATATGCTTGTGGTTAGGGTCCACCTAAAAGGAAGCTGACCCACACATTAAGACTAAGTCAACGTCATCCCCCAACACTTCCTCAAGGTCACCACGTCGCTTTTCGTCCAAGTAAAGCAAGAGTTCAAGTTGGACACGTTCTAGAATCCAATTCGGCCTCCGGAGACAGTACCGACTTCAAACGTGCATAACTTTCACATACGGGCTCTATTTGAGGTCGACGAGTACTTGATGGAAAGCTTATCTCGTCTTCTTTCCAACGGATCCGGTCTTACCTCCAAATTCCTTCTGTATGCAACACAATCACCAAAAGAAGGTGTTGCATCACCTGTTTGAGCCAAATTGGGCCTTATAATGCTTGTGCCCAATGGGAAGCCACCCCCTCTCTTGGCCTGTACTGTTCACGGTCGACTGTTCACGTGAACAATACCATGAATAGTCCTACCCCCTTATTTCTTAATTATGTGCGGCTTCCCCTCCCCTATTTACGGAGGCCACACCTATCTAGTTTCATTGGATTTTGTTTTGTTAAAAGTTACCTTTATTGCAACTTCGCGTATTGGCTTGTGTCGATTAGACCAACCATAATGCCGCTACAGAATCCCAACTTTATCAAATATTTCAATCCTATTTGCAAATTTAGATTGATATTTATCTTATTCTTACTTGTTCTTCGATTGCATGCAGGAATAGACCTTCGTGGTCAAATCGATCGTGTTTCTAGCAACGTCGATAACGATCTCGGAGTTGGTTTAGCGATTGCCGGACATATTGGTCGTGTACGATTGGTAGCCGAATCGTGAGAGTCGTCTCCACCAAATCGAGTTATCCTCCTCACCGAAAGATCGGGACACTCTTTGGCGCATCAAATTTGATTATTACCTTGATATGACTACGCACTGCGGCATACTCCGATGGCAGAATTCCAACCGGTTGGAGTAACATGCAATGCGATCGTGAACAAGCCGATTAATCATCTTGTGCTCATACTTTCCTCAAACTCATCTACTACCACCGAAAACCGATCGATCTTATCGACCAGTGCCTAGACCGTTCCATCTATATGAACCGATCTAGGTTATCAGACCCGACCAGTAATAGATCCAATCTACTACCGCCGCATATCAAGTATATACGATCGATCTAGATCAAAAACTATATAGGATAGCTCTGATACCACTGAAGGGATATCGGTAGGCTACATTAGCTGGCAATTAAAAAATTCTACCACGTAAACCAGGACGCCGTGCAAGCAAGAGATCATAGATTGTTACTACCAGACGCGTAGTGCAGCAGAATAAGAGTTGGAGTAGTCTGATCCAACGAAGAGCGCGTCGATGTAGTGGTCGTAGTCGATCGTCCAGCGTTCCTCAATATCGACCGTCTCCTCCAGCAACCAATCGCTTTCCTTGAGAAGTCGGGGATCGTCCTCAAGTGCAACAACAACCGCAGTAGCGCCTCCACGGTATCCACACATCCAGGGGTGGAACGCTGTGCGTCGATGTGTTAGCACCAAATCGCATGGTAGTGCTCTCTCGAGGAGATAGCGGCTAGGGTTTCGGTGGAACTCACATTCTGTCATGAAATTTCGAGCTGAGTCGAGCTTGTGTTTTAGCTCGCAAGCAAACCGAGTCGAGCCCGAGCTGGCTCACGAGCTCAGCCCACAAAGGCCGAGGAGGCCAGCACCCGGTCCCTAACTCCCAACCCTAAGTCCCTAACCAGCTTCCCCTCACACTACAGCCGCCCCAAACTCAATCCCCCCGTGGTCCTTCGCGCCACCGCCTGGACGCCCGATCCTCCTCACCTGCCCCGACCCTGTGTTCTTCCATGCCGCCGCCCCGTGTTCCTCCGCGCCGCCACCCGGTCCTCCTCACCCGCCCTGGCCCCGACCCCGTGTTCCTCCACGCCGCCACCCCATGTTCCTCAGGCCACTGTGTTCCTCGCGTCATCTCCTCCTCTCCTCACTACCGATGTAGCGAGTCAGCAGGCCAGAACACCACTATTTCTCGAGGAGGTCCAGTCCAGGACGCGACAACGATGGCGGTGCCGCCCTCCTTTGTCGTGCCAGTGGCGTCTGCGGCTCTGAGCTCAGGGTGGTCCTTGGGTCTGTCACGACAGCCATGGACGTGCTGCCGAGGTTCCCCTTTCGCCCGTCGTCTAGGCTCCAACCCCCCATAACCATCCCTTCCACCGTCGGGCGCCAGCCCTCCATCCGCCTCATCGTCCAGTCCTCCATCCGCCTCATCGTCCAGTCCTCCATCCGCCGCCCTCCATGTCCATCCCCTTCTTGAGATGGTTTCTTGAGATGTAGTAGTGCAAATGTTGTATATGTTCTTGAGATGATTTTTGTTTGCTTTATGGATTAGTTGTTCATGTAGGGAAGGAGGGAATGAGGGAGGTGGAGGCCGCTGTCATGATAAGGATTGTTGGTTTGCTTAATTAGTTTATGTTTCTGTTTTACTAGGGATTTTGGATGGATGCACTAATTGTTGAATCTAGGTCTTGTGTCTTCACTTGCGATTTTATTGATTGAATGGATGCACTGCTATTTCTGGGCCTGACTCTCATTCTACTCCCTTGCCCCAAGCCATGAGAAGACAACTGTCACGAGCCAACTCGAGCCATCTTCCGAACTGAGTCGTCCTCCTGGCTCACGCTTAAAACGAGCCGAGCCGAAGCGCACTGTGAAACGAGCTCGAGCGAGCTCGCTTCAATGAAAGCAAGATCCCGCCTAGAGTCGGCCAAATGGGCGACCCATCGGTAAAGACGGCACGACATTGTAAGCTCCAATTTAAGCACGCAGACGCCTCGTGACCGTTCATGGGCGTCTTGCCCCAAGACGAGACCCCTGCCTTGCCTAGGCCGCCACCTCGGCATGGTGGGTCGGCCCAAGATAGCACGTAACAGCGCAAGCCGTGTCGCACGGCCGGCCCGACCGCGAGCATGGTGTGGTATGTGCATCATGGGTCATGGGAAGCCGAGGAGGCGAGGGTCGGAGGCGACGGGCTGGTGCCGGGCGTGAGGAGGCGGAGCGCGGAGTCGCGGGTCCACCGGGTGGAGGGAGGAGGAGGAGGGCATCGCGTCGCCGCCGTTACAGTCTTCTGTGATCCGTCCGGCCCGGGCGGAGGAGGAGGAGGAGGGAGTCACAGATCGCTGCAGACGCAGATCACTTGTGATCGCCGGAGTCCGGAGCGGATGGAGGAGGAGGCGTCGCCATCGCACGAAGCTGCGTGGAAGCGATGCGTAGGAGGAGGAAGGCGAGGCCGCCAAGCGGCGGCGGTCGGCGCCAGAGCCGTCAAGGAGGCGTCGACAAGGCGGCGGCTGCGTGGAAGCGAGGAGGCAATGGGTCGACAAGGCGGCGCCAGGCAGGCTGCATGGGGTCATGAGGAGGCTCCGAGGCGGCGGGTCACGTCATGGGAGGCTCTGAGGTGGCGGCTCGAGGCGGAGGCCTCCGGAGGCAAGGAGGCGGCGGGTCATGAGGCGGGGAAAGCGAGGCAGGCCACGCCAGTGGCGGCATGAGGCGACGGGCGAGGTCGAGGGGGGGAGAAGAAGAAGGGTGTAGGTGACCGAGCAGTGTGTAATAGTTCTGGTGGGTTCAGTGCAAGCACGCCCAAAAATTTTGGCCGTTGGGAGATTTTTTTGACCTTGTTTTGACCGTTTTTGACTGTTGGGGCTTAAAAAATAGCAAAAATAATGAAAATAATCCGAATTTTTTCTATAAACAGGCACCATACCCCCCTCATTCTCCATTCTCTCTTTGAAATTGTGTTGTGCAAATTCAAATCTGTGTTGAGCTAATTTGGCAAAATTCAAAAAAATTGTGCAAAAATTTGGAAATTTCAATTTTCGTCATCAAGTCAACGAAAGAGGTACAATACTATTTTTGTAATACTTTTATTGTTAGTTATTGGTATGCTAAGATTAAAGTAGTAATAGTGTTAGTTTCGATTTTGCAGTTTTCATTATGGATAGTTCTTACGACAGCTTTGCTTTTAGTGAGTTCGGACTTTCATCGATTTAAATTGCGCTCTATGGAGGCGCTACTACTGCCTCAAACCAACCAAGGTTTCACCGAGGAGCAAGGTGGAGTTTCGTCGACCTCCACGTTAACATCGAGCTCAATCTAGAACCGAGAAAGAGGCCGATGTCGCCTACATCGGGAGTGTGGGAGAATTTCGACAGGATAACCAGGCAAGATGCAGCGGGAAATGAGGTACCATATGCTATTTGTAAATTTTGTCGCAATGAATTATCTGCAAAGTCTACAGGTAGAACGAGACACTTGATTAGACATGCTATAAGGTGTCGAACCAAGCAAGGATTGGCGATGAGGCGAGACGCACCGCAATACAACCTCGACAGACAAAGATCTAGTCGACTACGATCCTCGTAGCCCGCCAATCTCTTTGTCGCTTAATTGCTTCGATGATTTACCGTTAGGCTTTGGCGAGTCTGCTTCTTTCCAAAATTACATTAGGATCGCATAATCCTAGATTTACTGCTTTCTAGGCGGAGACAACAACTAGGGATCTAGTGAAATACTATAATGAACGCCGTAATAAAATAAAGGAACCATTAAATACGTGCACATTTTGGTGGCCCCGACTCGGACATATGGAGTGGTCGGGCTAGGGAGGATTACCTTAGTGTAGTTCGCATTATATTAATGACGATTGGGTAATGGAGAAAAGGATTATAGGTTTGAAATTAATTGATGTAGCACACACGGGGAAAATATTATGAATCAGATTATCAAAGTCGTGGAAGACTTTGGTCTTACAGACAAAATATTCGCAATTACTTTAGACAACGTTGCTTCAAACTCTAGGGCCATGGACATTCTTACTCCAGTGTTGAGTACATATGACGATTCCTTCCTGCTACATCAACGATGCGCTTGTCATATTATCAACCTTATAGTCAAATGTGGTTTGAAGAGGTTGAGTCCATTTATTAAAGCTTTGCGCGATGCGATTTCTTTCTTGAATAATCTAACGTAAGAATAGCACAATATAAGAACTTCTGCAGGGCGATGGGTGTACGTCCAAGAAAGTTCGGTTTGGACATGGAGGTAAGGTGGAACTCTACTTACCTCGTGCTTAAGAATCTTTTACCATACAAGAACACTTTTTCTGTATTTATTCAAACGCATTATCCTAGCACTGAAGGTACTATGCTATTAACTGAGTAATATTGGTTCGTTGCTGAGAAGGTACTGTCGTTTTTAGAAAAAAAAATATGAGGTAACTGTTACTTTGTCCGCTATCTACTATTCAACATCTCCTATCATTGTGCATACTATTTTATGGATTGCTACTCAATTAAAAATATTTGAAAATGACATAGTTTTACGCGATGTTGTTGTTTTCATGAAATATAAATACCTTAAATATTGGCGAGAAATCCCTTACCTATATGCATTTGCATTTCTTTTAGATCCTAAGGCTAAAATTGATGCATTTGGTACTGTACTTAATCTTCTTAGTGATGCTACGGGGCTAGACTATACTAACTATTTTGCAGAATTTCATTCTCGGTTATACAAGGTTTACCAAGGTATGAAAATAAGTTCCGGGGAGTCCGTTTACAACGACCTCCAGTAGCCCCCACCTTAAGTGGGAAGACAAATATGTGGGCGCAATCTTGATGCGCCTCTTCCTCCGTGTCTAGGTCCAGGGTTCTTCTTCTTCTTCTACACCAACGCCGCCACCAAGATCCATAAGGAATGGAGAACTATCCACCTATCTCGACAAATGATACGGTGGATTTCAACTCAGAAAGCTTTGACATCTTGGAATGGTGGCAAGCCCATAAGTTAATATATCCCGTGCTATCCATACTTGCATGTGATGTGTTAATCGTTCTCGCTCTCTGGTTTCCTTCGAGTCTTTCGGTCTTTTCGGAAGGATACTTTGGAGGAGAGAAGAACAAGTCTTACAAGTGAGATGGTAGAGATCCTTCTAACTGTGAAGGATTGAGAACAAGCTGATTCACGAACACAACACTCTGTGAAAAATCCAGAGTTGTCGGAGGTGTTCGAAAATATGTACTTAGACAATGATACCGACACATAGAACAAAAATGTATTATGTATGTAGAATTGTAGAGCTATAGGCTGTACTCTTTTTTTTGCCAATGTTTTCTCATTTTGAGTTTTTACTTGGCGAAGGTTTTAACGAGGCAGCCAGTTGGACATCAATAAAGCCCTTTATTACATTTTCAATATGATTGTCACTTTTTTTTAAAATTTTTATGTCTACTTTGAATTTTACACATTTTTCTGGATTTTTTTTTGTTTTGATGGGCTACATCTGGCCCGACGGGCCAAACGGGCTCACACCGGCTCGGCACAAATGCCTCACGAGCCGTGCCTGGACCAACACCCCGACCTATGGATCGACTCAGTATAGTATAAATAGTACACCTACCAAAACGGATGGGATCGTGGCTAAATAGACGTACCGTGCTGGGCCCGGCGGCCCATTTGGACGCCTCTTCCCATCCCCCCGAAGATAATCACCGTTCAGCATCGTCGGCGAGGGTTGGCGTCCCACAGAAACTGCGAAACCCCATCATGGCTTCCTACTCCCTGTCGCTTCTCCGCCGCCGCCGCCGCCTCCCCATCACTACCCCTTCCCTCCTCCTTCGCCGCAGCCCCTTCTCCTCATCTTCCCCCTCCCCCTCACACCCCTCACCGGCGAGTGCCGCCTCCTCGAAGCCCCCCTCCCTCTCCGCCCGCCTCTCCTTCGTGTTCGACCAGCTCGACGCCCTCGACCGCTCCCGCTCCTCCGACCTCTCAGCCCGTGACGCAGCCCTCCGCCGCATCCAATCCTGGCGCCGCCCCGCCCCACCCCCCGACGTACCGCCGCGGGGGGTGGAGCCGGAGTCGGAACCGGACGAGCTGAAGAATGAAGCTGAGGCGGTGGCGGTAGCCGGAGAGGAAGTGGAGAGGATGAGCGTGGCTGATGTGCTGCGGAGGGAGGTGGAGCTTGTGCACCCTTGGCCCGAGTGGATTGAGCTGATGGAGAGGCTCGCGCAGCAGAGGTACTTCGACCTCGGGGAGCCTGACGAGGGCTGCGTCGCCTCTGCGGTGCCGATGGATCTCTCGGAGGTCGCTGAGGAGGCTGGTTTCGACTTCTCTAGGGACTGGACCACCGTCAAGAATGCCTGCATGAACTTCGGCCGTGACCGGTTCGACATCCTCAAGTATGTTTGCTGCTTATTAGGCGCATTTCGTGGATCTTTTATGGTGTCTTTTGTTGATTACAAGATATGAATTTCATATTCGTCGAGGGCGGATTGTTTCGAAAGAACCCTTTAGCATGAACAAAATGGGATCTTTCTTTAGAATTGTGAACTGCATTCTGCATAAAGTGGGCAAGCTCGTAGATCATAGGCATGAGAAATGGTTTCTTCCTGCTGTTTTCTATAGTTTCATACAAAGAAGTTCTCTCTGTTGTAATCTATTGAAATTAAGTGGATACTTCCACAAAAGTTTACATCTAGAATGCTGTCATTGCTGTAAGTGGAGAATGATGAAGCACTATTAGAATTCTATTGGCATGCACCGGACTAGTATTTCCCCTGAAAAGGATCTCGATTTACATTTTTGGTTTCATTAAAATTCTGGAAAGCATCCATTACATTTCTTGTTACAGCAGGAAATGCAGAACAAATATTCAAGATAAAGTCCGAAATTTATGGTCTCTGTACAAACTAGCATACATTGTAACTTTTATTTTTGGGATGTGAAGAGATAGCCATGACAGTCAGAAACCAGATATTGCTGGAATCCATACCTAAGAACAGTCAAACAGAGACCAAATCTAACACATTTGAAAATAGTAAAGACCATTTACAGAAATTTTGGCATTGTGTCTCAGAAATTTGAGAAGAGTTTCTTTCCACGACTCAGAACTGGATGTAGTTAATATTGCGGCCACTTGGACAATTTGGTATCCAAAAGACAGATAATAGATGTAAGGCATGGACAAATAATAATATACTAAGTTACTAACACTCATGTCAATGGTTCCCAAATCTTTTGCAGATCGTTACCTAGGAAGGATCTTCAAATATTGGTTGGCCATGGGTGCCCCAGCATGGATCCAAAAGTTGTGTTTTCTGCAAAGCTAATAAGAAAACTTGTCCATCTTGATGAGGGTGATGTAAGTTTCAGTTAGACCCAAAGTTGTCCATATATGATTATATGTTATTTCTCATTTTTAACAGTGCCATATGCACAATACTTGTCATACTTTGGGAGTATATACGTAATACATTTATTAAATCTGCACATTGTTTACTTATCAAACCAAAAATTGCATTGTCACATAACCAGTTGCTTATTTCAACTATACTTATGTAATTGATTGCTGCTAATGATAACACAAGTTGTTTGCTTGTGCTGATTCCATTGAGGGTTAATGTAAAATTAATGATAACACAAGTTGTTTGTTTGCTTGGTTGTGCATTTATATCAGTAAAACTAAAATAACTTATAACTTCATTAGTATATGTATTTGATCATTTGATGTTCTCACATATGTTCACATATCAGAAACATGCCTTTTAAATTTCTTGCAATTTCTGTTTGAATAATGGAGGTGGCTATGGTACATACAACTTTTAGTTACAAAACTTTTTTAATTTTTTCTTCCTTCAACATTTTTTCATCTTCCCACCACTTCCACTTGTAGGATGATCAGTGGATCGTGAGAAAAATGTATGTAAAATGGATAAATTACATACACATGTACCAGTCACCCTCTTTTCTGAGAATTGTTATTTTTGCTCACTATGTTATATCCTGAGCTCACTTTTGTTTCAAACCAGTGAACAACTTACAAGTTACAACTCATGAGCTGTTTTAGATAGAAAGGAACCCGAAAAGGGATTAGGGATAAGAAGAATTGGGGATAAAACTTTAATTCTATACTCTGACTCTGTTACATGTTGACTCACAGGTCTTTAACTTCTCATCAGCCCCTTACACTATCTCTGCACAATGCAACAACTTATTTAACCAACTACACCCTGGTCCAGTGTCTGATAGTTGCATTTACCCTCACAAGTCACAACAGACCCAGTAGACAAAAAACTCAAACTTATGCAAACGTGCTACAAACACGTACTCTGCAAATTCCTTCCTTTTAATGTATGTCATGTGGGGAATTCCATATCAACGGCGACGTGGGCCTAGCGCCATGGCCACTGAATGAGCCGTGTACGGATGAGCCAATGGAATAAAGTGTGCATACTTCGAGAAATGATCCACCACTGTGAGAATAACTGTTTTGCTGTGGACACGCGGTAGCCCTTCAATGAAATCCATAGCAATGTCTGCCCATACCGTGGATGGCACGTCCAAGGGTTGAAGAAGACCACGGTGTGTAATCGCCACCCTTATTACGCTGACACGTATCACGCGAACGAACTCCCCGCAACACCGAAGTGCATTAGGGACATGAAAATCAAGACGTAACGGTGGAGTGTCTTCGGATGCCCTCATGGCGGTCTGCGTCTTATTTACTGAAGAAGGCGAGGCGAAGAAGTAGTAGGAGAGGTACGATACCTGCCGTTGAACGTGACCAGATCATCAACAATTGCCCATGCCCTCATTGGTCGCCAACAGTGATGGTCGTCTTGAGTCATGCATAGATGGGTCCTATGCTAACTCCTTGCGCAACTCATCAAATCCTGCAAATTGAGGCGAGGACAGGGCCATAACCGAGACGTGAAGCTCGGTGTCGCGGCGCGACAGTGCATCGACAACCACGTTATTGCGACCTGGTTTGTACCTGACGCTAAAATCATAACCCAAGAGCTTGCTAACCCATTGGTGCTGAGGAATGGTAGATAGCCGCTGGTCAAGCAAAACTTCAAGTCAGAATGGTCGGTGACGCATCAAAAATTTGCGGTCCCATAAATAAGGTCGCTAATGTCGAATCGCTCGCATTGCACCGATGAGCTCCGTTCGTAGGCCGCCAAGAGAGCATGGCGTGGTGTAATCGGTCGACTAAAATATGCAATGGCGCCCGTGCCCTAATGAAGTACTGCCCCAAAGCCATGATCGGACACATCGCATTCAACAATAAAATCGGCGTAAAAAATCGGCAATTGCGAGAATCGGCGCCAGGTGAGGGCCGCTTAAGTTTAGTGAACACGTCTTGGGGCATCTCGATCAATGAAATGCTTCGCGTTTGAGGAGTCAGGTCGAGGCGCGCGAGGAGCCGAAATCCCGAATAAACTTGCGATAATAACCCGCAAGGCCAAGCAATCCTCGACCGCCCGGATGACCGGCATTGGCGAGGCGATCAAGACCGATTTTGGCTTGGTCGACGGCGACGCCGTCTGCGGATACCACATGGCCCAAGTAGGCGACCGACTTCTCTCCAAAGAAACATTTGGAACGCTTTCAGAAAAACGATTGGATCAGAGGGTCGCGAAGGACAACCCGGAGATGACGGAGATGTTGGACCAGACGGATCAGAAGGTGAGGATGTCGCCAAAGAAGACCAATACGGTTACCGAAGGAAGGGTTGGAGGATCGAGTTCATAAGGGCTGAAATGTAGCCGTGGCGTTGGTTAGCCGAATGGCATCACGAGGAACTCAAGAGCCCTTGGTGAGTACGGAATGCCGCTCTTCTCCACATCGGTCGGTGCATCAGACTTGATGATAGCCGGCGCAAATCCAGTTTAGTAAAAATACGACGCCTCGTAGTTCATCAAGTAGTTCCTCCACAACCGAATCGAATTTGTCCTTGATAGTTTGGTCATTGAGAGCCCGAGAGGTCGACACAAAAACGCCAAGACCCATCCGTCTTCTTGACGAGCAAGACCAATGATGAGAAAGTCGATTTAATCGGGACGAATAGTTCCTTGTTGAAGCATCACGGCACATTGTTTTTCTAGCTCGCCCTTCGCAATCATGGCGTGCGGTATGGTCAACAATGAATGGGCGTCGGTACCACGCTTCAGGTGGATGCGATGATATCGATCACGAGGCGGCAGCAGCCCATGTGGTTCCGCGAAGAGGTCGCGAAACCCATCTAGGAGATCATCCAGTAAGGTGGTGCTGGTGCAAGCGAGCAATCTGGCCACCCGTGGCTCTAGTGGCAGACCTTGCCATGTTACCTTGCGGCCGCTGCGAGAAAACACAATGGTCATGCGAGAGAAGTCCCAAGTGATCGGTCCAAGAGTACCGAGCCATTGAACCCCTAAGACCACGTCAAAATCCTTCCAATGGCATGGCAAAGTAGTCCAAGGTGAACGCCTCGTCGCCGATAACAATAGGAATCGCACAACAAAGGCCCAGGCTAGAGACACGATCATCGTTGGCGACAGTAACACTGAGACCTGACTGGGGTTGCATGGGTACTCCGGTGACATGCACGTCGTGGTCTGTGATGAAGTTATGCGTGGAGCCGGAGTCGAGGAGAGCGACCAATGTCGTGGTGCCAATCACCACCAACAAGCGCATGGTTTGGTCGGAACGGGGCTGAATGCCGGTGAGGGCGGCCAGGGAAATTTCCGGTGCTATAGTGGTGGCTGGAGAATTGTCTTGGTCGTCGTCGTTGTCGCTGAAGTCCGGCTGGATTTCGATGATGAAGAGACGCTTACAACGGTGACCCGCGAAATACTTTTCATCGCATTGGAAGCATAACCCTTGTGCGCGCCGGCGGTCCATCTCAGCCGGTGTCAAGGAACGTCTCGCTACGCCTGGCTGGGCAGGAACCCGACCTTGGGCATTGTCCACGGGCGGTCCGCTTGGAAGGATGCTGCCGACCGAACCCACTGAAGTATGGCCCGAGCCTGCTAGTGGTCCGACCGAAGTGTACCCGCCAGTCGACCCGGTCGGTCGCCAAGGGCGTCTGGAGGAAGCAGTCGAGGTGACCGCTTGTGTGCGGTGTTCGTACGCATGCGCAAGGCTCATTGCTGACTCCAAGGATTGGGGTGCTTGTAACTCGA
Organism: Phyllostachys edulis; assembly: GCA_036346405.1. NCBI lineage: Eukaryota > Viridiplantae > Streptophyta > Magnoliopsida > Poales > Poaceae > Phyllostachys > Phyllostachys edulis. The sequence goes on along the minus strand of CM070557.1, from coordinate 14,623,462 downwards.
CATCGGTCTGAAGAGGCTGCCCAAGACCTGCTGTGAACAATTGAATCTGTTGGCGCTCCGTTAATGGGTCTGTACGACATAGCAGCGCGAGGAATTGGTCTGAGAACTCCCGGACCGTGCCCTTTTTGTGTAGTGCAATGAGCTCGCCCAATGGGTTGCTACGCAATGGTGGCTCGGCGGGTGTTGATCACCGACGGCGGCGCGCCCGCGCGGCGATATCACGCCCAGCGATGGTACCAAAGCTGGGCCGACCCTTTCATGTGAAAGGTGGCGAGCCACACTGTCTTCCTCCATGGTGTGTTGTCCTCGAAAAAATTGTTCACAGCGATTAAGCCATGGCAAGGGGTCGTCGTGACCGTCGAATGTCGGGAAGTTCAATTTGTGGAAGCGAGGTGCGCCACCCCGGCCGGCGGCATGCCCGTCCCTCACTAGATGATGTGCTGGGCGCTCGATTCTGGTGCTGGTGTGCCCATACTGCGTTCTTGGCGGCAGGATAGGCGCCGCCCGGTGAGGATTGGGTAGCATGCCCTCCGTTGCGAAGCCGCCGCTCACGATGGGTCGCGGCCGGTCGTGTGGTGGCAACGCGTGGCCTTGCTCAAGGCGTGTGATGGCGAGGTGTTGAGCACGCTGTTGGTTGTCGATGTCGCGGATGGAGCCAGTGAGCACGTCGATCTTGTCATGAAGCTTGAGTCGATCGAGCTCCATCTGTTGCAACAGGGCGTCAAACTTCTTGGTAACCGCATCTGAAGCTTCTCCGTCCGACTTGGGTGGCGAAGCAGCAGGAGTCTCTGATACCAAGTTGTCACGGACAGGGTTTGATCGGATGGGGTAATCGTGATAAGTCATTGGCGCGACTGACTCGGACCCGGTAGCGGGAGGAGCCGTGGACGACGCGTCCCCGCACGGCAAGCAAGCGAGCTCGTGAGCGAAGAACGAGAGAGGAGTTTGGGTTTTCGATATCTCTTGATGTCAGAATGAAAGATACAAGTCTCTTTAAATAGAGACGTAAGCCTAACAATAAGAAATCTAAACCGTCTCTTAAGGAGACCAATCCGGACACGGACTCTATCCCTGATGGAAAGCTAATCAAACAATACTATCCTAATACATAAACCTTGTCAGAATAGCTTGAAGTCCTACAAACATCACGCCTTGTCAGATGTCTTTGCTTTGTCGACTCGATCAAGACGTTGTCTTCTTCTGCCGCCGCCTAGAAGTATCTTCTTGTGACGAGAATACGTTAAGCCCCACATGACATGAACCGGCACCATTGACGTCTTTCAGGAGCAGTTCTTGGTGAAACTTTGCCGCGCTGATGTAACACCCGGCCCAACACTGAGCTCGGAATGCGACCAAACTACCCTATCTACTAATTTTAACAACCAACAACAATAAATTCCAGCAAGCAATTCAATACTAACACTCATCCACGGGTCACAATAACGTATGAATAATGATATGGCAAGCACGGGTATTTAAAACTCTAGATATTAAAGTGGAATAGTAATCCAAGACTTAAGCAAAACCAATCAAACGGAGTCTATCGAATGAATAAACTAGTTCCAATCAATCCTCTAGAATAAATCAATGTCTATCATAGTCTAAGAGATTAAACCATCACTCTAAGGTAGAGTTTTCTCATAGAAAGTGATCAAGTAACTGAGTGTAAGCAGTGTTCCAATTGCTAATCCTTCCCAAGCGAAGCATCGTCAACAGTCATCTAAAACAACAATAGAGCAAGAATAAGTCTAAGACTCAGCAAATACATAATAAAGTCATAAACAACGGTTTATCAACCATAATCAAGGTTATCATCATCTTCTATCTATTTAATGTCATTCTCATACTCAAACAAACAAGTCATATTCCATATAGATAAAGTTGCACAATTTAACAATTTACTCATATATGTGAATGCACCATCATGCTCATGCTCATATGCATCTCATTAACTGATACCGGTACAGCGGAGTGTTCACCCGTCGATGGCACACTCTATCCTTTACTCCCGTGAAGTCCCCACCAAAGTAGGATTTTATCTAGAGCACTTCAGACTAGTCATGTATCTTTCTCACCGACCTCACCGGAATAGTTACATGACTTTCTCACCGACCTGGCTCGTGCAACTCCTGTCATGATGAATGTAAATGATGCAACATCTTTAATTATCTATCTCATTAACTCAATATCTCATTCTCATTAACTCAATATCTCATATATCATTCATTCAATGTCATCAATATCATGTATAAGAATAAGCTTAACGAAAGCATAAATAATAGCATGATAAGTAATATCAATGACAATGACGAACAACACGTTGTTCACCACTCTACCATGTACTTGCCTCTTTATCCCCTTGGAGTCGGATAGCGAAATTGTGGCATGGCACAAGAGGCCATAGTCCCTGAACAAGCAAGTAATTATACACACTCAAAAACATCATCATAGCACTAGCCCGTCACACTAATCGATCTCGTATGTTTACGCCAAACCGACCGAATTAACCCAAATCTACCAGATACACTATCCGCTGTCTCAGTAGTAAAACGTCTCTAACTTATTCATCCGAACTCCAAATTCAACCAACCAACACTTTCTGGAATCCTCACGAAACAACCTACATTTTCCTATTTATGATGAAACTTTGATTCTACCGTCTTCTACCCCGTTTCTTTACCCGAAGGCAGTTCTGTCATCTTTTGGACAGCAGGATAACTATTTTTCATAACTTCTATTCTACCTAACCAAAATTCATGTTATCGGACTCTCTAGAATCCTTAGACAGTTATCTACACTTTTCATGTAGAGCAAAAACCCTAATTAGGCCATTTAATAATTTTAATCTACAAATTACCAAGATGCTGCCAAAAGACGATCACTCTCTAGACAGCAGGCTTACAAAATTCGTATCTCGAAAATTAATCATCCGATCGACGTGATTAAATATTATACGGAAAACTACCAAAATTATCTACAATTATCTAGTAGACGATATCCTCAAATTCCGCCCCTACGGTAACGGAAATAATTATACAACAGTACAACAAAATAAACCGATCTATTAATCGTACCCTTGACTAGAAATTGCTACTATCATCTCTAATCTCGATCCTTTAATCTCTAATTAAATTAACAAAACAGATAGAATATAGAGATCGTTACCCAGAAATTTCTTCACTTTTCTGTCTCTCTCTCTCTTTTTTCCTTCCTTCCTCATCTACTGTTGAACTCAACATGCCTCCATACTAAAGATGATGGATAAGTCTCTTTTGTGTCGGCTTTTGACTAGCATCTTAGCAGCTTTAGACTAGCATCTTAGCGACTTTTGACTAGCATCTAGGACAAAGATCTTAGACTAGCATCTTAGCGACTTTTGACTAGCATCTAGGACAAAGATCTTAGCGACTTTTGACTAGCATCTTAGACTAGCATCTTAGCATATGCTTGGTCGGTTAGCGACCTTATAATTTGTATCCCCAACCCTCAAAGTTGGAATGGCATTGTGTGAGAAATAAACAAAGAAAATTGCCCCATCTCCAAGTGTCATCCTCCGATGAGAGTAAGGATCTTGCTATCACCAAGTGCAAGAATCCAATGACTAACAAGTGGTATCGAGTCAGATATCCTCGCAACCCGAGCATCTCCTCGCTCAATCCTTTCTCCAAATTCGCTTCGGCCCAAGAGAAATTTCAACCAATGAGAGAAGGCTCTCCCCACGTAGCTTGCTTCCGGTGGCGCGCCATGTCCGCAGAGGCGATCTCGGCCGCTTCGATGCGCCTCGCCACTGTGGCGAAGCCGACCATTGGCGGGCAGAGGAACGCGAGCGAAGCGGCAACCAAAGGCCGCGGCTGGCGGAGAAAAGGTCGGTGAGCGGCAATGGTAGCCAGAGCGGAAGCGGAGGAAGGCAAGCGGCAGCGAATCAGTAGCGTGCAGGCAGCAGAGGTCAAGGTTCAAGGCAGCGAGAATAAAGAGCTCCATCTCTCGCGATGATAAATACGACGCGACTCGAATACCGGAGAAGGAGGCAAAGCGTAGGCAGTGGGCGAATGGGCAACCACAAGACGCCACGAGCGCGGCGCGCTCAGAAGAGCGGACGCGCAGGCTGGCGGCCTCGAGGAGACGGCGACGCAAGGGCGTCAGATGGTCGACGGAGAAGCGGCCTTTCACAGCGACGCGCTTTCTCTCCCGGTTGATCTGAGTGGTCACCACGAGTACCAGTCGTCGTCGGACGTCGGCCCGGCGGCAGCGGCTACCCTCACCAAGACCAACTACGCCGAGCGGGTCATGGTGATGAGGTAAAGCTCCAGTCGCGGCATATGTGGGATGCATCCGCAGACGGAGACGCCGACCACGACCAGATCGACGGGCGCCGATGCTCTCATCGCCGCAGCCCCGCCCGAGATGCGCTTCGCTACCAACAAGCGGATCGCTAAAGAGGCTTGGGACGCCATCGCCGCAAAGACGACGGCAGCCGACCGCGCACCGCAAGTCTACATTGCGTGCACTACGCAAGGAGCGGGAGAATCGCCTTCAAGCCAAAGCGAGGACGTTGATGACTTTGCTCTCCGCCTCAACACTCGCGAGAGTTAGTGCGATTCGGCGACACACCTCTGGCGAGAGAGGCGCGGAGAAGCTCTTCCGTGCGTCCCCGAGAAGTACAAGCAGATGGCTCGCCGACGAAGTCTTCGCTGACCTCTCCACGATGACGATCGAGGCGTTAGGTCGCTTCAAGGTCGTTGGATGAATGATGAGCCACAGCGTCTCGGGACCCGTCACCATTGGCGGAAGCTCCTCCTCGCTCGGGAGCGGTGGGCTCTGCGCCAGGTGACAGAGGAAGAAGGAGCCTTCTTCCACGACAAAGGTCGCAGCGCGTGGCAAGCGGCAAGCAAGCGTAAAACGCCAGCAGGCGAGGACGTCCGAGGGTGATGACCGTGGGCGCCAGTGGCGGCTGGCAAGCAAGCAAAAGTCAAGACGAGACGACTCTTGCCACAATCTGCGGCAAGCCCGGTCATTGGACCGTGGATTGTCGATACCACGACGCGCGCCAGCCCACGTCAAGAAGTGAGGAGGAAGAGCAATGGCTCGTTCATTGCTCATCGCGAGCATCGAACTACCTCCGCAACACCGGCCGCAGCTCTCCTCCACCTTGACGAGCCAAAAGCACACGCCTCCTCGGCGACGCTTCCAAGAACGACAAGACCGACGGTGGTGCTCGACACCGCGCCACCCACCACATGACCGGGCGGCGGAGTTCTTCTCCGAGCTCGACTTCGAGCGCTCGAGGCACCGTCAAGTTCGGCGACGCCCGCCGTGAGATCAAGGCGCGGCTCTGTCGTCTTAAATCGCCAAGATCGGGCGAAAGCACCGGCCGCCACCGGTGTCACTACATCCGCGTTGAGAACTCCATCATCGGCTTGGGACGGTGGATGAAACGGATCGCGCGTGGAGATTGAGCACGGTGTCTTCAGATCTGGGATCATAGTCGCCGGCTCCTCGTCAAGGTCAACAGAGCAACCGCTTACGCCCTTCACGCGCGGTGGCGCAACCTCTTTGTCTTCGTACCGCCGACGACGACGCTGGAGGTGCACGAGCGCTTTGGGCACCTCAACTTTGAGGCCACGAGACGGCTTCGGAAGAAGGAGATGGTGCGGGGCATGCCGCGACGTCGACCACGTGGAGCGATTCTACGACACTGCGTCCTCACCCAAGCTGCGGCGGCTTCTTCCTCGCCAGGCGAAGCTTCGCGCCAAGGAGAGCTGGAGCTCAGACACGGTGACCTCTGTGGCCCGCGGACACCGGCCACACTGGGCGGCGCCATTTCCTCCTCCTCGCCGACGACGTATCCCGCTATATGCGGGCCGCCCCGCTCGACGTCAAGGCATCCGCGGCGACGCCATCAAGTGCCTTCAAGCCTGCGGAGGCGAGCGCGGCCATAAGCCGGTCCCACGCGACGGACAACGCGGCGAGTTCACGGCGCCGAAGTTCGCGGCGATCAAGCCAACGAGGGATCCATCGTCACTTCTCGCGCCAGACACCCCGTGAAGCAGCGTCGTGCCGCAGCGACGCAACGACGGTGGTAGCCGCCGCGCCTCCTCAAGCAGAGAGATGCCGCAGCATTCTATCGAGGAGGCAGTTGATGATCGCCGCTCACTTGCTTAACCGCTTCCTCACCAAGGCCCTCGACGGCAAGACGCCATACGAGGCTCGCACGGCGCAAGCTCGCGGTGAGCCACCTCCGTGTCTTACCGCTGCGCCTTCGTCAAGAAAGCTCAACCACGCCGGCAAGCTCGACGACCGAGCACGCCAGAGTCTTCATCGGCCACGCGAGGCGCCAAGGCCTCACCGCGTCCTCGATCCCACGACACGGCGCGTCGCATCACGCGTGGCGCCGTGTTCGACGGGCGGCGAGGGCGACGGGACAAGATGGTGGATGACGGCTCGACCGACGACGGCGATTTCGTTGTCGACTCGCCCACTTCGAGGCGAAGACCCAACAGCTTCTTCACCGAGCTCGCCTACCCCACCACCCGTTCGCCACCACCTCCGTGAGTCCTTCACCACCGCCACCACTACTCGGCAAGCCCACAGTTCGGCGAGTCCATCACAAGACTGCTGGCCACGCCTCGTTCTTCTCACACCGGCGCCTACCTTCAGTTTCTCAGACGGCAGCCTTTCGCCCACGACAAGCAAAGATACGGTGGAGTTCGCCACTCCGTTGTCTAACGACGAGATCGCCATCGACGCTTACCACGGCGGCGAGCCTCTGCCTTCTCAGATTATGGACGACCTCCTCGGTGGCGGCGGTCCTGGAATCGAATCGCATGACCGACCTCGAGGCCGCACCTCGCCTGCGATTTACGGCGAGCCTCGCTCTTCGCAGAGGCGGAGAGAACGCGGCATGGCGTCCGCGATGCAGAGAGAGATGGACGCCGCCGAGCGAAACAAGACGCGTGGGAGCCGGCCGATCTTCCAAACGGCCACCACGCCATCTCTCTCAAGCTGGTCTTCAAGCTCAAGAAAACGAGGCCGAGAAGTGATCAAGCACAAAGCGCGTCTCGTGGCACGAGGCTTATTCCGGCGGAGAGGGAGTCGACTTCGACGATGCCTTCAACTGTTGCCTGGATGGAGTCCGTCGTCTCTCTCGCCTCGCAGCCTCAGAGGTCAAGGCCCATCACATGGACGCCAAGTCTGCTTCTCAACAAATGACTTGAAGGAGGAGGTCTCGCCCGCCACCACGGATTCATCATCCCCAAGAAAAAGCAGGTCCTCCGCTCACAAGAAGGCCTCTACGGCCATGCGGCGAGCACCGCAGCTTGAACGCCAAGTCGACTCCACCTCAAGCAAATGGGATTCCAAGAGAAGGCCACGAGACCGCTGGTCTCACCGGCGGGCAAGGGAGGCAATGCCTGGCCGGTAGGCGCTCACGCCGACGACCTTGTGATCACCAAGACCAAGGAGAAGGAGATCGAGGCGTTCAAGGCGAGATGAAGGCCACCTTCCAGATGAGCGACCTCGGGCCCTCTTTCTACCTCGGGATCGAGGTCCACCAGACACCCCATCTCTCTTCGCCAGACCGCCACGCCAAGCGATCGTGGAGTGGCGGCCTCACCGACGCAACCCAAATTTCACACTCCTATGGAGGAGAGGTCGGCTAAGTCGTGAGAGTACGGCGGAGGAGGCGGTCGCGACGCATCTCGGCGCATTATGGGCGACCTTCGCTACCTTGTCCACACGCCGACCGGACTTAGCGTTCGCCGTCGCTCGCCGGCCGGCTCATGCAAATGATCGACGACGAGCACCAAGAAGTCGTGAAAAGGATCCTCACTTCGTCGCGGGCACCTCCGACCACGGCTTGACTACCCAAGGTGCCGTGACTTATCTGCATATGCGACAATGACCACGCCACGACATCGACACGAGCAAGAGCACCGGTAGTCAGATTTCCTCGGCAAGTGTCCGATCACCGGCAATCGGTCAAGCGGCGGTAGTGGCTTTGTCTAGTCATGCGAAGCGAGTACATTGCGCCCACTACCGCTTCTACTCAGTTCTGTGGTCGGCACGGCCGCTGGCGATCTCCTTGGCAGAGACGCAGAGGCGGTGGAGCTCGAGGTGGACAACAAGTCCGCTTTGGCCTTGGCGAAGAACCCCGTCTTCCATGAGCGAAAGAAGCACATCCGGGTGAGGTATCACTTCATCGGTCGCTGGATGAAGGAGCGTCCGCCAACTACATCAACACCCAAGACCACTCACCGACCTCGACCAAGTCTCTTGGGGGATCAAGTTCCAGAGCTTGGCGCCAGATCGGGATGGCTCAGATTCTCACAGGAGACACACAAGACTTAGGGGAGAGTGATGGATAAGTCTCTTTTGTGTCGACTTTTGACTAGCATCTTAGCGACTTTAGACTAGCATCTTAGCGACTTTTGACTAGCATCTAGGACAACATCTTAGACTAGCATCTTAGCGACTTTTGACTAGCATCTAGGACAAAGATCTTAGCGACTTTTGACTAGCATCTTAGACTAGCATCTTAGCATATGCTTGGTCAAGTTAGCGCCTATAAATTTGTATCCCCAACCCTCAAAGTTGGAATGGCATTGTGTGAGAAATAAACAAAGAAAATTGCCCCATCTCCAAGTGTCATCCTCCCGATGAGAGTAAGGATCTTGCTATCACCAAGTGCAAGAATCCAGCGACTAACAAAAGATGCAGCATGGTATTTTCTAGTATCTAGCAGCGCAGCACAGCAAAACTACCTTTTCTTTCTCTCTCGGCAGACTTTACATTGATCTCTCTCTCTCTCTCTCTCGGCTGCTAGCAACAACACACGCATGCAACAAGGCACATGCATGCACAATGCCATGCAAGGCAGCAGCAGCATGCATAGCAACACATGCATGCAAATTCTAGCGGCGGCTCGTGCAACATCACACACGCTGCAAAGAAGGCTTCGCAAAGGCGATGCTGACCAAGGAATTATGCGGCAAATAGAGCTGAGGCGGCAAGAACACGTCTGACAAATGACAAACCAAAGATGAGTAATATGCTTGTAGATGCATGCAACAAAACAACAAACGGCAGCATGAAGGTAGCAGATGAGATGGATCTCCACGAGCATGCATGGCAAGGCATAGGTGTGCTGTTGGCGTGAGACAAAGAAGGCAGAGGTTTTAGCTTTCCTTGCTATGGAGACGCAGCAGGAGAGCTGTCGCAGGGGAGGCAGCAAGGCGGCGCACAGGAGGCAGTAGGGACAGACGGCTAGGGTTTGGCCGGCTTCCCCATTTCCTTCTTAAGGCTGGTCCCCTCTTGGGCCAAGTCGCCGTGGGCCAAAAGCCCGAGGTCCAGGTTTTCCACATTTTCTGATATTCCCCTCTTTAATTAATTTAATCCCTCTAAAGCGTTTTGGGATATTACAACTGATCCTCTCATAGAGTGCTAGCAGGTTGAGCTCTTCACCATGGGGTTACCGGAAGAAGTGCTCACGGATGTTGAGCTGCAGACGCCTCACAACTTGGACATGGCTGTGAGCCTTGCTTGCGCTTACGAACGCCGGTTGCAATTCACAGCGCCACTGACCCGGTCCTTTCCGCGTCGCACCACGGATCCTGGAGTTGGCGGCGTCAGGAAAGCCGATACTCTCTGTGCGCTTGACGATCATCACAGGCGCGGGTGCCTCCGTGGCCGCCGCAACCACGCCTTCTAACAACCGCCGAGATGGTTGAACGCTGCCGTCTTGGCCTTTGCTGCAATTGTGATGAGAAATTCAGTCGCAACCACGATTGCAAGCGACTGTTTTTCCTGGCTTGGGACGGAGAAGTTGATCCCGGTGAGGAGGCGGTTGTCGATATTCCTGAGGAGGCGCCCACAACGGACGAGACGCCAAAAATTTCACTGCATGCCCTCACCATTGACTCGGGCTCGATGCACAACTTCTTGTCCGCCGACACCGCTCGCCGCCTCGCCTTGACATTGGAGTCGCGTGATGGTTTGCACGTTGCGGTGGCTAATGACGAACGCGTACCATGCTCAAGCTTCAGCGCAAACACCGGCCTCACCATCGACAACGAAGCATTCATCATCGATTTTTACGTCATTCTGTTGGGCGACTACGACATCGTTCTCAGCACTCAGTGGCTGGCGACCCTTGGCCTGATCCTTTGGGATTTCATCAACTTGATCATGACACTCTAGTGTGGCAATCACGGGTGACTTGGCATGGCCTCATTGGGCAGTCGTGGTGATGCAAGCCCACACCTGTACTATAGATTTATTCACCAACCTCCTCGCCGCCTTCGACAATGTTTTCGTGGAACCTTGTGGCCTGCCACCTCCCAGGAGCCGTGATCACCGCATTCACTTCCGTCCTGACGCGGCCCCAGTCGTGGTACCCAGCGCTGCAGAAGGATGAGTTAGAATGGCAATGTGCCGCTATGCTCACTCAAGGCATCATCAGGCGCAGTACGCCATGTTTTCCTCTCCCGTACTCTTGGTCAAGAAGCATGATGGCACTTGGAGATTCTGTGTCGACTACCGCGCTCTCAATGAATTGACGATCAAAGACAAGTTCCCGATTCCGGTCGTGGATGAGCTCCTGGATGAACTGAAAGGTGCCCATTTCTTTATGAAATTGGGCCTTCGTTCCGGCTATCATCAAGTACGCATGCACAAGCCTGATATCCAGAAGACGGCGTTTCACACGCACGAGGGCCTTTTTGAGTTTTTAGCCATGCCCTTTGGGTTAGTATTCATCCTTCCTTGAAATGTCGCTTGTCCCCAAGCCACTGCTGCAGTCATGGCAATCAAGACATAAGAATAGGAAGGTAGTTTGCATGAAGTAACAGTAGCTCAATTATTTACATTTGTACTTAAGAATCATCCATCCAGGCGTGAAGAACGAAACCAATTTTACATCATCAAAAGGATTAGTCCTTTGCTTGTACAGAAGTACAGTGCATTTGCACTTGTTTGGTCCAAATAATTAAAAATTCCATCGAGTTCCACTAGGAATTGTTAAGGCAAATACAAGTATGAGGGCATCCATTAGTATGAATGTCAACAGATGACCCATTTCTGTACTTTGTAAAATTCTTTCATAACAGCCTGCCATGACGGAGGACTCAATGGCTTTGATACCAAACTCTTGTGGCCTGAGATCACTGTTGGTGGGAAACACCAAATTGTCTACGATTTGTGAGTTAGCTGAGATAGAGAGAAAGGATCTGAAAGGGGACCAGAGAAAGAACACTTCGAAATGAGACTTGAATTCTTTTTTCTGCCTCACATTGAACTGAGACCAGACTCACTAGACAAACTCAAATAGGCAAAAACATGATACACGCTTAATCTATGCAGGTTCCTTCATCCTTTCTATATAGCATACTAACAGTTTCTCTTGTCATTAGCTTTAGTCAGTTCATATTAATTATAAATATCGGCAAGGAATGTGCTAAACAACACTTGGTGGGAGACTGTTCCACATAGGGTTTATTACTAAGATCTGTTAGGAAACTTTTAATAATACAGGTGTCATTAACAGTGCCCTGAATGCTGCGAAAGTTGCTTGCCAGGATGGGGGCTAATTTAAAAAGTTTCTGCGGCATAACCATAGTTAGACTTGTTTGCATTCACTACGCCAGTATTAATTTTGATAGATTACCAATAAATGTCCTTTATACTTCTTGTTGAGTTGTTCTGTGTAACTGATTTCATGATTAGGCCTTCTCATAAAAGGTCATGAATTTATGATGGGTTTTCCATTATGTTTTAGGCCGACAATATATATATATATATAGGACGCCCATTTCGTACTCTTGGGAGTATGTACTCCCACTTCCAATATACCACTTAAACACACATATTATACTTCTTTATCATTTTTAGTATACTTAAAAAAAGTATACTCCAATACCCGTTATTAATTTGAGTATCAAATCAATACCCGTTGATATGCTTTGAGATTCGCAAAGTTTGACGTGGGTATGTACACATACCCATAAAAAAGTGTATTTGAGATGTCAAACTCCGAAAAAAAAATAAATTCATCTTCAATTTAACTAGTTTGAGCTCGTTTCATTGTATATAATCACTCTAGTTGCACTAAATTCAAAAGTAAAACATTTTGGTAAAGTCCATTTTACAACCTTGAACTATTCGAAAAGTCTGGATTTCAACCCTAAACTACAAAACCGGGTATAAGCCAACCTCCAACTCTCAAAACCGTTTATTTTTCACCCTTCGCTCCTTCCCACCTTTGGTTTTCGTTGATGTGGAGGCGGTTTTTGCTGGGTAAGGTGCCCACATGTCAGTTCTACTTTTCCTTTCTTCCTCTTTTTTTCTCTCTCCCCTCTCCATGCCTTCACAATTTCACAGCGCCGCCCCCTTCCTCCCTATCTCCCTCTCCACCGCGTCACCCCCGCCGCCTCCCTCTCCATGCCCCCCGAGCCGCCCCCGCCGTCTCCTCCGCCCCCTCTACATGCCTCCACCTCCTCATCGTCCCTCCCTCTGCTCTCCATGCCTCCATCATGCCGCCACCACCGCTTCCACCCCTGGTCCTCCCTCTAGGCGGAAGAGGATGCAGAGTGAGGCGGCCAGCGGCGAGGAGAGGACGAGGAGGCGGCAGCGAGGAGGAGGGACAAGGAGGCGGCGGCGGCCAGAGGAGGAGGAGGCGGCGGCGGCCACATGGAGCTAGACGTCGCCGTCAAGGTCGCGGGCGAGGCCGTCGTGTTCCTCTGGTCACACCTCTTCTTCGCCGCCTCCTTTGAGGCCGCGCCCGTGCCAGCGATGGACCCCTCTCCATCACCCCTGTCGGCCCCGACAACGACAATGACGCCATCGCCTTCTTCCGTGCATCCTTCACCTCTCTAAGCACCGCCATCCGTGGCCTCTCATAGGCTTGGCGCCGCCTCGACGACTCCTCTCAGACGCCGGACACAACCACCAGAAGAAGGGCCACCGCGCGGTGCAAGGGAGGACGCGCGGGCATTGTATGCGTGATGGCGAGCTCCAACAACGGGAGGAAAGGCGACGACGCACGAAAGCACGGCCTTGGCACGGCGAACCGCGGTCGCCTCGGCTTGGCCCAAGGTGGCTCGAGGCGTCTTGGCACGGCGGCCATGCCATGGCGCGGAGGTGGAGGTCGGCGACCGCTCTTGTCCATGGTGAGGTTGCAACGCAAGGACGGGAAGGAGCTGGCGGCATGGCCATGGACCATCATGAGGAGGTCTGAGCCCTCGCGCTTGGGCTCGATGTGTGCAAGGCAATGGAGGTGGAGGTGCTTGGATGGAGTCGTCATAAGAGTGAAGAGAGAGAGATGAGTGAGAATGAGAGGAAGAAAAAGAAATGAGAGTATGACATGTGGGCCCGTAAATATATTTTTTGTTTTATTTGCTAAGTGGATGCCATGTCATCGAAAAGAATATTATGTGTCAAAACCATTGACACGTCAGCGCCATGTTACCCAAAACCGCCCCTGTTTCGGTTGAGGGGGGTAAAATGAACGGTTTTGAGAGTTGGGGGTTGGCTTATACCCGGTTTTGTAGTTTAGGGTTGAAATCTAGACTTTTCGAATAGTTTAAGGTTGTAAAATGGACTTTACCCAAAACATTTTCATATCCAAACTCCAAAAATTGCATCGATCATACACGTGTATCGGACAGTTCAAGATGTGGGTGCCTAGGCACCCAGGTGTCTTAGGCACCAATCACTACAAGAAATTTACTACCACGCTGTGCGCAAAGGGGCGGGTGGAGAGAGAAGCGTGGGTTGATTGCAATCTTTGAACGACAGTATCTCCTAAGCCATTTATCCTAATTACAATCCATTTGAAGCATTTTGCTAACAAAATGTGCTTAACAAAAAGGGATCCATGATGAATATGTTTTAACGCTGTAAAAAACAATTACTGCACCAAGAGTTCGGATTTACTATAATTAAGCCAGTCAATTACTACATCGTTTGAGCACGGAAACGGTGAGAGGTGATGGGTTTTCTTTGACTAGCTTTTGACTAAGGTGGGATGTGGGTTTTGACCCACGGAAGGTGGTGGAGCGTAGAATAATTTATTATACGCTTTGGTGCAGAATAGTGCATATATGTGTGTGTGTGTGTGTGTGTGTGTCTATATATATATATATATATATATATATATATATATATATATATATATAGAAAATGGTACGCAGTACTCACAGTCGTGCTCCCTTCTCATATACCATTTAAATCGTATGATGATACCCCCTTTTCAATTTAAGCATACTCCAATAACGATTATAAGAAACCCCAAAGTGAGTTCCATGAATTTTTTTTATTAAAGTCCACTTTTCATAGCAAAATTTGTGTATATACTTCTTTTATATATGAAAAAGGGTATATAGAAAAAAAGAGATCCAATGATTTTTTTCCAATTAAGTCGCATTGGAGTATCTTATAATTGATATTTAAGTATACTAAAAATAATAAAAAGTATAGTATATTCGTTGAAGTGGTATATTGGAAGTGGAAGTATATACTCCTAATAGTATGAAATAGACGTCATACACACACACACAGGATGGGGTTTTGGTATGACAGGGAACTTTAGTCCCATCTATCATCACCATTCATCTAGCACCTTTAATTCCCATCACCTTTTCTCTCTCCACTACACACATCCACATGCAAAATTCATGGTGTGGATAAAGGTGCTAGATGAATGGTGATGATAGATGGGACTAGAGTTCCCTATCATGTCAAAACCCCATCATATATATATATATATATATATATATATATATATAGGAAAATTGTGTATATATATATATATACTGTGATTCTAGTTGTTTGTTTTCCTAGTTGAGCTAAACCTTACCAAATATTGAATGCATGGATTTTCTGATGTTTTGTTTGAAGGCATTTTCCATCTTACCTATCTAATTCCACCTTACCAGTCAATGTAGTTTTTTTTTATATGTATGCATTTTTCAAGGCAGGTATGGAAGCCAAGCCATATAATTCGTTCCATTAGATAGTCCACTGTTAGATGCTAACCTCTAAATAAACAAGAAAGATGAAAATACACTAGAAATCTGACCTGTGTCATGTGCATGTTATGGTCTTGGATGTTGCGTGCAGCAGTACTGTAGCAGTGTATAGTGGATTTGATTTAGTATGTTAGCCCCTGCCCATTAGAGATAATAGATGGTTTTAGGGCTTGTTTGGCTAGCCTAAATTCCCGGCCCATCCCCGTGGATGGGCTAAGATTTTGAACTAAAATCCCGACCCATCAACACGGATGGGCTGGGAATTTGGGCTTCCTAAACAAGGCCTTAGGGATGAGTTGGTTTAGAGATAAGTTTGTTACTTAGAGATAAGTGTTTGGTTAGACTACGTTTTATCATTAGATTAAATTGTTAGGCTCTCCTCTATATAAGGAGAGGTGGTGTGTAAGTCAGAATTATGGTAGAAGAGGAATCGGTCTCAAGTTCCTCTCCCTAGTCCCTAGTTTAGTCCCTTGTCTAGTTCCTCTCTTCACTCTCTGCTCTAAGCGTCATCTTCCCTCAAATGGTTGCCATCGGTCTTTTTTCTATGGTGTTTATTCCCGATGCTTAGAAGCGATATAATTTGTTTAATTGGACAGTACACACTTAGATGCTAACCTAGTAACAGCTAAATAAATGTGAAAGATGAAAATGTGCTAAAAACATATGAGCTTCTGATTTCTTTATTTCCCCCCTGATTTGCAGGTATGTAGTTCTTGTAATTTACGAAATTTATGCTCGAGGGGGTATATCCTTACACGAAAAGAAGATGAAGCTCGGACTCTTGATGTTATGCGTATTTTATTGATCTATGGTTTTGATCATGTAAAGGGAACTGTAGAGAACAAACCACTTCTCAAACTGAAATCCGTGAAGACTGTTATTCGGAAATTAATACATGAGATTGCCAAGCTGAGCACTGTTCCTATTGATCCTAATCTTCCACCCCCTGTAATCAGGAAGCCACCACCTAAGGTGAAGCAACTGCCTCCACCACCAAAGAAACGAGTTGGACGTGATGATGTAGAGATGAAGAAAGGAGATTGGCTCTGCCCAAAGTACTTTAACCACTTTCACCTGTAATTTGTAGAATCTTATTGACCTAAGTAATGTTATTCTTATTTTCTGGAGTATGGCTGCAGGTGTGACTTCATGAACTTTGCGAAAAATACTGTTTGCTTGCAATGTGATGCTAAGCGTCCCAAAAGGCAACTCCTCCCTGGAGAGTGGGAGTGTCCTCGGTTAGCTTACTTGCCACAGCTTTTTTCTGGTCTATTTTTTGAAGTTATTCTGCAGTAGATGTATGCAACACAAACTAGTAACCCCTAATACATTTTAACATTTTTCCCACCCATGATTATTATATGCCCAAAAACATGCTCGTGAATAAGAATGGGTTGGTATCTGAGATGTTTCCGTGTCCATATTTTTCTTTGCATAACTCAGGTTAGCATGTTTCTCTGTGATGTCATCAGTTTGTTAATCATGAATGTAAAAAGGAGGCATAAATGGAAAGAATGCACCATTCCAACCATTAATCAACAAATTTGTGATTCCGTTATTATATTTACACATTTAGCTAATGTGTCCCTTGAAATTTCAGGTGCAATTTTTTGAACTACAGACGGAATATGTCATGCTTCCATTGTGAACACAAGCGCCCTCCAGATGAATACACCAACAACCAAATGGAAGCAAATCAATCTGCACCGCGAAAACGATTGGAAAGACCATCTCGCAAGTCTGATGTTTCTAATGCATGGAACTTTGATTTTGATGATAATGAATCAGATGGTGCTGATGTTGCAGCATTTGAGTATGCTGATTCATCTAAGGTTAGGGAGAGCTCATCTGTGGACAACATGTCATATAGAGGTGATGCTAAGGGCTCTGAGGATGAGGAATTTAGAATGGACGAAACAAGGAGCGAGGGAAGGGAGAGAAAGTTCCCAGAAAGAGATAGCTTGTACTCATCTAGAGTTGGTTTTGATGATTTTGACGATGAAGAGGACGATATTGACAGTTACGAGATTGATTTGTCGAAAGGTGGTCAGACAGATGGAGTGTCAAAGATGAGTTATTCTGACCTTGAAGATGCTTCTGATTCAGAAGACTTAAGTGAATTTGCTAACAGTAGAAATGCTAAGTACCCAGCAAAGGATGATATAACAGGGTCAGCTGATGATGGTGAATTTGGTGATCACCCTTCCCTGAGATATAGTCATTTTGCTGATTCTTGGCAGAAAACCAGAGGTCAGAGTGGTTTCAACAACCGTAAAGGGGCATCTTTTGGCTCAGAGAGTGATGATGGGATTATTTCGGATTTGGATGAGGATATTGACAAAGGGTTTAGATGTAAACGGAGGAGTAACCAGAGAAATCATGAAAGGACTGCTGTTAGGCACAGTGCAGTTGCCTACAGTGATGATGAACCATTTCCTGATATGGACCCTGACATGGATGATCGGTTTCAATCAGATGGTAGGAGAAACAGGTCTTCAGTAAACTTCAGTGATAGCTCCCCTGCTAGAGGCTCTAACTCAAATGGTAGAAGCTCTAGTGGGCACCGTTATGATAGGACAAAACGGAATGAACAGTTCAAGAGTTTTGATATGCATGATGGTGGGCCGCCCTTTGATAGGAATCGCAGGGGAAGGACTAATCAGCTAGATAATAGCTCAAGAGGTTCACAAAGAAATGTAAGAAGAAATTGGGATAGAAGTCGTGACTTTGATGGCGATGATAGGCCACTCAGGCGTTTAAATAGAAGATAGGACTATGGCTATGCGAGTGGCAGCATAAGCATCAAAAGAGCGCACAGTTAGCGCAAAATTCCTGGGTTCAGAACTGAATTGGTGGCATTGGATCCCAAGGCCTTGCTGATTTGGGTGCTCTAGGAAATGTTAATATTTTTTGGCATTTCTCGAAGGTAGCCAACAGGAGCTTTAGAACGTGGAACTCTGAAATTCAGATTTTATGAAAGAACTGTTTTGCATTTTTCACCATTTACCGTTCCATATTTTTTTCCAAGTGCCTTCATGTTTGTGTCGGGACTTGGATTTCTGAATCTGGAACTCTTCGTATATGAGCACCATAATTTTTTTTCCTAGGGCCTTCATGTTTGTGTTGGGCACTATTTCCAATATCAGTAGCTAGTGCACACAAACATTATCAGTAGCTAGTACACACAGTTACATCATTGAATACTAACATATATCTTGTAAACGTAAAACTATTACATAATATTGAACTTAAGAGTAATGATCTTATGGTTGGAGCTTACGATTACTGTCCTTTTAGGCTAAACAATTCGAACAAGCTTTTAGGCTAAACAATTCGAATAAACTGTAGTGGAAGAAAATAACTCTAAGTGATGGTTATCTATATGTTCATAGGCAATCGATCGAGGCTCGCGATCTAGTACTCCGGGTGTCATTCGTTGTAGCTACACACACAGAAGTTGTAATCCTTATTGGTATTTTTGAAGACTTCTGAGATTTATTTTGAGTGTAGCATGTGAGTACATAGAGTACTCTGCAACTCTTAGGAAAATACAATTACATATATACAAAGCTTATATGGTTCTTTTGTACAAAGAGTATTTTAAGCTTCGATAGTTTTCACAAAACATTTATTTGAATTCAACTAATTATTTCACTAGTGAAGGTATTAGTAACCAACCAACAGTATCTAGGCTCTATCTGCTAAGGTTTAAAGGATAGACTATAGCTACCTAACTGGCTCTAGCTGCCAGAATAACTATCCGAGAGTTTCAGCTGCTCCTGTATTTCCAAAGTTTATTTCTCAAAATAAAACCAAAATATATCATGTGAAAACGCACCTTGCCCGTTTTTGATCGTAGGCACGGTTGTTCCATTTGTTTTACATTGTAGAGGTTATATAACTTTACTCACATGAGATAATCAGCTTATAATGTCCGTCTGACACACTTTCACATGTGTGCGACTAAGTGATTATCGAAAGACCTTTACAAAACCTCATTCTTACATCAGGTCGCCCTATGAGCTATCCCCTCAAGATATGGACGTCATTTACCATCATTAAGAGAGCTCACAGTTATAGGGGACAACCTGTCCGGATATGGATGTCTTTTACTACGTTCAAAGCAAGTCCTAACAAACTTGGACGTCTTTTACCATCATCTGCACAATCTAGATAACACCTATCGACTACAGCTTGCGGGCTTAATGCTTGGACTTGGTAAATTATTTGGCTAGGTTCGGCCCATTTTGGATATGTGATTGTACGGTAGTGTTTTGTTTGGATAGATACAAGCGTTGGTCCTTAATATGACTCGGACAAAACTACCACATTACAAGTTCTCGTGCTACAGCTGCACCCGCTTGAACTTACCATTCGCCCAAGTCTAAAACATATTTTCACCATTTTATTTTATTTTGTAAACCAACGGCAATATCTATTTCCATGTGTTTCTCAAACTAATTTGCATAAAGTCTTACGATAGTTCCCATCCATAGAATGACCATGACCGATATAGCTTGTCTAAGAAATTCTACCGTTCTAAACTAATCCATCAATAATGTAACCATCACCATAGATTTGCCATACTAGTGTAACACCCTGTTTAAAAATAAAACAAATAAGTGATTAAACTGAAATTAAATAGATTTAGAAAGGAAAAATTCAGAATTTTGGAAAGAATATTCGAACTCTGGCCTTCAGCCCATAGCTTTTTGGCCAAAGTGGGGAATTTGCTTAAGAGGGGGGAAGCCAAACCCTAGACTCTAGCACTATAGCGTTGAGCACTGCAGCGCCGTCGTTACTGTAGCACGTCCTCCCCCTTTTGCCACCCCCTCCATGCTGCCCTCCTTGGCCAAGCCATGTCGCCCATTGCTGCCGGCCAAGGAAGAAGAAGGAGAAAAGGAAAAGAGGAAGGAAAGGAAGGAGCCTCGCTGGGTCGCCGCGTTCATCATCTCGTTCTCCAAGGGTAGCAATCAATTTTCTCCTCTTTTGTGTTCAGTCTTTCCTGTCGGTAGAGATTCGTGCAGTAGATCGGGTAATCTGCAGTCCTGTTGATCTGTAGTTTTTGATTAGTTCAGTGCAAAATTAGGGTTTTGAGTCTCCTAGAGATAAGTAGAGAATTTAATTAGCTTTCTGGAAAGTATTAATTCGCATATTTTGGTTGGATAATGAATTAGTTATGATTTTTGTAAGTCTGGGTGCTTGTTCAGTCTCTAGATTCGGGCAGCAAGCGTAGTTCTGTGAATTAGGGTCTAGATATGGACGAATTTGGTCAGTTGATTTTTATGAGTTATGTAGATAACTTTATGATGTTTCCAGGGAGTCCAAGTCATAATTTTTGGATATTCAGAACGAAAGTTATGAATTTTTGAAGTTATTGTTGTAATTCTGTCCTTCTGTGGTGGACAGTAGAGACAGACTAGTCTGTTAGCAACCATTGTTGCACAGTGGGAAAAATTGTAATAAATTTATTGAGGAAGCTAGTTCTCTGTAGTTCCCAGAATGTCTTAGAACAGTGGGTTTGGATGTGCTAATTAAAAGATACGAAATTCCTAAGTCGTTAGTACCGAAGATGACAGAACTGTCTTCGGAGTTAAAAACAAAGGCTTAGATGAAATAATTTGAACTTTCCGTCACCTGAGAAGTTGTAGGTATGCGTGTGTAGATTCTAGGGAATTTGGGTTCATGACTTTTGGAGCTTTGACTAAAAAATTATTGTTTTTCTTTGATGGCTGTCTGTTTGGATAGACTGGTATTTGGGAGTGTATCGGTAAAGTTTCGGGTTGCGAATAGGAGCGAATGATTTCATTTTTTTCATTGCTATCTGTGCACTTTTGAATGGTATTCTTAGTATACTTTATGGTTGCCAGGTGGTGGTGAGAACCGGGGTTAGAGTCTTCCCATCGTCGTCATCCATCTCGCGGTTAAGGCAAGTGCAAGCAGTGTAGAGTGAATTGTGATGCTTTATTCATGATTTACTTATGAAGTTATATCTGTCGCTGTATATTATTCTCTCATGTTGAATTGAGAATGTGAAGTTCATTTGCATTATGGCATTCATTCTTGAATCTTGGACTACGTGGTAACCAAGCATTGTTTCTTTTGAGGTCCCCGTCATACATTGGACGGGCATGAGATCCACGTCATGTATTGGACATGCATGGGTCCCCACACTCGTGGAGTGTGGGCTTGAGGTCCCTGTGTCTGAGGGCACAGGCTTGAGTATGCATCGACGAATGCACTACTCCGCATTACCGGTAATTGTAAAGAAGGAAGAAAGTGTATTCTTGACATCTGCATTGCATGCAAGTATAAGAGTTTTGATTATAACTTCCTTGCTGATGTTCATACGAGGATTTGTTGCCTTCACTTACTGATCGTGAAGTTTTGTTTATTACCACTGTTGTACTTTGCTGAGTCGTGGACTCACGCTTGCTGTTAATTGTTTCTTCTAGGTACTTCTCAAGGCAGCGACATGCACGGAAAAGGGGTAGTTTTGATGCACTTCACATATGATCACCCATGGCAGATTAAATAGCTTGTTTACCTAAATTCACATGTTCATGCTATTTCTTTTATTCTCAGACTGGGTTCATCCTTTGTGATGATTAATTTACTTGTAATCATAATAACCAAGTTTTATCATGGATGTTTCAATTTATAATTTTAAATCTTAGATCTTGGTTTAATTGTACTTGATAGAATAAATTGAATGACTTGATTAGTCTTACATCCTCGTAATGTTGATGAATCATGATGATTTATATTTATTTGATAAAGAGCTGCTCTCATTGTGTACCATTAATCGTTTGATTCGGTTATTGGTTGAGAAAGAGCAAGTTCCATGCCTAGGCTATTAATATATGATAGGTGATATTCCTTAAACCGACTATTTTGTAACTTGTACTAGTTCTTGTTGTTTAGAACTAAATCATTCGTTTTGTATGTCTTGCTGAAATTGTGTTAGTAAGTTGAAGTAAAGTGATTCTGTAAGGTGGTTTAGTAGCATCTTAGGCTCTATGTTGGGATGGGGTGTTACAACTAGGGCGACAAAGGTTCAATAATATCAATATCAAGGAGGTAAATTTCAATTAGGAGTGATAATTAGCCATGCATACTAGTTTTGAATGATATAGGAATAAGATTGTCAAAACAATAGGCACAAACATGATCAAGGAAGACTTGTCTTCATCGTAGGTAGGTGTCAGCCCCTCTGGTTGCTCCAATTTCTCTTCGGCAATGATGGATCCTATACGCATGAAACGAAATGAATAAATAACAAGAAAACACAAATAAAATACAAAAATTATAAAATTATCACTGAAGGACTGATTAAGAATTCAGATGAATTTAGGAAGAATGGGATCAATCGGAGCTTGTATGAAGGAGAACAGGCTTCCGAAAGTTTGGACGAGAGCTTAAATGCTAGAAATTGAGAAAGAAAGGAGAATATTCCCAGTAGTACGCTCTCGGGATTTATTTAATTAAAATTTTAGGGACTGATAAGTGAGCCATTGGTCCATAGACCAAGTTCATAAGAAGGATATGGTCCATAATGGACTAAGTTTAGGGAACAGCGATGCTGTCATGCAGAACCCACATGTAAGTGAGGGGTTTGCATCTGGTTCGGTTGACACCTGGGCGAACATGAATGTGCTGATGGAGCGGACCCATGGCGCATGTGTGGTGGTTGAAGCAGTGGGATGACGTGGCAGTGCTGATGTGGACTAGGGTTGGTTTTAAGGAGTAGGCTTGAACTGAGGGACCTAACGCTCAAAGAGACACGAGAGAAGGGGGATGGCCCACGTGGCAGTGGCTTGCCATGCACTGACGGTTGGGGCTTGCGAGAAAACAAGAGATGGTTAGGACATGGGCTCAACGACGGTATGTGCAGCTGCAGCATGGCCCGTGGTGGCGTAGATTGACGGGGTGACGAAGGCGGCACTCCGGTTAGAGGACGGGGACGATACAGCGTTGATAAGATCATCAAGGATGATTTCACATGTAGCGGAGAAGGAACGGGAAGCAGAAGTCACGGTGGAGTAGAGAGGCTCTCTGACGAAGATGATAGAAGCATCAGATAGAACGGATTGAGGCGAACTCTATATGGCATAGAAGGTTGCTCACCAAAGATGGTGAATATCAACAGCCAAGGCACACAAATGGTGGTGAAGACGGCGTGCTCGATCTCGGCGACGAGGGCGCGTCGGCTCCAATAGCCTGAGAGGACATGAAGGCAGGAATCAGGAACACGTCGTGACACGGATGGATTCGGCGGATATGTGACGACGCGACGGGGATTAGTGATTTGGGGCCGGTGCAACACAAGGGTGCGGAAATCAAGGTCCGCTGGGCTATTATGGCCTTGGAAGATGCGCATCTCCCAGAAGATTGCTCAGGAAGGATAATGCTGGAAACAGGGATACAAACGATAATATTCTTAGGAATATTTCCTCAGATTAAAATAAATAAAAGGCAATAAAGATTAACAGGTGGGGTCCGCATGTCAATCTAGCAGTTTGATTTAATCGATTAAAAGAACATAAACCACATGGCACACATGTCAACACACAAGCAGACTGATCGGTTTACTAAGTTTTTTGGAAGAATCGACGAGCGGGACCCACTCGATAGAGAGAGAGAGAGAAAGAACATAGAGAGGAAGGAAACAGAGGAACGGACATGGCGACTCTGGATAGCGTCGGTGACGGTAAGCAGCAGCACAATAATCACGAGTGATGACCAAAATGGGTTAGCAGGGTTCCAGGGAGGTGATGGGAAGCGGCGTCAGGGGCGAAGGGGCGCGGTGGTGGCACTAGCAACGAGTAGAGCGGCGGCCATGGCGCAAGTAGGCAGCGACGAGGGCGCTCTAGTGCGGTTCCTTGGGAAATAGCACGTGCACAGGCAAGGGGACGTTGAGGGGAGGCCACTGGGATGAACGGCTTGGCGAGAGGTTGTCTGAGGTGGTGGGGCGACGGTGGCCGGTGCTAGGGAAGAAGGTTGTGGCGGGCTATGGTGATGCATCAGCTGAATTAAGTGGGGAATACATAGAGGTGGTTTGGGGACACAAAGTGACGTGGACAAATTGGCATGGAACTCACTGGAGAGGGTGATAGGAGAGGTAAGGTAGAGACTGAACTTGGAGAAGGCGACACATTCCGACGGCTTCACTGCAAGAATTGATGTGGGAGTTGAGGGGAAACACAAAGGTGTTGGAGGCGATCACGTGCTCAACTTTATAGACACGTGGAGGCAGAGGAGACGACACGACTCAATGGGATTTACGGTGGCGGCAGTTTCGGCTTGGGATTTGGAAACGGGCAGAAACGGAAGGGCACTGAAGACACGTGGCAATAACGACCTAGATGGCAGCGGGCGACGATGGTGGCGCAGATGGCGCGAGCACGACTTGGCATGGGTGTGGCTTGGGTGCTGGCACGACTTAGCGTGGGCGTGACCTGGGCACTGGAGCGGTATGGTGTGGCTCGGGTGCTAGCGAACTGAAGTAGAGCAGAAATAGAGAGGAGGAGAAGGAGAGATGGGCTGGGCCGGTTGGGAGTCGAGCTGGTCAAGGAAGAAAGAAATGGGTTGTGAGAGAAAAAAGAGCTGAGTTTCAGCCCAAGAATTGAGGGAATTTGATGGGGGCATCCCTAGCTCTTTACCATCTTCTGCTACTACAGATCAAGCTACAAGTGTTGAAGCTCCAAATTTGCCACCTAGACCTATTACAAGAGCACGTGCCAAATTATTAAAAGAGCAGGTGAATTTGTTTCTACCTGAATCACATAATGTTATCGTTGAGAATTTTATACTACCTAAAAATAGTGTTTTGCTTGTGCTCAGATTCCAAGATTCAATGATGGATGGAGATCAAGGATACAAGGCTGTTTTTTAGGGAAGCCCGTCAAATGAGGAACTCATGGTCCAAGTGGCCCAGAAGTTGGCCCATGACCCATTCGGCCAAGGAGAAGACCATCAAGCCCAAGATGAAGTCAACCAAGGTGCTGGCCCATGTAATGGTGCAAGGAACAAAGCCCATCTACTGACCAAGGCCCAAACCGCATGAAGCCCAACCGTGAACAGTACCACCGTGAACAGTAAACAGGAATAGCCCCTAGGTCGAGACTATATATTGAGGGTTAGACCCCCATTGTAGTCTTAGACCACGTTTAATATATTTTCAAACAGTATATGCTTTTTTCTCCTGTTGTGCTCATAGCCAAAACAGAGGGAAATTGGGCATTCAGAACAAGGGGTCGTTCTTGCTTTTCCATTGGGAATTGAGAGTTCGACGATCTTCGCTTCGTGGTCAGCGAGGATCCAATTAAGTGTGTGTTTGGGCGAATTTTCCATAGAGCTGCAAGTCCGTGCATTGGTGCGAGGGATCAGCTGGTGATTCATCAGGATACACAAGTTATCGAGAGGTTCTACGTCGAGAAGATCGGGCACACCGCATTAGGTGGTATCAGAGCGTCAGGTGCACTCAGTAGAACCATTATCCTTTTGATTAGTTGTTCTTACTTTTCTGTCCTATTTAGCTAAAGCCGCAGAAAAAAATAGGTCAACCGTAGTTCAATCTGTTATTTCGTGTGAGTTAGTTAGGTTTTAGTCCATTAGAAAATTTGTTTACATGCTGATCTTGGTGATCTTTTGCGTAGCTTTATCTTTTCATTCGCATAATCCATACAAAAATCATATTCAATCTCAGTTTTTTTCGGCCAAAGGTTGGAAACCCAAGTCGCCTCTCTCGGTTCGGCTGAATTGATCATCTTTTGGTTTCGGCCACTCGCAAACCCTAGCCGACTTGCAAACCCTAGCTAAGCAGTCCTTATGCCGCGCCGTTTTTGTTGAGTTCGGTTCGGTTTGGGTAAACCCTAGTTGCACCTTCTCCCTTTGATGTGCGCCATCCTTGCTTGGTTGGGGTTGGCTGAATCTATATAATCAAGTTAGTAGAGTTGGTTTCGACCTATTGGCTGCTGTCCGAAATTGCTCCACAAGAGTCTTATCCGAATTTGGTTGGGGAGTTCATATCTGAGTCCACAATTTGGTTGGTGATACGGGGGAGGCCCGATCTTCTCGGCGAGGAACCGTGGATAGTTGATGCGAAGTAGATGATGTCGCTAGCTGAACACTCGCGCTAATGCACGAACCCTCAACTCTTCGGAATACGCCCAAAACACACCAGATAGTTGATTGTCGCGAGACCACGAACGACGATCGCCAAGTCCCCAATTCCCAATGGAACGACGGCTTGACCTTGAATTGCAGAACAAATCAATGGATTGCCTAGTCCTCTCTCAAAGTCCTCGCATGAACTCTGGTTTAGAAAGAACAAGCAATAGCTACGTTTCAATTCTTATGCATAAATTGGTCTGAGATTACAATGGGGGTCTAACCCTTAATATATAGTCTCGGGCCAAGGACTAACCGGAGTTACTGTTTATGGTGGTACTATTCACGCAGCGCACTGTTCATGACTTGGACTCACTCAAACTCACACAAAAGGAAAACATAATTTAAACCGTCACAATGTTTGGGCCATAGCGGTGCTACTGTAGCTCTTCTAAAGCTGGGGTTAGATCCCTTGTGTGAGCCTTGGATTAAGCTTTCCAACAAGTCCAAGAACACCCAAATCGGACTCCGTATGCAAAAGTTATGGACTTTTTATTACGGGCCTGTTGGGCTGTCCCGAACCGAATCCGAATTGAATTCTGATTTGATTTCGAGTTTGATTTCGGTTGGGTTTGTGAGAGATCCGAATTGGGCTTGGATTCTTGGGCTTCTCTCCCCTTGTTTGGCCCCCATGAGCTTCTCCTCCATTGCTTTGGCTCCGGCCTCCCTCTCCTCCCTCTCGGTTCCAAAGGCTTCACAATGTTCAAACCTGAGAATGCATAAAACATTTGCATGAGGTAGAATCCAATTCTCATCAATGACAATAGGAGACTCATTAAGAAACAAAAGCACCTGTTAATTTAGAAGACCAACATGAGTCCATTATGGGTGTTTGGTTTTGATTTTCTTTCCGTGCCTCAATTTCATAAATTGGAGCTCAGGGTACGCGTCGTTCTGGAAAGTTTCACACCGGCTTGAAAAATTCCAAATGCACCTAGAAATGAGGTAGGGCACTCTAGAAGTCCATTATGGGAGTTTGATGTTCATTTTCTTCGCATGCCTCGATTTCATAAAGTGGAGCTCTGGGTACCCGTCGTTCTGGAATGTTTCACACTTGCTCGGAATTATTCCAAATACACCTAGAAATGACGTAGGGCACACCAGAAGTGCATTATAGTTATTTGGTGTGGATTTTCTTTCCGTGCCTCGATTTCATAAATTGGAGCTTAGGGTATGCGTCATTCTGGAAAGTTTCACACCGGCTCAGAAGGATTCCAAATGCACCTAGACATGAGGTAGGGCACACTAGAAGTCTATTTTGGGTGTTTCAGATTGATTGTCTTTACGTGCGTCGATTTAAGTAAAGTGGAGCTCGATACCGCTGTTCAAAGAAAGTTTCACACCTGCCGAATTATTCCAAATGCACCTAGAAATGACATAGGGCACATCAAGTCCATTTTGGGTGTTTGCATTGATTTTCTTTCCGTGCCTCGATTTCATAATGTGGAGGTCCGGGTACCCGTCGCTCTGCAAAGTTTTACACCTGCTCGGAATTATACCAAATGCACCTAGAAATGACATAGGGCACACCAGAGGTCCATTTTGGGTGTTTGCATTGACTTTCTTTCCGTGTCTCGATTTCATAATGTGGAGCTCCGGGTACCCGTCGCTTTGCAAAGTTTTACACCTACTCAGAATTATTCCAAATGCACCTAGAAATGACGTAGGGCACACCAGAAGTCCATTATGGGTGTCTGGTTTTGATTTTCTTTCCGTGCCTCGATTTCAGAAATTGGGGCTCAGGGTACGCGTCGTTCTGGAAAGTTTCACACCGGCTCGGAAAGATTTCAAATGCACCTAGAAATGAGGTAGGGCACACT
This sequence comes from Phyllostachys edulis, assembly GCA_036346405.1. NCBI lineage: Eukaryota > Viridiplantae > Streptophyta > Magnoliopsida > Poales > Poaceae > Phyllostachys > Phyllostachys edulis. The sequence continues at coordinate 14,595,450 of CM070557.1, read as the reverse complement.
ACAAGTCCATTATGGGAGTTTGATGTTCATTTTCTTTCCATGCCTCGATTTCATAAAGTGGAGCTCGGGTACCGTGGATTACGGAATGTTTCACACTTGCTCAATTATTTCAAATGCGCCTAGAAATGACGTCTGACACACGTAAGTCCATTATAGTTATTTGGTGTGGATTTTCTTTCCGTGCCTCGATTTCATAAATTGGAGCTTAGGTGCAGCGTGGCTCGGAAAGTTTCACACCGGCTCGGAAGGATTCCAAATGCACCTAGAAATGAGGTAGGGCACACTAGGAGTCTATTTTGGGTGTTTCGTATTGATTGTATTTCTGTGCCTCGATTTCGTAAAGTGGAGCTCTGGATACCGTCGTTCAGCAAAGTTTCACACCGGCTCGGAAGGATTACAAATACACCTAGAAATGACGTAGGGCACACTAGAAGTCCAATATGAGTGTTTGGTTTTGATTTTCTTTCCGTGCTTCGACTTCATAAATTGAAGCTCAAGGTACGCGTCGTTCTGGAAAGTTTCACACCTGCTCGGAATTATTCCAAATGCACCTAGAAATGACATAGGGCACACCAGAAGTCCATTTTGGGTGTTTGCATTGACTTTCTTTCCGTGCATCGATTTCATAATGGGGAGCTCCGGGTACCCGTCGCTCTGCAAAGTTTTACACCTGCTCAGAATTATTCCAAATGCACCTAGAAATGACGTTGGGCACACTAGACGTCCATTATGGGTGTTTGGTTTTGATTTTCTTTCCGTGCCTCGATTTCATAAATTGGAGCTCAGGGTACGCGTCGTTCTGGAAAGTTTCACACCGGCTCGGAAAGATTCCAAATGCACCTAGAAATGATGTAGGGCACACTAGAAGTCCATTATGGGAGTTTGATGTTAATTTTCTTTCCGTGCCTCGATTTCATAAAGTGGAGCTTTGGGTACCCGTCGATCTGGAATGTTTCATACTTGCTTGGAATTATTTCAAATGCACCTAGAAATGACGTAGGACACACCAGAAGTCCATTATAGTTATTTGGTGTGGATGTTCTTTCCGTGCCTCGATTTCATAAATTGGAGCTTAGGGTACGCGTTATTCTGGAAAGTTTCACACCGGATTGGAAGGATTCCAAATGCACCTAGAAATGAGGTAGGGCACACTAGAAATCTATTTTGGGTGTTTCGTATTGATTGTCTTTCTGTGCCTCGATTTCGTAAAGTGGAGCTCGATACCGCTCGTTCAAAGAAAGTTTCACACCGCTGGAATTATTCCAAATGCACCTAGAAATGACATAGGGCACACCAGAAGTCCATTTTGGGTGTTTGCAATGACTTTCTTTCCGTGGCTCGATTTCATAATGTGGAGCTCCGGGTACCCGTCGCTCTGCAAAGTTTTACACCTGCTCAGATTATTCCAAATGCACCTAGAAATGATGTAGGGCACACTAGAAGTCCAATCTGGGTGTTTGGTTTTGATTTTCTTTCCGTCCCTCGATTTCATAAATTGAAGCTCAAGGTACGCGTCGTTCTGGAAAGTCTCACACCGGCTCGGAAAGATTCCAAATGCAAATAGAAATAAGATAGGGCACACTAGAATTCCATTATGGGAGTTAGATGTTCATTTTCTTTCCATGCCTCGATTTCATAAAGTGGAGATCTGGGTACCCGTCGTTCTGGAATGTTTCACACTTGCTCTGAATTATTTCAAATGCACCTATGAATGTTGTACGGCACACCAGAAATCCATTATAGTTATTTGGTGTGGATTTTCTTTCCGTGTCTCGATTTCATAAATTGGAGCTTAGGGTACGCGTCGTTCTGGAAAGTTTCACACCGGCTCGGAAGGATTCCAAATGCACCTAGAAATGAGGTAGGGCACACTAGGAGTCTATTTTGGATGTTTCGTACTGATTGTCTTTCTGTGCCTCGATTTCGTAAAGTAGAGCTCCGGATACCGTCGTTCAGTAAAGTTTCACACCTGCTCGGAGTTATCCCAAATGCACCTAGAAATGACATAGGGCACACCAGAAGTCCATTTTGGGTGTTTGCATTGATTTTCTTTCCGTGCCTCGATTTCATAAATTGGAGCTCGAGTGCACGTCGCTCTCGAAAGTTTCACACCGGTTCGGAAAGATTCCAAATGCAAATAGAAATGAGGTAGGGCACACTAGAAGTCCATTATGGGAGTTTGATGTTCATTTTCTTTCCATGCCTCGATTTCATAAAGTGGAGCTCTGGGTACCGTGGCTTCGGAATGTTTCACACTTGCTCGGAATTATTTCAAATGCACCTATGAATGACGTCACAGACACACCAAGTCCATCGTAGTTATTTGGTGTGGATTTTCTTTCCGTGCCTCGATTTCATAAATTGGAGCTTAGGGTGCGCTGCTGCTCGAAAGATTCACACCGCTCGGAAGGATTCCAAATGCACCTAGAAATGAGGTAGTACACACTAGAAGTCTATTTTGGTGTTTCAGATTGATTGTCTTTACGTGCCTCGATTTACGTAAATTGGAGCTCGATACCGCTCGTTCAAAGAAAGTTTCACACCGCTTCGGAATTATTCAAATGCACCTAGAAATGATATAGGGCACACCGAAGTCCATTTTGGGTGTTTGCATTGATTTTCTTTCCGTGCCTCGATTTCATAATGTGGAGCTCGGTTGCCGCTCTGCAAAGTTTTACACTCGCCAAGATATTCCAAATGCACCAAGAAATGACGTATGGCACACTAGAAGTCCATTATGGGTGTTTGGTTTTGATTTTCTTTCCGTGCCTCAATTTCATAAATTGGAGCTCGAGTACGCGATGGATTCTCGAAAGTTTCACACCGCTTGAAAAATTCCAAATGCACCTAGAAATGAGGTAGGGCACTCTAGAAGTCCATTATGGGAGTTTGATGTTCATTTTCTTCGCATGCCTCGATTTCATAAAGTGGAGCTCTGGTACCGTGGATTACGAATGTTTCACACTTGCTCGGAATTATTCCAAATACACCTGGAAATGACGTAGGGCACACCAGAAATCCATTATAGTTATTTGGTGTGGATTTTCTTTCCGTGCCTCGATTTTATAAATTGGAGCTTAGGGTACGCGTCATTTTGGAAAGTTTCACACCGGCTCGGAAGGATTCCAAATGCACCTAGACATGAGGTAGGGCACACTAGAAGTCTATTTTGGGTGTTTCGTATTGATTGTCTTTCTGTGCGTCGATTTCGTAAAGTGGAGCTCTGGATACCGTCGTTGAGCAAAGTTTCACACCTGCTCGGAATTATTCCAAATGCACCTAGAAATGACATAGGGCACATCAGAAGTCCATTTTGGGTGTTTGCATTGATTTTCTTTCCGTTCCTCGATTTCATAATGTGGAGGTCCGAGTACCCGTCGCTCTGCAAAGTTTTACACCTGCTCAGAATTATACCAAATGAACATAGAAATGACATAGGGCACACCAGAGGTCCATTTTGGGTGTTTGCATTGACTTTCTTTCCGTGTCTCGATTTCATAATGTGGAGCTCCGGGTACCCGTCCTCTGCAAAGTTTTACACCTACTCAGAATTATTCCAAATGCACCTAGAAATGACGTAGGGCACACCAGAAGTCCATTATGGGTGTCTGGTTTTGATTTTCTTTCCGAGCCTCGATTTCAAAAATTGGGGCTCAGGGTACGCGTCGTTCTGGAAAGTTTCACACCGGCTCGGAAAGATTCCAAATGCACCTAGAAATGAGGTAGGGCACACTAGAAGTCCATTATGGGAGTTTGATGTTCATTTTCTTTCCATGCCTCGATTTCATAAAGTGGAGCTCTGGGTACCCGTCGTTTTGGAATGTTTAACACTTGCTCTGAATTATTTCAAATGCGCCTAGAAATGACGTACGGCACACCAGAAGTCCATTATAGTTAATTGGTGTGGATTTTCTTTCCGTGTCTCGATTTCATAAATTGGAGCTTAAGGCACGTGGATTCGAAAGTTTCACACCGCTCGGAAGGATTCCAAATGCACCTAGAAATGAGGTAGGGCACACTAGGAGTCTATTTTGGGTGTTTCGTATTGATTGTCTTTACGTGCCTCGATTTCAGTAAAATAGAGCTCGATACCGCTCGTTCAAAGAAAGTTTCACACCGCCGAATTATTCCAAATGCACCTAGAAATGACATAGGGCACATCAAGTCTATTTTGGGTGTTTGCATTGATTTTCTTTCCGTGCCTCGATTTCATAATGTAGAGCTCCGGGTACCCGTCGCTCTGCAAAGTTTTACACCTGCTCGGAATTATACCAAATGCACCTAGAAATGACATAGGGCACAGCAGAAGTCCATTTTGGGTGTTTGCATTGACTTTCTTTCCGTGTCTCGATTTCATAATGTGGAGCTCCGGGTGCACTGTCGCTCTGCAAAGTTTTACACCTACTCAAAATTATTCCAAATGTGACGAGGATTAAAACATCTATGTATTATTTTAATATATAATAAAAGACCATACGTCTTCATGGTCGTAACCCCTAAGACTGACGACCTCCCTGGTCGTTAGTATTCGAGAGGTTACTTATGGGTACCACAGTGGGATGAGGCTTTGTGCCTAATCCCGACCGTATAACCGCCAGAAAATTATCGAATCGGTATTTCTTATCGTATGATGAATGGAACACGTGTTATCGTTCCAAACCATGCGATGGTACAACCCCGAGACACCGACTATTAACCACCCTACGGTTAAGCTTTTCACAAGCAACCGCAAGGAAGTTAGCACATTGCTAACTTCTCTACCGTTCCGACCGATCGTACGCTTCACCGGGCGTCTTCTCCAAGAGTAATCGCCACCTCTTCGAAGTTATTTAAAGGTGAAGCACAAGAGACAACAACGAGACACAAGAAGGAGACGATAGGCGACACACAAAACAAGGCCAAGGCAAAGATATGCACGAAGCCTAAGCGGTGGAATTAGAAGCTAGATAATCACCTTAGACTCATATTCTAAGTCGATTGCGGTTAAGCATTCCTCCATTCATGTAATTCAGGGTAGTACTTAGCCACATCTTGTAAATCCAGTTCATATCAATAAAGAGCGACCCCATTCCATTCCGTGATATTCCACGTCATTTTCCTCGTTTATTTTAAGTAAGATCGGCGATTCGATCGTCGACAAATTGGGCGCCGTCCGTGGGGAAGAAGGCGTAAGTTTCTGAAGAAATTTTTTTTCGCTCAAGAAAATCCTCGCCAAAAACTCGCAATCGCTCATGCGACTATGCCCGAGTTTGGGATGAGGAAAATCGGTTCGATTTGGCGGACTCGCCAACCTCGACATGGAAGGATGTATCCGCGCCATGGAAGAAAATGGCAGTCATCCTCCTCATCCTCCTCCGCCGGCTCGCGTCGCCGATGTTAGCGAGGTCGATTGGATGGATGAAGATGCGCCGCCACTACCGGTGGGCGCAACCAGAGAACCGCCGCTCACCGATTCGAATGCCGGAGGATCTCTCAAGCCCGGCCTTTTCGGCCGTGAAACAGTGAAAAGTTTCACCTCATCACCCGAAAACTATATACCATTGATGAAATCATGGTGAAAGATACTCTCCTTGACTTCGGCAATTCCAGAGTCAACCGTCACCGTAGCGGTGTCGATAAAACCTCCACCGTCGTAGGCCATGTGGGGATGATCACACTTAGCATACGATCGGCGCTTCATCGGATCGGTGAAGACCTCGAAGTGCTCATCTCCGACCGATCTCCATCGTGGAAAATTTCAGCGAAGCATCGACAAGCTCTCCATTAGTTACGATGGAAGCTCATCGGAAGATCAATCTTTGGAAGCACGAGGTCAACGCGATCGGAGATGAAGATCAAGATGCCTGCGGTCCTACACTCTCTACCACACCATCGCGTGTTGTTAGAGATGATCCGCCGTCAAGCACCAACTTCCGGAGGCAACGGAACTAATCGACGTCAATCGCTTAACTCGCTTTGCATTGCCCCACCCAGGTAGCGACAGATCGAACAAATCCGAAGGTCGGGGAAGGTTAGACAGCGTACACCTCGACCAAGATGAACCACGAGACCTTCAGATATCGTAGACAAAACTTGCGGCGTATTCAAAACATGTTAAATAATTCGATCTGCTCTAGCAGAACGCCTAGTTTTAATACAACTCGTGGGTCGGTATCCGAAATTCTCCAATGCACCATGCAAATAACAGGCGTGTCGAGAACATAGGGGTTCAGAAGTCGACTAGGACTTCGTCCCAACGCCTCCTCGGTGGGGACAAGATGGTCATACCAGAGCGATCGATACCAAGACCTCCTCGACGATTCCGACCAAGGAGTCACGAGGAGAAGGCTATTTCAAGAGGATACTCCCCATCGCGTCGAGAAGAACCACCACTAGGACCTAACGATCTCGACATCGTTTGAACCAAGTGGCGATCGTGGACATCATATCAATGTCCACGATCGGATCGACACCGGAGTTCCAGCGTTCAATCTTAGGGATCGGTCTCCGGCCGACATAATCCGCACCTTCCCGCAGAAGACGCCATGAATCAATCACAGGTTGTCGAGCCTTCTCTCGCTTGGGCTCCAAGTCATGCGTTAGCCTAGCTTGCCCGATCAAAACTTGGACAAATTCAATGGAACTCAAAACCCATTGGAATTTCTCCAAATATATACCACCGCTATCGTGGCTCATTGGTGGCGATGAGAATGTAATGGCCAACTATTTACCCACCGTGCTCGAGGGTCCGCCTGATCGTGGTTGTTAAACTTACGGTCGGATCCATATATACTTGGGAACAACTCAGTGATCTTCGATTGCCAACTTCGAGTGGTACGTCGACCGCCAGGAAGGAGGACGATCTCCACGAAATCCGGCGAGGATCCGATGAGACTTTACGTTAATATATCAAGAGGTTCAACCAGTTCAGTAACTCTATACCCAAGTCGCAGAGTCCTCTGTTATTCGGCTTTTAAAAGCAGGTCTAAGGAATCGGCGGTTTCACGGAGGACATAGCAATGAACCCTCCAAGAACAACCGCTGAGCTTTTTGATATGGCGGACAAATATGCCCTTTGCTAGTGAAGCAATTGAGTGGTGTGAAGCCATCGATCGGAAAGACAAGATTCCCCAGCCCGGTCTGGACAAACAGGAGAAAAAGAACAAGAAGTCTCTCAAGAAGAAAAAGAACCGCAGACCCGACGACAAAGAAGTCCTCGCCGTTCCTGCATAAGATCAGGAAGGGCAAGAAGGACTATGCCGGTCGAAGCAAAGCAAAAGTTCCGACCGAAGGATTCCAGACGAATAAGAAGTGGTGTCCACTTCACCAAGTGAGTGGGCATGATCTGCGCTTTGTCGTGTCTGGCGTAAGAAAGCGGAGGATTATTACGCAGTAAGGACCATTTCGAAGAATACAGAACATGGAGAAACGAGCTCCAAAAAGGACAAGGATGGCGATGAGGAGATGGAGTACCAGATCCCCAACACACATCAACATGATTTTTGGAGGATCTTCTTCATACGAGTCCAGACGTTATCGAAGGCCATGGAGCGGAGGTCAACCTCGTCGAATCTCCAAGCGTAATCAAGCACTCGAAGTGGTCGGACACCGTAATTTCTTCAAAGAAAGACGATCGCACCATCCCATCGACTCGACCGTAGGTTCCCCATCGCCGTTGAACCAACTATTAATAATTGTCGGGTTAATCGGGTCTTAGTGGATGGGGTAGTTCCTTGAATATATTATTTGTAGGAGCTTTAGAAGAAATGCAGTCCCCATGTCAAAGGTGAAACACATGAAATATGCTTTTCATGGCATAGTTCCGGTTCTACCGCTAAACCGATAGGACAAGTTTCCTTCGGTGGCGCTTTGAAAAACTCGACAATTTCGAACAGAGAAGATCCCGCTTGATGTAGTAAACTTGAATCCGCATACAACGGAATCCTCGGCCGACCAAAGATAGCACAATTCTTGATAGCCACGCATTACGGTTATCAAAGTTTGAAAATGCCGGGGCGAAGGAGTCATCACACCGAGGAGATCGAAAATGGCTTACGATGCGATCGAAATCCTTTGCCTTTGGTTGATGAACTTCCGACCGAGAGGTTAATCCGTCTCCCATGCGAGTCAAGCACTCGAAGCCAAAGATGACGCCTTAAACCATCCGACTGCACCAAGGAGGTACTACTCGACAAAAGCGCTTCTCTGACAAATAAGTCGTCACATGGGTCGGACAACCAGATCCAACCGCCTCAAAGATTACGGTCGGGCAAGACTCGACCCTAAATAGGAAGAGTCGCTCGTCTCCTTCCTCCGAGCAAATCAAGACGTGTTTGCTTGGCAAGCGTCCGATATGCCCGAGTCCCCGGAGGTGATCGAGCACGTGCTTGCTCTCGGCCGATAAAAACCGATCAAGCGAAACTACGACGTTTTGCACCCGATCGGAAGGAAGCAATCCAATGGAGATTGACAAGCTTCTCGGCAGATTTATTCGTGAAGTCAACCACCCACGATGGCTTGCTAATCTGTAATGGTTAGGAAAAATAATGGGAAATGGCGAATGTGTATCGACTTTACAGATCTTAATAAAGCTTGTCCGAAGGATTTACTTTCCCTTCCCGCATTGATCAACTAGTAGACTCTACTTAAGGTGCGAGTTACTAAGTTTTTATATGCGTATTCGAGGTACCACCAGTTAGTATGTGTAAAGAAGATGAGGAGAAAACTTCCTTCATCACCCCATATGGTACTTCTTGTTATATTAAGATGCCTTTTGGTCTCAAAAATGCCGGTGCAACTTTTCAAAGGTTGATGCAAAAACTTTTAGTCCACAAATCGGTTGGAATCTAGAAGCTTATGTTGACGATCCGGTCGTAAAGACCACCAACGGCGACCACATTCCCGACTTACAAGAAACCTTTAACAACTTGAGAAGACATAACCTCAAGTTAAATCCTAAAAGTGTGTGTTCGAGTTTCATTGAAAACCGCTTGGTTTCCTAGTTTCGCTAGAGGTATTGAAGCTAATCCAAAGAAAATTGCGCCATCGACTGATCGCCCTCACCACACGAAGAAGGAAGTCCAAAACTAATCGGTCAGATGGCGTTAAGCCGTTCATAGCAAGATTAGGGAAAAAGGATTACCTTTCTTTAAACTTCTTTGGAAACATGGGAGTTTCGAGTGGACTAAAGAGGCAAACGATGCCTTTGAGGAACTCAAGAAGTACCTTACTGAGTACCGGTCTTAGTTTCTCCGAGATCGGAGAAACATTGCTAATTTACGTGGCGGCAACACCACGCATGCTTAGCGGTGTACTGGTTGTAGAAAGGAATAATATCCAACGACCGGTCTATTACGTGGCGAAGTCTTACATGGACCAAAGGAAAGATACCCACAGTACAAAAGTTGCTCTATAGCCTCCTTATGTCTTCAAGGAAGCTAAGGCACTACTTTCGAGCCCACAAAGTGGTTGTACCTCTGGATATCCCTTGGTCAAGTCCTTGAAACAGGAATCATCGGATTTAATAGCCAAATGGGCGGTCGAGCTAGGGCGTTCGATCTCCATTTTATTTCACGAAAAGACAATAAAGTCCTGCAATAGCGTAATTTATTGCCGAATGGACAAACCACGAACCCACCCAAGGACCCGAGTACGAACACCACGACAGTGGACAATGTATTCGACGGTTCCTTGATGTTACAAGGATCGGGCCGGAGTGGTCTTGATATCCCTCTCGGCGAACACATCAAATCGCCATCCAAGAAATTTTCACGCCACCAATAATGTGGCAGAATATGAAGGTTTACTGGCAGGACTCCGAGCAGCTCGTTCGCTCGGGATTCGCAGATTACTAGTGAAAGGCGATTCTCAACTAGTAGCGAATCAAGTGGGGAAAGAGTATCAATGCTCGAGTACCAAGATGTCATCTTATCTGGCGGAAGTACGAAAACTTGAAAAGCACTTCTTCGGTTTTCAGATCCAACATATTCCTAGAAAGGAAAACTTTCTGGCAGACCAGTTGGCACGGATGGCCTCCACGAGGTCGACCGTCCCGCCTGGAGTTTTTCTCGAGCAACTCAATTCACCCTCGGTAGTTGAGCCTTCCGAGAACATACATGATTCTTTGCAAGTTGAACAAACTAATCAAGGAAACATGGATGCTCCACAGGTCGTTGACAGTTGGCGCTGTCACGATCACGGTAGAGACTGGATGATATCGATCTACAATTATCTTCAAAGATGACACAATTCCAGAAGATGATGTAGAGGCCGATCGATAGCACGAAAAAGCCAAATCATACACTCTAATCGAACGTATCTTGTATAAACGAGGATCTCATGGAGTGTTGATGAGATGCATATCTCAAACGGATGGCATTAGATTGCTAACCGAAATCCATGAAGGCGTCAGGAGCACACCATTCCTACTGAGAACCACAGTTTCAAAGCCTTCCCAAGGCTATTCTCGCCAATTGCCCTTCATGATGCAAAAGAGCTTGTGACGAAGTGTGTACAATGTCGGTTTCATAGTCGACAAGTACATCGGCAAAGACAAGCCTTACAAACAATTCCTCTTTCTTGGCCTTTTGCAACCTGGGGACTGGACATTCTGGGACCTTTCCCAAGAGCACCCGGGGGCTTCGAATTCCTTTTCGTCATGATTGACACATTTACAAAATGGATTGAAGCCGAGCCAGTCGTTAAAATAACAACTGAGGCCGCTAAGAGATTTCTCCTGAAAAATGTGATCACGCGATTTGGTGTACCCAGTCGTATCATCACAGATAATGGTTCCCGCCTCCAAAGAGTCAATTCCGTGAGTTCTGCGATGAACTTAGTGTCAAAATTCATTTTGCTTCACATTGCACATCCGCAGAGCAACGGAGCGATTGAGCGGCTAATGGTATCCTTATGCGAGGATCAAACGCCGAGTATTCGACCGATTAATCAAACGGTCGGCGCTTAGGTTAAAGAACTTCCTCTCGTGTTATGGGCGTTCGAACCACGACGATCGTATGCGACCGTGAAACTCCATTCTTTTTGGTTTATGGTGTCAAGCCATGCTTCCTCCGAACTCAAAATTGGCTCTGCCGAATCGATCGTTTTGACGAAAATGATCGTAATGAACGACGACTCGACGACGCCGATTTCCTTGAAGAACGCGAAACCTAGCCCTTATGTACGATCGGCGGTCTACCAACAAGCCATGCGAAGGTACCATAGTCGTAAGGTGCGACCTCGCTGACCTTTTGTAGAGGTGATCCGGTTCTCGAAAAATTTAGAGCCAAACAAATCGCAATAAACTTTCTCTTAAATGGGAAGGTCCTTACATCGTGGTCAAAGTAACCCGACCGAGTTCCGTGACGATCGGCTATGTCTCGATGGGCAAATTTTGTCAAATTCTTGGAACATCGATCAATTGCGTAAGTTCTATGTTTAATTTTCATTCTTTCATTTCTTTCAATTTCAATTTCATTAAATTCATTAATTAATTAAGAAGTGCAACCTTGCTTATATATATACACCTACATTACAGTCGTCTATTATTGTTAATCTGGCCTGAGAAGACATTTTTCTCTCGATATCCTTTATAAGGATCTCGATACTCTATGGTCCTAGTCGTGAGCATTTTTTTCAAATGATTCCCACGCGCGACTACACTTTTTTTTTAAGAAAATGAGTAATCAGAGCACCACACAACTACCTATCTCATGAATGATATGCTTACGATTTTGAAGATTATGCTTCATTATTTCACGATTCTGGTCTATTCTTGTCTGGCTACTGGTCGGGACACGGAAAGCCTCCTAGTCGAAGTCTCTCCTTTTTCGCATGTGGTCCTGCCCACTGGAAGGAGCTTCCTAGCGACGGTTCTTTTCTTACGATCCTCGCTACCAGTCGGATACAAAATTTGAACACGTTTCAAGAAATGTGTCGTATGCCTTCAGGTCTTAGCATTAGTTCCGACCAGATTATGGGACAATAGATATAAACAAAGTTCACTTATAATTTGTTGCATACATATTTGCATTTCTTCTTATGTCAAGTTTGACAAAGTCTTTTTCCCACCATATATAGTGTTTTTGATTGGTATTTCCATTATGACAAACAAAGATCTATAACTAGTCGAAAACATACTGTCCCGACCACATTTGATTTCCTAATATTTAGAACGATCGGTTTTGTCTTACATGTCCAAACATACCTTCAAAACTCACATACATGGTTATGACCTCTTTTTATTCTCTTTCTTGGCTCATTGCTTGCGATGAACGTTCTTCTACTATCAAGCGATTAGGGGCTAAGAAATATACGAAAATTTTAAAAAGTCAAACAGGATAAACAAAAGCTTTGTCAATAACATAAAAGGTAAGTTTTCATAGATATTCAAATATTTTTACACTTGCAGGAACCTACTTTAAGAAATATTCCCTGCCTAACTACTGCTTGTCGGAGATTCGACCTCCATCTCCTCTACAACTATATCTCCGAGTGGCCTGAGTTCTTCCATGAACTTGGTCGCCTCCTCAGGTGGGTAGTTGAAGTCATCTTTAACAGCTTGGAGATAAATGGAGGGGTCGGAAGCTTTCAGTTTTGCCAAAGCAAAACTAACTCCACTTGCAACACCTGTTTTTAGGGCCTGGGCATAATTCGTCCGAGTAGTTTTGACCAGAACTTTAAGATCCCCTAGAAGTTGACCCAAATAGTTCATTTTCTCTATTGGATCTCTTAAGATAGGCACGCTTGATCCTGATCCCAAATCAAAGATCATCTTGTTCAAAGTATGAATCTTTTCATCAATATTTTGAGCAAGAGCTGCCTCCTTATCCTGCTCAAATTTCAGAGTTTTCTTTACTCTGTTTAGCATTTGCGTTTGCTCTGCAAAAACAAATCAGTTAATGAACACAAGCATCATTGAAGGGAAAATCAAGTTTACGACATATTACCTTTATTTGTTTTGCTAAGTGTTTCATATTTGGTCGTTGCTTCAGCGATCAACCGGTCCTTAGCTGAACTTGCTTCAGCAAATGACTGGTCCTTAGCTTTTATTTCTTCTTCAAGAAAAGTCGTCTTGGCTTTCACCCACAACCTCCTCTTTTATTTTCTCGGATCTATCGAATGCGATAAGGAGAATAATTGTAGAGGAGCAAAGTATTGAAGAAGAAATGAAGTTTAAAAGGAAAAGTTCTTACTTTCCAACTCGGAGTGCTTTTGCTCCAAGTCCTTAACTCGCTGGGTCAGTCCTCCGATCACAACAAAGTTCTCGACCAAATGCTACACAATTAGCATTCTCTTTCTTAAGTTCCTTATAAACTTTGTAAAAAGAGTTATGAAACGGTCGTAGAATACTTACGAATTGCTCGGTCATTATAACCGCAAAAAAAATCAAATCGGGTGCATCTTGAGCTGAGTATCCGATACTTTCTGCCACGCCTCATCAAGCTCCTTATCCTTGATGAATCGGGGACGAAAAGGGAACTTGTTAGGTTGGGAAGGGTTATCAGCAGTGATCGGAACCTGTTGAGACCTCTCAGAGGCATCTACCTCCACAGAAGGGGTTTCAATCACCAAAGGATCCAACTCAGCCGTTGCCCTTGTCACCTGCTCGGGGGCTTCTTCGACCACTACTTGCTCTGGATTATTTCAAATGCGCCTAGAAATGACGTACGGCACACCAGAAGTCCATTATAGTTATTTGGTGTGGATTTTCTTTCCGTGTCTCGATTTCATAAATTGGAGCTTAGGGTACGCGTTGTTCTGGAAAGTTTCACACCAGCTCGGAAGGATTCCAAATGCACCTAGAAATGAGGTAGGGCACACTAGGAGTCTATTTTGGGTGTTTCGTATTGATTGTCTTTCTGTGCCTCGATTTCGTAAAGTGGAGCTCCTGGATACTGCTGCTTCAAGAAAGTTTCACACCGGCTCGGAGTTATCCCAAATGCACCTAGAAATGACATAGGGCACACCAAGTCCATTTTGGGTATTTGCATTGATTTTCTTCCCGTGCCTCGATTTCATAATGTGAGCTCCGGTGCCGTCGCTCGCAAAGTTTTACACTGCTCGAAATTATTCCAAATGCACCTAGAAATGACGTAGGGCACACTAGAAGTCCATTATGGGTGTTTGGTTTTGATTTTCTTTCCGTGCCACGATTTCATAAATTGGAGCTCGAGTACGCTGTCGTTCGGAAAGTTTCACACCGCTCAAAAATTCCAAATGCACCTAGAAATGAGGTAGGTCACACTAGAAGTCCATTACGGGAGTTTGATGTTCATTTTCTTTCCATGCCTCGATTTCATAAAGTGGAGCTCTGGGTACCCGTCGTTCTCGAATGTTTCACACTTGCTCGGAATTATTCCAAATGCACCTAGAAATGACGTAGGGCACACCAGAAGTCCATTATAGTTATTTAGTGTGGATTTTCTTTCCGTGCCTCGATTTCATAAATTGGAGCTTAGGGTACGCGTCGTTCTGGAAAGTTTCACACCAGCTCGGAAGCATTCCAAATACACCTAGAAATGAGGTAGGGCACGCTAGAAGTCTATTTTGGGTGTTTCGTATTGATTTTCTTTCTGTGCCTCGATTCCGTAAAGTGGAGCTCTGGATACCGCTGCTCAAAGAAAGTTTCACACCGCTTCTAATTATTCCAAATGCACTAGAAATGACATAGGGCACACCAGAAGTCCATTTTGGGTGTTTGCATTGATTTTCTTTCCGTGCCTCGATTTAATAATGTGGAGCTCCGGGTACCCGTCGCTCTGCAAAGTTTTACACCTGCTCAGAATTATTCCAAATGCACCTAGAAATGACGTTGGGCACACTAGACGTCCATTATGGGTGTTTGGTTTTGATTTTCTTTCCGTGCCTCAATTTCATAAATTGGAGCTCAGGGTACGCGTTGTTCTAGAAAGTTTCACACCGGCTCGAAAAATTCCAAATGCACCTAGAAATGAAGTAGGGCACACTAGAACTCCATTACGGGAGTTTGATGTTCGTTTTCTTTCCATGCCTCGATTTCATAAAGTGGAGCTCTGGGGTACCGATGGATTGCGAATGTTTCACACTTGCTCAGAATTATTCCAAATGCACCTAAAAATGACATAGGGCACACCAGAAGTCCATTATAGTTATTTGGTGTGGATTTTCTTTCCGTACCTCGATTTCATAAATTGGAGCTTAGGGTACGCGTCGTTCTGGAAAGTTTCACACCGGCTCGGAAGGATTCCAAATACACCTAGAAATGAGGTAGGGGACACTAGAAGTCTATTTTGGGTGTTTTGTATTGATTGTCTTTCTGTGCCTCGATTTCGTAAAGTGGAGCTCGATACCGCTGCTTCAAAGAAAGTTTCACACCGCTCGAAATTATTCAAACGCACCTAGAAATGACATAGGGCACACCAGAAGTCCATTTTGGGTGTTTGCATTGACTTTTTTCCGTGGCTCGATTAGCTCCGGGTACCCGTCGCTCTGCAAAGTTTTACACCTGCTCAGAATTATTCCAAATGCACCTAGAAATGACGTAGGGCACAATAGAAGTCCAATATGGGTGTTTGGTTTTGATTTTCTTTCCGTGCCTCGATTTCATAAATTGGAGCTCAAGGTACGCGTCGTTCTAGAAAGTTTCACACCGGCTCGGAAAGGTTCCAAATGCAAATAGAAATGAGGTAGGGCACAGTAGAAGTCCATTCTGGGAGTTTGAAGTTAATTTTCTGTAACACCCCAGCTCAACGTTGAGCCTAGAATGCTACTAAAATTAAATAAAACGAAACTAATCTAAGATCAATTACCGATTTCGGCAGAACCTCCTTGGCATATTTAGCTATACCAAGGTTCCATCAATTGATCATAGCAATTAACACTAAACATAATATTCAGGTTCATTCAGGCATGCATGATAATCCAATAATCATAAACAAAACTTGCTACTCTCCTTATTACAAATAAATTGAAACAATTAACCAATCATGCGCGGATCTCAAGCAGTTTGCTAATTATTAGAATGAAGACTAAATAGTAGTCGCCTTAAGGATGAGTAGTAGTGAGTGCATCCAACATCTACTCCCTCCCATGCATGCCGTTCTTGCCATTGTACCTAATACATATCAAAGCAAGGGTGAGTCCAAAGACTCAAATAAGTATCAACAAGGTTAAAGCTAAAAACAATCACACCATAGCATCCATATTCCAAATAAAACAATTCACGGATCATAACTTCATGCTTATGTAATGCGTCCATGCAATGCACCTTTAAACTTTGCCTCTTTTGCATTTTACGGTGAGAATGCGAGGTATACACCGTCGATGTATACCCTTGCCTATGCACCCTGGCATAGGGACCAAGAGCCTATACTCCACAAGTATAGGGACCTATGCCCATCACCATCATGATGGGGACCTCTTTACTCATTGCCCACATTCTGCGAATGTGGGGACCTCAAGCCCGTCATTTACATGACGGGGACCTCAACAGTTCATACTTGGTCATCAAGTGACCATGACTCAAACATGCTTTGACATGCATATGCACATTGACACCATCTTCCAAAATATATGAACTCAGCATGTAAATAATATCATGTAAACATTAACATCATACACAAGAAGCTTTAACCATAAATTGCATTTACCTAGATATATTGTAACTCATCATATGAATATCCATGCATGTCTATTACAAACAAAACACAATCAATCTCAGCAAACAAACATCATAATTCTACAACCCGAATACTTGCCTCAACAGGTGCAAGACCGTGGACGCTGAAGAGGGTGCTGCCCCTGGATCACGCTCCCCTGAACATAATGATAACCCAACTAAGACAAACTTACTGGACCAAAAGTATAAATAAGAACACAATAGAACTCACTAAACTCCCAAGCGTTTCCAATCTTCCAATTTCTACCGATCGATTTGGTGTTCACTGCGGACAGCCAATTTCTAAAATACATAAATTTCTGCTCAGGAGTCCAAATAAGATGTTCTAATACTTTCTGGAAATATAATTAAATTATATAAATAAACTTAGTTGGGGAGCCCTTCTGATTCTACCATCTACTACCCCTACCAAGCCAATCTACAGAACATCAATATTCACGTCGGGTTCTCTGGACAGAACACTAAAATTATCATAACTTTTGCTACGAACGTCCAATTCTTACGTTCTTTAGCTTTCTGGAAAGGTGAGGAAATTACCCATCTTTTTCATTATAACGAGATCCTCTGATTTCGTATTTAACTAAAAGATTAATTCGGATTTCTACAGACTGTCAGAATGTTGACAGATTATCAGGACAGCGACATTAGAAAATTCATAACTCGCTAATCGTTAAACGGATTTGGGCGTTCTTGGCGGCCATGGAAAGCTAAGGACACGACCCAACTTTTTCTAACAGAAGTCATCCCCAGATACTGCCTCTACAGACATGAAAACCTACATCCAAGAATCTGCACAGAATTGAATCTAATAACCGACATTGCTAAACTAAATAAATACGCATCTAATCGAAAGGGGAATTGAGATTACCCTTGAAGAACCGATTGCTGGGCACGAAGAACACCACGTGAACTCTCTTCCCTTCCTCTTCTTCTTCTTCTTGGCCAAACTTCCTCTCGTGATCGATCTCCTTCCTCCGCTTGGTGGCAACCACAGAGGCTTCTTCCCGGCGTGGAGGGCTTCAACAGGGAGGAGGGCTGCACAGGGGGAGGAGGTGTTGGGGAGGCGGCCAAAGGAAGTGAGGAGGGGGAAAAGAGGGAGGGGGTGGCGGCTAGGGTTAGGGAGGGAAGTGGCGCCTCCCTTGGCCACCACCCTCATGGGCCTTCATGACCACCCCATGGTGGGTCTCCGTGCGGTGGCCCGTGGCCCTGGTTGCCGAAAAATCACGGAGAACCCCTCTCTTTTCTGATTCGCCGATTTTCTCAAATAAATACTCTCCCGATTAAATAATCTCTCCCGATTAATTATTCTCTCGCGGTTATTTGCCTCTCGCACTTTCGGGGTATTACATTTTCTTTCCATGGCTCGATTTCATAAAGTGGAGCTCTGGGTACCCGTCGTTCTGGAATGTTTCACACTTGCTCGGAATTATTCCAAATGCACCTAGAAATGACGTCTGGCACAATTCAAGTCCATTATAGTTATTTGGTGTGGATTTTCTTCCGTGCCTCGATTTCATAAATTGGAGCTTAGGTGCACGTCGTTCTCGAAAGTTTCACACCGGCTCGGAAGGATTCCAAATGCACCTAGAAATGAGGTAGGGCACACTAGCAGTCTATTTTGGGTGTTTTGTATTGATTGTCTTTCTATGCCTCGATTTCGTAAAGTGGAGCTCTGGATACCGCTGCTTCAAAAAGTTTCACACCGCCGAATTATTCCAAATGCACCTAGAAATGACATAGGGCACACCAGAAGTCCATTTTGGGTGTTTGCATTGAGTTTCTTTCCGTGCATCAATTTCATAATGGGGAGCTCGGGTGCAATTGCCGCTCGCAACGCGTTTACACCGCCGAAATTATTCCAAATGCACCTAGAAATGACGTAGGGCACACTAGACGTCCATTATGGGTGTTTGGTTTTGATTTTCTTTCCGTGCCTCGATTTCATAAATTGGAGCGTAGGGTACGCGTCGTTCTGGAAAGTTTCGCACCGGCTCGGAAAGATTGCAAATGCACCTAGAAATGAAGTAGGGCATACTAGAAGTCCATTATGGGAGTTTGATGTTCATTTTCTTTCCATGCCTCGATTTCATAAAGTGGAACATTGGGTACCCGTCGATCTGGAATGTTTCACACTTGCTCGGAATTATTCCAAATGCACCTGTAAATGACGTAGGACACACCAGAAGTCCATTATAGTTATTTGGTGTGGATTTTCTTTCCGTTCCTCCATTTCACAAATTGGAGCTTAGGGTACGCGTCGTTCTGGAAAGTTTCACACCGGCTCGGAAGGATTCCAAATACACCTAGAAAAGAGGTAGGGCACACTAGAAGTCTATTTTGGATGTTTCGTATTGATTGTCTTTTTGTGCCTCGATTTCGTAAAGTGGAGCTCTGGATACCGTCGTTCAGCAAAGTTTCACACCTGCTACGAATTATTCCAAATGCACCTAGAAATGATATAGGGCACACCAGAAGTCCATTTTGGGTGTTTGCATTGATTATCTTTCCGTGCCTCGATTTCATAATGTGGAGCTCCGGGTACCCGTCGCTCTGCAAAGTTTTACACCTTCTCAGAATTATTCCAAATGCACCTAGAAATGACGTTGGGCACACTAGACGTCCATTATGGGTGTTTGGTTTTGATTTTCTTTCCTTGCTTCGATTTCATGAATTGCAGCTCAGGGTACGCGTCGTTTTGGAAAGTTTCACACCGGCTCGAAAAATTCGAAATGCACCTAGAAATGAGGTAGGCCACACTAGAAGTCCATTACGGGAGTTTGATGTTCATTTTTCTTTCCGTGGCTCGATTTCATAAAGTGGAGCTCTGGGTACCCGTCGTTCTGGAATGTTTCACACTTGCTCGGAATTATTCCACATGCACCTAGAAATGAGGTAGGGCGCACCAGAAGTCCATTATAGTTATTTGGTGTGAATTTTCTTTCCGTGTCTCGATTTCATAAATTGGAGCTTAGGGTACGCGTCGTTCTGGAAAGTTTCACACCGGCTCGGAACGATTCCTAATACACTTAGAAATGAGGCAGGGCACACTAGAAGTCTATTTTGGGTGTTTCGTATTGATTATCTTTCTGTGCCTCGATTTCGTAATGTGGAGCTCTGATACCGCTGATTCAAAGAAAGTTTCACACTGCTTCGGAATTAGTCCAAATGCAACTAGAAATGACATAGGGCACACCAGAAGTCCATTTTGGGTGTTTGCATTGATTTTTCTTTCCGTGCCTCGATTTCATAATATGGAGCTCCAAGTACCCGTCGCTCTTCAAAGTTTTACACCTGCTCAGAATTATTCCAAATGCACCTAGAAATGACGTTGGGCACACTAGACGTCCATTATGGGTGTTTGGTTTTGATTTTCTTACCTTGCCACGATTTCATGAATTGGAGCTCAGGGTACGCGTCGTTTTGGAAAGTTTCACACCGGCTCGAAAAATTCGAAATGCACCTAGAAATGAGGTAGGGCACACTAGAAGTCCATTACGGGAGTTTGATGTTCATTTTTCTTTCCATGCCTCGATTTCAAAAAGTGGAGCTCTGGGTACCCGTCGTTCTGGAAAGTTTCACACTTGCTCGGAATTATTCGAAATGCACCTAGAAATGATGCAGAACACACCAGAAGTCCATTATAGTTATTTGGTGTGGATGTTCTTTCCGAGCCTCGATTTCATAAATTGGAGCTTAGGGTACGCGTCGTTCTGGAAAGTTTCACACCGGCTCGGAAGGATTCCAAATGCACCTAGAAATGAGGTAGGGCACACTAGAAGTCTATTTTGGGTGTTTCGTATTGATTGGCTTTCTGTGCCTCTATTTCGTAAAGTGGAGCTCTGGATACCGTCGTTCAGCAAAGTTTCACACCTGCTCGGAATTATTCCAAATGCACCTAGAAATGACATAGGGCACACCAGAAGTCCATTTTGGATGTTTGCATTGAATTTCTTTACGTGCATCGATTTCATAATGGGGAGCTCCGGTTACCCGTCGCTCTGCAAAGTTTTACACCTGCTCAGAATTATTCCAAATACACCTAGAAATGGCGTTGCGCACACTAGACGTCCATTATGGGTGTTTGGTTTTGATTTTCTTTCCGTGCCGCGATTTCATAAATTGGAGCTCAGGGTACGCGTTGTTCTGGAAAGTTTCACACCGGCTCGAAAAGATTCCAAATGCAAATAGAAATGAGGTAGGGCACACTAGAAGTCCATTATGGGAGTTTGATGTTAATTTTCTTTGCATGCCTCGATTTCATAAAGTGGAGCTCTGGGTACGCGTCGTTCTGGAATGTTTCACAGTTGCTCGGAATTATTTCAAATGCACCAATAAATGACGTACGGCACACCAGAAGTCCATTATAGTTATTTGGTGTGGATTTTCTTTCCGTGCCTCGATTTCATAAATTGGAGCTTAGGGTACGCGTCGTTTTGGAAAGTTTCACACTTGCTCGGAATTATTCCAAATGCACCTAGAAATGACGTAGGGACACCAGAAGTCCATTATAGTTATTTGGTGTGGATTTTCTTTCCGTGCCTCCATTTTATAAATTGGAGCTTAGGGTACGCGTCGTTCTGGAAAGTTTCACACCGGCTCGGAAAGATTCCAAATGCACTTAGAAATGAGATAGGGCACACTAGAAGTCTATTTTGGGTGATTCGTATTGATTGTCTTTCTGTGCCTCGATTTCGTAAAGTGGAGCTCTGGATACCGTCGTTCAGCAAAGTTTCACACCTGCTCGGAATTATTCCAAATGCACCTAGAAATGACATAGGGCAGATCAGAAGTGTTTTTTGGGTGTTTGCATTGATTTTCTTTACGTGGCTCGATTTTATAATGTGGAGCTCCGTGTACCCGTCGCTCTGCCAAGTTTTTCACCTGCTCAGAATTATTCGAAATGCACCTAGAAATGATGTAGGGCACACTAGACGTCCATTATGGGTGTTTGGTTTTGATTTTCTTTCCGTGCCTCGATTTCATAAATTGGAGCTCGAGTGCGGAGTGGATTACGAAAGTTTCACTGGGCTCGGAAAGATTCCAAATGCACGTAGAAATAATTTAGGGCACAGTAGATGTCCATTATGTGAGTTTGATGTTAATTTTCTATGCATGCCTCGATTTCATAAAGTGGAGCTCTGGTGCAGCGTGGATTGCGGAATGTTTCACAGTTGCTCGGAATTATTTCAAATGCACCTATAAATGACGTACGGCACACCAGAAGTCCATTATAGTTATTTGGTGTGGATGTTCTTTCCGTGCCTCGATTTCATAAATTGGAGCTTAAGTGCACGCGTGGATTACTGCAAAGTTTCACACCGGCTCGGAAGGATTCCAAATGCACCTAAAAATGAGGTACGGCACACTAGAAGTCTATTTTGGGTGTTTCGTATTGATTGTCTTTCTGTGCCTCGATTTCGTAAAGTGGAGCTCTGGATACCGTTGTTCAGCAAAGTTTCACACCTGCTCGGAATTATTACAAATGCACCTAGAAATGACATAGGGCACACCAGAAGTCCATTTTGGGTGTTTGCATTGACTTTCTTTATGTGTCTCGATTTCATAATCTGGAGCTCTCGGTACCCGTCGCTCTGCACAGTTTTACACCTGCTCAGAATTATTCCAAATGCACCTAGAAATGACGTAGGGCACACTAGAAGTCCATTATGGGTGTTTGGTTTTGATTTTCTTTCCGTGCCTCGATTTCATAAATTGGAGCTTAGGGTACGCGTCGTTCTGGAATGTTTCACACCGGCTCGGAAAGATTCCAAATGCAAATAGAAATGAGGTAGGGCACACTAGAAGTCCATTATGGGAGTTTGATGTTCATTTTCTTTCCATGCCTCGATTTCATAAAGTGGAGCTCGATTGCCGATGGATTACGAATGTTTCACACTTGCTCTGAATTATTTCAAATGCACATATGAATGACGTACGGCACACCAGAAGTCCATTATAGTTATTTGGTGTGGATTTTCTTTCCGTGCCTCGATTTCATTAATTGGAGCTCAGGGTACGCGTCGTTCTAGAGAGTTTCACACCGGCTCGGAAAGATTCCAAATGCAAATACAAATGAGGTAGGGCACACTAGAAGTCCATTTTGGGTGTTTGCATTGATTTTTCTTTCCGTGCCTCGATTTCAAAATGTGGAGCTCCGGGTACCCGTCGCTCTGCAAAGTTTTACACCTGCTCAGAATTATTCCAAATGCACCTAGAAATGACGTTGGACACACTAGACGTCCATTATGGTTTTCTTTCCGTGCCTCGATTTCATAAATTGGAGCTCAGTGTACCCGTCGTTCTGGAAAGTTTCACACCGGCTCGGAAACATTCCAAATGCACCTAGAAATGAGGTAGGGCACACTAGAAGTCAATTATGGGAGTTTGATGTTCATTTTATTTCGAAGCCTCGATTTCATAAAGTGGAGCTCTGGGTACCCGTCGATCTGGAATGTTTCACACTTGCTCGGAATTATTCCAAATGCACCTAGAAATGACGTAGGGCACACCAGAAGACCATTATAGTTATTTGGTGTGGATTTTCTTTCGGTTCCTCGATTTCATAAATTGGAGCTTGGTGTACGCGTCGTTTTGGAAAGTTTCACACCGGCTCGGAAGGATTCCAAATGCTCCCAAAAATGAGGTAGGGCACACTAGAAGTCTATTTTGGGTGTTTCGTATTGATTGTCTTTCTGTGCCTCGATTTCCTAAAGTGGTGTTCTGGATACCGTCGTTCAGCAAAGTTTCACTCCTGCTCGGAATTATTCCAAATGCACATAAAAATGACATAGGGCACACCAGAGGTCCATTTTGGGTGTTTGCATTGATTTTCTTTCCGTGTCTCGATTTGATAATGTGGAGCTCCGGGTACCCGTCGCTCTGCAAAGTTTTACACCTGCTCAGAATTATTCCAAATGCACCTAGAAATGACGTAGGGCACACTAGAAGTCCATTATGGGAGTTTGGTTTTGATTTTCTTTCCGTGCCTCGATTTCATAAATTGGAGATCAGGGTACGCGCGTTCTGGAAAGTTTCAGACCGGCTCGGAAAGATTCCAAATGCAAATAGAAATGAGTTGGGCACACTAGAAGTCCATTATGGGAGTTTGATGTTCATTTTCTTCGCATGCCTCGATTTCATAAAGTGGAGCTCTGGGTACCCATCGTTTTGGAATGTTTCACACTTGCTCGGAATTATTTCAAAGGCACCTATGAATGATGGACGGCACACCGGAAGTCTATTTTGGGTGTTTGCATTGATTTTCTTTCCGTGCCTCGATTTCATAATGTGGAGCTCCGGGTACCCGTCGCTCTGCAAAGTTTTACACCTGCTCATAATTATTGCAAATGCACGTAGAAATGACGTAGGGCACACTAGAAGTCCGTTATGGGTGTTTGGTTTTGATTTTCTTTCCGTGCCTCGATTTCATAAATTGGAGCTCGAGTGCAGCGTGGTTACGAAAGTTTCACACCGGCTCGGAAAAATTCCAAATGCAAATAGAAATGAGGTAGGGCACACTAGAAGTCCATTATGGGAGTTTGATGTTCATTTTCTTTCTATGCCTCGATTTTATAAAGTGGAGCTATGGGTACCCGTCGTTCTGGAATGTTTCACACTTGCTCTGAATTATTTCAAATGGACATATGAATGACGTACGGCACACCAGAAGTCCATTATAGTAATTTGGTGTGGATTTTTTTCCGTGCCTCGATTTCATAAATTGGAGCTCAGGGTACGCGTCGTTCTGGAAAGTTTCACACCGGCTCGGAAAGATTCCAAATGCAAATAGAAATGAGGTAGGGCACACTAGAAGTCCATTATGGGAGTTTGATGGTTATTTTCTTTCCATGCCTTGATTTCATAAAGTGGAGCTCTGGGTACCCGTCGTTCTGGAATATTTCACACTTGCTTTGAATTATTTCAAATGCAACTATGAATGACGTACGACACACCAGAAGTCCATTATAGTTATTTGGTGTGGATTTTCTTTCCGTGCCTCGATTTTATAAATTGGAGCTTAGGGTACGCGTCGTTCTGGAAAGTTTCACACCGGCTCGGAAAGATTCCAAATGCACCTAGAAATGAGGTAGGGCACACTAGAACTCTATTTTGGGTGATTCGTATTGATTGCCTTTCTGTGCCTCGATTTCGTAAAGTGGAGCTCTGGATACCGTCGTTCAGCAAAGTTTCACACCTGCTCGGAATTATTCCAAATGCACCTAGAAATGACATAGGGCACATCAGAAGTCCTTTTTGGGTGTTTGCATTGATTTTTTTCCGTGCCTCGATTTCATAATGTGGAGCTCCGGGTACCCGTCGCTCTGCAAAGTTTTACACCTGCTCATAATTATTCGAAATGCACCTAAAAATGACGTAGGGCACACTAGATGTCCATTATGGGTGTTTGGTTTTGATTTTCTTTCCGTGCCTCGATTTCATAAATTGGAGCTCAGGGTACGCGTCGTTCTGGAAAGTTTCACACCGGCTCGGAAAGATTCCAAATGCAAATAGAAATGAGGTAGAGCACACTAGAAGTCCCTTATGGGAGTTTGATGTTAATTTTCTATGCATGCCTCGATTTCATAAAGTGGAGCTCTGGGTACGCGTCGTTCTGGAATGTTTCACAGTTGCTCGGAATTATTTCAAATGCACCTATAAATGACGTACGGCACACCAGAAGTCCATTATAGTTATTTGGTGTGGATTTTCTTTCCGTGCCTCGATTTCATAAAATGGAGCTTACGGTACGCGTCGTTCTGGAAAGTTTCACACCGGCTCGGAAGGATTCCAAATACACCTATAAATGAGGTTGGGCACACTAGAAGTCTATTTTGGGTGTTTCGTATTGATTGTCTTTCTGTGCATCGATTTCGTCAAGTGGAGCTCTGGATCCGTCGTTCACCAAAGTTTCACACCTGCTCGGAATTATTCCACATGCACCTAGAAATGACGTAGGCACACTAGAAGTCCATTATGGGTGTTTGGTTTTGATTTTCTTTCTGTGCCTCGATTTCATAAATTGGAGCTCAAGGAATGCGTCGTTCTGGAAAGTTTCACACCGGCTCAGAAAGATTCGAAATGCACCTAGAAATGAGGTAGGGCACACTAGAAGTCCATTATGGGAGTTTGATGTTCATTTTTCTTTCCATGCCTCGATTTCATAAAGTGGAGCTCTTGGTACCCGTCGATCTGGAATGTTTCACACTTGCTCGGAATTATTCCAAATGCACTTAGAAATGACGTAGGGCACCCCAGAAGGCCATTATAGTTATTTGGTGTGGATTTTCTTTCCGTTCCTCGATTTCATAAAGTTTCACACCGGCTCGGAAGGATTCCAAATGCACCCAGAAATGAGGTAGGGCACACTAGAAGTCTATTTTGGGTGTTTCGTATTGATTGTCTTTCTGTGCCTCGATTTCGTAAAGTGGAGGTGTGGATACCGTCGTTCAGCAAAGTTTCACTCCTGCTCCGAATTATTCCAAATGCACCTAGAAATGACATAGGGCACACCAGAAGTCCATTTTGGGTGTTTGCGTTGATGTTCTTTCCGTGCCTCGATTTCATAATCTGGAGCTCCGGGTACCCGTCGCTCTGCAAAGTTTTACACCTGCTCAGAATTATTGCAAATGCACCTAGAAATGACGTAGGGCACACTAGAATTCCATTATGGGTGTTTGGTTTTGATTTTCTTTCCGTGCCTCGATTTCATAAATTGGAGCTCAGGGTACGCGTCGTTCTGGGAAGCTTCACGCCGGCTCGGAAAGATTCCAAATGCAAATAGAAATGAGGTAGGGCACACTAGAAGTCCATTATGGGAGTTTGATGTTCATGTTCTTTCCATGCCTCGATTTCATAAAGTGGAGCTCTGGGTACCCGTCGTTCTGGATTGTTTCACACTCGCTCTGAATTATTTCAAATGCACATATGAATGACGTACGACACACCAGAAGTCCATTATAGTTATTTGGTGTGGATTTTCTTTCCGTGCCTCGATTTTATAAATTGGAGCTCAGGGTACGCGTCGTTCTGGAAAGTTTCACACCGGCTCGGAAAGATTCCAAATGCAAATAGAAATGAGGTAGGGCACACTAGAAGTCCATCATGGGTGTTTAATGTTCATTTTCTTTCCATGCCTCGATTTCATAAAGTGGAGCTCTGGGTACCCGTCGTTTTGGAATATTTCACACTTGCTCTGAATTACTTCAAATGCACCTATGAATGACGTACGGCACACCAGAAGTCTATTATAGTTATTTGGCGTGGATTTTCTTTCCGTGCCTCGATTTCATAAATTGGAGCTTAGGGTACGCGTCGTTCTGGAAAGTTTCACACCGGCTCGGAAGGATTCCAAATACACCTAGAAATGAGGTAGGGCACACTAGAAGTCTATTTTGGGTGTTTCGTATTGATTGGCTTTCTGTGCCTCGATTTTGTAAAGTGGAGCTCTGGATCCGTCGTTCAGCAAAGTTTAACACCTGCACGGAATTATTCCAAATGAACCTAGAAATGACGTAGGGCACACTAGAAGTCCATTATGGGTGTTTGGTTTTGATTTTCTTTCTGTGCCTCGATTTCATAAATTGGAGCTCGGTGCCGTCGCTCTCGCAAAGTTTACACCGCTCGAATTATTCCAAATGCACCTAGAAATAACGTTGGACACACTAGATGTCCATTATGGGTGTTTGGTTTGATTTTCTTTCCGTGCCTCGATTTCATAAATTGGAGCTCAAGGTACGCTCGCTTCTGGAAAGTTTCACACCGCCCTCGGAAGATTCCAAATGCACCTAGAAATGAGGTAGGGCACACTAGAAGTCAATTATGGCAGTTTGATGTTCATTTTCTTTCCAAGCCTCGATTTCATAAAGTGGAGCTCTGGGTACCCGTCGATCTGGAGTGTTTGACACTTGCTCGGAATTATTCGAAATGCACCTTGAAATGACGTAGGGCACACCAGAAGGCCATTATAGTTATGTGGTGTGGATTTTCTTTCCGTTCCTCGATTTCATAAATTCGAGCTTGGTGTACGCGTCGTTCTGGAAAGTTTCACACCGGCTCGGAAGGATTCTAAATGCTCCCAGAAATGAGGTAGGGCACACTAGAAGTCTATTTTGGGTGTTTCGTATTGATTGTCTTTGTGTGCCTCAATTTCGTAAAGTGGAGCTCTGGATACCGTCGTTCAGCACAGTTTCACTCCTGCTCGGAATGATTCCAAATGCACCTAGAAATGACATAGGGCACACCAGAGGTCCATTTTGGGTGTTTGCATTGATTTTCTTTCCGTGTCTCGATTTGATAATGTGGAGCTCCGGGTACCCGTCTCTCTGCAACGTTTTACACCTGCTCAGAATTATTTCAAATGCACCTAGAAATGACGTAGGGCACACTAGAAGTCCATTATGGGTGTTTGGTTTTGATTTTCTTTCCGTGCCTCGATTTCATAAATTGGAGATCAGGGTACGCGGGTTCTGGAAAGTTTCAGACCAGCTCGGAAAGATTCCAAATGCAAAGAGAAATGAGTTGGGCACACTAGAAGTCCATTATGGGAGTTTGATTTTCATTTTCTTCGCATGCCTCGATTTCATAAAGTGGAGCTCTGGCTACCCGTCGTTCTGGAATGTTTCACACTTGCTCGGAATTATTTAAAATGCACCTATGAATGATGTACGGCACACCAGAAGTCCATTTTGGGTGTTTGCATTGATTTTCTTTCCGTGCCTCGATTTCATAATGTGGAGCTCCGGGTACCCGTCGCTCTGCAAAGTTTTACACCTGCTAAGAATTATTGCAAATGCACCTAGAAATGACGTAGGGCACACTAGAAGTCCATTATAGGTGTTTGGTTTTGATTTTCTTTCCGTGCCTCGATTTCATAAATTGGAGCTCGAGTGCGCGATCGCTCGAAAAGTTTCACACCTCGGAAAGATTCCAAATGCAAATAGAAATGAGGTAGGGCACACTAGAAGTCCATTATGGGAGTTTGATGTTCATTTTCTTTCCATGCCTCGATTTCATAAAGTGGAGCTCTGGGTACCCGTCGCTCTGCAAAGTTTTACACCTGCTCAGAATTATTCCAAATGCACCTAGAAATGACGTAGGGCACAGTAGACGTCCATTATGGGTGTTTGGTTTTGATTTTCTTTCCGTGCCTCGATTTCATAAATTGGAGATCAGGGTACGCGCGTTCTGGAAAGTTTCAGACCGGCTCGGAAAGATTCCAAATGCAAAGAGAAATGAGTTGGGCACACTAGAAGTCCATTATGGGAGTTTGATGTTCATTTTCTTCGCATGCCTCGATTTCATAAAGTGGAGCTCTGGGTACCCATCGTTCTGGAATGTTTCACACTTGCTCGGAATTATTTCAAATGCAACTATGAATGATGTACGGCACACCAGAAGTCCATTTTGGGTGTTTGCCTTGATTTTCTTTCCGTGCCTCGATTTCATAATGTGGAGCTCCGGGTACCCGTCGCTCTGCAAAGTTTTACACCTGCTCAGAATTATTGCAAATGCACCTAGAAATGACGTAGGGCACACTAGAAGTCCATTATGGGTGTTTGCTTTTGATTTTCTTTCCGTGCCTCTATTTCATAAATTGGAGCTCAGGGTATGCGTCGTTCTGGAATGTTTCACACCGGCTCGGAAAGATTCCAAATGCAAATAGAAATGAGGTAGGGCACACTAGATGTCCATTACGGAAGTTTGATGTTCATTTTCTTTCCATGCCTCGATTTCATAAAGTGGAGCTCTGGGTACCCGTCGTTCTGGAATGTTTCACACTTGCTCCGAATTATTTCAAATGGTCATATGAATGACATACGGCACACCAGAAGTCCATTATGGGTGTTTGGTTTTGATTTTCTTTCCGTGCCTCGATTTCATAAATTGGAGGTCAGGGTACGCGTCGTTCTGGAAAGTTTCACACAGCCTCGGAAAGATTCCAAATGCAAAGAGAAATGAGGTAGGGCACACTAGAAGTCCATTATGGGAGTTTGATGTTCATTTTCTTTCCATGCCTCGATTTCATAAAGTGGAGCTCTGGGTACCCGTCGTTCTGGAATGTTTCACACTTGCTCTGAATTATTTCAAATGCACCTATGAATGACGTACGGCACACCAGAAGTCCATTATAGTTATTTGGTGTGGATTTTCATTCCGTGCCTCGATTTCATAAATTGGAGCTTAGTGTACGCGTCGTTCTGGAAAGTTTCACACCGGCTCGGAAGGATTCCAAATACACCTAGAAATGAGGTAGGGCACACTAGAAGTCTATTTTGGTTGTTTCGTATTGATTATATTTCTGGGCGTCGATTTCGTAAAGTGGAGCTCTGGATCCATCGTTCAGCAAAGTTTCATACCTGCTCGGAATTATTCCAAATGCACCTAGAAATGACGTAGGGCACACTAGAAGTCCATTATGGGTGTTTGGTTTTGATTTTCTTTCCGTGCCTCGATTTCATAAATTGGAGCTCAGGGTACGCGTCGTTCTGGAAAGTTTCACACCGGCTCGGAAAGATTCCAAATGCACCTAGAAAAGAGGTAGGGCACACTAGAAGTCCATTATGGGAGTTTGATGTTCATTTTCTTTCCATGCCTCGATTTCATAAAGTGGAGCTCTGGGTACCCGTCGTTCTGGAATGTTTCACACTTGCTCGGAATTATTCCAAATGCACCTAGAAATGACGTAGGGCACACGAGAAGGCCATTATAGTTATTTGGTGTGGATTTTCTTTCCGTTCCTCGATTTCATAAATTGGAGCTTAGTGTGCAGCGTGGATTCGGAAAGTTTCACACCGGCTGGAAGGATTCCAAATGCACCTAGAAATGAGGTAGGGCACACTAGAAGTCTATTTTGGGTGTTTCGTATTGATTGTCTTTCGTGCCTCGATTTCACAAAGTGGAGCTCGGATATAAATGCTTCGACAAAGTTTCACTCTGCTCGGAAATATTCCAAATGCACCTAGAAATGACATAGGGCACACAGAAGTCCATTTTGGGTGTTTGCATTGATTTTCTTTCCGTGCCTCGATTTCATAATGTGGAGCTCAAGGGTGCCAAATCGCTCTGCAAAGTTTTACACCGCTCGAGAATTATTCCAAATGCACCTAGAAATGACGTAGGGCACACTAGAAGTCCATTATGGGTGTTTGGTTTGATTTTCTTTCGTGCCTCGATTTCATAAATTGGAGCTCAGGGTACGCGTCGTTCTGGAAAGTTTCACACCGGCTCGGAAAGATTCCAAATGCACCTAGAAATGAGGTAGGGCACACTAGAAGTCCATTATGGGAGTTTGATGTTCATTTTCTTTCCATGCCTCGATTTCATAAAGTGGAGCTCTGGGTACCGTCGTTTCGGAATGTTTCACACTTGCTCAATTATTTCAAATGCACTAGAATGACGTAGGGCACACTAAAGTCCATTATAGTTATTTGGTGTGGATTTTCTTTCCGTGCCTCGATTTCATAAATTGGAGCTTAAGTACGCTGTCGTTCGGAAAGTTTCACACCGGCTGGAAGTATTCCAAATACACCTAGAAATGAGGTAGGGCACACTAGAAGTCTATTTTGGGTGTTTACATATTGATTGTCTTTCGTGCCTCGATTTGTAAAGTGGAGCTCTGGATTAAATCGATTAATGAAAGTTTCACACCTGCGGAATTATTCCAAATGCACCTAGAAATGACGTAGGGCACACTAGAAGTCCATTATGGGTGTTTGGTTTGATTTTCTTTCGTGCCTCGATTTCATAAATTGGAGCTCAAGGTGCAGCGTCGTTGCTCGAAAGTTTCACACCGGCTCGGAAGATTCCAAATGCACCTAGAAATGAGGTAGGGCACACTAGAAGTCCATTATGGGAGTTTGATGTTCATTTTCTTTCCATGCCTCGATTACATAAAGTAGAGCGCTTGTTACCCGTCGATCTGGAATGTTTCACACTTGCTCGGAATTATTCCAAATGCACCTAGAAATGACGTAGGGCACACCAGAAGTCCATTATAGTTATTTGGTGTGGATTTTCTTTCCGTTCCTCGATTTCATAAATTGGAGCTTAGTGTACGCGTCGTTCTGGAAAGTTTCACACTGGCTCGGAAGGATTCCAAATGCACCTAGAAATGAGGTAGGGCACACTAGAAGTCTATTTTGGGTGTTTCGTATTGATTGTCTTTCTGTGCCTCGATTTCGTAAAGTGGAGCTCTGGATACCGTCGTTCAGCAAAGTTTCACACCTGCTCCGAATTATTCCAAATGCACCTAGAAATGACATAGGGCACACCAGAAGTCCGTTTTGGTTGTTTGCATTGATTTTCTTTCCGTGTCTCGATTTGATAATGTGGAGCTCAAGGTGCAACTGCCGCTCTCCGCAAAGTTTACACACTGCCGGAATTATTTCAAATGCACCTAGAAATGACGTAGGGCACACTAGAAGTCCATTATGGGTGTTTGGTTTTGATTTTCTTTCCGTGCCTCGATTTCATAAATTGGAGCTCGAGTACGCGGGTTCTCGAAAGTTTCACACAAATTTCTGGAAAGATTCCAAATGCACCTAGAAATGAGGTGGGCACACTAGAAGTCCATTATGGGAGTTTGATTTTCATTTTCTTCGCATGCCTCGATTTCATAAAGTGGAGCTCTGTCTACCCGTCGTTCTGGAATGTTTCACACTTGCTCGGAATTATTTAAAATGCACCTATGAATGATGTACGGCACACCAGAAGTCCATTTTGGGTGTTTGCATTGATTTTCTTTCGTGCCTCGATTTCATAATGTGGAGCTCAGTGCTACGCCGCTCTCGCAAAGTTTTACACTGCTTTAAATTATTCCAAATGCACCTAGAAATGACGTAGGGCACACTAGAAGTCCATTATGGGTGTTTGGTTTTGATTTTCTTTCCGTGCCTCGATTTCATAAATTGGAGCTCGAGTGCACGATTCGCTCGAAAGTTTCACACCGCTCGGAAGATTCCAAATGCACCTAGAAATGAGGTAGGGCACACTAGAAGTCCATTATGGGTGTTTGATGTTCATTTTCTTTCCATGCCTCGATTTCATAAAGTGGAGCTCTGGTGCAAAATCGCTCTGCAAAGTTTTACACTGCTCGAATTATTCCAAATGCACCTAGAAATGACGTAGGGCACGAGAAGTCCATTATGGGTGTTTGGTTTTGATTTTCTTTCCGTGCCTCGATTTCATAAATTGGAGCTCGAGAGTGCGCTGCGTTACTGGAAAGTTCACGGCCAAACTCGGAAAGATTCCAAATGCAAAGAAGAAATGAGTTGGGCACACTAGAAGTCCATTATTTGAAAGATCAGGGTGCACTGATCATACGGAAGTTTCTCACTTGCTCGGAATTATTCCAAATGCACCTAGAAATAACGTAGGGCACACGAAGTCCATTATAGTTATTTGGGTGGATTTTCTTTCCGTGCCTCGATTTCAAAATTGGAGCTTAGGGTGCAGCGTGGATTGCTCGAAAGTTTCACGCAATCGCTCGGAAGGATTCAAAATGCACCTAGAAATGAGGTAGGGCACACTAGAAGTCCATTTTGGGTGTTTCATGTTTGATTTTCTTTCCGTGTCTCGATTTCATAATGTGGAGCTCAGGTGCCGTCGCTTCCGCAAAGTTCTGTACTTTCGAATTATTCCAAATGCACCTAGAAATGACGTTGGGCACACTAGAAGTCCATTATGGGTGTTTGGTTTTGATTTTCTTTCCGTGCCTCGATTTCATAAATTGGAGCTCAGGGTACGCGTCGTTCTGGAAAGTTTCACACCGGCTCGGAAGGAATCCAAATGCCCCTAGAAATGATGTAGGACACACCAGAAGTCCATTATAGTTATTTGGTGTGGATGTTCTTTCCGTGCCCCGATTTCATAAAGTGGAGCTTTGGGTACCCGTCGATCTAGAATGTTTCACACTTGCTCGGAATTATTCCAAATGCACCTAGAAATGACGTAGGACACACCAGAAGTCCATTATAGTTATTTGGTGTGGATGTTCTTTCCGTGCCTCGATTTCATAAATTGGAGCTTAGGGTACGCGTCGTTCTGGAAAGTTTCACACCGGCTCGGAAGGATTCCAAATGCACCTAGAAATGAGGTAG